>NC_051165.1:102405716-103763216 GCF_013339725.1 Rhipicephalus microplus | reverse complement strand
CCAGACCGTCGTATTGTTCACTGTGCTTGAGCAGTGCCCACATGACGTGATTCTTGGTCTTGACTTTCTCTCTGCGCACTCCGCCCTTATCGACTGCTCGACGGGCCTTCTTCAGCTGGAAAGGTCTTTTGACGCCGCTGTTGCTCGTGATGCTCAAAGTCGCTTTTGTGCCACGGAGTTTCTGCATCTTCTGCCACGAGCCGCTACTTACGTGCAGCTCATGTGTGATCCACCTGTGCGCGATGGTGAATAGGTCGTTTCACCAATTACCGACGTTGTGCTAAAGCATACCATTACTCTCCCGCACACCGTGGTGAGAGTACGCCACAACCAGACCTATTGGTCTCTTTTGAACTTTGGTTTCTCCGCGCACGTGCTGCCTGCTGGTATCAAACTGGGCATCGTGTCGTCGTTGCAAGAGTGTGATATCTCTGAACTGTCAGCTGAGCAACTTACTCCGCACGTCAACTTGCTCACTGCGCCCAACCTTTCAAGCATTGACATTGCCAAAATGATAGCGCCAGATCTTTCACCCTCCGTTGCACAAGACCTCCACCGTCTCTGGACATCCTACGCGGACATATTCAATCTTCACTACCGCCCTTTAGGCCAGACATCAGTTGTGACCCATCACATCAACACCGGCGATGCCAACCCAATACATCGCCGCCCTTACCGTGTATCCACTGTCGAACGCTCTGTCATCCAAAAGAGGCCCAGAAAATGCTCGCCAAAGGCGTCGTCGAACACTCTTCTAATCCGTGGCCATCCCCGGTCGTGCTTGTCAAGAAGAAGGACAACACGTGGCGGTTTTCCGTCGACTGTAGACATCTCAACAAGGTCACTGAGAAGGACGTTTACCCCTTGCCAAGAATAGATGACGCCCTTGACTTCCTTCGTGGCGCAAAGTTTTTCTCGTCCATTGACCTTCGATCTGGTAATTGGCAGATCGCTGTTGACACACGGGACCGAGAAAAAACAGCATTTGCAACCCCCGATGGGTTATATCAATTCAAAGTAATGCAGTTTGGGCTTTGCAATGCGCCAGCCACCTTTGAACGCATGATGGATTCCCTTCTGTGCGGCTCAAGTGGTCGACTGCTTGTGCTACTTAGATTACATAATTGTTTTTTCACCGACGTTTGCGAGCCATCTTGAGCGACTGTCCAGTATTCTCCAAGTATTCCGTGACGCTGGTCTCCAGCTGAACTCCTCCAAATGCCGTTTCGGCCATCACAAAATAACTGTACTTGGTCACCTCGTTAACGCATCTGGAATACAGCCATATCCGGACAAATTTCGCGCAGTGACTGAATTTTCCGCACCCTCTTCTGCTAAGGACGTCCGGAGCTACCTTGGTTTGTGCTTCTATTTCCGCCGCCTAATCCGGAATATTGCTGATAATGCACAGCCTCTCACCAAGCTTCTTAAAAAAGACGTCCCGTTTACCTGGAATTTGCCTCAAAGTGCTGCATTTTTGGCGCTCATTGCAGCCCTCACGACTACGCCAATATTAGCCCACTTTGATCAGACCGCACCTGCTGCTCAAGTGCGCAGTGTTGTCGAGACTTTTGACCCCATTCCGGAGTGGCTTCCCGTTCTTGACGCTTGGGTGTGTTTACCTGACTTCTGATGAAGTATGTTGTGTGTACTTTACTGGTGATAATTTCATACATTAAAGAAAAAAAATACCGTCATGCTAGCTCAGTCAATTAGAGCGTCGTGCTAATAACGCGAAGGTCGTAGGCTCAATCCCTGCGCAGGCCATTCTCTTTTTCTACATTTTTATAGTTATTTTTCTACGTATGCCTAAGGTGGAGTGTCCAGCAGGGTATGGCCCAAGAGTATCAAAGTAGAAAATAAATGGCAGTATATCCACGGAGTGAATGATGGAGAGTGGGGCGAAGCAATCGTCCATCCATGCGTCCGTCTGTGTGACCGTCCATGCGTCTGTTCGTGCGCCCGTCCCTGCGTTCGTTCATGCATCCGCCCCTGCGTCCTTTCATGCGTCCATCCATGCATCTGTCTGTGTGTCCGTTCATCCACCTATTCAACATTCCAAGTCCCACCATCTCGCTTCTTTTTATCATGTATTCCCCATATAGAAGCACTGCCATTCAGTGGACATTCCAAGGACTAAACTAGAGGTGGCACATGCACACTTTCCTACGGCTTGCGCTTCGGGTCTACTTCCCACTTTCAACCACCTTGAGTTCATGGTATATACTAGTTCACTGTATTCATGGCACTGCGGCCCAACGCTCGCTAAACCTTTCTAAAACCAAGGAGGTTACGCCCAGCGAGTATAACGTAGCAACCTTTTCCTGTCAGATAGTGCTCAATATACATGCCAGTGGCTGCTAACGTGAAATGAGAGACAGGAGGATTCAGCTTTTAATTTCTTACGGCTTGCGCTTCGTATCTGCTTCCCCCCTTTAACCACCTCGAATCCATTCATGGTATATACTAGTTCATTGTATTCATGGCCCTGCGGCTCAACGCTCACTAAACCTTTCTAAAACTAAGGAGGTTACACCCAGCGAGTATAATGTAGCAACCCTTTCTTGTCTGATAGTGCTCAATGTACATGCCAATGACTGCTAATGGGGATCGCAGCGTGCGTGTTGACTAAAAGCCGAATGCTCCTGTCTCTCATTCCCCATTAGCAGCCATTGGCATGTACATTGAGCACTATTTTTTATTGTTAAACAACGCACAGAAGAAATGTCTCACCGGCACCACCTTGGAGGTCAAATGTTATACCTATTTCGGGTATGTGCCACTAGTGGTTACGTACTACGAGGGACGCACAAGCCACGTCATAAGGAGCTTCGCCCCTAAAAGAGCTAATATTCGAACTGTCACTGTGGCACAAGCTTAATCATAATATCTCGGGTTTTACGCCCTAAAACCACAATATATGATTACGAGGAACGCCATCGAGGGCTCCGAAACTGTTGAATATCTCATGTTTTTCAACGTGCACTAACATCGCACAGTACAGGGGCTTCTACCATTTCGTCCGACCACCGCGGCCGGAATCGCACCCGCGACCTTTGGGTCCGCAGCCGAGCATCACAGCCACTGTTTCACCGATGCGCACGTTGCACAAGCTTGTACGCTTGATTGAGAAATGACTGACGCGCAAATGACTGAGCTAGCGGAAAGGATTGTTGCGTTTTCAAGGATCGTTCATGTGCTCGTTCACGTGCTCGTTCTCGTCTTGCACCACAAAATGCACGAGAAAACGCTTTCAGATAAAAAAAAAATGCCAGCATATTTGAACCCATCATATACCATAAACCTGCCATATACCAAGTCGCCGAAGTTCACTGTTAATGCTTCGCATTAAAAAACAAAAAACAAAAATGTGAACAGCTGAAGCGTGGCTTTTGACTCTGTCAAACTGTGACATGCCTTGACTGTCGCTTGGCGAAACTTGCGCTTTCAGCCGTCATGATTTGCAGCGCTATAATCTCCCTCCCACTTGCGCTCATTCACATTCATGGGCTCATCTTTGATTGATTGATTGATTGATTGGTTGGTTGGTAGGTTGATTGATTGATATGTGCGGTGTAACGTTTCAAAACCACCATGTGATTATGAGAGACGTCTATAGTAAAGGTCTCCGGAAAATTCGACCACCTGGGGTTCTCTAACGTGCACCCCAATAAGATCACAGGGGCCTACAACATTTCCGCCTCCATCGAAAATGCAGTCGCTGCAGCCGGGATTTAATCCCGGGACCTGCGGGTCAGCAGCCCAGTACGACCGCGGCTGGGTGCATGTGCTTATCATTAGCAAGCATGCCTGGCATTTGGAGCACACACATACGCGGTGCAAAAGTGCCAGCCAGAGGAAAATTTTAACGCGAGAGCGTTAAAGGAACTCGTTTCGCAGAAATTTTGGTGTCGGTGTCGTTGGTTGTAAGCACAATATCACCATTTTATGCATGACTGAAAAAATAGAGAGCATTGTTAGTTTTTTAAAATGATGAGAAAGCATGGAGCGGAGTGGGAATTGAACCCGGGTAGTTTGCGGGTCAAGCGGACGTACTACCACGAGGCCACGCCTCTGCTTCTGAAAACAGCGAAAAGAAATTCCTCTGTTTGGAAATGCAGTGAAAGTAGCTGGCACGCTTCACAAAAACACGTGCCCTATATAAATGACTCACAATGCAACACGAAATATTTCAGTAAGAATGCGTGGTCAAGCGTCCGTTGCCAACGGGCGTCAGAATATGTGATTATCGTGATGGCTCCGTGGATGAAAGCCGGTACCCCACTACAAAAGGCACACACGCTGCTGCGCCAATTCACATAAGGTCGTGTAGGGGGTTTTGAAGTTTAATAAAAGAGAGTCGCAAAACAATATTATATATATATATATATATATACACATATTGTTACGTGGAAAACAACAGTAGTCAGTCTACAGCCTCAGCGCAGCTGACCGACAACGTCCACTTCTTCACTCTCAGTCTGAGGCACCTTTCTTGGGTATGTCCCACTATGCCCTGTTTCAGTCAGCTTAAATCTCGTAACACGACCCTCGGCGGCAAAAGCGCCGACCCGGCGAGTTTACGGGGCCACAGCAGGAGCAGTGTGGTAACGCTTGAGCCTTGATACGTGGACGATGTCCCTTGACAGCAGAGCAGAAGAGGTTGATGGATTATCAGGGACAATTTCATATGTAGTGTCGGTCACTTGTCTAAGCACGCGGTATGGGCCTGTGAAACGAGAGAGAAGTTTTTCTGAAAGGCCTGCATGTCGTGTAGGGGACCAAAGAAGAACGAGGGAACCTGTTGGAAAGTGTTCGTCGCGATGCCGCTCGTCGTAACGATGCTTCTGTGAGTCTTGAGACGCCATTAATCTGCTGCGGGCAAGCTGACGAGCATGGTCAGCTCGGGTAATAGCGTCACGTGCATATTCAGAAGTAGGCTGCGCAGCGGCTGGTAGGAAGGTATCCAACGGCAATGTTGGTTCGCGTCCAAACAGAAGGTAAAATGGCGAGTACCCAGCAGTGTCATGCCGGGAGGAATCGTATGCGAACGTCACGTAGGGTAGTGCAAGGTCCTAATCACGATGGTCGGCCGAGACGTATTTCGATAGCATGTCTGTCAGGGTGCGGTTTAAACGTTCTGTAAGCTCGTTTGTCTGGGGATGGTACGACGTCGTGAGCTTATGTTGGGTGGAGCAGGAACGCAGAATATCGTCAACCACTTTCGAAAGGAACGTACGGCCTCGGTCTGTCAGCAGTTGACGAGGGGCTCCATGCACTAAAATGAGATCGCGTAGTAGAAAATCAGCGACTTCTGTAGCGCAGCCTGTTGGCATGGCTCGCGTAACTGCGTAACGGGTCGCGTAATCCTTAGCCACCGCGACCCACTTGTTCCCGCAGGCGGATGTTGGGAAGGGACCGAGAAGGTCCAAACCAACACGGAAGAATGGCTCCGATGGGATGTCGATGGGCTGAAGATATCCAGAAGGGAGTCCCGACGGCTTTTTGCGACGCTGGCAAATTTCACAAGCGTTGACATAACGACGTACAGAGCGTGAAAGGCCAGGCCAGTAGAAGCGGCGGCGCACACGGTCATATGTGCGAGAGACACCAAGGTGACCAGCGGTTGGCGCGTCATGGAGCTCGCGTAGGACTGTGGAGCGCAGGTGCTTTGGTATAACCAGAAGTAGGTCGTGACCATTGGGCGATAAATTACGCCGATACAAGGTGTGGTCCTTTAAGGTAAACATGCGAACAGAAGCGTCTTGCGGTGAAGATTCGAGCTGTTGCATTAGGCGGCTGATATCCGAATCGCGACGCTGCTCGTCCCCGAGATGAAGCAGCTGGGAGATGGAAAGGACGCAACCCACATAATCAGTGCTCGTAGGATCGCAGTCTGCCACAGGGTAGCGTGACAGACAATCCACATCTTTGTGCAGTTTTCCTGATTTATACACTACGGTGTAAGAATACTCCTGGAGGCGGAGTGCCCAGCGGGCGAGACGACCTGTGGGATCTTTGAGGGAGGCGAGCCAGCAAAGAGCGTGGTGGTTGGTGAGAACTATAAATGGTCGGCCGTATAAGTAAGGGCGAAATTTCGCGACTGCCCACACCAGCGCTAGGCATTCGCGCTCTGTGATGAAATAATTACGCTCCGAGAAGGACAGCAGCCTGCTGGCATAAGCTATCACGCGATGCTGCCCACGTTGTCGCTGAGTCAACACAGCGCCTATTCCGTAACCGCTGGCATTGGTGCGGACTTCGGTCGGTGCCGTAGGGTCGAAGTGAGCCAGCACAGGAGAAGAAGTGAGCAAAGTGGTCAGGTTGGAGAATGCTGCTGCTTGCGAGGGACCCCAGGCAAACGTCTCATCTGGTTTGAGTAAATCTGTTAGGGGCCGAGCGATTTCCGCGAAGTTCTTGATGAACCGCCGAAAATAGGAGCAGAGCCCCACAAAGCTGCGGACATCTTTGGCGGTTTTTGGCACAGGAAAGTCCTTCACAGCTCGAACTTTTTCTGGGTCAGGCTGTACGCCGTAAGCGTCAACAATATGTCCAAGTATTGTAATGCGACGGCGACCAAACCGGCACTAGGATGAATTCAGCTGAAGGCCGGCGAGACGGAAGACATAAAGAATTTTCGACAGTCTCTCAAGGTGCGTTTCAAAAGTGGGAGCAAACACGATCACGTCATCCAGATAACAAAGACACGTAGGCCACTTGAATCCATGGAGCAGGGAGTCCATCATTCGTTCAAAGGTGGCGGGGGCATTACATAGGCCGAAAGGCATGACTTTGAATTGGTAGAGACCATCGGGTGTTACAAAAGCCGTCTTCTCTTGGTCCATGGGGTCCACAGAAATCTGCCAATAACCAGAATGAAGATCGATGGAAGAAAAGTAGGCGGCACTATGGAGGCAATCAAGGGCGTCGTCAATGCGGGGTTGAGGGTATGAGTCTTTCTTGGTGATGTTGTTAAGGTGGCGATACTCCACACAAAATCGCCACGATCCGTCCTTCTTTTTAACTAATACCACCGGGGATGCCCAGGGACTGGAGGATGGTTCAATAATGTCCTTCGCTAGCATCTTGTTCACCTCCTTCTGAATTATGCTCCGCTCAAAAGCAGACACTCTGTAGGGACGGCGGTGAACAGGGTTGGCATCACCTGTGTGTATGCGATGCTGGACAAAGGACGTCTGCCCTAGAGGTCGGTCGCCAAAATCGAAAATATCCTGGTAGGCCTCGAGAAGATGTTGTAGGGCTTCAACTTTCGGAGGCGGAAGATCAGTGGAGATCATGTCTACAATTTGACGGCTGCCCAAATGTGTTGCGAGTGATGTGCGCTGCGGTGAAACAAGGGTGTCTGAGGCAAGCACTTCAATTTGTGAGTCGAGCAACGGACACAGGTGGGCCACGGAAATGCTTTGTGGAGGCACATGATTCATGTAGCCGAAATTAACAAGTGGTAGACAAGTTTTGTTATCCGTGATGCTGAGCACCGTATAGGGCACTGCAACATTGTGCGCAAGGAGTACGTCGGTGAGAGGCGTAGCGTAATAGTCACCGTCGGGCACAGCTGGTGAGCACAGAAAATCGACATACGTCACAGTTTTGGAGGGCAGGTGAACAAAGTCGCTGCATTGTAATCGGAATGTAGGTTGGTACGGGGCGTCACTGATTTGTGGCAGCTCTAGGCGGAGCACACCAGAGGAGCAATTAATTAGAGCAGAATTGGCGGCAAGAAAATCAAGGCCTAGTATGAGGTCGTGGGGACATGTTGCAAGCACGGTAAAAAGGACGACCACTTGATGACCGGCTACGGTAAGTTGAGCTGTGCACATACCGACGACAGGGACTGTTGCGCCATCTGCAATTCTGACGACACTGGTCAGGGGGTGTGTAAGGACCTTCTTCATGCGACGACGAAAACGCGATTTCATAATACAGGCGTGAGCGCCCGTATCTATCAAAGCTTCAACAGGTGTGCCATCAACATATACTTCCAGGATGTTCCGGTTCAAACGTAAGGGCAACAGAGGATTTTTGGGTAAGGTCGACAGGGCAGCTTCACCTCCACAAGCTGCGCAGGCTAGTTTTCCAGGGACATACGGCGGTTAAACGATGGCGAGGGAGAGCGGCGACGCGTATTTGAACGAGAAGGGCGGCGTTGAGGCGGTGGCGACGACGGTACAGGGTGGCCGTAGTCCGCAGGGGCAGTAAATGCTGTAGATTCAGTGCGCGTCGGATAACGGTGGTTTGGTGGGCGGAATGAGTTTCTGTAAGCGGGGTACGAGCCAGAAGACATAGATGGCCATTGGCTGCGGCAGTAACGAGCGATGTGTCCTGCGCGACCACAGCGGAAGCAGATTGGCTTATCATCAGCTGTTCGCCATTCAGACGGGTTCCTGGTTCGAATAGAGTACGGGCGGCAATGTCTCATGTCCACAGAAGCTATCGAGGGACCAGTATTATCCAGGGTAGGTGCAGTGGACAGGATACCAAGGTTAGCGAATTCCTGGCGGACAAGAGCCTGGATCAAGGCGATAGCGGGCGTTGAGGCGTCTGGCAACGTCGGTTTGTTGGCAGCCGGGAAAGCGGCCTCGAGTTCACGTCGGACGATGCGCGTCACGTCTTCGGTCGTAGACGGATAACAAGGAGTGGCTTCGCAAGACGACGTTGCCGCGGTGTTGGGTAGGCGCTGAAACTGCTGCAAAATGCGTAACTCTTCGTCTGCTCGAGACGGCGGCACTCTTTGATCACGGCGTCGATGATCGTTACGTTGGTAAATACAAGCAAGCTGAACGCATCGTCGGTGATTCCTTTTAAAACTTGCGAAATCTTGTCGGCCTCAGTCATGTTGGGATCTGCCCTTTGACACAACGCTAAGACGTCTTGAATATAAGTCAAGTAGGGCTCAGTGGACGTCTGTGTACGTACGGCCAATTGCTTTCGGGCATCAAGCTGTTGACCGAACGGGTTGCTAAAGAGGTCGCGGAGCTGTTGTTTAAACATTTCCCAGCTTGTGATTTCATGCTCATGGGTCTCAAACCAGATGCGAGGGGTCTTGTCAAGATAGAAAATGACATTCGCAAGCATAACGGTTGGGTCCCAGCCATATTGCTTGCTGACGCGCTCGTGCATACTGAGCCACTTGTCCACATTCGCGTTTTCTTCTCCAATAAAGGTACCGGGATCACGGGGTTGCGTCAGGGCGACGTACCGGGTTGCTGTCGTTGCTGAAATAGGTGGCGAAGCCGTATCCTCACCCGGAGCCATGGTAGCAGACTTAAGGAGGCGTCCACAGCGTATATATCTTCGTTGTCAGAAGAGTACCCAGCACCTCCACCAAAATGTTGATTTGTGGGGTTTTACGTCCCAAAACCACGATATGATTATGAGAGACGCCTCCACCAAAATGTTACGTGGAAAATAACAGTAGTCAGTCTACAGCCTCAGTGCAGCTGACCAACAACGTCCACTTCTTCACTTTCAGTCTGAGGCACCTTTCTTGGGTATGTCCCACTATGCCCTGTTTCAGTCAGCTTAAATCACGTAACAATATAAAGGTGCTACATTTTCAGAAGGGGGCCTAAAAGTAAAAACTATGAGAGGGCCTCCAATCAAAATTGAACAAAAATAATTAGTAAGCACACAGAGTAAACTGAATACAGGTTTACATACACTTATATACATACAACTATACAATATAAATTTATATATGGAAACAGAAAAGCTCAATATTTTTATCGCGAAAATCAATTGTTAGACTAATTATTGCGATGAAAGGAGGTGTGAGAAAAAAAAACCACAAGGTATAACAACAATAAAGGCATTGCAGAAACGGAGTGGTGTGCTATTGATTTGATAAAAGCAAAATGTTTTCAAAGATTAAAGAAACTGGAGTAATGATATTGTTTTTAATTCACGGCTGAGATCGTTCCACATGTAAATTGCACTGAAGCAAGCAGTTTGCTTGCCGTATTTTGCCGTGACTTTTGGCAACAAAAAATTGTTTGACAGAGCAAACCTGGTCTTATTTTTATTAATGAATTGAAAGGACATCAACAGAAACTTGTGGTTCATTATTTTATGCAGCAAGATAATCAGGATAGCTTTTTATATGCAAACAACAGGTAGAACACTATTCTAGAAAAGAGGGCTTGGACGATGAATGACGGAATGAAAAGGTGATAACTTTCAGCGCGCAGTTCTGAATGCTAACTAAACGAGAGATGTGAGTATAATGAGAACTTCTCCAAGAGGTAGTACAATATACAAGTGTGTTAACTCTGAAGCTTGAATGCGTTTTAATTTTCGACCTTATGCCTAAGCCAATTTTTTAAACTACCGAATCGACGTGGATAATGAATTTAAGATTGGAATCAACAATGGCACCCAGAAACTTCGTAGAACCCATTTGTTTAATTTCAACATTGCTTATCCGAATCCGTAAGGCAGATGACACTACTTTATGAGAAAAACTAAAAACTACGAACTGATACTTAAGAGGATAATACTTAAATAATTCTTAAGACACCAGTTTTCAAGCTTCTGTACTGTGTAGTTTAATTTATCTAAAATATCAGTAGCGTTAGAAGCAGAAGCTACGGTCGTCGTATCGTCGGCATACAGAAAACACTTGGTACTAGATAAGTAATTCTGCAGATCGTTCATAAATGTCAAAAATAAAAGCGGACCGAGAATTGATTTCTGGGGTACACCTTTGATGATGAGACTATGTTGTGAAAAGGTATCATCGATAAATACACTTCGATATCTGTTTGAAAAATAATCTTTCAGAAGTGCCAAAAACGGACCAGTGATACCGTAACTTTCAAACTTACAAAACGGAACACCATGGTTATTATTGTCAACGGCTGTTTTTAAAAATCAATGAACACTGAGCCAGCTAATAATCGTCTGTCCAAGTTTGTCCGGACCCAGTCAATAAAGCTAACCACAGCGTGTTCTGTTGAAAAACCAGCGCGGAGCCCAAACTGTGACGAGGACAGCATGTTAAATTGTGCGAAGTAGTTCTACATATGAACTTCTATTAAGTTTTCTACTATTTTGCTGAAAAATGAGAGTGTAGAAAGTTGGCTGTAATTTTCTACTAATGTCGGATCGCCCTTCTTTAGTGCAGGACTTGCTTTAGCGACCTTTCGTTGTTTGGGAAAAATTACTGTGTCAAAGATCAAGTTAACTATATGGCAGATAGCTTCAGCCGTAACTTGTTTGACTGATTTAATATGTATTGAGCGCATTATGTCTAGGCCTGCTCCTGTATTCTTTAGCTGTTTAATGACCGTTAGCACTTGATCAGCTGTGCAAGGGCGTAAGAAACAAGATAGGGGTTGCCTTTCCAGCTGAGGCGCTCGGGTGTTTAAGTCTGAAGAAAAAAAAAAAAGTTACGAAATGAGTTGCTCATCTCTTTGGAATTGGGTACTATTCTTTAGTCGATAGCGACAGTCTTGATGACATCTGTCTTGTCATCACGATTTAGAAAATCGTTATTATTATTCCGTTTCTGTTTAACGCTTGCGCATGCACCGATATTTTGGGAAAATTTGAAAAGGTTTCATGCAGTAAGTGTTTGAAGTATGCTCTACGAATAGAATGTCACTGTCACGCTTGATTCCCGAACGCTTAGGTTTAGGGTCCGCAAATGTTTGTAGCGTTGTGGTGACGCCAGCACAGATCCACCTTGCGACAGTCAATCGCAGTTCGGCTGATTCGAAAGCCATGCTTTCTGTTGTTGCATCGCGATAGATTTGCGCTGCGTCGCGATAGTATACGCCATTGCAGTCGCAGCAAGCGTGTGCATTGTGCGTGAACGCAGCAGTTCTACTCTCTCCTGTTAATGGAATGCGGAACGCGGTAGAGTTCGGAAATCGCTGCTGCAAAGTGACATTGTTGGCGTCACGCTTGGATACACGTAGTAAGTGAACTCACGCGCGCTCTTTCACTGGACTCGTATTTCCTGTTGATTGCAATGATCCAACGGCGGCAGGGCTCCACTTTTTTCTTTTTGTTGCGGATTGAAATCTGTGCAATCTGAATACACCGCGCCAGCACAATTCCGGTGTAGTGTTGAGAACCTCACGGACAGTGCTGAGGGATATCTTCCTTTGGAGCCGATTGCTTTCGCATTCCAAGGCGGGGAAATGGTGCTCAGACAACACTTTGTAAGCGGCAGTGGCGCGAACAGGCTTCTCGCATTTCGAGGTCCCAGAGACAACACTTGCCAGGTTAATTTGGCGCAAGAGGTGCACGTCTCGGAAGTTTAGAACAAAACAGCGTCTGGGTTTTAGAGTATGCGGCCGGGAGGGAGAGAAAGAAACTTTATCGAAGTGTTCCAGCTGCAAGAACAACCATTCAACAAAAACAATTCAACAAAACAACAAGAATATAACACTGTATGATATAGGCGATTATTTCGCTATAAACTTAGATCTCGAGCCACTTGCTGCTTTCTTTGTCATCGACCTTTCAAAGCGTTCAGTTGAAGCTAATTGGCTGCTATATTCAAAAACAAAATGTTAGATTTATTCACCAAGCATGTGCCCGCGATTACCGTAACCAAGAAAAAGCCATCCCCGTGGTTTAACATCACATGAAAACGCCTAAATAGCAAAAAGAAACGACTGTTTTGATTGGCAAAGCGGTCCAATAGCGCATGAGAGTGGAACAGGTACTACGCGGCGGAAAAAGAATTCGATAAACTTGCTAACAAAGAAAAACTTTTATTTTTTCACACAAACATTGCCCGCTATGTTAGGCAACAACCCCGAAAAATTCTGGCGCACAATTACCCCAGTAGCTTCCAACCTTTAGTAAGTACTGCACAACGGTCAAAACCATCCAATTCCCAATCACAAGGCCACCGAACAACTTAACAGCTTTTTTTCTTCCGTGTTTACCGTTGAACCTGTCGATAACTTGCCTTCATCTCTTAATCTCAACCATAGTGAGATGCCGGACATCACATTCTGCTCAAACGGCATCGCAAAACTAATCGACTCACTGAAACTCACATCTTCATGTGGCATCGATGGTATCAACGCGAAAATGCTCATAAACACAAAATCAATTGCTAGTACACTACTCTGTCATATTTTTCAGCAGTAACTATCATCAGGAGTGGTGCCGGAAGATTGGAGAGTGGGCAAGATTGTTCCGGTGCCCAAAAAAGGTCCTTCATCGAAGTTCCAGCCATCCTGCCAGTCCATTGCTCATCAAGCCGCACAAACCATTCAAGCGCAGTGTATCCTCCACCAGCCCAAAGCACTCCACATTTTCGCGCATTTTTTTGTGCCAACTGCACGGGACTGAAATCGTCTGCCTGCAACTACCGCGCACCACTCCGACCCACATCAATTCAAGATTGCCCTCGAATCACTTTTTTTATTCTGTAATTAATACCCATCCCTCATGTAATACCCCAGCTGGGGCCTTTGTGGTATTCAAAATAAATAAATAAATAAATAAAGGTGGCGGGGAGTGCCGGCAGCCTACGCAATTAGTGCCAGAAAGGCGTGCGCTGGTCTATAGCCACCGTAGCATTGCTTCGTTAGTGCGATTTGTGACGGGCGTTGTTGGGCATGCATTTGGTAACATACAAATTCTAAGTGAACGGTGAGGAACCAATTCGGGACATAGAGCTGTACCGACAGGGACAACGTGGGACTCGGGACGCTGCATGAAACTCGAGACAGTACCGCAAAATCCGGGATGGTTGGTAACACTATGAAGTGTTGCTGAATGTCGGCCTATTGGCGTTTTAAACGTGCATCTAAACATACTCGCGCCTCTAGTACTTCGAGTGCAACAAAATTCGACCGGCACGGCCACTGTCGAACCCGGGCTGTGTGTGTCTGCAGCCGAGCACCGTCATCAGAGCACCACGTCGGCGGATGCTCTCTGTGTATACCCGCGAGACTAGCGCTCAGCAGCGATGAAGATCTGATGACGAGAAAGATGCATTCACAAGAGACAATCAATTCAACACGAACACCATTACTTACCGTATACCGACAAGTTGCCTCGAATGGACCCTGACGTATCTTAGCTCCAAGCATGACTCTGTTGTAGCCTCGAGGATTCCTTATAGCCGCTCGCACAGTATGTATAAAGACACTGGCGCCGCAATAACTTTAGTTACGAAATCCGATACGAAGCGCTATATTAGAATGCAGGTAGTGGTTTTCTGCTGCTCTGAAAAAAAAATACTCTGTAGGTGGTGGCTAAACACAAGGACGGTGATAGCGCCAGTATGTGGGCAATCGAGTTCTGCAAAAGTCACCTTATTGCAAGGGGGTGATACCAGAATGCATAAATTTCTATAACAATGCTCCAATCGACAAGTATCTTTATCGCCACATTACACGTGTAATTGCTGCCTTGCGCAAGCACGACCATTGACTAAAGAACCGTCTAGATAATCGTATACCCTGATGATTGATTGATATGTAGAGTTTAACGTCCCAAAGCCACCATAAAATTTTGAGAAACGCCATAGTGGAGGGCTCCGAGAATTTTGTCCACCTAGTTTTTTTAACGTGCACCCAAATCTGAGCACTCGGGCCTACAGCATTTTCGCCTCAATCGGAAATAATCGTAGAACTTTGCGATACGATTACAGGCGCAACCGGAACAATACACGTTATTCTGGAACTTACGAGACCACTAGCGATAGTGTTCGAATATTTGACGGAACATGTATAAATGCCGACGCGCGTCATCGCATATCCGTTGATTGACGGCCTACGCTCAATTCACCGCTATTCATGTGAGTGTGTACGCCTGTAATCTAATTTTTTTCCCTTTGCCGGCCGCAAGTTTGACCAAATAAACAGTTTTATTTTGGACGTACTGACCACTCTCTTCCTCAAGACAGTCGATGATCGGGCGAAGCTCTGTGTCATCACGCTGTTTTTGAGCCAAGTCGGAGGCTGTGACCGCCATGAGGAAACTTTTGTCGTCATTTTGGTCAGGAGGAATCGACTCGACTGGGGCACTGATAGGCAGTCAGCGTCGGTGTGCTTGCATCCTGACTTGTAAACCACCGTAACGTCAAATTCTTTTAAGCGGAGACTCCATCAAGCTACGCGACCTGAGGGGTCTTTGAGGCCTGCAAGCCAGCACAAGGAATGGTGGTCGGTGACAACTTTGAATGGTCTCCCGTACAAATACGGTCGGAACTAGGCTATGGCCCACATGACAGCTAGGCATTCCTTTTTTGTGGTGGAATAGTTCCTTTCAGCCGATGATAACGTACCACTAGCGTAGGCGATCACTCGCACGATACCTTCCTGCCAATGCACAAGGACGGCTCCAATACTGACACTGAAGTGCAATCTGTATGCACTTTAGTGTCGGCATTTTCGTCGAAATGACCCAAGATTGGAGGAGTCTCGAGGCGGCGTCGTAGCTCGCAAAAAGCTTCGTGTTGTTCTGGGGCCCACACAAAAGCAACGTTGTCTTTCGTGAGTTGGTTTAAGGGTTCTGCAATTTTGGAAAAGTTTGGAACGAAACGACGATAGTGCGCACAAAGGCCCAGAAAACGGCGTACGTCGTGTTTGTTCGTCGGAGTTGGGAAGGCAGCGACAGCCAGTGTTTTCTCGGGGTCTGGGCGAAATCCGTCACTGTTGACGACATGGCCGAGAAACTTGAGCTCCTCGTAGCCGAAGTGGCATTTTCGGGCTTGAACGACAGGCCAGCTGTTCGTAGCGCTTCAAGTACTGCACGAAGACGCTGAAGGTGCTGCTCGAAAGTCGATGAAAAAACAACGACGTCATCTAAATAAACAAGACACGATTGCCACTTGAGATCGGACAAAAACGTGTCCACCATTCGTTGAAAAGTCGCAGGAGCAGAGCACAGTCCAAAAGGAAGCACCTTGAATTCGAAGAGCCCATCAAAAGTAATGAAGGCAGTCTTTTCCCGGTCACGCTCATCGACCTCAATTTGCCAATAACCACTGGTTAGATCCATGGATGAAAAATATCGGGTGTTTCTAAGGCGGTCGAGTGAGTCGTCGATGCGAGGAAGCGGATAAACGTATTTCTTTGTCACGGTGTTCAGTTTGCGATAATCAACACAGAAACGCAATGTGCCATCTTTCTTTTTCACCAACACAACCGGTGATGCCCATGGGCTTGTAGATGGCTGAATGATGTCTTCAGGAAGTATTTGTTGTACTTGGTCGTGAATAGCGTCTTGTTCTCTGCGGGAAACTCGATAAGCATGTTGTCGAATAGGCCTTTCGCTGGGCTCTGTTATGATTCTGTGCTTTGCGGCGGGTGTTTTTTTACGACGGGTAGAGCTTAACGTCCCAAAACCACCATAAAATTTAGAAAAACGTCATAGTGGAGGGCTCCGGGAATTTTGGCCGCCTATTTTTCTTTAACGTGCCCCCGAATCTGAGCACACGGGCCTACAGCATTTTCCCCTCAATCGGAAATAATCGAAGAACCTTGCGATGCGATTACAAGCGCTACGGGAACAATACACGTTATTCTGGAACTTACGAGGTCGCTAGCGATAGTGTTGGAATATTCGACGGAACATGTATAAATGCCGACGAGCATCATCACTTGTCGTTTGACCGATGAGCGATTTGCACTGGAATACTCGATAGCATATGTATAAATGCCGACGCGCGTCATCGCATATCAGTTGATTGACGGCCTACGCTCAATTCACTGCTATTCATGCGAGTGTGTACAGCTGTAATCTGATTTTTTTCCTTTGCCGGTCGCAAGTTTGGCCAAATAAACAGTTTCATTTTCGACGTACTGACCACAGTCTTCCTTGACGTCAGAACTACGTGACAATATGCTACACCTGGTAAAGCTTTATTTGGCTTTGCCTGCTTTACCCGAAGCGACGACGACATCATACGACAGCCTGCCCCTTAAAGTGCTCCGAATTTGGAACAAAGGGTAACACAACACAAGAACACGGCCCGATGCATTCCTTTGAGCCAGCGCCACTATGTGGACAATCAACGCTCTGCTATTGTCACCTTATCGCAAACGGTAATGCTTCCATTCAAACAGGCTGTCCGGAATACCTTGATATGACAATGACCTAAAAGACAACTACTATAAGCGCTATATGCCATTAGACATTACCAGAGCCGTGATGAACTTCGTTGTACTACCACGGTTTTGGAAGGCCGCTCAGAACATGATGGGCGTGCCGGGAGGGTTGAGGAGCCCAGGTTGTTGTATCTGCTTAGCGGATGGGGGGAGCGTCCGGAGCGTAGTCCAGGGCTCGTATATGACACCATGATAGTGTCATCGTATTGCTCTACGCGTGTAGTATGTTCATGCCGCTATTATGGCGGAAGTTGTATACATAGGTCTTCTCGAGAGGAGCAAGCACGTGTGCGTGAGGCTAGAGGGAGGATGAGCACCCGACATCTCACATGTATGAGAGCGTGATCGATGGCATGTACAAAACGCTTAGCATATAGGTAAGATATGCGCGTCAACTCTGCTACACATGTTTTTTTCTTTACCGTTTGGCAATTAGACGACTAAAAAGCACCTGCGCTTCTTTGTGCGGTAAACATCCTTCTTCATCGCAACTTGAGGGGCGAAGCTCTTTAAGGCGTGCAACTTGGGTCGGTGATCCCCTGTGTGTATACTGATATTAACAAATTTGTATCCCCTGTATTAACTGATATTAACAAATTTGAAAGCATACTTGACTTTTAAACTTTTCTGTCTTGTTGATCACTTGATACGTGTTCTGGTTCTCGGTGTATATTGCACTCGCCGGACAATAATGTGTACTCTTCTTTTTGCAGTGTGTGTTGTCGCAATGCGTGTATCGGTTTCTTCTTTTCTTTTTTGTGCCCTTCGCAAGATCTTATTCATGCGCCACTGTGAATTGGCAATCAGTTCAATCTGGTTGTTTTTTTTGCTTATGTTATGCGTTCGTTTTGTCTGTTTTATTGTGAAATGTAGCACACGTTTCTTTCCACCCTGCTACGACCCCTTAACTGGGGTCAGCGGTATTGTAAATAAATAAATAAATAAATGTATGCATACATGTAGTAACCACCTCACAGCATATTCACGGAGTGAATATTAATGAGTGGGGCGAAGCTTCGGAAGAGTTTTATCGGCAAACTATGAATCATCCGCTGGCCACGTCCAAGCGTCGTCTGTCTGTCTGCCTGTTTGACGCATGGACACACGCAGGGATGGATGGACGGAAGCGATGACAGTCTGATGGACGTCTCGCCCCACCCATTATCATTCACTCCGGGAATATGCTGTGCTTTTTTTCGCTTGGAAGGAGGCGAGCATTATAGTATTTTACCTTTCTGAATAGCTGTTGCCAATCAGGCGAGTTGTAGAGACGTAACGTCAAAATGAAAAAATTGTTGCCCTTTAGGCGTTCACAATGTACTTCCCAATATAAACAAATCGGGATAAACTTCATATTTTGACTGTAATGCCAACACAGCCTTGTCTCTTATGAAATCGTACGACAGATACAAAAAAAAATTGCATGTATATATCGCACTGGTATATGTGTTCTGTTTTGCGGGTAGCTCACGGGTAGTTCTGACCAACGCAGGCCGCCACTAATCAGGGCGGTCACAGTAGCGTGAAAAATTTACGAGCTAGGCGATTCCTTCCAGCTACCAGAAGCGAGTCCAGTGTTTCGAGATCTCTGTTATCGTTGGCCGAAGGACTACAACAATGACACTGTTACGACCGGCCCTGGGGAACCGGGCAGGACGAGTTTGGGGGAGAACCGGTTCTTGACCGACGGTGTCGTCCACCCCCACCTCCCCATTCGGGCTCCTCCTCTCGCTAGGAGAGCTCCGGGGTCTGCTGTGCGTTCGTGACCATGTTTGGTAACATTTTGGGGCGCCGGGACCATATATGGACATCGTGTTGGGTTGTGTCACTCCATGTGTTGTGAGAGGTGTTTCCCCCTCCCTCGTGGCCGAGGTGCCGGGGACACCGTATTGGCTGACGATGCGGACAAGGCGCCCAGTGTCAACAACGTGGCGCTATAAAATGCCGAAGACGTTTTGTATCACTCTCACTCTTCTCTCTTTGGATCAGTTGATCACTTCTCCACATGTAAATAAATCTCTGTTGTTCGTTCGGGCGCTTCTTTCTCACTGAATAGTTGTACGATGGATCCTGCGACGGGGCCAGCTACCGAAAACGAGACCGGCAGGACCCGGAGTCCCAACAACTGGATGGCAGCGGCGGGATGCCGATAACCCCGAAAGCGACCACTGGACGGAGTGAGCCCGAAGTTCAACAACGGGACGACAGGAGAAGGATTACACGAGCTCATCGACTTCCAAAGGGAACCGAACGGCACTTCTGAGAGGCACGACGCCGGAGACATGACTGCGAACTGGGTGAGTGCCGGCTTTCTCTGTTAAATTTTACCAGGCATTTACTCTATGTGTTAAGTAAAAGCTGGTAGAGAGGGGCTGTCTTGGTCATTGGGTTAACAGGTAACTTGCGTAAGGCAGAAATTGTGTGATAGCTTGGTTAAGCTCTTTCTGTCAGTGGCGTTAAGGTTAACAGTGACAGGGCAGGATTCCATGTAAGAGCTTTTTGAAGCTTTATTTGTAGACTAAGTTAACGGAAAACTTGAGGCAAGGCAGGTATCTAGAGCTGTCGTTGCCGTCAAAGTTAATTAGTTGCAGGACAGGAATCTTTCTGGAACAGAGACAGCGGTACTGGAAGCAGCCATGAATCTGAAATCCCTGCGAAAGTCCATGTTGTTGCTACTTGCAAGGGAGTTGAATCTGGAGGTGTCGGACTCTCAAAGAAAGCCAGAGCTGATAGAGGCGATTCTCGCATTGGGGGCGGAGGATGACGAGCTGTCAGAATGTGTCGAGGAGATTCAGGAGAGGCAAGCGGCAGACGCCGAAAGAAAGGCGGCCGCGGCCGAGGCCGAAGGAAAGGCGGCCGAGGCCGAAAGGAAAGCGTCAGAAGCCGAGGCAGATAAGATGCGAAAGCACGAGCTTGAAATGAAGCGCCTCGAGCTAGAGATTAGCCATAATAGTAGAGCAGGAGGCAGCGAGGCATGCGGTACCGCAGAGCGGGTCAGGTTCAAAATGACGGACCTAATGAGATCGTACAAGCTAGGGGAGGACATTGGGCTGTTTCTCGTCAACTTTGAGAGAACTTGTGAAAGGCAAGGTTTCAGCCAGGATACGTGGCCTCAACGCTTGTTGTCCCTACTTCCGGGGGAGGCCTCAGAAGTAATCGCGCGCCTCACGAAAGAGGAGGCTGACGAGTACAGTGAGGTAAAGTCGAGCCTTCTCAAGAAATACAGGTTGTCAGCGGAAGGTTTCAGGCAAAAATTTCGCAACGCCGTAAAAGAGAACAATGATTCATACCCGGAGTTTGCTTACAAGTTGATGGCCAACATGGGGAGCGGCTCAAAGAGGCAAAGGCGTATGGGAATCATGACAAGGTGCTCGAGTGTATCGGTCTGGAACAATTCTATCAAAGGTTACCAGAAAAGGTGAGGTTCTGGGTGCAGGATAGACCAGACGTGAACACCGTAACGAAAGCCGCAGAGCTCGCTGAAGAATTCGTTACGCGCCGCGCCCTCGGGGCAAACGGCGAGCCTAAAAGGGACAAATTCCTACTACCGAATAAGACGCCGTTTAGAAAACAACCGACAAGTCTCGCACAAAAGGGTGAGGAAAACAAGACATCTAACCATGGGGCGTCGGCAGAGGCAAGCAAAAGGAAATTTGAGGCGAAAAAACCGGCGGATTGTTTCAATTGCCACGAAACAGGGCATTTCGCGAAACATTGCCCGAAAGAAAAGGTGGCCTTTTTATCTATAAATGAAGCCGACGAGAACATGAAGTTGTTAGAACCCTATATGTACGACCTTACCGTGAACGGCAAGCAGTGTCGGGTTCTTAGAGACTCCGCAGCCACTATGGACGTAGTTCATCCGTCCTTTGTTCAGTCCGGACAGTATTCAGGAGGCTGTGCCTGGATTAGACAAGCCGTAGAAGCAAACAGTCAGTGCCTCCGCGTAGCTAAAGTTGTCCTTAAAGGCGCATTTGGTACGTTGGAAACGGAAGCCGCGGTATCGCCATATCTACCCCCTCAGTATCCTTACTTATTTTCAAATAAGTCAGATCAAATGCTGACTCGGCTGCTGACCCGCAGGTCGCGGGTTCATATCCCGGCTGCGGCGGCTGCATTTCCGATGGAGGCGGAAATGTCGAGGCCCGTGTGCTCAGATTTGGGTGCACGTTAAAGAACCCCAGGTGGTCAAAATTTCCGGAGCCCTCCACTACGGCGTCTCTCATAATCATATGGTGGTTTTGGGACGTTAAACCACACAAATCAATTAATCAGATCAAATGCTGAAGGATAAAGGTCTAACGTTGGGAGAAGGCATAGTGCAGGCACTGACTAGATCGAAGGCACGTGCGCTGGCTGCGAGAGCAACATTCACTGAGGCAAACAAGCCTCAAATCGACAACGGGCCTGGTTGCGAGTTGGACACCACGGTAACAAATCGACTTGGGCGAGAACAGGCTGCAGAAGCCGTAGTCGCGGAGGCAACCATTCCTAAAGGTGACGATTAACCTCCTCCCAAATTGGAAGGGGTCAATTATGCCTCGTTGACCAAGCAAATAGAAAATGCCATTGCTCCCAAGCCGATTCCTGGTAGTACTGTAGTACTGAGGATAGCACAGAGGGTGACACATTCCAGGTACTAGGAACTACAAAAGAGTTGTTTGTCATGCCAACTTCGGATAATTTCAGTCGGCTGCTGCAGGTGAGCCCCGCTTCATTAACAACCGAACAAAAGGGTGACCCAACGCTTAAGCAATTCCAGGACAGTTCGAAAGAGGGAATCGCCAAACGAAATGTGAAATTCCAAGAGAGGAGCGGCATACTCTATCGAAAATATCTAGATAGGGGAGGAGTAGAGTTTGACCAGGTAGTCGTACCTCAGGCGTATCGTCAGGATTTGCTTAGTTTGGTGCATGGAGAATCATGGTCAGGCCACTTAGGCGTAAAGAAGACGAAAAATCGTCTTTTACAGGAATACTACTGGCCTGGATGCTTTAAAGATGTAGAGAGGTTTGTAAAATCTTGCGATGTGTGTCAGCGAGTGGGTAAGCCGGGAGATAAGGCGAAATTTCCAATGAAGCTGGTACCCGTAATCACGGAGCCCTTTCGTCGGTTGGTAATTGACACAGTAGGTCCTTTGCCCAAGACAACTTCAGGCTACCGACACATCCTGACCTTAATCTGCCCAGCTACTAAGTTTCCAGAGGCGGTCCCGCTAAAAGAGCTAAGTTCCGTGGAAGTAGTGAACGAACTTCTGTCCGTGTTTGCCCGGGTAGGCTTTCCTGCCGAGATACAATCAGACCAGGGCACCATTTTCACGAGTGCCTTAACGACAACCTTTCTAGAGTGGTGTGGCGTGAAATTATTGCATAGTTCAGTCTACCATCCGCAGTCGAACTCGATAGAAAAGCTTCACTCCGTGATGAAGCGAGTATTAAGAGCCTTATGTTTTGAACGAAAAACTGACTGGGAAATGTGCTTACCTGCAACGATGTTTGCACTAAGAACTCCACCACATGAGACAACAGGGTTTACGCCAGCGGAACTTGTTTACGGCCGCAGACTGCGGTCTCCTCTTCGTATGCTGAGAGAGTCGTGGGAAGGTCAGGGTGATGATCCTGTAGTAGTGGAATATGTCCTCACCTTATTGGATCGCCTAACAAAAGCCCAAGAACTGACCGAGAGTGCGATGACCAAAGCACAGCAGAAGGCTAAGCTTTACTACGACCGGACAGCTAAAGCACGACACTTTGCTGTAGGAGACAGGGTCATGTTGTTGAGGCCCTGCCAAAAGAATAAGCTTGAAGTGCAATCGGTCGGCCCGGCCGAAATTACTCGAAAATTGTCTGACACCAACTATGTGGTAAAATTACCAGGAAGTCGTAAGGTACACCAGGTGTATCATAGCAACTTACTCAAACCCTATAAAGCGAGGGAAGCCATTGTGAACATGACTTTAAATGTTCCGGAAGAGGTTCCGGCAGAAATTCCTGAATTAGCTCCCGAATCGGACGAAGTCCCGATCGAGAAAAGAGTTGAGGATTTAGTATCAAAGGCACAGCTGACAATGAAGCAGAAGCAGGAATTGCGTGGTCTTTTGACCGAGTTTCAGGACAGATTTGTAAGCGAGCCAGGCCGGACATCCGTCCTCACTCATGACATAGAGCTTACCTCGTCGGAACCGGTAAGATCTAAGACGTATCGGGTGTCACCTCGTCGGCTTGAGCTAATAAAAGCAGAGGTTAACAGGATGCTGGAATTGGGCGTGATTGAGCCGTGTGAAAGTGATTACACTTCCCCGTTAATTCTTGAGGAGGTACCCGGCAAAGATCCGCGTCCTTGCGTAGACTATCGTAAGTTAAACCTCATCACCAAGGATCAGACATACCCAATTCCCCACATTGAGGAACGCGTCGAGAGGGTAAGCAGCGCGGAATTTATCTCAACGCTAGACCTAGTGAGAGGTTACTGGCAGGTGCCGCTCACCGAGAGGGCGAGCCGGTATGGTGCATTTATTTCACCAGTGGGGACATTCCGCCCAAAAGTGTTGAGTTTCGGCCTAAAGAACGCGCCTTACTGTTTTTCAAACTTAATGGATAAGGTTTTGCAGGGTCAAGAGGACTTCGCATTGCCTTACTTGGACGACGTCGCCGTATTTTCCTCGTCCTGGCCAGAATACTTGGCGCATTTGAGAGCAGTACTGACACGCCTACGTGAAGCAGGTTTAACGGTAAAGGCGCCCAAGTGTCAGCTAGCACAAGCAGAGGTACTCTATCTCGGGCATGTTATCGGTCGAGGGCATCGCCATCCCTCTGAAATGAAAGTGGCAGCTATCCGAGACTTTCGGGCTTTTCGGGCTTTTCTTGGAATAGCTGGTTACTATCGTAAGTACATCCCTAGATATTCCGACATTGCCAGCACTCTTACTGACGCGTTGCGCAAGACCGAGCCCCAAATGGTCGACTGGGATAAGGAGAAAGAAAAGGCTTTCCGCGTTTTGAAAGCGGCCTTGTCGAGCCAACCTTTGCTTAGTTCACCGGACTACTCGAGGCCTTTCATAGTCCAATGCGACGCTAGTGATAGAGGCATGGGGGCAGTTCTTAGTCAAAGGGATGAGGGGGATCAAGAGCATCCCGTCCTCTATGTTAGCCGGAAACTCACCCTTCGCGAGCAGGTTTACCGCGCTAGCGAAAAGGAATGTGCATGCTTGGTTTGGGCAGTCCAGAAACTGGCTTGTTATATTGCCGGAAGCAAGTTCATTGTGGAAATGGACCACTGTCCTCTCACCTGGCTACAGACCATGTCCTCTAAGAACGGCCGCCTGCTGCGTTGGAGCCTCGTTTTGCAACAATATACGTTTGAAATACGCTACAAAAAGGGTGTACTCCATGGCAACGCTGATGGCTTAAGTCGATGCCGCTGACGCGAGAGGATGTCTCGAGAACTCTGGCATTTTTTTTTCCTGACCTAGACAAGAGCTAGTGATTGTTTTTTTACTCTTTTAGGTGTACTTGTTTGAAAACGTTGAAGACACGGCTATCCAGGGTTTCGGGTTCGGTGTGCTTCCAGTGTTGTTGTTTTGTGTCACCTTAAAGTGTGAGTAACATTTTGAATAAAATGTGTATTTCCTTTAATATCAGTTAAAGGGGAAAATTGCCTGGTGGAGTTTGGCGGAATTGTTCGGCGCTCACCGGCTGAGTAGTTGTGTTTTCATGTGCGTATGTGATGTCTGTTGAGCCCACAATGAAGCAGGTGTTGCCCTCTACTTCATCAAGACGGTCGTCACCAAACCGACTGCCGGCGCTGATCTCTCCGGACAGTGGCTGCAAACCACAGCCCATCGAGATCTTCACCCCCCCGCGCGAGAGACTGTTACGACCGGCCCTGGGGAACCGGGCAGGACGAGTTTGGGGGAGAACCGGTTCTTGACCGATGGTGTCGTCCACCCCCACCTCCCCATTCGGGCTCCTCCTCTCGCTGGGAGAGCTCCGGGTCTGCTGTGCGTTCGTGACCATGTTTGGTAACATTTTGGGCGCCGGGACCATATATGGACATCGTGTTGGGTTGTGCCACTCCATGTGTTGTGAGAGGTGTTTCCCCCTCCCTCGTGGCCGAGGTGCCGGGGACACCGTATTGGCTGACGATGCGGACAAGGCGCCCAGTGTCAACAACGTGGCGCTATAAAATGCCGAAGACGTTTTGTATCACTCTCACTCTTCTCTCTTTGGATCAGTTGATCACTTCTCCACATGTAAATAAATCTCTGTTGTTCGTTCGGGCGCTTCTTTCTCGCTGAATAGTTGGACGATGGATCCTGCGACGGGGCCAGCTACCGAAAACGAGACCGGCAGGACCCGGAGTACCAACAACACACTGGATTACGTCGGCTCCAACAGACAACGGGACTTACAGACACTATTCCAAGCTAGTGTTGACAGCTTTCAGTGTTTGTGCTTAGGCTTCACGGTACCAGTTACTAGATACTAATATTAGCCTAATCCAATGAGAACCGCCAGCTATATTGTACTTCTTGTAGAGAGAAAGACAGTCTGCATATCAAGGTGTACCTTATTCATTGCTCTTAAGCCGTTTTCTTCTGGTACCGAAATGCATTTACTGCATTTTTGTCCACCACCAGCTCATCAACTGAAGTCGGAAATATTTTATTCGCAGGGAGATTAGATTATTGCTTCTTCGTGGTTTCTCGCGAGTGTTCGCACCAGAACACGTCTACGTTGAACGTTTCCACAGCCAAGTTTTCGCAGCCGAGTCTTCCAATATGCTTTGGCCGTAATGAAGCTCCGCTGACTTCGATCATTGAAAAAGACTGGGTATGAAATTAGGCACTGCGGCCCCTGATATGGTGGCCGTCAGAGTCACCAGCATTATGACTGAGCTTGCCAACCTTGTCTCGATCGTTTTCGACGGCGTCTGATGCGCAAATGACGCATTTGTTGTGCGTGCCTTATAACGCACTTGCGACATCTTAACCAGCTTCTACAATATTTCGCCAAACGGACCTGTTTTATGCAGCGGAAGCCCCATCCGGCTTTGGTATTTCCTTTTTGATCGAGAGGCTGATCTTCTTATTACAGGCTCCAGCAGAGTGCTTTTTTCTGATCAACGGCAAAATAGCCACCACTGTGGACTACTAGTATAGTTTTGTTGAGCAGCTGCCGTGGAAACTTCATTTGGATGGCTGGATTTTTTTTGGGGGGGAGGGAGTGAGGAAATCTCTGCATTTCCTGCTCAGAAAGAGCTACCTGACAAGTAAGTTGAAAGTCAAACAATTCCAGAAGCATTTAAAGCTCGTTTTCAGTTAGAACCATTGTATGGACCGAGTGACATTATGGACTCCACAAAGATGCAACTGATGATAATGTCTTGCGCCCCTTGTGGAACCGTAGTACCATGTCCTATTAGCAAGGTTATACTTGCGGGATTTCCCGTATAGCATGGTGCATTAAGTTGCCAATTTCGCGCCAAGTGCATTGAGGCCTGGAATGCACTTTTACCTAGTAAAGTTGCCTCAGCTGACGGACGTCTGCTAACAAAGATAGCGGCTGCGAACCATGCGGATGATTACCAATGCGTCAGTGACGCCAATGTTTCTGGTTAAGCACGCAGGTTTATGCGGTAAACGTAGAATTTCACTATATAGGCAGATTCACACACTCGGTGTGGGACGCGTGTGATACTTTTTGCAACGCTATAGCGACTTCCGGCTTGTTATGGCAGTTGTGACACGATTCATCTGCAGCGAGTTCTGTCAGTTTGTTTTCCCCATCAGATGTACTCACGCAGCGACTCAGCGCCGCGCCAGCCCCGGCGCAGAGGCGGCGCTGGGGAAGAGTTGCTCGCTATGGGAGGCGGTGGCACCCTCCCTCGTGCTCCACTGTACTCAGCCCTATGTTTGCGAATTGTTTTAGCAATTTTAAGTTATCCCTAGTGATTACTTCCTAGCCATTTCTGTTAAGTATCATATTTTACGTCTTGTTTGTTCACTTTACCCTTGGTTTGAGCACTGCTATAGGCTCTTTATGGCATGCATAGCGAACACTTCTCGGTGTGATTGTGATCACGCCACATGACATGAATGAACGGAGGACAAGCCGGGTCCTTTAAGTGCTCCGCACATAAAAGTTGTCCGGTGGCTTGAACGCAGGTGATCATTGATTGAGCAAACCACACTTTGCCGTTGGTCCATTCTAAATGAAGACACCACGTGGGTGTGAAATACAAACGTACATGTGCGCAATGCGGCAAACAGGTGCATGCCACCCAAATGGCTTCTTTCAAGCACCAGTTATAGCATGCGGCAAGTCAGACAAAACAACACGAGTCGCGGCAAGAAAGGTGCATGTTTCCTATATAAAAAACTAAAAAAAATCAAGAGGCTTTGCACACAGCACACGAAATTTAGCATTTATGTACCTCCTATCGATATACTGTGTCGGGTCTGTGCCCTGTGCTACACATATTTGCTTTTCATGCAATAGTAGCTCAAGAATATTTCGTTCACTGGCTGAATAATTTTGTACGATGATTAAATGTGCGACGAATAATTTTTTACGGTTATTCTTGCGGCGAAGGGAAAAAAGCTTAGGCATCGTCCGTTTAGTCGTGCCAAGTTTGAAGGAAGCGAAGCTGTGTGTGTGTGTGTGTGTGTGTGTGTGTGTGTGTGTGCGTGCGTGCGTGCGTGCGTGCGTGCGTGTGTGCGTGTGTGCGTGTGTGCGTGTGTGCGTGCGTGTGTGTGTGTGTGTGTGTGTGTGTGTGTGTGTGTGTGTGTGTGTGTGTGTGTGTGTGTGTGTGTGTGTGTGTGTGACAAAACATATTAAGCATGCACTTAGCGGTTGAAGGGTGCATTACGGGCCAGATTTCGCTATCGCGTTCAACTCTTAAAGGCGAAGCTTAAGGGTCCCCCAAATTTCTTTATGTCTTTCTCTCGCTATTTCTATTTATCTGTGTTTTTTGTTTTTGTTTTTAAATTTCCTTACTTATCACTTGCTTCCTATTACGATTCTTGCTACGTGCTCTGTTATGTTTTCCTAGCCATAGTTGTAACTTTTGAAATTTATATCCACACCAAAGCACCCGAAGAGTAATGAAGAGGAAGATTTCTTCTCTTTGGCACAAGCTCACGCTCAATATTCTGCAGCTGGCTATCCTGCATGTAGTTGTGATATCATCATGAAGCCACTCAAAGAACGAGAGAAAAAAAATCTAACGTTAAAATCATCAAGGCGTTGCAATAACAAGAAGAAAAAGACTATTTAATCAACGCCGACTAAATTTCAAGGCCAAAAGGCTGCCGCAGTGACGTCAGAGATTGGGGGCCCAGTTGCCCAACTGAGCATGCTCAGTAAGACTTTTTTTTCCACATCTTTTATTCGGCCCAATCAAGCCGCAGCAGCTGCGAGAGCGGGAGCGTTGGTTCTCCTAAAACGTGAACAAAACGCAGGCTTTCCGCCGCGTTCGCAGCGTAACTGGGCGCAAAAGAAAGAGAAATGGGTGTTCTAGAAATCATAGAACGCAGACGTTGCTCTAGGAGGGAGGCGGTAGCAGAAATGCATGAAAGATCGAAAGGTTACGCAGGCATAACATCCCGGCACACATCGGCAATGGATGCATCGCACGCAAAGTCGATAACTGAGGCTATTGAAAAGTCCACTGAAAAGGCAATGCAAACGTCTGGAAGCTACTCTTTTTGAAGCTTTGGCTGATATGTTAACACAACAGCTGGCACAAATCATTGGTACAGTTTCTGTGCAAAATCTGGATTCTCACGCTCTGTTGGTTTCAAGGGGTACAGAGGAGGAAAATCAGACAGTCAATCATATATCTATCTTTCCGAAAGCAGGACCTTCAAAAAATAGCGCTCAGGCTGAGTCAGAACCTGTGACAGATGATTCAGGAGACTTTACAGATATGGACACAGAATCTCTAAGAACTTTGAAACGTAACAGATCTCCCCCTTCTAAAAAGTCTTCTCAGAACCCAAAATCCAAGAAATACTTGTCAAAGAAAGACTTCTTTGAAAACCTTTCAAAAAATGATTTCTTGAAAAAAGATATTCTGGATCAGGCAGTTTCTTCTGCCCGTATAGCATCAAAATAGGTTCCCTAAAAATTCTGCATTGGAACTGCCGGTCTATTTGGTCGGCGACTACAGATTTACAATACATTTCTTCGCAAATTTCTTGCGACATAATTGCCATTCAGGAAACCTGGCTTTCTAACGGTAAAAAAGTTTACATCAAAATTATCAATTAATCCGACTGGATCGGCCGAGTAGAGGTGGCGGTCTGGCTTTTTTTAATATCAACTAAATTTATTCACAGAGCCAAGATATCGTATCAGAGTATGGATACGAATTACGAAATTCTGGTGTTAGACATAACACTATCAGACTGCTCGCCTTTCTCTTTTGCAAATGCATACTTTCCTGCAGGAGTTCAAGACACGAGATGCCTCAATATCATGGTAGCTTCATGCAGAAAAGAAATAGTACTGTGTGGTGATTTCAATTCCCACCATGTGTCTTGGGGCTTCAAATCTGATGTATGCGGAAGACGTTTGTGGGAATGAACGCTTGATAGTAATTTTTCCAGCTTGAACTCACACGTTGCTACATGTGTAAGAGGTAACTCTAAATCTACTATTGATTTAACATTTTCCAGCTCTACTTTAAGCATATCCTAGTGGAATATATTAGATTGTGCTACAAACAGCGACCACCTTCCCATTACTTTTGAAATTAAGTTCCCGAGGTTTAGTTTGGCAGGGAAAGTTGGCTCGTTCGTAAATTATGCTAAATTACAAAAAGACTTAAAATCTACGTTAACTTTTCGCGAGGAAATGCAGGAAGACCTTAGGGCTATGAGTCTATGTGCGGTGTTAAACGATCATTAAAAAATTCAGCTTTTACTGTAAACTCGAACACAGGGGGATCTTTTAGCCCGTGGTGGAATCTAGAATGTGTCAGGGGGTATAGAAAGCGAAAATCAGCTTGGAAAAAACTGGTAATTAACCAATAATGCCCCGAAAATTGGAGTGATTATAAATTCATGGCCGCCGATTTTAAGCGTCTAGTGCGCAAAGCAAAAGAAGACTATGATATGAATAAATTTAATTATCTGTCTAAGTCTAAAAATAAGAAAATGCTTTTCAGGTTTTTACGTGCGAGAAAATTGATTCCACAGACAGAAACAGTAATTCCACCATTATGTCTCCTCGCGAACTCTCTGATTTATTGGAAAATATTGCTAAAGGCTTGCAAACCAGGTTTACGACAATTATGCCAAAGTCTATGGTGAAATTAAGGTTGCATTGTGATTTACAGGAGGTATCTTTAGCTGAACTGGCGGATGTGATGAAGAGCTTACCACCCGCTCCTCCCAGACCTGATGGGGTGACCTCTACAATGATTGAAGTGCTATACGAAATATCCCAACATGAAATCCGTAATATAGTAAATTATTCACTGAAAAATTGGATTACGGCAGATTGGAAGTTTTTCAAAATAATACCGATACTTAAGAAACAGGGAATGGAGTTTACTCTGGATAACATAAGGCCTATTTCATTGACACCTAACCTGGTCAAGCTTGTAGAGAGAGTCTTAAATGCCCGTATAATAAACTACACCAATGAACATAAAATACTAAACCCCAGACAAATTGGCTTTAGATCGGGATACTCTATTGTTGTTGGCCATTAGCACTATATCATCTGCGTACATTAATGCTGGTAGTGCCTGATCAATAAGTTTTCCTCGTTTGACTAAAGAGAGGTTGAAGCCCAGTCCACTTCCCTCTAATTTTGCCTCTAATCCTTGTAGGTACATCATGAATAATAAGGGTGACAGGGGGCACCCCTGCCTAAGCCCCCGTTTTACCTCTGCCGGCTTAGATACCTGTTTTTCCCACTTTATAACTACCTTGTTACCTTTATAGACACCCTTTAAAAGATTAGTGACTACATGTTCCATGCCTAGTGTGTCCAGTATTCCCCACAATTCCTCTTGAACCACTGCATGCATTTCTTTGAGCCAGCGCCACTCTGTGGGCAATAGGGTGCGCCATTGCTACCCCATTTCAACGGGCAATGCTGCCATTCAAACAGACTGACCGGTATAGCCTGCTATGACAATGACCTAAACGAGAACTATAAAAAGCGCTATATGCCACTAGACATTACCAGAGCCGTGACGAACGTCATTGGGCTTCCACGGTTTTGGGAGGCAGCTCGGAACAATATGGGCATGCCGGCAGAATTGAGTAGCCCAGGTTGTAGTAACTGCTTGGCGGATGGGAAAGCTGTCCGGAGCGTGGTTCAGGGCTAGCATGGCACCACGACGGTGCCGTCGTATTGCTCGAAGCGTGTAGTATGTTCACGCCGCTGTAATGGCGGAACGTGTACACATACGTCTTGTCCTCGAGTTGGTCAAGCGCGCTGGTTGGGCTAGAGGGCGGTTGAGCACCCGACATCGCACATGTATGGACGTGGCAGCGTCATCGATGGCGCAGACCACTTTCCATGTATGTGTAAGATATGCACTTCAACTCTGCTACAGAGATTTTTTAGCTTCATTTTCTTACCAGTTCTTGACGATATACTGTGTTTTATGGCACAAGGGCTGTGGGATGCCCAAGGAGTGCCAGGTCACGGGGAAAAAGTGTGAACAATGTATTTAGTAAGTGGCCTTTCTCTTACCAGTTAATAACAATATGGAACTAGTGCGTGTGTTCTTGTTTTTGCAGTAACCACAATTAATCCTGACAATTTTACGCATGGTGTGAAACGCACATTTTGAGTTTATCAACTGTTGTTCTTTAATGGCTGAGTTTCATTAACGTGATGTGAAAGTGCGAAGTTGCTGAGCTGTCGTCGTTTCCGTTTTACTCCTGAATATGAACAGATTGCGATAAACTACCGATTTTGCCTGCGATGGTGGTACAACGTTTTCTAGTAAAACCACCTGAAGGACACAAATAACAATGTACGTAAGCTGCAGCGTGTTCTAAGTGCTACACTGATATGCACGATGTTTCAAGTGTGACTCGTAGGCATAGCACAGGTCGTGTAGCTCATTTGTGACATTACAGAAGGTCAAAAAATCACAAACATGGTGACTGCTGTGTAAGCACCCCATCCGTCCAACTGTGATCACTCGAGTACAGGGAAAAAGAAGAAGTGGATCTGTTCGGTCGCTGTTTTTGTGCACTGTTCAATTTCTGCTCTTGTTTTGGACTATTACGCTGACAACCATTTCTTCGCGGTGTGCCAACAAGACGTCGGGTGAAGACTTCGAGGGCTCGGCGCCCTACAGGTACGAGGTTCCTTTATCAAAGACTTGGCTAGTACGCGACCACTACGGTGGTTGGTAGCCATCGCCAAGAGCCTTATGCTCGTCCAAGTGCGTTAAACCACATGAGTGATACTGCAGGATACAATGAAAAGCCTGGGGGCTTACAGGTGCGCCCAAGCATCATAAAGCCTGCCCGTTTGCTCATTCACAACCACGAAATGGCTCAAGCTAGCACAGCAGAAATGGAAGACGATGAAGCTGAGAGCAAGAAGCTTCGCTTAGAAGATAATGTTTTGTATGTGGAAACACGCCTTCCACCTTTGTTAACTCGGTTCAGAATACTTACAGTTCAAACTTTCTTAAAAATATTCAATTCGCCTCTGCGACAAGCTTCACACGTTTTTATTCGAGAACCAACCGCATTTTTTGGAACACAATGGTCTAGACTACACTCCCCTCAGATTAGGTTCATCCAAGCGTTGCTAGAGCCTCTCAATGTAAATATTTATCAGATTGGCATAACACTATACACAAGTGGCTACGTGCTGAGCGCGATCAACTCAATGCGCTTATTCGCAAGGTAGTCAAACGAGCCCTTGGCCTCCCTATCACCACTCCAACGTACAAACTCCTCGAGCTTGGCGTACATAACACGCTAGAAGAGATCGCCGAAGCTCAGGAACGCGTGCAATCGACCCGACTCACTACCACCAAGGCGGGCCGCCATATTCTGCGCGAGCTCGACTTCTGCTCCTCGAGGGCCAGGTACCGACCCGGGTGGGCTCTAATTCCCCGTGAAATCCGCGACGTTATCACTATCACTACCATACCACGAAATGCACACCCCGAATACAACAGAGGCAGGCGCCTTGCGCGGGCGACCGCCATTCTCAAGCGCATAGACATGGAAGCGGACAACGTCTCGTTCGTGGACGCCGCTGCCTATCGCAACAACCAAGCCTTCGCCACGGTCGCGGTATCATCCGCGCAGCAGACTCTTAACTCAGCCACAATCCTCACCCAAAACCCTGAAGTAGCGGAGCAAGTAGCTATAGCTATAGCTATGCTCGACAGAACGGAAATTCATCTACAGCGACTCCAGGCCGGCCATCAAAGCCTTCGAACGCGGAGTCATCTCCGACCAGTCGTTACGTATCCTGCGTAATGCGGACCCGAGTGCCCTGAAGCACCCCACTGTCATCTGGTTCCCCGCCCATCTCGGTCAGGTGCCGGGTGCCCTATCCAACCTCAACGAGATCGCCCATGATGCAGCGCGCGCACTTACCGACCACGCTGCCACAGGGCAACCTCATCTTGCTGGGTTGGATACCAATCGGGATGCACCAATTACGTACAATGAAATTACAAAGCACTTTTACCTGGAACGCCGCATTTTTCCACCCCCACATCCGAAACTTAACCGACCGCAGGCATTAACCCTACGCCTATTACAGACACACACGTACCCAAACCTTGCCACGCTTCACGTTTATTATCCCGATGCCTACCCCAGCGACACATGCCCATCATGTGGACACACGGCGACACTCGCACAATTGCTCTGAGAGTGTAGAAACACTCCTCTCGACTCTACCTCAAACAAGTGGGAGAGGTCCCTCAGGAGCTCACTTCTCGCCGACCAACAATGGGCCGTCCAGCAGGCACACGAAGCGGCCGCCAGGTACTCCCTGTCGGTCCCTACGTGGGAGACGCCCGCTACGCGCTAAGCGCGTCCTGCAGGACTGAAATAAAGTTTTTTCATTCCATTCCATTGGCCTAACGAAGACGCCCAATTCAAAACTTAAAATTAAATTTGATGATATTTTCTCTTCTAATGCGAAACAACTGCCCCTTCAATATTTAAATATTCGGTTAAAAATTACTTGACTCATCTGTCCATAAAGAACATTATTGCGACGGATGCATCCGTATTGAACAAAAAGGCTGGAATAGGCATCTTCTGTACTTCTCTCGACTGGTCTTTCTCAGTTCAATTACCGGATTACACGCCTATATTCATCGCTGAGTTATTTGCTATAATTCTAGCGCTTCGTAAATTTCCTGCAAGCGAATCAGAAGCGTTCATACTTACCGATTCTCTCTCAGTATGCACTACACAATCTGCAGCAAAAAATTTGACATTATTGAGTATGATTAGCAGTTTATTACCAGAAAACTTGAAAAAATTTCACTTGCTATGGTTACCTGGCCACTGCGGGATTTATCCAAATGAGATGGCAGACTCGTTAGCCAAAGCATCTTTAAGCGGACCACTCTTACCTATTTTACCTGATTTCGCCTACGTAACAGCACTCAGAAATAGAAAGGCTTGTTTGCACAAAGAAATAGAAAAATTATCATTGGATAAAGTCAGAGGCTTCGTACATCTAAGCTATTGCTGGAACAAACAGTGGTGTGTATCTCGGCAGTTAGAAATTACAATCACCAGATTACGATGCAGAATTCCGCATCTGAATTACTACCTACATAAAGCTGGACTAACAGCATCTCTGTTGTGTCTCTTTTGCAAGGAATCGGAATCAATAGATCATTTCTTTTTATCCTGTCAACGTTATGCTTATCAAAGGAAAAGATACCTGGTCGAACCAATTGAGAAGCTAGGTTTAAAAATAAACGTGGAACTAATTTTATCCTTCGGAGGGATTACATTAGGTTATAGCCACAGGGAGGTTTTCTCTGCTGTGTGCGAGTACATAAGGGCAACAAAGAGATTACCCTGTTAGCCTGTTGTTATTATTTACGGCTACGAGACTACCTGAATGCCTGACTTAGCACACTTGATGATCCTGCCGCCCGGTTCTTGGCCGATCCCCCTTTGTGGGCGAGTGCCAGCAAAGCTGAAGGTTCATCATCATCATCATCATCATCATCATCATCATCATCAATCAGCTGATGACCTGTGGTGGCCCATAGAGGTGGCGTGCCATGATTGGGCCACGTGTGACCATTACGTGGCGGTAGGCTTTGGGGCTGGGGACGAACGGAAGCAGCGGCAGACGGAAGACAGCGGGCGGAAGCGTCGGACTCAGGCGATCCAGGTTACGGCCAGGGAACGCGGCTATCCACGCTACTGTCGTCCAACTACCAGCTGGGGTGGCATTACCGGCACGTGTACTGCATCTCGGGGTGCGGCCTGGCCTGCTGTTCTCTTCTTTGCCGATGGCATCGCGGATCTCGGCGAGGCATCTCCGTGGTCAGACGTTCGGCACAGCGACGTACGTGGCCTGGCTAATGGTCACCGTTGCGCCGAGTATCGCGTCTCGACGCAAGCTGTTCGCTGGACGGGCTGGCCCATTACACACATGCAGCATCGCGTCTCCGATGCGGGTTGACTGCTCCGTAGTCGCACCCATGCCATCAAGCGCCGGTGTCACCAGAGCGTCGCACATCGGCAAGGGACGAGCGAGACGTTCTGCCGGGCGAGACGCGGGCGTGTGCACGGAGGACCACGGAGCTGGGCGAGGTCCAGGGTGGCCGATGATCCAGGTGCCAGGGGAGTTCCTGGCTGAATCGAGGATCGCTGAGCGGTGCCGAGCCGTACCGAGCGACGCGCCAGACTCGGAAGTGGGCCGCGAGCTCACGAGCTGTGCACCCGAGGGTACCTGGCTGTCCCCTGGCCAAGGCGAGGAACGCCGGTGACTGAGTTGCCGCACCGCAGCTGTAGCGAGTAGCATTTCAGCGCGGCACAGACGGTGCTGTGCTGGCCAGAACCCGCACGTGGAACCGCTACGCCCGGGCGGTGATGAAGAGCTCGGAAACAAGGTCCGAGGTCGCGCTGGTCCAGGCATCTCCTAGACGACGCCACCCATGCTCGAGAGTCGTGAGTCTACGGGACTCTTCTTCCTCATGTGCCGTGGTGGTCGTCCCGACAGCGTCCACATCACTGACTTTTCATAGCCTTCCTTTTGTATATAAACGTTTGAACTCATCTCCCTGCCGGTTTCCTGCGCCGCTGCACAGTAGTGGAAGTGCTCGAACCGTCCTAAACATCACAATACTCTTTAATGCACGTTCTGAATATTGCCACGCTATTTCTCAACATTCTTTATCGGCCCGTTACACGTGTAACCTCTGGCATGCACCAACACCTATTGACTGTCATTAACTGTCGAGATAATCGTGGAACCTCCCGATGTGATTACGCGCACAACGGAAGCATTACAGATTCTTCTGAAATTTGCGAGGCTGCGCTAGCGATAGCACTGAAATATTGGACGGTACACGTATAAATGCCGACGCGTCTCATCGCTTGTCAGCTGATCGATGGCCGATGCTCAGTTCGCCGCTATCCGTGTCAGTGTATATTGCTGTGATATGATTTTCTATATACCGGTTACAAGTTCTTCCAAATTAACAGTTTCATCTTGGACGTGCTGATCACTGTCTTCATCAACGTCAAAATGTTCACATAACACAAAAACGCAGCACAATGCATTTCTTTGAGCCAGCGCCACTCTGTGGGCAGTAGGTTTCACCATTGCTGCCCTATTGCAACGGGTAATGCTGCCGTCCAAATAGACTGACCGGCATAGCCTGCTATGACAATGACCTAAACGACAACTATAATAAGCGCTATGTGCCATAAGACATTACCAGAGCCGTGATGAACGTCATTGGACTTCCACGGTTTTGGAAGGCAGCCCGGTACAAGATGGGCGTGCCGGCAGGGTTGAGTAGCCCAGGTTGCAGTAACTGCTTGGCGGATGGGAAAGCTGTCCGGAGCGTGGTCCAGGGCTAGCATGGCACCACGATGGTGCCGTCGTATTGCTCGAAGCGTGTAGTATGTTCACGCCGCTGTAATGGCGGAACGTGTACACATACGTCTTGTCCTCGAGTTGGTCAAGCGCGCTGGTTGGGCTAGAGGGCGGTTGAGCACCCGACATCGCACATGTACGGAAGTGGCAGCGCCATCGATGGCGCAAATCGCTTACCATGTATGTGTAAGATATGCACTTCAACTCTGCTAGGAAGATTTTTTTGCTTCATTTTCTTACCAGTTCTTGACGATATACTGTGTTTTATGGCACAAGGGCCGTTGGATGCCCAAGGAGTGCCAGGTCACGGGTACATAGTGTGAACAATGTATTTAGTAAGTGGCTTTCCTCTTACCAGTAAACAACCAGATGGACCTAGTGCGCGTGCGCTTGTTTTTGCAGTAACCACAATTAATCCTGACAATTTTACGCATGGTGTGAAACGCACATTTTGAGTTTCTCAACTGTTGTTATTTATTGGCTGAGTTTCATTAACGTGATGTGAAAATGCGTAGTTGCTGAGCTGTCGTCGTTTCCGTTTGACTCCTTAATATTAACAGATCACGATAAACTACCGATTTTGCCTGCGATGGTGGTACCACGTTTCATGTAAAACCACCTGAAGGACACAAACAACCGTGTACGTAAGCTGCAGCATGTTCTACGTGTTACACTAATATGCACGATGTTTCAAGTGTGACTCGTAGGATAGCACAGGTCATATAGCTCATTAGTGACATTACAGACGGCCGAAAAATTCACAAGCATGGCGACTGCTGTGTAAGCACCCCATCCGTCGAATTGTGATCACTCGAGTACAGTTGTCCGGTTTGTAGGGAAATCGTGGCCACGCGCTAAAAGTGAATTGACTTGATGTTGTTTTTGTTTTTTATCATTGTCGTTGAGCATGCGACCTCGTACATATATGGAAGCGTCATCGACTACGCATATCACTCATGTGCAAGATATGCACATCAAGTCTGCTATACACTTGTTCATCATTGTCTGACCAGGCGACAATTTGATCACGATATAGTGTTATAGTACCTAATGCGCTATCATTTATTTTAGCGACAATTGTTCTTCATCGTCACAATTTTTCGCTGTGCGTGAGATGGCAATTACTGTAATACAAACTTTACAGTACTTTAGGGACGTTGGCTGTCGTATGCTGTCATTTCTTGGCATAACGACTGCACGTGTAGCATAGCCATCTAAATAGCATATTGAGTGCGCTCTCACGCCAAAGAAAGGTCTCCACGCTCTGTTCATCGAGCGCCTTGATGATGATAAGTGCAGAACACTTTAGGTTCCCTGGCTGCCGAGTGCTGTTGTATGCTATGATCGCTTTATATAACGCAGGCTTAGCGATGTGTAAGCATAGAGCATAAGAAAACAGGCGGGATGTAGAAGAATAGAAATGAAAATAGAAATAAAGAGAAAAAATGAAAAGCGCGAAAAAGAGAAAGAAAAGATACGATGAAAGAGAGAAACCGAAGAGAAATAGACTGTTGCCCACTTCGGCACTTGGTTCAGCGCCACTGATACGAAGCTGACTCGTTTTTCTCAAGTATTGTTTCGAAATTGTGTAAACTTCATTTACGCGACGTCTAGATGCGCTTCGACGTCGTTGCGCTTTAACCATCTCCAATACATACTCAATATGGACAGATCGTGATAAACTTCACATTTCGACTGAGATAGCTGTATAACGTTGTTTAATCCAATCCCACGAGTGACGCAAATAATGGTGTATGTAAGCTGCAGCGCATTCTACGTATAGTACGCAGAGTCTGATATGCATGATGGTTCCCGTGTAATTCAGGGGTAGCTGCGACCAGCGCAGCATGTAGCTAATCCGCAAGTTTACAGAAGCGTAAAATCTACGCAAGCTGTAGGCGACTGCTGCGTAGGCCCCCCCCCCCCCTCTGTCACACCGTCGCAACTTGATTGTGACAGCTCTGCGGATTGAGCTCTTAGAATTCCACTATCATATCTTCTCTGTAGATTTAATACGAGTTACCGATCGCTTTTTCACCGTTTTTACAGTTGTTATGAGATCACATTGGTGCCGTATAGTTGTCCGCCGCCACCGCCAGTTTCCGTAGCCGCTATCGCAAAAACAAAAACACACAAAAAAGAACAAAATAAGGAAAATCTTCTAAGTAGAACGGGATTTGAACCAAGGTCTTCTCTCTGGCAGCCTAGAAATATACAACATGGCCATGCCGGTTTTTGTTTTCTTCATACTTATTACAAATGTGCGTAATGTACATCATTGCGAAGAAAATGCTGAAGTGTGTTTTTAAAAGCTTACTTATATCCCGGTGCTCGAAATTCCTTCGCATAAAGACCGTATACAAGCGTTATTTTCGGAAGGAACAACGTTAAGATACGTAATTTATAGCGCAGTAAAAGAGCGAAATAGCAACCAGGCGTGTGACCAGGCGAAATGTGCAAGCAGACGTCACACAGAATTGCGTAAAGAGTGGGCCGTTGATTGCTTCCAACCCATTACAAAGGCTCCGCTATAATTATTCAGCGTAATCCGCAGAGGGCACGTAGTGCCTTGCAGATCTGCAACGGGTCACTACTCCGCCAATTAAGGAATGGCCATAGTGGGTGCTTCCCAACTTGAGGAAAGTTGCGATTTATGGCGTATCGGGTACCTATAGGAAGTGTTCTTGTATTAGTTGCACCGAGGGTACTTCCAATGGGCTCTATACTCCGTTTCATCCATCAGGTGCAACGCTGTGGAAGTCGCAACAAAGAGTAGTCCGATGTTCTTAACGAAAAATCAATTTTTCTTTCGTTAATGGGGCGAGAAGTCATTGAAAATATTGTGTGCCTTACAAACAAAAACGCCGTTGAACGTCTGTAATTATGTGGCTCTATATCTTAGTTTCCCCGTGACGTCACATACAAACTCTCTACTGTGGGTACGTCATGATGGCGGCCACCTGGACTTTCAGACTGTGGTTATAAGAAGGAAAAGAAGAGAAAAGTGAGCCCCGTGACTGCATCAGCGTGCGACACCTCAACAGTAGCTCACAAGGGGGGGGGGTGAGGAGGAATTAAAAGGATAGGATTAAAGGTATAAAGAGAGAGAGAGAAAGATGCGCAAGGACAGCGAGCGACGACATAAGAGAGATAGGAAAGATGGAAACACGGTCACAGGAGTCCGAGGACGGGGCACCACTTGCGAGAGCTCTTGCCGCTGACAGGAGATGGCGTATAGGCTAATTCAGTCAGCCAGAGGTGCGCTGACGTCGTCGTAGGGGACCAGCGGCAGGAGGTGGCGTATTTAGCGTCAGTGCAGGATAGGACACCACAGGGTCGTTCAGTACCCGCGTTTTCGGGTCACCCCGCTTTCTTCTGTTCGCCAGTCACGCCGTAGGGGAGCACAAGGAAACGCGAGGGTGCACCGATCACATGTCACGCAAGCGATCACGAGACGCGCGGAGTTTACGTTTTGCTGGCCGAGCTTCTTGCATACCATTCACAGTGGAGCACTTGATGTATGAAACTGAGTATATAGTCTCTTTGATCTGGCTTCACTTTCTACACCAGAGAAACAGTGCGGCACTTTGGTCCTTGACTTGGCGGGTGCAGTTCATGCCACCCGAGTTATACTGCACTCCATTTGACGTCGCGCTGCATGCAATAGTTCATCGGCACCTCAGCACTATTGCTTCCCTGTCAGTTCTCGTCTCGTGCAAGTATTGCGCAAGGTATACGGCGTGACTGCGTTTTTGCTCTCAACTTCAGGAGCACCAAAACCGCTATGGCGTGCTGCACTAACACTATAGAGGAACTGGGGCGGCCCTGGCATGAAACTTTTCGTAAATTACGTCCAGAAAGTGCAGCCAGATCGAGATCTCTAAAACGACGCTTTCCAAGCTTTCGCTGTAACAGTGCTGGGCTTTCAGCGTAGGCCTGGTGTTTTATTGCATGAAACGGTACATTGATTCCGACTTGAAAAATTCTTCCTATCCGCTGGTTTACTTACTAAATCCTGGTTTTCGTTTTGCTAAACACGAACTCGATCTTACATATCGTGCATCTCATTTTTCTGAAGCAGTCCAGGTTACCTCGCCTTTTCTTTTGCTTACGTTTGCTTTTCGACAACCTACTCCTCTTTCTTCTCCCTCGTATGGTTGCTCGACCGACTATGGAAGCTTCCACCGGGGTATGCTGTCCAGTGTGATCGTGTGTGGGGTGGTCGGTTGCAAGCTCGCTCTTAGTTCTTTTTAGTAGTTATCTCCTGTTATGATCAAATTTTGTACGATTCGCTCTTCAATATGATTTATATCAGGGCTAGCCTGCGTAGAACTCACAATTCGCGCCATGTGTCCTCAGTTTGAAAATACCGCATGCAGGTGTGGTGTTTAGTTTTCGCCAAAATTAAAAACGTGCCTCTATACGTCTTCGCTTCTAGCTATGAAAAAGTCCGTGCACAGGTGTATGCTCGTGGCGACGTTTCGACGAGCGGACTTGTCTTCTTCAAGGCAAAGTGCGCTCGTCGAAACGTCGCCACGAGCACACAACACCTGTTCACGGATTTTTTTTTATAGCGCTTGCTCTCTTCTCTCTCTTCCTCTCTCTTCTCTCTCATCTCTCTCTTCCTGCCGATTTTTGGTCCTCTTGTAGCTGTGTTCTGTGATCTTTCAGTGAAAAACAATCATGGCGTTCTCATAGCTAGACCAATCTTATATATCCGCGTAACAATAATTAAACTATCAATTACAATGTCTTAGGAAACCCTCGTCGCAAACTCTTATTTCAGGGCGACGGCAGAAGCTCCTCGCAAAAGTGCGGTCTGACGCTCCTCACGGAGCCCAGCAAAAGTACTGCGTTGGGTCGCCGGCTGAGCACCAGGAAAAGAAACGGCCGGTCCACCGTGAACTTCTCGTGCTCCGGCGCCGGTGGCAGGGTGGCCGAACGACTCACGCGTCCTTTCCAGCTGGTGCGGTAGGCCGCCGCGTGCTTGGCGACGGATACGAACGCGCCCTCGGATCCACACATGCCGGAAAGGTCCGCTGCGCCTCTGCGAAAAAGCGCGTCCGCGCCCATCGACGACAGCGCCGCGGCAAGGTCCATCGTGTCGCGCACGTATAGCTTGGGCAGCGTCAGGTCGACGTCCGTGCGCCGCTTCATCCGGCGCAGACACTGCGCCAGGTTGGCCGCCGTCATGCGGGCCTCGAGGGTAGCGAGGCCATCTCGCTTTTGTGGTAAGAAGATGACGAGGCACCGCGCGCCGGATTTGTAAGGCAGCTCGAGAGCCGTGGCCTCGAGCTCGGCGCTGTCGGCCATGCGGAAGTTTCCCGTACGGTGCATCATGGTGACGCCTCTCGGTTTGCATTCTTCTGTTGGCTGCCCGTCGACCGCATCCACAAGCACAGGCTCGTAGAAGAAGCCCTCGCCCACGTTTATCGGGTCGAAGCGGCGTCGCCAACGACCCTTTATCCCGACGGCGCTGAGCAGCACGAGCGACGTGTTCTCTTCCACCGTGCCCCGCGGGAGGGCCTCGAAATTGACGCTTTTCCCCAGAAGCGGGACGGCCTCCTTCAGCTGCGCCTCGATCTTCCAGCGCTGGTGCACCGAGTCGTTGACGAAGTCAGTGGCTCCGGCTACGAAGACGCCGGCTACCGCGTGCTTGCTTGTGGCGGCGGCTGTCGCTGCCGCTTTCAGCGCCGCCGCTCAGTGACGTGGACACCACCCAGTCTGCTGTCGATGGCCTCAGATGGCGCGCCTGGAATTCTTCTTTGAGCGTCACCCGGCGGTCTCTGTGCAGACAGCAGTCGTACTGGATTGTGAAGCCCGCCTTCTGGTAGCAGTCGTGACGGCCGTCCGGCAGCAGACGCTTGTCTCGATGTTCGAAGTAGCGGACCACCTGGTTGACAGGGAAAAGAACAACACTTTGGCAGGCCGGTACTGTCGTTAAGAAAATGTGATATACAAAACAAATTTAAGGAGCCCTTCCTCTGTGGGGGAAATGAGATTAACGGAAGCTTGGTAGGTGCGGGCTGGAAGTTATTTTTAAATGCGGAGCATTTTATAGTCGCACCTACTCGCAAATCCGACCTTGGTGGTGGCGTCGGCAGCACCACTGCGTATGCTCGCGCCTCGCATCTCGGCGGACACCTGACATATGACTGTCAAGGAGAACACATGACTAACAGCTCAACTTGCCAGTACCGCTTCGCCAAAAAGCCTGAACCACTTTACGCAGCACACGCAGAAAAGACGCTACAAACCAAGTCACCAGCGACGCAGCCAATATCAAATGACGATAGCCCGCCTGCCTTGGACGAGTGTAGCTACCCCAGTCTCGGGGGACATCACAAATGCTGATGAAATTGAAGTCACGATCTCGTCAGGGTCAAGCAGCCTCTCAATCAAGGTTCAAATCGAGAACCCGATCATCAAGTCACATTCGACATGTCGATTTATCAAAATCATCACCAAGCAACCCTAGTGTAGCATGGGCGCAAAGCCCAACGTCTTCGCTTCCATTATCTCCCCCGCAGCCATCGAAATCCTGCGCCTCGACGCATAACCCGCTCGTCAAGGAACTTACGCAAACAGTTAATGTGTTGAAATCTCAAATGACGTCGCAGCAAGCTCGGATCAAAACGCTGCTTGCACAGAACCGCTCTCTAGAAATCCGAGTGGCAAAGACCAGCCATTCCGTGCATAATTAAACTCCACAGCCCCAACCAGCCGCACCAGCCAAACGTAAAGCAACGACTTCCGCGGAAACTCTGCAATCCGAAGAGGACACGACAGCGAGAATTCTTTTAACGGTCAACGCATCCGTTGCCGAAGCCCTCCGCACAAAAGTCCACACGACGGTCGCAGAGCCGTTTACGCCACCGTAACAGAAGCCTTCGCAACCATAGACTCACGCTTAACGAACAGAGAGACATGACTATCAAACATGGAAGCTACCATAAGCAACACCGTAGGAGGATTAGAAGCACTTAGAACTGCCACAGACACCAGTTTTGCAGTAATTGAACAAAGCCTGGCCAGAGCCCCAGATGTCATACGCAAATGAGTGTCCTCTCACTCTTCCACCCAGCACCGCAATCCCACGACGCCCTCAAGTAATCCTCCAGCTGATACATCATGGCCCGCACCCAGTTGACTATATGGCAGTGTAACTGCAGGGGCGTCCGTAAAAAGAAAGCCCACCTGCAGCAACTCGTACAAGAAACACAACTGCCAAATTGCCAAACGCCTCCAGACGTCATCGAACTACAGGAAACAACGGCTGCTATCTCACTGCAGGGTTACATCGCTTTCCAACAATTCACCGACCTGCACAATCAAGAAGCTCCAAGTACAGGTATGCTCGTCCACAAGAGCCTCACGGCAAAACAACACGACTTAGAATTCCCGGACATTCCACACATGGTCGTGGAAGTTCTTCCACGAAAGCGCTCGCATCAGTCAGTCTTTAACCTTATCGTATATTGCGCACTCCGGGTACGCACAGACGTTTTCAACCTGCTTTTTCAGAAAACCACATCGCTATCACGAGGCGCATAACTGCTTATACTGGGATATTTCAACGCCGGGTACCCTGACTAGGACTACCTGCAGGCAAACAAATGAGGCAAGAAGCTATGGCAACTCAGTCAGGACCTCCGTTTCACTCTACTAAATGACCTGCAGAAGACACTGACCCGCATAGGAAACAGCGTGTGTAGGGACACGTCACCCGATCTCGCATACTGCAAGAATATTGTGCAGGCCAGTTGGGAGAACACCTGTCAACTCATTGGTAGTGACCACTACATCTTCTCCATCCAGGTACAGGCGTCGACTTCCAAGAGAGTACACAAAGCACTCGCTCGAATCATGGAGTGACCCAAATTTAGAGACGTCCGCGAAAGTGGAGCCCCGGAACGCATAAGAAACCTCAAGGAATGGACAGCCTCACTAAACGACCACGTGCGACACGCAACGCGCGAAAGTAAAGCAGCAGACTAAACGCCTGCCACAGACTGTCGTCTTCTCCACGTGTGGGGACGCACACGCAAGCCTGCGGCGCAGATGGCAGAAGCAACGATACAAGAAACTGCATCACCGCATACACTACCCTCTCTGAACAAATCGAGTGACACAGTACCTACCTCGCCCGCCAACAATGGGGCCAGCTGTGCAGCGGACTCAATCGACAGCTAGGCAACAAGAAGACGTGACACCTGTTACGCCACTTACTGGATCCCGACGACTCGAAAGCAGCCGCCCAGCACACACTTAAGCAACTTGTCCACCAACACCCCAGATCAAACGAACATCCAGTAACCGACCTGTCGGACAAATACATCAACCAATCCCACCAACCAGCGACACCACTATCACACTATGAAGGTAAACCAAACCCAACTCTTGATGCCGACATCACAGAAGCCGAAGCGTGTGCAGTCATTTCAATGCTTCGCACAACTTCGGCACCAGGTCCAGACGGCGTCTCTAACAAAACAATCCGCAAACTAGATGCAAAGTCAGTAACTGCCCTCACTGATATTTCAACGACTGCTGGCATGACGGCAGTATACCAGAATAATGGAAGCACGCGAAAATAGTGCTTATACCAAAGCCAAGAAAAAAAGGCAGATTTATGAAATCTTCGCCCCACCTCGTTAACTTCATGCCTTGGCAAATTATTCGAGCACGTGGTCTTGGCTCTGGCTAGAAACACTGCAGAAGAACAAGACCTTTTCCTTTCAGCCATGCTCGGTTTTCGCGCCCACTTACCTACTCATGACGCCCTGCCACAAATCTACCATGATTTATTGAAAAACCCTGTACGTGCGGGCACGCGAGCAATGCTTGGCATAGACCTACGCAATGCCGTTCGATAAGGTGACACATCAAGAGATAGCCCAGCACTTGGCTTCAACAAACCCTGGGGAACGTATTTACAACTACGTGTGCTCCTTCTTACAAGGCCGCACTGTGGAACTTTCCCTGAATGAGAGCAACGCCACTAGGCGACTTGCCCTATCTAGCAAACGCACGCCACAGGGAGCCGTTCTTTCACGTTTCCTCTTCAACCTTGTGATGAGTCAACTCCCACAGTTACTAGACCGCATATCCAACATCCGACACACCCTTATACGCGGACGACGTGACGGTACGGACCACTACCGGCTCCGACGGACAGATCGAGGAGTCACTGCAACGCGCTTTGGACACAGTGGCCGAATACGTCGCTCGTGCGGGTCTCGAGTGCTCAGTGGAGAAATCTGAACCCCTCCTTCTTCGTCCTCCTGACTACCATAAGGTTAAACACCCGCCAGAACCAAGCATCACTCTCAGAATCGCCGGATCTGAAATACCGATAGCGCAGCACATGCGCGCTCTCGGCCTTCACGTACCAGCCAGCAGGAGCGATACCGTCGCACTAGAGAGGCTTGTGGTCTACGTCACTCAGACTGCCCGTCAGTTAGGAAAAATCTCTGCGCGGAAACACGGCATGAAAGAAAAGGAATTTCTGCAGCTGTTAAACGCCTTCGAAGACTCACTCACGCCTTACCGTACTTATGACTCATCAAGGCTGAAAAAAAAAAGTTGACAGACTTATTCGCACAGTTCGCAAGATCACCCTGGGCCTCTCCCGCACCACATCGACCATGCACCTCCTCAGCCTTGGAATTCACCATACAATAAATGAGCTTATCGAAGCGCACCAAACTGTAGAAATTGAACAATTGCGTAGTAGTAAGACCGGAAGATGAATACTCCAACGTATCGGCATTTCTTCGTCACCAAGCGACAAGACTTGGTCTCGCTACCACCCCTCATCAGACAGCGCTTCTTTGTGCAGCCGTTGCCGAAGCACATGCTGGCCGGCATTCATGACGGTACAGACGATCAGCCCGCGCCAGAAACCTTCACAGTACTATATACGGTATTGAACACTAAGGCGGCTCATGTGGACGCGGCAAGATACCCAGCCCCCAAACAGTCATATGCAATCAATGTCTCGTCGAAACGTACCCCAGTTGATAAAGAGCCTACCACGATGTGTATCGGCTCCATACAAACACTAGGAACCCAGCAGAGGCCGAAGAAGCTGCCATATCACTCGCCGCAATAGCCGGCTTTGAAACAATCAATATTGACGGCAAATCTGCCATCACCCGATTTGCCCGTGGCAATGTTTCCCCAACCACGGCACGAATACTCCGTCCTCTGCCCCAAGCGGCACGCAACGCCCCAACCGACACTGCTGCCAGCAGCAGCGACGATGACGATCCCCGTTTAATTCAACTCATCTGGGTCCCAGCACACGCAGGAAACACGGGTAATGAAGCCGCCCACAGACAAGCTCGAAGACTCGTACACCGAGCGGTGGGCCAGACTTAGGACCATGATACCGAAGCAACCGAACCACCCATCACCTTTCACGACATCACGCAGTACGTACTACAAGCTATTAAGGCAAACCAGACCACCTCCACATCCGCAACAAAACAAAGCTCAACAAATCATTGGCGGCGGCTTCAAACGAACTCATTCCCTTGCCCGTACATATACAGACACATATACCCAGCCTTATTCCCATCTTCGTGCACCCTTTGCAAGACACAGACCGCAACCTTGGACCACATCATCGGGGGATGCAGCAAGGACCCTTCCCCACCAAACCTCTTAGGACAGTCACGTTCAAGTGAGGCCTGGGAGAGAATCGTTCCGACCACAAGCCTGGACACCCAGCTCCGGGCCATCAAAAGCGTTGACGAGGTGGCGACCAGGCATGGCCTGACAGCTCTCGCCACTTAGGAAACCGTCAGCTGCCTTAATGAAGTTATTTACAACCACTACAACCATTCACCGGCTACCCCAAATAAGTTAGCACTGGATCGCATCTAAGCGTCTCACCACTCGTTGAAGCAATGCTTCTCCTTCATTCAATAAATAAGAAAAATAAAGACGAAATAACAATTAAGCATTCTTAAACCATACCTGTTACGCGAGATTCACGCAATGCCCCCCCCCCACACACACACACTTCCCACACACACACACACTGTGACGCATTTACTCGAGTTCTCCCCGTGGGAAGATGTGGGTGGTTTTTGTTCATTTATTTTACCATTGTTTATTTGTGCCTTTCTTTCCGCGGTGGAAGTGAAACGACTCTCAGTGCGAGTGTGACGAAGTCGTCAGGCCTGATCTCATTCTGGAGCCCGTGCCGGAATGTGACAGGGTGCGTTCATGTTTTGGCATGCAATGAGCGTGGAAGTGCCAAGGATTTATCATTCAGATTGCCAAGTCAGATGCGGGTGATTACCGGCAAGCAGACGAGCGATAGACCAGCATTAGAAGATGCCACATGCCAATACCACCGACGTCCATTAGAGGGCCCCGTTTTGGTTTCCGGCATGCGCCGGGTTTCTCACACGCGACAACGCTGCCACTGAAATCAAAAGTCATAAAACGCTTCACCTGAAAAAGGCCAAACAAAATGCTGCGTACTTCTCGTATCCGCTAAACTGCCCACGAGCACTTACCTGCTCTACTTGTTCTTGTTTATCGACGCCTGCTTGTACGGGCCACTGCAAGAGGCGCGAAATTTGCGCCGCCGTCTCGCCGCGTGCGCCCGACTGCATCAGCTGCAGAGTGCTGGCGATCAGGTAAGGCGAGAAGACCACATTTTGTGGGTGGTGATGGGCATGCTGCGGGTCGCTTGCAGGCGCTGCGCGATGCGATTGCCGGGCGTGGTACAAGTTGATGCCGAACTGCAGGATGGCGTTGCTCAGCGCCGCCACGACCATTCGCCGGGGCGAGCTTTTGCCGGATGGCCTGTAGAGAGCGGCGGGTATACTTTAGGAGCTGATATAGTGTACGCAGGAGATCGTCACAAGTTCGTTGCCGAAGACCAACATATGCACAAAGTGTGCAAAGAAAAGAGGAATAACGGTGCTCTCGAGCAAATGGCGGTGGGTTTGCGTTAGCTCGTTATCATGGAAACCATTTAGTTCAAAGCGTTATGCGAGGTCATTATTTGCCAGCGCGTTCACTTTTTAGGCTGCCCGTACCGAGGACTGCTTGCGAACTTGCTGCAACAGGCGGTGAGCCAGAGCTTATTCGTTGGCCGGTCAGTAACGCAGAGAATAAAATCAAGGTGGCCGTGACCCGCAGAGGCTTGCAAATGCCTGAATAACATCGCTCTCAAATATACAAGAAGTCAAAAACTGTCTTCAAACGCTGCAGATGCTTAGACAGCAACTACGAATAATCCAGTTCACGAAACTCGTCATAGATAGCTTTGATTTAAGAGAGTTCAGACGAGGTGGTTTGGCTGACGAGAGTATATGTATATTATATATAAGGTGAAAAGGTGTACTGCCAAGCATTAAATATTCAGGCTGCTAGCCCGATAGTGTCTACTATGTATCCAGATATTTTACGAGATTTTTGAGACCTGATGATTTATGAGGCCGGCTGAGAGACAGGCTAGATTTGGCGAGAGCAGGCGATGCATCTCGAGACCTGGACCAACATGTCGTATTACGGCGTTAGTAGTTTCATGTAACAACGTGACACTATTTCGGGACGCCAAATGATGTCACATACAACTGACATCGACCACTTCTTCATACCGATGACCCAGGCAATTTCAATCGCGATTATAAAGGCTGTTTCATTTGACACAAAAAGTAGCGATTTTTCAGTCTGCGAATTCGCTCGCGGTGAAAAAAAAAAAAAAAAACACCAGTTCAGCTCCCACCACAGCGGTCAACGGCGAGCTTCCAACATTTGGAGAAATTTTTGCTCTATCGCATCGGCGGAAGTGATTTCGGTTCGGGGCCCTTCGAAATAGAGTGAGGCCCTGTCAAACTGTCGAGATTGCGTTAACGTGTTTGTTTTGGTAATGGCTGCTGTTGCGCATTCAAAGTGTAGTTAGATTGGAAAGTGTTCTTAAATAAATGACGAAACGCAAGTACTCCTCGTTACCGTCCATGCACACCTAATAATATCATAGCGCAAAGATTGTTACATTATATTTGGAAAATTTATTGTCTGCCACAATGAACGGTGGCAAGAAACGTCGCTCGCCGCTCCAGTTGCAAAGTGGACACCATGGACCGTTCGCGGTCCATGTAAAACGGAACTGCCATTAGCAGCGTTTGCGAATAGAGCGATTGCAGCGAACGGAACGATTTTTTTTTTTCGCTGTAATCGCGGCATGTAAAACAGCCTTAAAGATGATCTGGACTGGACTCAATCCGGATCAGATGCGGCTACACGGTCACTTGGTTGCGGTTTCGCCATATAGGGATCCATACGATCGTGATATGGCTGACGTTTGCGCTAATACAATTCGAATCGGTGGGATAGTGCATCAGGGATGATTGTCGATCCCTATCAAGAAATAAGATCTCGGTCTGCCCTAATCGCGATGGAAAAAGTAGGCCCGTGTGCTCAGATTTGGGTGCACGTTAAAGAACCCCAGGTGGTCTAAATTTCCGGAGCCATCCACTACGGCGTCTCTCATAATCTATAGTGGTTTTGGGACGTTAAACCCCAGATATCAATGAATCAATAATCGCGATGGAAAGTGCTCGCGTGACACCGGCACCAATTCGTGCAGATTAAGGAGAATAAGAAATTAGAGACGCAGATTAAGGGTAACCTGAGGAGATGGAGGCAGGAGATTCGAAGCCACGTAAGGGGCTCGCACGAATGCTTCAGAGGCGCCAGCGTGCTTACGGCGTACCCTTTTCCTTCTCGGCTGTCAGCGCCGTTGCCCTCTTGCTCGTGACGCTCGTCCAGTGGCCAGGACTGACTGCGTATGCTGGTCACCGGTGTCGGGGAGATCTGGCTGCTGGACGTCAGCAGATTCGGCGATGACTCCGGGCTCATAGCCGCAGAGAACAGGAAGCGGAATGTGAAGATCCACCTACACGTAGCACACTGAAACGACTTCTTCTCGATCGCGTGTCACGCAGTGCAGCATTGGCGCGAGCAGCAGATCGAGGAGAAGAGGAAGTAGAATACGATGATGATGATGACCTCGTATGGATGAATTAACTCCGCTCTAACGGGTTTCCAATTCTACTGTACTTTCCAACATCCGCTTATGTAAGACTGCTGCTCGATTCCGCAGGCGTGCGCTTATGGAAGACTTTGGAAAAACCTCACTTACGACTTCTACCGAATATCGGCATTTATTATGTCCCTGGCGAAGAGCCTTTTGCCAAACTCGTAAACTAGAAATAGCTATCACCGAATATAAATTTCAACAAACACAGGTCTGCTCAGGCACCTTCGCCACTGCGCGCTTTCCGTGGGAAACTGGAAACAAGAGATCATATCTTTTTGACCTGCAGGCGGTTTGCTACAATGCCAAAAGCCCTTTTAAAGTTACTTCTACGTGGTACTGGTATGGATTTATCTGTGCGTGTCATTTTGTCTTTCGGAGTTTCTATTTCTGGCTTTTCCAGTGCAAGAGTATGCCCGGTCAGGAACTATAATAATGAAACTGATAGGTTGACGAATTATTCTGCATTATTATTCTAACGTGTCTATAACGTTATATACGTTCAAAAATCAGAGTAGTGCTCTAATGTAAGCATGAATTCTTTTATTTATTTAAGTATTTATATGCAATATACCAAACACCACAATTTTCTATAGGTGATTGTAATATTTCTAAATTATAACCTCTATATTCTAAAACTGCACAGTATCTTAGAAAAACACTCAGTCCATGGCCAATTCCCCACAGCGGGTATGTGCCATGAGCAATAGGTGAACATGAACGAGAACTGCGCTCGCACTGGACGGATTCTTAAATTTTTGGCGGTGTTCAATTCGTGAGGCAATAAGCTGTTTGAGTAACTCCGTTTCCCGTTTACTTCAAAAAAGTGTTTCAGGGACCTTTTAAGATGCACCGTTGCGTTTAACAAGAAGCTCATCATTGATGTTCCCTACTACGTTGAAGAATTCCCATTCAGAGATGTGGAAATTCTCTATTTCGGATATTTTTTCCTGAAAACATTCACGAGTTTCTCAGCATTTTTCCCAGAAGAACAACACTGAATTCCAGGACCATCCATGGACGCACATACTATGAATACACGTGTCTGACGTTTTGGTGACTTTTGAAATCATGAGTGGTTCTCCACTGCCGCACAACAAAAGCATGACTATATTATTTCATATACTGTACATTGTAGGCTTGTTATATAAGACCAATTGTGAACTAGAAATCACTTTGCACAAATATACGAAACAAATCTCGAGTGCTATGCTTGTGTGGTGCATGCCCCAGAATAGGTTACAGTAGATGAAGACGCACTATGACCCTAATTATCAGTCATCATAGGAGAATTTAACCAATATTGAAATTACCTGCAATATCATGAAGATTACCTTTTCCCCTTTGGCTCAAAATTACCGGCTAAAGCTCAAAACGACCGGCTAAAAGTGCCCTGCACGGAACATCACTGAAATTCATCAGAACCTTTTAGAAGGTGAGCCACGACAAATGGGCCATCGTCATCATTACAACTGCCTACTTTCGGCTAAAGTGGATGTGAACCCGTATTGTCAATGTTAATTATTAACATCAACAATGTGCACGGTGTGAACTCACAGCGAAGGTAGGTAGGGCCAGCCGTCGGAGGTCTCCAGAGCTCCTGATAGTCAAAGCAAAACATTGGGAGCTGATATGAAATATGGCGAAGAATATAAATTGTTGTTAATGTTCTCCAGTCGATAATCATGACAATGCATGGACGTCTCGAGTACATTCGTAAATTTTCAACATGTTCTCGTCAGCTGAGGAATCTGCAAGCGAGTGTGATTGGGCTGCAAATTTCTGAAGTGTGCATTTCTTTTACATTGTTATAGTTGTAGCTATTAAACTCTGGTCGGCTCTAGTGTAGCCTTCACTCTAAACAAGCAAATCTATTTCTGTTTTTTTCTCATGGTCGAGTAGTAGCCGTTATCAATAGGATATTGCAGAGCTCTACGACACAGCCAAAGTGCTACAATCAGTTAGCATGACGTATTGGAAATAAATGAAGTAGTGCGCATTTTAAACTTGCCTAAATGCCATGATCGTTGCATCACGCTGCACCTTTACGCGCTTGAGGCGCGCGGAGAAACTTTCCTAAAAGACTGCCACGGGATTCAGATTTCGCTTTCCTCTGAATCACTAAAGTGTTAACCTGAAAAATGAGCAACTCTCAGGTAACTATGCTTATACTGAACGCGGTTTTGAATGTAGAGTCCGAGGTTGACGTGTGCTCATAACTATAGAGGCACCACAATTAAGGCGGCCATTATACCTGCCTAGGCTTGCGCAAGGCTGAAGATCGCACCTAAACGTGCATTCAAGACAGGAGGAAAGATCATCGAGACAGGGGGAAAATGCGAGCCACAAATAAAATTTGATGTTTCTAAAATTTGCGAATACACTACGACGGCAAAGACGGACTGGATAGAGAGAGAAAAAGAAATGAAAAAAAAGGCAGGAAGGACCACCAGGACTGTAGCACATGGTTCGCTACCCTACACTTAGGGGAGGGGGAACGGCAAAGAAAATTGAGAAGGAAAGGCAGGAGAAAAGTAGACGCACGAAAAAACAAACAAATGCGGGGGTGCTAGAGCCTATTCAATAGGTTGATGTCACTCAAGAAGTTCAATAAAGCCCTTGGCTGATTCTCTGTGCGATGGCAGATCGTGTCGGCATACGAGCCATGATTGTTCTGACAAGGTCTTGTCGTCATGGCGGGCCAACGCTGCAGCTAGGGGTAGCCTATTTCGTAAGGCACCATCCGAAGACACTGCACGTATAGGTTACCTTGACGTTAGCCTATACGCTCCTGCACCTCTGATGCCGTGCGTGCATGCATTCGTGTGGTTAAACAAACTCCGCGTACAAATGGCCGCTAAAATTCATCCCGCATGTGACGTTATCAAAGTGATCATATTTGGGAGACGTGTTCTTGTTTGAAGCGCTCGACAAGCCGGATGAAAGTACCAAAAGTCGAATGCGTTCGTTGAACCCGACTCGACGGTGAAATCCATCATTTTTATTCTGCATTGATTGTACTGACCCCCCCCCCCCCTCTTCTGTTGTGTCCCACGAAAGTTTGCTGCATCTAACATGTTTTCGCACTACTTCCGGAATGGGCTCACCTTTGATCGGCGGCGAAACCAGGTAGTAGCATAAATCAACCCCCCCCCCCCCCCGAACAAAATTTCTGCCTACGCTCCTGCCTTTGATCGAGTGAGGAAATCATATATCGACGTCACAGTGCACCGTTGCTTTATTTGATGTTACAGTGACGTCATGATGACTTTGTTGCATGAATTAGTGTTGATGCCAACGGTCCTTTTCGCGTTTGATGCGGCATTCAAGGCTTTTGCCTGAATAAGAAGCACTTGTTTGATGAGAACATTACCAATAGGTACGCTGCACCCCGGCCCAAGAAATGGGTTCGGTCACTGTGGCCGCCCTTTTTTTTTCTTTATCATGATATTGTCTAGACAGGTTGACAGGAACGACATGCATTGTAAAACAACTTGAAGATGAATATAGGAAAACAAGTGCAAGGGAGGCATTCGCATGGTCAAGCGTGAACTCGCGTGAACTTTCCAGGAAGGTCATCGACTCTCGAAGCTCGCCGTTCGTTTGACCTCCCACCGCAGCTAGTAAGACGAGGGCCGCGGTCACAACAAATGAGTGGGCACATGGTCCACGGAACGCGTGTTCCTTGGTGCCTAGGAAAGAAAACAAGAACGTCAATAAGGCTGCATGTAGACCAAGATGCGTCGCTAACCCTCGCCACCTCCTCGTGAGCGAAAAAAAAAAGTACAGGGATCTAAATAATAAACATTAGAATAAAGTTCAGAAAGAGAGAGAGAGAAATGGAGAGCACGCGGAAGCCGCCGTTCCTCGTAAACCATCAAGCGACCACTTGGCCTGTCGACAGTGTGATAAACGGTCAGAGAGTACGCGGAAATAACTACAAAGCAAACGGCACAAGACGGCGAAAAAAAAAATTTTTTTCGGAAGCTCAAGCGGCCATCCGGCATCTACGGTCAGGCGGCCCACATGATCTGTGCGCGGCGGTCACTGACCTCTCGGGCGCAGCTCGCGCCGTGGGCTCCCAGAACCCTAAACACGGGTTCACCGCCTACCCTGGGTGCCGCGCCGATTACCCTCTCTTCCTCGTTCTTTCCGTGGGTGAGGAGAACGGCTAAAACGACGAAGGATGCCCGCGGAGTAAGGAGAGAAAGGAACCGAAAAGGGGGGCCAATCCCTTTGGGTCCCGCCTCCCCGGGGAACAAACGCGAAGACGGCGCCCGCTGGGAAGCGCTTCCTCGAGGGCTCGGTGAACTCCGCCGCAGGTCGTCGGGTGACGGAGGCGACCTTGACTGAGCAGTCTGCCGGGGTCGTTGAACGGTCGTCGCCGGGCCTTGTTCCCGCCCGCCCCTCGATCTGGCTGTGAAGGTGCTCAGCGGCAACCACAAGGAATGGCTGCTGACCGCGTGCCGAGGAGAGGAGGGTTAGAATGAAAGCATCAAATACGAGAGCAAAATTATTCGTAGCTTCACCGCACTTTAGAAAAAGAAAAAGGGAAATGAAAAAAAATTTATAAGAAGCGTGTAGGACCAAAGTTGACCGCTAAGAGGGTGTAAAAAATAAATCTATTTCAAATACAAAGAATTCTGGGGATTACCTCGTGAAGAACGGTACGCCGAACTGACTGTCCGAAAAGGAAGCGGAAGAGAAGTTAAAGGGGAAAAAATTGAGGCATAGCGTTCACCTCTCCCCAATGTCGACAGGAGGAAAGATCCTGAATGGCATAGGTCGGCTCAAAAAAATTTAGAAGAGACCGTTTCGAGAACCGCTGGGAAAGAAGACGTGAACCCGTTGTTCGTGACCTCACAACAGAAAGAGTCAGAGGTCGAGACGTTTCGGTATGAGTAATGGTCGTTGCGGCGGCGCGCTGTAGAACCGGTAAACACTTATGCTGCGCACTGGCCTTGGTAGAAAGGGGAGTAATCTACTTGCTGAGGTATCGGTTCAGCAGTCTGCCGCAGGTTAACGAACGCTTGGAGCATGAATGCACGCATCGTCATCCACATATTTCGTTCTCTCTAGTTGTTGTCGAATGGCCTTTCGCACAGACACTGTCCTGAGGTCTCTGACAGGCGTCGGATGGAGTGGACTGCTGGAGGACCATGAGTCTTGAAGCGACGACAGGGCTGGCTGAAAGATTCGCGTTTCAGCGGAAAAAATTGCGCGACTGAAATTTGCCCTTCCACGCTCTTCGTAATCAGATATTATCATAATTATTACTCTTATATTTATTCTACTTATATAAAAATCTTACTAGAAAGCTGCTATGAACGCGCAATAACAGTAAATTTTGCAGTTGTAGAAGTCTGCGGCCGCTGATGTCCATCAAAGCTTTGCACAGAATAATAAGAAAAAAGAAAGCTTCAGGCCAGGCGTGGAACAGGATAATAAATAGGCATGTTAGTCAGTTGTGAGTGTCCAGTTAGCTATCCGGAGCAGTATAATCAAGCGGGAATTCGTTTGCCCTGTACCTGAGGTGTTCTAGATAAATAAGGAATGAAGAATGTCACTCAGTGAGTCCTACATGGGTTCACCATCCCTCCGTAACGGACATTAGCGCAAACAGGGGGTGGCACACCAAGTCCGTGCGCACCCCCTTCCCCAGAATTATTTTGGGCATGGCTTGTACAGAGCGAAAAAAAAGTCAATTTCAAAAACATGTCCCTCCCACCTCCTACTCCCCTCTCCCCGAAAAAAAAAAAAAACACCAAAGTTTTGCCTACGCTCCTGGTAACGGAAGATCCAACTTCCACCCTCATCACCTAGTGAGCTGCTCGAAGGTTCAAAGCAGACAGCCCATGACCACATCAACTGATGAACCACTCTCACCTGCTGTGAACTTCTGTATCATCTTGTCGTATTTTATTTGGAAGCATAAACACGGGGAAGACAATACCCGCTTGTTCCAAATCTGCGATTTATTTTCAACGTTCTCGTCCGACTTAGGCGATTCATAATGGAAGCCTATTATAATTATGCAATGCTCTTGCAGACTTACGCGAAAAAACAAACGATAAGGATGTGGCATACACCTGATAACTTGGCATGTCACTTCTCCATGTTTCTTCGGTGACGCCTTCAAATGTAGATGTTCATATCATCAATCCTGTATACGTACGTGCGCGTAATACCACGAAGATCTCCTAAAAGTCATCCGCGACAAACCCCCCAAAATTGGAACATTATGAACCCCAACAATTTATCGCATAACATTTCACTGTGTAGTCCTGATGGCTCACAGGTAAAAGCTCAGTAGCGCTCTCAATTGATGAATTCTAACTTTTTCTCAGTCTTTACTAATGAGCCGCCCGGCAATATTCCGTCTGCCTACAGATATGACTTTCCCCAGATACCACCCTTAACCATAAATGCTGAAGAAATCCTAACAATTATAAACCAACTGAAAACATTTAGTGCCACTGGTCCTGATAACATATCGGCAAAGATACTAAAATCCAATGGAGCTATTACTATAGCCACATTCTGCAAATCATAATCTCTCAGTTCCTTTCCGAAGGTACTATACCTGCGGACTGGAGGGTATCCAAGGTAACCCCGGTGTTCAAATCAGGTGACCGTCCAAACCCCATCTAACTATCGTCCTAGTTCACTGACATACATTGAATGCGAAATCTTAGAGCACATTATTTATTCACACGATGCCCACCACCTCAATAAAAACCAATTCTTCTAAAGATCAGCACGGCTTCCGACCTGGTTTGTCCTGCGAAACTCCGCTTTTCGCATTCACTACTGACTTCCAACATAAGATTCTATATTTTAAACTGACGTCATATACATTCACTTCCCTAAAGCCTTCGATCGTGTCGCTCATCAACGACTAATAAACAAACTCTGTTGTCTCAACTTGGACCCTTTAAACCTGTCGTGAAACCAATTTTTCTATCACATCGATCTCAGTTCACTCCACTGCTGCTCCCGTTAAATTCGGTGTCCCTCAGGGGTCAGTGCTCGGCCCCTTGCTCCTCCTTATATATTTGAACGATCTACCGTCACGAATTTCAATAATTCAATTACTTGCGAACGATTGTATCCTTTACCACCGACTAACCACCCCTGACGATCACAAAATTCTACAGAATGACCTATCTTTAGTTGAAAACTGGTGTTTAATGTGGTTGTTGCAGACCAGTGTTTTCGAATGCGAAGTCATGCGCGTATCTCGCAAGAAATCAGTATGAACACGTCTACAATTCAATCTCAACAAACTTGGCAAATGTCGACAAATACAGATACCTTGGTGTTCTCATTCCTAACACTCTCTCATAGTCATATCCCATCACACACTTAATGGCTGACGCATCAAAAAATCTTGGTTACATCCGAAGAACTTTATTCCTCTCACCTCCTACAGTCTCCAAAATTGCATACGTAACTTTCGTTCGTAGGAAGCTCGAATACGCGTCTTCCATTTGGAGCCCACACCAAACCTATCTGATTAATCTATTAGAATTCGTTAAGAATAGGGCTTGCCCGGTTCATCACGTCTGACTACAGTCGCTCATCAAGCACCACTTTAACTAAGGAGCCCTTATACTTGCGGAATCTAGCAAACAGACGTATGCTTTCTCGACTTTCTTTGTTTCATAAATTATATATTAATCTTTTCCTCACTTGCATGGCTCTCTCCTAATTACTTTCTCCCGCCCACTACACTCGGCAGCTGTTGAATTCCCGAAGCCTACAATGTCATCAAGGAATGGAATAACTTACCGGAAGCCGTTGTATCGGAGCGTGACTCGTGCGCATTCAAACAGCTACTAACAGCGCACTTAAATTTGGAGACCCATTAATGCTCCACCACCGCCACCGTATTTCGTGCTCTTGTACGTGTAAATATTGTGCGCACGTGTTTTTACATTTGTATAAGCACATTTCTTTACGTCTGTTCTCGGATCCTGCAAAAGTATTGCTCGTGTATTCGCACTACTTTCTTATTTTTTTGTTTTTTCTGTATTTAGTAAAACGTTCTCCCCTCTTTTGTATTGCTCCTAAGGGGTTCTTAAGGGTGAAATATATGACGATGATGATAATCTATAGGAGTGGGCCAGGCAGCAGCACTACCGGCGGGATGCTCAGTAATCCCTTCTGCTTCGTTCTTCAGGTTTTGGCTGTGCTTCAAGAAATTCGGCTATCACAGCGCGGCTGCCTCCCTGGAATCAAGCAAGCCGAACTGCTACGCAGATATGGACCGGAGCCATCGCCGCTTGCCGACTACGGTATCAGCAGCATCAAAAGTCCTCACACAGCAAGATGGCCATTGCGGCCATCTTCGGTGACGTCACATCACGTGTCCATCTTGGAAGCTACAAAAGGGCGTGAACCGGCGAGCCACCCCAGTGGGCCAGGCAGCAGCACTACCGGCGGGATGCTCAGTAATCCCTTCTGCTTCGTTCTTCAGGTTGGTGATAACCGGCCATCGCATTGTTTTCGTAGTGACAACCCTTATTTGTTGCTGCTGCCTTGCCCACACTTTGTACTAAATATTGTTACTTATATTTTCACCCTAGCAAAAAGTTTATTACTTTGTGGCGACATTGAAACAAACCCCGGTTCCTCCCAAAGTGATACGTTGCGTGAGTTACTGGCTGGACAACAAAAAATAATGGAAACCATGGCATCTATGCAATCTTCTCATGAGAAGATAGAAAAGAAATTGTCATCAGTAAGCGACAGAATGGAGGCATTGGAGAAACAGCTGTCTAGTCTTGCCACATTGGGCGATAACATTAAAGACTTAGAAGACCAAATGTCCCACCTTGATAAAAACTTCGTGGCGCTTAGGGACAAAGTAGATGATTTAGATAATAGGAGTCGCCGAAATAACCTAATCATCTATGGTCTTTATGAACCCAAGAATGAGACACATGAAGAATTGGAAAAGAAATTTAATAAGGACATTGTAGAAGAAAAACTGGGACCTAAAGCGGTCAGCATTGAGCGAATCCATAGGTTAGGCCGCAGTATGGAAAATAAAAATCGTCCAATTGTAATAAAGTGTCTGGATTATAAAGAAAAGCTGTCAATTTTAAAAGTTTCGCATAAACTTAAAGGCACTTTATTGTCTATTGCGGAAGATTTTTCGCATCATGTCCGTAAGCAGCGAAGGATGCTTTGGAAAACTGCTCAAGACGAAAAGGAAAAAGGGGCTAAGGTAAAGCTTATCTATGATAAGCTAAGTGTAAACGGCGTTATGTACGGTTGGGACAGTGACAAGAAATGCCGCTTTCAGTTGAAAAGTGATAGGCGGGTTCGACAAAGGCAAAATGATGATCGATTCTTGAAACTTCTTAACATCAATTGTAGGAGCGTAGTCAATAAAAGCACAGAGCTTGAGGGGCTAATTATTGCTAACGATCCTGATATTGTTATACTGACTGAGACATGGCTCAGTGATGAAATATACGATAGTGAATTCGTTCCATCAGGATACCGAGTTTACAGGAAAGACCGTGGTAGTAGGGGTGGTGGAGTTTGTATAATCTACAAAAGTGCGCTTAACGTATTCTTGATGCCTGAAGTTGCCTACATTGAGTGTTTATTCTGCAAAGCCTATAGTGGCGGCCTTAGGTATATTGTTGGTGCCATGTACAGACCCCCTAACTCTGATGCTTCTACCATGGATGTGTTGAAGGAGTATTTATGTGACCATGTCAAACCTGATGATCGGATAATCCTCTCTGGTGATTTCAATTTGCCTGATGTTGACTGGCTAACAATGTCCCCCAAAATTCGTAATGACAAGGTAGGAGAGGCAATGCTTGATATTGCTTTTGCCTTTGACCTTACTCAAGTTGTTGAAGGCTTCACAAGAATTCAGGATAGCAGTAAGACTCTACTAGATCTTTTCTTCGTAAGCGGTAGCATTTTCGAGAACGCCACATCTCAAATCATGCCAGGAATTTCCGATCATCAGGCCGTCTTCCTTAGCCTCAGCAATGTTAAAGTCGACAAAGCTAACGAAGCTTCGTATTTTCGAAACTTTTCCAGAGCCGATGACGAAGCTATAATAGACGTGCTTTCGTTTCATCTAGATAATTTCTCTCGCAGTGATGCAAATGTTCACAATCTTGGGCTTCTTTTACGAAACTTGTACATGAATGTATTGAACAATTTGTGCCATTGATACGCAAGAAAAACAAACGTGTGAATGCCTGGATAAGTCGTTCTACTATACATTTGCAGAGAAAATTAAAGAGGTTAAAGAAAAAACGTCGATCTGTAGGCGACTGCGTAAACCTGGAATCCAAAATTGCAGATTTGTCTCACAAAGTTAAAACACAAGTTGCAGCTGACAAAGACAAATATTTTTCAGTTTCATTACCTAGTTTCATTACTAGTTCGCCGCAGAAGTTTTGGCAAGCAATTTCCCCATCTTATACTGATGTGGATGCCTTTACCATTAATGGTGTCCAAATTACTGATGCCACAAAAATTGCAAATGCATTCAATAGGCAGTTTCAGTCCTGCTTTACTAATGATGATGGCAAACTGCCTAATTTTGTGTCACCATTACCGCCGATGCCTGACATTACCGTAAGTGAAAAGGGAATTTTCAACATGCTCTTGAAACTTGATGTAAAAAAATCTGGTGGTGCTGACGAAATACCCAATGCCTTTCTCAAAAGGTACGCTGAATGGGTCGCCAAATATCTTTGCATTCTTTTTAGAAAATCGTTGAAAGAAGGACAGCTGCCAATCGATTGGAGGACAGCCAAAGTGAAACCACTTCATAAAAAGGGTAAGAAAGATGGAATTAGTAATTATAGGCCAATATCACTATTGTCAACAGTTTGTAAGTTGCTCGAGCATATAGTTCATAATCATATTTCGGAATTTCTAACTGCTCATAATGCCCTATCCGAGTCTCAACATAGATTCAGAAGAGGCTACTCTACTTGTACCCAATTAGTTCAGACCGTTTACGATTTTGCATTGACAATTAATAATGGTGGGCAGACTGACGCGATTTTTATGGATTTTTCAAAGGCGTTTGATAAGGTTTCTCACAAAAAATTAATTCTCAAACTAGACAACATACTCAAAAACAAGCAGTTAACTAAATGGATTTTATCTTACCTTCATAGCCGTCAGCAATATGTTGTATTTAAAGATAAATGCTCTGAGAGGGTTTCTGTGGAATCTGGCGTCCCCCAGGGTTCGGTACTTGGACCGCTTCTTTTTCTTTTATATGTAAATGACATTGTGAATGACATACCCGTTAACATAAAACTCTATGCAGACGACTGTTATTTACTCCGAGGTGAAAAATTCTAATGACCAAATAAAGTTAAATGCCGCATTTCAAAAAGTTGAATCTTGGTGCGACAGTTGGCAGATGCCCATAAACTTTGAAAAAAACCGTATTTATGCGCATTTCACACAAAAAAGAGCCCCTCTTGTTCCAATATTGCTGTAACAATATATACCTTGCTGAGGTGCAGTATTACAAGTATCTAGGGGTTTACATTACAAACAACTTGACGTGGAATAAACATATCGATTATGTTGCAGCTTGTGCTAACACAAGACTTTCATTTCTTAGGAGAGTTCTCAAGCACTCCACTCCCACTGTGCGCTTGCTGGCGTACAAATCAACAGTTCTACCCATTCTAGATTATGCAGTCGTTATATGGGATCCTTTTACGTTGACTAATAAAAAGAAGATTGAAAAAATACAAAGAAAGGCAGCCCCTTTTATATACAACAGTTATGGTCGCACATCTGTTAGTGCACTGCTAGCGAGAGCTAATCTTCCACCAATAACTGAAAGAAACCGAATTTCTCGTCTCAAATTTTTATATCAACTAATTAAGAAGCACTATAAGATAGACACTAGCAAATTATTGTCTTTCTCCTCTGGGTATCCGACAAGGCATCGCCATAACCTCTCCATTACGCCCTTTCAAACACGCAATAACTGCTTCACGTATTCATTTTTCCCGAGAACAGTCGGGGAATGGAACAACCTAACTAATGACGTTGTTTTACAGCCATCACTTGAAAAGTTTGCCTTGTGTTTAACTGCATAATATATATGTGTGCATATGTGTGTATGTATATGTATGTATATATGTGTATATATTTGAAATTGTGTAGTATTATCACCCGTGTTTTTTCCAATCCTTGCGTATGTGACTCTGTTTCTGGAATATTTATTATCCTGTACATTTTGAATTGTATTTTGTCGCCATGGTTGATCATGTATTCGTGAATTTTGTATATCAGTTTTTCCCTTTTTTTGTAATTCCGAGAACTGTAGTTTGCTTCCGTATTTTTGTTCTTGTTCACCTAGGAATATTTATGATTGTACTTCCCACTCTGCTATAATCCCTCATTAGGGATTGCAGTATCTACAAATAAATAAATAAATAAATAAATTGGCTGGTTATGAACCACAAACAGCTAAACTGTAGGAATGATGTTAGTTATACACTGTGCAAACTTTTCTCTTTCTCTTTTTCTTTCTTTTTCTTTACAAAATAACGTCACACCCTTTCGCCGTTAAGCTTCGTGTCTACGCGCTAACTCTTCCATACGAAACGATGCGACGCACAAGAAAAGGTTACATTACAATGAATAATCAAAGTTTACGTGCCAAAAATCATATGAAATTACTTTGTGGATAGGTTTTAATGGAGGACGGTCATAAAAGACACGAATTTCAGTTTCATAAACGTTTTGTTGTGAAGTAGTACACAAAACTTTCTCGTGCGTCTTGTATTTTTCACGAGATAATTGTGCCAAGGTTGTCCTAAAATGAAATTCTTGGATGGGTGCCCGGTCATAAAGTCCATCGTTTTTCGTTGAGTCAACTACAATACGAAGTAACGGAGTGCTTACGTTGACAGCATTCATTAATGGTGCTCGAAATCGGCTGTAGTGACACGAGAGAGGCCGCATAAGTTTTAGGGCATTCTCAGAGGCGTACGCAGGGTTTCCCGTCAGAAGGGGGGGGGGGAGCGAAAGTTCCTCGCAGCACCCCCCCACGCAGATGTCAATGTATATACGCATCTACTACACCCAGTACTGTGCTGTTCAGTGGACTCACAGGAAAAAAATTCAGCAGACCCCACGTACTTGAGAATCCACGTTATGTGGAGCGTGCGGAGGAAAGCTGACCGTGTTGCAATTTTTTTTACTGAGCGACACGTCATGAAATGACGCTAAATATATGTACAAATTCTGCACGCGCAGACATATGTTTAAGAGTTGCAGGTGTTTATATAACCAGTTGTTTGCACTTGCGCAACAATGCCAACTGGAACATGCATATAGCAACATTAGAACTTGATATTCAGCACTGATGCTCGCTAGGATGCTGGCCCTGAGCACTGCTACATAAATAAACTTCAGCAGGTGGCACATAACCACAATTGACGTTGATCCGACGCGACGGCTGTATCCAAGGGTCACATATGTAATATTTATAAAATTGCATAGGCAGCACTGAAACCACTATTGACGTTTCATGAAGATTAGCGTCTGTTTGAAAAGTATTTGCGAGACCTGGCGTAGCTCTGTAGTAAAATGCTTCATTGCCACGCAGAATGCTTCGGCTCAATTCCAGCTGGGACCCTGACGTTAATTTTTTGCATTCATCGCGTCGACGCTATCGATGTCAGTTATTTATTAACGCTCACGCGTTAAAATTGTTCATGCGTGGTCTCGTCGTTCCTAGGTGGATATTAAGTGTCAGTCACCTGTGGCGCATACCCCATACCAGTGGCAAATACCTACCCGTGGATATGTGCCACTGTCTGGCGGGAAGTGTTTGACGACGTACGTGACGGGATTGTGGCACTATTCATGTCTTGACCAGCGCGTCATATTCGTCAAACCATCTTACCCTCCCATGCAAATTTCAGTTCACGCCAAGTTAAAGGGTGACCAAGAAAGTACCCAAACGTAAGCGGCTAGATAGATAGATAGATAGATAGATAGATAGATAGATAGATAGATAGATAGATAGATAGATAGATAGATAGATAGATAGATAGATAGATAGATAGATAGATAGATAGACAGACAGACAGACAGACAGACAGACAGACAGACAGACAGACAGACAGACAGATAGATAGATAGATAGATAGATAGATAGATAGATAGATAGATAGATAGATAGATAGATAGATAGATAGATAGATAGATAGATAGATAGATAGATAGATAGATAGATAGATAGATAGATAGATAGATAGATAGATAGATAGATAGGATCGCCGAAGCCCGCTAAGCAAATCTTCGCGTTTATTAAGAACAGACATTGCGATACTAAAAACTTCCGCAAGGTTCGTGCCGACAGAATTCTGTAAAAGTCGAGCGCACGAATAAGCCCAGCAGGCGCATGCAAAGACTGTACCATGTACAGCAGCCCTGCCAGAAGTGCATTGCACTATAATAGCTTGCCTTGACGCCACGGAAGCAGTCATGTTGGGGCACAAAAATACTGGCATGCGAAGTTTGTGGTGGCACGTGGAGGTTGTCAGCGCAATGCTTGCAGTTTACTTCCTTATTCATGCTCGTAAGTCCACTTGCGTCATTAACACATTCAAGCATGCAGGCAAACCACCACGTGACTAGGCTGCCTTGGCGTCATATAAGTCGACATGGTGGAGTACGAGTACGTTATAACAACATGCGTCTATGACGTCGCATGCTAGCTGTAGATAGTCAACGCCAATACCAACAAGAAGAATATTTTCAGGCGTGCTCACTGCCGCCGTAACGTCACTGGTTTCGGCCGAGCAAGCGCGCATACGGGAAGATGAGAATTCATTATTCACTATCATCTCCCGTTGAAAGGTAAAGCGTTTATGGTCAGTTTCATGCTCTGTAGAGCTTTATTCTGCCTTTCGCGGCAAAAAAGGCGTTGGTTTAAGTAATGTATTACGCTTGAAAGCGTTTGAACGCTAATCTGTGGCCATTTATTCCACGGAAATGTCAAAGACTGTGCGCTATTGAACTCATGGTTAACCTATGACAGCAAAAATTGATGCACCATGCAAAGTAACGAAATAAGTAAGGTTTATTTTATTATTCATGCTTTGTTTATTTACGCACACTCGTACGCACACACACACACACACACTCACACACACACACTCACACTCACACTCACACATGCACACACACACACACGCACACACACACACTCACACACACACTCACACACGCACACACACACACACTCTCTCTCACACACACACGCACACACACACACACTCACACACGCACACACACACACACTCTCTCTCTCACACACACGCACACACACACTGACACACACACACTCACACACGCACACAAACACGCTCACACACACACACACACTCTCACACACACACACGCACACACACACGCACACACACACACACTCTCTCTCACACACAAACACACGCACACACACACTCACGCACGCACGCACACACACTCACACACACACTCACACACACGCACGCACACACACTCACACACACACTCACACACACGCGCACACACGCACTCACACACACACACTCACACGCACACACACACACACACTCACACACGCGCGCACACACACACACACACTCACTCACACGCACACGCACACACACACGCACGCACACACACACACACTCACACACACACTCACTCACACACACGCGCACACACACACTCACACTCACACACACACTCACACACACACACGCACACACGCGCACACACACACACACTCACACACACACACACTCACACACACACACACACTCACACACACACTCACACACACACACGCACACACGCGCACACACACACACACTCACACACACACACACTCACACACACACACACACTCACACACACACTCACACACACACACTCACACACACGCGCGCACACACACTCACACACGCACTCACACACATACACACACTCACTCACACGCACACACACACACACACACGCACACACACACACGCGCGCACACACACACTCACACACACACACATGCACACACACACACTCACACACACACACACTAACACACACACGCACTCACACACGCACTCACACACGCACACACACACACATACCCTATCTAGAACATGCAAAGAAACTGTTCCTACTCGTTTGCCCAGTTTATGCAGTTTTATTTGTACTTTTTTGAACATCTTTCTTGGTTGAAATCTTGGGTTCAACGTCCCAAAACCATGATATGATTATGAGATACGCCGTAGTGGAGGGTTCAGGAAATTTCGACCAACTGGGGTTTTTTAACGTGCACCCAAATCTGCGCACATGGGCCCACAGCATTTTCGCCTTCACCGCAAATGCAGCCGCCGCTGCCGGGACTTGCGGGTCAGAAGCCGTGTACCTTAGCTACTAGACCCGCACGACGGGGCGAACATCTGTCTTAATAGCCACAAGGTTATGGAGGAGAAAGTGTACTGCTACCACAAGCATGTTATACAGCACAATATCAGGGAGCTGACCATTGAAAGGGAGAACAAAATCTTTCATTTTACAAAAAAACCTCGTGTGACCAACACAAGGAGCGGCGTTTCCTCTTTTGTTCAAGCCCCTGTCGCAGTGGTGCATTGTTGCTCATATAACTTAGGGCCTAGGAAAAGTGTTAGTACTGGGTCGAGATGAAAGTCTCCGTGGGCGCTTCTACTGCACTGCTGATTCTCGTATCGGTATATGCGGTGGTGGTTCTTAAATATTCTAGCTTGAAGAAGAGCTCACACACTTGGAAACCACTTGAGAAAGCGTTTCACCGTAAGTGTACACATGCATCTAAACTTCAAAAAAATGTACAAGGCTAAGGTGCTGGCAAGAGTAGCGCAAAACTATAATACCGCAATAAAGTGGTAGGGACGCCGGCAAGAAAACAGTATGCTTAAAACCAATGCACTAAGCAATGCAACAGCATTCCTTCCATTTTTCTCAGCTAAGTAAACGGAGATAATACAAGAAGTCCGAGGCGCTAATCACCAATAGCAATATGTTTACCGACCCTGAAGGAAAAACGCCTGTCGTGAAAACGTATTACCACGCACGTTTATTATTTTAATGCCATGGCTTACGCCAAAAAGTCAGAAGCACATTTACCATCCTTATTTTAGAGCAAGAACGGATTGATTGATTGATTGATTGATATGTGGGGTTTAACGTCCCAAAACCACCATATGATCATGAGAGACGCCGTAGTGGAGGGCTCCGGGAATTTCGACCACCTGGGGTTCTTTAACGTGCACCCAATACTGAGCACACGGGCCTACATTTCCGCCTCCATCGGAACTGTAGCCGCCGCAGCCGAGATTCGATCCCGTGACCTGTGGGTCAGCAGTGTCTGTCTGTCTGTCTGTCTGTCTGTCCGTCCGTCCGTCCATCCGCACCTGCTGAGTGAATCATCGAACGTGGCAGTCCCGAACTACGACGAGCTAGGAGGGACAAACCCACGACTTAAGGAGCTTCACCCCTAACAATTTGATGCCAAATTTGGGTCTTCATGATCCACCAGATGTCGGCGTCTGTTCGCCGACATCAATTTTATATATTTCGCTCCCTAGTTTTTAGTTCTGTGCTTCTACAATATTTACACGGCTTCATCTCTTTAGTTTCGCATGTCTTCGTTATCTGTAACCTTCAAAAGTGGCCAGAGTTGATGGGCTTCATTTCCTATAGCCCACGCTGGCGAACGATTTCAGTCGATAATTGTGACCGTTCGCAGGAATATAGCGCAAGAAGCCATCGACACAGTAAAGTGATGATAAGAACTCATATATATGTATACTTTGAAAAGGAGAACACACATAACCACAAGCTACATCTCCACCAAGCATGCACAAAACAAGTTGTAAAATAAAAAACGAGTTGCAATTTGACAAAAAAACATGACGCTGCTATTGCACCATCAATAGTAAAAAAATCGTCCAATTTTCAGGTGTAAGTAATAACATTAAGACGCCGAGGCATCGCAGCGTATACACGCATTCGACGCAGTCTCTTCTCGCAACTACAGTGGTGAGAGGATTAGCACGCGCGGGAGCTGATACAGAACCACAACAAAACAACGGCCTCGCTCGTTAAGAAGGTCGTTGCTCTCAGGGATACGCTGTAACGCGCGTTAAAGGAACAAAACGCGCGACAGGGCGAGTGTAGTTATCGCGCGCATTAATCTTGCGCAAGTACCAATACATTACTTTCGCCTTCTCTTCTTCCTTCTCGATACGCTGCCGGCGATTGTTGAAACCGCAGCAGGAGCAGCGTGGAGCCGTCGTTAACCCAGAGCCGCAAATCTTAAACGGATCCGACGGGCGACACGTGTCGCCCCTTTCGCAGCCTCCAAGCAGCACGACGATTGCGCCAAGATCTTCAACACACCACGTAGGAGCGGACGGTTTATTGCGTGCAGTGATAGTATTGCCGCGCTGGAGGCCGATTCCCCTCCCAAGGCTGTGAACGCCTGCGTGCGCTATATGACTGAGTGGCCACTTGCAGCGTTGATTGGTTTTCGCAGTAGTGCGCAGCGAAAGCAGGCTGCTGTAAAAATTTAACGAAACCACACAAAAATGCGTAAGAGTACCACCTTCGGCTCGTATGGTTTCTTGAAATCTGCGTAAGATGCGCGGTGATCCTTTTCCAAGACAGGTTCACTACGTTTGCTCCTTATTCTTACATGGGGTGTCTTTCGATAGCGCCATCGTCATACCACGATGATTAGACGTGTGCGCATGCGTGGACTTGCGAACGCTGCATATTCTTTAGTGCCACACTGAGACACATGCTCTAGTTAGATTATAGTAGTCATTGATTGAGTGTTAGGTGGGGTTTAACGTCCCAAAAGCACCACATTATGAAGATAGACACCGTAGTGGTGGGCTCCGGAAATTTCGACCACGTGGAGTTCTTTAACGTGCACCTAAATCTGAGCACACGGGCCTACATCGTTTTCACCTCCATCGAAAAGGCTGGTTTAGTAGTGAGTCATCTTGCTTTGTTCTCTCATGTCTGCCCTCGTCGTGCTGCGCGCTAACGCGCATGGAGCGGAAAAAGACCGAAAGCGGCACTTCACCGCGGGCCTTTTTTTTTTTTTCAAACTAATTTTAATAATGCCTCATTGTTGATTTGTGGATTTTAACGTGCTACGGTAGCCGTGGCGTTAATTCACAATAATTACAAGGGAAGACGCACACCATGTCAATGCGCCAATTTTTAGTTTAGGGATATAGATTTAATATTCAATAAATGAAAAGTTCAATAATCCTCTGAAAAAAAAAAAGCGACCATGAGCCTCAGCATTAGATCAAGGAACTCAACATAACCGCATTGAGCAGCCAATACGGAAAAGGTACATTGGTGGAGTTCATAGTAATATCTGGGAGATGATGATGATGACGATGATGATGATGATGATGATGATGATGATATGTGGGGCTTAGTGTTTCAAAACCACCTTATGGTTATTAGAGACGCCGTAGTAGAGGGCTCCAGAAATTTCGGCCACCTGAGTTTCTTTGACGTGCCCCCAATTCTGACCAGCCGGGCCTACAGCATTTTCTTTTCCATCAAAAATGCAGCCGCCGCAGCCGGGATTCAATCCCGCGACCTGCGGGGCAGATGCCAAGTACCTTAGCCATGAGACCACCACGAAGGGGCCGTCATATCTGGGGTGTTTACGTCTCCAAAACAACCTTATGATTATGAGTGACGCCATAGTGGGGGGCTCCGGAAATTTTGACCACCTGGGGTTCTTCAACGTGCATTGACGTTGCACAGTACACGGGCCTCTACTATTTCGCCTCCGTCAAAATGCTACCGCCACGACCGGGATCGAATCCGCGACCTGTGGGTGATCATGCCGAGCCCCGTAAGCGCTACTCCACCATGGCGGGCATTGATGAAGGTCGTTTCTGCTTCTCGTAGGTGGTTCTTACGTATACCATATTTCTAAATTAAATAATAATCGGTAAAACGACCAAGTAGCAGCACGAACACTATTCTTATTGCACCTGAAGGCATGACTTCAGCTCGAGATATGTACCTCACCGTGAAGTATGGTTTGTTACCCAGTGATCTTTTAATATGGACATAATCATAATTTCACAATTGGATTCATACTTCCTCGTCAACGGCTTCCGAAAGACCGTCGACAGAAACGAACAATGGCTGGTGCAGGGAGTGTATTTACTCTGCACTTTAGAACTGTGCAAATTATGCATATGCAGCTCAACAGAAGCAGCCCGTAAAACTACGTAAAGCTCGTTCTCTACTGTGCTTTTCGAAACGAAAAGAACATCGCGCTTTTGTGACTGGTTTCGACAACTTGTATGAGTTTATAATTTCGTAGAATATTTTATATATGAAGCTTGCGCTACATCGTCAAGCAATTCAGGAATGATACTCGAACTCTAAATCTCAAGGTGGTCTCTTGCAATGTGTGCAACCCCCCCCCCCCTTCGCAGCCTGAACACAAGAAAGGTCAGGGAGGTCATGACACATTGCAAATGACGTGAGTTTCGTCCCATGATTTACGCTATTGTGCGAAAGCAGCACTATATCTTTAAAGCGTGCACACCTGAGTGGATACCTCTCATGAAGACCTGATATTTTCTTGTTCTCTCTTAAGTGCTGCCGTATAGCGCATCCTTTGCGCATTACCGAACAGCAGCGCCGGGAATATTTAATCGCCACCACCGCCAAATACTGACCTCATGTTTAGGAGCGTGACCATGCAATGGTTGTAGATCGGCAAGGAGTGGTTCAATGCAACTGTAAGTCAAAGTGGTGAAAAGTATCTGCGGAACAAACATATCAAAAATCATTGACCAAATGGTGCGGGCCACTTGGCGCGTTAATGGCGTCGGCTTTGTGCAGCCTTCCCAAATGTATACTCCTTTCTTACTGGAATGGTCAGCACCTCCATATGCAACAACAGAAGCTGCAAACAATCGCCCATCTTCTGTGTGGGTGCACCCGCTTCAACGCGCCAAGACAAGAACTTCACTCTAAAAAAATATCGAGGAAAAAGGGTGTCTTTTTGTCCCAGAACAATAATCGTCATCAGGCTTGCGTGCGCTTCCTTTCTTGAAAACTCGGCGCTGGCCACTTTCCTATCGAGAATGCAATGTAACCCTGATAATGGGCATGTCGATTGTGACCGGAATGTACCGGGCGCGGGGCGATAGCGCAAGGATGAAACGCAATATAGATGACGATTATTGTTGTGGGACAAAAAGACACCCTTTTTACTCGCTCTTTTTTAGAGTGTTGGTGAAGAATCAGATAGACTGGATGATTGCTCTTTGTCGGAGCAAAGGACTCTAGGTCATTGGCTTAGTGCAACGATCCTCAGCCAAGAAGGCTTTGAAAGCGTTATTACTTTTTTTTTGCGGGCAACTGGTCTTAGCGACAGATTTTAAGCCGTATCGTATTCTGTTTTATTTTATTTTTATTTCTCTTGCAGCCCTTTATAACTTTTTTGTAACCTCGTTTCCATCACTATTTATTCCCCTTAACCCCTTCCGCAGCACAGGGCAACCAGCCGGTCTAATTTTGAGAAGACCATGCTTGTGTCTTTTTCTAATAAATCACCCTCTCTTTCTTATTACTCTTGATAATTGTCCTAGTAAGTAGGGTTTTGAACATGAGTATCTTGGTGTTCTTCTTTACACACAATATGTCCTGATCTAAGCACATCGACTATATATGTGAAGTTCCGTTTTTTTGGTCTACCACGCGCTTCGCTGGTTGCATGACATTTGCTGCTGCCGCCAAGGAAGCCGAAGACGAGATTTTTCATCTGCTGCTACCTTGAGGAAAGCACCGCTCGGACATCCTGTCGATAGACACGTTTATCCATTCCTACTCTTTCTTCTTGTCCCTGCACCCCTGGTTTTATCTCCTAACTCCCCATTGAAACAATCTTACAATCCTTACGGAATACAGGAATTCCTTTCTTCTGGACTACCAGTTGGCTGCCATTGAAGGTGGCAGACACGGGGTCCTCCCTCCTCGGATCTCCTTCAAAGAACCACCGCCCCTCGTCGCCGCTCGACTTCGTTCACTCCGGTCCCCGGAACGTTCGACGTCCGGCGTCAAAGAGCCATGAGAACGCACCTCCTGGGTACGTTCCTGCAACGCTGGGCTGACAGGTCAACAGTATAATTGGCCCATGCGTTAATGACGCCGCTGCCGCCGGTTTCGGTTGTATATAGTGGAGCGCAAGTGTGCCTTCCATCCCAAGAGCAGGACTCGGCTCTTGTCTCCAGAGGCGCTACCACTAAGCCCCTTGACGACGTGGGTCTTCGCGTCCTTTATGGCCGACTAACAGCCACCGTTCCGCCAATTCAGTGATACCGCTTATCCGTCATGGCGTGAGCTCACCGTCAACGAGGCGGGTAACAATCTGAAGGTATTCGGCGAACGCACCAAGTTCGAACACAACATGTAACAAAGCATTAAAAAAACTAGGCCATCTAGGTCGCACTCTGTCTTAATCGACAGAAGACACAGAGTTACTCCCATTAAGATCACTAATTCATCCTGTACTTGACTACGCGTCCGTTGTCTGGAATACGTAGAAGCAGTGCGAGATTCAAGAACTGTTAGAAGTCCAGAAAAAATGGTAAAATTTATATGTCATCGTTACGACCGTGATCTGTCACCCTCTTGTACTCTATCTTCATTGGAATTAACTCCGCCTGATTCGCGTCACCGAATAGAGCCATTAAAATTCTTGCTAACCATCGTTTTCTGTACTGTAAAACTGTCAAATAACGAGGGATACACGCCCCGCCGCGGTGTTCTAGTGGCTAAGGTACTCGGCTGCTGACCCGCAGGTCGCGGGATGAAATCCCGGCGGCAGCGGCTGCATTTCCGATGGAGGCGGAAATGTTGTCGGCCCGTGTGCTCAGATTTAAGTGCACGTTAAAGAACCCCAGGTGGTCGAAATTTCCGGAGCCCTCCACTACGGCGTCTCTCATAATCATATGGTGGTTTTGGGATGTTACACCCCACAAATCAATCAACGAGGGATACACAAAGTTTGCCCCACAGTCAATGACGAGAAGCTATCACAACCTGAAGTTGAGGCCTTATTACGCTCACTTTTCCTCCAGTTCCCTTTTCCTCCCGTTACATCGAGGACTGGAACTTATTACCTGGTTCTATTCGTTCATGCCCATCGCAGAGCTTTGTTGCCGAAATCTACATCACATATTTGTGAAATACGCTGATCTGTTTGCAAATGATATTTGGTTGCTTTTTTCCATGTTCTGATGTGTTTGTTTTAATGTTCGCACGATGATTATGTTATTTCTTTGCGTTATTCTCGTTGTTTTTAGTTATATTTCTGTGTATCTTTGTATATCTACTCCTATCATAGTGCTATTAGCACAGCATTATGACTAAATAAATAAATAAATAAATAACCTTAGTCATTCCACTTGTTCCTTCCTTCCTTCATTTCTTTCTTGCGTTCGCCGAAATGGTGGCTGATGTGATGAGCGAGTTATAAAAAAACCATTGAATGATTGCGCTGAATGTGACCACACGGGACCAAACAGGCCAGCACACTCATCGTTGTATCTTAGGCAGCAGACGGCAATCAATTGATGAAATTTTGACCATGAAGACTGACAGTAAAGAAAGAGAAAAGACTGACATGCAGAATAAGACAGTCATGGTAACCTAAAAGTTACGGCGTTCTTTATTATCACATCTTACATCACCGATTTAAGGCAATATACCCAGAATGAATGAATGAAAAAATTTTATTTTATTCTTGCAGGACGCGCTGAGCACGTATCGGGGTCTCCCACGTAGGGACTGACAGGGAGTACCTGGCGGCACCTTCGAGGACCTGCTGGACGGCATATTGCTGGTCAGCCAGACGGGAGCTCCTGAGAGACCTCTCCCACTTGTTTGAAGTAGAATCGGAAGGAGTATTTCTACACTCCCACAGCATGTGTGAGAGTGTCACCGTGTGTCCACACGAGGGGCATGCGTCACTGGGGTATTGAACGGATAATGAACGGGCATCAGGATAATGAACGTAAAGCTTGGAAAGGTTAGGGTATGTATGGGTCTGTAATAGGCATAGGGTTAGCGCATGCAGTCTGTTAAGTTTCGGATGTGGGGGTGGAAAAAATGCGGCGTTCAAGGTAAAAGTGCTTTGTTATGTCGTTGTACGTAATGAGTGCATCGCGAGTGGTCCCTTAACTCAGCGAGATTGGGTTGCCCTGTGGCGGCACGGTCGGTAAGCACGCCCGCTGCATCATGGGCGATCTCGAGCAGGTTGGATAGGGAACCCGGCACCTGGCCGAGATGGGCGGGGAACCAGATGACCGTGTGGTGCATCAGGGCACTCGAGTCTGCGCTGCGCAGGATACGTAACGCCTGGTCGGAGATGACTCCGCGTTCGAAGGCTTTGATGGCCGGCCTGGAGTCGCTGTAGATGAATTCCCGTTTGCTGTCGAGCATATTCAAACTAAATTCAAACAGTTAACTTATGGTTTTTATAGAACTACGTTGTGTATTGACTTCTTATGATTGCGTTTAGGCACCCGCGCAGTGTGTGTAAGATCAGTACGAAAGATAAACAAGCAATCGCTCCTGCTCTGAATTACGACATAGGTGACAAGATTGCTCACATTAAACTGCATGCAATTTCATGTCTGTACGTACTTTATAGTCGTAATTGTCACGCGATTGAGCGTGGATAAGATAAAATTATATATCCAGCTCTCCGAAGAAACGTCACGACTCTAACGACGAGAAAAGACACAAGCCAAAACAAAACAAGAAAAGCCCAATTATAGAAACAAAGTGAACGCACGCGCACAGGTTTGGTTCGTTGACTCCAGCGACACTTTGCGAATGCATTTATAGGCGACAAGGACACATTCCAACGACACGATGCCTCGTCTTGCAAAAGCGCGCAACGGATGAAAAGTGCGCGCGCAACGAGGCGGCAAGGAAAACATTTCGAGGACTTGCGACAGCCGCGCTCAACGGACGCCCATATAATCTATGCATCGGGGGAGTAGATACCGATTAAAAATGCTTATGCTGGAGCCCATTTTCGCAGTGTGACCTAGAATTGCACGTGTCGACTCAAGATAGGCACCGGATATTTCTGCTTCTCACCAGTGAAGAGGTTTTTCAGTTTCACTTTAGCTCGACTCGATGCGCGGTGTCGCGCATACCTTACGCACCGAGCTCGAAAAGGTCGGTCGAGAAGCTGCACGGAGCGTTTTATTTAAAAAGTGCGTCATTTTGTCTTTATGGTTGAGCCCTGGTGAATCACGTCCACGGACGAAGCACTCTTATGGGAACAACAATTTTCGGCGAACCGAATGACCGGACTGTTTCCAGCGTTTTTGCGCTGAACAAAAACAACCATGGCTCGAAAGTGAACCGAAATATGTGTGATATTTCACCGACGAGGCAGGATGGCGTAAAAGATGTTTCCTCAAAGACATCGCCATTGTCCGTTGGAGGGTGTGCGTATAGCTTAATGATTGTTTCATGCCTCGTGTCAACAACATACTACTACTACTACTACTACTACTACTGCTACTACTACTAAAAATAATACTACTACTACTAATAATACTAATAATAATAGCAATATAATATTAATATTATTATACCTGGAGTTTTACGTCCTAAAAACACGACGTGATTATGAGGTATGCCGTGAGGGAGGGCTCCGAAAAGTTCGACCCTCTGGTGTTCTTTGATGCGCTGACACTGCACAGTACACAGGCCTCTGCCATTTCGCCTCCGCTGAAATGCGACCGCTCCGGCAGGTATCGAATCCGCGACCTAGGTGTCATCAGCCCAGCGTCCATATCACGGAGGCCTGCCCACAGGAAAGAACAGGTGCACGCGCATACCTGCCAGCGTGCTTTCGGCATAGAACCACCGGGTGGAGCAACCCCTGCACTTGGTGGTTTTCGAAGCATTTGGGCACACGATGCGGATATACAGGCGTATGGTACATGCCCGTAATCACAGCCATTCCGAATCACTGCACGAGATTACAACATGACAGATAGGGTTAATCGTTCTGGAGCTAGTCACTTGTGGAGGTCCTTACTGTCGTCACACACTGGTTCATCAAATACGCACACATTAGCACCAGTTGATGTGACGGCTCGCGAAAGATATATCTAGTGAATAGAATGAAGCTTTAGCTAGCGGATAATGTGAATAGCTAGAGCACTACTGAATAATTATTTAGCCTGTAGAAAAACTGTGCACATGTGAAGAATATACCCATAAAGACGCGTTAGAATATGAGCGCAATTCACACGTCCACTATAATAGCATGTGTCATCACTTTGTGCTGCCATACTTCATACTTGCCAGTGGTGTGCTAACCAGAATGATAGCGTGACAGGAGCTCTCAAACGATACTGGTCCATATCTTAGACGAAATACTCACATCAGACTTAAAATGAAATGAACACATGGAATATATTGAAAGAAAGGCAATGAAAAAGCTTGGCTATTTGCGAAGGAGGCTTGTGAATGCCACACCACACATCAAACTTCTCGCGTACAAAACTTTCATTAGACCAGTATTAGAATATATAGCTGCAGTGTGGTATCCCTTTACCGAGTACAATATTAAAAAAATTAGAATAATGGTCCAAAGAAAATCTGTCTGATTTGTTTTTAATTGTTATAGTTGGCGTACTTTGCCTTCACTTCCACTAATTAAAGCGTATCTCGAAAAACTACAGGAGAGAAGAAGAATGGAGAGGCTGAAGCTTTTTTACCTCATTTTCCACAACAAAATTTGTATCAACAAAACAGTGCTCAATAGACAAATAAGTGAATATGCTGTGCGCTCACATCATTCAAAGAAATTTTTAGATTACATAAACCGCACAGATACATTCAGGTATTCATTTTTTTCAAGCACTACCCGTGAGTATAATTGTCTATCACCCGATGCTGTACAGTGTCCAACAGTTGATTTATTTCTACATGCTCTCAATAACCACTAACAGTTTTTTTTTGTACAGTTATGCAGCCCAGAGTTACGCAATGCTTCAATTTTTTAGTACGTTTCAGTCAGCTAAGCTATGCCATTGTTGTAATGTTCTTCTTTAGTTTTTTGAAAATTAATACAAAAGTGTTGAATTGTAACCACTGTCAGTATGCTGTGCTATGTCAATTATGTTTTTGTAGTAAACATTTATGTATGCCCATTTGTGCTTAAGGCCTAGTAAACAGGTCAGCAAATGTAATAAATAAATAAATAAATAAATGAATAAATAAATAATAAATAAATAAATTGTTAAGGCGTTTATTAGCCAGCAACGAGCGAGAATATATAATTGCGACAGTCACAGCCAAGCACGGGCTCTCAGCGCGAGCGGCGTCCTTGTTGGGTAGCCCCACTAGAAGGCACTCAAGAGTTCGACCCATTTCATAGTTCGGAGGCTTCGCTACAATTACCCCGGGGTCGAAGAGGGAGCCGCCTGGCGACCTAACAGCTTGTTATTATGAGCGGGTCATAATAAGCCTTCAGGCGCTTCACGTTGACGATGTCTCGCCCACGGCGGCGCATGTCCGAAGATTGTTCAACGGGTTCGATCAGATAGTTGACGGGTGAGGTGCGCTAGATGACACGGTAGGGGCCTTCGTATTTGGGACGTAGTTTGGAAGAGAGGCCAGCGGCAGAGGTCGGGATCGAGAGCCATACAAGCGCACCAGGAAGGAACGTGGGCTCAGAAGTGGTGGAGCCATCACGGATACTCTTCTGCCGCTCTTGCTCTTGCGTCGTAAAAGTCTTGGCAAGCTCGCGACACTCTTCAGAAAGCCTGGTTGTCTCGGAAATAGGTGTACACTCAGATGGATCCGGCGTGTACGGGAGTATCGTGTCCATGGTGTGCGACGGGTGCCTTCCGTACAGCAAGTAGAAAGGTGAAAAAGCAGTCGTGCTCTGAGGGGCGGTGTTGTAGGCGTAGGTGACGAAGGGCAGTATATTATCCCAATAAGTGTGGTTGGCAGCGACGTACATAGAAAGCATGTCGCCGAGGGTGCGGTTAAGTTCGGTGAGGCCATTCGTCTGTGGGTGGTAAGCAGTAGTTTTGCGGTGGACAGAATGGCACTCCGTCAGAATGGCTTCGACGACTTCCGACAAGAAGACACGGCCTCGATCGCCGAGAAGCTCTTGGGGTGGTCCGTGGCGCAGTATAAATCGATGCAGCAGGAAGGACGCAACATCGCGCGCAGCAGCCGCAGGGAGAGCGGCGGTTTCGGCGTATCGTGGTAAATGGTCAACGGCAACGATGGCCCAGCGGTTACCAGCCGACGTCAGAGGAAGTGGTCCATACAAATCGATACCTACGCGCCCAAAGGGACGGTCAGGGCAAGGTAACGGTTGTAGACTGGCGTGCGACATGTGGGCTGACGGTTTACGGCGTTGGCAAGTGAGGCAAGAGCGAACGAACTGCTGCACATAGCGGTACATCCCGCGCCAGAAGTAGCGTTGTCAAATGCGATGGTAGGTTTTGAATACCCCAGAGTGCGCGCATTGCGGATCAGAATGGAAGGATTCACATATCTCTGACCGCAGACTGCGGGATATCACGAGTAACCACTGCCGGCCGTCGGCGTCGTAATTGCGTCGGTGTAGGAGGCCGTCACGAATGGCGAAATGGCGAGCTTGACGACGCAACGCACGCGTGGATGGCGTTGCGGATGGATCAGAGAGCATGTTGATGAGCGGGCCGATCTATTATCCTTTCGCTGTTCGGTAGCGATGATGTCAACATCAATGGCAGAAACAGCAGCCGAGGATACTGAGCAGAGCACTTCACCTTCAGGCAGAGGGGAGCGCGAGAGGGCGTCGGCGTCAGCATGCTGGCGTCCGTTGCGGTACAGCACGCGGATATCGTAGTCTTGTAAGCGAAGAGCCCAACGCGCGAGACGGCCTGAGGGATCCTTCAATGATGAAAGCCAGCATAGTGCATGATGGTCGGTGACGACATCGAATGGGCGACCATACAAATAAGGTCAAAACTTTGTAAGAGCCCAGACGATCGCCAGGCACTCTTTCTCCGTGACGGTGTAGTTTTTCTCGGCTCTCGTGAGCGTACGGCTTGCATATGCTACGACATATTCAGAATATCCGGGTTTTCGCTGCGCCAGGACAGCGCCGAGGCCTACTCTGCTGGCGTCCGTGTGCACCTCCGTTGGGGCTGTAGGGTCGTAGTGGCGTAGAATGGGAGGCGACGTCAACAAATGGCGGAGCTTCGCGAACGCGTCGTCGCACTCGGATGACCACGAATTGAAGGGCCCGTTGCTTCCAAGGAGCTTCGTCAGCGGTGATATGATCGTGGCGAAATTTCGTATGAAGCGTCGGAAGTATGAGCACAGGCCCACGAAACTACGCAGTTCTTTGACAGATGCAGGTTTGAAGAATTCGGCCACGGCCTGAAGCTTGGCAGGATCAGGAAGAATGCCGCCTTTGGACACGACGTACCCTAGTATGGTGAGTTGCCGTGCTGCAAAGCGGCACTTTTTCAGATTTATATGTAAGCCGGCATTGCTCACACGTGCGAAAACTTTTTTCAGACGTTGGAGATGCGTGGAGAAATCCGGAGCAAAGACAATGACATCGTCGAGGTAACACAAGCACGTGTACCATTTCAAGTTGCGCAGAACGGTGTCCATCATGCGCTCAAAGGTCGCAGGTGCATTACATAGACCAAACGGCATGACGTTGAACTCGTACAAGCCGTCTGGCGTGACGAAGGCGGTCTTTGGTCGAGCGTCGTCAGCCATGGGTACTTGCCAGTACCCCGAGCGCAGATCGAGAGAAGAAAAAAAAATCGGCTCCATGAAGGCTGTCAATCGCGTCATCGATGCGTGGCAGTGGATAAACATCCTTGCGAGTGATCTTATTTAGCCGTCTGTAGTCCACACAGAACCGCACATAACCGTCTTTCTTCGCAACAAGAACAACAGGAGACGCCCATGGACTGTCGGAGGGCCGAATAACGTCGCGTCGGAGCATATCGTCAACCTGATCATTAATTACTCGACGTTTAGCAGGCGACACGCGTTATGGACGTTGCCGTAAAGGTGGATGGGCACCAGTGTCGATGCGATGCGTAACAACAGACGTGCGACCGAGAGAACTTCGCCCGACATCGAAAGAAGAACGATATTCTTGTAACAGGTCCAGAAGTTGGGAACGCTGTACGGCCGTAAGGTTGTCAGCGATGGAGGGGCCAAATACATCAGCAGACGACGAATCAGAAGTGGAAACAGCATTGATGGTACACGACTTGGGAGCGCGCGTGTCATCGGGTACGTTCAGGACTTGTGCGTCGCCGACTGGTTTCACTCTGCCGAGACATTCCCCTCGTACGGGGACGGGTTGGTTACAAAAATAGCAGTGTTGCCCTGGTTGACCTGCACGGTCGCGAAAGGTACTAGCAACCCTTTCCTGCTGCAAGCGCGGTCAGATGGCGAAACAAGTTTCAATGGTGTCGGAGAGACCAGCGCAGTAGACAGACACAGCCGTCGTCGAGTTTGGAGGCACTGTTGTATCGTCTTTCGTTAGAATCTTGCTCAGTGTCGGGGGACTGTCTTCTGGCGTCAAATGCGAGAAGGGTGAGAGCTCAATTTCGGCGGCGGCACAATGGATGACGGCGTCATGGCGGGAGAGAAAGTCCCATCCCAGGATGACGTCATGAGAGCATGCCTGAATGATGATGAACTGGGCGACATACAGAACGTCCTGGATGACAACGCGAGCTGTGCACCCTGCTGTAGGATGAATCCGGTGCAAACTTGCAGTACGGAGGGATAACCCAGAAAGTGGCGTCGTCACTTTTCGAAGTAAGCGGCAGAGTTTTTCGTCCATAACTGATACGGCAGCTCCAGTGTCAATAAGAGCCGATGCACAAACACCGTCCACAAGCACGTCAATGACATTCGAGGGGCTGCTCTGAGGGCTTTCACATTGCGATAGCGTCGCAGTCCTTGCCTCAGGGACTGCGACGACTAGTTTTCCCGCTCATGAGCTGCCGCACTTGGCCGCATGGGAGACAGGGAACGGCGTCGTGGAGACGGTGATCTTCGAGATGGACCTGGGCGAGATCGAGGTGGCATAGACGGCGGTTCTTCGCGATAAGGACGGCTGAGTTGGCCAGCAACAGGTGAAGAAATTGGAGCCGGCTGTACGCGATGGCAATAACGGGCCACGTGACCGGCGTAACCGCGGGCAAAGCAGATGGGCCGGTTGTCGGGTGTGCGCCATCTGTTCACCAGGGTAGGTCTAACCCATGTCGCAAGGGCTGATGGATGGAACGGTGGCTGCATGGTGGACTGAAGCTGAGGCTGAGGGGTTACGTCAACATACGTAGCGGGCATACCCGCTGCAAATGACGGAGGTCGTGCAGCAGCTTCAGCGTAGGTCAGAGGGGCGGGTGCTTGAACGACTTGGAGCGGCCTGGCGACCACTTGCGCGTAACTCAGGGACGCAGGAGCCGGAGGCTGTTGGGGGTGGTGAGCAGGCATTACCTCCGCTATTTCCTGTTCAATCGCTCGGCGGATGGGAGGGAGAAGGGTAGTAGCCGATTGTTGAACAGCAGGTTGGTGGGAAAAGGGCAGGAGGGAGAACTGACGCGCAATTTCCTCACGGATAAAGGACTTCAGTTCTGCCATCAACGCCACTTGGTCACAACTGGCCTCCAAGCAAGCAAGCGTTGCAGCTCGTGGTGGGGAGCGTCGGGTCATCGAACGCTGCCGGCGGAGCTCCTCGTAGCTCTGGCACAGTGTGATGACCTCAGCCACCGTGCCAGGGTTTTTGGCGAGCAGCATCGTGAAGGCATCATCGTCGATCCCTTTCATGATGTTTCGGATCTTGTCAGACTCGGACATGGTGTGATTGGATTTGTTACATAGGTCCAGGACATCTTCAATATAGCTGGTGAATGACTCACCAGCCTCCTGAGCACGTTCACGCAAGCGCTGCTCGGCTTGCAGCTTGCGAACAGCAGGGCAGCCGAAGACGTTGACGATTGCGGTCTTGAAATCGGACCAGGTGGCAAAATCGGACGCGTGGTTGTTGTACCACAAACTGGCGACACCGGCAAGGTAAAACACCAAGTTGGTCAGCTTGCCGTCCTCGTCCCATTTGTTGGGGACGCTCACGCGCTCGTAAATGGCGAGCCAGTCCTCCACGTCAGTGCCATCAGCGCCAGTGAAGATGGGTGGATCGCGGATTCTGGGGACACCGGGACAAGGGGGTGGCATTGGAGGAGGCGTTTGCTGAGAAGCGTCGTGGTACATAGTAGATGGCAGGGTACGTGATCGTAGCTCCAAAGGCATAGACAGGGATCGCAGCACTCTCCACCAAATTGTTAAGGCGTTTATTAGCCAGCAACGAGCGAGAATATATAATGGCGACAGTCACAGCCAAGCACGGGCTCTCAGCGCGAGCGGCGTCCTTGTTGGGTAGCCCCACTAGAAGGTACTCAAGAGTTCGACCCATTTTATAGTTCGGAGGCTTCGCTACAAAATAAATAAATAAATCGCAATTGTGATGCTTGTAGTGTCCTAAATGGTGTCCCCTATGCCTGTAGGTTCAAATCACCCCGGCGTGCATCTGTATGTCACCAGAACAACAGTCGACTCTACAGAATGATTGGCTTCTAAGGTCGACATAGTTGGCGTTGGCCACCGGTGACACTGCGGCCCAGGTAGGTCCAGGCCGTTTACGTGGGGGTCACGCTTACCGCCCTCCTCCGCTGGGGGAGCCGAAGTGAGGCGGTAAGAATGTCTGTCCCGCGACCAACTGCGCAGGGCGTGGTCGATACGCGACCGTCACGTCCTGGGCTTGGCACGCGGAATTTACTCATCGAACGATTGTGCGCGGGGAGGAATTGGTAGTGTCCTCTTCGCAGCGTCCGTAGGGGCCACCATGCGTGTCGGCAGAGAGAGGAAGCTACCACTTCCGCTCTGTCGCCCACGCACAAGGTGGTAACGTTGTGTGTGCACCACTGTAGACAGGAGTTCACGCTCCTCCCGCCACTCTTCATGGGGTGGCCTGCTCCATAGGTGTCCGCAGCCTCGACCTCCAACGTCGGTCGCTCGCGACTGTAGCGCGTGGATTGGCCACGAGTCTTCCTGATCCTTGGTAGGATATGCCAGGGGAGAGCCCAGGTTGATTCAACGCGTGTCATTAAAGAATAAGTTCACACAAATTGTACTCTGGGACAAGCGATGCTTAAGCGATGACTAGTGGCCTCCCCTGGAACAGATCGCCAGAACTTCTTAATGTAGTCGTTACAAGTGAGACACATGACGTCGTCGCTTCCTCAACAAAGGGTTGATCACGGCAGCATTGCAAAACCAGATGAAGTGAGTGACAGTGCCCTACTTGGGCTCGCATCCTACTTGGGCTCCTTGTCCGCCAGTCCTCTGTCCGGCGGAATGTTGGGCTTTGGGCAGAAGATCGCCCGTGGCATGGTCACGGCTTTTTGCGTTGGTTCCTCACTGGTATGGTTTTCTTTTTGGTCGTCACCTGCCGCTTGGTCCCGAGTCCTTTTTGTTACACTCCCGCTTGAGAAAACTACATCCATTTCATCTGCGTGGCGTTCTTCGCTGTCTAGCTCCTCGCTGTTCAGTGCCTTTTGCGTGTCGCTGTCTTCTTTGGCTTTGTTTTGTCTATCTTTCCCTTTAATTTTTGTGTAGGTTACTGGTCTTAGTCTTGGTCAACTTCCTCGGGCCAATTTTCTCAGGGGCCGTTTGCTCAGGGGGCGTGTCCTGTACTTTCGCCTTCTGTGTGTTCCCAGGACACACTTCTTCGATGTCGGCTTCGTTCATAATGCGTTTCACCATTTCATCCTTTGCAGCAGGGCCTGTTACGTTCGCATACGTCCCAACACATTGTGACTCGTCGTGTCCATAGCGTCGGCAGAGTGCGCAACATGAAACCAACATTCACGGCGTATATGTCCCGCGTTCTTGCATCGTAGGCAGAGCGCAGCCCTGCCTGGGGCGACAACCAACACCTGCTCGCCGTCAACATGTAACAGATGGGGCACGCCGTCTACGGTTAAGCCTTTCCTCCGCACAAGGCTGGCAATCCATGTCGAAGAACGCTTGTCTTGTAGGCCATAAACACGCCGCCACTCCCACGCAATCTCCTTAACGATGCCGTAGGGTGCCAAGGCCTCACACAGATCCTCGTCAAATAGGTTATGAAGCAACCAATCCACTTTTATGCGTACAGCTTGGTTCTCTGGATGAATGACCACACAGTGGTGCTCCTTCACATTGAATTCTTTCGCTCGCAACATTTCTTTCACCGCATCGCTATTCTTCAATGTCGCTCTCTGATACGCTCATCTGATAGGCCCCTAGCGCAACCACTCCAGAAAGAAATTTCAAATTCGCCAACATGTCCCTGAAATGTTCTACACGATATGGCCTTGCACTGACATCGGCATGTAAAAACGAAGTGTTCGAAGCGACTCACCCTGTAGGTAGCCATGGCAAAAGCACCTGGTAATCTATTGAATCCTTGATAGTTGTTCTAATACCGCGGCCCTGTTGGGCCGCTGAAACCGCCCCTTTGATAACGGAGCATGTGTCACACACGTCCGCTCGCTTCGGAGGCCGGAAGTGGAATATAACTAGACCATTCCGGAGAACTCGAAGGAGCAAGCACCATCCCAACCTATTTAAAATGTCACAAGAGAAACAACCCAGCAAAAACTAAAAGTGAGGAAACGCGAAACGTACTTCCGATCCCGTGAATCGAACCCGGGCATCCTGGGTGAGAGCCAGGTATCCTAGCCACTAGACCATGCCGGATTTTTTTCTTCATTTCCTTTATTCAATATAAGAACATGAAAGTAACAGCTATGCAGCACAGAATTGTCAGATCACTAGCTGTACAGCTTTATGCTACCTTTACAGTATTTAACATTTACAGTATTTAACCTTTACAAGTTCATTCAGAAGTGTTATGTACTCTGGGGGATCACTTATTGCTTGCAGTACATCTCGCACATAGATCACTTGTTCCAAAAAGTAATGATTGGCCGGAAGCACTTTTGATTGCGTATGTCTGACGTTCATTCTTATAGGCCAGACACTATGCACACACATGAGCATAAGCATATTGCATGCTACTTCATCACCTACCGCGCACATCAAGTAGCGAATCCTGAAGGGGCATAATGGCAAGTCTTTTTTCAACGTCCCTTGAATCCCATCCCAGAGGAAAATTGCATCATGGCAGTCCAGAAACATGTGTCAGCGATGTCCGAATGAATGTAGTCAAGGCAAGGTTCAAATTTTAAGAAAAACTGTATTGTGCTAAGTTACAGGTGAATCGGCAGTGGTTACATGTATAAGGAAACTGGACTCGGTGCAGGAGCTCGATCGGATACGTCCGACGCCACTCGCGTCTCGGCTCGCTCTGCGGTGCGTTGCTCTGCGGTCCCGGCTCGAATCTCGGCTCGTTCTCCCTCTCTGGCGATGTGTTGCTATGCGGTCTCGCTCGAAGGCTCACTTTTTGTTTTTTGAATGTTCGTTGAACCAATGGGCAACCGCGTCGAGCGGACGCGCTCAGGGCTCGGAGTCCACGTTAACGCAGTGCAGCGTTTCCCGAGCAAGCACGGAGACGCTGCCGGAGAAGGAGGCGCTGCCGGAGAATGAAACGCTGCCGGAGAATTCAGCTGTGCGAACTCGAGTGCCGCTGACACGGCCCTCCCGAAAATCGCGCCTGTTCTCAGGCGTGCGTGTCGTTAGATGGCGATGGTTCCGTAACTTCTAGGAGCGGCTCCTTATATCTACGAAGCTGCTCCACGTTGACGATTTTTTGGTTGATCATGCCCGGTTTGTGGGGTACTCTTTGGATCTCGGCCCTGTTTCCTCCTACGAGGGCCGTTATCTCGAACGGACCTTCATAGCGAGGGTCTAATGTGCCTCGAGCTCTCAACTCAAGCAGGACGAGGTCCCCCGTTATGAACCTCGGAGTTCGCCGCTTGTCGTATCGGACCGTTGTTTTGCGCTGACTCTGCAGTAGCCTCTCTCTTGTCTCCGCACGTCCCCTTGCCAAGTCGTGTAGTCTATGAGACTCGTCGATGTCTCCCTCGACTGAGGCGAGGTTGAGCTCTCCTGGCAGTTTTGGGTCGTAGCCTTGCATGAGTCGAAATGGGCTGTGGCCACTGTGACGATGCTTCGTGGCCTTGATTGCTAGCGTTGCTCGGGGTAGTTCCTTCTGCCATTTGTCCTTGTTGTTTAGCATTTTGCGTAGCACCTGTTTCAATGTTCCTACCATTCGCTCGATCAGTCCGTTTGATTGTGGCCAGTACGGTGGGGAGTTCTGATGAGCAATTCCCAGACTGCGATGAAATTGGTTGGTTTTTTTGTTCACGAATCCCTTGGCTTGGTCCGTAATAATGACGCTGGGAACTCCAAATCGCGGAATCCACCGGTTTGTCATGAAGTCAAGGTAGTGCGTCGACGAAGTGCTCGGTACTGGTCACGGCGTCCATGTATCTCGTGGCGTGGTCGATACACACGAGGATGTGGTCTCCCTTCTCGTTTAGCGGACCCATGTGATCCAGGGATATCACCGCATTTGGCTCAGTAGGAATATCGCGTGGGATGAGGCAACCTTCATTCCGTGTCGTGCGGGCGTTGATAGTCTGGCACGTGTGGCAGGAGTCAACATACTCGCGTATGTCCTTTCTCATCGATGGCCACCAGTACTTTCGCTGGATCAGGTCTCTTGTCTTCTCGACGCCTAGGTGGCCGTTGTAGTCGTGGAAAACGATCATCACACTGCTTCGGAGGGCAGCGGGAATGATCACCCTCCGACGGACCCGTCCTCCCTCGAGAGATTTCTTCACCAGTATGTCGTTTTCGATCTAGTAGTCTGAAGATTTGTGCTTGGCCTCCTCCCGAAATCTTTTTCAGTCAGTATCCCTCTCCTGAAACTCGCGTAGGCGACTGTGTTTGCCGACCACTACTGCGTAGCAGTGGAGGTCTCGGGTCGAAATGCCCTGGTCAAAAGCCTCTGCAGATTCCGACTGCCTCGAGAGTGCGTCAGCAGCGGAGTTCTGGCGTCCTGGCTTGTGCTTGACGTCGAAGGTGTACTCTGCTAAGTCGAGCGTCCACCTCGCAAATCTGCGGTTGCTGTCTCCCTTCTGGACGAGGTATGACAAGCTGAAGTTGTCCGTGAACACTGTAAAACGAGGGCCTCCTCTCAGGTAGACCGAAAACTTCTCAGTGATCGCCCAGTGGAGCGCCATGCACTCAAGCATATTAGAGTGTAGACCACGATCGTGCTCGTTTAGTGATCTGCTTGCGTACTCTATGATTCGCTCCTTTCTGTCTTGAGTTTGAGAAAGCACCGCACCCAGCCCGGTTTGCGAAGCGTCGACGTGAACGTTAGTCGGGCAGTCTGGGCGGAAGCTCGCCAAAATCAGGTGGGTTCTTCAAGGCGTGTTTTATGGTGTTGACGGTTGCTTCATACGAATGGAACGTCCTTCGCCAGAAGGCGCCGTAGCTTGTGCGTGACCTTTGCAAACTCCGGTATGAACTTTCGGTAGTGGTTAGCGAACTCCAGGAAGAAGTACAGCTTCTTTGCGTTGCGATGCGGCTCGAACTTCTCGACAGCGGCAACTCTGGGTTCGTCCAGTGTTCGTCCTTCGGCGAAGATCACGTAACCCAGGAAAGATAAATTGTCTTGAATCAACTGGCATTTCCGGAGATCCACCTTCAAGCCGTTGATCACGACTCTCCTGAGTGCTTCGTTCAGCAAATCCAAAGCCTCCCTCACTGTTGTGGCTCCCTGCCCGACATCGTCCATGTACGTAGCTGTCCTAGGTAAGCCATTGAACGTGCGGCGCATGACTCTTTGCATGGTCTGAGGGGCCTTGCAAAACCCAAAGGCTATTCGAAGGTATGCGTACTTTCCGTCTGGAGTGACGAATGCGGTCTTGTGTACGTCGTCCAGCTTCATTCGTATTGTCATAAATGCCGTCTTCACGTCCAACACAGTGAAGTAAGCCGATCCGTCGCGCATGACATCGTCAATAACGTCTTCCATGACGGGCATTAGATAAGAAGGGTTGATGGTTTTCTCGTTGAGCTTACGATAGTCGTGTACCATTCTTCGTGGAGCCGTCGGGTGGTGCGGTTGGTCGACCACTATCGTTGGAGCACCGTACTCGCTTTCGCTCGGCCTTATGATGCCCTTGGAGAGGTATTCATTCCCCTGTTCTCGGATGAACTTGCGATCAGCCGGTGAGCACCTGTACGGCCTCGATGACACTGGTATATTGTCTCTGAGTTCGATGCTGGGCTCGGTGTGAGGACACACGCCAAAAGTGTCACCTTTGGAAGTGAACGCTTGGTGATGCCCTAACAGAATTGCGTGAAGTTGTTCCCTCTCTGCCTCGGTGGCATCCTTCGTTATCTTCCGTGTGGCGTCTTCGACTAGACTCGTGAAGTCTTCGTCGGGTGCGGGACATTTCGTGTTGAAGCGCACGTACCCTTCGTCTTTGGAAACACTCTCGTCCGATTGCCGGCAGAACGTCGCAATAAGCGTTTCCCTGGTGCGGTGTGGTGTGCCTTGTTTCGGGTGTGGCACTTCGGACGATGAAAATTTTCCGGAGGGCTCGACTGGAACAATAGTCACATCGTTTGACGTGTGAAACGTTACGTCGACGTTCGCGACTCGTCGCCAGTCTGATCCCAGAATCAGGTCGATGCCGCTGGGCAATTCCGTTACCACGACGTCCTCGAGTCGCACATTCGTGGTGCCCAGTGTCACATCAAGCGTTGCAACGAGAGTTGGGCATATGCTACGGTTGAGAACTTCAATGTTCTCGCGCGATACCCATGCGTGTGTGGGAATGTCGTCCGTCAAGGCATTGGCACTCATGATGGATAAGTTGGCGCCACTGTCAATGCACACGCGGACGGGTTGGTTGTTAGCAGTACCGGACACTATTGGTAATGTGCCGCCCATCGAATGCAAAAAACAGTTCGCTTGCCTAGGTGACGTAGTCCCTGTTTCGTGGCTGCTATTGTCCCTCTTCGCTCGTTTCTCGTCCGCTCTGATCGTTGCTGGCGTTTTCGGCTTTCTACAATCACAGGACAGGTGACCGATGTCGCCGCAGTTGAAGCACGAACGAGCAGAGATGGGCCGCGGGTGTGGAGCTCCCGAGAAATTGCTGCGCGGGTTGGCCTTCGGCAAGTTGGCAGAGCTGCTGGCTGGCACCCGCTGGTTCGAACCCTGACCACGGCTCGCTGTAGACGATGACGGTTTCTTGTCGTTCTCGGCACACACGGTCGTGCGACGCCTCGCGTCGAGCAAAGCCGCTCTGTCAATGAGTTCGGTTACTGTGCCACACAGCTGCGCTGCGAGTGGGTTGGCCCATGTGTCGTCCTCGATGCCGCTGAGAATGAGGGAAATTCGTTCTTCCTCTGCTAAACGGTACGGCGCCTTGTTCAGAATGGCGTTCTTCGAGTACATGTACTCGACGATGGTCTCGTGGCTCTGAAGGCGTCGCTTCGTCTGCAGTTCGAGGAACTCCTGCATTGTCAGCTTTCGTTTGAATCAGAGAACGAGCGCTTCTTTCCATTGCTCCCAGGTGTCATACTGTGAGCCATAGGCGCTGTGCCAATCCTTGGCAGATCCCGTCAAGCGGCTTGCTGCTGTCACCAACGTCAGCGATCGCGTCCAGTGGGCGAGCGCTGCGATTCTCTCCACTTGCGTAATCCATTCGTGAGCACTTTGTTGAGGCGTCCCATAGAACAAGGGGATCGAAGATGACGTGTCGCTTGTGGGATGAATCTGGATCGGGCTCATCGTCGGTGGACCTCTCGACAGCGTGTTGGCGAGCAGGGCTTGTGTGTTCACGAGCGCGGCGAGGATCTGGGCCATGGAAGGTTCTCCCTCGTGCGTTGAAACGGTCGGCGCGGCGGTGCGTGCCGCGTCTTGGTTGTTGCCGTCGTTCAGTGACGGTGGCGGCGTCGAACCCGAGGACATCGTTATGTCAGCAGGGACGGAATGGTGCAGCCCGAGGGTTGGAGTCGTCACCCGTTCCGTTGGCAGTGAAGCGTTCTGATGGGCTTCGTGCAATGTCTCACGTTCACTCGTGGTCGCACGGTTAAGCTGGGCTCGCAGGCTACTCAGTTCAGCGCAAAGCCTCGCGTTGTCGGCGGACAGTGTCTCCAGGTGCGCCTGCCTGTCGTCGTCGTAGGCAGCCTGGTCCTTCGTTGACGAGTCCGTCGGCTCTAGGGCTTGGCGAGTGATGTGTCGCGGATGCTTCTTGCGATGAGCTCGTCATTTCCTCCGGAGCACCGTAGACCTCGTGCTCTCAGCTCGTTGACGAGTTGCCTTTTCGTTGCATTGGCCATCGTGCTGTGGTCGAGGGTCGTGAACACGCTTTCGACGATGGTCGTTTCGGAGTCCCGAGACGATGCACGGCGCGGCGTCGCTCCTTCTCGTGGCGTCGTTTCCTCCTCCGCATGCAGCTCGGTCGATTCACATCCTGTCGGCTGCGCCATGTCAGCGATGTCCGAATGAATGTAGTCAAGGCAAGGTTCAAATTTTAAGGAAAACTGTATTGTGCTAAGTTACAGGTGAATCGGCAGTGGTTACATGTATAAGGAAACTGAACTCAGAGCAGGAGCTCGATCGGATACGTCCGACGCCACTCGCGTCTCGGCTCGCTCCGCGGTGCGTTGTTCTGCGGTCCCGGCTCGAATCTCGGCTCGTTCTCCCTCTCTGGCGATGCGTTGCTATGCGGTCTCGCTCGAAGGCTCACTTTTTGTTTTTTGAATGTTCGTTGAACCAATGGGCAACCGCGTCGAGTGGACGCGCTCAGGGCTCGGAGTCCACGTTAACGCAGTGCAGCGTTTCCCGAGCAAGCACGGAGACGCTGCCGGAGAAGGAGGCGCTGCCGGAGAATGAAACACTGCCGGAGAATTCAGCTGTGCGAACTCGAGTGCCGCTGACACATGTGATCGATGGTTTCTGGTTTTGCACAGATATGACAGTCAACTGACCATCCAACAAAGAGGCATTTGCCCTGCAACCAAGGCCTCGTAGGGAGGGTGCCCGTTTCCATTGATGGTTTGACTGACATTCGTTTTACCCACTTAAGCACATCACGTGCAGGGCCTGAGTTATACAACGCGCGATACAAGGGAACCGGCAAAAAAGACATCAATTATATCCCTATACAAACGCTTTCGCGTCAAAACCACCAATTATTAAAAAAAAATCTGGCCTTGAGAATTTTCATTGAAACAACAACTTCACATAAGAAGGTGGACAATTTCCGTGCCCACAAGGAATACGTTGATATAACGAAGTCTCCGAGAGGCTCTTCTAATCGCACTTCGATTACCGTACAAAGAAAAGGATCACTCTGGTCCCGCAAGAAAAAAAAAACAACTTCTGACAATTTGCTTGAAGAACAAATGTGATAGTGCTATAGGCCACCGTTTTTCACACGAAGAAAAACATTGGAACGGCTCATGCGTTTCCAAGATGACCCCCAGATAGGAAGTGCGAAAAGCCTGTGCAGCTTCTGAGCTGGGATTCCAGCCATGCTTAACATGTGTAGCATATAATAAAGTTTAACGATCAAAAAGACATTACAAACGGTCGCTCTTGTAAACATCAAGAAATCTTGTCCACCCCGCTTTTCTGTTTGCATTTTTACTCATTTTCCTTCATCTGCCTAGTAGTCTTTACTGCTTTTGTTTTGATCAAGGGGCGGTCCTAAATAGTTTCTGGGCAATGTGCTAAAAGGTATGCTGCCAACCTCATCTGGGGCATGCTCCCAATTTCTGTGCCAGAAGCTAATAGATTTCGTCCAGCTAATGACGCTCCCAGTTCTTTTGAGGAAGTATTTAGCGTCTGCAATTACTTCTTGCACACTGCTTTCATCCGTGCAAAAGACAGCTATATCGTTGGCATAAGCAAAAATCAAGCTGGACCTCGCTATGGAATAAATTGTAGCCATGAATATTTGTATTTCCAAGAACTTTTAAACAAACGGGCTCTAAATACAGATCAAAAAGTAGGGATGACAAACAGCATTCCTACTTCTATGGAAACACTTCAGTCAGTTTTCTGTTGATCACAACAGAAACTTTGCATTGCATTTGTCATACACCATTCTAACACCTTCTAGAATGACTGATCTCACATTTACGTGAGATCAAAGACAGCCTTGCTACGATGACTGACGTCATAAGCCACTGTCGCACATTCGAGACACTGAAGATGCGACGTATCACCCCCAAGTTCGGTCGCCTACCGAATGTAACCACCGTGGCAAGTGTTGACAAATACACGCCGCTTGATCTCGCGTCGACAATACGCCAGATCGTTCGAGAAGAGCTCACGCGACACGCTCGCCCGACGCCGTACGAACCTACACCTGCACCGCCTCCCTCTCACCCTTCTGTGTCAATTGCCGCAGCAGGCAACGATGACTGCAACTACAGGCCACCCTCACCACCGAGGTCACAGCGCAATAACTACCCGCTGCCGAGGTACGAAGACCACTTCAGTTACCCCCATCAGCCAGCCAACACCTATTACGACCCGAACGAAGATGCACCCTCACCACCACCACGTCAGCGCAATGCCTTCCAGGAGTACAATGCGTACCATCAAGCCCCTGTGCGCTACCGTTGCGGTATCGCTGGGCATATAGCTCGGTGCTGTCGTCGACAGAGAGAGCCGACATCCCGATATCGTTCCCCATCAGAGTTTCCGCCAGCGGGCACTGGTCACAACAACGGTCATTGGCTCGCCTATTCCAGGAGTACCTCACGGCTGGGAAATCACCATGGCCGTTCTCCCGCTTCTGACCGTAGTTTGACGCCTCCATCTGGCCGACTGCATCGTTCCTCTTCGCCGGGACGATGCCTGTCATCACCTCCACCACCGGCAAACTAGCCAGCGCGACCGATGGAGGTGAGGTCGCACAACAGGGTTTGCCTCAGATGCCTCCGCCAGTTATAATGTCCATGAAAAAGATACGTGTGGAAATAGATGGCTTTTGCACAAGTGCTTTGGTGGGCACTGGTGCTACGATATCAGTTATGAGTCTTTCTTTCGAAAGTCGCATTGGCCGCAAAGTTATGTTTTCTTGAGTCGAATCAACAAGGTTTCGTGGTGTTGATGGGGAAGTACTTCATCCTGTCGGAGTTTGTGCCGTCAATGTCTTATTGGCAGGAAAGGTGTTCCCAACAGAGTTTCTTGTGCTGAAACATTGTACCCACGACGTGATTCTTGGTCTTGACTTTCTCCAAGGATGTGGCGCTTTCGTTGACTGTAGAAGCGGTGAACTTTCCGTCAGCGGTGACATTGTTCCTGCCCTCGTCGATGAGGCACCGGAGGCCGCGAAGGATGCTCTGATTGTTTCCGATGAGCTGACAGTGCCGCCGTGGTCAATGAGGTCAGTTGCAGTGTTCGCCCCAGAACCTGCCACATCTTTTGACGCCATCGTTGAACCTGCCATCGTTCAATGTGCTAACAAAGGCCTACTCGTCCCTCGTTGTTTGGTATCTGTTGATGAAGGAGCAACCTTTCGGTGGGCACTGAACTGTTCGCCTACGCCGGTTGTGCTCTCTCGAGAATGAAGCTTGGCGTCTTCGATGATTCCACTGAAGGTTCTGTAGCGGTCGTTAACAACGATGAAAGCGAGAAAGGCACAGTCTCTGGCAAGCGCAGTTGCTCTTACGAGTCGCAGATCCTAGGCATGATTAGCGCCACTTTGCGGTCACACGAGCAGCAGACGTTATGCCATCTGTTGAGGCGACATGCTTCTGTGTTTGACTTTTGCCAAGAGGAGAAGCCACTACCTTTACCATGTTCTCGCGCTCACCATAGGATTGACACCAGCACTGCCCATCCGATCCGACAAGAGCCTTACCGAGTGTCGTCATCAGAACGAAAAGTTATTGCCGACCAGGTTCAGAAAATGCTGAAGAAGGGTGTTATTGAAGAGTCGTGTAGCCCATGGGCAGCACCGGTCATCTTGGTTAAGAAGAAAGATGGTGCCTGGCGGTTCTGCGTTGGTTACAGAAGACTCAACGCCGTGACCAAAAAAGATGTATATACGCTGCCTAGGATTGACGATGTTATTGACTGCTTACACTCGGCTTCGTACTTTTCTTCAATAGACCTACAATCAGGATATTGGCAGATACCTATGCACCCTTCAGACAAGGAGAAGACCGCATTCGTGACGCCTTATGGACTGTACCAATTCAATGTGATGCCGTTTGGGCTTTGCAACGCCCCCGCCACTTTTGAAAGATTTATGAACTCTGTCCTTCGTGGTCTTAAATGGGAGGTTTGCTTATGCTACCTAGATGACGTCGTCATTTTTGGGCGTACCTTCGAAGAGCACAACGTCCGTTTAAGCCTTGTTTTAGACTGTGTCGAAAGACTGGCTTGATTTTGAACTCTAAGAAGTGCCGGTTTGGTGAACGACAAGCTTTAGTCTTCGGTCACCTAGTTGACAAAGATGGTGTCAGGGCGGATCCCCACAAAATCAAAGCAGTCGGCACATTCAAACCACCCCAGACCCCGAAGGAACTTCGCCGCTTCTTGGGCCTATGTGCCTACTTTCGCCGCTTTGTGCCCCAATTCGCGGACGTAGTACACCCATTGGCGAGCTTGTTGCGAAAAGACAGCCCATTTGAATGGACATCTGATTGTGATGCTGCATTTTCTGAACTGAAATTTCTACTAACATCTGAGCCTATTCTTCGTCATTTTGATCTTTCTGCTCCTACAGAAGTGCACAGTGACGCAAGTTGTATTGGAATCGGTGGTGTGCTTGTTCAGCGCCATGATAATGCAGAGCATGTTGTTGCTTATGCGAGTCTATCTCTAAGCAAGGCTAAAATGAATTATATGGTGACAGAGCAAGAATGTTTAGCGGCTGTATTCGCCATTCAGAAATTTTGATGTTACCTCTACGGTCGTCCATTCACGATTGTGACAGACCATCATTCATTATGTTGGCTTGTTACCCTACGAGACCCTTCTGGCCGCCTTGCTCGATGGGCTTTACGCCTTCAAGAATTTGACTTCAGCATTTCGTACAGAAGTGGACGACGTCATACGGACGCTGATTGCCTTTCTCGCCTACCTATGACCACGACACCACGACGGAGGACAGTGCAGATACCCTTGACATCTGTTTTGCTGCGGTCTCTCACACGTTTCCTGACGCCAATGTCTTCAAACGAGAACAATTGAAGGATTTATCTTTAGACCCTTTGTTCGTTGACGCTCGGAATCTCAAAGGCAGTGGTCGCTTTTGCATTCGTGATGGACTGTTGTGCAAAACGAATTACTCAGCAACCAGCGCCCATTATTACTAGTTGTACCTCAAAGTCGTCATGCACGATGATCCAACGTCAGGACACCTTGGGTTCATTCGCACCTGTTACGAGCCGCGTCGGTGGCCGCAGCGGACCCAGTAGGTAGCATGGAGCTGGGCGGTGGTCGTCATTCCGCAGGCCACGGGGACGTTCAGAACTCTAGAGAGCTGAGGCAGAGGGACAGGCGTAAAGGAAAACTTAACAAGACGTTTATTTGCAACATGTTGGACAGTAACGTCCGAACGACGACTCTTCTCGCGACACTCTCCTGTTTCCTTCTGGCGGGCTGCTCGCGCTGCCTCGCCGTGCAGTTCGCAAGATAGGGGTAGAATGTCACTTCGGGGAACCAACCACTCATGGAGAGCACAACACAAGACAAGTATCTTTTCATGCACGTGGCAGACGCACGTGGCAGACGGACGTGGCAGACGGACGTGGCAGACGGACGTGGCACAGGTGCGGGGACCTGGAGGCGACCACGCTGGAGGAATTCACGGCAGTCGCTCCTGTAGCACACAACCGGCCTTCCGCACATTCCAGAGGGGCCCGCCTGTAGCCACTGCCCCGCAGGCGAAGCGCACAGCCGAGACAAACACAGCCGGTGCAGGTGACAACCCGCACCCCACAAAAGAATGTCCGAGATGACGGGAAGGCACGCTTGGGGGCAGCCGGCCCAAGGACTTCGTTACTGCTTTGTAACAGCTTCTCCGGCGGCCGGCCGAGACCTCGACGTACAAAGGTCATCCACCTTTGTGGGGAGAGGTCGATGAAAACAATGCTGGTGTGCTGAAGCCGTGGACACCTCGATGCGGCTCTGCTGCATTCCTCTGCCACCCCCGGTGAACTGGAGCCTCTGGTAGCGTCGTCCAAAATGGGAGAAAGGCACCCGCTCTGCTGGCCAACATTCCTTCTCGAAAGACAGCACCTGTGTCCACCACGCGAGAAACACAACCGCCAAGCAGGCAAGCGCCCATACTCTCTTCCTGAGACCCACCAGGCTTTTACTTCATCCAAAACGACCTGTTCTTCATTACAATAGCAGCAGCACTTCCAACAACCCAACCTGAAATAGGCTGCTCATATTCACAAACACGTGTCGTGATAAAGCACACATACAAAAAAAGCAATTGTAAACCTGTCACACACAAAAAAATGGAACCTAAATACTCAAGCCAGATTACCTGACGCCATCAATATCCCTAAAAACAACGACTTAAGCCGTCAGCGTTGCCATTCAATTTGCCTCTCTTGTAACGAATTTCGAAAGAGTATTGTTGCAATAGCAAGCTCCAGCGAAGTAGCCGGCCGTTCTTAGGCGACATCGTTTGCAACCACGTGAGGGGACAGTGGTCCGTCTCGATAATAAACTCTGATCCCGCGAGATAGCATACGAGCTTCTGAACCGCCCATACAACACAGGCGCATTCTTTCTCTGAAGCGCTATAGGCTTCCTCCCTTACAGTTAGTTTGCGGCTTGCATATAGCACGGGATGTTCCTCTCCTGCGTCGTTTCTCTGACACAATACTACGCCCATGTCGCGGTCACTTGCAACGCACTGAACCACGAAGGGTCTAGCGTAGTCGGGGGCTTGAAGTACAGGTTGGCTCATGAGCGCATTTTTCAGCGCCTCTAAACACCGCAATACCTTGTCCATGAGAGCCGAGAAACAGTAGGGGGCATTCTTTAAGCCGAAGCTCAACACCTTAGGGCGGTATGTTCCTGTGGGAGAAATAAACGCCGCATATCTGCTGGCCCTTTCGGTCAAAGGCACCTGCCAATAACCCCGAACGAGGTCGAAGGTAGAGATGTACTTAGCACTGCTTACTGCCTCAATTCTTTCCTCTATATTTGGTATGGGGTAGGTCTGATCCTTCGTTATGCGATTTAACCTCCAGTAATCAACGCATGGTCGCAGATCTTTCCCAGGAACCTCCACTAATATAAGCGGAGAGGTATAATCGCTTTCACAAGCTTCAATCATATCGAGCTCGAGCATTCTTTTAATCTCGGTCTCAATAATGGCACGCTGACGCGGCGACACTCGATACGCCTTTGACCGCAGGGGCTGAGTGGCCGTAAGCTCTATGTCATGCACTATCAAATTTGTTCGGCCCGGTTTCTCCGAGAACATGTCCTCATATTCTATCAGGAGGCTTTCTAGGCCACGCTTCTCGTTAGCTGTGAGCTCAGCTACCTCAACCATGGCCTTGAGCGTTTGACCAGCGTTATCCTCCTTTCTTTCCGCTCCCGAAAAGGGGAAATCTAGTGGTGGCTCTTCAGGCACGTTTACCGCCATGTTTACGACAACCTCTCTCTCTCGATACGGTTTGAGCAGATTGCTGTGGTAGATCTGCTGCGTCTTACGTATACCTGGCATCCTTACCAGATAGTTTGTGTCGGACAGCCTTTGAACGACTTCCGCCGGACCTTCCCATTGGACATCTACCTTATTCATTGGTGAAGGTTTCAGCCGCATTACTTGATCTCCAGCTTCAAACCGGTGTCATCTTGCCGACCTGTCGTTGTAGCGTTTGGCCCGAGCCTGTGCCTTGCTCATCTCATCCCCTGCCAGATCCTGTGCTCTATGCAACCTTTCTAGCAGAGTTAGCACATATTCAACCACCGTAGGGTCCTTTGCTCGCCCTTCGCATGACTCCCGAAGAATACGGAGTGGGGATCGCAGAGAGCGACAGTAGACCAATTCTGCCGGGGTAAATCCAGTAGCTTCATGAGGTGCAGTCCTGAGCGCAAACATGGTTGCTGGCAAGCACACATCCCAGTCGACTTTGCGCTCGAAATAGAGTGCTCGAAGGACGCGTTTCATTACCGAGTGTAACTTTTCTACTGGGTTTGACTGGGGGTGATACACCGAGCTGTGGATTATTCGGATTTCACATTTCTCTAAGAAAGTTGTAGTCAGTGCACTCGTAAAAACGGTCCCTTGATCGGACTGTATCTCAGCGGAAAACCAACGCGTGCGAAAATAGACAACAGCGCGTTTACCACTTCTACCGAGCTCAGTTCCTTTAAAAGCACTGCCTCAGGAAACTTGGTCGCGGGACAAATTACTGTTAAGACATGACGGTAACCGGATGTTGTTGTTGGAAGAGGCCCTACTGTGTCGATCACGAGTCGTCGAAAAGGCTCAGTGATCACTGACACGAGCTTCATTGGGGCACGAACCTTATCCCCTGGTTTTCCTACACGCTGACAGGTGTCGCAGGTTCCGACAAAATTCTCTATTTCCCGGAAACAACCCGGCCAATATTATTCCTGCAGCAGGCGATCGTTCGTTTTTTTTGACCCCCAAGTGACCCGACCATGAGCTACCGTGAGCTAAGTGTAAAAGATCACGGCGGTAACATTCCGGTACCACTAACTGATCAAACTGCACCCGTCTGCGATCTAGATACTTACGATAAAGTATCCCGGCCCTGTTCTGATACATCACGTTTTTCTTTGAAATACCCTCATTACTCTGACTCCTTATATTTTGAAGAGTGGGGTCTGCCCTTTGCTGCGCTATAAGAGACGATCGATCCACTCCCAGCAAAGTCTGCAGGCTACTAGATGCATGAGTAATCATTTCCTCACACACACTTCCAGATTCAAGAGGGTCTTCCTCGTTTTCATCCGCGCCTTCATCGCTCACTTGATCAGTGCTTGGTGTGATCGTGTCTACCGTGTTCGTGGGCTCTCCATCTCCGGCTTTCTCGGTGATTCTCGAGGGAACATCGAGCGGTGCGGCTCTAGTTGCGAGTTCTCGCTCCTTTGAGCGAGCGAGCGCGCACACAACCCCATCCCCGTACGCTAGGCTCTTCTGTCCTAGTAACCAATCGGATCTGTTTGAAAACAAGTATGCATACTGCTTTGGCAAATAAGCAGATACTGCAGCCTCTGTGTGCAATGCGCCAAAGGGGCCCTCGATGCATACCTTAGCAATCGGAAGGCATACGCTTGATGGTTCCGCTGCTTGTTTAATCCAAGCGCACTCTCCTGTGAAATGTTCAGCTTCAACATACGAGGGATGGACCACGTCCATTGTCGCTGCCGAATCCCGCAGCACGCGACACTCTTTTCCATTTACTATCAGCTCTCTGATATATGGCACCAGCAGTCGCATGTTTTCACCCTCGCTGTCGACTGAGAAGCAAACAACTTTTGGACTCTTGCAGACGGCCGCAATGTGACCTGGCTTGTGGCATTTATAGCACACAAGTGGTCGCCTCTTTTTAAACGCGCTGTTTTGGTGCCTTTCCTCAACCGTGGTCTCATTAATTACCTCCCGTTGCTTTTCGGGATCAGTGTTGCGCTCTCGATTCTCTTGGACTGAATGTCCTCTCCACCCAGTTGCCTTTTTGATCTGGCCCTCCCGCTGGGGAATTTCTCTTCTATCAAGCGCGCGGCGCGAAACAAAATCCTCCGCTAGCTCCGCGGCCCTCGACACAGTGGTTACGTCCACTGTCTCGCCTCCCTGTCTCCTCCCTGTCTCCTCCCTGTCTCCTCCCTGTCTTGCACCCAGAGCCTAACGTCCTGGGGCAAACGACGATAAAACTGCTCGAGCCCGAAACACTCCACAATTTTCTCTTTATGCTCGAACGCCTTAGCCTCTTTGAGCCACTCCCTCATATTAGACATTAATTTTTATGCGAAATCAGCATACGACTCGTCTTTCTGCTTTACGGCGTTCCGGAACTTCTGCCTGAATGCTTCTGCTGACAATCTATATTTCTTTAGCAGGCTCGACTTAACTTGGTCGTAATCATCTGCTTCCTCTTTTGTCAAGCGGGCAATTACCTCGGCAGCCTCACAGGGTAGTAGGGTAAGCAAGCAATGTGGCCTCATCGTTTTGGTAACACGCGACTTCTCGCATGTGCGCTCGAAATTTACCCAGAACAGACCCATGTCCTCTCCGGAGCGGTAAGGTTGCATTAGGTCTTTCATCCTGAACGACTTCCGTTCTACTCCGCTAGACACTTCGCTACCTTCACTACTACCTCGAGCCTTGAGCAGCTCGATTTCAAGGCGCTTCATCTCAAGATCCCTTTCTTCTGCTTCGCGTATGAGCTTCTCATTTCTCTCTTCAGCTTTGCGCCTTTCATGTTCGTCTATCAGCTCTAGACACTCTGAGAGCTCGTCGTCGTCTGCGTTAAGGTTCTCAATAGCCTCGATAATCTCTGGCTTTCTCATTTGTTCACGAACATCCTAACCCTAAACTTTTAGCTAACTCTAGCAAAAGCGGTTTTTTCAGTGCCTTCAGATTCATGGTTGCTACAAGTGCTGCTAACTTCACTACTACTAGGACGCTACGTTCCCATGCACAGATCAACATATAGTAGTTATCCAAATTTACCACCTTTCCTACAAAACCCTAGATAAAGCCTGGTAAAATCTTAGTGAAGAAAAGTCAAGCACTCACCGCCCCCTGCAGCCATGATCTCAGCGGAGACGATCCCGATGCTGGCCCGAGCTTGTTGTGACTTGGCGTGAGCAGAATCCCGTCGCTGCCATCCAGTTGTTACGAGCCGCGTCGGTGGCCGCAGCGGACCCAGTAGGTAGCATGGAGCTGGGCGGTGGTCGTCATTCCGCAGGCCACGGGGACGTTCAGAACTCTAGAGAGCTGAGGCAGAGGGACAGGCGTAAAGGAAAACTTAACAAGACGTTTATTTGCAACATGTTGGACAGTAACGTCCGAACGACGACTCTTCTCGCGACACTCTCCTGTTTCCTTCTGGCGGGCTGCTCGCGCTGCCTCGCCGTGCAGTTCCGAAGATAGGGGTGGAATGTCACTTCGGGGAACCAACCACTCATGGAGAGCACAACACAAGACAAGTATCTTTTCACGCACGTGGCAGACGCACGTGGCAGACGGACGTGTCACAGGTGCGGGGACCTGGAGGCGACCACGCTGGAGAAATTCACGGCAGTCGCTCCTGTAGCACACAACCGGCCTTCCGCACATTCCAGAGGGGCCCGCCCGTAGCCACTGCCCCGCAGGCGAAGCGCACAGCCGAGACAAATACAGCCGGTGCAGGTGACAACCCGCACCCCACAAAAGAATGCCCGAGATGACGGGAAGGCACGCTTGGGGGCAGCTGGCCCAAGGACTTCGTTACTGCTTTGTAACACACCCTGCATCGAGTGAAGCAGCGTTTTTACTGGCCCCGAATGCGAGATTTTACGAAACAATACGTCTCGAGCTGCGAGAATTGCCAGCGCTACAAACGACCTACCAGTGCACCGCAAGGCCTTCTTACATCCCGTAGAACCGCCTACTACGCCTTTCGAGCAAATGGGCATCGAACTACTGGGCACGTTTCCGCGATCTTCGAACAACAACCGCTGGATAATAGTGTACGTCGACCACCTTACCAGATACGCCGAAACCGCTGCGATGCCATCTTCTACAGCTGATGGCGTCACTGCCTTTTTGTTACGTTCCGTTGTTCTTCGCCATGGTCGACCTCAAGTAATCATCAGTGACCGTGGTCACCAATTCATCGCGGATGCTGTGGAAGAATTGCTTCGCTCTGCACTTCACAGTTCAGACATTCGACACCATATTATCCCCAGACAAATGGTCTTGTAGAACGTACCAATCGAACTCTTACTAACATGCTCGCAATGTACGTCGCGTCCAATCACAAAAACTGGGATGAGATCTTACGATTTATTACTTATACATAAAATACAGCGAAGCACGAGACCACGGACTTCACGCCCTTCTACCTGCTCTACGCTCGATCACCACGCAGCTCCATTGATACAATCCTCCTATTTAAGCTCTATACCGATGAGTCCGTGGCCGAAACATTGTGCCGGGCTGAAGAAGCCCGCCAAATTGCTCGCTGGCGAACACTGGCATCACAAGATCGCTCCAACCAACGATACGATCAACGCCATGACGCCATTTCATTCCGCAAAGGTGAATTCGTGTGGTTGTAGACCCCCCAACGAAAACCTGGTTTATGTCAGAAGTTTTTACCGCAGTACACAGGCCCCTACGTCATTGTAGATTGCTTGACTGACTTGACGTACGTTGTGGCACGCTTCACGACACCTTCTCGTCGGTCAAGTCGAACGCAGTTGGTGCACGTGGCTCGCCTCAAGAAGTTTCATCCCTCCAGTGACATAAACTCGCCCAGCGGGCTTCGTCTGTGAACGGGGGATTGCTACGGTATGAGCCGGGCTGTAGTATGTGCCGGGGAGGTAGAAGAGGGAGACGACGTTGTCTGGTGTGGCCTGAGGACTCCATCTTTACCGCGACTGCCGAACTTCATCCTCACCATGTGAATAAATCCACCTATCCTTTAATTCAACCGTAACAGTTGAGAGCCAGGTATCCTAGCCACTATCCTAGCCACTAGAGAGATTGCCTGCTTAGCAAACAGTACAAATGAACATAAGAGTTCAGTGCAGTGTCATGTTTAAAAGTGCTGTCACATCTTCCAGCACATGGGGGTTAGAAAGGCAGTCGCTTTATGCCCACCAACTTAACTAAACATGGCAACCACTCTGGCTTTTCTTGTGCCTCGCATGCAGTCATCAAATACTGTACACTTTCTATAAAGTACTCTCGAGCGGGCCGCGGATTCACGTCTGCGTTTCGCACTGCCATCCGTGTTCGCCTCACACTGTGAAGAAGCAATACTATGAACATATCGTAGGGCACACCGCCTACGTTTATGACAGGCAGAAAACGGATGCCATAAAGTGTAACTGGCAGGTCTTTCTTCAAAGTCTTTTGAAGGATGTCCCAGAGAAAGACTGCATCAGTACAGTCTAGAAATATGTGGTCAACTGTCTCACGTTTTCTGCAGATAATGCGATCCACTGAGGGGACGAACGTTCCTTTTTCTCGGAGCCAAGGATTTGTAGGGAGTGTGCCGCTGTGAAGTTTGAAAAAGAATGTCTTCATTGATGGCCTAATTGGCATCTCCTTCACTCTCTTCAAGAAGTTAACCCCGGGCACGTTAGGGTACAATGTTCTATACAGAAGCTCTGGCAACATGGTTTCTACAAGGTCCCTGTACAGTCTCTTTCGCGAAACCCCAGAGATATACTCCATCGAAAATCACACTCTCAATATTTCCAAAGCAGCAATCACTTCTTTCATGTACCCCTCAGGTCTTCTTGTGACCCCATTGACTGTGGTTGCAATAAAATCAGGCAAAAAATGGGACAGCCGCCCATGTATCAACGTTCTCAAAAAACGATAATCTCGATCTTGTAAAAAACAAACCTAGCTACTATCTACCTCGAGGAATAAGTGTACAAGACCAAGCCCCCACCTTTCCCAGAACGGAACAGATTTGTTCGGCTTGTCCTTTCCCACGTGGACGCCCAGATAAACACTGCGATCACTCTGTGTATATAGCTTGTGCACAGCCACACGCGACATGAATAGCACTTGTAAATCATACCATACGTCGTGAAAAAAGAAATATGTTGCTTACTGTTGACCTCGTGAACACTGAAAAATCACGCCCACATCCCTTTTCTTTTGTTTTGTCTCTTAGTTGCTCCGTTTCTTCTTTGCAATACTCTGTCATGTCCCTGTAGTGTTGGAGAGGTACCCCTAAGTACTTGTCAGGTATAACCTTCCATGTAACGCTTTCAAATGTTGATTGTGTGTTTTGCGAGTTTTCGTGCCATATTACAAGACATTTACTGCAGTTGACTCTACTATCGGTGCAATCCACAGAAGAACTTCACATCATTTAGTGCTTCTTTGATACTCTCCCTGTCTTGGCAGAACACACCAATATCGTCGGCGTAACTAAGCATTTCGACCTCTGCAGACATCAAGTGAAACCCCCGCACCTGATCATTCTGTAGCACTTTCGGGCATAGAGGTTCTAAATAGATAGCAAAAAGCAGTGCTGATGCATGACATTCTTGTTTTACGCTCGATAAGACTTGTATATTATCACTAAGCTGTTTTTTTTATTACAATTCTCGTAGTGCATTCCGTGTACGCCATTCGGACCCCTTCCAACACCACAGACCTTATGTTGACATAGTCAAGAATGCTGATAAGTACATCATGGTTCACGCGGTCAAATGCCTTCTCGAGATCGATTTGTAGCATAGCTACTTTGCAGTCAAACTCATCGCAGTATTCTAACATATTTCGGGCAATATGAATGTTCGTCATAATTGTTCTGCCTTTTATGCCACAGGTTTGATGTCGTCCGACTATTTCTTTATTCACGGTTTGGATTCGCCTGGCCAAAACACCCATGGATATTTTGTAGTCAACATTCGCTAGGGTTATTGGTCTGAAGGATGTGACGGACAGCTGTTTCCTATGATCTTCAGTTTTCGGGATTAACACGATGTGTGTTCTTCGAAAAGATATTGGTAACTCTTTCTTTTCGTATGCCTCATCTAACACATTCCACAAAGCTTCTGCCACAAGATTATTAAATTTATTATAGAATGCTACACCTAGTCCATCTGGACCAGGTGTTTTACCGTTCTTCATTTTTTCAATCGTAATTTCGATTTCTCTGACCGATATGGGTGCTTCTAATCTCGCTTTTAGGTCATCTTCAAGCTTCCGCATAAGTGACAAGGAATGCCGACTATACGTACTTGTGTCCCATCTGACACCCCCCAACAGCTCTTGAAAATATTCACAAACACGTGCTAAATCTCTGATTTATCTGTGGCGACTTCATTTTTGTATTCTATCGCCCTTATTTCGTTTCTTGTCGTGTAGCTCTTTTCATCTGTCACTGCACGTTTTGTAGGAACCTCGCTACATCCAGTCTTTCTGCATATGCGCGTACCACCGCTCCTTCGTTGAATCTAACTTCGTTGAATATACGCTTCATTGAATATAACTGTCAAAAGAGGACCGATTGCGTCTTTAAACTCTTTGTAAAATGCAGCAGTGAAGCCGTCTGGTCTTGGTGACTTTCCCGGATTTAATTTGTTTATAGCTTCCTCTACCTCGGCAACTGTTATTTTACTTTCCAAATTCTTTCTTCTGTCATCGTCAAGACGGGTAAGACAGGCAAAACTTTTTCCTTGAAGGTATCACAGTCGGTCGCGTGCAACGCGAACACCTTACGATAGTGTTCCGTAAAGGCTGTCGCGATACCGTCAGTGTCAGTTGCTACGGAACCACCCCACTCTATCTCCCGTATCTGGTTCTTTTCGGCGCGCGATTTTTCCAGTCCAAGTGCGCGTTTGGACGGTGTTTCGCCTGCCGTGGCATCTTCCGCCCTTGCTCTCACGAGCGCACCCCGATAACGCTGTTCGTCCATCAGTTCTAACTTTTGCTTTATTTTTCTGATGTCTTCATTCCATTTACCGGGGGCTCGGCATTCTTGCTTTATTAACTGCTGGAGAAGCGCTTTCAATTCTGTCTCTTTTCTTTTCTCGTCAAAGCGAATGCGCGTGGCCCAGTCAATGGCTTTCAATTTTAAAGTTGTTTTTCAGATTTCCCACTGCTGCCAGATATGCAGGCTTTTGCTGGCGTCTATATTACTAATTGCCTCCGTTACATAACAATTAAATTCTGCGTCTTTGATTAGTTTACTCTTTAATTTCCAGGCGTCCCACGAGAAAGAATTGGTTCGCTTAACAGTTCCAACAGAGCACTGGACTAAGCAGTGGTCCGAAAATGACACCGGTACTTCTTCATAACTGGAACAGTGTGGAAGTATGTCGATCGTTACGTAAATGCGATCGAGTCTCGCATAGGCATGAGCCCTACAATCGCGTGTACTTCAGGGCACTTTTACATTTAACACATTCGGCAACGTCCTCAAGGTCCAAGTTCTCGACGACCCGCGACAACACAAGCCATGCTCTTGTCTCTGAAACTTCGAGTGCTCGTCTTGTCGTATTTGCTGAGAACACAGTTAAAATCACCCAGTAATATTAACTGCTTTCCTTCACTTAGCTGCTGTTCCAGGCCGTGAAAGAAGAAGGCCCTTTCTTCCACCTTGTTGGGTGCGTACACGCACACGACCCGCCCCTTGGAGTTGTTCAGAGAAAAGTCGAGCGAAGCACATCGGCCAGCCGAACAAGAAAAATGGGCATTCACCTGAAGCCCCAACAGCCTCTTAACAAAAAGTATGCAGCCAGCCGATGTGCCCACTGCGTGGCTAACAACTATAAAAAACCTAAACGCGAAACGTTGCACCATGCTGCCGGTTTCTTCATCGCCGTCAACTTTCGTTTCTTGCACCGCCAGAATGTCTATGTCTTTTTCCGTTACTTGTCTGTAAAGCTGGCTTTGCTTCCTTTTCGCTGCCAGACCCCTAACATTAATGGTAGCGACTTTGAATGGAAAGACAGGCGTCATTTTAACGAAAAGCAGAGAGACCTGCAGCATGGCGCTTACCTCTCGCGTGTAGCACAAGGTTAGACGGCGCCATCGCTGGCATTGCCATCCGGTGGAACTGCGGGTACTTGTCCCCCGTTCTCCACATTGCCGACTCGCTTGTCGGCGGTCAGGTTCGGGCGTGGCCGAAGAGAAGGTCGCCGTCCTTGGGCAGTTTTGGCGGGAGGTTCCTCGGCACCCGACACTGTCGTCTCAGCACCACCATCGCTCGCCTGGGGGTGGGGCCACTTCGGAGCGGCCACGCTGGTTGATGAAGGTGCGCCGCTCTTCTCGTGCTGTTGCTCGTTCAGACTTCTAAGCTCATCGACCTTGTGGGCTGCTGAGCTCTCCGTGGCCTCCCCCGTCACCTCGGGAGTCGCAGTGGAGTCGCCCGACGCTCTTACGGGTGTTCCTAGAGGCAACCTTCCTGGTGTCCCCTCCCTAAACTAAAGGTAGAGCTTGCTTTGCTGCCGGCTCTTTTCCTTGTCCGGGACAATTCACTGTGAGCTGGACTGGCCCCCGGAACCCCCACTCTCGAAGAGTCACGGCCGGCAAGCGATGACGACGCTGGTGATACCTCCTGTTCGGTCGTCTCGCCAGTTCCCTGAGCAGCCTCTTCAGCCTCGACGACGTCCATAAGCTCGTCGTGCTCGTCTGCCCTAAGGAGCCCGGTAGCCGACGCGTAAGTGCGAACGCATTCCGCGTCCGCGTGTCCGTAACGCCTGCACTTCGAGCACCGGGGCACCCTGCAATCTCGACGTACATGGCCCGTGCCGTGGCAACGCAAACACTGCATCGCCCACCCGGGAACGACAACGAGGGCGAATTCGCCGGCGACACGCAGCCTAGTGGGGCATGTCATCCACCTTTGTTCCCGGTTTTAGCTTTAGGAAGACGCTTCTCGTGGTCGAGCCCTTCTCCCTCATGACTAGAACACGCCAACGTTCTCGCGTGACTTCAATGATGTTGCCGAACGCGGCGAAGGCTGTCCTAATGTCTTCATCCTGGACGCCGTAGAGCATCCAATGCAGGCGGAGCTGGACTTATTGATCCTCGGGATCAAAAAATATGCACCGGCGGCCCTTTACCTTTTATTCTTTCAGCGCGGCCAGTTTCTTGGTCACTTATCCGCTGGTGAGAGTGACGGCCCAGACGTGATTTATCTAGTATGCCCCTAAGACGACGACGTTGGGTAGCACACCAACCGTCGCGAGGGCGTCTATGAAGTCCTCAACCCTGTAGGGACGTTCACGCACGTCACCGTGCAAAAACTTGTTCAATAAAACACGGCCAGTGGGCAACGTAGGCAGCACGATCTCGTTGTCTTTATCTTCAGTGCCATCAAACCTGTTTCCGCGGCCGGCACGGGCCGCTAACGCCGCTCCGTTGGAGCACATGATTCTGCGACCGTTCGCTGCGCTGCCAGAAGAAGAATCACTAGACCATGCCGAAGAGCTGGGAGCAGCAATGCACCACCCCAACTTATTTATTATATCACACGAGATACAGAAATAAAAATTATAAGTGAGAAAAATCAAAAAGTACTTCCGACACCGGGAATCGAACCCGGGCCTCCTGGGTGAGAGCCAGGTATCCTAGCCACTAGACCATGCCGGATTTTTTTTTTCTTTATTACCTGTTTTTCTGTACAGGTGTTCACACAGAAACCTGAATGATAAAATACACTTGGACCAATATTTGATCCAAAGTGCTCACATTAAAATTTTTTCAGGTTGCACAACTCCTCTAGCATTGTTAGCCAGCTGGGAGGTTCTTCTTCTTGTTTATACACCTGGGTGATATACCGCATATTTGCAACGAAGTTGTCCCGGACAGGACGTATGTTCTGGTCAAGATGTCTGTAAGCCATTGTTGTCTGCCAGATGCTGTGAAGGCTAATTAACATAACCATGTCGTATGGTATGCCGTCGTCCTCATCCACACAGAGAAAACGAATGTCATGGCTTGTAATGGAGAGATCTTTTTTCAATGTTCTTTGAAGGATGTCCCAATGAAAGACAGCGTCCCAGCAATGAATAAACACATGGTCTATTGTCTCAGGTGTTCTACAAAGTAAACAATTGGTTGTCCATGGTACATATATTCCCTTGTCCACTAGCCACTGCTTTACGGGGAGAGTCCCGTAATGCAATTTAAAAAAGAAAGTTTTTGCCCCTGCTTTTACTTTCATCCTTTTGACCCTTTACAAAACGTCCTGTCCGGGTCCTCTATTGAACATAGATCTGTACAAAGGTGTTGGGAACAAGACATAACGGAGATCCCTGTACAGATTTTTTCACTTAACAGTGGCAAGATATTCCAGCGAAAAGCGCACTTTCAAAAACTCAAAAGACTGTTTAACTTCTCTCAAAAAACCAGTCACATATCGGCACATATCACTGTTTGTAGACACAACAAAATCTGGGATGCGTGATGACAGCCTTACTTTTATCACTGTTTGCAAAATTTGTTTCTCTGATCGCGAAGGAAAATAAACCGAGAGACATTTTGTCTATTAAATAAATGACATAAACCAAGTCCGCCATTGCTAACGGACTGGAATAAATTAGACCAGCTTGTACGTTCCCACGGCGATTTCCACACAAACACAGCAAAAATCCTGGAAAGCTTCTGTACACTGACGCGTGACATACACATAACTTGCATGACATACCAGATTTTCGATATCAAAAACATGCTGCATACAGTCGCACGTGCGAATATAGACAGATCCCGACCACCCCAGGCATTTGTTTTTTGCCTTAGGGTTTCTGCTTCACCTTTCCAGTAATCCGCGTTGTCGCGATAGCTGTCCAAGGGTACACCGAGGTAATTTAGGTGTTTGCTTTCCCACTTTACGTTAAGGTATACCTCGGGCCTCACATCCCAATTGCCGTATACCAAAAGGCAGTTGTTTTATGCCAGTTATTACACTGCCCGTCATGTCACAAAATTTATTTGGCATGTAAACGACTTCACATTTTTTTAGATTAAGATTTGCGATCCAAACCACCCTGATTGGGTTTGGGTTTATTTCCAACACAAAAAGTTGGGGGTTCCCCAGGCAAAAAAGCTGTTGGAAAACAGCTTGAAGGGACCTGGGGGACCGTACAGGCAGCAGCGAATAAAAACGTATAACTAACACGACATGATACAACTTATACAACTTGATAAGATATAATAGCATCGGTACATAGCAAAGTGAATATAAGGAGGTACAACAAAAATCCACAGATACAGCGAAATGAATGTAACAGGGAAATGCATAAGAAATTAAAATGCACCCATATAACTAGGACAACTGCACATATTGAAAATGCAAACGTTCGAACGTATAAAAAAATGCAAAGCAAGAACAGTGGTGCAGTGACAGTTAATGAGGTTATGCTGTAACGGCTGCACAGTCATTTAATAGGAAAAGTCTTATTTGTTTTTTAAATCTATGGAATGGGATATCAAAATTTATTTGTGAAGATACACGATTTATTAGCGCAGGTGTCTGATAAGTGAGGGCTGACTTTCCATAGTTCGTACGTGTTCTTGGTATTGGTATCTGTGTATTACGTAGTGGATAACGTCTTGATGTTGCATGTGCCATGTCTATTAGATCATGTTTCTGTATGTGCAGGAGGAGTTTATAATCGTATAATTTGGTTGCTTTAAGCAAATTATACTTAACATAAAGGATTTGTGGGTAAGTCTTTTGGCTCACCAAAATAGTTCTCGAAAAGTGTGAGCACTTTCTTTTGCATTGTTTCCAGTTTGTAGTAATTAGTAGTTGTTGTGGTACCCCAAACAAGTGTGAAATAAGATAAGCGGCAGTAGAAATGCGTGTAATATATCGCCTTTTCTAGATGTAAAGGAATTAAATGGGATAGTTTAAATATTATACCGACGGCTCTGCTTAGCTCTGAAGTGAGTTTCTTGATGTGTGTATTCCAGGACATGCTTTCTTCAAACCATACGCCTAAAAATTTCTGACATTTTACGCGCTCTAAGACGGTGCCCTGATACGTTAGCGTAAGCTCTGTGTCACAGGGCTTAATAACGGGCTTAAAGATGACGTAATTAGATTTCCTTTTATTTAGGGATAGTTTATCAGCGTGAAACCAACCATCCAACTGAACAAGACATTCGTTTATCACTTTCTGAAGCTTAGTAGTGTGTGCGCTGAAAAAAAGAAATTGGTGATGTCAGCGTACCTTACTAACTTGGGAGAGTTAGGAATATTAAATAAGTCATTAACGTACAATATAAATAACAAGGGTTCCAGAATCAACCCCTGGGGCACTCCTTGTTTTATCGTGGTTGTAGGGGAGGTGACATTTACAATTTTGACACACTGCTTTCTGCAAGAAAGATAATTTAAAAGATCTAGGGCGATGCCGCGAATGCCATGGTCATTAGGTTTCAGTAGCAGAATGTCGTGATTAACGCAATCGAACACTTTTCTCAGATCAATGAAAAGACCTACACTGGAGAGTTTGTTTTCAATGTCATGTAGTATTTCATCCTTTACATGTAACAGAGCTAGCTCAGTGCTTTTCTTTTTCTGGAAACCGTATTGTGCATCGTTTATGATTTGGTGCTTATTTATGAAATTAACAAGACGCGTGTTGATGACATTTTCAAATACTTTAGATAACACAGGTAGCACCGAAATGGGTCTGTAATTACTTATATCACCAACAGAACCTCCCTTATGTATCGGGCATATGCGAGCAAGCTTCAGATCTGAGGGGAAGATTCCAGTTTCAAGCATTCTGTTAATAATATATGTTAATGGTAAAGATATAAGAGCCGCAACGTATTTAATGGGTAAGGCACTTAGCTCATCGATTCCTGCCTAAACATTGTTTTTAATGTTTCCTACTAATTTTTCTACCTCTTGTGGACTTGTAGGGAATAAACTAATTGAGTGTAGCAACCTTTTGCGTTTATGTGTAGTAACATGACAACTTTCAGAACTGAGATTTGTTTGAAATTCACCCACAATCGTAAAGTATTCATTCATTTCTGTGAGTGCTTCCAATTCCGTTTTGCCATGGGCAAAAGCTGCAATGTTAATGCGACGTTTTACTTTCAAGTTGTTTGATAAATTATTTACTTCGTTCCACAGCTTTCTGGGTTCATTAAGTATAGTAGCAAAAAGCGTTTGATAGTAGCAGGTCCTAGCCTTTTTCAAATCGGCGTTTAACTTATTACGGTATCTTTTAAATTCGATAAAAGAGCAGCGTCACGTGCCTGTACAAATGCATGATACATTCTGTTTTTATGTTTTATTCTTTTGTACAAACATCGACTAACCCAAGGCTTGCGAATTTTTTTCTTCCTGCGGAACGGAACAAGTGGGAAATGTCGGTCATAGATAACCTTAAGTGCCTCATTGAAAAGACTGTATGCTTTATCAGGGTCTTTTTCTGCGTAAACGAAGTTCCGCTGTGTGGTTTCCAGCGCATGATAAAATTCGTTAAGCTGATCCAAGTTCATTCTACGATAACACGGCTTTTCGCTTGAGTCGCGCCTGTCACTATCAAGCGGCAAAAATGTGAAGATAGGCAGGTGATCGCTTACATCAAGTGATAATATACCACTGGTGCAAGTTTGACTGGGGGCGTCTGTGATATTTACATCGAGCAAAGTGGCCTTTTGGGTGGTAAGACGTGTAGGCTGTGTGATGACATTGTAACAGGAAAACGAGTCTAGAATAGCTTTTAGCTGCTCACATGATGCATCCCCACTGAGCATGTCAACGTTTACATCACCATGATAAGGAATGGACTACGCATCACATGGAGTTTGCGCAGAAGCTTTTCTATAAAAATAAAAAAATTCAGACTTATACCTAGTGGGAGGTCGGTAAACAGCTGCAACTATTACATTTTGCACACACATTGTAAGACACTCTATATGAGGCGTGATACAGGTCAAGTCGTCGATAACGTCATGAATGAGGGTATCTTTAACATACATACTGATCCCACCACCCCGATTCGAAGAACGAACAATGTCATTATGAACATAACTCGCGAACTGTGGTGGGCTATCTTTCGGAGTCCGCCAAGATTCCGTAAAACACAAAACAAGAAATTTACTCTCAAAACGGTTGAGGAACAGGCTGATGCCATCCGTTTTGTTTCTAATGCTGCGAGAATTTAGATGAAATGCAGCAAGCTGTTCAGACAACACTTTGAAGATGCACAAGAGAATATCTTGGTCATAATATTGACAATCTGAAACATTGGCCATCCTGGGGTAATTAAAAACAGCCCAAGTACTCAGAGTTCATTCACTAATGCATCTTATCTATATCTTCCCGACAACAGATTCCGAGTCTCTCCGATGTCTCCGATTTTCGCGCGAAGATTTTCCCTCCTTCCGTCCAGACGAATCGCCAACCAACTTCCCGTTTCTTTGCCACTGCAGCACCAAGCAACTGTTTACCTTGACCGGTTAAGTTTTCATCTACAAAGATTGGTGCTGTGATCTTGAGACCAATTTCTCTAGCCGAGGGCCTCACTTTGCTAGCTTTCATGAGAACAGCATTCCGCTTGTAGCGTCGCACAAAACGTACAACAATGCTCCTAGTTCCTTTTTTAGATATGCGCATCCTATGACAGGTGTCAATATTAGATTTCGTGACCGGTTTCTGGACTGCAGCACACAATTTTTCACAATCTCAAATGGCTCTCCTTCATTTGGCGCACCTTTAATTTCAAGGTTGTTAGCACGGGTATATTGCTCAAGCTCTTCCACTTTTATTTGTAGCTGTCGATTTTCTGTCACTAGTTTCTCGTTAGCTTTCCGTGTTATTACTAGTTCCTCGCACAAAGCCTTAAGTTCTTGCGAGAGCAAATTGATATTATCACTACAGTGTATCACTACAGTGATACACGCTCTGTTTGAAACCACGGAGCTCGGCCCGAATTTCTCTCTTAAAATCCTCAAGCGCTTTGTTGATATCCTTCGTCATGTCAAGAAACACGAAACACAATAGTTTGGCAACAGTGCAAAAAGTTAAAACGCTTATAATTCTATCGCAAGTGGAACAACGTTCACCTGCATGGAAAAATATACAGTATCAAGCGATGTGAAGTCGATGCGCACTGCCGCCAAACTGAAGATCACCCGATGGATGTTCGGTTTATATGTGCAGGGTCAAGAAGCCACGTGACATGCGCAGGAGTAGTATGCCTTGCTTTCACCACCAACAGCTGATGTGGCCGGCAACCGACGGATCCGATTCTTTTTCCGCTTCTAAGGGCTGTTTCGCTGTACACACTTCAAACAGGATGCATGGAAAAATATACAGTATCAAGCGATGTGAAGTCGATGCGCACTGCCGCCAAACTTTGTCTATCTTGGCAGAGTACTGCCACATCGTCAGCATATGCGAGTAATTTTATCTCCGTGTTCTGTAACCGAAAGCCTTGCACACTTGAGTTTTGAAGGATTGATAAGCAAAATGGTTCTAGGTAGATGACGAATAACACTGCTGAGACCGGGCATCCCTGTCTGATAGAACTTAGTATTTCAAATTCTTCCCTGAGCTGCTTATTCACTATCAACTGCGTTACACACTGTGAATATGCCATCTTCAAACCATCAAAAATTACGTCACTAACTCCCACATGCTTCAACACACTGAACAATACTTCATGGGAGACACGGTCAAAAGCTTTCTGTAAATCTATCTGCATGATTGCTATTCGTTCTTCAAAGGCGTCACAAATCTCTAGTACACTTCTTACTATATGTGTGTTCGTTGTGATGCTGCGACCCTTTATGCCGCATGTCTGGTATGTCCCTACAATCTTTTCAATGGTGCTCTGAATTCTCCTGGCTAAAACCTTCATGAATATTTTATAATCAGTGTAAAAAAGACTGATAGGTCGCTATGACCTATGATTGAAGTTTGCTGGTATCATCTGTCTTCAGAATCAAGGCAGTATGCGCCTGCGTGAAATAGCGTGGCAGTTTTTTTCTTTTTGTATGGTTCTACTATAACTTCGTATAGCGCAACTGCCACGTCTCCTTTATAAACTTTATAAAACTCCGCCCCGATTCCATCTGGGCCGGGCGTCTTGCCTGTAGTTAGGCCATCAATAGCTTTTTTTTTATTTCCTGTACGCTGATAGGAGCCCCTAATATTTCTCGTGTATCGGCTTCAAGCTTGGGCATCGTATCAAGAAAGACATCACTAAAACCCGTGGCCATCAGTACTCGTTTTCCGACCAGATTGCGGTAATGGTCCACAAACGCCTCCATTATCTGACCTTTTTTATTCGTCAGTCTGTCATTGCGTACTATTTCTCTGATTTCATTTCTTTGTGCGTATTTTTTTTCATCACCCAAGGCTCGTTTTGTGGGTGTCTCGCCTATCCAAAGTTTTTCACTTCTAGCTCTTGTTATAGCGCCTTTGTTCTTCTCTTTATCTCAAATCTCCAGTTTGTTTTAGTATCTGTTATTTCATTGGTAAAGGAGAGGGGTTTCACAGTTTCTTCCTGCAAGAGCACTTGTAATTGCCTTCGCAGGTTCCTTTCCGCCTGTTTCTTCTCGAATTTATTTTTTGTAGGTCAATCTATCGCATTCATTTTAACCTCTTGTTTGAAAAATTCCAACTTTCCCAGTCATCTTTTTGATTACCGTAGAGTTTCGTGAGGGCTTCGGTTACATCTTTACCATAAGATTAATCTTTCAAGATATGGCTGTTTAGTTTCCACAAGTGCCAGTTAAATTTCGGATAGATAGATAGATATGTGGGGTTTAACGCCCCAAAACCACCATATGATTATGAGAGACGCCGTAGTGGAGGGCTCCGGAAATTTCGACCACCTGGGGTTCTTTAACGTGCACCCAAATCTGAGCACACGGGCCTACAACAGTTCCGCCTCCATCGGAAATTCAGCCGCCGCAGCCGGGATAGTTAAATTTCGGAGTCCTGTCTTTAGCGCCAAGTGTGAAACTAATCATACAGTGGTCGCTGAAAGACACTGGTGTAACAGCATATTCATCACAGTATCAAGCGATGTGAAGTCGATGCGCACTGCCGCCAAACTGAAGATCACCCGATGGATGTTCGGTTTATATGTGCAGGGTCAAGAAGCCACGTGACATGCGCAGGAGTAGTATGCCTTGCTTTCACCACCAACAGCTGATGTGGCCGGCAACCGACGGATCCGATTCTTTTTCCGCTTCTAAGGGCTGTTTCGCTGTACACACTTCAAACAGGATGCATGGAAAAATATACAGTATCAAGCGATGTGAAGTCGATGCGCACTGCCGCCAAACTTTGTCTATCTTGGCAGAGTACTGCCACATCGTCAGCATATGCGAGTAATTTTATCTCCGTGTTCTGTAACCGAAAGCCTTGCACACTTGAGTTTTGAAGGATTGATAAGCAAAATGGTTCTAGGTAGATGACGAATAACACTGCTGAGACCGGGCATCCCTGTCTGATAGAACTTAGTATTTCAAATTCTTCCCTGAGCTGCTTATTCACTATCAACTGCGTTACACACTGTGAATATGCCATCTTCAAACCATCAAAAATTACGTCACTAACTCCCACATGCTTCAACACACTGAACAATACTTCATGGGAGACACGGTCAAAAGCTTTCTGTAAATCTATCTGCATGATTGCTATTCGTTCTTCAAAGGCGTCACAAATCTCTAGTACACTTCTTACTATATGTGTGTTCGTTGTGATGCTGCGACCCTTTATGCCGCATGTCTGGTGTGTCCCTACAATCTTTTCAATGGTGTTCTGAATTCTCCTGGCTAAAACCTTCATGAATATTTTATAATCAGTGTAAAAAAGACTGATAGGTCGCTATGACCTATGATTGAAGTTTGCTGGTATCATCTGTCTTCAGAATCAAGGCAGTATGCGCCTGCGTGAAATAGCGTGGCAGTTTTTTCTTTTTGTATGGTTCTACTATAACTTCGTATAGCGCAACTGCCACGTCTCCTTTATAAACTTTATAAAACTCCGCCCCGATTCCATCTGGGCCGGGCGTCTTGCCTGTAGTTAGGCCATCAATAGCTTTTTTTTTTATTTCCTGTACGCTGATAGGAGCCCCTAATATTTCTCGTGTATCGGCTTCAAGCTTGGGCATCGTATCAAGAAAGACATCACTAAAACCCGTGGCCATCAGTACTCGTTTTCCGACCAGATTGCGGTAATGGTCCACAAACGCCTCCATTATCTGACCTTTTTCATTCGTCAGTCTGTCATTGCGTACTATTTCTCTGATTTCATTTCTTTGTGCGTATTTTTTTTCATCACCCAAGGCTCGTTTTGTGGGTGTCTCACCTATCCAAAGTTTTTCACTTCTAGCTCTTGTTATAGCGCCTTTGTTCTTCTCTTTATCTCAAATCTCCAGTTTGTTTTAGTATCTGTTATTTCATTGGTAAAGGAGCGGGGTTTCACAGTTTCTTCCTGCAAGAGCACTTGTAATTGCCTTCGCAGGTTCCTTTCCGCCTGTTTCTTCTCGAATTTATTTTTTGTAGGTCAATCTATCGCATTCATTTTAACCTCTTGTTTGAAAAATTCCAACTTTCCCAGTCATCTTTTTGATTACCGTAGAGTTTCGTGAGGGCTTCGGTTACATCTTTACCATAAGATTAATCTTTCAAGATATGGCTGTTTAGTTTCCACAAGTGCCAGTTAAATTTCGGATAGATAGATAGATATGTGGGGTTTAACGCCCCAAAACCACCATATGATTATGAGAGACGCCGTAGTGGAGGGCTCCGGAAATTTCGACCACCTGGGGTTCTTTAACGTGCACCCAAATCTGAGCACACGGGCCTACAACAGTTCCGCCTCCATCGGAAATTCAGCCGCCGCAGCCGGGATAGTTAAATTTCGGAGTCCTGTCTTTAGCGCCAAGTGTGAAACTAATCATACAGTGGTCGCTGAAAGACACTGGTGTAACAGCATATTCATCACAGCACATAATAAGGTCCAGTGGTATGTACGCTCTGTCTAAACGTGCTAGACCATGCCGGATAACTGGGAGCAGCACTGCACCGCCCCAACTTATTTAAAATATCACACAAAAAACAAAATATAAAAATTATAAGCGAGAAAATTGAAAAAAGCACTTCCGACACTAGGAATCGAACCCTGGCCTCCTGGGTGAGAGCCAGGTATCCTAGCCACTAGACCATGCCGAAGAGTTGGGGGGAGCAATGCACCACCCCAACCAATTCAAAATATCACCGAGAAACACAAAAATAAAAATTAAAAATCAAAAAGGACTTCCGACACCGGGAATCGAAACCCGGCCTCCTGGGTGAGAGCCATGTATCCTAGGCCACCTAGACCATGCCGGAGAGTTGGGGGCAAGCAATGCACCACCCCAACCTATTCAAAATATCACACGAGAAACAAAAAAAATAAAAATATAGTGAAAAAAATCAAAAAAGATTCCGACAACCGGGAATCGAACCCGGGCCTCCTGGTGAGAGCCAGTATCCTAGCCACTAGGACATGCCGGAGTGTTGGGGCAGCAATGCACCACCCCAACCTACTTAAAATATCACACGATAAACAAAAAATAAAAATTATAAGTGAGAAAAATCAAAAAGGACTTCCGACACCGGGAATCGAACCCGGGCCTCCTGGGTGAGAGCCAGGTATCCTAGCCACTAGACCATGCCGGAGTGTTGGGGGCAGCAATGCACCACCCCAACCTATTCAAAATATCACACGAGAAACAAAAAAATAAAAATTAAAAATCAAAAAGGACTTCCGACACCGGGAATCGAACCCGGGCCTCCTGGGTGAGAGCCATGTATCCTAGCCACTAGACCATGCCGGAGAGTTGGGGGCAGCAATGCACCACCCCAACCTATTCAAAATATCACACGAGAAACAAAAAAATAAAAATATAAGTGAGAAAAATCAAAAAAGACTTCCGACACCGGGAATCGAACCCGGGCCTCCTGGGTGAGAGCCAGGTATCCTAGCCACTAGACCATGCCGGAGTGTTGGGGGCAGCAATGCACCACCCCAACCTATTCAAAATATCACACGAGAAACAAAAAATAGAAATTATAAGTGAGAAAAATCAAAAAGGACTTCCGACACCGGGAATCGAACCCGGGCCTCCTGGGTGAGACCCAAGTATCCTAGCCACTAGACCATGCCGGAGAGTGTGGGGCAGCAATGCACCAGCCCAACCTATTCAAAATATCACACGAGAAACAAAAAAATAAAAATATAAGTGAGAAAAATCAAAAAGGACTTCCGACACCGGGAATCGAACCCGGCCTCCTGGGTGAGAGCCAGGTATCCTAGCCACTAGACCATGCCGGATTTTTTTTTTTTCTTTATTACCTGTTTTTCTGTACAGGTGTTCACACATAAACATGAATGATAAAATACACTTGGACCAATATTTGATCCGAAGTGCTCACATTAAAATTTTTTCAGGTTGCACAATTCCTCTAACATTGTCAGCCAGCTGGGAGGTTCTTCTTCTTGTTTATACACCTCAGTGATATACCGCATATTTGCAATGAAGTTCTCCCGGACAGGACGTATGTTCTGGTCAAGATGTCGGTAAGCCATAGTGGTCTGCCAGATGCTGTGAAGGCTAATTAACATAACCATGTCGTATGGTATGCCGTCGTCCTCATCCACACAGAGAAAACGAATGCCATGGCTTGTAATGGGGAGATCTTTTTTCAATGTTCTTTGAAGGATGTCCCAATGAAAGACAGCGTCCCAGCAATGAATAAACACATGGTCTATTGTCTCAGGTGTTTTACAAAGTAAACAATTGGTTGTCCATGGTACATCGATTCCCTTGTCCGCTAGCCACTGCTTTACGGGGAGAGTCCCGGAATGCAATTTAAAAAAGAAAGTTTTTGCCCCTGCTTTTACTTTCATCTTTTTGACCCTTTTCAAAACATCCTGTCCGGGTCCTCCATTGAACATAGATCTGTACAAAGGTGTTGGTAACAAGACATCACGGAGATCTCTGTACAGTTTTTATCGCCTAACAGTGGCAAGATATTCCAGCGAAAAACGCACTTTCAAAAACTCAAAAGACTGTATAACTTCTCTCAAAAAACCAGACACATATCGGCACATACCACTGTCTGTAGACACACAAAATCTGGGATTCGTGATGACAGCCTTACTTTTATCACTGTTTGCAGAAATTTGTTTCTTTGATCGCGAAGGAAAATAAACCGAGAGACAACTTGTCTAATAAATAAATGACATAAACCGAGTCCGCCATTACTAACGGACTGGAATAAATTAGACCGGCTTGTACGTTCCCACGGTGATTTCCACACAAACACAGCAAAAATCCTGTGAAACTTCTGTACATTGACGCGTGACATACAGATAACTTGCATGACATACCAGATTTTTGATATCAAAACATGTTGCACACAGTTGCACGTGCGAATATAGACAGATCCCGACCACCCCAGGCATTTGTTTTTTGCCTGAGGGTTTCTGCTTCACCTTTCCAGTAATCCGCGTTGTCGCGATAGCTGTCCAAGGTACACCGAGGTACTTTAGGGGTTTGCTTTCCCATTTTACGTTAAGGTATACCTCAGGCCTCACATCCCAGTTGCCGTACCAAAAGGCAGTTGTTTTATGCCAGTTAATTACACTGCCCATCATGTCACAAAATTTATTTGCCATGTAAACGACTTCACATATACTTTGTCTATCTTGGCAGAGTACTGCCACATCGTCAGCATATGCGAGTAATTTTATCTCCGTGTTCTGTAACCGAAAGCCTTGCACACTTGAGTTTTGAATGATTGATAAGCAAAAGGGTTCTAGGTAGATGGCGAATAACAATGCTGAGGCCGGGCATCCCTGTCTGATAGAACTTAGTATTTCAATTTCTTCACTGAGCTGCTTATTGACTATCAACTGCGTTACACACTGTGAATATGCCATCTTCCAACCTATTCAAAATATCACACGAGAAACAAAAAAATAAAAATATAAGTGAGAAAAATCAAAGAGGATTTCCGGCACCGGGAATCGAACCCGGGCCACCTGGGTGAGAGCCAAGTATCCTAGCCACTAGACCATGCCGGAGAGTGTGGGGCAGCAATGCACCACCCCAACCTATTCAAAATATCACACGAGAAACAAAAAAATAAAAATTATAAGTGAGAAAAATCAAAAAGGACTTCCGACACCGGGAATCGAACCCGGGCCTCCTGGGTGAGAGCCAGGTATCCTAGCCACTAGACCATGCCGGATTTTTTTTTTTTCTTTATTACCTGTTTTTCTGTACAGGTGTTCACACATAAACATGAATGATAAAATACACTTGGACCAATATTTGATCCGAAGTGCTCACATTAAAATTTTTTCAGGTTGCACAATTCCTCTAACATTGTCAGCCAGCTGGGAGGTTCTTCTTCTTGTTTATACACCTCAGTGATATACCGCATATTTGCAATGAAGTTCTCCCGGACAGGACGTATGTTCTGGTCAAGATGTCGGTAAGCCATAGTGGTCTGCCAGATGCTGTGAAGGCTAATTAACATAACCATGTCGTATGGTATGCCGTCGTCCTCATCCACACAGAGAAAACGAATGCCATGGCTTGTAATGGGGAGATCTTTTTTCAATGTTCTTTGAAGGATGTCCCAATGAAAGACAGCGTCCCAGCAATGAATAAACACATGGTCTATTGTCTCAGGTGTTTTACAAAGTAAACAATTGGTTGTCCATGGTACATCGATTCCCTTGTCCGCTAGCCACTGCTTTACGGGGAGAGTCCCGGAATGCAATTTAAAAAAGAAAGTTTTTGCCCCTGCTTTTACTTTCATCTTTTGACCCTTTTCAAAACATCCTGTCCGGGTCCTCCATTGAACATAGATCTGTACAAAGGTGTTGGTAACAAGACATCACGGAGATCTCTGTACAGTTTTTATCGCCTAACAGTGGCAAGATATTCCAGCGAAAAACGCACTTTCAAAAACTCAAAAGACTGTATAACTTCTCTCAAAAAACCAGACACATATCGGCACATACCACTGTCTGTAGACACAACAAAATCTGGGATTCGTGATGACAGCCTTACTTTTATCACTGTTTGCAGAAATTTGTTTCTTTGATCGCGAAGGAAAATAACCGAGAGACAACTTGTCTAATAAATAAATGACATAAACCGAGTCCGCCATTACTAACGGACTGGAATAAATTAGACCGGCTTGTACGTTCCCACGGTGATTTCCACACAAACACAGCAAAAATCCTGTGAAACTTCTGTACATTGACGCGTGACATACAGATAACTTGCATGACATACCAGATTTTTGATATCAAAACATGTTGCACACAGTTGCACGTGCGAATATAGACAGATCCCGACCACCCCAGGCATTTGTTTTTTGCCTGAGGGTTTCTGCTTCACCTTTCCAGTAATCCGCGTTGTCGCGATAGCTGTCCAAGGGTACACCGAGGTACTTTAGGGGTTTGCTTTCCCATTTTACGTTAAGGTATACCTCAGGCCTCACATCCCAGTTGCCGTACCAAAAGGCAGTTGTTTTATGCCAGTTAATTACACTGCCCATCATGTCACAAAATTTATTTGCCATGTAAACGACTTCACATATACTTTGTCTATCTTGGCAGAGTACTGCCACATCGTCAGCATATGCGAGTAATTTTATCTCCGTGTTCTGTAACCGAAAGCCTTGCACACTTGAGTTTTGAATGATTGATAAGCAAAAGGGTTCTAGGTAGATGGCGAATAACAATGCTGAGGCCGGGCATCCCTGTCTGATAGAACTTAGTATTTCAATTTCTTCACTAGACCATGCCGGAGTGTTGGGGGCAGCAATGCACCACCCCAACCTATTCAAAATATCACACGAGAAACAAAAAATAAAAATTATAAGTGAGAAAAATCAAAGAGGATTTCCGACACCGGGAATCGAACCCGGGCCTCCTGGGTGAGACCCAAGTATCCTAGCCACTAGACCATGCCGGAGAGTGTGGGGCAGCAATGCACCAGCCCAACCTATTCAAAATATCACACGAGAAACAAAAAAATAAAAATTATAAGTGAGAAAAATCAAAAAGGACTTCCGACACCGGGAATCGAACCCGGGCCTCCTGGGTGAGAGCCAGGTATCCTAGCCACTAGACCATGCCGGATTTTTTTTTTTTCTTTATTACCTGTTTTTCTGTACAGGTGTTCACACATAAACATGAATGATAAAATACACTTGGACCAATATTTGATCCGAAGTGCTCACATTAAAATTTTTTCAGGTTGCACAATTCCTCTAACATTGTCAGCCAGCTGGGAGGTTCTTCTTCTTGTTTATACACCTCAGTGATATACCGCATATTTGCAATGAAGTTCTCCCGGACAGGACGTATGTTCTGGTCAAGATGTCGGTAAGCCATAGTGGTCTGCCAGATGCTGTGAAGGCTAATTAACATAACCATGTCGTATGGTATGCCGTCGTCCTCATCCACACAGAGAAAACGAATGCCATGGCTTGTAATGGGGAGATCTTTTTTCAATGTTCTTTGAAGGATGTCCCAATGAAAGACAGCGTCCCAGCAATGAATAAACACATGGTCTATTGTCTCAGGTGTTTTACAAAGTAAACAATTGGTTGTCCATGGTACATCGATTCCCTTGTCCGCTAGCCACTGCTTTACGGGGAGAGTCCCGGAATGCAATTTAAAAAAGAAAGTTTTTGCCCCTGCTTTTACTTCCATTCTTTTGACCCTTTTCAAAACATCCTGTCCGGGTCCTCCATTGAACATAGATCTGTACAAAGGTGTTGGTAACAAGACATCACGGAGATCTCTGTACAGTTTTTATCGCCTAACAGTGGCAAGATATTCCAGCGAAAAACGCACTTTCAAAAACTCAAAAGACTGTATAACTTCTCTCAAAAAACCAGACACATATCGGCACATACCACTGTCTGTAGACACAACAAAATCTGGGATTCGTGATGACAGCCTTACTTTTATCACTGTTTGCAGAAATTTGTTTCTTTGATCGCGAAGGAAAATAAACCGAGAGACAACTTGTCTAATAAATAAATGACATAAACCGAGTCCGCCATTACTAACGGACTGGAATAAATTAGACCGGCTTGTACGTTCCCACGGTGATTTCCACACAAACACAGCAAAAATCCTGTGAAACTTCTGTACATTGACGCGTGACATACAGATAACTTGCATGACATACCAGATTTTTGATATCAAAACATGTTGCTTACAGTCGCACGTGCGAATATAGACAGATCCCGACCACCCCAGGCATTTGTTTTTTGCCTGAGGGTTTCTGCTTCACCTTTCCAGTAATCCGCGTTGTCGCGATAGCTGTCCAAGGGTACACCGAGGTACTTTAGGGGTTTGCTTTCCCATTTTACGTTAAGGTATACCTCAGGCCTCACATCCCAGTTGCCGTACCAAAAGGCAGTTGTTTTATGCCAGTTAATTACACTGCCCATCATGTCACAAAATTTATTTGCCATGTAAACGACTTCACATATACTTTGTCTATCTTGGCAGAGTACTGCCACATCGTCAGCATATGCGAGTAATTTTATCTCCGTGTTCTGTAACCGAAAGCCTTGCACACTTGAGTTTTGAATGATTGATAAGCAAAAGGGTTCTAGGTAGATGGCGAATAACAATGCTGAGGCCGGGCATCCCTGTCTGATAGAACTTAGTATTTCAATTTCTTCACTGAGCTGCTTATTGACTATCAACTGCGTTACACACTGTGAATATGCCATCTTCAAACCATCAAAAATTACGTCACCAACTCCCACATGCTCCAACACACTGAACAATACTTCATGGGAGACACGGTCAAAAGCTTTCTGTAGACTAGACCATGCCGGAGAGTGTGGGGCAGCAATGCACCAGCCCAACCTATTCAAAATATCACACGAGAAACAAAAAAATAAAAATATAAGTGAGAAAAATCAAAAAAGACTTCCGACACCGGGAATCGAACCCGGGCCTCCTGGGTGAGAGCCATGTATCCAAGCCACTAGACCATGCCGGAGAGTGTGGGGCAGCAATGCACCACCCCAACCTATTCAAAATATCACACGAGAAACAAAAAAATAAAAATATGGGTGAGAAAAATCAAAAAAGACTTCCGACACCGGGAATCGAACCCGGGCCTCCTGGGTGAGAGCCAGGTATCCTAGCCACTAGACCATGCCGGAGTGTTGGGGGCAGCAATGCACCACCCCAACCTATTCAAAATATCACACGAGAAAAAAAAAATAAAAATTATAAGTGAGAAAAATCAAAAAGGACTTCCGACACCGGGAATCGAACCCGGGCCTCCCGGGTGAGACCCAAGTATCCTAGCCACTAGACCATGCCGGAGAGTGTGGGGCAGCAATGCACCACCCCAACCTATTCAAAATATCACACGAGAAACAAACAAATAAAAATTATAAGTGAGAAAAATCAAAAAGGACTTCCGACTCGATCTTTCCCAAGACGATTCCCACACAAAGACAGCAAACACACGGTGAAATTTTTGGATGTTTACCCTTGAACAATGTAAGACTTGTAAGATATACCAAATTTTACTCACTAAGAATATGTTGCAAATTGTGGCTTTAGAAAACAGACCAATTCCAGCCATTCCACTTGTTCACTTTTTCCCGCAGGTTGTCCACTTTGCTCCTCCAGTACGAGTTGCTGTCTTTGTAGCATTCGAGAGGGGCACCCAAGTATTTCACCGATGTCGTAACGAACCTTATGCTGGCAAAACTGTCTAGGGTTTCAGCCCAGTCACCGTGCCAAAAGCCAAGGCATTTTCACCTGTTTACAGTGCTGCCACTTGCAGCACAGATGTTAGTAATGCATTTGACAGCATCTGCAATGCTGTCAGAGTCCGCGCAAAAAATGGAAATATCGTCCGCATAAGCCAACAGCCGGACTTCAACCTCGTGCAGCTTAAACCGACGGACACAGTCATTCTCTATGACAGACAAACAAAAAGACTCTATGTACAAACAAAACAATAGTGGTGAGAGAGGACAACTCTGACGGACCGAACGCTTGACTGGGATGCGCTTCCCCACCACCTTGTTAACGATTAGCCGCGTTGAGCAGTCTCGGTACGCCATGGCAACCTCCTCTTTGATTATTTTCCCTAAATTCACATAATCTAGGAGGCACAGCAGAATTTCACGAGGCACCCTGTCAAAAGCCTTCTCGAGGTCGATTTGCAGAATTGCGACTCGCGCGCCAATAGCGTCGCAACATTCGAGGATGCTTCGGGCTGCGTGTACGTTAGTTAGGATAGTTCGACCTTTAATGCCACACGTCTGATGCGGCCCCACGAGCTCCGTAATGACTGTTTGCAACTTTTTAGCTAGGATTTTCATGAATATCTTGTAATCTCCATTAGTGAGGAAGATTGGGCGGTAAGAATTTATTCTGCACAGTGCAACGGGGTCTTCCGATTTTGGCATAAGAACAGTGTGAGATGATGAAAAGGACGGGGGTAATATTTTCAGCTCGAACTCCTCAGTAGAAACGTCGCCTAAGACTGGTGTTATTTCTAACTTGAACACTTCAGAAAAGGCGGAAGTCAGACCATCAGGGCCAGGGCGAATTTCCCCGGACGCATTCTTTCAATAGCACGGTTAACTTCGTCTTTCGAAATGGGTTCCTCCAATATTTCTTTTGTATGGTTGTCAAGCATTTGGCCATCAGCGGTCAAAAAATCTTTTTAAAGCGATCGACTCAACTGAGCTGGCGGCGAATAAACCAGTTGAGAGTGGCTCAAAGAAGAGCAATGCTCGATAACATCTGCGACAATCGCTGACTTCACCTCTCGGGTTCGATTTCTGTTAGCTGATTACTCGCGCTGCCACTTTTCTGAGCCCAGACGCCCTTTTGACGTGGCTTCTGCCATATATCATTCGCTCGGCTCTTGCCGAACCATAGCACCGCGGGTATCTTTCGACATCGACCGCTCAATTTTACTTTCAATGCGCGAATATTTCAAGAACATGCCGGGCATTCTACATTCTTCGAGGAGCAATTTTTCCAGGTTTCTGCGCATGAGCTTTTCTTCTGCTCCTTTTTCTCTGCTTATAGCGCTCCAGCGTTCCAAAGCCTTCAATTTAACGACCTGCTTGAAGTTCAGACCATGCCGTAGAGCTGGGGGCAGCAATGCACCACCCCATCCTATTTAAAGTATCACACGAGAAACAAAAAAATAAAAATTATAAGTGAGAAAAATCAAAAAGGACTTCCGACACCGGGAATCGAACCCGGGCCTCCTGGGTCAGAGCCAGGTATCCTAGCCACTAGACCATGCGGAGAGCTGGGGGCAGCAATGCACCACCCCAACACATTTAAAATATCACAGGAGAAACAAAAAAATAAAAATTATTAGTGAGAAAAATCAAAAAGGACTTCCAACACCGGGAATCGAACCCGGGCCTCCAGGGTGAGAGCCAGGTATCCTAGCCACAAGACCATGCCGGAGAGCTGGGGGCAGCAATGAACCACCCCAACCTACTTAAATATCACACGATAAACCACACCCAACATAAAATTATTACGTGGAGAAGAAAAATGCAAAAGGACTTCCGGACACCGGAATCGAACCGGGGCCTCCTGGGTGAGAGCCAGGTATCTAGCCACTAGGACCATGCCGGAGTGTTTGGGGGCAGCATGCACCACCCCAACCTATTCAAAATATCACACGAGAAACAAAAATAAAAATTATAAGTGAGAAAAATCAAAAAGGACTTCCGACACCGGGAATCGAAGCCGGGCCTCCTGGGTGAGAGCAAGGTATCCTAGCCACTAGACCATGCCGTTCTTTTCTTTTTCTTTATTGCCTGTTTTCGGCTCACATAAACAATACACATATTAACTGATAATAACACAACACAATCCAAAATATTGTGAAAACCATGGCTCAAACGATGTGGCCACGCATCAGTTAAAATGTTTTTATCGTCGATAGTAATTCGACGCGCGGCAACCATTCTGGGGGGAATTCCTGCAACTTTTGTTCATCCACAAAATTTCTTACATACTCGAAGTACTGGGTGGGTGCTCGTGCATCTACATCAAAGTGCATGGCTGCCATCCTGGATTTCCAAATGCTATGAAGATCCATAAGCATTATCATATCATATGGGGTACCATCGTCACTTTGTATTTGCAAATAGCGGATGCCATATGCATTTATGGGGAAGTCTTTTTTGATCGTGCGCTGGAGCACGTCCCAAAGAAAGATAGCATCCCAGCAGCCAATGAATACATGCTCAATTGTCTCCTCCTTTCTGCATATTATGCAATGCGTGCCCCAAGGAACGTAGAACCCCTTTGCAGCCATCCAGGTTTTGACGGTCAGCGTACCGGTATGTAATTTAAAAAAGAAATTCTTAGAACCTGGCGATATTTTCATCGCCTTGACGCGCTTTAGTACAGTGTGGCCATGGCATACATTGTAAAGGGATCGATACAAAGGCACTGGTAAAAACACATCACATAGGTCCTTGTACAACTTTCTTCGTCGGACTTGACTCAAGTATTCAAGTGAAAACTGCACTGACAGAAACCTACAAGAAAGTACAACTTCGCGGAGAAAGCCATAAACACCACCAGGTACGCTGCAGGTTGATACAACCATGTTAGGCAAGTGTTGCCCAAGGCGAAGTTGACAGACAGTGCGAAGGAATGGGTTGTCGACGTCTCTAAAGAAACAAAATCCATGACTACCTGTCTTAAAAACAATGCGACAAGCCCAGTCCTCCATTTCGCACTCGAAGGAAATAAATTGGTCCGACTCGATCTTTCCCAAGACGATTCCCACACAAAGACAGCAAACACACGGTGAAATTTTTGGATGTTTACCCTTGAACAATGTAAGACTTGTAAGATATACCAATTTTACTCACTAAGAATATGTGCAAATTGTGGCTTTAGAAAACATAGACCAATTCCAGCCATTCCACTTGTTCACTCTTTTCCCGCAGGTTGTCCACTTTGCTCCTCCAGTACGAGTTGCTGTCTTTGTAGCATTCGAGAGGGGCACCCAAGTATTTCACCGATGTCGTAACGAACCTTATGCTGGCAAAACTGTCTAGGGTTCAGCCCAGTCACCGTGCCAAAAGCCAAGGCATTTTCACCTGTTTACAGCTGCTGCCACTTGCAGCACAGATGTTAGTAATGCATTTGACAGCATCTGCAATGCTGTCAGAGTCCGCGCAAAAAATGGAATATCGTCCGCATAAGCCAACAGCCGGACTTCAACCTCGTGCAGCTTAAACCGACGGACACAGTCCTTCTCTATGACAGACAAACAAAAAGACTCTATGTACAAACAAAACAATAGTGGTGAGAGAGGACAACTCTGACGGACCGAACGCTTGACTGGGATGCCGCTTCCCCCACCACCTTGTTAACGATTAGCCCGGTTGAGCAGTCTCGGTACGCCATGGCAACCTCCTCTTTGATTATTTTCCCTAAATTCACATAATCTAGGAGGCACAGCAGAATTTCACGAGGCACCCTGTCAAAAGCCTTCTCGAGGTCGATTTGCAGAATTGCGACTCGCGCGCCAATAGCGTCGCAACATTCGAGGATGCTTCGGGCTGCGTGTACGTTAGTTAGGATAGTTCGACCTTTAATGCCACACGTCTGATGCGGCCCCACGAGCTCCGTAATGACTGTTTGCAACTTTTTAGCTAGGATTTTCATGAATATCTTGTAATCTCCATTAGTGAGGCAGATTGGGCGGTAAGAATTTATTCTGCACAGTGCAACGGGGTCTTCCGATTTTGGCATAAGAACAGTGTGAGATGATGAAAAGGACGGGGGTAATATTTTCAGCTCGAACTCCTCATTATAAACGTCGCCTAAGACTGGTGTTATTTCTAACTTGGAACACTTATAAAAGGCGGAAGTCAGACCATCAGGGCCAGGCGATTTCCCCGGACGCATTCTTTCAATAGCACTGTTAACTTCCTCTTTCGAAATGGGTTCCTCCAATATTTCTTTTGTATTGTTGTCAAGCTTTGCCATCAGCGGCAAAAAATCTTTTTTAAAGCGATCGACATCAACTGAGCTGGCGGCGAATAAACCATTGAAGTGCTCAAAGAAAGCATGCTCGATAACATCTGCGACATCGCTGACTTCACCCTCGTGTTCGATTTCTGTTATCTGATTACGTCGCGCATGCCACTTTTCTGAGCCCAACGCCCTTTTTGACGGTGCTTCTGCCATTATTAGTCGCTCGGCTCTTGCCCGAACCATAGCACCGCGGTATCTTTCGACATCGAACCGCTCAATTTTACTTTTCAATGCGCGAATATTTTCAAGAAACATGACGGGCATTCTACATTCTTCGAGGAGCAATTTTTCCAGGTTTCTGCGCATGAGCTTTTCTTCTGCTCCTTTTTCTCTGCTTATAGCGCTCCAGCGTTCCAAAGCCTTCAATTTAACGACCTGCTTGAAGTTCAGACCATGCCGTAGAGCTGGGGGCAGCAATGCACCACCCCATCCTATTTAAAGTATCACACGAGAAACAAAAAAATAAAAATTATAAGTGAGAAAATTCAAAAAGGACTTCCAACACCGGGAATCGAACCCGGGCCTCCTGGGTGAGAGCCAGGTATCCTAGCCACTAGACCATGCCGGAGAGCTGGGGGCAGCAATGCACCACCTCAACCTATTTAAAATATCACACGATAAACAAAAAAATAAAAATTATAAGTGAGAAAAATCAAAAAGGACTTCCGACACCGGGAATCGAACCCGGGCCTCCTGGGTGAGAGCCAGGTATCCTAGCCACTAGACCATGCCGGAGAGCTGGGGGCAGCAATGCACCACCCCAACCTACTTAAAATATCACACGATAAACAAAAAAAAAAATTATAAGTGAGAAAAATCAAAAAGGACTTCCGACACCGGGAATCAAACCCGGGCCTCCTGGGTGAGAGCCAGGTATCCTAGCCACTAGACCATGCCGGAGAGCCTGGGGCAGCAATGCACCACCCCAACCTACTTAAAATATCACACGATAAACAAAAAAATAAAAATTATAAGTGAGAAAAATCAAAAAGGACTTCCGACACCGGGAATCGAACCCGGGCCTCCTGGGTGAGAGCCAGGTATCCTAGCCACTAGACCATGCCGGAGAGCTGGGGGCAGCAATGCACCACCCCAACCTACTTAAAATATCACACGATAAACAAAAAAATAAAAATTATAAGTGAGAAAAATCAAAAAGGACTTCCGACACCGGGAATCGAACCCGGGCCTCCTGGGTGAGAGCCAGGTATCCTAGCCACTAGACCATGCCGGAGAGCTGGGGGCAGCAATGCACCACCCCAACCTACTTAAAATATCACACGATAAACAAAAAAAATAAAAATTATAAGTGAGAAAAATCAAAAAGGACTTCCGACACCGGGAATCGAACCCGGGCCTCCTGGGTGAGAGCCAGGTATCCTAGCCACTAGACCATGCCGGAGAGCTGGGGGCGCAATGGCACCACCCCCAACCTACTTAAAATATCACACGATAAACAAAAAAATAAAAATTATAAGTGAGAAAAATCAAAAAAGGGACTTCCGACACCGGGAATCGAACCCGGGCCTCCTGGGTGAGAGCCAGGTATCCTAGCCACTAGACCATGCCGGAGAGCTGGGGGCAGCAATGCACCCAACCCAACCTACTTAAAATATCACACGATAAACAAAAAAATAAAAATTATAAGTGAGCAAAATCAAAAAGGACTTCCGACACCGGGAATCGAACCCGGGCCTACCTGGGTGAGAGCCAGGTATCCTAGCCACTAGACCATGCCGGAGAGCTGGGGGCAGCAATGCACCACCTACAACCTATTTAAAATATCACACGATAAACAAAAAAATAAAATATAAGTGAGAAAATCAAAAAGGACTTCCGACACCGGGAATCGAACCCGGGCCTCTGGGTGAGAGCCAGGTATCTAGCCACTAGACCATGCCGGAGAGCTGGGGGCAGAATGCACCACCTCAACCATTAAAATATCACACGATAAACAAAAAATATTAAAGTGAGGAAAATCAAAAGGACTTCTGACACCGGGAATCAAACCCGGGCCTCCTGGGTGAGAGCCAGGTATCCTAGCCACTAGACCATGCCGGAGAGATGGGGGCAGCAATGCACCACCCAACCTAGTTAAAATATCACACGATAAACAAAAAATAAAATTCTAAGTGAGAAAATCAAAAGGCCTCCGCACGGGAATCGAACCCAGGGCCTCCTGGGTGAGAGCCAGGTATGCTAGCCACTAGACCATGCCGGCGAGCTGGGGGCAGCAATGCACCACCCCCAGCCATTTAAATATACACGATAAACAAAAAATAAAAATTATAAGTGAGAAACAATTCCAAAACGTGACTTCCGGACACCGGGAATCGAACCGGGCCGTCGGCTGGGTGCGCGCCAGGGTATCTTAGCCACTAGGGCATTGCCTGACACCCGGGAAGAGCAAAGCACCATCCCAACAAAAATGAAAAGTGAGAAAAAGCAAAGGTTGTGGAACTTGACTGGACGAACAGGCACGATAAAATAGGTGGCGGACAAGATGGCGCCCAGCTGCTTGCTTGCTTGATCTTTTCTTTTGCGGCTCTCACCCATTAAGTGGGATTGGCCAAGAAGCCAGTGGTTAATGCAAGTCAATAATACCTTTAGGTTTTTCAGGCTAGTGGAATAGGGTTACTTTGTTTTGACTGTGAAATAAATTTGGCACAATTTAAAAAAGGTGGAAGGAGAAGAGAAATATTAGAATTTGTTGAATATATGAGGTGTAATCGTTATATAAAGATCTTAAATCATTACAGCGTAACAGCTAAATAATAAATGGTAGATTGGCTAGTAAAAACGAGAGATGATCAATGGCTCAGCAAGGTAATCTTCTTGTGTTACATAGGAATTCGCAGAAAGCCCCGCAGATGTTCTTGTCGCAGTGACCTGATGAAGTGGCCCCAAAAGGCAAAATATTAGGAGTGGTAAGTGATATTCCCAGTTTTTTAAATAAAATTTAGACGCGATTCTTCCTTTGATTTTTGAAACCATGGCATGTGAGAAGAAAATGGTCGATATGTTCAGGTTCATTACAGCTTGAGCACAGAGGGGATGGCACCAGACCAGACCTGTTTAAGTAGAAATTAAGACGTGGTACACGGCAACGTACTTTTGTTATAGAGACAATTTACGCGTGGGACGCCATTTATTATTCCATGCGAAGCGCAGGTGTGAGAAATCTGGATTCGGTATCGTAGTTTTTGATGAGTCTTCAAGAATGGAAAGTTTTCTGAACCTCGCTGCTGTTACATAAGCTGTAAGAGGCATGACTGGCACAATCGGAAGATCAAGGGATATTCGCGTGAGTGTGTCAGCCATCTCATTTATGAATATACTACGATGGCTTGGCACCCATAACATTCGCGCTAGACGAATGTGTTCTGGGATCAATGATTTAAAAGTTTCTAGTACTGCTGATGCCGATGACGATAAACACACGGAATACGAGTCAGTCACTATCACAGCTGTCGAATGAGTCGCAGGAAGTTTACGAAGAGCTAGTATAACGGCCGTTAATTCCGCTTCAAATATTGGTGTATAATCTGGGAGGCGTAATGAAAATGACCAGAATAATGAGAGAGGAAAAATACGCACGCCTGCCTTTTCGCCACTCATAGATGCATTCATTGCCATTACTAAATTAGTACCTAATTGAGACAGGTGTTGTTCTAATAAGCCAATCAAATATTTAGAGGGCAAGTGTTTAGCATTCATTGGGAAGATATCGTCAAATTCTATTTGCACTTGGCGAATGGGTTTGTCAGATGGTGTAGCCACTAGACCATGCCGGAGAGCTGGGGGCAGCAATGCACCACCTCAACCTATTTAAAATATCACACGATAAACAAAAAAATAAAAATTATAAGTGAGAAAAATCAAAAAAGACTTCCGACACCGGGAATCGAACCCGGGCCTCCTGGGTGAGAGCCAGGTATCCTAGCCACTAGACCATGCCGGAGAGCTGGGGGCAGCAATGCACCACCCCAACCTACTTAAAATATCACACGATAAACAAAAAAATAAAAATTATAAGTGAGAAAAATCAAAAAGGACTTCCGACACCGGGAATCGAACCCGGCCTCCTGGGTGAGAGCCAGGTATCCTAGCCACTAGACCATGCCGGAGAGCTGGGGGCAGCAATGCACCACCCCAACCTATTTAAAATATCACACGATAAACAAAAAAAAAAATTATAAGTGAGAAAAATCAAAAAGGACTTCCGACACCGGGAATCGAACCCGGGCCTCCTGGGTGAGAGCCAGGTATCTTAGCCACTAGGGCATGCCTGACACCGGGAAGAGCAAAGCACCATCCCAACAAAAATGAAAAGTGAGAAAAAGCAAAAGGTTGTGGAACTTGACTGGACGAACAGGCACGATAAAATAGGTGGCGGACAAGATGGCGCCCAGCTGCTTGCTTGCTTGATCTTTTCTTTTGCGGCTCTCACCCATTAAGTGGGATTGGCCAAGAAGCCAGTGGTTAATGCAAGTCAATAATACCTTTAGGTTTTTCAGGCTAGTGGAATAGGGTTACTTTGTTTTGACTGTGAAATAAATTTGGCACAATTTAAAAAAGGTGGAAGGAGAAGAGAAATATTAGAATTTGTTGAATATATGAGGTGTAATCGTTATATAAAGTTCTTAAATCATTACAGCGTAACAGCTAAATAATAAATGGTAGATTGGCTAGTAAAAACGAGAGATGATCAATGGCTCAGCAAGGTAATCTTCTTGTGTTACATAGGAATTCGCAGAAAGCCCCGCAGATGTTCTTGTCGCAGTGACCTGATGAAGTGGCCCCAAAAGGCAAAATATTAGGAGTGGTAAGTGATATTCCCAGTTTTTTAAATAAAATTTAGACGCGATTCTTCCTTTGATTTTTGAAACCATGGCATGTGAGAAGAAAATGGTCGATATGTTCAGGTTCATTACAGCTTGAGCACAGAGGGGATGGCACCAGACCAGACCTGTTTAAGTAGAAATTAAGACGTGGTACACGGCAACGTACTTTTGTTATAGAGACAATTTACGCGTGGGACGCCATTTATTATTCCATGCGAAGCGCAGTTGCGAGAAATCTGGATTCGGTATCGTAGTTTTTGATGAGTCTTCAAGAATGGAAAGTTTTCTGAACCTCGCTGCTGTTACATAAGCTGTAAGAGGCATGACTGGCACAATCGGAAGATCAAGGGATGTTCGCGTGAGTGTGTCAGCCATCTCATTATGAATATACTACGATGGCTTGGCACCCATAACATTCGCGCTAGACGAATGTGTTCTGGGATCAATGATTTAAAAGTTTCTAGTACTGCTGATGCCGATGACGATAAACACACGGAATACGAGTCAGTCACTATCACAGCTGTCGAATGAGTCGCAGGAAGTTTACGAAGAGCTAGTATAACGGCCGTTAATTCCGCTTCAAATATTGGTGTATAATCTGGGAGGCGTAATGAAAATGACCAAAATAATGAGAGAGGAAAAATACGCACGCCTGCCTTCTCGCCACTCATAGATGCATTCATTGCGATTACTAAATTAGTACCTAATTGAGACAGGTGTTGTTCTAATAAGCCAATCAAATATTTAGAGGGCAAGTGTTTAGCATTCATTGGGAAGATATCGTCAAATTCTATTTGCACTTGGCGAATGGGTTTGTCAGATGGTGTGATCGCGAATATATTAGCATTTAAAGCATCTAGAAGTGTTTAAACAAATAGCACTTCGGGTTTATATACACGGAACCTATGCTCATTGCAAAAGATACCGGGGTGAGCAAAGAATACAAGCTGTCACCTTCTTAAAGTGGATTCAGAAAATTTTAAATAAGTTTTAACTGTTAACATACGGAATCTGCATGGAAGAGTTGGTGTTGGTATCCGAGCTTCTTGATACAAACCATTGTTAGCTGTGAATTTTGGCCCACCTAAACAACTTCGAAGAGCTTCCCGCTCTAAGATAGTCAAGGGGTTTATTTTGTATGCTGGTCCACCTGAGAATAGTGCACATCCGAATTCAAGAATCGGACGAACGTACATGCGATAAATCATGATCAGCGTGTCTCTGCGAAGACCGAAATGGGGGCAGCAATGCACCACCCCAACCTATTTAAATATCACACACGATAAACAAAAAATAAAAATTATAAGTGAGAAAATCAAAAAGGACCTTCCGACACGGGAATCGAACCCGGGCCTCCTGGGGAGAGCCAGTGATCTAGGCCACTAGGGCATAGCTGACAACGGGAAGAGCCAACAAGCACCATCCCACAAAATGAAAAGTGCGAAAAGCAAAGTTGTGGAACTTGACTGGACGAACAGGCACGATAAAATAGGTGGCGACAGATGGCGCCCAGCTGCTTGCTTGCTTGATCTTTTCTTGTTGCGGCTCTCACCCATTAAGTGGGATTGGCCAAGAAGCCAGTGGTTAATGCAAGTCAATAATACCTTTAGGTTTTTCAGGCTAGTGGAATAGGGTTACTTTGTTTTGACTGTGAAATAAATTTGGCACAATTTAAAAAAGGTGGAAGGAGAAGAGAAATATTAGAATTTGTTGAATATATGAGGTGTAATCGTTATATAAAGTTCTTAAATCATTACAGCGTAACAGCTAAATAATAAATGGTAGATTGGCTAGTAAAAACGAGAGATGATCAATGGCTCAGCAAGGTAATCTTCTTGTGTTACATAGGAATTCGCAGAAAGCCCCGCAGATGTTCTTGTCGCAGTGACCTGATGAAGTGGCCCCAAAAGGCAAAATATTAGGAGTGGTAAGTGATATTCCCAGTTTTTTAAATAAAATTTAGACGCGATTCTTCCTTTGATTTTTGAAACCATGGCATGTGAGAAGAAAATGGTCGATATGTTCAGGTTCATTACAGCTTGAGCACAGAGGGGATGGCACCAGACCAGACCTGTTTAAGTAGAAATTAAGACGTGGTACACGGCAACGTACTTTTGTTATAGAGACAATTTACGCGTGGGACGCCATTTATTATTCCATGCGAAGCGCAGGTGTGAGAAATCTGGATTCGGTATCGTAGTTTTTGATGAGTCTTCAAGAATGGAAAGTTTCTGAACCTCGCTGCTGTTACATAAGCTGTAAGAGGCAATGACTGGCACAATCGGAAGATCAAGGGATAGTTCGCGTGAGTGTGTCAGCCATCTCATTTATGAATATACTACGATGGCTTGGCACCCATAACATTCGCGCTAGACGAATGTGTTCTGGGATCAATGATTTAAAAGTTTCTAGTACTGCTGATGCCGATGACGATAAACACACGGAATACGAGTCATTCACTATCACAGCTGTCGAATGAGTCGCAGGAAGTTTACGAAGAGCTAGTATAACGGCCGTTAATTCCGCTTCAAATATTGGTGTATAATCTGGGAGGCGTAATGAAAATGACCAGAATAATGAGAGAGGAAAAATACGCACGCCTGCCTTTTCGCCACTCATAGATGCATTCATTGCCATTACTAAATTAGTACCTAATTGAGACAGGTGTTGTTCTAATAAGCCAATCAAATATTTAGAGGGCAAGTGTTTAGCATTCATTGGGAAGATATCGTCAAATTCTATTTGCACTTGGCGAATGGGTTTGTCAGATGGTGTGATCTCGAATATATTAGCATTTAAAGCATCTAGAAGTGTTTAAACAAATAGCACTTCGGGTTTTATACACGGAACCTATGCTCATTGAAAAAGATACCGGGGTGAGCAAAGAATACAAGCTGTCACCTTCTTAAAGTGGATTCAGAAAATTTTAAATAGGTTTTAACTGTTAACATACGGAATCTGCATGGAAGAGTTGGTATCCGAGCTTCTTGATACAAACCATTGTTAGCTGTGAATTTTGGCCCACCTAAACAACTTCGAAGACCTTCCCGCTCTAAGATAGTCAAGGGGTTTATTTTGTATGCTGGTCCACCTGAGAATAGTGCACATCCGAATTCAAGAATCGGACGAACGTACATGCGATAAATCATGATCAGCGTGTCTCTGCGAAGACCGAAATGGAGGCATCCAAGCCTGCCTATCATTCAAACAGCGCGTGTAGCCTTAATTTCAATATGTTTAGTGTGATCACGCCATCTCAGTTTTTGATCGTACAATACACCCAGATATTTAATACAGTTACCATGGGGAATTATTTCTTGATGGTAGTGAAAAGAAATAGTTACTGGTACGTCCAATAAAAAATAGTATAGCACTTTTAGTTACGTTCAGATTCATATAAATTTTCTGAAACCAGGTTTCCAATGTTGCCAAATAAAACTGTAAAGTCGAATGTAGTAAATGAAGATCACAGTCAGAAGCAAAAACACGCCGTATCATCTGCTATATTATATATATATATATATATAATATATATATATTATATATTATATATATATATATATATATCTATATATATATATATATATTATATATACTTGTACCTTGTCACTCAGTAGTATTGAACTTAAGAAAATGTTAAATAGCACTGGCGATAGAACAGAGCCTTGAGGAACATTTCTCGTTTGGCTATACTTTGGTGTGAAAACACCTCGTTGGCGGCAATAGAATTTTCTGTTTTTTTTTATAAATTTCTAATACCAATTTGTTATGTACTGCGGGAACTTTAGGTCTTTTAGGGCATTTATAAGAATAGCATGTTCAGCACTATCATATGCCTTGGCTAAATCAAGGGTTACTAGGGCCGCATATTGTCGTCTGTGGCGAGCAAGCTTTATACGAGCCTATAAATCAACATGCGCCCACTATATAGAGTAACCTGGTCTAAATACAATCTGGCACGCACTGAGTATTGTATTATCAGTTATGGACTTCATAATTCTAATGTAAAGTATTCTTTCAATTAACTTAACTACATGTGATGTTAAAGCGATTGGCCTAATGTTATCTATCTCCATTCCTAGTCCCTGTTTTTTAAGAAGCGGTATTATTTTTGCAAGTCTCCAGTCAGGAGATATCCAACTATCTCCAAGTGAATGGTTGACAACATTAAGGAGGTCTTCAGGAGTAATGTCGAATAACATTTTTAACATTCCTGAAGTGACGCCATCTGGTCAAGGATCTGTGTTTGGCAGAATACGAACGACGTGCGCAAATTCATCCCTATATACTTCAATAAAATCATTTCCGAATGAAAGTTTTACAAACTTTATTTGAATTTGTGATGTAAATCTCTTCTCTAATCCTAATGCAATTACAGTTAATGTATCTTCCAACTCCTTTAGGAGAAAAAATAACTTAGTCAATATTTACGGGTGCTGTAATAGCTTTACGATTACGGAGAAATCTTGAATAGAACTTTCTTGTTGCCGCTCTTGGATAGATAGCTATACCGTTTTTCTTCATAATCGTCTTTCGCTAATGAAACTGTTCCCTTAAACGTAGCTTAAGTAAATAAATAATCTCTCCCAATTAGTAGGACATTGGTTGGTAAGGAGTTTTTTTTTTCATGCAGCTTTGCGGCGTCTATTATCTCTAGCACAATCCCGATTCCACCAGGCAGATATTAATTTTCCTTTTGTTACTGATATAGTGAACTTTGATTTTTCAATTGTATGCTTTAGAGTGGTACAAAGGCTCATAGCTTCATATTTGATTCCATACTGGGCAAGGAAGACAACGTTGACTGTAAATTATCTTTTAAATTTAGAGTAGTTTAAACAACTTTGCACCTGGCGATCTACCGTCACTAAAGAAATGCTGACTTCAAATACCAGGGGGAAGTCATCACTACTTGTGGCGGTATCAAAAACAGTCCAAGACGATATTGTCACATTTGAGCTAGCAAATGTCAAATCTAAGACAGACCTCTAATTACATCGAACGAATGTGGGAACTCTGGAATTCTAACAAATAAGGTTATTCCGATTACTCCAGTCCCACAACCGTTTTCCAGATGAATCAGTGCGGAATCCCCACGACACGTGATGGGAATTGAAGTCTCCCGCAAATAGTATACTGTTTCTGCAAAACCTCACAGTCACCTCAAGGGGTCTTTCTTCTTGTATTCCAGCTGGAAGGTAATTGTTGACTAAAGATGGTGGCACGCATCCGGAAAAGTGAATTTCTAGAACCACTACTTCATAATCATGTGATATTCGTTTGTAAACTAAGTGTGCTTTATGACAAATTTTGGATGAAACCAAAAAAAGTAATCCTCCACCACGTGAGTCATCAAAAGCACTGATAGTTTTTTAGATGGAAGTTTTGATCAGGAGACAGCCAAGTTTGTTGTAAAATTATGACGTCTGGAGATTGTTGAGAAATTAGGTATAATAAGTCTGTAGTTGCCGAGAGAATTGAACGGCAGTTCCACTGAAGTACTCTAAGGCACCCTATGATGATAAGCAAGCAGTATCAACTGCTTGATCTAAGATACTGTCTTTTAAGAAGTCCGCTTTAGTCCTAGGTTCCTTCACACTCTTTTTGTTTTTGGATGAAAAGAATTAATAAATTTGCTAGTAGGTGATCTGGTGCGTTTCAAAAGGTGAGCATCATATCTACATCCCGACTACGTATTGATTCTGAATCATATATACCTTCCTGTTCAGTTGTGTTAGATCGGAAAGGTCTTGCTTCATTATCAATAGAGGTATCTGCCTGATGTTCGGCAGGCTTGTTGATTGAAGCACTAGAGGTTGGATACGCTTAGTTATTCGATCAGATACGCCCGACATCTGTGAATCCATAATATTATTGAGTGACTCGGACACATTGAGTAAAAGTTTTTCTAATACTTTTTCAATGGCCTTTTCTACCATCGCTGAAATGGACTAAGAAAATGATGCATTCATAGCAAGAGGTGGACGAGCTGCTATGCCGGCATAACCCTGATTTCTGCTTTGAATTTCTGCCATTGCTTCTTTACGAGAGCATCGCATCTTTTAATGATTTCAATCACCTGAAGTTCCTTTGATCTTGCAGGGCAGTTACGATCGCCTGCAGCGTGATTTTCCTTGCACAAACAGCATGTCTTATTGTCTGATTGGCACTCAGCAGTACTATGACCGGCACCATATATGGCCCCGCATATGCGGCATCAAGTATCAGATCTATCCTTTAGTACTGTGTCTACAGCGCCAGCATTTAGCCCATTGAAACGTACGGGGAGCTAAAGTTTGACCCTATAGATAAGCGGCCATGCCTTGATCTCCGAAGGGCGATTCGTTCGATCGAATGCGGCAATTACCGTTTCAGTCGAAAACTTTCTGTTTGTTTTCCTGTTTGGTACAGCGGGAACATAAATAACACCTGCTGGGGAAAAGATGTCCAAGACTTCTGCTGGGCTTAGACTTGCGTCTACCCCCCGGACCGATCCTCTGCAGCAAGCTAAATGAGGTGGGATAAAAGAGCTCACCAGGATGTGATGCAGAAGTAGTGCACTTCAGAAAGTCTTGGATACAAGGCTTGTCTGGTGAGCAGCATAGTATTCCCCCGCATCCAAACTGACGAACCTCTGTTATTAGGGAGTGGGGAGTGATCGCATGAAGTTACGTTTGGATTGTCTTGGAATTCTTCGTAGGATGATACCACCAGTGCTCGGCACCAAATAGACAGAAACTCTACGGGTTCCTTTGCGGAAAAACAACTCCAAAGGCAGATCTTGAGGGGGATTAGAGGCTAACCAGAGGGTAGGCCTCTGGCCCGGAGAAGAAGCAGACATAAAATAAGATGAAGTTACACTTAGCAATGCACTCAAAACAGTTGCTGAAGACAGTTGCGGTAGATCTAATAAAATAAATGTATCCGCCGGCTACTTGACCAAAACCCAGAAGATGGAACAAAGAACGTTGGGACCTGCGAAGCAGTAGCACGCTTCTGCTCCTTCTCCTTCTCTGCGAAACGCCCAGCTGCCTCGCAGTTTGTTTGTTTGTTTCCCTGGACTCATAGCTCCCACCCCCTCAGTGAGATTGGCCAAGAAAGCGTAGTGCATTTTTACTGTGAGCATTATAACTACGTGTAATGAATTTGTATTATAATATGAATGTAAGGAAAACGACATAAAAAGAGAGCAAACGAAAAAAATGAAAAAAATGGAAAAGTGAAGTTGAGAAATTTTGAGATTTCGGGTTTTGTGATCACCACTCAGCTGCGTTTACTTGACCTCGCCAATTACAACTTTTTGTAATAAATATTGATTATTTGATTGAAGATCGCACAGGTGTGCGTTTGGATGCCTGAATATAATCGCAAACGGCATTAAAGGTATCCCTGTGGCGATGTCCCAAAACTGAGGCACTAAAGCTTAGTGCAGTTTCCGCCGTCAATCTAACGCCTATTTTCAGAAATAGAATAACTAGAAGCCTTCTTCTAAGTATATCGTATCGGCGACAATACAAAAAATAATGTTTCATTGATTACATTTCTCCACAGAATGCGCAGAGGTGATATTGTCTGACCAGCTCTGTGTAGATACAGGTTTAGGGGGGGGGGGGGAACACGACATCGAAATTTAGTAATTAAGACTTCGAGCTTTCTGGACTGGCTCCAATGGGGTTGCCATGGAAACATGAGGTGGTTATATTCTGTCCATGTAGTTATTTTTTCTATCGTATCAGTGGGGATAGCTGATTTTCGATATCTTATTGCCGTGATATATTCAACATCTGGCAGTATGGAAAAACTGGCCATCAAGTACGGCTCGTGCTAAGGAATCGGCCAATTCATTTATCTTAATCCACAGTGTCCCTGGAACCCATAGTAACCTCAGGAGTCTCAACTGCGGGGGTACTTAGTGTTTTGAATGTGCTTAGAATTCGAGAGTTCTCTGAAGCTGTCAGAGCTGCACAAATTGAAAGAGAATCTGTCATTATAACTGCGTTGTTTTGATTTGGTGGAAGTTTTCGAAGAGCTAAAATAATCGCCACGAGCTCCGCTTCAAAAACTGGAGTAAAATCAGGCTGTCTCACTAAGAAGGACCAGTCAAGCGAATCAGGGGCAATGCCTACACCTGCTTTTTGATTATTTACTGAAGCATCTGTGGCTATTATGTATTTAGTTTCTGCATGCTCCAAGTAATCTAATAATATGTTATTTAAAATTTTGAGAGATTGTAACTTGGCGTTTTGGGGGAATATATCATCATACTCAATTATAACATGACAATTCGAGTCATTAGTTTCAATTACACTTCTAATGTTCACATTTATATTTTGTAGATTCTTTTGTACAAACATTATCTGAGGTGTGTGAAACCGCGGCCAATGAGCAAGAAAGAAGGCGTCTGGGTTTGCAATAAAAGCATATTGAGATCTTCTTGCCGGTAAGCAATAACATTTTGAAAATGCTTGTACGGTCAAAATGCGAAATCGACAAAATAGTGTAGGCAGGCTTGCTTCCTGGTACAGTACGTTGATAGCCACAAATCTAGAGAATCCCAGACACATTCACAGTGCTTCTCACTCTAAGACAACTAGTGGTTTCGTTTTATAAGCAGGGCCACCCGAGAATAATATGCAGCCGAATTCCATGATGGGGCGCATATAAATCTTGTACAACGTTATCAAGGTGTGCCTCCGTAACCCATATTTCCAGTTACTTAGCTTGTGCAGTAAGCCTGATGCCCGCTGTGCCTTGGTAGTTATATACTCTATGTGTGGACCCCAGTTAAGTTTGTCATTATAAAGGGTTCCCAAGTATTTTATAGAGTCTACTTGCTGGATGGGTTCCTGTTTATATAGAATTGAAATGGAAATTGGGTCTGCAAGCGGAAACACCAAGAGCGCATTTTTGTTGACATTTACCGATAAAGAAATCGACTGCAACCAAATTTCTAACATGTTAATATATCTTTGTAATTTAAATTGTAGTGAGTAAATATCACAGTCAGGCAGCAAAGAATGCAATGTCATCAGCATAAATGTAGACAGTAACTTCTTGATCTGTTGGAATTGTGCTCATTAAAGCATTAAATAACACTGGAGATAAGACTGCTCCTTGGGAAACTCCGCGCGTTTGTTTAAATCTAGATGAGGAACATCCATCCTTGAAGCAGTAGAATTCTCTTGATTTTGAAAACTCTGCCACCCACTCAATAAAATATTGTTGGAAATTCAATCTCTTTAGCGTATTTAACAAAATGAAGTGCTCTACACTGTCATACGCCTTGGCTATGTCAAGCGTTACTAAAGCAGCGTATTGCCTTCTTTTTCGCGCGAGCTGTATTCGGCTCTCTAAATCAGCATGGGCACACCAAATAGAGAAATCACCAAGAAAGCCAATTTGGTTCGGTTTTATTACTAAATTGTCTGCCATCCAGATACTTACTCGGCTATGTAGGACCCTCTCTACTAGTTTGAACATGTTAGGTGTTAGAGAGATTGGTCTGATATTATCGACTGTTAATCCTACAGCCGGATTTTTTAGTACCGGAATGACTTTTGCTATCCTCCAATCCTGCGGCACCCATGAGTTTTTTAAGGAGTAGTTAATAACATTGGCGACGTTTCGAGGTGATAAATTGAACCGAATTTCAATCATGGGTGTGATTCCATCTGGGCCAGGAGACGCACAGGGTAAATGTTTAATCACGTTGGATACTTCCGTCTGTGTCACTTCGTCAAAGTCAGAATTTGTCGTAGACTTGTGCCAATTGTTTGGCACTACTGAATTGAATCTGCTTTCCAGACCTTTACCGATTGTCTCTAAGATAGTGGTCATTTCTTGCGCCGACAGATTATCACAAGCTGCATTAACTGGTGACGGCAAGATTTTCCGAGCTCTCATATGTCGGAACAGTGCATTCATATGTTTAGGCTTTGAGACGTATTCATAATGTATTCTGTCATATTCTTGTTTAGCTTGAGCTACCGTTCTCTTAAAGCCCGCTGCAATGAATTTATAATCGGCCCAGTTTTGGGGGGATTGATTATGTAAGAGCTGCTTCCAAGCTGCCTGACGTCGTCGGTGCTCTCTTGTACATTCATCATTCCACCAACGGCTATATACCCTTTTTGTGGATTCAATAGTAAATTCGGCTCTTTTGTAGGATCTTTTAATGAGTGCGTTTATCTTCAGTGCTTTTGTATCATCGCTCTCTTTCGCGTGAAAAGCCAATGCTGACTTCAGATCATTCTTAATTTTAGTGTAATTGACAGTTACTCTTACATTTGAATAAGATGGAATAATCGGGCAAGAAATATCAAAACTTATCTGTAAGTGTCAGTGTTGGTGCCACAGTATAACGCTTTCCAAGAAGTAGTAATAATGGCCAAACTGACAAAACTTAAATTTAAGGCCGACCTGGAGTGATTACGAACAAATGTGGGGGTTCTGACGTTGAGGCACGTCAGGTCATTAGCCATTGTCCACTCCCACAAGCGTTTTCCACTCAGATCAGTTCTAAAACCCCAACTCGTGTGGTGGGAATTAGTCTCCAACTAAAACTTTGTCCTTGCACCACGACGTTGTCAGCTAGATCCAAACTTCATGCGTCTTGAGCTCCATCCGGAAAATACATATTAACTAGGGTGGAAGGACTGCACTTGGGTAATGTAGTGTCTGCTGACAAAATTTCGCATTCTGGCGACATATGTTTGTATGAACATTTGGGTTTCATACTAATTCTATTATTAATAAAGACAGCTAGACCCACACCTCTCGATGGATGGTCTAGTCGAAAAGACCGGAAGTTATTTAAGTGGAACAAACTATGTACAGATAGCCATGTCTCTTGTAATGCTATAATATCAAGAGCGAATTTAGAAGTCAAGTGTACCAAATCCGTAGAAGCAGAATAAATTTATCGGCAATTCCAATGGAGAATCTTAAGCGACCCTATGGTTACGAAAGAGCTGCTTCCGCTACAGCTTTATCTACAATGCTTTCTTTCAAGAAACCTCTCTTTGAAAAGCTCTCCTTTTCCTTCAGATACTTTTTGTTCTTTATCTGTTTTGGTGAGTTGGTTTTTCTTGACAGAGGGATCGAGACCGCTTCATGGACCTAGGGTACAAATCCGTGTCATCTGAATCTATTGAATCTGCATCTTTGTCCTCACTTTGACTCTGGATATCTACTGCAGAGGGTGCTGCAGACGGAGAATACGATGGTGCAGTTTCAAATTCCTCATTTTGGCTGTGGACGCCTATTGCAGAGGCCCCTGCAGATGAATAATACGATGGCGCAGTTTCAGATTCACCGTCAATTATCGGTCGTGAACTCTCAACATGTTGGGATACTAGGCCTGACTCTCCCGTTGCACCAAATATGCGACTCATCTGGTTAGCCAAATTTTAGATAGAGAATCACAAAGGTTAGAAGCCAGTCGCTCCATGGATTTTTCTAGAGCCTTTTCTGTGACCTCCGCGATATTCAGGGAAATCGACCCATTCATTTCCGAGATATGTCGTGCTGCAACACTGGTGAGTTCTCGCCTGTATTTCCTCTATGGCTTCTCGTCGAGAACAGCGCCTACGCCCTATAATTTCAAGAATTTGTATTTCTCGGGCCTCAGCTGAGCAATCAGGACTATCTGCACAGTGTTGTTCGTTGCAGAGACAACATTTCTCTTCTTTAGCATTGCATCATTTGTTTTGTGGTTGTCATCACACCCGGCATCTGAGTACTGACCCGCATCCTTTAATAGTGTGACCGTATTGCCAGCACTTCGTACACTGGAGTGGTCGCGGTGATAGCACTTCCACTCTGTATATTAGTGGCCATGCCTTGATTTCGCTTGGGAGATTCGCTCCAGCAAAGGCTACAATTACCGACTCAGTCGGGATCTTCTGCTTCTCTACCAGTCGTGCACACCTATAAACGGAGATAGCACCAGTCACGGCAAACATCTCTAATACCTCAGACGGGGTCAAGTTAACATCGACCCCGCGAACAATACCTTTCATACATGCCAGATGCGGGGGAATAAAGGCGCTCACCGGATTGGTCGCGAAACTTGAGCACTTCAGTAGGTCTTGGACACAGAGCTGATCAGACGAAAAACATAGAATACCACCTCTGCCGAACTGGCGGACCTCTGTGATGCTGTGGAAGTGAGACGCCACAGCTCTAAGCTCCGCCTGGACCACTTTCGGATTCTTCATCTGAATGAAGCCGTCATTGCTAGGGACGAGGGCGACAGGAACTGCGGGAATGCCGTTGCGCAGAAACTGATCCAGTGGTAACTCCTGTGGCGGAAGTGAAGCAGACCAGAGGAAGCCCCTGGTCCAGGTGAAAAAAAAAAAAAAAACGGCATCTGAGTGCTCTTTCTAGCGCTAAGTTTTTTTTTTTTTGTTTCCCTGGGGTGGTGGCTCATACCCACTCAGGGGGATTGGCCAAGAAAGTGTAGTGCCGTTTTTATGTGATCATTTTAACTATGTGTAATGAATTGGTATTATAATAAGAAAAATGTAAAAAACAACATAAAAAGAGCAAACGAAAAAAAAATCAAGTTGAGCAATTTTGAGATTTGAGGTGTTATGATTACCACTCAGCTGCGTTTACTTCCCTCTGCCCTGGGGAGTAATAAATAATAATTTTTTGATTGAAGATCACAAAGGTATACGCTTGGTTGCCTGAATATAATCGCAAACGGCATTGAAAGCATCCCTGTGGAAATGTCCCAAAACTGAGGCACTAAAGCTTAGTGCAGTTTCCGCCGTCAATCTAACGCCTATTTTCAGAAATGGCATAACTAGTAACCTTTTTCGAAGTATATCGTAGCGCCGACAATACAATAAATAGTGATCTAGTGATTCCATTTCTCCGCAGAATGCGCAGAGGGGTGATGTTGTCTGACCAGCTCTGTGTAGATACAGGTTTAGGGGGGGGGGGGGGGGGGGGAACACGACATCGAAATTTAGTAATTAAGACTTCGAGCTTTCTGGACTGGCTCCAATGGGGTTGCCATGGAAACATGAGGTGGTTATATTCTGCCGATGTAGTTATTTTTTCTATCGTATCAGTGGGGATAGCTGATTTTCGATATCTTATTGCCGTGATATATTCAACATCTGGCAGTATGGAAAAAACTGGCCCATCAAGTGCGGCTCGTGCTAAGGAATCGGCCAATTCATTTAATCTTAATCCACAGTGTCCCGGAACCCATAGTAACCTCAGGAGTCTCAACTGCGGGGGTACTTGTGTTTTGAATGTGCTTAGAATTCGAGAGTTCTCTGAAGCTGTCAGAGCTGCACAAATTGAAAGAGAATCTGTCATTATAACTGCGTTGTTTTGATTTGGTGGAAGTTTTCGAAGAGCTAAAATAATCGCCACGAGCTCAACTTCAAAAACTGGAGTAAAATCAGGCTGTCTCACTAAGAAGGACCAGTCAAGCGAATCAGAGGCAATGCCTACACCTGCGTTTTGATTATTTACGGAAGCATCTGTGGCTATTATATTTTTAGTTTCTGCATGCTCCACGTAATCTAATAATATGTTATTTAAAAATTTGAGAGATTGTAATTTGGCGTTTTGGGGGAATATATCATGATACTCAATATTAACATGACAATTCGAGTCATTAGTCTCAATCACATTTCTAATGTTCACATTTATACTTTGTAGATTCTTTTGTACAAACATTATCTGAGGTGTGTGAAACCGTGGCCAATGAGCAAGAAAGAAGGCGTCTGGGTTTGCAATAAAAGCATATTGAGATCGTCTTGCCGGTAAGCTATAAAATTTTAAAAATGCTTGTAACGGTCAAAATTCGAAATCGACAAAGTAGTGTAGGCAGGCGCGCTTCCTGGTACAAGTACGTTGATAGCCACAAATCTAGGAGTCCCAGACACATTCACAGTGCTTCTCGCTCTAAGACAACTAGAGGTTTTCGTTTTATAAGCAGAGGCCACCCGAGAATAGATGCAGCCGAATTCCATGATGGGGCGCATATAAATCTTGTACAACGTTATCAAGGTGTGCCTCCGTAACCCATATTTCCGGTTACTTAGCTTGTGTAGTAAGCCTGAAGCCCGCTGTGCTTTGGTTGTTATATACTCTATGTGTGGACTCCAGTTGAGTTTGTCATTATAAATCTTTCCCAAATATTTTATAGAGTCTACTTGCTGAATGGGTTCCTGTTTATATATAATTGACACTGAAATTGGTTCTGCAAGCGGAAACGCCATGAGCGAACTTTTGTTGACATTTAACGATAACGAAATCGGCTGCAACCTAATTTCTAACATGTTAATATATCTTTGTAATTTAAGTTGTAGTGAGTAAATACCACAGTCAGCAGCAAAGAGTGCCATGTCATCAGCATAAATGTAGACAGTAACTTCTTGATCATTTGGAATTGTGCTCATTAAAGCATTAAATAATACTGGAGATAAGACTGCTCCTTGGGGAACTCCGCGCGTTTGTTTAAATCTAGATGAGGAACATCCATCCTTGACGCAGTAGAATTCCCTTGATTTTAAGAATTCTGCCACCCACTCAATAAAATATTGTGGGAAGTTCAATCTTTCTAGCGTATTTAACAATATGAAGTGCTCAACACTGTCATACGCCTTGGCTATGTCAAGCGTTACTAAAGCAGCGTATTGCCTTCTTTTACGCGCGAGCTGTATTCGGCTCTCCAAAGTCAGCATGGGCACACCAAATGGAGAAACCACTACGAAAGCCAATTTGGTTCGGTTTTATTACTAAATTGTCTGCCATCCAGATACTTACTCGGCTATGTAGGACCCTCTCTACTAGTTTGAACATGTTAGGTGTTGGAGAGATATGTCTCATATTATCGACTGTTAATCCTAGAGCCGGATTTTTTAGTTCAGGAATGACCTTTGCTATCCTCCAATCCTGCGGCACCCATGAGTTTTTTAAGGAATAGTTAATAACATTGGTGACGTCTCGAGGTGATAAATTGAACCGAATTTTAATCATGGGTGTGATTCCATCTGGGCCAGGAGACGCACAGGGTAAATGTTTAATCACGTTGGATACTTCCGTCTGTGTCACTTCGTCAAAGTCAGAATTTGTCGTAGACTTGTGCCAATTGTTTGGCACTACTGAATTGAATCTGCTTTCCAGACCTTTACCGATTGTCTCTAAGATAGTGGTCATTTCTTGCGCCGACAGATTATCACAAGCTGCATTGACTGGTGATGGCAAGATTTTTCGAGCTCTCATATGTCGGAACAGTGCATTCATATGTTTAGGCTTCGACACGTATTCATAATGTATTCTGTCATATTCTTGTTTAGCTTGAGCTACCGTTCTCCTAAAGCCCGCTGCAATGAATTTATAATCGGCCCAGTTTTGGGGGGATTGATTATGTAAGAGCTGCTTCCAAGCTGCCTGACGTCGTCGGTGCTCTCTTGTACATTCATCATTCCACCAACGGCTATGTACCCTTTTTGTGGATTCAACAGTAAATTCGGCTCTTTTGTAGGATCTTTTAATGATTGCGTTTATGTCCAGTGCTTTTGTATCATCGCTCTTTTCCGAGTGAAAAGCCAATGCTGACTTCAGATCATTCTTAAAATTTAGTGTTGTTTACAAATAATCTTACATTTGAACAAGATGGCATTATCGGGCAAGAAATTTCGAAACTTATCGGTAAGTGGTCACTGTTGGTGCACAGTCCAGCGCTTTCCAGGAAGAAGTAGTAATGGCTGAACTGACAAAACTTGAATCTAAGGCCGACCTGGAGTGATTACGAATAAATGTGGGGGTTCTGACGTTGAGGCACGTCAGGTCATTAGCCATTGTCCACTCCCACAAGCGTTTTCCACTCAGATCAGTTCTAAAACCCCAACTCGTGTGGTGGGAATTAAAGTCTCCAACTAAAACTTTGTCATTGCACCACGACTTTGTAGCTAGATCCAAACTTCGTGTGTCTTGAACTCCACCCGGAAAATACGTAAATAACTAAAGTGAAAGGAGTGCAGTTGGGGAGTGTAATGTCTACTGCCAAAATTTCTTATTCCGGCGACATATGTTTGTATGAGCATATGACTTTCATACTAATTCTATTATTAATAAAGAAAGCTAGACCCCCCACCTCTCGATAGACGGTCTAGTCGAAAAGATCGGAAGTTATTTAAATGGAACAAATTTTGTACAGATAGCCATGTCTCTTGTAATGCTATAATATCAGGAGCGAATTTAGAAGTCTAGTATACCAAAGAGTCTGTCCACTTCGTCTTCCTCTCTGTCTTTGTCGTTCTCGTCCGCCCATTATAGTATGCAGTCATCATATATTGTATACTTTCAATGAAGTGCACTCGAGCAGGCCTGGGATTCACGTCTACGTTTCGTACTGCCATCCGTGTTCTCCACACACTGTGTAGAACTAATGCCATGAGCATATGGTAGGGCACACCGCCTACTTTTATGACAGGAAATACATGCCATACTGTGTGGCTGGCAGTTCAAAGATCAAAGATCACGTGAAATCATCGAATCATTCCTCATCAAGAAAAACCAAGATAATTGCATATCCGTCCCATCCATCTTTCTACATGATTGTGAAATCAGTTTACTTGAAAAGCCATGACAATTACGTGTAGTTTGGAGGATGCGCACGCAGCTGTGCTGATTGTATTTATTCTCCTCTTTTGTAACAAAGATGCCAGTTGCTAGTTCAGCGCTTGTCCTGTGTCCTCCTTCCTTCGTGTGTCGTCTTTACGCCCTGCTTTTAAATGCGAAGCGTTTCTTAGCGAACGTCGGCGACTCTGAGCGTATCTATCTATCTATCTATCTATCTATCTATCTATCTATCTATCTATCTATCTATCTATCTATCTATCTATCTATCTATCTATCTATCTATCTATCTATCTAGCATTCTATCTATCTATCTAGCCTTCTATCTATCTATCTATCTATCTATCTATCTATCTATCTATCTATCTATCTATCTATCTATCTATCTATATCTATCTTATGTAGCCGCCTGCGACTTTCAGCTCTCCTGGCCGTTTCTATAATGCTATCGATACCAAATTTGGTATGGCATAACATGACTGTATGAAGAACATATTTGACTAGCTAGAACATGAAAATCATGATATGTATGTCATGGATGTCACGATTTACATTTCATGGTCCTGCAGCTTTGTGGTGGTTTCGTTCACATGACATGTTGCAAAACTGGTATGCTATGACATGATCACATGACGAACACAAGCGACAGACCCTAACATGAAAATCATGACATGTGTGTCATGTAACAACATGACTACATGCCACATTCATGATGCGCTCGCGGCCGTTTCGCTAGCGCCACATATACCAATTCGGTATTACGGTACGTGAATAGATGATAACGGTATATGACTGGTGCAAACATGATAATCATGAGATTTGTGTCATGTAAGAACATGACTACATGCCACGCTCATGATGCACTGGCTGCCGTTTCGTTATCTTCTCTTATAACAAACTTCGTATTGCGGGACATGAATGGATGACGGAAGTATAATACTGGTGCACACATGATAAACATGATATACGTGTCATGTAACAACATGACTACATACTAGGCTAATGATGTGCTCGCGGCCGTTTCGCTAGCTTCACATGTGCCAAACTCGGTAATACGCCTCGCGAACGGAACGACATATGTAAATTACACATCGAAACATGATAATCACAACATGCGTGTCATGTAACAAGACAACTACATGCGACACTCATCATGCGCTCGCGGCCGTTTCGCTAGCTTCACACTATGCCAAATTTGGTATTACGTGACGTCAATAGATGACGAAGGTAGGTGACTGGCGCGAACATGATAATCATGAGATGCGTGTCATGTGAGAACATGACTACATGCCACAAATCAAGGCGCCAATACAATTCGACGTGACGCGGTGCGCGCTCGCCGGCATTCTTTTCGTCGCGTCACGCCGGCGTTGCTACGCCACGCGCCGATCTTGCCATATACTCGGAGGCGCGCACCGCGCTGCATTGCTTTGACGCATGCGTGTTTCAGCGCGCCCGGCATCCCTCCTTCACGAAAAGAGGGAGACGCAGTGTTGTCTGGGTAACGCATCGGCGCCGAATGCAGCAAGTCGCATTTCGCGCCGGTTGCCGTTGGGCCGCGCCGACGGACGCTGGTCTGGCCGGTCGCGCCTGGCGTCAGACTATAGAGTGCTCTCGTTTTGCTAACGTAGCGCCGCTGTGCCCAGCGTGCGCGCGCGTCAGCGCTACAATAGAGTATATTGAGCCCTTCATGATGTGCTGGCGGCCATTTTGCTAGCTGCATATATACAAAATTTGGTATCACGTGACGTAAATAGATGACGAAGGTAAACGACACATCTAAACATGATAATCCTGACACGCGCATGATGTATGAACATGACAACATACCCCGCTCATAGCATGCTCACGGCCGTTTCGGTAGCTCCACATATTCCAAATTTTGTATCACGTGATATGAATAGATGGTGACGGCGGTAAACGACACATCTAAACACGATAATCATGATACAGAAGTGATGTACGGCATCATTTACCTCCACCTCATAAGGTTGCGTTGATTTTATAGTGACATATCAGCATTTCTCATTCGTGCTTCACTTATCATCGATTCCCACTGTACGTAGGATCTGCCAATTTTTTTACACCTTGATTCTACTTAAAGCTTCAACAACATGCTTCCTACAAGGTATGTGCACAGTATCTTACGCGACACCCCAGTAAGATACTTTGTCGAAAACAGCGCTGTCAAAATTTCCAAAACAGCAATTACTTCTTTCATGTGGCCCTTAATTAGGGCATCTTGTTGCCCCGTTGTCTATGGTAAAAATAAAATCAGGCAAGAAAATTAGACAGCCGCACATGTATCACCGCCCTCGAAAAAAAAAAAAACCATCTTGGTCTCGTAAAAACACTAACCTAGTGATTGTCTGCCTCGGGAACAAGTGTACAAGACCACGCTCCTCACTTTTGCACAGAACGGAACAGATTTGTTGGACTTGTCCCAAGTCGAAGGCCAGATAAACACTGCCAACATTCTGAGCAGCTTTCGTACAGCAACACGTTACATAAATAGCACGTGTAAAACATAGCACACTCGGGAAATAACAAATATGTTGTTCACTGTTGACCTCGTCAAAATTGACAAAATACGCCTTCCCACTTTTTTGTCTTGTCGCTCAGTTGGACTGTCCCTTCTCTGCAGTATTCTGTTGTGTCTCTGTAGTGTTTCGGAGGTACAACAAATCACTTGTCAAGTGTGACCTTCTATGTACTGTTTTCAAATATTGATGGTGTGCTGTGCCAGTTTCCGTGTCAAATTGCCTGACACTTAGACCAGTTTACTTTATTATCCGTGCAATCACAGAAGGACTTCACATTGTTTAGGGCTTCAGTAGTACATCATAGTTTCCCGCGATCAATTGCTTTCTCTAGATCAATTTGTTGTATAGCTACTCTAAACTTGAAGTCATCGCAGCATTCTAAAGTATTTTTTGCCTTGTGAATGTTCGTCGTTAAGGATAGCTTTGCGGAAATCTGCAAGGCAGCTTTACTGTAAGGTTTGTTTTCCAACGAAAAACTCTCATTCACAGACTGCTTCTTTCGTTCATTGTGCAGTCACCTCTCCAATTCCAGTGAAGGTAGTCGAGTACAACAAAACGTCTTTTTCTCCAACAACTTCCATGGGGTTGTACCGCTTGTTAACTCAGCCATCGCATGGTGGACGACACAGAATCTGTCGTTTATGAGGAAAATAGGAAAGGCAAAAACACAATGAGCGAGAAAATCTTTCAACGGAGTCTTTGAACGAGAGTTTTTGGATAGAAAACAAACATTACAGGAAAGCCGCCTTACAGATTTTTCCAAACTGTCCATTGCTCTACCTTTCATGCCACAGGTCTGATGTGGTCCGACCCTTTCTTCATCCACGGTTTGGGTATACGTTTGGTCTAAACACTCATGAATATTTCGAAGTCAAGGTTTGCGGAAGGTTTTGCTCCGCAGAATGAGACAGACAGCTGTCTCACAGGGTTGTACGTGAGTTCTCGGGATTAACACTATGATTGTTTTTAGAAATGATGCTGGTTATTCCTTCCTTTCATATGCCTCATCTAGCACATTCCGCAAAGCTTTTACCACAAGACCTCAATTTGTTGCAGAAATAGATGCCTAGTCGACCAAGATCCGGCTTTTTCTAGTTGTTACATTTATAAATGGTTATTTCGCTTTCTCTGACAGAGATGGGTGTTTTTAATCTTGCTTTTGTGTCGTCATCAGACTTCGGCATAAGTGACAAGAAATTGATTTATTGATATGTGGGGTTTAACGTCCCAAAACCACTATATGATTATGAGAGACGCCGTAGTGGAGGGCTCCGGAAATTTAGACCACCTGGGGTTCTTTAAGACAAGAAATGCCGACTGTACCACCTGTTTCACACTTAAAGGGGCACTCTCGTAGCGCTTGGAGGAAGGAAGGAAGGAAAATAGGGGGAAAAGAACGGCAGGGAGGTTAACCAGCCTATAGGCAGCCGGTTTGCTACCCTGCGCATGGGAGAGGGATGGGGGAGATGAAAGATAGTGAGCAGAGAGGGAAGAGAGAAATACAGCACATTCGGCAGCACACGCGCGCTCACTCAGTCATAGTCCAGTCTTGTCTTTCGCGGTGTGTGACATTGCTATTACAGTCGCTTGTTCAAGTCCGTGTCGCGCAGGAATTTCAACAGAGCTTTCGTCGCCTTCTGTTGCATTGTCTTTTCTCGGGCACTTGACAAAATAGTGTCCACAGACATTTGGCTGTTGTCGATGCGCGCAAAAGCGGACGCCAGCGACTGTCTCTGGATTTCATACAACGGACAGTCACACAGGATGTGGTGTAGCGTCTCTTCGCAATGACAGTCATCGCAGAGAGCATCGTCGGCCATTCCTATGACAAAGGAATAAGATTTTGTGAATGCCACTCCTAGCCATAAGCGATGAAGAAGGGTGGCTTCTCTTCGGTCGAGTCCAGTGGGCATGCGGAGAGCCATCAAAGAGGACAGGTGGTGTTGACGATTCGTATCGATCCTCGGTGGGCACCATAGTGAAAACGTTATTTCACGCGCAAGTCGTCGAAGATTACTGGCAGCATCGGTCCGCGAAAGTGGTATGGCTTCTTCTCGTGTTCCTTCAAGGGCTGCCCGCGCGGCAGTAGTATCGGCATGTTCAATCGTAGCGCTTGGAATCCCGATGCGGCCAGTGCGGCAGTCGTGTGTCGGCAGCCATAGAGTTAACAATCAGACAGTATGTACACTCTGTGCAGCAGCTCGCGCGTGCGCAGACGCTTGAGTGGCGTGTGCTGAACGGTTGGACCGCGTCGTCGGCTACGGCGGCGCACGCTCGCCGCATTGTCGGGCAGTGGGTGGATTCCTTCTTTATTGCGCGAACTGGGTGGACTTCGTTCATCGCGTCACCGTATACGCCTCGTTATACCGTCCAAAATGAGCGCCATCATCGCTGCTGCCGGGGACATGACGGGGTAGTAAGCTAAGCGGGAAGTTTCACGCGGCGAGTAAGGGTTGCCTCAGGTAGCGAATCCCACTGAGAAAAAGAACGTTCAGGTCGTTATCTTGACCTACAGCATTCCTGAACTCGTTCTAGTTTTATTTTTATATTATTTTGTTGAACCCGCTTAGCTGCACAGCAGTCACTGTAGACTGCTTCGTTTTTCTTTAGCTTGAAATGAACACCACGCACTGTACGTGCTCAGTGTGGTGTTCCCTGTCACAGCGTACTGCGGTGCACACAGGAAGAAGTATACGTGAACGCACTCAGTATATGTGAACGCACTGCGGGCACAGCCAAATAAAAATTTCGATGTCGCCGATGTCACCACAAACGGCGCAAAGCGCCGAAGCACCTTTCCCAACCTTGAATGACCAAGCTGGCGTGTGTGCGGAGTCAGTTCTTATCCGGTAAAGCAGAATCGCTTGTTCTCCACAAAGTCCGTGAATAACACATGACTGATGCGGAAACATGTGGATCGCCCAGAAGTGATTAGCGATCACGTATTACATTCTTGTTGTTCTAGTAAGTTATAGGAGCTCTCATTTTTAGAACGCAAGTTCACTCTTCGCGTGCAAGGGCATCAGCTTTTTCATTGCCTTCAATTCCAACATGAGATGGGATTCATTCTCCGCGTCTTTGTCAGTCGGTAGCCTTTTGTATCTTCACGTTTCCATCTATAGCTGGTTTGCAGTGACTGCAAATGGAATCCACTATGTCCGGGTAACACGGGAGGCTCGTTGCCCTGGCCGCCCCCACCGTCTTGTCATAGGAGCAAGCAGATGTTCGTAATCATGTCCCGGTAGCTATTGAGTCTCGCTACGGAACAATTTTATATTACGACAGACGCCGAAAAGTTTTTTTCTCAATTTTACCAACTTCCTGGTCCAGCGAAATAATTATAGCGTCATCATTAGTTCGGTTGGATAGAGTTAAAACTGTAACGAACGGCGCGTTCGGGATTGATGATCCAAGGTAATTTTTACCAGAAGAAAAAAAAACAATGACATTAACATTCGCTTAGTTGGCCATTCACAAATTCCGTTGAGAAGAGCGTGTACAAAAGACTCCTCCAAGTGCACCTATTTAGTCTTCCGAGGGCATTGCTCCGTGGGCTTCCCCGCATCTCAATGACAAATGATCTATGAGTGCTCAAGGACACACGCCAATTAATGCGGTGGCGTTATGTCTCTCAAGCTGTGACGTCTACTGTTCATTGATCAGCACTATAGTTACGATGTATAGCACCGGTTCCTGAAGGAGCCACACGCGGCGAGTCTGACCCGCACATATGCGCTTCGCTGCAGACGAGGAAAACCAGGCTGAGAAGCCTCACTTAGAGGCACTCGCCAGCCGAAACGATGGTCATGCCGGAATGCTATAGACAAGAAAGACACCGCGTGCCACTAATGAAGAGGGGGCTCGAACGTCATGCCAAAGAATCTTACACACAGGATGCGAATGCATCCAGAAGCTTGTCACTTCACATTTACAAAAAACGAACCCTACGCAAGAGCTTAAGAATATGTAAGCAACGCAATTGACCGTCACTTTGATTTACTTAGCGAGCTTTGTTACGCATTCACCAACGCGATCGAGAGAACAAGAAACGTTTCTTTGAATCTGTCAACCATTAGACAATTTGACATTACTAATATTCAAGACGCAACTTTAATCAAACAATAAACGGTAAGAATATTTATTTACAGAAATAAAATTGCAATTATGAGCACATCACACAGATGCTGACCATTTCTCCCTTCGCCTCTATAATGGTTGGCAGATTGTGTCGGGTCTTCTGGCACAAAAATCACCATGGCTATATTGCTTTAAGCGCAAGGTGTTTCAAGATGTAAAAAGAAAGTTACAAGCATTCTGAAAATTTTTGAGATGCTAGCAAGTGGAGCGCACTCAGTGCCTCTAAAAAGCTACATAATAATATGCGGTAGATCCCACGTACCATGCGAAACGATATCATGCGAAGCGTAAACCTTGGTTTGGGTATGTCACTCACAGGTTTGGACATTTCTCACCGTAAGGATGGCAATTCTTAAGGCTGGGAGCCTAACAGCAGGTTTAATAGGCTAGGCATTGGAGAACGACAGAACGCTCTATATTATATGTGCGAAAACGTTATTCCAAGGGTACATTCTATTCAGGTCCTGGGTTTGGTGATAGAAGCCAATGTCTCTAATAATCAAGCAGCTCAGCCTATTGCCAATAAAGTGCACGACGCCATCAGGCTCATCAAAACAGTAAATAACCGCTGACAAGGTTTTGGCGATGACAACGTCGTAAGGTTTGTTCACTCTTTTGTGCTGTGTCACTTCGCCAACGTAGCAACCTTGAACGAGTGGCGGAGATGCGAGAGGGATAAACTCAATGCATTGCTGAGGAACGTAATCAGGGTAGCCCTTGCGCTACCTATGTACACCGAGAGTAAAAGACTCGTGGAGCTAGGGATGCACAGTACGGTGGGAAATAGCCGGGCCACAAGAAGACTCAATCATCCGATCAGGAAGGCACATCATCAAACGGATTGGTACACCGATTACAGCAATAGATAATAACCACAAAGAAAGCCCCAATAACCTGAGCGAAAATATGACAGTAATGTCTATTCCAAGAAATGTTCACCTTATTCATATTGTGAGCAGAAGGCAAGACAGTGCCAAAACCCTCCAAGAAAAAGCTGAAAATAAGCATGAAGAATGCACGTTTGTCGGCGGGGATTTCTTGTCTAACAAACGATACTTCGCAACAGTAGTTGTGAACGGCAAAGGTGAATTAGTCAACTCGACTTTCACTTACACCACAGAATCAGAAATCGCCGAGCAAGTAAGCATCATATTAGATCTTTTAGACCCAACAAGATTGAGGATGCGCAGCAATTCTGAGGTAGCCGTCCGAGGATATGCCAAAAGAGTAATTTACGGACAAGCCCTAGCAATGCTAAAAAAGAATAATCAAACCACACACGATCGTTTGGTTTCCTGCTCACATGGGAGAAATCGATGGTGCGGCCGCGAAGCTCTACGAATCCTCCCGCAATGCTGCATAAGGACGTGTCAACCATGCAGTCGCAAGACAAGAAGCTTTCTAACTGCAGGGATCACATTCCCTCGTAAACAATGAGCTAACCAAACACTTTTACCTAGAACTCCCCCTCCACACAATAAACTAAACAGACCTCAGGTCATTACGCTAAAGCCTTTACAAGCAAGAACTTACACGCACCAACTCTTCATTACAACAAGATTTAAACAGTGTTCTCTATTCCTACAACATGCCATAAACGCCACGACATCGCATACATCTCAGTCATGCGCTCTGGCATTGCTCCGGGTTACACAGCGACAAGGAAAACACTGAAACACGGTTGGACGCAGCTCTACGCAGTTCAACATTAGAGGGGCAATTATGGGCAGTCAAATAGGCCCGCGAAGCGGCTGAATGGTCAAATCGTTTCGGCGCAAATGTGGGAGCGGGCCGCTTCGGGCTAGGACACTTGCGCGACCTACTGGACTTATTAAAGGTCTTTCATCCATCCATCCATATGAACAATTGAGAAATTCGAAAATAGGGGGTGGGTGCTGCAGCCAATGTTTCGACAAGCAGACTTGTCCTTTTTAAGACTGCAAAAGGCAAGCCCACTTTTCGAAACACCGGCTCCACCCCCTGCTTTAACGGGATAGCGTTAGAGATCTCGTGTCGCAGACATTACGCCGTCGGCGTCGGTACCGTTGGTTGTGAGCGAAAAATCGACCGTGAGCGAAAAATCGATAAAGATTCAAATAAAACAAAAAATAAAATTTTCCATCCCATTGACGATCGAACTCGGGCCGGTTGCGTCGCAAGCAGGTGTCCTCCCACAAAACTACAATGTTACTTGCAGCTGCTTCTAAAAAAAAACTACATAAATGTCATGTAGTAGAAGGAGCCTCCTTAGCGCATTTTGTTCGGCATGTGTCACGACGAAAACAATTACATTCGGCGATTTGTAGGCGCATTTGGGAGGCCATCAAACTACGTCGAAAAAGGATGAGATAGTGCAGCCATCACGGCTAAAAACACACAGGTACTTTCAAACAGCTCTAAAAATGGACAACCATGTGACTCTAGCGGAAATCATATCATACCTTTCCAGAGGCGTTGATCAAGCAAACAGCAAACGCTAGATAATGTGCTGCCGTCTGTGAGGCATTGTGAGACTCTTTATGGCCTCCGATATGGCAAGCGCGCGGCGTGTATCTTGGAGGCGACTATTGCTTTAGATCAAAAACCTGTATATGTACCATTCGCGCGCGCGCGCGCGTGTGTGCGTGTGTGTGTGTGTGTGTGTGTGTGTGTGAGTGTGTGTGTGTGTGAGTGTGTGCGTGTGCGTGTGTGTGAGTGTGTGCGTGTGTGTGTGTTTGTGTGTGTGTGTGTGTGTGTGTGTTGTGTGTGTGTGTGTTGTGTGTGTGTGTGTGTGTGTGTGTGTGTGTGTGTGTGTGTGTGTGTGCGTGCGTGCGTGTGCGTGTGTGTGTGTGCGTGTGTGCGTGTGCGTGTGCGTGTGTGTGTGTGTGTGTGTGTGTGTGTGTGTGTGTGTGTGTGTGTGTGTGTGTGATTTCACTATCGCGTTTAACTCTTAAAGGCGAAGCTTAAGGGTCCCCCAAGTTTTAGAATTTCTTATCGCAAGCTTCCATCTAAATCTAACACTTCTTGCATTTTTTTTTGCACCCGTGCAAGCGTTATACGCACAGACAGGTATGTTGAACATCGCATTTGTTTTATATGTAGCCCCAACTTGTTGCAGATGCGTAACGGTGCCAAGAGCAAAATAGGTATTACCAACACCAGAAGGGTTAAGCTGAAATGCAGCGCTTGTGCTTGCGAGGATAGTAGCCCTAGATGGTGCCACTTAGGCCACCTTCAGTGGATGGCACTTAACTGTAATTGATGCTAACCCGACTAGACGCCTGTTTTATTGGAATACATACGTAGGGTTCACAAAATAGATGGGCAGCACTGCCACCACTATTGACGTTTCACCAGCATTACGCCTCCATAGGTCTCTTTCAAAAGCAGTTCCGAGACCTGACGTGGCTACGTGGTAGAACACTTAATTGCAACCAGAATGCTTAGGCTCCATTTCTGCTAGGACCATAACATATATTCTTTGCATTAGTTGGGCCAGCGCTGCCGATGCCGGTTTCTCAAAGGTCTCGTATTTAAACTACCAATGTCTATTCTCAGCGTTCTTCAGAAGATATCAAGTGTCAAGCATCTGTTGCTCATAGCCGCATACCACGACCAGTGGTATACGGATATGTGTCAGATGAGTCCGGAGGGAAGAATTTGACGTATGCGACGGCATTTTCACATTCATGTCATGACTAGACAGTCATAATCTTCAAACCCTCTTAACCCTTCCGTACGAATTTTCGTCTACCCCACGTTAGATACTCCAAGACAGACAGACAGACAGACAGACAGACAGACAGACAGACAGACAGACAGACAGACAGACAGACAGACAGACAGACAGACAGATAGATAGATAGATAGATAGATAGATAGATAGATAGATAGATAGATAGATAGATAGATAGATAGATAGATAGATAGATAGATAGATAGATAGATAGATAGATAGATAGATAGATAGATAGATAGATAGATAGATAGATAGATAGATAGATAGATAGATAGATAGATAGATAGATAGATAGATAGATAGATAGATAGATAGATAGATAGATAGATAGATAGGAAAACTCAAGGCATCTGCAGTACACAAAAAATGCTTCGCATTTAATACACCAGATGATCCAATCATGTTCAAAACCATCAAGCGCTCATAAAACATAACGATGGTATCAACAGCTCCTTATTTCACATTTGCATTATGATGATGATGATGATGTTTGATGTTTTATGGCGCAAGGGCCATTTCACGGCCAAAGAGCGCCAGTTCATCTTACTAAAAACATGGACAATGATTGTGATAAGCGGCTGTATAAGGGCCATAAAATTCCTCGCGGTAAGGCGGGTAAAAACATACAAGTAATAAAATCATGACCATGTCGTGAAAGGTGTGTGTGGTGTGAATAGATGACAAAAGTTGGTGATAATAAAAGACGATGGTGGATATGTATGACATTAGCACAATTGCCTCACTCGTTCATACCCTTGCGTCCAAGGGCCGTGAGGCAAGTGCTTTCTTGTGTAACCACCGCAGCAAAAACCTCTCTGGAGAGGTCATGCTACGGGATGCCCGGGTATATGATATGAAAACTATGAATTTCTTTAAAAAACGCTAACAGTGATTTGTGACTAAAAAGCGGTTCCCTACCGACGAACATTGCAGGGTGTAAAGGTATATGTTGTCGGTAGGGTAATGGAAAGTGTTGTTTTCTTACAGTGTCCAGTTGTTTGCACTCAATTAAAATGTGAAGGACTGTCAATACTTCACCACATCTGTCACACAATGGTGGATCGCCACCGGACAAAAGGTGTGTGTGTGTCGTGTATGTGTGTCCTATCCTGAGTCTCGTTAGTATTACCTCTGTATGACGCGATTTCGATACGGGCAGCCAATGACCAAGGTGTGGCTTAATAACGTGTAGTTTGTTTTGTGTGTGTGTGTATCCCACTTGTTCTGCCAGTATACTCTGAGGTTTCGTTTGAGAGACGGCTTAAGATCAACGGCCGGGATTGATATGGGTGAAGGGGCAGTGCTTTTGTGGACGGATGCAGCGAGCTGATCCGCCCTCACGTTGCCTTGAATCTCACGGTGCCCTGGCACCCAGCACACTACAACATGTTGTTTGAGTGTGTATAGTGTGCATAAAATGGAGTAAAGTGAGACAAGGACTGGGTTTTTGTGTTTTTTAAGAGTGTGCAGAGCCGTTACTACACTGAGGGAGTCTGTATAAATTACTGCTTTTTGTATTTGTAATTGCTTGATGTGTTTAGCCGCCACAAGTATCGCGTAGGCTTCCGCTGTGAAGATACTTGTGCCTGGATGTAGAGGCCCAGCATCCGAAAAGGATGGGCCGACAGCAGCGTAGGACACAGAGGAGTTAGACTTGGAGGCATCTGTAAAGAACTCAGGACGTGTGTATTTGTGTTGAAGTTCCAGGAAGTATGTTCGGATATGGGCAATAGGCGCATGTTTTGTAACTTTTAGAAAAGACACATCGCAGTCTATAGTCTGCCATTGCCACGGTGGCGGGTATGCTACAGGAGCCATTAAACTGTGTTCGAGTGACACTCCAGTGTCCTCAGCTAGACTCTTCAGGCGAACTGAGAAGGGCTGCCTCATTGAAGGCCTGTTTTGAAAAAGAATGGAGCTCGACAAGTCATTAATAGTAGAGTATGAGGGATGCCTCCTGTCTGCTTTCACCTTAAGGAAATATACAAAGGACATGTAGGTTCTTTGCAGATGAAGCGACCACTCATTTGACTCCACGTAAAGGCTTTCTACGGGGCTGGTGCGAAAAGCACCCGTAGAAAGGCGGATGCCCGAATGGTGCACGGGATCCAGCATCTTCAAAGCACTTTGAGTCGCAGACTGATAAACAATGGCCCCATAATCTAAGCGGGTGCGAATAAGGCTTCTATATAGGTTCATGAGACATTGCCTGTCACTACCCCACCTAGTACGTGACAACACTTTAAAATATTCATGGCTTTTAAACATTTTGTTTTTAGATACTTGATGTGCGGTACGAAGGTCAACTTGTTGTCCAAGAATTAATCCTAAGAACTTATGCTCCGTATTAACAGACAGACGTTGACCGTTCAGTTCAATGTCGGGTTCTGAGTGCATGCCTCTCTTTCTGGAGAACAGGACACACGTGCTTTTTTGTGGGTTCAGTCGGAATCCGTTTTCCTCTGCCCATTTGGAGAGCTTGTTTAAACCTAACTGAACCTGCCGCTCACACATTGCCAGATTGCAAGACCTAAAGCCAAGCTGGACGTCATCGACATATGTACAATAAAACATATTGCGAGGGATGGTCAAGCGCAAGGAATTCATTTTTATGAGAAAAAGTGTGCAGCTAAGTACACCACCTTGTGGCACGCCTGTTTCCTGGACAAATGTTTGGGAAAGAACCGTGCCAACTCGGACACGGAATGTCCGGTTTGACAGGTAACTTTTGATTACGTGAAACATTCTTCCACGCACGCCAAGATGGGATAGGTCTCTTAGAATTCCAAAACGCCATGTTGTATCATAAGCCTTTTCGATATCGAGGAACACAGAGAGAAAATATTGTTTATGGACGAAGGCGTCTCTAATCTGTGCCTCGATACGAACAAGGTGGTCTGTCGTGGATCTACTCTCTCGAAACCCGCACTGAAATGGGTCGAGCAAATTGTTTGTTTCAAGAAAGTGTACAAGTCGGCAGTTTATCATTTTTTCGAAGACTTTGCACAAGCAGCTTGTAAGTGCAATAGGCCTGTAACTTGAAGCTAAAGAAGGGTCCTTGCCCTCTTTTAAAATGGGAATAACAATAGCCTCTTTCCAGGAGGTAGGAATAGTGCCCGAAAACCAAATAGCATTGTACAAACAAAGTAAGGTTTTTCGGGTTTCGTTTGGTAGGTTTCTTAACATTTCATACATCACACGGTCAGAACCTGGGGCAGAAGTATTGCAGGAGTTTAGAGATGTTTGGAGCTCAGCTAGACTGAAGGCTTGGTTATATGCCTCGTATCTAGTGGATATCTGTTCGAGTTTCTGCTTTTCTATTCTTGTTCTGTATTTTTGGAAAGTGTCAGTATAGTGGGACGAGCTGGATACCTGTTAGAAGTGTGCACCGAGGAAGTTTGCCTGATCTTCCAAGGTATCACCCTGAGTGCTTACGAGTGGAAGTGTGTGTACTTGTTTTCCTGCTATCCTACCGACCATATTCCAGACTTTAGCCTCCTGGGTGTATGAATTAACCCCTGATAAAAACTTCTGCCAGCTTTCTCTTCTGGCCTGCCGACGCGTTCTCCTGCCTTGAGACTTCATTTTCTTGAAGGTTTCAAGATTTTTGGCTGTCGGTGAGTTCCGAAGCAGCCTCCAAGCTCTGTTTTGCTGTTTGCGCGCGTTTCGGCATGCAGAGTTCCACCATGGCACACGTCGTTTTCCAGAGTGTCCATTTGTTTGTGGGATGCATTTTGTTGCAGCATCCATCAAAAACGCTGTGAAGTAGTTCACAGCAACATCAATGTTCAAAGTACAGATGTCATTCCAACCTAGATGAGCGATAGTATAAAACTGTTCCCAGTCGGCTCTGTTTATTAGCCACTTGGGAACACGTGGTGAGCACTCGGTTACTGTAGTTGTGCTCAAAACTACGGGGAAGTGGTCACTTCCGTACAGATTACTGACGACATTCCACTGGAGTAGAGCCACAAGAGATGGAAATGCTATGCTTAGGTCTATGGAGGAGTAGGTGTTATTAGCGAGATTATAATAGGTTGGTTCTTTTCGATTCAGGAGACACGCGCTCGATGAGAGAAGGAACTGTTCGATCAGTCGACCTCGCGCGTCATACCGAAAATCACCCCATAGCCTGCTATGCGCATTGAAGTCTCCAAGGAGAACATAGGGCTCCGGAAGTTAATCAATTAAAGAGTATAAATCACGTTTTTGCAGCTGATAGCTAGGAGGAATGTAAATACTGCAGATTGTGATCAGTTTATCAAAAAGAACCGCTCGAACAGCCACTGCCTCAAGGGATGTTTGGAGTTGTAAGTGTGCGCATGCAATTCCTTGATTTACTATGATGGCAACACCTCCGGATGATGTCATTGCATCATCTCGGTCCTTTCGAAAAATAACGTATTTACGAAGAAAATTCGTGTGTTTTGAATTTAGGTGTGTTTCTTGTACACACAGCACTTTTGGCGAGTGTTCATGTAAGAGTTCTTGGATGTCGTCAAGGTTCCTGAGGAGGCCCCTGACGTTCCATTGTATAATTTGAGTGTTCATGGTGAATGTAAAATAGTGCTGTGTGTACGAAAAGCAAGTGGCTGTTTAGACGGGGAATTTGAGTTCACTTAACAGGGACGTCACCGGGCCCTGTTATTTGCTTTTTCGTTTTCTTGGCGCGCTCCAAGGAGCCACGCCGCTCTTTCGGCACCAAGGGTGCCGACGTATCCATTGCCTCCTCGGAGGCACTGGATGCCCGCACATGCGGGCTGTTAGTTCGGATTACGGGCCTCGCCTGGTGAGGGGAGGCCTTGAGACCCGAGGACTCTGGAGTCTCCGGTCTCTGTTAGGGAGTAGGCGGTGTAGCCTGGGCTACAGCCGCCTTGGGGGCAGGTGCCACAACCGTCGGCTCGGTATGCGCGGGCCGAAGGAGTGGCGAAGGCTGGTGCGGCGGTTCCCCCTGACGCGCCGCATCAGCGTATGTAGGTCCATAGAATGGAGCGACTCTTCGCCGTGCTTCCTTAAATGTTATGTTATCCTTTATCTTTAATGTAATTATTTCTTTTTCTTTTTTCCAATATGTGCAGGAGCGTGAATATGCGGCATGGTTTCCTTCGCAGTTTGCACAGTGTGGCGGTTGTTTGCAGTTCTCAGACACGTGGCCTAGGACTCCACATTGTGCACAGGTCTGGCGACCACGACAGGTTTTAGAGCCATGGCCATACCTCTGGCATTGGAAGCAACGACGAGGGTTTGGTATATACGGCCTGATAGATGTCTTGGTGTACCCTGTTTGAATGGAATCTGGTAGTTTACTGGATGCAAACGTGAGTATTAAGTGTTTCGTCGGTATTTCCTTATTATCTCTTCTAATGATAATTCTCTGTACATTAGTGACGTTTTGGCTCTTCCACCCTTCCAAAAGTTCAGTTTCGGTGAGTTCAAGTAAGTCTGCATCAGATACCACTCCGCGAGTGGTGTTCATGGATCTGTGTGGTGTTACGGTGATCGGTACGTCACCAAACTTTGAGAGGCTGTCTAGCTTTACAAATTGTGCTTTGTCCCGAATTTCTAGGAGAAGATCTCCGCTAGCCATCTTCGTTACTTTGTAACCAGCCCCGAGAGTTTCAGTAAGACACCTGGCAACTACGAAAGGAGATACGGTCTTGGCTTGCTTTCCGGTTTTTTCACAGTGAATGACGTGGTAGTGGGGAAAAGTTTCTATTGGCTGGTTGAAGAAATTTATGTCGTCGGTGCGTACCCGCTTTAGGCCGGTACGATCAGACAGTTGAGGGAATGCTCCATGCATGCCGGTCTTATTTTTGTTCAGCAGCGTTGGCGGCCACCCACCACGGAGCCCAACAAGGGGACGCTGCAAGTTTGCAGGTGCTGAAAGCTTGCAGACGTCAGCCGTACAACACTGCCATAACCCAATGCGCCTAGACCAAGGTAGGCTATTTGCACAGGGTTAACCCTTGCCGCCAGGAAAATTGGAAGTAAACAGAAGAGAGAAGTAGACAGGAAAGCTAAAAAAGTAAGAAAGACGAAGATGTAGAGAGAGAGAGATAGGAAAAGGCGACTGCCGATTTCCCCTGGGTGGGTCAGCCCAGGGGTGCCGTCTACGTGAAGCCGGGGCCAAAGAGGTGTGTTGCTTCTGCTGGGAGGCCTTAAAGGTCCAATCACCCAGCGTCAGCTCAACCCCCAGGATCCCCTTTTCCCCGGGCACGGCAAAGCCACGCACGGCTAGGCGTGGGAGGGAGTAGAAACTCCCCCGTTAGCTCGGGTCCGTGGTGTCGCTACGCACCAAACGCCTACTTGCGCAGGCGCCCCTGCGGGGTTCACATTTGCATTAACGAGCCTTCAATTTAGGAGAGTATATGTATTTCCAGCTAAAATCACGGGAAACGGTAAAGAAGACATGAATGCGGCTGGTTTCCGGAGTCAGTTGTTTTCCTATTGTCGTCTTGATTTCCTCTGATTGTGCGTTCTAAATGGATATATACTTCCTTATGCAATGTACCAACTAATCCAACAAGGCATTGTAATACAGCCTTTAATTTCGCGTCGACACAGTGGCGCTCTAGTCTTGCTACGCCTCCCATTCTTCTTCCGCACAGTTCAATCGAGTGCATTGCGAGCAGGGCACTGTGTCGTGGCGCATTTCAATGCACGCGCGTTGCGACAGCTGGCGTGGGTGCCCTGGCATTCGCCCGCAATCGGAAGGAATCCGCGCACAGGTGCGCGCTGTAGGACAGCGCGACGCGGTACGCGGCTTCTTCCCTTCCCCGCAGTGTGAACCAAGTGGAAGAAGGCAGGCCAGAGCAGGTTCGTTGACCTCTTGCCGGCCGCGTCTCCCGGGGAGAAAAAGCACCGCAGCGTCGGCACCTACGGCGAAGCGCGCGCCGGCCCACAAGTGGAACGAGGCTCGCCGAGGAAGGCCGGGATTTCCTGGCCACCGGAAGGGGTGCCGCCGCCGCTACTCCTTTGGAGCCATGACCCACTCCCGGCCTCCGCGGCAGGGGTCGACGACCGCCGAGCACATCACCTGGCCGAAGCTGTAGAAACGCTGTTGCTGTTTCCCCCGAGGCACTGAATCGCCCTCCTGCTGCGCGCCCTTCTCTCCTGCCCTCGGGAGCGGAGCGGTGCTTCTCTGGGCAGTGCAAATGGAGCGGACGTCGTCCGTTTTCACAAGAAACCAGATAAAGAATTTTACTTTTCACATGCATATTTTTTATATAAAAAAACAGACCACCCTCCAAAAATTAAGAGGACATTTTTGCAGAACAAACATTTACCAATACTCCTTTTTTTCCACACACACTCTCCCAGTGGAATCGGCTTCCACAGGAGATGGCAGACTGCCACACTGAAGCATCTTTCAGTGACATACTGCTACACACAGCTACATTTTTGTTATGATCTGTTTTTGTTTTCATCTTGTTTTTGAATAGTTCTTTTTATGTAAGAATATGTTACGCTTTGTATTTCCCCCTTGCAATAATGCCCTCGGGCGCTGCAGGTATTTCTTTTTAATAAATAAAGCATCGTACCCTGGAGTGTTCAGCGCATGGAATTTGCAATAAAGACGACTTTTAGTACTGAAAAATTCTTCAAGGTGGTTCTGATCACACTATCAATGTTTTCCAACGATGCAGACAACATTAAAAATCATACCTTTCACGTGGTTCTTCGAGATGCTGGGTGACGTTTGTTTTTTCAAACGAACTGCATACTGTCTTTTTTGAAGACCATCTGTTCATAGCATATGATCAACAAAGCAATAGTGTATATGAAATGTGGCATAGTTGGTAAATACTACCCACCGCTAAAGATGTTCAGGCGGACCTGAGACAAGAGGACAACACAACAACTGTACCTGTGTTTGCACGCTGTAACTTTTTTTTATGACCAATAGCTCATCTTGCAAACATTGTTTCGATGTAATCTAAGCCATTCGGCTTATAGATAGTATGTTATCAGCGACTCGTGACGAGTCGCTGATACCGTACTATCTATAAGCCGTTCTTTTGTAGCTCTTTTGTAGCTTCTTTTTTGTCGTTCAGTGTACAAATGAATGCAGTGCACTACAGTATCAACCGTACCGTTAATGAGTGCCGTTAAATGTTATAAAATATTTTTTTTGTTCGCATTAGCGGATTCCGCAATAGTGGCGTCATGAGCGTAGTTGTAATTGCACCTGAAGTTATTAAGCATAATTATTAATCTTCCGCGCAAACGTTTAGTGATTCTGAAGTTTCAACTTAGCCGCAGCATAAGTGTATTCCAGAATGTTTTCAATAGATACGTATTCTTTCAGCGGAAGGGACAAGAAAGTATATAGACAGAATTTGCGCTTTCGATTATAATCCAGAGATATTCACCAGGTTCTGTGCGAACATCATGTTTTTAACATTGAAGTGAGTGAAGTCGAATAACGAAAACCAAATGTTTTCGTATATTCCGGAACATTTCCGCAACGTCATGCCCTGCACAACGGTTCACCTTCGCGAGAAATCTCCCCATCGACGCGAAGAGGCAAGTTTGTTCTACATAAAAAATGATATACAGAAAGCTTATGCATTGTGGAACACTACATATTGCTTGACAAAAACCTCATATGGCGCCATTTAATGTTGCAATGAAGAATAAATAGCTGCTTGGCATGTTAAGGATTTAGAGACGACGTCGCGAATGTCACCACTCCTCCATACAACAAAAAGATTCGCTCAAAAGACACACTAGTATTGATGCGTCAAACTTGTCGTCATATATAGTTGAAACCCCTAAGCATGCTTTCTAAATTAGATGTTCATCGCAATATTTCGTCTAAAGAATATTGATGTGTTTCCACATACCCTTAGGCATATCTTTATATCTTTGCTTCTTGGCCCGTTTATTCAGGGATTTTTCATTCAATATAAGTTGGACCCTCTATTGCCACAACATGCTCGACTTCATGTACAATGTCATGCTCTGACCACAACAATTGCGCAGCATTCGTAAAAGCGCAATACGGAGAATGTGGCAACTAAAACTACTTTGTCTATATAAGCATCAAATGTGGGAAAGTTTGGCAGAGATATAAAATTGTTTGTGTTGACTACAATACTTATATTGTGAAGTTTTATAATTCTGAACAAAAGTGTCTCGCAAACCGAATCGAATGTCAATCCATTAGAATCACATATATAAGGTTCCCAATACTCGAACACCCCTATCATTCACTTTTCCCGTCTATATAGTTGAAATCATTTATGGCAAAAACGTAACTGCACTTTATTCTCCGTCTTTGCAGTACACGTATAAGTTGACGTTAGAAAGCCTACCAAGATGCGAAAGAACTATGCACAAAAAATGTTGCAGAAACTCCACTGAATCGAACTGTCCAACCATTGAACCCCTTGTTTATTTCCGTCGTCTTAGATATGTACATGCTAGGAGAGAGGTTCAGGGCTATAGTTTCCATGTACTTCAGAGGTTGAGGGTTCAGTAACGTACGCACTTGAAATGTTTGGAGTATCTCAAATAGGTTTTGATACCCTAGAGCCTTGAATGGTTCGGCGATTGGGTTGCTGTGTAGTTTGGAAGTCAAAAGTCCGTTAGCATCAATGCTTAGAGTGTCGAGGGTTTGGGCTCCGACAGACTTAGAGGTACAAATCATGGGTTAGAGTGACCAGTACGCCATTGAGCCACTTACTATCTACCGTCGTTTTTGAAGGTTCGGGGCCTAGTCCCCAGATACTTCGGAGGATGAGGGCTCGATAACCTGTACATACGGATGGTTCGGAGTTGGGTTGAAGGTTCCTCAATCTATACACTATAATTTCGCTGTTCGAGTTCCCGTACGCCTCAGGGTAAACCTCAAGATTTAGGGAGCGGTTGTGTTTATAAATTCGAGGGTCCGACGGTGATGATGATGTATTGTGTCTTGTGGTGCAAGGGCCAGTGATGGCGAAGCCCTTACGCATATAGTAAGGCCTAGCTGCGAATCTGTATTCACTACGTAACCATGTACACTGCCCATGTATCTCACAAAGAACACTGCATATTCCTATGCGAAACGCATTACGTTATGGGTGAAATGATAGAAGGATGAACGGACTGATTTGCTGGCGAAGTATCCATATACATTATTGACAAGTCACCGTTTCCTGCAGAAGAGTTGCACAGTAAAAAATGTGAACGCGAAGGAATCCACTCCGACGTGTGCAGTCACGCACCCGTCCTCCGGGGCTGCTCTGTATGGAGGGACGGTATCTCTCGTTATCGCTTGCTACCGTTACCCCGCGACCGCAGTGCCCCCGCCCGGCATCAGTAACCTTCCTCGACATACCTCCTCGTATGCCCCTCCCCGGCTCTACCGCTTTGCAGCGCACTGAGCAACGTGTATTGATCCGCACACGCTTCTGATGCGACATTCTCCCAATGCAATGCGGTTGCGAGGCTGATACCCCCATATTTATACAATTAACATATGCTCGTAATTTGTAAATATACATTAACATGCGTGCACTGTTCATGTTTGATTACTTTGATATTCGTTAGATTTACTTTATCTCCTCTTAATTTTTTTGAACAGTGAGTGTTGAACATAAGAATAGTCGGTTACTCTATTACTTCAACTCCATCCCCTTCCTACTGATACCGACGGTAATGAATGAAGTTGAAAAACCACGGACCTCGAATGCATACAATCGTTCAGATGTGAATGGAGCCAACATGATCATTGAAACTAGCAAAGGCACCCCGTATTCTGATACGTCGTCGTCAGTTAAATTCTTTGCTGGACCACTGCTGATCAGGATGAAAAGAAAAAAAAAAGCCGCCTGGCCTCTTCCTACGGGGGGAACTCGAGCACATGCGTCACAGAATAGTGGGGTGGCTTTGGTAGGGGTATCAAGAGAATGTTGCATAATTGGGTATGGTTTGGGAATACCTAGTTATTTCAACTTTGTTATTCTTATTTATTGAATGAAGGAGATGCGTTGCCTTCAACAAGTGGTGGGACGCTGGTGTGCAATCTAGTGCCTGCATATACGGGGTGGCCATTTACAAGCAGACGCTGCCGGCAGCGGCCTTGCGAGAGGAGATGGTTTGGGAATGCTCAATTGTTATTTCGTCTTTATTATTTTTATTTATTGAATGAAGAAGTTTTGCCTTCAACAGGTGATGGGACGCTGATGTTGGGTTGTGTTCCACTACTGGTTGAAGGCACTGTTGCTTTCATCGCATCTACTCGAGTCCTTCACTGTTGTGAAGCTGCAGGAAGATGAAGAACGAATGCGAAACCGTCGAGTGCTGTCATGAGAGTGCAGGTAAAAAAAAAATTTGGAAGTGAAGTTGGCTTTTCATTTGTTTGTCATTTACTTCTTAGAGGGCGCTTCTCCAGACCACGTGAGAAATTTTAGTCAGACAGTGGAAGTTGTTGCGGGCCCAAATGAAAAGCTTTGTATCACAAGCATTTTAGGGGCGAAGCTCGTAAAACCGTGGTTCTGTCCCTCCTAGCTCGTCGTGGTTCGTGACCACCTATAGTTTGACGAATCACTCAGCAGGTGCGCACAGACGGACAGACGGACAGGCGTACGCACGGACGGATAAAATGCACGGACGCACGAACGGACTCTTCGCCCCACTCGTATCATTCACTCTGTGGATACGCTGTCAATTTTTAATTGCTTCATTACGAGCCGTGAACGCACAATGGGAGGAGGTGAGCTCGAAACATTTGCCACTCGCCCTGAGTAGACTTCGCAAGACCAATTCCTTCCCTGCACTCTTCGGTATCGGCGGAAGACGACACAAACGCACCAGCATGTCACCCAAACGCAAGGTTAAATATGCTCTCCCACCGCGGAGGTCTAGTGGCTAAGGTACTCGGCTGCTGACCCGCAGGTCGCGGGATCAAATCCCGGCTGTGGCGGCTGCGTTTCCGGTGGAGGCGGAAACGTTGTAGGCCCGTGTGCTCATATTTGGCCACACGTTAAAGAACCCCAGGTGGTCGAAATTTAAGGATACTTCCACTACAGCGTCTCTCATAATCATGTGGTGGTTTTAGGACGTTAAACCCCACATATCAATCATCAATGAATCAATCAAATCAAAGTTACATATGCATGCCATGCCCAAGCTATACTCGGCGACATCTTTTCTTGGCTCTGAAGGGAAACCTATGGAGGCGGAGCTTCTGCACATGTAGCACTATAGGCGTATAGTTCGTTTTGGCGCGCGTCTCGTAATGCTGTGGAAAGTGACGGGGGCGCACTCAGCGTTTCATGTAGACGCAGACGCCGCCTAGCGTTTGAGGTGCAAGTAAAAATGCGGGACTTTCTGACGCGCTCATAAACGCGAAGGCACAACAGATAAATTAAAAGAAATACGGATATCTTACTGGTGTGAGCTACGTCCCCTCTCAAATAGCTTCACGTAGAAAATGAAGGAGGATCATTTATATTTCACGTTGAAAATATGGGCGCTACTTTGGAACTACCTTCAATGGCGGCAGAATGCACGCGATTTGGCTCCGTAGCTTTTGTTGCAGAGCCAAGAAAAGATGTCGCCCAGTATTAGCACTTTCCAGATCAGCTAGTGCCATCGCTGATTGATTGATTGATTGATTTGTGGGGTTTAACGTCCCAAAACCACCATATGATTATGAGAGACGCCGTAGTGGAGGGCTCCGGAAATTTTGACCACCTGGGGTTCTTTAACGTGCACCCAAAGCTGAGCACACGGGCCTCGACATTTCCGCCTCCATCGGAAATGCAGCCGCCGCAGCCGGGATTTGAACCCGCGACCTGCGGGTCAGCAGCCGAGTACCTTAGCCACTAGACCACCACGGCGGGGCCTAGTGCCACCGCGCGGAATTTTTCGGAAGCCGGTGATGGTAGGTTGGTGCGGGCCACGGAGGAAGGAAAGGTAGGAGATGGCATGCCCAGCCGACGCGCTACGTGAAAAGTGTGGAGGAAATGATATCATGGCGGCCGTATTCACTGGGCACAATGGCAGCGTTGTTATTATGGTTGCGTGTTACGCAGTGGAGCTGGTGTAGCAGTGAGCGGCCGCGGCTGGCGGCGGCATGTGTGCAGGTCTCGTGCTGAGCCGTGGCGGACAACATCCGTGCTCTGCGCTGCGTTGTTGGTTACGCAGTGTTCTCTTGGAAGTTACTGTACTCTTAGCAACGTTTACAAATCCTTTTGTTCATTACGGTGTTTCACCAGTCCATAGAACGAGTGCATATCCATGTGTCGTGCAGCGGATGACGTGGATGAAGCAATTAGTGTTCAGCGAAATTGCGTTGGGCACCATGACGAAGCTGAATGACGACGAACGCCTTGCAGGTCAGTGACGGTTGAGCAGTGTTCCTGCTTGTGACAACGGACGACGCTGTTGAGCCCAGCAAGACGCAATGAGGACCATGTGCACATACGTAGTTTCGTGTTTTGTGTGTACAGTAACAACTTGCATGTGCGCATTAAAACACTTTTTCTGTTCCGCTTCGTACACTCTCCACCAGCATTGCATGTAATCTCATCGTAACAGCAACCGCGTTCAAGTGTCACTTGCACCGTGCTCAAAGTCACCACGGTCGCAGAATGCTGACGCCTGGTGAGTTTCACGCGGAACACGGACACAGTGGCCGGACGCTGCGTCGGCTGCGTGGCGGAATGCAACCGAAGAAGGCGCACGACCGACCGTGTTGTCTGTACAGTCGACTGAATTAATGACATGAAAACACTCGCCGTTGTCAGTGCATCTAGCACGCGTTCTCTTGTACTTGCTGCGTTGTAGGTGAGCTGTTACGCGCTGTTAATACTCGGACGAAATGATTTCGCCGAAGGTGTCGCGCTGGCCCAGCCCCGTTCCATTAGTTTCGGATCGTCACGACGCGCGCGCGGCGCAGCTCACGTGTTTTCCGAGCCGGAGAGAGAGTCGTGCCTTCTGCTTCACATTCGGATGTAAACAAGAGAGGAGAATTCGCCCAGTCAATATGGCCGACTTCCGGCTTCATCGCGGCGTCCACAACGATGTGACGTCAGGGCCTCTCCTACCTTTCCTTCCTCCGTGCGGGCCAATGAGGTTTAAAAAATTGCTGGAGTGGAAATTGTTGCCCAGTAGTGAAGCCGTGCCTATGGCACGATGGCGGCTGCATCGGCCATCTTAGTAAGGGCACAATAAAGCGTCACTGTTCAGCGATTAAGAACGGAGCATTTCCCACGCACGCCCAACCATAGATGTTTCTCTATGGCCCAAGGAGTTCAGTTTGAAAACTTGTTCGGGTCACAGTGCGCCAAGTGCGTCTCAGTGTTACTAGTTTTTCTTAATAAGCCTCTGATTGAAGGCAGAGTTCATAGGAGATTCTGTCACTCATACTCGTTTGTGTCTGTTATTTCGTCGGGAACAACTATATTTTAGTATAGAATTAACGTTGCATTCACACTACCACATCAAAGGCACTTGATCTCCAAGCGGCCACTACCAGAAAAGAGCATGTTTCCGACATCTTGGCAGGGCAAAAGCTGGCTTCACTTTTCCTGGCATGGCATTGCGGGGGCTTCCGGTCCATTTTCTTCGTTCAGCGAACTAGGAGCGCAGAGAAAACACAAAGGACGAAGCGAGGAACCACACAACACGCTTCGTCCTTTGTGTTTTCTCTGCGCTCCTAGTTCGCTGAACGAAGAAAATGAATTACCAACTGGCCCACATTTTGATCCTTTTGCTTCCGGTCCAGCAATCTTTTTTTAAACCTCGTTGGTGCGGGCGCGTCGTAGTCGTGCTGCGCCATGGTAAAAAACGGGCTACGAGCTAAAAGCAATCGCAGGTGTAGCGTTCCTATCTCCTCAATCACCCCTGTTCGTGTCACTCGACTACTTTGAACGATCGTTTCGCAGCTAACCCGGCGCGAGGAACTATATGCATTTCACCATAAACGCACGTGTGGCACTTTGTTTACACCAGCGCTACCGCTGTTCGCTCTGAATTCTCGCATATCGTACAGTTTGCAAAACGTGACCAGCGATAAACGCTGCCTCTCCTTCGACAAAACATCTCTGTGTTTAGCGCTTAGAGACACCAGAGGCCAAAAAGCCGCCTTATTCTCGAGACGCACATGCTTTCAGTAGAGCGCTTCTAGGCACTATTCTTTCGGGTAGCCTTCATCACCTCTCGACCCGCCATATTGAAACTCTCTCCGCGCCACCTACAGGTGCTGGAAAGTGCAGCTAGGTCGTCCACGCAAGCGGTGTTGAGACGTTTCGGCCTTCTCTGAAGTGTACTATAGTTTGCGTGAGATGTATCCCTATTGGCACCGTCCGCTGACCAGAGGGAGCTTCGTTTGCTGCGCTAGCCCATACTAAGTTCGCTTGCGTTGGCCTGTTAGGGGCACGCAGAAAACAGGAGGAGGAGAAATACTTTACCTCAAAAGGGAAAGGTGCGGTGGCGGAGTGTCAGAGGAGCCTACCCAGCGTAGGTCTCCGCTACCCTCTTGGCCCAATCCAGGATCTGGTCCTGAACCTCGGGAACCGAGCTGCACATAGCAGCCTCCCACTGCTCCTTACTATTAATGTGTAGAGAATGAAGTGGTGGGTTCCGAGTACACCCCCACATGATATAGTCTAGCTTAGCTCTTGGTTGGCCGAACATGCACAAAGGGGAGGGGTATATTGCAGGGTGTAAGATGGTGGAAAGATGGGATAGGAAACGTGCGGGTATGTAACTGGCGCCATAGTATTTCATGGTAGCACGAAGCTCCATGGTGTAAGAGGGGGGGGGGCACATAGTGCGCTGTAGGCGGCAGTGATTTGTTATAGCCTGAAAAGGAAAAGTCAAAAGACGATCTCTCGTACTGAAAAAGGCCACGTGGTCTAGGTGCCATTAGTGGCCTGCGCTCGGCCGGTCATTCCTCGAGCACAAGTATGAGCCGCCTCATTGCCACTCAACCCCGCATGCGCGGGCGTCCATATGAGAGCAACGTCTTGCGTGGGAGGATGTTTCTTAAGAATTGAAAGTGCAGTTCATGAGATGCAACTTGCACTGAACTTGCCTATGACAGTTTTGGAGTCACTAAATATTATAGTGATATTGGGGATGGATAGACCTAAACCGATGGCAGCCTCCTCTGTCTCCTCCGCAGAGTTGACAGTGATGGATGCCGTTGTGAGCGCCTTGCCGTTATAATCGACAGCAGAGAGGGCTTACAATGAGTATGATGGGTATTCTGCCGCATCAACATGGACCACATCATTGGCTCCATGCAATTATTTTCTGAAGAGCTTTTGCTCTTCGAATTCGACGCTTAGTATGATATGTTGGGTGCATGTATTTAGGAAGGGGCGGTATGAGTAATTGTTTGTGTAAGAGGCGCACACACGTCCCCGTGTATCTTTGCTGCAATCCACCAACTCACGCGGGCAGGGAGACGGGGGCATCGCGTTCCATTTTGACTGACCGCCAACCTATGATTGCGTTTTAGAAGCGAAGCTCCTTATAGCGGCACCCGTTCGTCCCTCGTAGCCGTAGTAGTAGTGTGTAACAAGTATAACATTTTGACCTCCAAGGTGGTGCCGGTGAGAGATTTCTTCTGTGCGTTGTTGAACAATAAAAGATAATGCTCAATAAACATGCCAATGGCTGCTAATGGTGAATGAGAGACAGGAGAATTCGGCTTTTAGTTAACGCGCACGCTTCGAATTTTTTATTGTTCAACAATGCACAGAAGACAAGAAAGGGTTGCTACGTTATACTCGCTGGTCGTAACCTCTTTGGTTTTAGAAAGGTTTAGCGAGCGTTGGGCCACAGTGCCATAAATACAGTGAACTGGTATATACCATGAACTCGAGGTGGTTAGAGGTGGGAAGTAGACCCGAAGCGCGAGCTGTTAGAAAGTGTGCGTGTGCCACCTCTCGTTAAGTCCTTGGAATGTCCGCTGGATGGCGGTGCTTCCATGTGCGGAATATATGATGAAAAGATGCGAAATGGTGGTACTTGGAGTGTTGACTAGATGGACGGATGGACACAGAGACAGATGCATGAACGGACGCATGGATGGCTGCACGGACGGATGGACGCTGGGGTGGATGCAGGGGTGGATGCATGGACGGACGCACGGATGGACGTGCGGACGCACGAACAGACGCACGCACGGCCGGGCGGATGGACGCACGGACGGTCACACAAACGGACGCACGGAGGAATGGAAGCAAGAACAAATGGACGGACGGATGCTTCGCCCCACTCTCCATCATTCACCCCGTGGATATGTTGCCTTTTTTTTCTTCGCTAGGCATTGTGTTCTGGCGCTGCAGTCCCACAGGAAAACTCGACTGCACGGAGCCGATATGCGCGCACGTCGTGTGGAGCGGCTGGCGCAAATCACCAAACCTTACCGCGATACATTGCTTCGCACCTCTGGAACTGCAGTAAGGGACGATGCACCGAACGTACGCCAAGCGTTGTCAGGGCTGGCGCCAGCACGACGCAAGAACGACGAGAACACGAACGCATACGTAATGGCACCAGATTAGTCTCACACCTCGCCTGATTTGAAGTAAATAATAATAATAATAATAATAATAATAATAATAATAATAATAATAATAATAATAATAATAATAATAATAATAATAATAATAATAATAATAATAATAATATTATTATTATTATTATTATTATTATTATTATTATTATTATTATTATTATTATTATTATTATTATTATTATTATTATTAAAGAGGCATCAGGATTCTGTTTGTGTGTATTAATATTTCTATCAACTTTCATTCATCTATTGAAGCAACAGATAGCACAAATTATGCATGTCATGTCAAATAAATCTCGCAGTGTCACGTAAACTACTGGGGCGTAGGCAGGATCGTTCCTTCGTCTGTATATGATACCTTCTTGTTAGGGCGCGAAAGGCAAGCGGCGCTCAGTCGGACATTTCACGTCTTTCCAGGCGCGTAACATTGCAGATCTTGGAAGACGTGATTGTGAGTGCCTTACACTTGCCAGCTCTACTCAAACCTGGCAAGGGTGGTTTAAGGTGTACAGAAACAGTGAAGAAATTGAGCGCGATTACACCCGGCCAGTACTTGTCTATAAGACCCTTCTGCATAGCTGCATGCCAAGTTCAAAGATTCTGAATCCGGGAGATTTCAGCAACGGGAGTGAGGAGGGGGAGTTCCCGTCGATTTATTTGTCCCTTGTTTTCACACAAAAGGAAACCCCCATCGCGAAAAACGGGGAAGGAAAGGGGCGTCTCAGCGACCCCGCAAGCGTGAACATCGGCGTTGCGGTCTTATATAGTGGCTTGAAGTGGCCGAACACACGAGGGTAGAGTTTCCCCAACAGGGGAGCGAAAATACTGCCGGAATTCTGCGCCATCAGAACTAGCAATATTGTTTCCGTCAAAAGAACTGACGCACGTCTTTCTGACACAGGTGAACGGAGGGGACGGAGCAGCTGCCCCGCCGTGGTGGTCGAGTGAAAAGGGTACTCGGCTGCTGACTTGCAGGATGCGGGATTGAATACCGGCCGCGGCGGCTGCATTTTCGATGGAGGCAAAAATGCAGTAGGCCAGTGTGCGCAGATTTCGGTGCACGTTAAATAACCCCAAGTGGTCGAAATTTTCGGAGCCCTGTACTACATTGTCTCTCATAATCGTATGGAGGTTTTGAGACGTTAAACCCCAGATATCATCATCATTGGCGTGGAGCACCTGGCTGCTGCGAAAGCGTGGATCTAAGCTCCGCTACGTTGCTAGATTCTTTGGACAGAAACGCCGAAGCACTCCTCGACTTTTTTATCGTGTTTTCAGCACTATCGGCAAGATGGCGCTACCAGCGCGCATTGCCACATCGTCACGACGCCGCAGCGCGCGCTCTCATCTCTCCGCGTATTTTGCCCCGCAGAGAGGAGGGGAGCGGACGCTCTGTCGCGCGCCCTTATCTCGCGGTGGGGAGGATCGTACGTCTTGGCTGGCGTTGGGCGATCACTGGAATGATTCTGTTGTAGTTACCGGGCGCACAAAGGTCACTGTAGTCATTGCGGTGTTCGTTTGCGAAAAAGGCGCCCTTTTCAGACACAGTGAAGTAACATCTGAGATGCTTATTCGCGTTCCTCTGTACCTGTGAGTACGTTTCGCCCGTATTTGTGCGTGAAGAACGCGGGGCACGTTTCGATCTGCTTGCCGTTCTACGCGTGACCATCTAATTTGTTGCTATCGCGTTCATTGTTTCGACTTTGCGGCAAAGCTGTAACTTTTTTGCGTATTTACTGCCTTTAATTCACCGCTGTGTTAGCCACGTGCCTCGGAGCTCGTAGATCGCTATCACGACCCCGCAACAGCGGTTTCGTGCGTGGTATACCTGTGGCAAACGGTAGTTACGTTTTCGGTCCACGTCCGCCAGCTGCACCCGTGCCTTCATGATGAAGTCGTGTTTTTAGGGGCGAAGCTCCTTTTAGTCTAACGTTGTCCTGGGTCGGGAGTAACCGGGATATCAGACAAACGGAATGACAGACAAACACATAGACAAACAAAGAGACGGACAGACGGACGGACGCATAGACGGGTGGACGGACTGATGCACGGACGCTTTGCCTTGATCATCATCATTCACTCCGTGGATATGCTGTGATACTTTTTTTTTATATATGATCGCATCTGCCGCCGTTTTGTCCGCAGCGTTTGCGAAAAGCGCCGTCACTTTGACTGGTCGAGCGGGCGCGAGCACACTTTCGGAGTTCTGCCGTTTACGTCGTCGTCATACATTATCGCGTCAAGAGCGACGGCGGTTTCGTCCACAGCGGTTGTGGCGAATGACAACCACAGTGTAGAAGACAGTGCGTGGGCCGGCCGCGCACGTCGTATGCTTCCGAAGCGTTGAGCAGGCTGCTATTTGGCTTTATTCAACGGTTTCCGTACTAAGGTTCATATCACCCGCCGTAATGAGGAAAAGTCTTCCGAACATCCAAATTTTTGCGCGCAGTACGATTTGGCCGCTAATTCGTATCCGCCAGTTTCGCATCATTGCGAAGGGTTCGCAAAAAAGGCTGGATCAGATCGGCATTCATTTTTAACAATGCGGCCAGATCACTCATAGAAATTATGATTTCCAGGACATTATGTGCGTACCTTACATAAGGAACGGTCTAAATGCGGGAGTCTCCCGGATAATCCGGGAGACTTGGCAGGTGTTCCTCTGGCTTTCTGGTTGTCTGCATATTTGCTCCTGTGCTGCCTTCCAACGCCTTTCCGAAAACAAAGAGACCCAGGAGCACCGCACACGGCGGACATTTAACTCAACATGCTAGGCAATAAAAAAAATTGGCAGATCCCACGTACAGTGGCAATCGATGATATGCGAAGCACGAATAAGCTAGGTTGATATGTCACTCTAAAATCAGCACAATGTTACCGGATGAAGGTAAATGATGCCGTAAATGACTTACGTGTCATGACTATCATGTTTGGATGTGTCGTTTACCTTCGTCATTTATTCATGTCACGTGATACCAAAGTTAGTCAATGTGGAGCTAGCGAAACGGCCGAAAGCACACTATCTGACTGTGGTATGTTGTCATTTTCCTAAATCACCCGCTTGTCAGCATTATCATGTTTGCGCCAGTCATATACTTTTGTCATCAATTGACGTCACATAACTCCCAATTCGGTATATGTGGAGCTAGCAGAACGGCCGCGAGCGCATCATGAAGGGCCCAATATACTCCAGGGGGGGCGCTGCGAGAGCTCGATGGTGACGGACGCACTCCACATCGCCTCCGTAGATTTTCTGCTATTTCTGCGGACATCCACCTTGGTACCCCTGAAACTTGGATTTATCGTCACCGCCAAGTTCTCCGCTTCGCCTAGACAACACCTTCGTCCAGGTGGGTCCAGTTTTGACAACTTGAGGGACGTCCTTCACTCCCGGCTACAACGCCGCCTCGCTAAGGGCTCTCAGCCCGGCGATGGCGGCCGCTAACGTGGTTACGGGCTATGATCCTACCTCAAGCCAAATGCTGTCCATGGAGCTTTCATCCTCCGAAAACACTATGCCATCAGAAGATGAATACCTCGACGACATGGTGAAACTGTGGCAACGCAAGCAAGCGAAATCGAAGTCTGCGTCTCAACAACAACGAGACGCCACGGCGGGCCACCATTCCCCAGCCTTGCAAGGAACGCCGGCGCGCCATCCCTCCGGCGGTGTGCCTACCTCTGCTCCGTCCTCGCAGCCAGCGAAGCAACGCAAGTGGCGTCCCCGTCAAACTCCTCGCCTCTCTCGCGACGACTACATCGTAGTGCTGAAACCTCGCGTTCCCTGCGAGCTACGCACATTTGTCCCGGCCGATCGCGCGGGCGACGCCATCCGCAGCTACCTCGGCGACCGGACTACCACGCAAATTCAAGTGTGGCCAATCTGGGAACAGAACATCTTGGTCTGTAGCACCACCATTTTGCCTATGGCACAGCGACTCCTCGGGGACTTCCAGCTGCAAGTGGGGGATCAGCAGCTGCCCGTTCGAGGCCACGCCAAGGCACCAGGGGATACATGCAAGGGCGTCATCAATGTAAACCCTGCTGAAAGCCCGGAAAAGATAAAGTCTGAACTGTATTGGCCTCAAGGTACTATCCTTGCGGTCCGCAAACTCGGAGATTCCGCGGCGGCGGTGGTGACTTTCGAGGGCACGAAGTTACCCCGCTTCCTCTTCTACCACTGCGTGGCGACGTATATCCGCGCCTATAAGAAAACGGTCCCTGTATGCACCAAGTGCGGTACCATCGGTCATCGACCACCTCAGTGCCCTCACGCCGCTCCAACCCAGTGTGCCAAATGTGGAACCCCCGCACCTGCAGGTCTAGATGCCCACGACTGCCACCCCAAGTGCCTCCTCTGCCATGGCGCCCATGAGACTGGGACCAGTGGCTGCACGGCAAAATACCGAAAATATCGGAAACGCAAGCAGCCCTCAACATCTCCTCGAGGGACCACCTCATGTTCGTCACAGCCAGACAGCAGCACAAACCTGCATCATTCGGCTCCACCACTCCACGCCGACTCTCAAGCATTCCCACCGCTCGAAGCACCAGCGGTGGTACCTCAGGTGAGCAGTTGGGCAGGGAAAGCTGCTTCTAAGCCTCTCTCACCCCCTTCTGTCGATCCTCCTTCTCCCGAACTTGCGGCCCTTCGCCAGCAAGTTGCGGCACTTCAAAAGCAAAATTCTCTTTTAACTAAACAACTCGAACTCTTAAATAAGCGACTTCAACCCCAACAACAGTGTACTGCAAAGCCATCCGGTATTGCCTCCTCTGTCCAGGCGGCTACGCCAGCTATGTCCAAGCTTAGTCCTCGCGCTAAGTCCACTCCCATTAAACCGCCGGTTCAAGCAGCCATGTGTACTCCAGCACTCGGAACCGGTGCTACATCTACTCCAGAAGCTCTTGAGGCTCCTGGGGCACCTCAGGTTCTCTTGCCCGCTAACCAAACTCTCCCTAGCGAAGAGCACACCCCGCGCGTAGAGGAACGCCTCACGCGCGTCGAAGCTTCGATTAATCACCTCCTCACCAGCTTCTCGGTCCAACGCATAGTAGTAGAGGTTACCCAGGCTATTCAAGCCTGGGCAATCACCCAGTTTCAACCCAAGGCATCGCGTTCCCGCTCCTGCTCGGTGAGCAGTGAGGGTACAGCTCCACGGCGTCGTCGTAAGGTGGCTACCACCACACCGTCGTCGGACAATGCGGCCTCCGTGCCCCTCCCTGCCTCTGAGGATTCCGAGCGGGACATGGAGGACCAAATATAAAACCTAGGACAGTCACGATGGCAACCAATCGTACGTCCCGTTCAAACATTGCGTCTAAATTCGAGATCATACAGTGGAACCCTGGAGGCTTCGGGAACAGGCGAAAGCGTTCACATCTTTCCCTTTTCCTCAGCTCACTTGGCTCTCAGCCGGCCGTCTTGGCGCTCCAAGAATCTGGCCCTGCTCCATCCCTTTCTGGATACTGCTCCTATGTAGGCGGCACCACCACATGCCTCCTCGTGCATAAAGCTTACACGGCGATACAGATCGACCTCGATCTGGATCTTCCTTACGACTACTGCATGATATCAGTGTTGTCTCAGCGGAGGGGCCAACCATCAATACATATCTTAAACGTGTACTGTCCCCCTCGCCTTGCGAGGGCTTCGTTTGCGCATCTCTTCCATCGGGCACTGCGTATAGCGGCCCGACAACCACTGGTGATTGTCGGGGACTTTAATGCCCCCAGCCCTCACTGGGGTTACCACTACGAGAAGGCCCGGGGCAGAGAGCTCAAGGAGCTCATTTCCTCGCTGAGCCTGACGCTTCTTACCGATCCGGCACAACCCACACGTTTCGGCAACTCGGTCACGCGAGACACATGCCCCGACCTCTCCCTCACCCGTCACATCCGCGATGCTACATGGGAAAATTTAGGCGAAAACCTAGGCAGCGATCACTTTTTACTCCGCATTTCGTTCACACCGCGGCAGAAAATGCGCCAACACTGGGGCCAAGCCCGTCTCACCGATTGGACTCAGTTCAGAATGCAACCATTCCCCGCCGGCCTCTCCTCGACCGAATATGCAGCGTGGGCATCATACGCTCTTCATATGAAACAAGCGAACACTCGCACCCTTGCAACCTCTAATTTGACTCCTGCAATCGATCCACACCTCCTACATCTTTGGCACGCTCGCCGCAGGCTCATAAGGCGCTGGAAACGCAACAAACTTAATCGGAAACTTCGCGCTCGCATTGAGGCGCTCACTGCAGAGGCGGCCGCATACCCCGCACAACTTTCCGATGCTAACTGGGCAGACACCTGTTCGAAGGCTGCAAACCAGATGAGCTCTAAGAGTGCGTGGCGACTCTTTAGAAGCCTTCTCGATCCCTCCACCACCAGGGGAGAAACGCAACGCCAGCTCCACCGTGTTCTGCATGCATTTCAGGGCACTACGGATGAACTCGCGCGAGAACTTTGTGACCGCTACATCTGCCGCACAATTTATCCCGCAGGCCCAGCATATACGTATTCCGGCGCCCCTAACACCGACCTCGACGCCCCATACACGCTTTCTGATTTACGATTTGCACTCACGAAAATGCGACGGGGCACGGCCCCTGGACGCGACGGAATCACAGTATCGCTCCTGGCAAATCTTCCCGACCAAGCACACCTCTCGCTACTCCAGCTTATAAATTCGATATGGGACGGTTCTCCGCTTCCAACGGAATGGACCACATCGGTCGTGACATTCATTCCCAAATCGGCAAAGTCCGTTAATATTGAGGCACTGAGACCCATCTCACTTACGTCTTGCGCAGGCAAACTCATGGAAACCATGGTTCGCGAACGCCTTTCAGCCTACTTGGAGGCCAGGAGCACCTTTGCCGACACGATGTTTGGCTTTCGCCCGCATCTGTCGGCGCAGGACGTCCTGCTCCAGCTTCAACACGATATCATAGAGCCGACTACTATGCGCCATAACGATAAAGCCGTGCTCGCTCTCGATCTCCGCGGGGCGTTCGACAACGTCAAACACAGCACTATACTCACTAACCTGTCTACCACAAACTGCGGGCAGAAGACTTTCAACTACATTCGCGCCTTTCTATCACATCGCACCGCCTTCATTCGCCTTAATTCTACCGAACACGGCCCGTACTTATTAGGCACGCGGGGTACACCTCAAGGGGCAGTTCTGTCTCCTCTGCTTTTTAACCTGGCGATGATGAACCTCCCCTCTCTTCTAAGCGAGGTCGAGGGAATACAACACGCACTATATGCGGACGATATCACAATCTGGACCAACACCGGCTCCTTAGCGCAAATCGAAGAACGCCTGCAAAAGGCTGCCCTTCTGGTGGACACCTACGCAGGTTCATGCGGCCTGGAGTGCTCTCCAGCTAAATCGGCTCTTCTTTCAGTCTCTCCGCTACCGCCGCCTCAAATTTTTCTTCCGTTCGGGCCCATCCCGTCAGTGCAAAATATTCGGGTTCTTGGCCTTCACCTCACATCGTCCTTGGATCCAAAGGGCACAATAGCAGGCCTCAGACGCACCAGCGAACAGGTGAGCCGCATGATACGGCGAGTTTCTACCAAGCGCGGCGGCCTCCGCGGGTCTCAGTCCCTCCGATTGGCCCACGCGTTTGTGACCAGTCCGTCCTCTACGCCTTGCCTTACCTTCACCTGCGTCGTCGACACGAGCACCAGCTGGACGTCCTTCTTCGTTCAGTATACAAACGCGCTCTGGACCTACCTATTGCAACTTCCAACAGCCGATTCACGGCTCTGGGGGTACACAACACCTTTGCAGAGATGCGCGAAGCTCATCGCGTTAACCAAATCAATCGACTGTCGCAGACGCCTTCAGGGCGCCGTCTTCTACACAGACTTGGCCTTAACCCGATATCTGACCAAGACCCTCTGCAGCCGGTACCAGAGCTCTGGCGTCAAAAGCTATGGGTGGAACCTCTACCCCGTAATATGAACCCTGACCTCCATCCTGGCCGTAGACTAGCACGCGCCGCGGCCCTTCATACGCGACACTCCGATCGTCCTGGTGTTTTCTACGTGGACGTCTCGGGTCCCTCCCCCTCGGGTCACTTCACGGCTGCCGTGATTACAGAGGGCAAACACGTAGATGGCCTCTCCTTTCGAGCAGACACAGTAACGCACGCTGAAGAGGTTGCCATAGCTTTGGCCGCCTCTAACCCTGCCTCACGCACCATCCTGACGGACTCGCGCTCGGCCTGTTCTCAGTACCTTCAGGGTTCCATTGCTCCGCTGGCGGCTAGCCTACTACAGGCAGCCTCTTGGCGCTTTAACTCTCATCCCATTCGTATAGTGTGGACCCCAGGCCACTCGGGCCTGCCCGGCAACGAGGCGGCAAATGCCGCTGCCCGCGCTTCTCATGTCCGGGCCGTTGCCCCTCCATGTCCCGAGACGGAATCAGGCAATACCAACCTGACGCGCTGCCCCGCCGCGGTGGTCTAGTGGCTAAGGTACTCGGCTGCTGACCCGCAGGGCGCGGGTTCGAATCCCGGCTGCGGCGGCTGCATTTCCGATGGAGGCGGAAATGTTGTAGGCCCGTGTGCTCAGATTTGGGTGCACGTTAAAGAACCCCAGGTGGTCTAAATTTCCGGAGCCCTCCACTACGGCGTCTCTCATAATCATATAGTGGTTTTGGGACGTTAAACCCCACATATCAATCAATCAACCTGACGCGCTTTCGCGAAATTTTGGCTTATTACCGGGCTTCGCGCCGCCTCTACCCGGACCCCGCACGCGGTTTGGAGAAAGCGGACGAACGACTGCTACGCCGCCTGCAGACGAACACCTTTATAAGTCCGGCGGTCGCCAGGCACTTTTTGCCGGAAATCAATGGCACCTGCTCGACCTGTCATGTGCTCGCCGACACATATCACGTCGTAGCATCGTGCCCAGTTAATCCCGTCCCTTTCTCATCCCCTTTTCCTATCCCAACTAGAGAGGCTTGGGAGGAGCACCTGCTCGGCTGCTCTACCTTGGCTGCACAACGCTCCTTGGTGGAGTGCGCACGGGCAGCTTCCAGCTCCACTGGCGTCCCGGAATAGGGTCTTGCCACTCTAGCACGCCGATGGACCACGTCGGCACTCTCTAGTAAACTTTTTCTGAAATAAATGTTTTTTATCACCACCACCACCACCACAATATACTCCAATGTAGCGTTGACGCGCGCGCACGCTGGGTAGAGCGACGCTAACGCGAGCACTCTATAGTCTGACGCCAGGCGCGACCACGGTGCGACCAGCGTCCCGCGGCGCGGCCCGACGGCAACCGGCGCGAAATGCGACGTGCTGCATTTCGCACCGATCGAGGCAGCACTGCATCTCCCTCTTTTCGTGACGGAAGGACGCCGGACGCGCTGAAACCCGCTTGCGTCAAAGCAACGCAGCGCAGCTCGCGCCTGCGAGTATATGGCGAGACCGGCGCCTGGCGTGGCAACGCCTGCGTGACGCGACGAAATGAACGCCGGTGAGCACTCGCACCACGTCACGTCGAAATGTATTGGCACCTTGCATGTGGTATGTAGTCATGTTCTCACATCACACGCATCCAATGATTATCATGTTTGCACCAGTCACATACCTTCGCATCCATTGACGTCACATAATGCAAAAGTTGGCATATGTGCAGCTAGCGAAACGGCCGCGAGCGCATCATGAGTGTGGCATGTAGTCATTTTGTTACATGACACGCATTTAATGATTATCATGTTTGGATGCGTCATTTACCTATGTCATCCGTTCGCGTCGCGTAATACCGACTTCGGTACATGTGAAGCTAGCGAAACGGCCACGAGCGCATCATGAGCACAGCATGTAGCCATGTTGTTACATGACACGCATCTCACGTTTATCATGTTGCACCAGCATCATACCTTCGTCATCCATTCACGTCCCGTTATACCAAATTTGGTATAAGTGAAGCTAGCGAAACGGCCACCAGCGCATCGTGAGCGTGGCATGTAATCATGTTGTTACATGACACGCATCTCATGATTATCATGTTTGCATCAGTCACATACCTTCGTCATCCGTTCACGTACCGTAATACCAAATTTAGTATATGTGACGCTAGAGAAACGGCAACGACTGCATCTTGTGCATGGCATGTAGTCATGTTGTTACATGAGACGCATGTCATGATTTTCATGTTAGGGTGGGTCGCTTTGTGTACGGCATGCAATTATGTCATACCATACCAGTTTTGCAACATGCCGTGTGAACGAAACCACTGCAAGAGCAGCAGGACCATGAAATGTAAATCATGACATACATGTCATGATTTTCATGTTATGACTACACAAATATGTTCTCTATACAGTCATGTTATGTCATACCAAGCTTGGTATTGACAGCAATATCGAAACGGCCAGAAGAGCTAAAAGTATTAGGTGGCTAGATAGATAGATAGATAGATAGATAGATAGATAGATAGATAGATAGATAGATAGATAGATAGATAGATAGATAGATAGCTAGATAGATAGATAGATAGATAGATAGATAGATAGATAGATAGATAGATAGATAGATAGATAGATAGATACGCTCAAAGTCGCGGACGTTCGCTAAGAAATGCTTCGCATTTAAAAACGCCAGGCCTGCGCTGAAGGCTCAGCACATTCACAGCGAAAGCAAGAAAAGCGGCCTTTCACAGCCTCTTCTAAACATTCATTGGGTAACTGCTGCAAGCACACTTGCTGAGGTATACCCACAACGGCATTAATAATAATTATTTCTGGGTATAGTAAGCCGGCTTTCGCTATGCTATTTTTCACCATTTTTCTGAGAAGCATGGCATCCGCTAAACACCTGCAAGGAATTTCATGCCAATTGTTCATGCAGTGGCTGACGACGATGAGGAATTATGGCTGAAGTGGGTATGCGCCACATTAATAGGTGATCAAATACAAGCTTTTTGTAACGGGTTGGAGCGTTAGACCACCCACTCATTACGCTATTCGCATTCCGTGACGCCTGGTCCTTCTTTTGCTGTTCTAAAACGCTTTAATATTAACAACGTGATTACTTTCCCGACATTAAGCCTGTCTGAGGCAAGTTTGCGAACAAGTACCGGCGTGGCTCAGTGTTAGAATACTGGGCTGGCACGTAACACACCCGGGTTCGAGACCTTATGTGTCCTTGGCACTCGATTTTCTGTTTGTTTCGTGCGAAGTGGTTACGGACACCGGCGGCGGCGGACAACTACGGCGCCCCACGTGACCCAAGTTGTGATCTCATAACAGCTTTCGCCGTAAAAAAGAGACCACATTCTGCAAACCGTGCAGGAAAGGGGGCAATTTAGCATGGCTATGCTAAATCATGCCTCCCTTGTGACGTCATAAACTACCATTTTTTCATTGCTTTACTGACGTACACGCAGCTCGCACACGTCTCTTTTCGGATATTTGAATTTTTCAAAAAGTTTATTGCGCCTATATTTACGACTTTGGTGGCCAAAACTGTCTTTTGTCTGCTTATTTTTGGCACCTAAAACGTGATTTTCAGTGCCTGAAAATCCGGCCTCCAGTCATCCCTATGATGTCTATCATTGTTCTCTCTACATAAACGCACCTATCATAAGTTAGGCAGGCGTGTCAAGTCACGCGCACCACAGCCAGACTTCTTTTTCGCACTTCCATTTATCGAAGACAGGCACACACACGCACACACAAGTTCATATTTACTGAAGTCGGCGTCAGAAATGTTAGCTGAGCCTTTGCGAGAAGTGGCACACCCTCAGTGGTCCATCGATGAGAGAATGATTAAGTTGAACTCTGAAGGACTCTTTGTCAGGACCGTCACAGTCGGAATTGAGCTGAATCCTATAGGCTCTTGGCGTTCTGTCCATTTGTTTGCACCGTTTGATGTGCGTCATGAAGGCTATACTATAGAAGTGTCGCAGCTCTTCTGGTAGGGATGTACAGCTCTCTCAGATGCAGAGAAGCGATGTGGGTGGAGAAAAGTGCGCTTCTTGGACATCTGCAATGATAATTCCGTGCGCTGTAGTAACACGAGCGTTCGTTCCTTAGTACTTGTGACAAGTTACTTTTGATACTTACTGAATCGTGATTGTAAATTACTTGACTCACGGGTTTTTCACGTCTGCTTAGGAAAAGCGCTATCAGACACCACATTGTTATAGGTAGCAGTTCATACCCAGACAGACAGACAGACAGACAGACAGATCAGACGATAGATAGATAGATAGATAGATAGATAGATAGATAGATAGATAGATAGATAGATAGATAGATAGATAGACAGACAGACAGACAGACAGACAGACAGACAGACAGACAGACAGATAGATAGATAGATAGATAGATAGATAGATAGATAGATAGATAGATAGATAGATAGATAGATAGATAGATAGAAGACAGGACAGACAGACAGACAGACAGACAGACAGACAGACAGACAGACAGACAGATAGATAGATAGATAGATAGATAGATAGATAGATAGATAGATAGATAGATAGATAGACAGATAGATAGATAGATAGATAGATAGATAGATAGATAGATAGATAGATAGATAGATGGATAGATAGATAGATAGATAGATAGATAGATAGATAGATAGATAGATAGATAGATAGATAGATAGATAGATAGATAGATAGATAGATAGATAGATAGATAGATAGATAGATAGATAGATAGATAGATAGATAGATAGATAGATAGATAGATAGATAGATAGATAGATGCCCGAGATTATGGTTGAATAATCGAAGGTGCCATCTAATTACGTATACTATGTTCTCTTCTACCGAACTGCCACAAAAGCGAGAACAACATAAAGCTGTGCATGCGAATCAAGCTTGTCTGAGCTCATCTCTTATATTACTTCAAATGTTATTCCTAATTGTGAGCGCATGCGTGAAAAGTTATACAGATTCGATCGAGGACAAATCCTAATTGAGCGATGACATTGAGAGTGAAGAGTGGCTGAGGACCACCGCGAGAAGCCATCACGCCACACGGCCCTTTGTGGTGGGACTTCTCGGCAGAGTAATTTACGGCGCCTATAGACGGCCCTTTCTGGAAGTTATTACCTGCCGGTCCCTGAATGCAGCCGAAGCATGTATGTATGCAGACGGCGGCGCGCGTGACGGGTGCAGTGCTCAAACAGCCTTTACTGCGGTCGAGTCGCTCAAGGAGAACGGGAGATTATAAAGCGGGGTGATGGGTCCGCGTCGCAGATGGCAGGAGAGGGTTCGCAATCTACATGTCCCGCACGAATCTTCAGCCCCGTTCATAATCGCGTTTTCGTCCTTCCTTGCTCCCATATTACCAGTTGCGTACCTCCACACGGCAACGTTTAAGAGCGGGTGCACTCCCGACGACCCAATCGAGGTACAAGCGGCGAGAAAAAAGTCAAAGAAAGGACGCAGCCACCAATGTCAGTGCCCCCGGCAGCCGCGGCTGAAGTGGCGGTTGCGCTGGGGCGAGTGCGCGGGCCGGCCCTCTCGCTTCGCCCGAAGCGGCCCGGTGGCCCGCATGGCGACCGTTCAACCCGCTGCCGGCCTTGGCTTACGGCGAAAGCGAAAGTGCGCAGCCGCCCCTTGCGTCACAAGCGAAGCGGTTGTCGGGAGGGCTTAACGGGTCTGCCGGCGCGCAGGCGTCACTTGCTGCCAGCTCAGGTCTCTGTGCCAAGAGAGTTGCGTGCACAGCGTGGACGTACGGGCGTGAAGGATGTGCTCGAAGACAGCGAATAAGAACGCGGAGAGCAAACTTTGGATTGTGCAATGCCTAAGATTTTCTTTATTCGCCACTTCCTGGATCTTTCTTGCAGACGGCTTGCCTAGTACAAAGTGCTTATGTCAACGGTAGGCGAACTACACGAGGGATTATCGTCTCTGTCTATACTCGCAACCTATTTTTTTTCACTCATGACAATTGTCCTCGTGAAGTAGTCACGGAATTCAGAGGGTTACGCCACGCATCCACAAATGTCCATTAGAGTCCCTCTCTAGTGCCGTGGATTCTTCGCACTATATACTTTGACAAGCATTTCTAACGTCTATCTGGGAGAACACACGCACGCCCGAAGCTACTCGCTCTGTGCGAACAGTGCTGCGAGGAACTAAATCGTTTTGGCGGCCGTTCAGAGTGCACTGCTTGCAGTGTAGGTTGCGGCAGCGGTCACGCGCGTCGCCCGCAGCGACGGGAGATCAGCCGCCAGTTCCCGCTGAAACCCGCCTGCCGCGTTCTGCGCCGGCACACCAGCGCGTGGCCTCGCGGAGCGGTGATTCACGCGCGTGTCCTTTGGCGGCGCTAATCGGATTGCCTGGTTACGCCAAACTCTACCCTTGCGGGTGAATGCAACCTTCGAGGGTACGCAACCCTGCTCTTACACAAACAGTCACGTTTGTAGACGAGCCAACCTTGCAGGAACGGGATACTGCAGAGAAGCAAACGTCTAGAAGAGGCAGTGACTCAGTGAGACAGATTGTATAAAAGTGAGGTCTGTTCTCTGTACACATCCAGGTGCATGAAATGGAGGACATTATCGTTACTCCAAGGTAGCAGCTCAATGTCCCTGGGTGATTATGTTGAAGACAGACTCCGAAGGCCTCGCACCGCTAATGCCACCATGGGCATATGTACCGACCAAAAAAACTATGGTCTTACAACGTAAAACGACTACCGAAAGGAGAGAGCAGAGGAACAATGTGGGCATGTCCCCGACAAACATACTACGATCCAGTCGCTTAAACTTGTTTGCGTGGATTGCAATGAAATGTAGCAATATACGTGGCGCGCTCGGCGTAAATAATCAGTAGGGATGTACCTGAAGAGTAATCGCACGCGTGTAGAAGTGAAGTAAAAAAAAAGACGCCGATTTCCGTCACTCATAGGCCAGGAACTAAATGCAAAGGCTTGCTTAGGAATTTATCGTTTGTTTCACTCTGATCAATCTGTCACAACGCTGAAAGACAGGGTTACTTCATTACGTGAAATTCCAAGTTGTCGTGCCTGGAATCTCACTGAAGGTAGGAAGACTACGAGTAATGTGGTGGTGGATTGCATCCAAAAGCAAGTGGAGTCGATTAAGTTAACAATGAAACCAAACAAACACCGTCCACTAAGGTTCGTGAGTCACCAAGAAGAGTACGTCAGCTGTCATTAACTGAATCTCAGTAAAACCTTCAAAGCTTAGATACCTGAGTATTCGTGTCATCTGTGCTGCGGCATCACAAAAAACAGATCTTGATGAACACTCAGTTCTCTCTAAAACTTTTCAACCGATTAATTTTAGTGGATATGCATTTTCTCACACGGTGTCGAAGCTGGAGTTTCCCTAAAGCCGTACGTTACACTTTGCATGGAACGCTGAATTACTCTACATGGAGGATGTGTCGTTAGTGTTTGAATCACACGAAGTGTTATAACTTATAAATCACGAGAACTAGAGTCCGGGAATATCCTATAATATACTATGACATCGAGGTATCTGACTGAAATCTTGCCGGAAAGATTGATCGGAAACGTTTATCAGTGAAGGCTGTGTGTGTTGATCGTCAACTTAATAGTCTCGCTCAGGCGTTGCTAAGAACTCCTAATGTCTGAGCAGGATTAGTCTGAGAGAAACTACAACAACAAAATTGAGTTCTGCATTCACCCAGAAGAGTTCATTGCTGGTGCTCAACGTTTTGAGGCTAAGTGAATAGTTTCTCGGTGTCCAAGTTTCAATAATACCTCGCAAGAAAAAGAAACAGTGATACATTACCTTCAAGAGTGGGTGGAATTGTCGAATCCGAATGAAGCCTCGCAGTTCGCGAGGGTTAAAGTCAACCCATCACCAGAAAGTGTCAGTGTTCCACATAACAGAGTCACTAAAACTGGGCCAACCGATCCGACAAAAAAAAAAAAAAAACGGTAGAGCTCTATCATTGAAAGCTCTGCTCTGCACGAGATTAAGCCTTCGATTTTTTAATCTGATTGATGGGAAAGGAGGAGGATTGAAAGAGGAAGGACAGGAAGGTTAGCCAGTTCTCAGACCGGCTGGTCTGAGAACTGGCTGGCCGTACGAGTAGTTATAACTACTCGTACGGCTTAACTACGGAAGAAGAGGCAAGGACAAAAAAGAGCGCTAGCCCAAGCATCTGTCTTGAGAATAGTCATTATATGCTGGTTTGTAAACGCCATGCAAAAGTTACTGCTTTGGTGTCGCAATTCAGCGCACTTGCTATAAAAGTCACATAAGTCAGTAGAGGGTCATCATATTGCTTTCGATCACATGAAGCTTGGCATAAACGTTCACTATATACATCGCATGTATAGTGGCAACCATTTCCACGAAAGTACTTGGTTGGCTTGGTTTCGTGGACTGTGGACTTCGTCAAGAAACTTGTTGGCTTGACGAAGACAAGTCCACCAGTCGAAACATTGGCTCTGCATATTTTGACGAACGGAGATACACTCATAGAACACTGAGGCAGCAGGAACACTGTGTCGTGTGCAACAAGCGGAAACGTGCTTTCTAGTGACAACCCCTGTTCAATGGTTTTATAAGTATGTACAAATCTCGATCGTCCCCGGAACTTCTCTCTAGTTTCGATATCCAGCGCGTGGTACATACAAAGACATCACATCTACAACACGCCGTATCAGTCAACAAGCGTTGTGTTCAGTTCAATGAGACCAACTCTTTAAGTGCGTTCACTGTATGAAACGCAGATGGAATGTAAGAGTATGGGACAAGGACGTCTCTCAGTTCAAGAGGCGGCGTCTTTGCTTCATCCATCGAGATTGTCTGCATCAAATTCATCATCATTATCATCATCATCATCATCATCCTGACTACGTCCACTGCGGAACAAAGGCCTCTCCCATGTTATTTTCGTTACGGCATATCTAGAAGTTTGCCTCGTATTCATTCCTGTAGAACATGAAGCCGGGTGCCTTGTCATAATTAAGTTCTACTTACTATAAGCAACAGGAGCGAAGAATTAAAAAGAACCGAAGGTGGACACGGGGCTCTCTCGATTAAGCGCGAGCGGTCCATTGGCCGACTAAAAATGGATGCTGCCAGGACCTGTCCGATGTCTTAAAAATGCAGCCAAATTCGTCCCATCCAAACGGCCTCGTACTGCAGCAGTACACACGCGCCGTACACGAAGTCGGGGTCGTTGACCGATCCGTACGCGTCCTTTCCTCGCTCAGCTGATCGTACAGCCGACGAGAGCTTCGTAAGGAGAGGAGTAGGGCCCCCGGTAAGAGGCAAAAAAAAGCGCTTATACACACACACCTCCTCGTACGAATAAGAAAACAAGAAAGAGAAACGCTGCCTTATTCCAGAGGCAGCGTGTCCACACACCCTCTTTGGTCGCGATGCGGACGACGTTTCCTCTTCCGTCCGGAAACAAGGAAGAGGGAACAGCCGTGGAGCCCCGAAAAAAAGCGAGCTCGCAAACGGGCTGTGGTGGCGAGCAACCGGCCCGTGCGGTGAAGCCGAGCGGTCCGCTCGCAGCGGGGAGCCCTGCAGGGTGGGAGGGAGCGAGGTCCTTGCACCGGGACAGTGCAACTGCGCCCTTGTTGCGGCCGCGCAATGCAAACCGCTCCAGAAAGCGCGGCCGGCCGGCCGGCCGCCGCTGGCCGGGCCAACCGATCTGACCGACAAAAAGCATTCGGCTGCATTTCGACGGCACAACGCCGCCACTTGCCTCCTTAGAAGGAACGTCCCGATCGGTACAGGACCTGCTCGAGTGGTAGGCGCTGGCCGTGGTTGCTTTCGGCAAAAGCCAAAAGGGCAGCGAAGCGCCTTCCGAACGCAGGCGTAAAGTTTCAGCCGGTATTATTCAGGATGCTTAGACTTGCTTATTTTGACTGAAGATGACCGTGACATCATCGTGTCATCGCAATATCTCACGAGCTGACTGCGACGTGCTACTTCTACAGAACGCGGTGCTGTAATAAAACATGTATCAAATTGTGCACGTACCTCTGCGTGTCTCTCATATTACACTGGCCTCGGCAGGATTTTCGAAGGACGCTCGTAGTTTCCAGTACAATCAAGCCTTCGCCTCATGATCATCACACTTTCTGGCACGTGACTCGTTTCCAGTGGCGTTGCGCAAGCGCAAACATTACTAGCACAATACTTTGTGCCTTCCCTAATCAAAAGTTTGCGCTGCACTTCCTGTTTACAACTTCCAGTTTAAAGCCTCCTGCAAACTTACAAGCTAGCATCTCTAGGATCCTTTCCAATCATATGAAAAAGAGGACATTATGTACCGACGGGTCCACTGTTAAAGGGAACATTTGCGTGAGCAGCATGTTTTATATTCGCTATCTTACGGAATCATAGTTGCTTAGATATGCATAAGGCTAGTGGTGGTTGAACGTTCCGACTCCTCTTGACAGACTACAGGCTTGCCTGAAGATTGTTGCTTAAATCACTTGCTCTTAGAGGGCCAGGAATATTGATGGTTGCACATGTGCAGTCGAGTCTTCTCTTTAACAGTGGACCATGCTGTACATCTTGCTTCCCTTGCACATTTCTACAAAAGTCATTAATACGTTTGCTGTGTCTTAAGATCTTTACTAATCTCTCTGATCAGAGCACAGACTGCCCCCGTTCTTTTTTTTCGCATAGTGAGCACCACACCGTATAACAATGCGTACTGCCTGTTGTCGTTGTGCAGGCCACTTTAATGTAAGCGCATATATATATATATATATATATATATATATATATATATATATATATATATATATATATATATATATATATATATATATATATATATATATATATATATATTCAGTTGATTTACATTTATCCAGCATATCTTTTTTCTAAAATGGAATATTTACTTTTGTCGAATGTTTTTGGGTATGCATGGTGTAGGAGATTCTGCCCAATCCATCATCGCAGACTTACTCGTACCTATAGTTTAACAGCACCGTGAATTATCTTCTAGTCCGTGGTCTGTAAAACTTGAGCTCTCAAATGTTGCGCAAGACCACAACCCGGACAAGATAAAGACCATACAGTGAAAATCGGAATCTCTGAGTCAATGTAGTATGTTCACACGATGCACACTAAGCGTTTCAAAGTGGCTCCGTGTTTATGTGACCAGCGAGAGAAGTCACCGTGGCTCATTTCGCGGAACAGTCTCGCTTGATGAAGCACGTCCTTTACGCGGCTAAATTTGTCCCCGTTTCGAGTAGTACGTTTAAAGAGAACATTAAAACGATGGCGAACAGCGAGCATGCCAGCGTTATTGGTTGGCGGCAACCTGCAAGACTGCACTGCCTTGAACTCCGTGCCGGAGATTGCATTTCGGTCAACAGAAACGTCCTTTAGTTCGGCAGTCTCGTATAGAAAGCAGCAGCTACAGAATCTCCGCGGCATTCAGCGGCGGAAGCCATGCAAGAACATTTGGACGACCATAACGCCGTCTTTATTGAGGTTGTTGGTTTTTTGTTCAATATACTCCGCTGCATTAATAAGTCTACCCTTATATCGAGTTAATACAACTTGAACTAAGCCGCAAGTTCCCAATTATCAATGCCCAAATTTTTAGTACATTCAAATTCAGAAATTTGTCATGAGGTGAGGATCTGAATATTCCTCATCTTCACTGCAGTGGTAAAGTTATTTTGCATTGTCGTCGAAGATGCAAGCACGTATTGACATAAGAGCGAAATCACATCACGCATTCCATTCATCAGTCAGAACTCACCCACCCCTGTATAGGGTAACAAGCCTGTGGTGCAACCTGCATGGTAAACCTACCCATCTTTCCATTCTCTTTCTCACACTCTCTTCACTAGCTAGAAGCGCTCGCAAGTGCTGATGTCAACGAATCGTGACGTACGGACATTCGCCGTCTTATTAAAAAAACTACAGGTCACGTTTCCAACGGAAACCTACGAAATAAGGGAAATCTTACGGGCTCGTGCCTTCATTGTTAAGCGCATTACTTAGAACTAACAGACAATAAATCCAAAAAAAGTATAGGGGTTGTCATTTTCTATTAAATATGACGCAAATGTAAAGAAAGTAAACTGGAAGATAACATAACTTGCCGAAGGCAGAGACCAAACCTGCGACCTTGGAATATTACATTCTATGCTTACAGCGCCAGAAGCGTTATTTTAGGTTAGAGGTTCTGCCTCTGCCAGTAGAAGATTACCGTTTGTCCACCTCCCTTCCTCTAGGTTAACGTCATAATTCATACAAATAACATCTGCTATATTTTCTTTGGATTTTTAGTCTACTACACGAGTTCGAACCGCTTTCGAAAATTGGTTCTACACCTAGCCGGCCACCAATCACGTCGTTTAGAGCGGTTGACATCCTCTACATATGATCGCCACGAGCTACCTCTCAGCCTGTGGTACAAAATCTGTACAGTATTTTTTTTTTTGCAGGTGCCTTTTGACGTACGGCGTACTGAAAGCACGAAATTAATGAAGCCTCAAAACAAACAAACACTTATTTGTCGGGTGACTAAGGTGATGTCACACCCATGATGTCCGAGCTTCTCTGTCTCGTCTTTCGTGGACGCGAAGCACACTGCCCACTACACCTTAATCGTCACGGGTAAATCATTGCCTAATTCTAAGGTAAGACCACCGAAATGTGGTCTGAACCATATGGTCAGGCATCGATTGCCTAACAACTTTGCCCGACTATGCTCCTTGAACACTACTAAAGACTGTCATCGGCTACGTTCCGGCCCGTGTGAAAGTTTTCCTCGAAGATACGCGAAGTTTCTTCTCATTGTATATGTGAATAGAAAATCTTTAGTATACAGCAAGAAGGTAACAGAGGTTTAATCTACGTTTCGACCGGAGTCCTGTCATGATCTAAATCCAGTGCAGCGTCGACACGATATAATCATTGGACATATGCGAATAAAACCTACTAGCAAAAACAAAAACCAAAACAAAAAGAAGCATTGCCAAATCCCCTAAGGCTTATTCTGATACTCTTTCTTGCAACAATTAAGAAGGTCCGGAATTTCACCAGCCGGCTCTTCTTGTCAGAAGTTATACTAAGATATAACGAGATTATCCTCAAGGATTCAGTATTCGTGATCAATTAATTTTGCACTTTGTCCAGCCATGCCAATACCAGTGATGCAAATTTAGAGCCTGTACCATATTCCCCGACTGTGATTAGGGTGTCCGTCTTTACTAGCAGACTCCATTTCACGCAGCTATATATACTAGAAGTGGTTGCAGCGACGTCCGTCTTCCCCGTAACTATAGACCGGGCGTAAAGCTGCAGTTCCCAAATTTGGGCTCTCCCGGATGAATGAATCAATATAGCCTCGCAACGTCATGTTGGTAGAGATGTACAATTTCCCAGAAATTTTAAGCAATCGAAAAGAAAACTTGTTCTTTTTTCACCACTTTTGCAAAATTTTCGAAGGAAAAAAGTAAAAAAAAAACAAATTTCCTATAACAATAGCTTATTGCCGCATAGTAATAGTTCATTGCCAAATGTCAAAAACGATAACTTTCATTGTGTGAATAACAGAAATAAAATGACTTTTTTTGTTTTTCACAAATGAATACGGCATTTAACAGATCGAAGGCAGGCCGGTAACATCTACGCGAACTCGTATAGCTCTCTGCGAATGGTTGCGGCTTCCTAGAATCGTCACTGCAGTTCTAATAAAGAAAAATCTATTTCGTCGTGGCTTCGACTAATGAAAACATTGGTCAAGATGGTGAGATGATGAAGTTGAAATTCTTATTAGGAGTCGGTGTCGCTGCCTTCATCTGTAGCTTTCTTCTTGGGAAAAGCTCATTGGGAAAAGCGTAGCTACCGCGAGTCCCCGTTTCCCGCCAATGATCTCCCCGACCACGAAGTGCATCCGCACGTCCGAAATCGGTTCAACCATTTCGGAGTCCGCTTGCACACGGCTTGCTAACGCTCGGTGTTGCCTAAGCTTTCTTTTTTTTTTTTCCTGTACGTTTTCCCACGCGAAAATTTTAGCCAATTTTTGCAACTGCGCCGAAAGAAAAACAGTTTTTTTTTTATTCTAACGTCTTTTTTTTTTTACACTTCGCATCTGTACGTGCGCGCCTACGGAAGGAAGCGCCCAAGGCGAACGCTGCGAATGATAAAAACGGCGAGCGAATGAACGCGCGGGGGAAATGGATGCAGCGACTCCAGTCGGGAACGAAAGTGAGGCGTCCGCTGCTCCAAGGTTGCTTCGCCCAGCAGCGACAGCCAGGGGGCCGGCATGCCTTTTCCACTGGCCGCACGGTACTTTTCCAGGGAAGTGTGCAACGAGGCTCACGTATGCACGCGTCCTACACCCCCACGGAACCGGTGCAAGCAACAAACGCCTCCAGTGAGCGTATTTAGGAGTCGCGCCCTACAAAGCAACCCGCCACCGCTGTGTAACGGCTGCGCCAAGTAAGAAAAAAAAACAATAAAAGAGAAAACGGACAGCCGGAAGAGGAAGGGGGTGAACCTCATAAGAGTGACACGCTGACACCAGCACTGCAACATTACCTCTTGGCTCGCCTTACTGCCCGGAACGCTTTTGGTAATGACCGCCACAACCCTTCAATGACGCCGTATGCAGCACACACTCCTGACCCGTGTCACGGATTGAGGCTTGATACTTGTGTGTTTGTTACTTTTTGTCATTTCCGCCGGCTCAATGACAGCGGCGCAAGCCACTCATTCGTTCCAGCAGTGTTGAACAAAGGCGCACACTGCCGCATATGAGCACTTGCTACAGGAGGCGAGGACTGGTAAACTGCTTGAGCGTCCGTATACACGAAAACGCGGATGCACGGAATGGCAAGCTCAGATTCACAGAAAGCATCTCCGAGGATGACCTTCGACCGTGAAGACTAGTTCCATGCTTGGAAACGAGAACAGAAGATGGGCTAACATCGCGCCTCTGGAAAAAAAAAAATTGATTCATAAGAACCCGACCACAGACTCACGGTGTTCGTTAGTGCAATTTTGGCGAGTAGAATCGGCTCGTCCACTTGGGTCTGAAAAATGCGACACCGAGTACCAAGTGCCGGACCACTGGCTTCTCTCTGGTTTTGTGTATTATACCCGAAGACAACGATATCGTCCAAGAATGCACACGATGAAGACTACACGAGGACGGTATTCCGAGGACTACAATTAAAAGATTGCCGTCCTATTGGAAGAATGTGTCCGATATTTACAACACTTTCACAAATATGTATGCCAGGTAAGTGTCAGTAGTGAAGCAATGTGGCACCCCTGCTAGATTCACTTTCAATGCACCTTCTCAAAAATTTCGCTGGCTTTCTTCACAGTGCGACGTCGTGCTTTGTACGCCTTTATTAGGCCTGGACAACGCGGCCAAAATAGTCACGTCCGAGCCACAGAACGATCTCAAGAGATATCGCCACAAACGATGAGGATGAGGAATGCCATGTGATGATGGTTATGTACAGGTGATGAAGAAGCGTCTAATAACTGCCTACAACAGTATTATATGTGTCGCTGACAGCGCGTGAAGGCAGCGCACGAACGCAGCACGCCAGATATTCGGCGATCGCGACAGTAAACAAATTACACGTGCTTCAACGCCCGTGTCACTATTCACGTACTATTACGTAGGGAACTTTCCCCTCACCTGACAACGACAAGCACGTATGGCACCGCACAGTTATACGCCAAGAGCAAAGCACTGCGGTGCGTGTGTACCACGGCACTTAACACAGGTTCGGAGTCGAAGTTTCCTGCTATCAGTTTCCACAAAGCTCAGGAAAGAGTGAGAATGAAAATTCGAAAGGTGAATAGGATAATAAACGCAGTAAAATTGCCAGGAGGAGTCTCCCACTGCCTATGCGAGCACCCTCCTCTTCCTACGCGAACGCGCCCGCCGATTGAACGCCGCGAGAATCAGATAGCGACGAAAAGGCGCGCGCTCACAAGCCAGCCGAGGGAATCGCGCGCATACGCGGACGCACCGCCAACGGCCGGCGACTGTGCGTGCCTCCCTCGCCCCCACCTCGAAGGCACACTTGTTGCGGCGGAAGGCGGCGGCACAGAAACGGAAACAAGGCGGGCACTCGGGCGGCCGACCGGTGCGCAGCGGGGAGGCGAGACCCCCCTTGGCAGGGGGGGGGGGGGGGGGCATCGACTTCCCTCCTCTCTCAGACACTGGGGTCCCCCGCTTATATAAAAGGGGGCCGCCTCCCCATTCGGAAGCCCCCGATCAGCGGCAGCAGTCAAAGCAGCCCAGAGCAGCGGCAAAAGAGCGCGCAGCCGTTTGTAGTGACCGAGGCAAACACGCATCGCGTCATCATGTCCCTGCTGCTCTTCTCACCGTGGTTAGAAGTCACGGTGCCCACATGGCTGGCCGTTTTCGTCGCCGTGCTGCTAGTCAGCCGCAGGTTCTTGACCGCAGCCGTGAGTCAGCTACCGCTGCCCCCGGGACCGTGGGGGTTGCCTCTGGTGGGCTTTCTCCCGTTCCTGGGCAAGGAGTTCCACCGCACCCTGCAAGACCTTGCTGTCACCTACGGCCCCATCTACCAGATATTCCTGGGCTCCAAACGAGTCGTGGTCATCAGCGATCCGAAGCTGGTGCGCCAAGCCTTTAGCCAGGCTGCTTTCTCCGGACGGCCCGACACGGAACTCACCAAACTCCTGCAGGGATACGGTGAGGACCCACTGGATGATGCCACCACTCTGCGCGATACCGTTCCATGCACGTTGGGCGGCTTCTCGGAGGGTGGCGGCGTGCGACAGCCGACGCGGCCGGCGAGCGATCGGGGGGGCGTGGCTGGCCGCCCCAGTCGAGCAGACGTGAACCAGACTGTTCTTCCGCGTCCACGCAGCTGAATGTCCGGCGCTCGCTGCCGCGACGACGTGCTACCAAGCCCAATAGCCGCCGTACTTGACCGGTACGAACAATACGATTCCAGCAGTCGTTCCCGTGGTCGCGAGCTTGAGAAGGTCAAGCAAGTAGCGGCTTTCGCCACCTTAAAGTCCACTATTCGATGGGAATTTACATTCAGGACCTACAGAACCTTCTTTGAACAGCCAGCCAGGCGAGTTTCTCTCGAATGTTCCACCACTTCACCTTGACACGAGGAACCCTTCAATCGACCAAGGAATTTTCAAAATGTGCACGATATTGTTCGTGTCAGTATATATACATTATTCGCATTTTCCTCACTGAAAACTAACGAGCAGTGACTGTTTATGCATGTAAGTGTAACGCACCCCTGCTGCTCTTCATAACGCTTAATGACATTTAGCAATGGTGCGCTTTAACTAGAAGTTTCGCACGTTTAACACACGCTTTCTAAACTGCCTTACGAGACGTGCGTAAGAATGCATCAGAGAATAAGCCCACGAGTAATACATTTAACACAAATTCTAACGTACACAATCCTCTGTCCACTCAGCGTTTCGAGTGGAGCGTGCTGTCGTTCGTGTTGCGGCAAGCTTGGCTACAAATTTTACGGTTTGTCAGCAGGTCAGGGTAAATCAGAAGCTTCGAGCGACGAAAAAAGGACTGTCCTGAAGTTCTTGTCGAAAACGTCAATTCCAGTGACACTTCCGTTTTCAAGAGATTGAACACGGGAGTACAGCCCTTTTTCTGTCGTCTTGCCTCCTTGAAGAAGACAATACCACTTGTCGGAACGATGGCGCCAGCAACGACACTTCCGCGTTCAAGGATTTCTCATACTCTGCAGTAGTCACACTCCTTCATTGTCACCTATGCTCAAAGCGTTTGAAGACCACATCAGTGCTCGTGCATACCGGTTTTACAGTCAGAAATAGACACTTTTTTATATCTAGCTCCCTATTCGTCACTTTTCAAAATTATTTTGAAACTTGGCAGACCCCGCCATACCGCTGCTGAAATAATTGACGAGTTCATCAAGCAGTACACAAGGCAGGGTATTGAATATCCAGTCGAATTCTGCTTTATATTATATTTATTCACCGCATGGAAACCACAGCTGCGTCATCTGTCCGATTGTGTTTCATCGAGCTTTGGGATAATTATTTGGTAATGCCGAAGAGACAGAGGAAGCTGTGCGATCTTTTACACTTTTCAATAATTCTTTAGGGAGCATTTCACAGCTTTACTATAGTAACAGACAGTTCTCTGAACCGTATCCCTTCCTTTCTAGGCTCAAGGACAGTCAGATAAACTGATTTACAAAACGTGGTGTATCGGAGAGTATGTTATTCTAACAAATGTATTTATTCACACATCTGAAGTTGACGACAAATCTACTTTTTGACTTATCCAAACTGCCCAGGCCAATAACATTCAGTTCGTAGGAGAAATAAGCAGAAAATATATAGCCAGTTTAAACATACCACCTTGACCTGCCCCACAGGTTGTCAGATCTGAAGCTGGGGCTTTTATTAATGTATACCCCATGCCGTTAACTTCAATTATGAACTTACATAAGGTATGAGAAAAAGGCATCGATAGACGTTTTAAACGCTCGTTTTCAATTTAAAAACAGAACTGAGCTATCACATCGTTTTGTGCTATGCAATGTTGTCGCAGCGTAATCAACCTCAAAAAGTTCGACTGCCTATATTTCCAAAGGTATTGCCCACTGCGATTCGGTGTCAATTATAATATTGCTTTGCTACGCAATTAGCTACAGTTTAGCATTCGTGCTGCAGTTGATTTACAGGCAGCTTTTAAATGATGTTGGCAATAGTTTGGCCGAGGAGGAATGTTGCCGTCAATCGCGTGCCACGAAGGTGCTTGCGACAATGACACGGACGATATATTACAACTCTATTCTCTGTCTTGTATACATGCAAATACACGTGTGTTCATACTCTGACCTTAGCGATTACACCGTTGTATCCCGCAGGAATCATCAACTCTGCTGGTGCCTTGTGGCGTGAGCAGCGTGCCTTCCTACACCGAGTGTTTAGAGACTTCGTGCCAAGACACGGAAGGCCCGGCAGCGTGGCACTTGAACAGAAAATGCAGGTGTGTTGCTATTACCGCTGTTCATGTTCAACGCTTCAAAAAAAAAAAAGAAAAGGAGCATTAACCCGACGACCTTGACCAATGTTCTTCCGAATGGCAAAAGCCACAGTTTAGGCTATCTAGCGATAACCACAGGTATCGTCATTAACCAGAGAGCTGTTATCCAGCACCGGTTGCCACCGAACATGTCCCTCCTTGACTAAAGACCTGAACACGCGTGCGCGTGGGCTAGAGAATACCATGGCAACACGAAGCTTCGCGCCCTCTATCTATCGGGAGAGGGCGCGAAGTTGAGTCTCCAAGCCACACCAAATCGGTGTTCTGTGGCCACACACTATACTGCCACGCTGCAACGCGTATAGGTGTGGTAAGGCCTTAACGCTGAAAGCTGGCATCGAAGAAGGTCCCCTTACTAAGCCACTTTAAGTTTTCAATATGCTACAGCTGTTGAAGCTTCAGCATGAGACTCCATCTTGTCCTTGCCGAAGTGAGTGACCCGGTGCAAACCCAACCACGCAGGTTCACATCAGCGAGTTCCTGTCATCGCTGGGTCCATTCGAAGGCAGCTCGCTGCACGTGCGCCGGTCTCTCGCGCGCGCCGTCAGCAACATCCTTGGCTCCTTTCTCATGAGCGTCACGTACTCGTCGCGCGACTCCAAGTTCGAGCAGCTGCTTGCGCTCTTCGAGGAAGGGTTCCGGCTGCTCACGCTTGCCGTGCCCGTGAACTTCATACCGGCGCTGCGCTATGTCCCCGGCTCCAACTGGGCCTACCGGCGCATTAAGCGCAACCGGCACCAGACGGCAGACTACTTCAGGCGCATCGCCGACGCGCACAGGTCGTCCTACTGTCGATGGCACCGTTCGCGACATCGTGGACGCATACCTCGCCCAGCTACGCAGGGACAAGGCCAGAGGCATCCAGAGGGAGGACACCTACTTCTCCGGTGAGGAATTGGATCTACATATCCCTCGAGAGTCACCGCGTGTAACCTGAAGGAGAATACTGACACCGTGATTTTCATGTCCTCCCACACTCCTAAGTTATGGAGCGAGGTTGCGGCCCGGTTTCGGGGGTGGCTAATGTTAATACGCGCCACCAGTGATATCACGTTTCACACACACGTTACAAGAACCTATTGAGGATTTTCATTTTGGGCTGCGCACAGAACAAGCCTGAAGTTTCCAAGGCATGAAAAATCTGTAACACTGCACTTGTAGTGGTTGCACTTTCCACACTGTTCTGAGAAGGCATTCATGCGGCAGAATGCGCAACTTTGCACTTCACCTCCTTCTCCTCTCACAATTAATAATTATCATAAATGAAGGATCGAGTAATGGCCTGTATATGAAGTACTTGCGAAGTATGCGACGCATCACATGCGTGTTATACGTGGCCTTCAGTTACGTTGAGGTTGGTTTAACTGGCCAAGATATGTATATGGTGTTCCGTGTCAGTTCTCCAACTAATTGAGATGGCCCGAGCATTATAGGATTCGTGCACTTGGCATATTCCCGAGAGATTTAGGCCTTAATTGGTCTCCTAACACGTTCCGTTCTTCCCATCTTCTCGTTTACAGAGGAGCAGTTGGTTCAGGTTCTGATGGACATCTTCAGCGCCGGCCTCGAGACTGTCACCTCGACCCTAGAGTGGTCCATTCTTTTGTTGGTGCGTCACCCACACGTCCAACGGCGCCTGCAGGAGGAGCTGGATACCCACTTGGCATCTCAAGGCGATAGGCCCGCCAGCATGGCTGACCTGCCCGCTCTCCCATACGCACAGGCCACAATCCTCGAGGTGCTACGTCGCGCCAACGTCATAGCACTCGGAAACGCCCACGCCACAACCTGGTGAGTATGAAGTGACACTCAAATATTTCAAAGCAATAGCCTCAGCCGCCCGCACACCGACAAGCAGATGAACACATTTGTTACGTTCACAGTGCAAAACAGTAAATAACTTCTCAGACATGGCGGAGTAGGGGGTGCATTCAATGAAACACTGCAGGGCGAACCTTTCAAAAATGTTGTCAGAGGGTCAGTACATATGTTGTGTTGACAGTTCTTTTGCACCAATTAGCTGGACTGCACAAAATACTTTTTTAATTCGTTGTCAGGCAAAAGGAATGTTTACACTTTTTGTTTATGCTTTAAATAGCCAACTGGCAAAGTAACAACAGTTTTTAAACCAGCCGCTCCGGACAAAGCAATGGCAAGTACAAGCGGCCACTAAACAGCTACTAATGTAATAAGCACTAAATTAGCACTCACATTGGCGTGTTGTAAACAGTTCTTTTTACAGAGTAACTGTCAGATAGACAGACACACCCTCGATGTTTAGGCTTTCCTCTGAAAGAATTATAGGCACAATGAGCAAGAATAATGATGCAATATTTTATATGTGTGACTGGACCAGACGGGTACGTTTATTCCTTCCAGTTAACAACGCGATTTCTTGTTATTTTTTCAGTGACGTGGAGCTGGCGGGCTTTCGTATTCCGGCGGACACTCATGTTATCTCTAACCTCTGGGCCATCCACATGGACCCTGACCTGTGGAAAGACCCCGAAGAATTCAGACCGGAGCGCTTCCTGGTGAACGGACGGGTCCACAAGCCAGACTACTTCATGCCCTTCTCTGTCGGTGAGTGAGCCCCCTTTTTGTGGACTTTGTGCCGGTTATGGTTAACTATAATGACAGCCATGGCAGCTCAGTGTGAGTGATAGCGGGGCTTCCTCCCGCCGACCACGATGACACCAGGTTCAATTTCCGGCCATTTCGATTAGAGCGAAGCACCAAAAAGCGAAACCTTTTCCACAATGCGAGCTAAACGTTCACCTCCTGTTGGTATAAGTACGATTGGATCTTTGCGCTACACATGAGTTCTAGAACGTTTATTTTCAGGTTTTGAACTTGCGAAACATGTTGCCAGCACCTGATCAGACCAGTGCCCCAAACTAACACAATATAGGCGCCATGTAAAAATGGCGCCTAACTCTGCCCCTACCTACCTTTCGCTGGGATTCATTGAGACAGGGAATGAAGGGAATCGCTTTATTTTTAAGAAGCTTCTTATCAAAGGAACACTTAGCTGGAACGTGCTCTGGCAGTCGTTATGTTACCCCTGCTTTTCGGTGTCAGCGTGTATGAGATAGAACACTGCTTGAACATTCAAGGAGCTTCACGTGCCACAAAGATCCCATGAAGAGGAACTACGGATTATTTCCACCTAGTGACGGTTCATTTATCGCGCATCTACTTCTAAAAATAAAACCCTTTTTGCATTTCACCCACACGTAAATAGGAAGACCAGTGTTGCAATCGAGCCTATACGGCTTCTGGCGCAATGCTACAGGGAGTTCGCTACCGCAGCCAATGTTACTAGAATAGTTTATAGTAACGTTGAGGTAATCTAGTAACATTGACCACGGCGAATATAAGTCAAGATTCAAAGAGTGCTAGGGTTCAGGTCAGGACATATGGACAAAAACCTGAGTACTCCCAAAGTCAAGGCAACAGGCTTGCGTAAGGGGGAAGAGGCGCAAAGTCTTCCCCACGCATTTATTCAATAGAGAAGGGGGCCGTTGAAATGAGCTTTCTGCACCCTTTCCCTGAAAGGGAACTCAGCTTATGCCTATGGTGAAGACAAAGAAAAGAAGTTTTTTTCTATGCGAGACATCTAGCGAACGAACTCTTAGCGTTGCAAACAACGGACAAAATATGATAAAAGTATAAGCGTTCTTTCCTTGGTGCAATGTGCCGTCTACTTCATTTCTTCTACGTAACCATCATATCTGCTTTATTAGGTCGCTTGGCATTATACCACAATCGACAAAAACGTTTCTGCGGACGTCTACGGGCAGCGGCCAGTTTTTAACAGTACTTTTGCCATGCAAATCAGCCACAAAAGGGAATACTTTTCGCCCGTTTGTAGCGCAAAGGCACAAAAGAAGCCATAGGTGCAGAATTTTCAGAAAAATTCCTGTAGTTGAAAATTTCAGTCTGATCCGGGATCAAGCCTCAGCGCACATCAGAGACCCGGACTACGGTGATTTCTTTTTTTTTTAACTTTATGAAGCTTCTTCTGAGGAATCTGTCCTTCTTTTGCAGCTTTGTGCTACAAAAACACAGACGCTAATTTGTTTCTCTTCCCATGATCCTCGCTTGATTGACCTTGCAGGCTTCCACAAAGATTTTCCCTATCAAGTCTGCCGATTCACGCCTTAATATAGGCATTATTTATACCCCAGAAACTATGGAGACTTACAAAGAGGATTCAGCTTAAATTGAGAATGACTCAGCGAGCAATGGAAAGGAAAATGGTGGGTGTATCCTTAAGAGACAAGAAGAAAGCAGAGTGGATTAGGGAACAAACCGGAATTAAGGATATCATAGTTGAAATCAAGAAGAGAAAATCGGTATGGGCCGGGCATGTAGCACATAGACAGGATAACCGCTGATCATTAAGGGTACCTAAGTGGATTCCTACAGAAGGCAAGCGGGTTAGGGGGAGACAGAAGGTTAGGTGGGAAGATGAGATTAAGAAGTTTGCGGGTATAAATTGGCAGCCGCAAGCACACGACCGAGTTGACTCGCGGAACATGGGAGAGGCCTTTGTCCTGCAGTGGACGTGGTCAGGGTGATGGTCATGATGGTTATTTATATCCCACCAACAAATTCTGCTGAAACGCTGGCAGCTTTTAATCCTTCAGCACTAATTTGTAAAATGAGTATCCTGGGGATTCGAAAATTACTTATATTTTAGGATATGGATGACTGGATCATAGGTCTGGTTCAAGAACCAACGATTCCTATCAAGCTAATTGAAAGCATTAGTTTAGTAATGATACATGCAGATATGCTTCCGCGATTCATTGAGACTGAATAGCGTAATTTTGTGAAGTTCGCTGCTAAATTCTACTTCCCAATGCAAAAAAAAAAGTCCGCCGTACTAAAAAATGAACGCGTATCTGCGTGCTTGGCAGCAAATGTCGTCGAAAGACTATAGTCATCTTTTTCAAGGCACTGTGCGAGATATGGACACCATCCGGCAGCAATGTCAGGAAACAAAGACTTGTACAGAAGGCAGGTTCAGCAGCAGGCAGCAGCATCTTGTCGGCAGAACGCTTTTTCATGCAAAGTAAGACACTTCAGCGAAGTGCAAGAAACTCCCGTTTTTTTTCCTGCATAGCGCCACATTCTCATCGCAGCGTAAAAAACACTAGTGTCTTTAGGATTACCAATTTATGTATTTTCTAGCAATGAAACACACCACCTATTGCTTACGTATTGATGTTGCGCCTCAATTATGCATAATGTTTGCTTTTTGATCGACAATGCTCAGAAGTATGGACGCAGCCACCAGATTAATATGGCTGAGCATTGAAGAAATGCTTAAACTTTCACCAGGTGGCTGAATATTTTGACAGACAAAGCCAGACAGACAGACCAAAATTTCCGCATTCAAGTATCCCAAGAAAGACTATCATCTTTAAAGTAGTGCTTATTACACCTTTGATGTACATGAATTTCAGCCACCGGAATATTCTCTACAATAGCTTGGGAATTGTGGCAAATTGCGCTGCGCAACATCAGTTTTTTGCCGACCATGGCGGCGGCACTTTAATGGGCATAAAATATGCAAACATTTGCTCCCTCGCATTATTAAAATTGATTTAGATTGCTGGTCTACAGTATTCCTTACGTGATATAGCTTTTTTGAATTGTATATAAAGCTAGCAGCCGATTTAAATTAGGCAGATTTCAATCATGCGAGGTCAACCGCTTCGTTTCGATTTTAGTAAAACTAAGTCATAAGCACTGCCAACGTTGCATTGACTTTCGATAATAGTACTCTGGCTGCTTTGCGTCGATGCCCGAAGACAGGCGAAAGTACTGCCACTGCAGAAATGTATGCCTAATTTCCGCGTGTGTTGAACAGCTTTCGCAACCAGAGTTCTCATATAGTCATTAAATTAGTTGCCACTGCTGAGATGGCATTGCTACAGTGAGTGCTCTAAATGAAGTAATGCAGTTCTATTCAAATAGTCCTACACTTGCACTTGATTTACTCGAATAAAGAAAAGGCAAGTTATTTCGTTCTCGGCTGACTTCCAGCGTATTCGTGTCGCGCAGGTCGACGCATGTGCCTGGGCAACCACTTGACGCAGACCGAGGTGTTCCTCTTCCTCAGCAACCTGCTGCAGCGTTACACGCTTGAGCTGCCCGAAGGCGAGCAGCCGCCCTCCATGGACGGTCACGTGGCAGTGTCGCATACACCCCGACCTTTCCGGGTCAAGATCACGCCCAGGAAAACAACCGCCACCGATACCACCGCGACCAGTGTGTTTGCGAGAGCCCAATAGCTCTGCAGCGGACTCGGCTGATTTGAACGCTGGGTCAACCTCACTATGGCCCACCGACGGTGCTCCTTCGCACGAGTTGACTGTTTTCTGGCCACTCCTGTTCCTACGCCAACGACGGTGCGAAGCGAGGACGTACTGACCTTTTGCATCCACGCAAGTCTGTGAGCAGTGTCACACGTGCTTCTCTAGGTTTATGTTGATGCTCAGTGATAGCCAACTATATTATTGTAAGGGCGCGTTACACATACAGAACCTCCAAAAGGCTGTAGTGCAAGTTGATGAAGCCCTACCGGTGACCTGAGAAAGGCTGCACCCACTGCGGGCAGCGAGAAGGATGCAGTGTGCATGCAGTGTGCAGTGAAGAACTACCTCGTTTTTGTGAGAGCTCGATTCATCAGCCACACAATTGTTAGAGTTCTCACGTGTACAGACCGCTTTCGCAGTGGCACGAGGCATACCGCCTTCACTTAGACCGAGCTTACATGACTATGTGCCGTACGGTCATATATTCACGGGATCGAGACCAGGCGTAATAATTGTTCGTAAAAGCAGCACTCTTCACACAGCCTGCAACGTTCGCAGCTGCCGTCCACAGTGTCAGGCTTCAGAATGCAGAAGGCACGCCAAGTCATATCACCATTTAATCAATTGCATTAGAGATTTTTTTTTTCTTTTCAATGTGACACAAATCATCACTATGCACTAAGAGAAGCCAACAGAAGAGGTTTCTAGTCTTCTGACGCATGCAGCCGACATGCAATTTTAAATTTCGAGCAAGAGCAGACGCAATTCATGTGATTCCATTTGTGGAGCTTAGCGTCCCAAAATCACCATATGATTACGAGATTGGCTGTACTGGAGGGCTCCAGAAAATTCGACCACCTGGGGTTCTTTAAGATTTTCATGTCACTCGCTACACCTTGCGTACAAACTGAAAAAACAAGCAGATCATTCAATTCTCTAACATAAAAGTGACGCTATCAAGTCTATTGGTAAATTACAAGTGCAATGACATACGGTATGTAAGCCAGAATACATACACTGCAATCGGCGTACTTTGTACATAAAGAAGCATGGTATTCAGTCACATATATTAGTCACTCACAAAGATGGAAGTCAGCAAACTTGGTAAAGTCAGAAACAAACCACCTTCATTGTGAAGTCCACTAACCACCAACTACATGTGTTCATCCTATTCATTCCCCAGCTGCATTTCACAGACATGCCATCTCCACACGCCCGAGAGCTGCACATTTCAGCCAGCGACATACAATCGTCAGCTAGTCAATCGCAGGCAATAGCATTTTTCTGCTAAATACCTCACCACATAAAATTAGCAAAATGTAGGGGTATACCGGAATACTGAAGTGCTGAGAATGTTTCTGCCATACTGTGGTTGGTCGTAACCAGGAGGTCCGGAATCGGGGGGGGGTGGGGGGGGTGTCAATAGGGGCTGTCGCTCCCACAGGTTAGAAACCAGGGGGAGGCGTGCCCCCCACTAACAGCTGCTACAACCCCTCCCCTCTTTTTCTCGCCTTGGCAAAAACAGATATATATGAACGCCCCTATATATATATATATATATAAATCCCTGCCCACAAACGTCGCCCCCACACTTCAGATAAACTACTAGAGCCCGTGGTCGTAAAATCACACGACTGTGCTACATGCATTGCATATCCTTGGATATGTGTTCTTGTATACGTCTACACTATGCTTGATATATTACTAATGACAACTGCATTGCAAGCAGCCTATGTAGTTGTGGAACAGTACATTATTAATGGCCACTGTGTGCTGCAGCCGGCAAAAAAATGTAGCAGCTTCTGCATGATGTTGCTCATCTCACCATGTTCGAAATCCATGCACACCTGCTCTCCTAGGATCATGAAACTTGCAGTCAATACTTACCTACTCTACGTTGGTTTAAGCAAGGCAACCTTCAAGCTGTGCCGTATGCTTTGTCAACAAACATTTTGCTTTTGTTGTTCCACTAAAAGATCCATGGGTCTTGTACATTCATGGGAACTTTAAAAGTAAGCAAAAAATTTTTTATGAAACTTTCAAAAATTTTTTTTACTGCTATCAAATGCCAGTACCACTAGAATTGTTGGTGGCATTACCAACATAGTGATAAAGGTCATGAAATTGGTCTCTAGAAATTTTAGTAGTTCACATTCTTGCACAACATACCACTGATACTCATTTCCAGAGGCAACAGCACCTAGCAGATGGTGAAACTGTTTGCAAGACAAGCTCATGTGCTTTGAAGCTCACTTACTAGTAAGTGAAGCTCACTTACTAGTCATGTGCTTTGAAGCTCACTTACTAATAGCCAGGGAAAATGCTAGGCCCTAGTCCTTGAAATTTATGGAAGGGGTGTTCAACTGAAAATGAGTAATTAAAATTGATTTTTTTAATTGTTAAGATCTTCAGCAAGTGCCCCCCCCCCAACCCTGAAATTTCGGCTACGGGCCTGATAATGAGCCACATGCTTTAATAAGGGCACCTTGGGCAGAAGCCCACATGTGTGACGTAACAAAAGCAATGCAGAATCTACCTACAAACAGACGCAGATTGAGCCCCTTCACTTGTGCAACAAGCAGAAGCAAACAGTTACTGAAAAAATTATAATGCATTTTTATTTTGGATTTCTCTTTTTTTTTTCCACACAACGCCATCATGATCCACAGATCTTTTGTACAGCATATTCACAAACAATTCTCTTTCATGTATATGCCCTTTGCTCTGCACAACTTGTGTCACATGAATACAGATCTCCAATACCCCAAGTCCATGAAGATCTCGCACACACCACACACACAAATTGAATGATCTCGTGTACATAGATGTTTGCAAGTGTTAAGAGACTGTAACACTGTTCATTCATTCATTCATCATGTCTGTTGTCATTTTCATTTGTATGTACATACTGCAATGCTTTTCAGTGTATATACATATATGGCATTTTCACCTTGTTCAACCCGCTCCCCTCCCCACTTTTTTTTTGCATCTGCAAAGTACAAGAAAAAGAAACGTTTTGACAAATTCACTACGTGTGTTGTTGCCTTATTTCATTGCATAATTACATGACGAAAGCAAGATCGTGTGATTATGCAATGAAAATGATGGTATGGTAGGCCATGTGTAGTCTGCCAAGACATATATCAGACATTTAGAGTAAACTTGGATGCTGGACTGTCGCATCTGACAGCAGTTCCACTACATGAATTGGCTTATCACCCTTGGCTACATTACTCTCGGCTAGTCAGCGTGATTTCATTAATAAATACAACACAAAAACACAATGTATATATTAATCAACATAAGCCTTCTAGATCATACCCTTGAAAAAAGTACCACAGGTGTTTAGCGATCACACTATATTACTTCAGAAGCCCATACATTAAAAACACACCGGATGAGCGTTCACTACCCTGCATGAATGGCAATGGTCAAATTTACGAAGCCTTGGTAAGAAACACCGATTTTTGAGATTTTCGCAGCATGTTGATTGCCTACAAAATAGCGTGCACATAAAGACTATACAGATTGTATAACTTGACTAGTACACTTGACGTGAGCATAAAGACTATACAGATTGTATAAAAAATTAAGGAGGAAGGCAAGAAACAGTAAATTAGATTATAAAAACAAATAACTTTTCATTAGAAGCTATCTCAAGATTATTATTGACATGAATGCAATCAGCAATGTACTGACACAACATTATATACATGATTCGAATAGCTGAGTTATTTCAAGCACTTGTGATATTTTATACAGACATTTTTCATAACCTCTGCAGGCATGCAGATAAGTCATGTGAAGCAGTGTCGATGATGAAAAATAGACTGCAGTGATAACAATCAGCTCAGCACAACAAGGCGCAGTGCTTGGCGCTCTAAAGAATTCTATGCCTAACGGAATGCTGCAAGCGCCTAAACATCACTATGTGCTAACATGACTGACAGAAAACATTAGTAAACAATGATATCACAACTCTTATAGCGAGAACAGTGAAAGGCTGCCCACACATATGGAAAAAAGAAATTTCAACGAAAAATGAATTTTCAGCCAGACTTCCAGCTAACACAGAATGTGTTCCAGGTCGATTTCCATCTGTTCGTTGGAGATAATACAGTGCCAGTAAAAAAAAAATAACAGTGTTTTCCAAATCAGCATGAAATCTATGGTCTATAACGTGACTGTAGGAGTTTCTCACTTCCATTTAGAGACTTGATATGCACAAAAATATTGAAATCTGCTGACACTAAGTGAAGAACCACAACTTATGCCTCATTTTGTCTGGACCAAGGACTCTAGAAATGGAAGTAGCTCTGCAAGTTTCAGCTAGCAATATGCCTGCCAAATAGAACAAATATTGTTTACACAGTGAAAATTTTGGCACATGCCCCCGCGAAGTTACAACCAGGCTTCGAAATTCGGTCGAAGGAGCAGCTGTCACAATGCAAAAGTTGTAGGTTGATACATACACGAACTTCATATACAATAAAGAGCTGTCAAAAGCTTGCGCCCCACAAAGACGATTCATCCCCAACCCTGATGATTTCAAGTTCTATCAAGCAAAAAGTGATGAAAAGTGTGGAAAGTTTGTGACATTATCGCACTCAGCGATTTCAAAGTACAGAACTTTATTTGCGACAGTTCTTTCTTGTCCGTTCATGCAAAAAAAAAATTTGGAGAAATTTCCCACAGCTTATGTATACAACCTATTTGGCCACAACTTTAACTTCTGGTGCCATAGTTACAAAAGTTTGTAAAAAAGTCAGTTTCGGCACAATGTCGAAGCAATGAATGCGATAGCAACACATCGGGCTGCTCTATGAAGTAAGGCTAGGATGTTTAGGAACATACTAAATGTAGTCTATTCTGCTTGAGTTGACAGTAATGCATTAACCACAGTATGAAAGAAATGTTATGAATACTGGACTGCGCGATTTCTGACAAGAGGCGAAGTCCAAGTTTGGCATCGAGAAACGTGACAAGCCACTGGGTGTGATAAGTGGAGTGCGTGTTTGATGTGCGCGTCTTTAAAAAAAAAGGGTGCGTCACGGACAAAAAAGAATAAAGTCCAGAGCCACGGCATCGAAGAAAAGGAAGAAGAAGAGTTGCGCGGGTGTTCGGAAGAATGCGGCTAGAGTGCAGCATGTGAGCTCATCGAGTGCAGCTACCGAGGCGTCGAGGCATCCACCTAGCCGGCGACGACAGTCGCGGGGTCCTGGTGACCATTCAACCACCACTGAGGCTATTAGCTAGTTCCTGGCACGACCTGGTTCTGGTGTTCGAGCTGAAGACAGCACCGCAGATGACGTCGTCTACCGGGAGCGAGCCCTCGGGCTACGGGCCCGAGCTTATGCACTCCCACCACAGCAGCTTCACCGCTGGACTGTTGAAGGGCGTTAACCGCTGGTGAGCTGTATCAATCTCTTTGCACGTCTGGACTCCAACTCAAGAACTCGAGAGACTGTTTAGACTCGTAGATGTTTCCCCTCATTAACGAGAACTGCCAATGGTTGTTAGGTTACCTTTTGCTGATCTTAGCATTCGCCTTTTCCTGTTTTTTTTTTTGTTTTGTGAAAAAATATATATTTTTTGGCAAAGTAAACAATCACCTCCTTTTCTTTCCAGAGAATAACGTTCAACAGCTAGCCCGACTAGCTTTATTTACCGAACCCGTGACACTGGGTTTCACGTTAGAGTACATTAACCTTGAAGTCTTCGATGACCAGCACATCCCCAAGGCAGACCGCATGGAAGTTGTGCAGCAAGAAGCTCATCAGTCCGCAAGGTTTCTGACGAGATGTACACCGTCGCTACGACACGGCTCTGCGGTGTTCAATAGCTCAGGCGTCACCAGAACTCATCTGAAGCAGTGGGTTGAGTATGATAGTCTAAAGCGATAGCGGCGGTGCACATTTTGATGAGAACAGAGTTCACAAGGACTAGACTTGATGCGAGCGATATTTCCTGATGCTTCAGAATGAAAGTGGAGCCAGAGACATTTTGGAATGCCCGTTTCACCCAATCGTACGTGCTTCAGTGAACCCACCCTTCCATTGGATCAAGCCATCGGACACGATGTTTATGGAAAGCATGCATGGCTTGTGCAAACAAAACACATGCTTTTTTGAAGAATATATCTTTCAAGTCTACAGACAATAAGCCAACAGCAAATGGTGTATATACATAGCTCGCCATTAGTGTAATGGTCAGTATGAGCAGCGTGGTCTACTTGGTTAATGCAGCACGCTGAAGAGCGAGGGGTTGCAGGTTCGAATCTTTGATGGGTGCCTTGAAATTGTTTCTTCCAACTTATGCTTCATCGTCCCTTTGGTAGATACATACCTATACATATCTGGGACATGACGGCGGTGGCAAAAATCAGCCGAGAGTGCCCACATAATTGCTATCGCAATAGTACGAAATGAGGCAATATTCGGTACCATCTTTAAAAACGCTCAAAATTTTATATGCAATCAAGGATAGTTTTCTTTTTTATAGCGTCATATTTCATGTTACACAGAGACGACTTTATAGCAGTTTCATGAAAGTGGAGGTCCACTGTATGAAGAAGCCCAGAGAAAAAAGGTTCTTTTTCTAACTGCCTGGTCAGCATTGTTTAATTTGTCCTCTCTATGAATGTGTTTTGTATTAAGACATACAAAAGAGGATAGCTGTTTGCACGTTACGGTGTGGAAATAATGGCACAAAGTGAGAGAGCAGCCATGCTACAGTTCCATGTATGTTGACCAAAAACCTTTTCTTCAGTCAGGTGCCTAGGAAAAAGTTCTATACACTGGAGGAAGTGTTGGAAGTGATTCTCGTAGGCGATTTTTTACTATAGTAGTCGGTCACCACTTTAGAAGTCAGCAGCATTTCTTGCTAAAAGGCAAATGCAAGCAAGCCCACATCAATGGGCGCGTACTCCTGACTGACTGCATAAGCCGGATGTCCATGGACCCTGCCTGCAAAGATCGTTGCCAAAAGCAAGAGCGGGACTATTTCTTTAGTCGCTAAGGTGACCAGCTGCTGCGCTTCGGTGCTCAGGCCTCCCTGACTATTCAAGTTGCATCCCACTATAGTGACTGATGCTACCCTAACAGAATGCAAACAATATTTTTATGGATAAAGAGGAGAGTAACAGTGGGCAATGATAGCGCCACTGTAGACAGTCTTATGGGTGACGTTACAAGCGAGAGGTTGCGATACTTATGGCCGATGCCGACGAATGTGAAGGAGCTCTTTAGGAAGCATCCCCTTAACCCCCCTCTAGCAAACAACCTAGACAATACTGCAATCCTTTTAGTGACGTTCCACTACTTCCAGCACTGTGCAATGAAATTTTGCTTAAAGGCAAGCTTGCTATGCTATGCTTTGGATGGCACAGCAGCACTGGATTAACAATGTACATAGCATCAAGCATTCGGTGTGCTGTCACCTTGCACAGATCATGTGCATGGCAACGCAGTTGTGCACCATTTCTTTGTGTTTCACTACGAGACGACGCTAGGGGGCCAGTCGAAGCAAAGGTGCTTCGCATGAGCTCCCACCTCGACGCCTCATCTCACCCGCAAAACCTCATTGCCGCCACCTATGAAGTACTGGACCCTTTTCTACAAATAAAGCGCAGTCGGTGGATAACCGGTTTTTAACCGTAAGTCCATATTTCCTGAAAGTCTGCTTGTTTGAAGATCCAAGGCGAGGAACGCTGCTCTAAGCCTAAGCGGCGTCGGGGCGTTGGCCCGACGAAACGCTACTGGCATTTCCGCGCAACGCGCGAGAATGGCTGACGCCGACGCTGCTGCGTCAACCGGAGCCACGACATTGATTGAAGAAAAAACTCAAGGCGCAGAAAATGCTATCAGCGTCTCACAAAAAAAGCCTTTTGACAACGTGGGATGGTTCACTGCAACGTACCACAACTCAAGGCTGATAGCCGTTCCGGAGACCGGGGCCGAAACAGTAGACAAATCAGCGTCGAGCCAACTTAAACAGAACGGGAATCCTCTTCGAAAAGAGAAACTGCCTCCGCTGCCGAAAACAGACTTCAAGGTCATCATTAAGCCGAGGGATGGGCTCCACATCAGTCAGTTAAGCATGCATCAGATGGCGCGCGCTATAACTTTGGCATGTGGTAACCCAGACATCTGCAACGAAGGCAACCTGCTTATACGACTGCACAATGGATCCAACATCACCATAATCAGCACGCCAAGCATGAAGACCGCCAACATTGTGCAGAGCCTTCGAAGTCTACGTTTTGGTGCAAAAGACTATGCTGTGATGGCTTACATAGCCGCGCCAGACAACTCGTGCAAGGGTGTAATTCACGGACTGGACGCCGGGACCACGCCAACCGAATTACTAGCCCATTTTCGGGTGCGTACCCAAGGAGTGAAAATACTTTACGCAAGAAAGCTTGGAAATTCCCAAAGTGCCGTCATTACCTTCGAGGGCAAGATCGTCCCGCGCTATGTTTACTACTACAGTGGTGAAACCCGATGCTACCTCTATCGATCATCGCGGCAAGTTTGCTATATATGCTTCAAGCCTGGGCGTACGGCAGACATATGCCCAACACCAGACGCTGTTGTCTGCTCAAATTGCACCGAGCCAGCATAGAGGACAGACACACCTGTGAGCCCCGGTACGCACTATGCAAGGAAGCGCACCCTACGCGGGCAAAGGAGTGCAAGGAACGCCTCAGGAGACCGAGAAGCCCACGACCACGGTGTAAGAGGTATTTTTAGGTGAGCGAACGGCGCGGGCTAGCATCTCGCGGGCAAGGGGAGACGTTCTCCTTTCGCGGCGCGCCAAGAGAGGGCGCTAGCAACTCGCGCCCGCCCGCGCCCGGCTCATCTCGTTTTGTCAGTGCTCTCCGTCCCTGTGTGCGCGGCATTTGTACTGTTTCTGCGACGTTTTTGTGCCGGTTTGACGTGCTGTGCTCAAAAACTGAACTGTGCTCAAGAACTAAGAACTCATTCAAGAGCATGCACGATGGGAAAGTGCTTTGTTCCGTTTTGCGAAACGGGGTATAAGTTGTGCAAGGAAAAGTATTCGCTTTTCACGCCGCCGAACGAACCATCGAGGCTCAAAGCATGGAGACGTGCAATACCTCGAAAGGACCGCGTGCTTCAAAGGACGGACAGAGTCTGCGAGAAGCATTTTGCCCCGCATTTCATCATGAAGACTTGGTCCGCGGAAATAGACGGCCATGTGCTGATGTCTGGAAAAAGAAGAGCCGGCCTAGCGAAAGACGCTGTACCGTCGATTTTCGAAGGGGCACCAAGATACCACTCCAAGAAGATCAATAGCCCTCGCAAGCAAGTGAAGCGACAAACCCATCGTGTAGCCCCTTCAACAAGCACTTCTCACAGTGGAAGCGGCACTGAGCCCATGCCGACGTCGCCTGGTGAGATCTATAGCGCTTCACGAGTAAGCGCTGAAATGCCCTGTGACAGCAGCACTGTGACAGCAGCACGCGGCCTACGCAAATGCCTCGCGTGACTTATCTTTAGGAGAGCTTTTTAACTCGACGCCTGGCATTAGCCTACCACAATCTTCGTGGGCTGTGCATCGCACTGACGCGGAAGGCGTGAGGGACATCGTCTTTATAGACGCTGCGGTGACGCACAGAACAAGCGACGGCTCTTCGCTGGTGTTCAATCGGAAGGCGTTGCATGTGAAGAGTGACATGACTGTGCAGGCCTACGTCTTCGGCAAGCAAGTAGGTACTGCTGCTTTGGGCTTAAATCCGTCAGTCTCAACTGTATCCGAACTGGATACTATGCTAGCGTCATGAACAGCACTAGCGTGTGTTGCGGAGGGCCGAATTTGAAGGATTTCCCTGGTGTCACTCCTGAGTGTGCTTTTGTGGACTGCCAAGGAAACTGGAGACACAACAGGTGCCTTTTAGTTCCACCCAGTGGAACCATCTGTCAGTCCTGCAGCGGCCTTGCTGATACATTGCGAATACATGCCGGTCATCGAGCTGCAAGAGCCAAACAGGGTCGACCATTAAAGCGCATCAAGTTAGAAGTAGCCGCTGCTCAAAAACAGAAGCTCCACGCTTTGAGGCGAGCAAACTATGCACTCCAGAGATCACGAGCACGACTCGCAAGAAGGAACAAGCTCCTGTTAGAGCAGTTGCAAGCTTCTAGGAAGGAACTTACACAGGTGCAGGAAGAAGACGTCACTGAAAAATTGAAGGGCCTCAACTTGCCACCAGCGCAGCTTCTTCTGTTAGAAGAGTGCATATCGGCCGCAAAGTGCACCTCAAAAACAAACAGGCGGTATACGGATGACTGGCTCCTGTTGTGTCTTCTTCTGAACATCTGCAGCCCAGCTACATACGCTTTTCTGCGCACTAATGACGTGCTGCCGTTGCCATGCATCACTACGATAAGAAAGTACATAAGCATGGTTGGCCTCAAATGTAGCTTCGATGAAAACTTCTTCAAAGCTTTCAAGATGAAAATTTCCTCTAAGCCACAGTTTCAGCGCAGAGGGATGCTGATATTTGAGGAAATTCAAGTAAGGAAGGAAATCTCCGTCAATTCAAAAACGATGACATACACTGGCCTCGTTGATCATGGAGAAACAAAGGATCAGAGTAGTGAGCTCGCAGATCACGGCCTGGTTTTCGCTTTTGCCCCGTTCGGCGAGAACTATTTACAGCCCGTAGCAGTGTTTGCGTCCAAAAGACCGACTAAGGGGACTCTTTTGGCGCAGCTCTTGATTCAGTGCATCGTGAAACTTGAGCAGGCCGGAGTGTTCGTTGACGGCGTTGTGTGCGATGGAGCATCCACCAACCGCTCCATGTGGAAGCAGCTTGGGATCAGCGGCGCACTGGGCAGCGTGGTGAATGCATTCGAGCACCCACTGGACTCTTCAAGGAAGGCGTATGTCCTATCTGACACCCCTCACCTTTTCAAGTGCATTAGGAATCGACTATACGACAAGAAAGTATTGATGAAAGATGGCAAGCTCATTAGATGGTCATGCTATGATGCCCTGTTCGTTGCAGACAGCAAGCACTGTGATGAACTTCGAGTGTGCCCAAAAATAACGTATAATCACGTCAACCCATCTAAGATGCTGAAAATGCGAGTTAAGCTTGCAACACAGATTTTTAGTAACTCCGTGGCTAAAGGAATAATGTTCTACGCACAGAAAGGCGCACCACGTCTAACTAATGCCGAGCCGACAGTCCAGTTTTCCCTTTTTTTAAGTGACCTCTTTGATGCACTGAACCGGCGTTTCCCTGCAGAAGGCCTAAAACTGGTATGTAAAGATTTTTCTGTCCAAGAAGCTGCATCTGTGTGGCTAGACTCTTGGGAGACCGAGGTCGTGAAAGGCGAGATTTCCATAGACGTTTTTTTGACGCAGTCAACCACTGAAGGCTTACATGTAACAATTAAGTCGGTGCGGGAGCTTCCAGTTTACCTACTGAAAGAGTGCGGTTTCAAGTATGTTCTAACAGCAAAAATAAATCAAGACCCGTTGGAATGTTTTTTCGGTATCGTCAGGCAAGCTGGAGGGCAGAACGAACACCCTACATTTCCCACATTCCTTCAGCTATACCGCGTGCTGAGCCTATATTCTTTGCTAAAGCCACCGCAGTTCGGCAACTGCACAACTACTGGAAACAAGCAAGCTTCTGTTGTCACCTTGGCGGATTTAAAAAATATTTACAGGGATTCATCCTCGCAACACCCTGCCAAATTAGATCAACTGAAAGAAAATACTTGACGGCCTGATTGAAGAAGGAAGCTGGGAGTGCGACGACCTCTTCGACTTCGGCGACTCAGACGCAACAGTAGTTGACTGCATCGTCTACTACGTCACAGGAGTCGTATCCCGGAAGGTTGGCAGCTGCACATGCTGCACCAGTTGCAAAGAGGCTCTTGCGGGAAAAAAAGGCACTGTAAATGTCCCTGAAGCCGACCTAGTGAACTGCAAGACAAAGGGCTGGCTGACACACCCAAACATGCATCTCTTCGATCTTTTCAAATGCACTGAAGAGCATTTTGCAAAACATGCTAGTGACCGAGATGTAGACGACAAAACCATTGATGCTGTGCTGGAGAATCACAACTTTATGTTTCCATGCAGTGCTCACAAAGAAGAAATGCTGGCAAAGCTGTTGCATTATTACGTGTGCCTGCGCATGCGGCAGTACTGCAGGCAATTGAAAAAGAAGAACGAAACAAACAGCCATGATTTGCGAAAAATGTCAAAGCTTGTTTGAAACAATCGATTGTCTGAGCGTGCAGACTTGCGAAAAATGTCAAAGCATGTTTGACACCCAATGTCGGGACGAGTGCAGTACCGCTTTTATAACCTTCATTCGCGTATAAGTTTAGATGTACTCAGTTTGTAAGTTTCGCTGTTATTGTTTTGAGAACGCTGCTATTATTTAAATAAATGGTGAAGAAACAAGCAAACATGTGTTGAATCATTGTACAATGGCTAGTTTAGAGGATAGAAAAATGTTAGTGTTGTTTTTTGATTGTGGTTTCAGGTAGGGTTTACCGTAAAAGCCGACAGGAGTGTCATGTTTGACAACCTTATGACTGCTAAAAGATCGGGAATCGAACTTCAAAAAATCGATTATTATCTAAAGTCTTGTTCGTGCCGTGCTGTCCATTCAATGTTGTTGCAATTTCTCTAAATAAAATTAAAAAAAACAAGTAGTAGCAGTTGTCTCTAGAATACGATGAAACTTGTGCAACCACGCCGCACGCTGTGGCCAATGTGACGTCTACTCAATCGCAGTTCGTCATAGCTGTACGGGTAGGTGCAGCGGATATTAAGGAGTGCAAGCAAACATTCGCTTGATTCGCAGATGAACTCCCAATGGTCGCTCACTCGAACGATATATTTTTCATTCGTCGCGCCGCGGCTGCGTTCGCACCAGCGTGCACAGGCAGCTTAGCCGGTTGAGCGGGCCGCAATCACTTTCGCCATCTATCGGCCGGCCCCCGAAGGAGAACTTTACGTCGACGCGCTGGGCGGCGGTGCTCTCTCACCTAATATACCTCTTACACCGTGCCCACGACCAAGAACAAAAGAGCGGACGGCCGCCAGAGCACAAGGCGCCGATGGACGCGGCCGGGCCCGGAAACACTGGTTCAGCAGGGATGGAAGCTCACCATCAAGGTGCCGATCAGCATCGAAACCACGGTCATGGTCGAGATCGGCGTCCAGGACCCGCCAGGCTCCAGAAAACAAGAAAAAAGCAGCAGAAGAAACCCTCAACCAGGAAGAAAGACGACGGTATGGTGAGCAGGAAAGCGCCTTTTTTCTCTGCCTCTTCCACTGCTCCAAACAACACGAATACACAAACAGTAATAGTCGGTAAGAATGGCAGTGCGCCACCTAACGACGAAGTAAAAGGTTTAAGGCAGACTATTCAGACACTCAGGGCAGAAAACGCCAAACTCTGGCAGAAACTAAACAATCTCATAGATGAACTGAAGGCCCTGAGAACAGGACAGACCAATGCTAACCCCCAATCAGACTTATCGCTGACAGCCACCGTAGGGCGCCAGGAATTCACAACTACCATGGCTGCCATAAAAAATGCCCTAGCGAATCTTGGCAACCTCATCTCTAGCATCCAAGATGAGGCGCGCAAAGGTAGAGAACGTCTGGTGCAACTCACGGCCATGAAATCCAGAGGCAAACCCTACGCTCGGCCATCACCTGAGTATGGCAAGCAGCCGTAAATGCTCGGTCAAGTTGGAAACTTTCGAAATATGGCAGTGGAACTGTCGTGGAATCCGTCGAAAGCAAGGTCTTCTGAATCAATACATCAATAATAGCACAACTCCACCAGACATCATCGCCCTCCAGGAAATTGGCTGCTCACCGAAACTCACTGGCTTTTCGGTTTATGAGGGTCTTGGTCAAAGTAAGGTCCCTACTTTGGTTGCCAAAGCGGTCACCCCAATTAGACATGACATCGATGCAACAGACATTGACCACGTTCTCATTGAAATCATAACGAAACAAATAACTGACTAAAGCATATTTCTCCTCAATATCTACAGCCCACCAAACCAGCGGAAAACCAACTTCGGCTCCCTTCTGCACAAGGCAGAACAAGCAGCAAGCAAAAAGGGTCTTGTCATTCTTGGAGACTTTAATGCGTGGCACAAGAGCTGGGGATATGTCAAGGAAACTCGGAAAGGCAGGGATTTGGCCAAAGGAGCTGATCGCAGAAGGCTAAGCCTCATTACAGACCACACTCAACCAACGCGAGTGGGTAATAGTATCAACCGAGATACGTGCCCGGACTTGGCGTTCGTTAAAGGTGTCAGGGAGGTCCGATGGGAAAACGGCGGGGAAACGCTTGGCAGTGACCATTGCATTTTGCGTATCCAGATAGAAAACCTCCCGGTTAAGAAACGACATGGCCTGGCTCGACTTACAGACTGGGAAGCTTTTAAAAAAACTAGGGCAGAATTCGAGGATAAAGAAATTGCGGACATTGAGAGTTGGGTCTCGGGAATCAAGGCAGACTGGAAACGATTAACCCGAGAAGTTACCCTATCTACAAGCACGCCCGAGGTGGACAAGCATCTCCTACACCTCTGGGACGCCCACCGGGGCCTATTAAGAAGATGGAAGCGGCAGAAACACAACCGCAAACTGAGACTTAGGATCGCCGCAGTCACCAGGGAAGCCGAAGAGTATGCGACGGAGCTGTCAAGGCGCAACTGGGACCAAAAATGCAACGAGCTACAAGGTACACTAGGTTGGGAAAGGACATGGGCCTTGCTGAGGGCCCTCATAAACCCAACCACGACCAAGACTGAAACCTGTAAGACGACTCAAAAGACTTCACACCAATTCAAAGGCACAGACCGGGAACTGCTAGAATACATAAAGCTGCGCTATATTGGCGATACAACGAATACTGACTGCAACCTGGCATACACTGGTGCAGCTAATCCCGCTCTGGACGAACCCATTACCACAGAAGAAGTTTGACATGCTATGCTGTCGGCAACAAAGAACACTACGCCAGGAAGGGATGGCATCAGCAACGCTTTGATATGGAACCTCAATGACAAATATATCACAAGGTTTACAGAATTCATCAACAAACATTGGGAGAAGGGTACCGTTCCAAACGACTGGGAACATGTGGAAATAATAATGATTCCAAAGTCTGGAAAGGCTCCAAGCTTGGAAAATTTAAGACCCATTTTGTTGACTTCGCGTTTGGGAAAAGTATACGAAAGAATCGTGCTTCAGAGGCTGGAGACCTACCTGGAAGACGACGAACTCATGCCGCACACCATGTTTGGCTTCCGAAAATGCCTCTCAACACAGAACGTCCTCCTACAAATCAAGGAGGAGGTGCTTACCGTTGTCCCAAATATGGCGAAAACGTACTACTTGCACTGGATCTTAAGGCTGCTTTCGACAATGTCAGTCATAAGGCTGTGCTAGAGGGGCTTAGCAAATTAGGCTGTGGAAAGCGAATACACAACTACATCAAAGCTTTTCTCAGTAACAGAACCACCACAAATGATATAGGAGGCATCCGCACTGATACGTTTAATACGCACACAAAGGAACACCCCAAGGTTCTGTGATATAGCCGATGCTTTCAACATTGTTATGATCGGCTTAATTCGGAACCTCAAAATATTGAAGGACTCAGACACGTCATCTAGGCAGAAGATGTTACAATCTGGGTGACAAGAGGATCTCTAGGACAAAAACAAGATCTTGTGCAGCCCGCAGCTGATACAGTTCACGAGAATGTGCGTCAATGCGGCCTCGTCTGCTCTCCGGAGAGATCAGAAGTCCTGAGATTCTACGGACGAGAATACGATCAGCAAAACTCCATAGATGTATATATAGGGGGGAAGAAGATTTCAGATTTGTCCCGTAATAAGATTATCAGCATGTGGATCGAAAGCAACTGTCGTACAGACCATACCATCAGACAGCTGTCAAACACTACAGCGCAAATCACGAGCATGATCACCAGAATCTTTAACAAAAGACGGGGTATGAAGGAGGAGGACACTTGTAGGCTTGTACAGGCCCTCGTGGTCAGTAGGATTGTATACAGTGTCCCCTACCAAACACCACTCCCACAGGAAAAAACAATTAGAGGCAATCCTCAGAAAAGCCTACAAGTGCGCTCTTGGTCTACCTGTCAGCACCTCGACAGAGAAATTCCTTAAACTCGGGATAAACAACACAGTGCAAGAACACATCGAGGTGCATCTTGTTGCGCAGAAAATGAAATTAATGTTGACTGCAACGGGCAGGCCTACGTTGCAGACATTGGGCATGAAGGATGCTTGCGGAGAAATCAATAACACGGCGAGCATACCAAAGGACATTTGCCAGATCATTGAAGTCACCCCAATACCTCGAAACATGCGTCCAGAAATCCATAAGGCTCGAAGAAAAGCCAGATCAGAAGCACAAGAAAAAAATTTCAAGGCGAGAACCGACGTATTGTACGTTGACGCGACCACATACAGAGAGCACTCCGGGACAGTTGTAAGCGTTGTTGATCAACTTAGGGAAGTCAACAGCGCTTCGATCAAAAGCAACAACATCCTCGAGGCTGAGGAAGAAGTAGCGATCGCGCTCGCCATCACACACCAGTGCGAAGAGTCTACTACAGAAATAGTTACTGACTCGCAAGAAGCGTGTCGACGGTACAGCAGTGGACGCATATCCAGTGCTGCCATCCGCATACTCAAGCAAAGAAAAATCAACTTCTCGAGCTGCTCCATTACATGGACACCAGGCCATAAAACTATGACAGGAAACCAGCGTGCCGACGCCATTGCCCGAGAATACGCCGACCGGGGGGGTGCACAACGACGAGGAACCAGCCACAGTTACTAGACACTATGGAGCAATTTTACAACACCAGAAAGCCCTGAGGAGGATATACCCCCCTCCCCACAAAGACCTCAACAGAGAGCAGTCGGTTGCCTGGAGACAGCTGCAGACTAATACGTACCCCAATCTCAGTCTTCTAAGTAAAATCTATCCGGGGAAATACACCAACAAATGCCCGCTATGCAGAGAACATCCCACACTTTACCACGTGACATGGGCCTGCCAACACACACAGGTAGTGCCAAGAAACTGTACACCAACACCAGAGCAGTGGGAGGCTGCGCTGTCCTGCTCTAAGCCTGAAGAACAGCTCAAACTGATCGACAGAGCTTGCAAGATGGCAAAGGCCACAGGGGCCCTGGACTGAGGGCTCCACCTTCACCGGGAAAAGCTATTCGTAGTAAAGTTTTGCATTCCATTCATTCTGTTTCACCAAAGCATGAAGGGAAAGAAAGTTTGGCAAAAACGTTCACAACAGTGTTTAATGGTGGGTGTAACTTTGTTAAAAAGGGTTGATAGCATAATAGCGTGCCCAAGATTTGAAATCGAGTCAATCTATGCATTGATTGATTTGTGGGGTTTAACGTCCCAAAACCACCATATGATTATGAGAGACGCCGTAGTGGAGGGCTCCGGAAATTTCGACCACCTGGGGTTCTTTAACGTGCACCCAAATCTGAGCACACGGGCCTACAACATTTCCGCCTCCATCGAAATGCAGCCGCCGCAGCCGGGATTTGAACCCGCGACCTGCGAGTCAGCAGCCGAGTACCTTAGCCACTAGACCACCGCGGCGGGGCGAGTCAATCTGTGCAGAGCAGTGTGTTCCCATTTCAGGTAGAAACTGTTTGCGGTGTAAATACGCCAAAAAGTTGACACAGAACAAGTCCGAAAAAAAAAAAAAAAACTGATTTCATTCATGACACAATGTGCCAAGAACCCTCTTCAATAACTGTGGACTAAAGAACGCTGGCGAATGCTGAGAGGAGTGTTTCAGAGTGTATTGTGATGAACAACTCATCTACATGCTCTTTCCTCGAAAGAAATATCTGTAGGCTACCACCAAATCAATGCCTTGCCGTGGCATGTGGTAAAAAAAGTTGTGGATATTAGAATGCATAGTTCTGCATATTGTTACGAAAGACGGCGATGCCAACATGATCCCGAAGGTGCCACTGCTTGGAACTCCGCCGGGAAGGTCACCAGCCGTTTGGTAGCGTAGGTTTCTCAGCTCGCGACTGCTTCTGCGCAGAGCTGATAGCCGAGCGGATGAGACGACGGTGAGTTAAACAAGGTTTATGTACAGCATATATACAGAGGCGTTACAAATTCGGACCTGGGGCTGACAGCTTAGAGACTCGAAGAGCCGAGCTCTCTTCTCTGACACAAAGGTCTACTGCTCGCGACGCGCCGCAGGGCTTGTTTTATATGCACCGGGAGGATTCCTTAAGTAACCAAATGTCCAACCAGAAGCGCCGCTGGCCATGAGGTCGGAATCCTCCAATGGAGCCGCCGCTGGACCACGTCATTCTCATCAAATCCTGGAGCCGCTGCACGTGGCTGCACCCAAGGACAAGTGACGTCGCCACGCATTGCGTCAGACTCGCAAGACAGGAAGGCGCCGATTGCTTCGACGGACTTGGGGGCTGAAGCAGCTCGATGTGCGTTGCGGGACAGATCGGCGCCGCGGCGTGACACCGCCGTTAAGTTGTTCACATCAGGCGGGCTCGCGTGCTGGCCTTGACACAGATTGCCTTTTTCAGAAGCATGGACGTTCGGTATGGACTCGCAGGCATAACAGTATGCAAAGTCCCAAATTATATGAGCATATGAGAAGGCAGGAGATAATGCCTCTGCGTAGTAAATCCCGCCTGGGTTAGCTTGTTCAGAGCTTACAAAGTGCACTTCACCTGAACACCGACATTCTTTCATCTCTGCAGTAGAAGAAACAGGGCATGGACAAGCTTAGTTGCTATTGTGGACTTCTATCATGTGAAACTTCCAAAAAATATAAACGAAAAAACAATTCAGCGGGTTCACTAGCTTCACGGACCTCAGTTTCTACACAGAAGATTGCACAATGATCTATGTTATTCGCTTAATACTGCATTTTACAGTGCATACTATTGTTTTGATTTTCAAAATATCCTAGAGATGCCCATGTTATGTGTACTTTTTATGCAGCTGTCGTTCATTTTGGCAAATTTGGGTAAAGCTAGTCTTGATGCCAATTAGTCTTTTTTAACAACTAAAGCAGACTGATGCGAATGACGAGTCATAAAGGCTGCAAAAGTGCTGATGGTTGCTATCGGTTAGCTAGAATTGCATAAGACCGCGAGAGTTGCGCTGCTGCTTTGCACAACTGGTCTGGCCATTCATTCAGCAAATTTCGCCAGCATCATTTGCAAGTTTGTTGGTTTGCTTCGTTCGCATCGCTGCTTTTCACAGTCTACGGCAAGAATGCCACCTTAACAAAATAACTACACAGCGTAGCTTAAGCTCTCACTGCTGTGAAAGTACGCAGAACACAGAAATCAGGCAGCAAACTCATATCGACATCCCTGACGAGAGGATGGCGGGGCGCCTCGCTGCCGCATGCACACCTGGTCAGCGCACAGGGCCAGACGGTGTAATCTCCGCGCTTACGGAAGCTTCTACGAAGCGACATAAGGAGAAAGTTGATGGAGCCCGAGCGTGAGAACGGCTATTGACAGAGGTGGGCCGATACACGGCCTGGCATGGGAGAAAGTGTGAAACGCGAAAGCCTATCCCCTCTCGTATTGTACACCATAACGTAATATTTACCAATGTAGTGCCTGTTATGAAAGTGTTTCTGCGATTGGCTGTGATGATGCGAGTCCAAACGTGTGATTGGCTTCTGTCGAGACCCTTTGTTCAACCGAGGGTTGAAAATAGGATGTTTGAAAGCGAAAGAAACAGCGGAGGTTCGGGCTTGGACTCGGGCAGACGCCCGAGACTGCAATAAAGCGTCTCTTCATCGGACTACGGAAACGCGGGGAGCGCTCGACGGTGACAAATGCTCCTGCATCAGCTCAGTCAGTGATCAAAGATTATTGCAGTTCTTCACGCCAGTGGCGAAAAATCTTGGCCTCATTGTCACCGCCAAGTTCTCTGCTCCTAGTGGATACCACCCGTGTCCAGGTGGGCCACATTTTCGACAAGTTCTTCATGTTTTAACTCTATGCCGACGCGACGCCGAGCTAGGCCGCGTCTCGTTAGGCCTAGCTCCGCAACGCCCGAGTTCTCCCGGTGCGATGGTGGCCACTACCACGGTTACAGGCTATGATTCGACCACACTTCAAATTGTCACGATGGAGACCACCTTCTCTGACCAAGCCATGCCGCCGGAGAACAAGTATTTAGCTGACATGGTGAAACTCTGGGAACGAAAGCTATCCCAGGCCGCGTCTGCACCCAAGGGAAATAGCTCACGCGCTGTGGCCCAACAAAAGGCGGCTACCTCCAGCTCGTCCTCGCGCCCCTTTACGGATGGTGCATGCACCACAGCTCCTGCCTCGCTGATGCGTCAAGTCAAGTGGCGACCACGCCATACCCCTTGTCTCTCTCGTGACGATTACATCGTCGTGCTGAAGCCGGGCGCTCCTTTTGAGCTCAAATCCATCCTCTCGTCCGATCGTGTCGGTGATGCGATTCGTGCATACTTGGGAGAACACTCGTCCAGTACACTCCACGTGTGGCCAGTGTGGAACCAAAACATTCTCGTGTGCAGTGTCACCTCGCTATCTTTGGCGCAGCGCCTGCTTGGGGATATTCAGTTGCTGGTGGGTGACCAGCAGCTTACTTTTCGGGGCCATGCCAAGGCGTCAGGGGAAATCTGCCAGGGGTGTGACCACCATCAACTCGTCTGAAACCCCGCAGAGCATCAAATCTGAACTCGAATGGCCGCGAGGCACTATCCTGGCGGTCCGCAAACTTTGTGGCTCTAGTGCAGCGGTGGTGACCTTCGAGGGCACGAAGCTCCCCCGCTTCATCTACCACAGTGTCGTGGCCTACGTGCGTCGGTATAAGAAAACCATTACAGCCTGCTCTCTCCATGGCACCATTGGTCATCGACCCTCGGCTTGTCCGCGACCTACTCCTGGTCGCTGTACCCGCTGTGGCACTCAAGTCCAAGTGGCTCCAGAAGGCCTAGCTCAACATGAATGCAACCCGACATGCCTCCTCTGCTCCGGGCCACATGAAACCGGTGCTCGGGTATGCCCAGTAAAGTATCGGAAACCTAAGCTACCATCGACCCCAAAGCAGACTGCACCCCCATCAACAGGCCCACCAGCGGATACGCAAGCCAAGCATGACTCGCCTCTCACTGACCCGCCGGCCCCACCGCCGGCCACCACAATTCACTACCCGCCACTTGTCACGGGATCACCTCAGGTAAAGCAGCCAGGCAGAGATGAATGCTCCTCAGCCTCTCCTTCCCTCCCCCCTCCCTTCTTCCGTAGAGCTCTCCACTCTACGAAAAGAGAACGCACTTCTTCAGCGGCAAATCGCAGCTCTCACCCCTAAACTTGACTATCCTGCTACGCCCACCCCGCCTAGTGATACCACTTCTCCGACGACCGCGTCGGCTGCCCCTCCAGCTCAGGGGCAACTCGGAACATTTCTCCTACAGACCGAACCTTACCATTGGAGGACCGCATTAGTCGCCTCAAAAATGCCGTTCTCTGCCACATGTCTACCATTAATGTTCACCACATTGTAGCTGAGGTGGTTCAGGCGGTTCAGGCCTGGGCTGTCACCCAGTTTCGCACCAAAACTCGCTCAAGCTCGGCCTCTACAGAGCAATTCTGTGCCGCGTCGACGCAAAGTCGCCGGTTCCTCTTCAGCGGCTTTCAATCCAGCTTCCGTCCCCCTTTCAACTCTGCAAAGTCAGGGGCAGGACATGGAGGATGGGCCATAAAACTTTAGATTTTCATCAAGGCGACTCCGTCATTTACATCTTCACTATCATCTCAATTCGAAATCATTCAATGAAATTGCAGGGTATTCGGGAACAGGCGAAAGCGTGCACATCTTCTGCTCTTCCTTCAAACTCGGGGCTCTCTTCCTGCCGTCATCGCCCTTCAAGAATGCGGTTCAAACCCTACCCTCTCCAGCTACTGCTCCTATACAGGCGGCACTACCACTAGTCTACTTGTTCACGAAACATATACGGCTGTTCAGGTCGATCTAGACCTAGACCTCCCCTACGATTACTGCATGATCTCCGTTCTTCCCCAGAAACAAGGTACTCCATCAATTCATATTCTTTATGTGTACTGTCCCCCACATATATAGTGGGTCACTTTCGCGCAACTCTTCTACAGGGTTCTACAAGCGGGGGCTCGGCAACCCTTGGTGGTGGTCGGAGACTTCAATGCTCCTAGCCCACACTGGGGATACCACTTTGAAAAGCCTCGCGGTCGGAAACCTAAAGAACTTATATCCACTCTTGGTTTCACACTGCTCACTGACCCAGCGCATCCTACGCGTATGGAAAATCTGGTGACACGCGATACATGTCCAGACCTCTCACTCAGGCGTAACATTCGGTAGGCTACATGGGAAAACCTCTTGACACTCTTGGCAGTGATCATCTTCTGCTGAAGATTGCCTTCCCGAGGCGGAAAATGCGCAAAATCTGGGGTCAAGCCCGTATCACGGTCTGGTCAGCTGTTCGCACTAAGCCTTTCCCCTTGCTCTCCTCCCCAGAGGTCTACCAGGCGTGGGCATCATACGCCCTCCATACACAGCAATCATACACCAAACACAATCCCACTTCCACATCAGCCCCTGCAGTAGATCCCCACCTCCTCCACCTTTGGGATGCACGCTACAGCCTTACTCGCCGGTGGCGACGATCTAAGCTAAATCGTAAGCTTCGCTCCCGCATTGAAATGCTTACCTCGGAGGCTACTGCCTACTCTTTCCAGCTTGCGGTTGCAAATTCGGTCAATGCCTGTGTGAAGGCTGCAGGTCAGATGAGCTCAAAAATACATGGCGACTATTTCCGAGCCTCTTGGATCCCTTTACCACCCGTGGGGAAACACGACGCCAGCTTCGCCGCGCTTACTATGCCTACCAGGGCTCGACGAGCCAACTCGCAAACGACCTCTGCGACCGCTATTTCTGTCGTACGATTGACCATATGGGCTCCGAGTACGTCTACTTCTGGCTCGCCAACTCACAATTTGATGCCCCCTTCATGCTCCGTGATCTTCGGGCGGCGTTAGCTAAAATGAAGAGAGGTACTGCACCAGGTAGGGATGGCATTAGAGTCACTCTATTAGCCAACCTTCCCGATTCCACACAACTCTCGCTCTTACATTTGATGAACACAGTATGGGACGGGGAACCCTTACCCCCGGAACGGACCACTTCGGTGGTCACATTCATTCCCAAACCAGGCAAGCCCGTCAGCATTCAGGCGTTGCGAAACATCTCGCTTACCTCTTGCACGGCCGAACTTATGGAGACTATAGTCCGCGACCGCCTGTCCGCATATTTATTTATTTATTTATTTCGACATACTGCCAATCCCATCAGGGATTTTAGCAGGAAGGGCGTGAACATAAAAATTGGAATAAGTACACAATAAAGACATACATCGCGATAAAGTACAGAATGAAACTAACAGAATCGGATCATTTAACGATTTCAGATCAAAGAAGGCATAAAACATTAGTGTAAAGAAAAGTTGTCATAAGAAAATAAATGCAGCGACTTGGTTGACACATTGGTTGACATATTGGCATATGCATCAAGAAACCCAACAAGAAATTACAGCAATAAGAAACTACCCTACAATATGGCGAAGTATTTCAAGGAAGGGCAAATTTATACACACTGAAAAACAGAAACATGATCAAGAATCAACAGAGCGATTTCTCTTCGCCTGGATTCAGTACTAAAAATTGCTTAAAGAAAAAATATGATGACATGATACTTTGCTCGTACAATGTTCACACGAACACTCATATTAAAATCAACCAGGTGATTCCGTTTGCATAATACAAAGTTCATTTTTCGACAAGGGTTAAAAATTTTGCTAATTCGGTAGTGCTGGAGATACTCGGATCCAGTTTGTTCCATTCATTAGTAGCTATCGGAAAGAATGAGTACTTAAAGCAGTTTGTGTTGAAGGAGTATTCGTTAAGTCTCATTGGGTGTTTTTGGCGTGTTGTTCTAGTTTGATCAAACGTAAGGTAGGCGGATACATCAATGTTTAAATGACCATGGATTAATTCATGTATGAATTTTGCACGTGCTAACCTTGTTCTATTCATTAGAGTAAGTAATCCAGCTTTTTTAATTAGTTTAGTCGGAGAATCTGTATGTCTATACTTGTTGTAAATGAACCTCAAAGCTTTCCTTTGTATTCCTTCCAGTTTCGTGATTTGCTGTTTTGAGAATGGTGACCAAATAATATTCCCGTATTCAAGTAATGATCACACAAGGGAAGTGTATGCAAGCAGTTTTAGAGAAGGCGGGGCCTGGCGAAGCCGGTATCTGAGTGCAAACAAGCGGCGTAGTGCAGCTGAAGTAACGTAACTTGTGTGTGCGTCCCGTCTTAGATTTTCAGTTATGATAATTCCAAGATATTTATGCTGATTTACTCTAGTTATGGGAATGTCATTGATAGTGTAAAGAAAATTTGACCTAGTTTTTTTTCGACTTACTGATAAAATTGTACACTTTTTTGCATTAAGTGACATCTGCCATTTACGGCACCAGCAGGAAACATCTTGTAAAGCACTATTTAAAGCTACATAGGTCCTCCGTTGAGTTTATTTCTCGATATAGCACGCAGTCATCCGCGAATAATTTGATTTTTTCCTTAATATTTGTAGGCAAATCATTAATAAAGAGAAGAAACAAAATTGGCGCCAGCACACAGCCCTGCGGAACTCCAGATGTGACGGAGGTGGTAGCAGAGGTTTCATCAATAAATTCCACATACTGTGTACGATCAGCAAGATAATTTTTGATCCAGTTAAGAACAGTAGAATTTCCTAAGGTGGCCTCAAGTTTTTGAAGTAGTTTCTTGTGTGATACCTTGTCGAATGCTTTGGCAAAGTCGAGGAAGATTAGATCAGTTTGTTTTTGGTTGTCAATACTCTGGGATACCTCATGTGTCAATTCCACTAATTGGGTTATGGTTGAAAGACCTCGGCGAAAGCCATGCTGATAGGGAGATAATATACGTTTTTCTTCTAGGAAAACAGTTATTTGTTTAAGAATTATGTGCTCCAAGATTTTACAGATTGTACATGTCTGGGATATAGGTCTAAAGTTAGATATATCATTTCTGCTTCCTCCTTTATGCACAGGAACAACTTTGGTCTTTTTCCACTCCACAGGTAAAGAGCACGTTGATAGTGATTTGTTAAACATGACGCACAGATATTTAGCTAGCAACTCTGCATATCTCACAAGAAAGATGTTAGAAATGTTGTCGGGCCCTGCTCCTTTTTTTTGCGTCCAAGTTTAACAAGAGATTTATGACACCGGCCTCATTGATAATAATCGATTCCAGGGTACCTTTCGCACTAGAGTCGATGTCTGGAATGTTTCCGTCATCGACAGTGAATACAGACTTGAAATAGCTGTTCATTTTGTCTGCAGTGATCGGGTTATCTTTTTCCGGGGGTTTGTTGCTTTTGTTGTTTTTTGCAGGCTTTAGGTAGCTCCAAAACTTGCTGGGGGAATTTTTTAGAAAGTTTGGCAACGTTTTAGTGAAATAGTTGCTCTTCGCTGTTTTGATTTTTGTTTTTAGGTCACTCACAGCAGTAGTCGAATTATTTACTGTTACTGCTCCGGGTTTTTCTTTCATTCTCTTTCGTATTCGCTTTACTTTGCGTTTCGCATGTATTACCTCTTGTGTTATCCACGGGTTGTGTTTCTTAATTTTTTTCACTCTAATAGGTACAAAGGTATTAATACAGTGATGCATAATTTCTTTTAACTGAGACCATAATATTTCGATGGTCGTGGAACTATCATTCGACAATTCTTCGAAGGACGGAAACTTTATAATTAGATAATTTAGTATGCTAGTGTCGTCAGCATATTTAAAATCAGGGTAAGTAATTTTTATGTTCGTTGGTTCTATTTTATCACGAAAGGGGACAGTGCACAAAGTGAGCTTGTGATCAGATATGCCATCCATAACTTCAATCTTCGTTTCATCGGCTGGGAAGTGGTTACTCAAGAATATAAGGTCAAGAATATTTGAAGTTTCTCCCTGGACACGTGTTGGTTGACTACTTGGTGAAGATTAAATCGCAGCATTGTGTCGATAACGACATCTGAGCATGCGGAATGAAATTTCATGGATTGCCAGTCGATATCAGGAAGATTAAAATCACCCAACAAGATGAATCTTGCGCTTTGTATGTTTTGTTCAATGTAGTTGTAGAGCGATTGCATGCTATCTTTGCCAGAAGTAGGACTGCGATAGCAGCAGCCCACAATTGTTGTGTGAAGGCTAAATTTTAGTTTCAAAAAGACAGCTTCTATGCCTTCAACCTCTGGCAGCACAGTGTATTGTATTTCGCGTTTTATCATTAACGCTACTCCACCGCCTCGTGTCGGTCTGTCCTTCCGTATTATATTGTAGTTTGGGGGCGTTACTTCACTATCTAAAATGTCATTATTTAACCAGGTTTCGGTTAAAGCAACAAAGTCTGGCTCAAGGTCGAGAAGTAGGCATTCAAGGGATTCTAATTTGTTTAAGACGCTTCGGCAATTCACATTTATAAACCTCAACTGGGCGGTTTCGAGTGCGAGACACCGGCCCGTCGCTTGGCAGGTTTTTTTTTTCCAGTTGAGGGATTTTTTTGCCTCGCCAATCATCACTTTATCGTTTACGGTGTCATCCCATCGATAAAGAATACGGTCTATACTAATTTTGTCGTAGACAAGATGTACCTTTTGCCCGGATTCCTTATTTGGTTTTGCCGAGTCCCACAATTTTTTCCTTATATTACGCACACGCTGGGAAAAGTCTTCACTAATTGATATGTCGGTATCCTTTAGTTTATGACAGTTTTTCAAAATCTTTGTTTTGTCTCGATCATCAAGAAGTTTGAAAGTTATTGGTCTAGTTTTGTTCGCGCTTTGTTTACCGAGCCAATGTATCCTTTCAATTGTAACAGGTTCAATTTTCAGAACACCTTTCGCAACCGTATTGTTTATTACTTGCTCTAGTGATTCCTAATCTTCTTTTTCATACTCAGGGATGCCATACACTATCAAGTTACTTCTTCTTGACCGGTTTTCTAAATCATCCAGCTTTAATTCTAGGCCTGATACTACTTTTTCTAAGGCGGAAACTTTTGTGGTGCAGTCCAGTATTTTTTCATCTAAGGCAGCCAGTTTTTCTAATTTGAACTCAATAGCGGTTAGTCGTTCTTTAATTTCTTTAATATCACCAGCAATTTGCGTTAGTTGTTGAGAAATTTGTTTTAGGTCGGGCCCGGGGTTTGTCTCGACGTCACCTGCTACTAATAACAGGTCCCTCAAATAGCAGGACAAGTTACACAAGGGATCACAAAGCAACCTTGGGCACAGCAGCACAATCAAGAAGAGGCAATCGGAACGCATGCATTCGCCGTAGCGTTTTCTCACCTGTACGACATACAAGAAGGGATTAGCGCTCTGCATGCTTCGGGTGCCGCCGTGCCCATTAATCGCCGTCGCTTGGGGGGCCGTATTTATGTCCAGGGTTGTCGTCGTTGAGTGAGGTACCAAGGGGGCGCTGAAGATGGCGTCGGCGCAGTACGTCGCTGAACCCAACGGGTCCAACTTGTAGGGCCGACCATCCAGACCAACCGGCGCGTATTGCACGTGGTGGGCTTTATCACGGCCTAGATTTGCTGTCCACGCTGTCATCAGTTCGCCCGCTTCTTCATGCCCCGCCGGTATCAGCAGCAGGAAAGTGCCGATCAATAGGCGCTCTAGGGTGGCCATGGTCCCAGTGGCGCAGCCTCAATATAGAAGCCGGCCTCCTAATAGCGCAACGTTGTCGAGCCTCTACGGGCTTCTCTTTTTGAGCCACTTCGACGTCCGAAAGGCGCATCTGGAAAGGAAGGGCGTCTGGTGACTCGATGTTCGGGTTTCGGCCTCATCTGTCTGCGCAGGACGTCCTTCAACTCCAGCACGACATTGTACCTAGCCACAATGACAAAGCCATCCTAACCCTCGATCTTCGGGGTGCCTTCGACAATGTAAAGCATAACATCATCCTTATCAATCATAACAGCATGAACTGTGGCTCGAAAGCTTTCCGGTACATTAGGTCATTCCTTTCACATTGCACCGCTTTCATCCGCATCGACTCTGCCGAACATGGTCCGTATACATTAGGCACCCACGGTACACCACAGGGAGCGGTTCTATCGCCCATCCTTTTCAATTTGGCCATGCTCAAACTTCCTGTGCTCCCCGCTCAGGTCGAAGGCATACAGTGCGCTCTATATGCGGATGACATCACTATCTGGACCAATTCAGGCTCCCCTGCAGAAATTGAAGATCGCATACAGCGCGCGGCACTTATTGTGGACGCCTACGCCTCATTATGCGGCCTGGAGTGTTCGCCTACCAAATAATCTCTTCTCTCGGTATCATCACTACCGCCACCTCAGATATCTCTGCCATCTGGCCCCCATACCAGTTGTCGCAGAACTCCGCATATTGGGCCTCAACATCTTTTCTATTATGAACCCTGGCTCCACCAATGCGCGTCTTCGGCGCACTAGTGAGCAGGTTAGCCGTATGATTCGGCGGGTCTCCAAATGTGGCGGCCTTCGTGGTCAGCACTACCTTCTCTTGGCTCACGCGTTTGTAACCAGCAGAGTCTTCTACGCTACCCCATACCTTCGCTTGCATCGGCACCACGAGAACCAGTTGGACACACTGCTTCGATCGGTTTATAAGCGAGCACTAGACCTCCCCATTGCTATTTCCAATCGCCGCTTTGCGGCCTTGGGTGTGCACAACTCGTATGCCGAGTTGCGGGAGGCTCATCGCACCAATCAAATTAACCGCCTGTCCCAGATGGTTCATGAACCCCGCCTTCTGGACAGGCTGTCACTGAGCTCGATCTCTACTCTACCACCAGATTCCTCCGCTCCAGAGCTGTGGCGGCAAAAACTTTGGGTCGAGCCTCTCCCTTGCAACATGAATCCCAGTCAAAATACAGGCAGACGCTTAGCCCGAACACAACTTCTCCATACTCGATACTCCAACCCTCCTGGTGTCCTCTACGTAGATGTCTCAGGCCCAACCTCCTCGGGACACTTTACGGCGACAGTGATATCCGAGGGTCACCAAGTTGACGGCACCTTTCCGCTCACCGGATGCAACCCGGGCTGAAGAGGTAGCCATCACTTTGGCAGCCTCTCACCGCTCAGCAGGAGTGATCATCACGGACTTGCGCATCGCCTGTTCCCGATACCTGCAAGGTACCATAGCTCCTCTGGCCGCCGACCTTCTCCAGGCTGCCTCATGGCGCTTTGAACTTCACTCCATTCGCATAGTATGGTCTCCTGGCCACGCGGGTCTCCCCGGTTACGAAGTGGCTCGTGCTTCTGCCTGCGTTTCTCTCTCCCGGGCCATTACTTCTTTCGACCCCACGTCTCCCCAAGGCACCTCAGCTCTTACGCAGTACCGCGAAATCCTTGATTACTAACGAAACTCGCGCCGTCTTTACCCAGAACCTGCACGGGGTCCCTCTAAAACAGACGAGCGACTTTTGAGACGCTCGCAGACGAACACCTTCTTGTGTACTGCAGCCACCCAGCATTTCATGCCGGGTATACACGGCTACTGTGCACACTGTGGGGCGCTAGCCGACACATACCACATAATTGAAATATGCCCAGCTATACCTCTTCCTTTTTCATCCCCCTTCCCCCTAGCCACAAGAGAGGCTTGGGAGGAGTTGCTGCTCGGCTGCTCCACCCAGACGCTCAGTGCTCCCTGCTGGCCCGCGCCCAAGCAGCGATGACCTCCAGTGGACTTCTGGAATAAGAAGACCACCCAAGTGCATTTGTAGTGCAACTCTCTGCGCTTTTCTTACTAAATGTTTTCCACCACCATCACCGGACTACGGCTCTTCCTTCGCGCTGCCACCATGCACTCGAGTCATCGAGGGGAACCATTCCAAACCTCAAACATCTTCCCTCCTTAGCTAGTGTAGAAGCTAGTCGAGAAGGAGGAAATTAACTTGAGCTGATAAAAAGTTTCACTGCTCGGTAGGGCATGCTCTCTCTTCTTGCAAAGCGCAGTGCCGATTTCCGAGAGGGCAAAGTTCCTTCTTCAAGAACAGGCTCTTCGCATTCAAGTACTGTGGGGACTCGAACTGTTTACTTGAAGATCTCCCTATATTTCATTTGTATGGCTTTGTGTTCTCAAAACAAGAGCTGCAGAGAACAAGAAAGGTGAGGATGACCTTGTAATTGACAGCATAATCCATTCTATAGTTGAAACACTGTGCAGTCATTGGAGATCGCTTCACTGAGTGTATGACACTTTATAACTGTGTTTGCCACTCTTCTGTCCGCTGGGCAACACAGCACAGGTTACACAAACGATGATTCTATGTTCGCCCCTGTTGAATTCACTCGTGGTGAATGCAGTTATCTTCATGCCTTTCCCGAAAAGCTGGTGCCAGAGTAAAGGCACTTTGAACTGTTGCGTAGTAATATAACTTGCACATGTTGCATGGTGTCCCGCACTTGCATCTACACGCACGAAAAAGAACGAAACCGTTCGCATTTGAGTTTCACTGTGCAGTGACAGGGAGAGGTGAGCCGTGATTTCACGACACCTGCAAGGTAAATGCCAAGCCTGTACCCCTGTTTTTGCATAGGGCAAACTAACACTTGCTGACGGACTTGTTTGAAGATAGTTTTCAACGTTTGTAGTTTTTTCTTTGCCTGAAGTGGTGTGCCAAGCTAAACACCGATGTGTTCACGAAAAGGGACACCAATGAAGATTTGAAATGAATGTCACTCTCGCGGCGGCCAAATTCCAAGGAATGTGATGCCTTGTGTAGAAAGCTTTGCTGTACCACTGCGCATTGTGCGCAACATGGCACTGCAGCAATACACCATCATGGAAGCTCTTAGAAGCATATCGCACAAACAAAAAGAAATCGCAATGCAGACAGTGCCCTTACCAAGAGTTCAATGATTCAAAGCACACTGGTTCTGCACAGTGCGTCTTTTTGCCTATTATTGTACGAACACACTGGCGGCACAACACTCTACCGCTCGCGAGACGCCGCTTTTGGCTTGTTTTGTCGCTGAGTGAGAAGGATTTCTTCCCACCGACCACACTGATCCTTGCGCTATTTCTGCCGCTGTCGCCTAAGCAAAGCGCGAATCAGCGCCGTGTGTGGTAGTTGTCATAGCACAACACAGGGATTGTTTTCTTTCTTTTTTTCGCAGTCATTTTTCCCACGTCGTCATTTTTCGTAGCACGAGTTCCGAGCGTTGACAACGACACCATGGACTTCGAATGCTTTTTTTTGAGGAAGTTAGACTTTACCCATTCCTCTACGATAAGATGATGCCAGACTACAAATACAAGGAAGAGAAAATGAACAGTTGAGATATTATAGGATCTATGTTCGAATTGACCAATAAGTTACAATTGTATTGCTCATTGCATGTTGGGCACGAATGAATTGTATGTTATACACTCAATCGTGCAGGAACACAGGCCATGTTGAAGTTCAAGAACATACGGGACGGATGGATGAAGCTTGTGTCGGGCGTAGAGGCGACAACTAGGAGCGGTGCGCCAGGCAATGCTGGAAAATTAAGTGGCCTCTAACTGCAATAATTGACAGCACGCTGAGGCAGACACCTCCCTATGCGAAAAAGTGAGTGATCAATGGCGTGGCGTCTCATATAGCAGCGCACGCCGATACCTGTTTCATGCCTGCCAACTATTGATTTTGCTGAAAAACTCCTGAATATACGACCGACCCTCTGGCTCGACGTGCACATTCCCGAGGTGTCACTATTGATAACTCATAAACGACCGTTTTTTTTTTTTTTTCTTTCTCGTCACACAGCAGCGCACGTTGTCCGTGCGAATGCCGTTTCAAACACCGCAGGCCATGAAAGATGCTTGTACGTAAATTAAGCGTTGTAAAGGTGATTGTACCTAAATTAAGCGTTGTACATTGAGATTTATCTATTCTACTTTTTGCAATGAAGTCGTTCTACAGATCGGTTTATACTGTAGGGTCATGCGGTGAGGCCTACAATAACGTCGAGGGCCCGCCAGCTGTCGCGAGATACCGCACATCTAGATTTCATCCCTTGCATGCCAACGGAGAAGCAGTGAGTGTGCTTGTCCTTCGGTATCTCGGTACGTCTAAAGTGGATGGACCCAAAATCTTTGCGGCGCATTTCGAGAGCGGCGATGCCGGAGCAACAGCAGACAAGATATCATGGTAGAATTGAGTGTTGTGAAGAGATCCTCGTCGTCTGCCATTGTCCGCACGATTGCACCAGAAAGTCAAAGAGCTCAGAACAGACGACAAAAAAGCATGCGTAATCTCGCGAGCCATGCCGAGACCACTCGAGACTGTTGTCACGTGACTCCCGCAGATGTGACCAGGGTGCCGCTTTTCAAAACACGGCAGCGAAGACGCACGTCATGCCGCGGCTGGACGCTTTCTGCCAGTGTGTTCGTACCCTTACGTATAAACGAGAACAGAATGCTACAAATGAGAATGTTACACAAGAACAAGAATAAACAAGACTAACACACAGACTGCGTGTAAACTACAAGATGCGTTCTTTTTGACATTTGTCACATTTGTTCTCGATTGCAGAATAATGCATAAGCTGGTGTTTATTATTCAGCATACAGCAGCCTGCATCTCATCAAATGATTCTGTCCATTCTTTTCCTCTAAGATGTTTTGTTACATATGTTGTTTGATTGATAGGTAGGTATGTGAGCAGTGCTACCAGGGGAGCTCCAAATGGCTTCCACCAAAATGCACAACCTCATTTCCATGCCTTCAATCAGGCCATGCCTTAAAACTGGTTACCTCACAACTTGTTTCACAGGCTTCACAACTGTCACCTTGGAGAGGTCGATTGGTAGATTCCTGACGTCATCTATAGCGCTCCTTTCTTTGAGTCCCCCTCACCAGGCAAGCTTGGTCACTCAAGTTGAACCACACTGGCAAAGTCTCGACTAATGCATTGAAGGCATTCATAAAGACCCGCGCCACAGCCACTTTTCCTACTCTTTATGGACAATGAACCACTTTCCAAGTCACATGGTCGAGTTTCTAAGATGCGGCCTCTTTTGCCACTTTGCTTGAGGTAGGAAAAAAAAAAAAAGAGATCATGACTGATGAAACAATGATGCCATTAAGTGAGCAACCTTCACTCTGGAAGTATATTCTAATAAATGCTCAAAACTGTGGTGCCAAGCTCTCCAATGCATGTACAATGAATGTTTGCATGCTACAAGTCTACGTCCGAGGGTGATCTGAAAAGTTTTTGGCCTTAATCACGCGAGCTAGAACTTGCAGCAATCATGAGTACGTTCATACACGTTTCTGATGAAATGCCACCTAGTGCAGATTAGCAGTTTGGCTTTGACAGTCGATCACAGCAGGTGTAGTGTGAGGTACCATAAGGCATGGACAAGCTTGAGTACCAAGCCGTGATGAAGTTTTGTAAAAGAAGGTTTATCTCCGTATGAAATTCACCAAAGCTTACTGTTTACAAGCAAGATTCACCTTCATACTCCATAGTCAAGAAATATGCTGTCAAATTTAAGGAGGGGAAAGAGAGCATTAAAGATGACCCACACAAAGGGTGCCCAAAAAGTGCCGCAGCTCCTGAATTGGTAGACCGCGTGCACAATATGGTTTCAGAAGACAAGAAAGTGAAGCTTCGCAAAATCGTCAAGGCTGTTGGCATCTCAGTGGAATGTGTAGGTCCCATTTTGCACAATGAACTACACACAAAAAAGCTCTCTGCAAGAACGGTGATGACTTCGTCAGATCTTCAGAGCAACAAATTAAGATGTTCGACGACGAAGGAAAATGCAAAAACGCATATGGGAGCACATTTATTTGTGAGATCGACGTGACGCAGCACCTTGTCAACAGCACACTATGCCCTAACTGTGTACGGTGCTAACTGTCTGTTTGAAAATCAGCATGGTTCTCGTTCGATCAAGGAATCTAAGCAGCATTAAACACTGTCAGTACTTGGGAGAGCTGGTAAACGAAAAGGACTGGCATCCCTTTTGTAACTTTAATGTCAGAAGGATCCGTTCACTGCTACTGCTTTTTCCAAGCACATTTCAAGACACGTACATCCGTCATGCAAGGTAGTGAGGAGACGTCTGTCTGTGGCGTCACATGGGACAGCTTTGCCGTGAACGTTAAGTCAGTGGCCGTAGCACGTACAATTGGCATGGCAGCTTGTGCTGTTTTATGCGGACCTTGTCGCTCCAAAACCAGTGCACCACACGACTTTCACTGCAATTGGCAAAAAAGTGCATGATGCCGCTGGAAATCTCACATGAGCCAGAGAGCTGACGGCAGACAACACCGGATCTGTCATGTTCAAAGGAAGATGAAAAAAAAGAAGAGGCCACAAAAGCCTTATTGGTGTGAGTAGGGCTGTGCTTGAACTTCAAGGTGCTGTCGAACTATTGCCTCAGCTGCAGCAGGGACAAAGCATTGGATGATGCAGAAGAAGAAATATGGCAAGCCTTTCATACACCCACGCGAGAAAAACACAGGCTTGCATGGCACACCCAATGGAGACCTGGGATGCAGAATGGAGAGTGAAGAAGACCGACCTCTGCACCACACTACTGCAGCGTACGATGTTCCTTTTCGATGGGCGCAGCAAAGCATACACTGCCGTGTCAGAACTAAATGTTTATGAAGGTATTGCTATACTAAAGGAGGGCTGCAGAAATATCACCTAAAAACGTGAAACAGCTCTCGTAAATTGAAGATGCCGCGAGGAAAGAATCTAAAGGATGCTACTCTTTCCAAGCTGCAAGGCTACTTTCGTATTGTAATTACAAGCAACAGAGACAGCGCTTGGGCCATGTATTGTGCTGTCTGAGCACAAAAATTGATGATGCCACGAGCAGAGAATCTGAAGAATGCTACTATTCACAAGCTCCAAGGCTATTTTCAAGTTGCGATTACAAGCGACCCGGGTCATGTATTGTACTGTCTAGGCAAGAAATTTTATGCCAAGCGGAGAGAATCTACAAAATGCTACTATCCACAAGTCGCGAGACTACTGACAAGCAGCAATTAAAAGCAACAGAAACAAATGTTCTGGAAGCGCATTGTGCTGTCTGGGCATCCCACTTTCACTTTTTCTCGAGGGGTGGTGCAAACAGTCCCGAGGTTTTCCCAGTTAATGCCCCGACGCATGCACAAGCTGGCCACGGCATTGGATGAGCTAGCACCATCCCACAATTCCATTCTGACTCCTTCCCAAAGCAAGGCAATGCTGCCAGTCCACAAAAGCTGCTTCAGCATTGCGCGACTGGACAGATGCAGAGGGCAGCTTAATAGCAAGTTATAGCTGTTGTACCCAAAGACAAAGTTTGCGACAAGAACTGTTCAAACAGTGACAGCAACTGCTGCCCCTTGGTTTAAACAAGGGCATTCCGATTACAAGGAGGCACTTCACGAACTTGGAAGTTCTCCTGCCCAAGGAATTGCTTTCCCCTAGTATAGATGCCAGCAAAAAACGCATTTCAAGCATGACAGCTGAGCTCACAGCTGAAGCAAGACCCCATTGTCGTAGTGCTCCAAAAAAAGAAGAAAGGCCTACCCAGTGGAGGCAGCTCGCAGAGATTGTGAGAGTCGAAAATATGGTGCTGGGTTATTCTGATATTGTGAACTCTTTCAAGACAGCCTTGCTGCCCTTCTCTGCAAATCTTACGAATATAGGTTGACTATATTATGAAACGTGTTTTTCAAACCACGGTACAGTACCTAAAATGGGGAAGTGTGATGAATTGCAACCTGCGCCTATGAAGGGCATTGAAGCCGCTGCGAAGGAGCCGCATGGTGGCACGCCGTCTATACATTGTTTGCAAAACTTTACTAGTGGTGAGTCGCACGTGTTGGTCATGTCGCACGTGTTGGTCATGTGCGACTTGCTTCACATTCTTACTTACTAGTGGTGAGTCGCACGTGTTGGTCATGTCGCACGTGTTGGTCATGTGCGACTTGCTTCACATTCTTACTTTGCTTCCCCGGTGTTAGCTCGTATAGAGCTCGCCATGACGGCCATGTGAGCTTGCTACATCGCCAGTTTGACATTAACGGCCACCAAGGCCTTTTTTACCGCAAGTTGCAGCCGATGAAATACCAGTGACACTTCGAAAAGCCACCGTCATTGGCCGGCGATCGGGTGAGCGCGTTGCCGGCACAGCTCTCACACCAGTGGCCGGCCAGTTTGCAAGCTCCCGAGGTCGAGCAAAGCCTACTTCAAATTGCTTCGAAGTTTTAGACAATGGAACTCCAAAAGCAGCCGCTTACGATGGCAACAGCGGAGGTCGGGGGTGTGAGCGTCCCAGTGAAGCTATCGAACCGTCCGCTGGCTAGCTTGCATTATCCCGAGGTCGAGCAATATGTGGGTGTCACTTTCGGACACTACTTTTCGACTAGCACGGCTACCATGGTTGTCATGGAACTTGACCGCAATAGCGAAGAAGGCCATTAAGATGCGGGTGTCAACTTCGGACCCTACTTCTCGACTGGCAAGGCTACCATAGGTGTCGTAGAACTCAGCCGCGATAGCAAAGAAGGTCATTGAGATGCAGGTGCCACCTCCGGGCACTAATTTTTAATTGGCAAGACTACAATGGGTGACATGAAACTCAGCCGCAATAGCGAAGGTCATTGAGATGTGGGTGTCACTTTGGAAACTACTTGTCCACTGGCACGGCTACCATGAGCACCATCAAACTCAGCCGGAATAGCTAGAAACCTCTGTCGATCAACAACGGACATGACACAGTGAGCCTTGCACATGTAGCTTGATATCCTTATTGACAAACTTAGTTTTCTCGTGTGCTGCTACGTTTTTGGTAAAGATCTTTTTATTGTGCTGCAGTAGGTGTGCAAGGATCATTCATACCTTATCAGATGTAGAATAACGACCTTGTTAGTTGCGAGTCAGTTTCGCAGACAAGAAAATGTTTTTGCTTCACCACAGTGACTGAGAATGGGAGCACCATATGTACTTGCTGGAAACATCTGTCAGAAAGCATGTGCAGTCCGTGGACATGCCCACCGAAGAAGGTCGTGGAGATGCGGATGTCACATTCGGACACTACTTTTCGACTGGCACGGCTACCATGGGTGCCATGGAGCTCAGCTGTGATAGCGAAGAAGGTGATTGATTTGCAGGTGTCACCTCCGGCACTACGTGTCGGCTGGCACGACTATCTGGAACTCAGCCGCAGATGCGGGTGTCATCTTGGGACACCACTTATGGACTGGCACAGCTACCATGTGCGTCATAGAGCTCGGCCGCAACTGCTAAGAAGGTAATTGAGATGCGGATGTTCCCTTTGCCCACTACCTTTCGACTGGCACAGCTTCCATGGGTGTCATGGAACTTGGCCGCAATAGCGAAGAAGGTCATCGAGATGTGGGCATCACCTTCGGACACTACTTTTCGACTCGCACGGCTACCACAGTGCGCCCAGCCATGGGACCAGTCGGCAGTGAGCAAGCTCCTATTTACTTGACAATTTGTATATTAATTCGTGCCAACAACTAGAAATATTTGGTGTCAGAAGAATTGTGAAGTGTTTGCGTTCAGGAATATTCCAGGTTGCGGCGATTATTTTGTCCTGTCGTGTTAAAAATTGCGTCTATTTGAATGTAAACAAATCGCAAATTATATACAAGGGTTTGGGAAGTTTAACATTATTTAAAGAAATAGTTGCTCAAAAACGTGAGCATCGTGTTTTAGTACTCTTACCGTACTTTATTGAGAGGAACACGACTCAAAAATTAGCATAATTTTAGGGTAAGTAGAAGTTGATGTATAGAGGTTTCAGTTTCCCCATGTATTCCTCCCATAGAAAGCACATGGCATGGTAGACAATCTTATCGAACATAATAAAGTAATCGAAGTGCCATCAATTAAAACGAAGTTGATTGCTAGATTCAACATCTTTGAATCAATAGAACGGTGGTTCTCAAATGTAGGTCCGCGAAGCCATTTTTACGATTCGCGAAACCCTTGCCCACTTTTTTTTAGCATATTTTGGAGTTTAGTCCGGCCGTGACTCATTTGGAGTTTCGGGACCTGCTCCCGTAACTGCTGCAGCGAGCCGCAATCTGCACAAAGTCGTCTCGATCACCTCCTTTCCTTCATCCCCACACCTTCCCGAACCACATTACGGTCCTTAATATATTTTAGGGACCGTAACCACGTGTCTCGGTGCCTTGCAGTCACATTATCATATCGCCATTTTCTCCTAGCATCAGTGGCTGTGCCGTGCACTCTCACTTGGTTGGCCTAGGTCGCGAATCTACATGTTCGTCTGCGTCCCGTAGCCATGTCCAAGTTATGTGGCTACCAAAAAGTTATGTGAAGTTTGGCTTTGCCAATATCGGGGCAAACTGCAATGCGTTTTGTTTGGTGAACTACTCGCTGTAAGCTCCATGGTGTCGACGAAGTGGACACGCATCTCTGGACAAAGCATCCAAGCTATCAAGACAAAGACATAGAGCTCTTCAAAAATAAGAAACGACTCTTGGAATCCCAAAAGCTGGATAATCCCAACAAGGTGAGGTCTAAATTATCATAACACAGTTTTATGTTATTTGCGCATAAGACGTTCGCTGCAGCAGCTAGCCCCGATCAGTCGCCCAACGTTTGTTCGACGTCTTTTACGTTCGTTGCACATACGAGCTTCGCAGCAGCCACGACCCTCGATATGCGTTATGTTCGCTGTGCGTATGCTGATCGACGAGGCTCCGGCCTAATGGTTAGCTGGCAAATTTTGTTGGTTCGCTTTAGTGCACGTGTCATCGACTTTTTACATGTATACAACGCGTTGCGGGGTGGGGAAGGCGACCGGATAAGCTACCAGCTTTAAACTGTCGATGCAGTGTTTGTAGGTTCGATTCAGTGTACAAATTTAAACTTTCGTTTCAACTAGCAAGCTCTGCAGATGCTATCAAGGCAAGCTACACGCTCAGCTATCACGTGGCCAAACAGATGAAGCCTCACACCATCTGCAAGACTCTGCTTGTGCCCTGCATGAAGGGCGTCATCGGTGCTATCATAGGGAAAGAGCATGTGAAAAAACCGGACAAAATACCGTGCTCAAACGAAAACATTGAAGTCCGCTGGGAAGTTTTTCCTCGCCGTCGATGAAAGCTGCGACGTATCTGGGAGCCCGCAGCTCAGTGTTTGTGCGCTTTATGAATAAATCTGTCATTGCCGAAGAACTTCTTTACTGTCTGGAACTCATGATCACAACGAGAGGTCAAGATATTTTCAATGCCATTAACAATTTTTTTTTTTTGCACGGTTTTCGTTAAGACGTGTGTAACTGTGTGCACCAACGGCGCTCGAGTCATGGTTGGAAACTCCTTAGGTTTTTTTTAGGACTCTCTAAGAAAGTGAACAATGCAGTAGTTCAGACGTTCAGGAATTGCAACACCTTCAATCTTAGTGGGAAGGAAGATGTTGGGAACACACAAGGCCACACACATATAGTAGAGAAAAATTAGTCAGGCACTTCGACCCCGTGGCCCTTGGTCTCAAAGACGTTGGTCTTGGACCAATCAGATGTGGCATAGTGGTGACTGCCACCTCGGCAATAGCAATAAAAAAACTAAAAGACAAAATCATGGATCATGATCAGACAAAAAAAGTTGGAGACTAAAATAGTCGATGCAGCTGAACCAGAGATTAGGCTTATCTTGGCGGACAAACATGTCAACTCCTCCCAAAGATCCTTCTGGAGCAAAATGAGATAAAGGGAGCAGAGGAAGACACCAAAATTGTCTGGAGGACAGACAGAAAGAGTGGCTCTCATGTCACGCTGATGAGAGTCCCCACCATGAACTTTGCCCCCCCCCCCCCCCGCATCGCCCTATGAGCTGGTGTATGCACAGTCACACAGGCAAAAGGACAAGCACAACCAGCCTATGAGTGCAAAATTTCAGGCAGAGTTGCCCAAGCCCTGTTGCCAGAGAATGAACGCCTTGCAGATGCACAGCAGCCCGAGCGGTGTAAAGGGGCGAAGAGACAAAATGCAGCTGAGAGCTTTCATTCCACGATTTATTCACTACTGTCTAAGGACCAACATCCACACTTTTTGTTGTAACGACCACATAAAGGAGTCAATATTAAAGTATAATTCAGCATGCGTATGGATGTACTTGAAAATGTGTGCCGCATAGGGTGTGCGTCCTCGTGCCATTGTCCTCCAGAGGGATCGAAAAAAAGACCGCCAGAATCTCAAGAAAGCACGCAAAAGTGAGCCAACCAATAATGGACAGAGGCCCCAGAAGATGCCTCATGGCAATGATGCCAAAGTGTGCTGAGCCAGTTAGCGACAGTGTGGTAGGACATGTCGATTATGGCACAGGTGTCTCTTCCTGAAGCAAGCAATGTTCGCGTTTATGTACTCGTTGCTGGTGATGCCGCGTGCAGTGAATATTACGGGCCTACTTGGTATTTATGTCGGCTCTATGAACACTCCATCAGCGGCCAAAACAAACGCCCGAAGGCGGGCACGGAACTTTCAACAAGAACGACGCTGCAGCAGATATACGATAGCGCGAATGCAGTTGTAATTACACCATGCACACTCTATAAACGGACGTGGGCCCCAGCGCAACAGTGCATGCCACATGGTTCTCTTGCAGAGCACCATAGTGAAGTTGGCGACACACGACTTGAAGTAGCCGCCATGTTGGCCATTTTCTGTTCATCGCTTTGCGACCACTGGAGACAAAAAAAAAAAATCTCACACCGGGTGCTGGGTTCGCCGGCTCAGACGAGTTCCCAACGAGCTCCCAACGGTCACGGCTATGATGTCATTGGTCGCGGGTGCGTGCGCTTTCGAGGCGCGATTCCTAGTAGCCAATAGAGTGACATGGTGACCTCCTTCTCCTCCTATTATTTTCTCCTCTGCGCACAAGTGAAGAGGGAGCAGAAGAGAAAAGCAGAAGTCATGGCTAGATACTCTTCTCTCCTCCTGTGGAATACTAATCGAACGTGTCGTGAGTGAGTGTATATAATGCCCTCTCCACACTATTCTCCTACTGCATTGGCACTCTCTATTTTGCTTCCTCTGACGGGCGATAGCTTTCCGTGGTAGCGTGTTAATTGTTTAGCTATCTTAGATCAGCCGTGCACTCTAGTGCTGCAGAACATTTCGAAAAATGGTGATATCAACACCTAGAATATTGAAGGTAATCTTCCTAAGCATTATGGTTCCGTGTTCCAGCCAAACGAATGAAGCATACATATATAAATTAACTGAAGCACATTTATCATCACAAAACCGCAGGCTCACCACCGCTGAAAATGGCCGTGGCATCAGGAGACAAATCCACTACGCTTCACCGTAATGAGAAGAAACGACATCAACTTCCTACGAAGATGCATGCAAGATCTACCGAGAAACACCCACCCTTAATTTCACCTCAACCGCCGGAAACAAGGAGCCAAGGAACTACAGCACACCTATCGCCAAGAAGTAGGAGTTCATTCTGTGGACGACAACAGCTACACCATCAAACATTGCTATAACCTTAATGTCATGAGCAGTGAGAGCTAGATTGTTTTTAAGAGAATACTCATGGAGTTGTGGTTTTCATGTTGCTTTCTTTACAGCTTGCCTGATCATTCACGCTGATTCTTGCATCAAGGCCCAGTAAAGTTAGCCTATTTAGCTATAGTAAGACCTACATTAGAATATGCAAGTATCATATGGGACTCTTATCAGAAAGGACTAATCAATCAAGTTGAGTGAGTTGCTGACCGGCAGGCCGCGGGATCGAATCCCGGCTGTGGTGGCTGCATTTTCGATGGAGGCGAAAATTTTGTAGGCCCATGTGCTCAGCTTTAGGTGCACGGTAAAGAAACCCAGGCGGTCGAAAATCCGGAGCCCTCCACTACGGAGTCTCTGAAAATGATATAATGATTTTGGGTCGTTAAACCCTATGTATCAATCAATCAAGTTGAGCGAGTAAAAAGAAGAGTGGCTAGGTTTATTCTTTCAAGATTGGATTGGATAAACTTTTATTTGGTCCTCCAAAACACAGATCACTGTGTTGCGGGCAGCTCCCACGTGGGGAATGAGATGCCAAGCTCCTCAGCCGCCTCGCGGGCTTGGTGGACAGCCCAGAGCTGATCTGCCAAGGACGAGCTGCGGATTGCTGCCTCGCATCTGGCAGAGATGATATTCGATAAATGAGCGAATTTAGTGCATGCCAGAGCATATGTTCGAATGAAGCTATTTCCCCGCAATGTGGACAAAGATTACTTGGGTATAGGTCAGGGTACACGATGTGTAACATTTTCAAAGTAGGGTACATCCGCGTTTGCAAAAGCCTTAATGTAAGTGCTTGGGACTGAGTCAGATTTTTGTGAGGTGGAAGGAAAATCCTTCTAGACAGGTAGAAATGCTTAGTGAGCTCGTTATATGTTGTAAGAATTTCCCGGTTATCCCTTTCACCGGTAGAACGCATCCCCGGGGAGGCGCGGTTGGAGAGGTCTCGCACGGCCTCGTGCGCTGCTTCACCGAGATTGGGAGGGGAATCGTTGATTTGTTCAAGGTGAGCTGGGAACCAACTCAGAAGGTGATGCGTTATGTTCTTGCCTTGCAGTATTCTCAGCGTTTGTTCAGAGACCGTCCCCTTGGCGAACGCCCGTAGTGCTGCCATGGAATCACTGTAGACGACTTCAATGTTATCCATCTTGAGTGCTAAGGCGATGGCCACCTGTTCCGCAATGATTGCGTCTTTAGTCTTGACCGTCGCTGAGTTGACGACACGGCCAGCCCCATCGACCACGACTGCCACAAACGCTTTCCCATTGGCATAGGAAGCCGCGTCAACAAATACGACCCCTCGTTCCTCGTTTTAGACTTGAAGTATAGTCCTGGCCCTTGCTACTCTTCTTTTGATCTGTTCTAGATGCATGTTTCTTGGTATAGGAGATACCGTGATATTCTCCCTGATGTTGTCGGGGATACCATTCAGTGATGTGATAGCTGGGCCAATTGCGCCGAACTGCGCCGAAAGGCGAATCCTGCGCCAGCCTGCGCCATTCTGGTCAAATATGAGCAATCTGCGCCGAGTCTGTGCCAGAAGTTGCCATTTGCACTGCCAGTTCTGAAACCGAAACTGGAGCCATTCGTGAACTGCCATGGTTGCTGGCAGGCTCGCAGCGAGAGTAGCCTTGCTCGCTAGGAGGCGCTTGTGATGGTAGTGAGTCACTACTAGTGACGCAGAGACGCTCAACCGCTGAAGCCTCCATGGCCGCATGGCCGCATGCAACATCGGAAATGGCGGGTTGCCGTTCGAAAGCTTCAAAAGGTAAGCATAGCGACTTGCGTTGTCCTATTTGTTTGTGAAGTTTCGGCTGGTGCCTCGCAGCAGTCTTGAACCCCCCCCCCCTTCCGAGACTCAGTTTATTCCGTGCAGTGCGCCTCGCAGCTACTGTGGTAGCGACCGTCCGTCTCGCGGCCCGAAGAGACGGGCATCGTGATGCATGTACTGCTCGTGAAGCGCGTCAACGAAATTAGGCGGCGTGAATTCATGGCTGTTAAACTGAAATTTCTAAAATAGCGCATGCTGCAGCAAGGTTCCGCGAAGCCCCCGCAACAGCTTATGGCTATCAACTTTGCCTGCGTCGAAAGCGGGTGCAAATATCAGTGCCCGGCTGCGACTGCGATTTTGCCCCGCAGAGATAGTGCTTGCGGCCGTACTTAGGTTTTGCGTTTTGCGTTAAAAACCTTGGCCGATAATTGATATCTTATTACCCTACGTAACCCTTATTGTGCACGAAACTAACCTTACAATTTCTGCAAGCGAGCCGAGCCGATCGCACATGCATATGCATTTACCAGCTCCGTGGTAGCGGCGTCGCCGAAGAGCACGACCGAAGCGTCGAACGCTAAAATACGGAGCGCTAGTGTTGAGTCGTATGTGCTTCACGGACCTTACTGAGTTTATAACACTCCATTGACCGACGTGTTTGTATCGGCGTAGTGTGACAACGCGGTCTAGCAACTCGGCAGTTGGCCGATGGTTTTGTTGTTCCACCTTTTTCCACGTTGTATTTTTTATCCTATTAATAGATTTGTTAACAATGAATTGTGGGCTCATAATACAGTACCATCTTGCGATAACGCTATCCTCATGCTAGTAATGTACCTCGTTTATCATGCAGGTCACAACACCAAGTTCAACAAGGATATCCTTGAGGCCACAGATCCAAATGGCGACGTCATCTCTGTTTGGTGTCGTCAGATGTCCGAAGACAGTGGCTTTTGCACAATGTGTAACCAAACTATCGCGTGCAAACAGCATGGGGTGTCAGCCATTATGAGACATGCAACCAACAAGAGGCACATTGAAGCTACTAGACAACATCGCGATGCTTCTGGCCCTACTAAAAAGACAGTCAACCATCCAGTCGTGCTTGGACTTCACACCAAAAATGGTGATCTCGCCATCTGACCTAGTAACACAAGCAGAGACCATTTTTGTTGTCGGAATGACACTCAAAGGGGTGCCATACTCATGGGCGGACACTGCCACAATGCTCTACCCTAAAATGTTTCCAGACTCGGAGGTTGCGAAAAAGTTCTCATGTAAAAGAAGTAAGGCTTCCTACACTGTGTCGGATGGACTTGGCCCTCACTTTAAACAACTTGTAGTTGACGAGTTAAACAGACCAGATACTTTCTACAGCATCGCCATAGATGAGACGCCAATCCCGGAGCAGCGATGCCAACAGATGGATGTTGTAGTGCGGTACTACTCATCAGTTGCAAAAGGAGTTCTTGTAGAACATCTGGACTCGTGTCGACTGGGTTCATGCACTGCGGACATTCTTTTAGGGGAAGTTAAAAGGGCAATCCAGGACCTGCCACAAAATCTTATTTGTGTGTTTAGTGACGGACCCAACGTCATGAAGAGTTTTAAGGCAAAGATGAAGGAAGTGAACCCGCACATTTTGGATGTGGGTGACTGCTGCCTTCATAAGGTTCATAACTCCTTTGGGCGAGGCCTGGATGCCTTCGGATCAGATGTGGAAGCAGCCGTCGTCGACGCATACTACTTCCCGAAATCATCTGCGGTTCGCAGTTCTTCCCTGAAGGCACATCAAGAAGCTCTGGGGTTACCAGAGAATGTTTTCCTTCGGCATTTGAATTCGAGGTGGCTCACTCTTGGTCCAGCTGTGGGCCGCTTCATTGAGCAGTTTGACGCCATCGAAAACGTTGTGCTGTCTAGTTCATCATGCCGCTCAGGTGGAAAAATGCGTGCACGTTTGGCTGAAGCCTTTTCCGACAAGGCATTTTACGCTAAACTCTTGTTTGTAAATAATGCTTTTGACCTTTTTAAGGATTTTTTGACGTTGTTTCAAGGTACAGAGACGTTAGTGCATCGTCTTTTTGGCAAAATGGTGGCGCTTGTCCACAAACTTTGTGGCCGTTTCATGAAAGTGGAATCGTACAACCCGAAAACTGGGAAGGATCTGCTACTCCTGCAGCCTAGTTCATCCGTGAACTGGAAGTCAAAGGTGGAAGTAGGAGAAGACACTGAAGCTGCCATGGCCAGCTGGGAGGCAGCCGAAAAAAGGGCATTTAGGTTGGGTGCGAGGAGTTTTTACATTAAATGCACCGAGTATCTGCTGTCACGGCTGCCACTAGACAACACTAATCTGGAAAGCCTTCGTTGCCTGTGATTCCGCCTGTGATTTGAGGTTGCTCGCTGCTAGACTCCCACAAGTAATCGAGGCTAGCAAAATTTCAGCCCTCATGGACGAGTTTACCCTTTTTCAGCTCGAGCCAATAGAAACCTTTTCCCTGAGTGTGGATCAACACTGGCAGAAAGTTTTTGAGCTGAAAAAGGCTGACGGATCAGCAAAATACCCTCTGCTATGCAAGGTAATCAAGGCATTGCTGTGTATTCCGCACGGTAATGCAGACCTGGAACGGGGCTTCAGTGAGAACCGCCGCATGCTCCTCGAAAGGGCCCGCTTGACGATTCATAATGTTAACGGCATTCGGCAGATTCTTTCACATGCAAAACGGTTTGGTGGCGACCCAAGCAAGTTTGTGGTCACTCCTACTATTATCAAGGCTGTCCAGGGGTCTTCCAAAAGGTACAGAGAGCGAATTGCTGCAGAAGAGTCGGTAGCTAAGCGAAGGTGTACTGACTTAAGTAAATGACCTGAAAAGGATGATGCTGAACAGGCTGTACAAGCTGAAGTGGAAACAGCAAAAAAAATGATCTGCAATGCTGAGCTTCTGATTGGGCGGGGAGTGAAGTCCAAGGACTTTGGTGACATTGAAAGTGGGCATTCACTTCTAGCAGAAGGCAAAAGCAGGCTTGCATCAGCATTGGCAAAACTCACCTGTGCCAAGAAAAGGTCTGCAACTTAGTTACCTGAGGCAGCAAATTTTGTTTTGTAGGTGACTTTGCAGCATTTCTCTCGGGGATTTCTAAACTGGTGTTTAAGCTTCTCAAATGATAGGGCGTGTGTAGGTTTTTCTTGGAATTTTTTATTGCCATGCATAAGTTTGTGCTTCATATCTTTGTCATTTGTCCAGTGTGCTGTGGTTTGCGTATGCATAATTTGTAGTTTGGGCTTCATATCTGTCATTTGTCCAGTGTGCTCTGGTTTGCGTATATAACATTGAATCAAGGTTTTATTCTTTGTGCAAATGGTCATCACTTGCCGTCGCACTATGCGATACCGTACGAGTATGCCTGCTCCAACTGACCTGCTCCAAAACATGATTTTAGCTGCTCCAGAAGCTGCTCCAAAGTAGCTTGGGCCAATCACATCACTGCATTGTAATTCACAATGGCATTGTAATTGCGTCTGAGTGCCATTGGGTGTTGGCCCAGCTCCTGCAGGATCATTCTCCCCGATCTCGTTGTAGATAACCTTGCAAACTGTGCTGTCTCTTGGGCTTCTGCTATTTCTTCGAGCGTGTTGTGAATGCCAAGCTCAAGTAGACGCTCGGTGCTGGTATGTATGGGTAGGCCCAGGACCTTCTTGATAACTTTCCTGAGGAGCATATTCAGTGTCTCGGACTCTGCTCTTGACCAGTTGTGCATTGCTGCCTCGTACGTGAAGTGGTTTAGAACAAACGCATGCATCAACCTGATGAGGTTGTCTTCCTTGATCCCATTTCTTTTGTTGGCCACTCTGCATATCAGGTGTACCGCACTGTCTGTTTTTCGAGTTAACTTGGCTATAGATTTGCTGTTGGCGCCGGTAGACTATCAGCATGCCTAGGACTTTGATGGAGTCGATCCTCTGGATGGCATCCGCTTGATTTGTACGGAGGTGGATGTCTATCTGGTATAACGGCTTCCATTCCCTGGGCTTCGGTCCCCGGCGTGCAGTCCGATACAGTAAATGTTCCGACTTACTCGAAGAGCACTTAAGCACAGAAGGACGAAGGTACTCTTCTATGGTGTCAATCGCCTCTTGCAAGGCGCTCTCAATCTGCCCCTCGCTTCCACCTGTCGACCAGATGGTAATGTCATCCGCGTAGATGCTGTGCTTCAATCCTTCAATGCTCGATAGTTTCTTTGACAGTCCAATCATGGCAATGTTGAACAGCATTGGTGAAATCACTGCCCCTTGCGGCGCGCCCCTTGCTTCTAGTTTGATTGCTGCGGTCTCGATATCTGCAATTTTCATCACGGCTTTACGATCTGCAAGAAAGGATCATACGTAGTCATAGAAGGCTTTCCCCAGACCAAGCTTGGAAATTGCTTCGAGTATGAATGAGTGGTGGATGTTGTCAAACGCTTTTTCTAGGTCTAGGCACAGAATGGCTCTCACGTCTTTGGTTTCGTTGTTGATGACCTGGTGTTTGACAAGCTTCAATTCATCTTGTGTGGATAGCCTTGCCCTGAATCCAACCATATTGTGTGTATATATGTCGTTATCTTTCAAGTACTTGTTTATCCTGTGCAGAGTGGCATGTTCTGCAACCTTGCCGATACATGATGTCAAGGATATTGGCCTCATGTTGTCCAAGTTAGGGGGCTTTCCTGGCTTAGGAATAAGGATCGTGCTGGCCAGCTTCCACTGCTCTGGCACCCTGCCTTCTCTCCATGCTGCATTGATCATACCCTTCAGAGTGTCAATTGAATCGTCATCAAGGTTACGAAGGGCCTTAATTGATATACCGTTCGGGCCAGGGGCCGACCTGCCGTTGAGATCATGCAAGGCTCTTCTGATCTCTTTGATGTTAAAGTCGCCTTCAAGACCTGGATTAGGCGTGCCCTAGTACTGTCTACTTGGTGGTGCCAATCCTCTTTTGATTGGGAGGTAGTTATGCACAAGCCGCTGCACAACTTGCTGTTCTGTAGAGCACCCCATCTCTTTATGCAAAATCCGAGTGATAACATGCTTTTGATTTGTTTTGGTGGTGTTTTCGTTGAGGAGATGTTTTAACATATTCCATGTCTTGCCATTGCGCATCTGACCATCGACGGAGTTGCAGATTTCGTCCCATTGCTGCCTGAATAGTGCGCGACAATGTTCCTCGACTGATCTGTTTACCTCAGGTATCTTCTTCCTCAATCTTCGGTTCAGGCGCTGACCCTTCCAACGGTTCAGTAGTGCTTGCTTTGCCTCAAGGAGATGAGCGAGCCGGCTATACATTCTTTCAAACGGATCTGTGGTAATGGTGGAGCAGACGGATTTGATGTCCTCTTTAATCTGTTTGACCCACTGCTCCAAGCCTTGTCTGTGGCCATCTTGTTCCCTTTCCATTCTTATCTTTCTGAACTTATCCCAGTCTGTGAAGTTATATTCTCTCTGCTTTTTACGCTCCACGGAGAAGGAAGTGGCAAGAATGCAGTGGTCACTCCCTAGGTCTACAGCAAGGTTCATCCACTGGGCCTTCTTGATGTTCCTTACAAATGTAAGGTCCGGGGTGGAATCCCTGCAGCAAGATATACCAAGCCTTGTTGGTAGGCTGGGGTCTGTGATTAGAGTGAGATCAAGTGCACTGGCACTTTGCCAAAGTCGATTTCCTTTCCCAGTGTTGTACTTGTAACCCCATGTATGATGAGGGGTGTTGAAATCACCTGCTATGACGAGTGGACATTCCCCGGCGATATTAACAGCTTTCTTTAGAACCGTCTTGAACCATTGCTTTTGTTCCTTTGGACTGCTGTATATATTAAGAATGAAAATGCTCTGACGGTTGCTGGTACCTGGTACGATCTCTACCATGACGTATTCCAACCGGCCTGCTTCTATCTTGAGGTCGTAGGTTACGTGCGTTAGCTTGTTGCATACGAAGGTGCAGACTCCCCTCCCTTCAGTATCCCCTATTACAGGCCGGAATCCAGGCAACGATGCTTGCGGCGCAAGGGTCTCTTGCAATAATATAATATGAGGCTTTTCTTCGCTGCTCCTGATATACTGCTGTAGGGCTGCCTTCTTTTTAAGGTAACCTCTACAGTTCCATTGCCAGATACGAAATGCTTCACGTAGCGCTGCCATCATGGTTATTACATGGGCCGCCAGAGCCTGATGCTGCACCTGTCGAGTTTGGTACCACTAGTATTGGTGGCCAAAGAGGTGAGTTTTGTGCATGAGGAGGCCTTGCTGTGTTGTGCAGATATGCTTCAACCTTTGTAATGCGCAAAGTCATATGCTCTTCCAGTGCCGCCACGCTTGATTGTAGCCTACCCATTTGCTCGCTAAGATTGGCTACTACTTTGCTGAGCATGTCAAAGACCTCTTTCATATCTGACATGGTCGTTTGGTTGGCTTCCACGTGTTCTGCCATGGCTGCCCTCTTTTTTGTGGTTCTCGAGTCCCCCACGTTTTCAGCCACAGGGACATCAACTGGCTGAGGCATTGGCTATGAAGACTGCGCACTGGTTAGCTTAGTGAGAAGAGTTTTTATTTCCTTTAACTCAGCTGATAGCCTCTCATTCGATTTTGTAAGTCTCGCGTTTTCTTGCTCTAGCTGTGCAATTCTATCATGCTCTGGCAGCTTACCTGTCATCCCCTCTGCCGCGCCGTTGTGCACTCACTCAGCCCAGCTGCCTTTCGGTGTAACTGCAGGAGTCCTCCCCGGGTTGGAAGCCGTGATCTCGAACTGAACACCAGGCAGCTGGCCAATCGGGTGCCGCCAAGGCTGATCCCGACTCTGATAATGACCTTGAGAACTCGAGCGCCCCCGTAATTGGGAGCGGGCCTTTGGTCTAGAACCTCTTCTGGAACGCGACCTCCCCCTGGAGTGGGGCCGCCTTTCCCTGTTCTTGTGTAGTCTGTGGATGCTCTGGGTCCCGTAGGCTCGAATAAGCTGCTTGTCGTTGATGTCTGGACTCGGATGTGATTGATGCGTCCTGGGCTTATGCGGCTGCTCACGATCTTTCCCAATGTCTGCGTCTGACAACGTATGGCCCTAAGCACCTGTTCTTGCACTCCTTGTCTGCCGTGGGATGGTGACCGTCGCACAGCCTGCATCTTGGATTGCACTGGTGCAGGCTATCTGGGTTCTTGATCTCGCAGCCTCTACAAATGGTTTCAGCTGGGTTCGGACAGACGTCAGACCGATGTCCCAGTTTTCCACAGACGTAACAAATATCGATGTTCTTGCGGTAAAGAGAGCACTGCAAAAGTGAAGGTCCATATCTCACAAATCTGGGCACCTTGTCTTCTTCGAACGCTATGATGATTGTCCCAGTGTCCTTGATTCTCTTGGCCTACAGCGCGACCGGGTTGTTCGCGTTCACAATCTTTCGGGTCAAAATGTCCTGAGCATCACTTACGGGAATCTCGCGAATCACTCCTTTACAAGTATCGTGGGGTGCCGTGGCGTATGCGCTAACCTCGAAAACTTTGCCTCCAATGTCAATTTGCTTGACCTTGAGGTATCTTGAAGCTCTGTCTTGGTCCGAAGTGCTTGCCACCATGATGTTGTGCTGCAAGTTGGAACAGATGATGTCCTGCATGGCCTCCTCCTCTTTGACGCCGGCCGCCAGTACTATCGCGTCTGCCACAGCTCCAGTGCCAATTCTCGAGATATTTAATCCCCCACGTGGTCGTAGCACAATTTCGCTGAAGTCCTTGGGTAGTGGTGGCATGCGTCCAGCTCGCACGATTGTATGCTTGGTGTCATGCCTACTACGACTGACTCGAGCGTCTCCCGCAACACTAGCCTTGGTGGAACCCTTGGCAGCAGGAACGCTAACTGCGGCTAGCTTATTCCTTGAGCGTCTCGTTTCGACTTCCTTCCAACCCATGTCTTCCGTGCAATCCTCTGGAGAGATGTCCTCTCCGTCTACTTGGTATTCCATTCTCAGTTGCAGGTCCTGGAACGCGCAGAGCGCTGAGTCACGTTGGCGCCGGGTCGGCGCATCGGCGACAATCGCCTCCTTGGTTAGGCTTAAATCCCTCGGTGGGGTTGCCGTGTAAAAATGTCCCAAAAATGGTTTAAAAGTCCACTTACCAGCTCAAAGGTGGTATCTGCTGATTTCTTAAGAACTTAGGCACATGATGGGACTGAAAACTCGGCGCGAATCCGTGGATACCACAGGAAAGCATTCTTGAAAGCACGAGCCGATCTTCGCGGGTCCGCACTGGTCGGCACCTAGGGCGTCTCCCCCATTCTTTCAAGATACTCTCCAACTAATTCTGTGACAGAGATGTTACAACAACTAAACTTACCCACCCTTTTCGAGCACCGTCGTGTAGCCAGACAAAACTCTTGCTTATGATTTCTCAAAATACATTTAACTTTGATGTAGCGCAGTAACTCATTCCGCGACCTGTTCAGAACGAACGAAGTGACTACCACAGCAACTTTCAAATCCCCAAATCTCATATGAACACATACGAATACTCGTATTTTCCTAGAACCATAAAAGACTACGGAATTGTGACACGTTAGAAACAGATTGAATTCAACACTATAGAAAATTTTGTAAGTAAATCTTTGTGAATGCTAGCTTTCTTTAAGTTTCATTGAATGTACGAAATCACACAAAGTTCGTGTGACTTGTATTGTGATGGTTAATGTTCTGCGGTGAATGATGTATGGATAATGCAGGTGGTGGAGCAAAATATTGTGATGGGAAATGTTTCTATTTTTTTTTTGTCTATGCATTGCTTCTTTGTGCTTGACATGATAGTTATGTCAGAATTTGTTCACTGTCTATATGTAATGACACAGTGGGGTTTTTAGATTTTTTGTATAAGATGTTCCTTGCTATTTCATGTAAACAATGATTAGATTTATGCCCCACCGCTGTAACGGCTCAATCGACCAGTAGAACCTGTAAATAAATAGATAAATAAATAAATAAAATAAATAATTAAATTTTTACAACATTTTGACTTTTTACTGATGAGTTGAAATGTTCGTGTTGACAGTGAATATGCTTGCGAATATTGTGTACCTTTTTACGGCTTGCTTGATGCAATGGTGCTTTTTCTGAATAGCAATGTTATTTCCGAACAAGCTCAATACACTGCAGCATGGTGTTAGATATATAAGGTGACTGAACGCGCCGCTTCCCGAAAGGCGCGCGTGCATCGAGTTAACGACCGTAGTTCACGCGCCCTCCGAGAGAGGGCGGCGGCGCACTGCGGGCCATGTGCGGGCCGCGCTCGCTGCAAGTTCTCCTCTGGCGCGCGCGCGCGTTTCACTGTTGGTCATGTTTTCGACTTGGCAGCTCATGTATGTCTTTCGACAATGGGAAGAAAGTGCTTTGTACCACGGTGTAATACCGGTTACAAGTCCTGCGAGCAAAAGTTTTCTCTATTTTCGGCCCCGAAAGACGAACCTCGCCTGAAACTTTGGAGACATGCCATTCCGCGGAAGGATCGGATCCTTAAAGCGTTGGACCACGTGTGCGAGCAACATTTCGAGCCCCTCTTTGTCTCAAAGACCTGGACGGCTGAGTACAACGGGAACGTCCTTGTGAGTACCCCACGCCGAGCATGCCTATCTGACGACGCAGTGCCGTCGATATTTCCCGATTGTCCAGCACACCTTTCTAAACTGGTAAAACATCGGAAGAGACCAGCGGTCAGGCAGCCTGCCTGCGTTCCTAGGCAAAAGCGCTTTCATCCGGCAGATAGTACCGAGAAAGCTGAAGAAGCAGATGATACCAAGGTCAGTGACCTTGATCATGCAGGACCTTCATCCACTGAAAGCACCGATGCGGCTCCGTTCGAGGTTGGCGCCCCGGAAGTCATTCCGTCTGCCGAGGGGTCTCGTCAACAAGTTTTCAACAACTTGTTCGAGCAATCAGCCTCCGTAGTTCCGTCCATATCATGGGGCTATCACAGGCGAGACTACGGATGGAATCCGCAACGTTGCTTTTACTGAGATGAAGTGGAGCACAAATCCAAAGGTGCGTGAACTGAGCACAGACGCCGCCACTTCTACAGAGAGCAGTCATTTGGTCACAACAAAGGTTGTTGACATTGACCAGAACATGCAGGTGTCTGTATCTGTGATGGGAAGGCGCGTATCAGTCGATGCGTTTCACATCCGGGATGACGTTGCTACTACAGAAGATGTCAAGACTTTTCTGCAAAGCTTGCATGAGATACCCATATGTGGCGGAGGGCCAAATACAAGTGTGTATCCGCTGGCACATCCAGAGAGTGCATCTGTCGATGCATGCAATCGGTGGCGACACAAAAAGTGCCCCCTTCTTGTTTGTGGGAACAGCACATGCAAGTGGTGCTCAAGTTTATCTGACACACTCCGGATTCGCCAGAAGAGGGAGATGGACAAAAGAAACGGAACGAAACCGACCAAGCGCTACCGCTTCTCATCTGTACCAAGTAGTGACAGAATGCTTGCTTTCCGCAGAGCAAGGAATGCGCTGAAAAGGTCCAAAGAACGCTTGTTGAAACGTGTGAAGGTTCTTAGGGAAGAGATGAAGCAGGCCCAAGCAAAGATGCAAAGCATGTCTATGGAAGTGCTTAACGAAAAACTGGGGGCACTGAAGCTGCCTGCACCTCAAGTGGAATTAATTAAGGAATGTGTGTCGGCTGCCAAATGCCGAAGCAAGAACAACAGACGGTACACTGAGCATTGGATATTGATATGCTTGCTTTTGCATATTAGAAGCCCATCTGGGTACTCTTTTCTAAGAGACAATGAGATCTTGCCGCTACCTTGTGTGACCACGGTACGGAAGTACCTGTCAATGCTTCGGGTCAAATGTGGATTTGACACTCGTTTTTTTTTCGGCCTTCAAGAAGAAGATAGCCACAAAGTCATGCTCGGAGCGTCATGGCATATTGGTTTTCGATGAAATTCAAGTAAGGAAAGAGATGAGGGTGAGCGCTAAGACAATGACGTATGCTGGATTTGCGGACTTCGGTGAAGCGGCAAACTCTTCGGATGAACTTGCGGATCATGGACTGGTGTTCACCTTTCGTGCGTTTGGTGATAGTTACTCTCAGCCAGTCGCTGTGTTCGCAAGCAAAGGACCAACAAGAGGGACAGTCCTCGCACAGCTGGTAGTGAAAGCTATTGTGCTGCTTGAGGATGCAGGAATATTCGTCGATGCCATTGTGTGTGATGGTGCTGCAACCAATAGGGCTATGTGGAAGCAGTTCTGTGTAAGTGGAGAACTAAAGTGCATAAAAAACTCGTTCGTTCACCCTTTGGACGATAAGCGCAGTGTATATGTGTTTTCTGATGCACCACATTTGGTCAAATGTGTGAGAAACCGCCTCCTGAAACAGAAGGTGTTGCGGACTAACGTGGGGCGCGTAATGTGGGCACACTACGACAAGCTGTATGTTGAAGACAGCAAGCTTCCTGGTTACCTGAGGGGTTGTCCAAAACTCACCTTCTCACACATGAACCCATCTAGCACCGAGAAAATGAGAGTCAAATTGGCCACACAAGTGTTCAGCAGGAGTGTAGCTAAGGGCCTTGAATACTACTCAAGCAGAGGAGCGTCAGGTCTGCAAGATGTGAAAGCCACTGTAGATTTTACGCTAAGAATGAATGACTTGTTTGATGCACTTAACCGAAGTCATCCAAAGGAGGGACTGAGACAAGGCGGTAAAGATTTGAGGGTCCTAGCTTCCTCTCTGCATTGGTTGAACACGTGGGAGAGGGAGCTTGTTTCTGGCACAATATCACGCGAGGACTTTTTGACAGAGTCAACAGCTGAGGGCTTGCGTGTGACAATCCTGTCTGCAATTCAGCTTTCGAAGTACCTTCTTGAGACTTGTGGTTTTAACTACGTTCTAACAGCCAAGTTTAATCAGGATGTGCTCGAGAGATTTTTTGGAATAATTCGCCAAGCTGCTGGTCAGAACGAGCATCCGTCGATGCCGACTTTCTTACAGCTTTACAACATGCTGCTGTCCATATACAGCTTAATTAAGCCGCCAAAATTTGGGAATTGTGAGATCCAGAATGCAAACGAACCTCCATTTCTGGCGCTCTCGGATTTCACATCAGCCTTTCAAGTGAATTGTGAGCAAGAAACGAAACTTGAGGAGCTGAAGCGAAAGCTTGATGGTCTGGTTGACGCAGATGTAGAGTGCGAAGAGGCGTTTGCTCATGTGTTCACAAGTGCGACTGTGGAAGATTGTATTGTTTATTATGTAACGGGGTATTTGTGTAGGAAGCTTCTGAGGCACACGGTTTGCTCTCAATGTAAGCTGGGGCTTGTATCACAGACAACAACCTCAGAGAAGCCCGAATCTGCTTTTGTAAACTGCAAGACTCGTGGAAACCTGCTGCACCCTACCACCAACGTGTTTAATCTGGTTTGCGCCACAGAAACTTGCTTTCAGAAGTACTCTGCGAGCAAGTTTGCTTACGAGCAAACTCTGGATGAGGTTATGGATAACTTTCATTTCGCATTTCCGTGGGCTGTTCACAAGACCGACATAATCGCCCAGATATTGCATTATTATATTTCAATGAGAATGAGGCAATACTGCAAACAAAAAGCGCACGAACGGGCAAACAAAACACGAGAGCTCCGAAAAAAATCCAAGCTGGTGTAATGCCCATTTTCCGTACAGGCGACTGATTGTTCGTTGCTGTTTTGGGGGTTTTACGTGCCAAGAACACCTTATTATTATGAGGCACGCCGTTCATTTCTTTCATGCACCTCAATCCACTGCTGTAAATAGTTTAATAAAACTTGTCTTCACTTGTTTTCATTATGTCTGAAGTTGTACTTTAACTGCAAGAATGAGGAACGATTTAGCCTACTTCACTGGCTGCAGAAATCAAGCTAGGAGTGTGCGTACCAATGATACCTCGCTACAGCCGAAGATAAAGGCTTACTCGGATCTCACTTATTTACAACACGTTCTCGAAACACTCGTAATTAACCGCAATGCTGACGTTTGCGTTCGGTAGGAATCCTAGACTTTCATTGCATTGCGAACACGCGCTTGCGCTATGTTGTGACTGATCGCGCCTTAAGCGATTTAGTTCCTGAAAAGCAGACAACACTTGAAACATTCTGTTCGCAATACATTGCACTGCTACTCTTGTGGCATTTGAATCAAGTTCAATGAACTGGCCGGGCCGCCAGAACATGTTCATTTTTCACGCGCTCGAACCCGCGCCGCGCATTCCTCGCGGCCGCCCCCAGCCGCCGGAGCGGCCCGCTATGGCCCGCAGTGCGCGAGCGCCATCTGTCGCGGCAATCGGAAATGCGGGCGTTAACTCGCCACGCCGGCCGCCTCCGTTGACTCACCTCTCCATATCTAACACCATGCACTGCAGTTTGTATAAATATCCAACGTTATGCGTTGATTTCTCAAACTTCCAATAGGAAGGTAATGGATTACCTAAAAACTCCTGTTTAGCTTATATATAATGGCATTTAAGTAGTGCTGTCTGAATAAACACGATTCGTTCGTAAAATGGGCGTGCATTTTTTTTTACCAGCAAGAACTGCCAACAGATCAACTTATATGCAATAGCCGTGACCGCAGCCTCTTTGACCCTATAAAACAGCTGATGAAAGCGCTCTTGAATTACAGTAGAAGAAACACCCGACTTTCGCACAAGAATGCTCAAACCGAAACTGAAACGACTGTGGCGCGATGGCAAGGCCGGAATAGGAACCTTGTGACAGTTTAATGCCGGCCGCTAGGAGTGCTAGCAGTCATGTGAGCCGCATGGTTCAATGAGAGTGTCCGCTCTTTACGTTTACTATGTTACTCTATGCTATTGTGTCGTACGAAGGCAGCCATACCTATGCTGCCCTCGCAGAAGAGAATGTTTATGGGCTAGTGCCAGCTATAAAAGCATAATGTCTGAACCATCTTCCCAAAAGAATGGGAAGTGCACTTCAAAACAATGTGCAGAAGAGCGGTAAGCCACTGAGTGGGAAGAAGAACCTTACTAAAGCCCTCATTGAGAAGCTCGTAGCCTATTACGATTGGGCCCTGAGAAACAAATCGAGTGACATGACAGCCATAGAGCATCCCGTTCTATGCGTGTACAGGTGGAGGCCTTTGTGCCTCCTGTTATGTGCGCTGAATTTGTATGCGACGTCTGCGACAAAGCTTTTGCCACTGAGCGTGGACTAAGTGTCCACCAGACCCGTCAAGGTCATAGGAAGAGAGAAAGCAAGACCGTTAAGGTCACTGCCAAAACCAAGAGGAAGAAGGTAAAGGACACTACCCAGGTATGAGGATGTGGAGGCACGCCAGAGATGCGGCCTCATGATGATCAAAGGCCCCAAACTGCTTCCGAGTTTGACTACGTCGATTCGTTAGAGGAAACTGCCCAGGCACGCGGATTTCAAGGCAGCCGGGAAAAGCATAAGGAGAAAGATCCCTTGGAGGTCCAGACCCAGGTGGTCTACCCTCCAGCCCCAGCTCCTGGAGTTTTGGAGACAGCGGTGGCGCACTCACATGCCGACCATGCTCCTCAAGGGTCAGTCTGGGATGGAGGTGCGGGCACCTTCGTTGTGCCAGCTCCCCCTGTGCGGAACGCGGCGGTAGTGTGCGGGCCTGCCGGCGGCAACAGAGGGGTGTCAGTCAGGCATAGTACGGGGGCACGGCCCAAGGACCGGCGGCCTCTCCCGCCTGGTCTTCTATCGGACTCTGATTCTGATAATGAGGAGGTGGTACCTGCGTCCTGCGGGGAGGCCACAGGGGATAATCCCCAGAAACCATCAAACGCAGTTAGTGGTTCTTCTTATAACACCTCAGTTGGAAGAAGCAGTGCTGGCACACAGTCAAATGAATCTTCTTCTCAAGCGAAGCCAACTCACCATGTGTGCCCTGAATGCAACAGAGCATTTAGCACTCTGATTGGGCTAAGCCAGCACAGAAGGCGGGATCATATGGAAGAGTACAACGCTGATATTGATGTTCAGCGTGTAAAACCAAGATGGCACAGCGAGGAGGAATATCGGATGGCTGTGTACGAAGTACAGCTGCGGCAAGAAAAGGTATATAACCTCAACCAACGACTGCACCAAAAATTTCCATTCCGATCGTTTGACGCAATCAAGTCTCACCGCAGAGATGCCAACTACCGAAAACTTGTGGAGGATCTTCTCAGGAACCAAAATCGGGACCCAGCAGAAAGAGGCAATGGGAATCAAGACGAGCAGTCTGGCAACGTGGATGTGCAAGATCCCAATCCTGCGAACAAGAGGGCGGAGACATGTGAGGAAATAAGGAAGCTTACGTTCAAACCTCCACCGAAGTTCCTACCAGACGTGTCGTCTTTGGGAAACAGCGAAACGCTTCTTAACCCGTGAGAACGTTGCTATGGAACTCAATGCATACCTACGAGAATGCTTCTCTTCTGACGAAGTCCGCCAGAGTATTCGTACTCCGAATAATTCTGGCGAAGAAGGTAGAAGGAAGAAAAAGAAGAAAGAATATGCAAGGGTTCAAAACTGGTATAAGAAGGACCGATCACGCTGTATACGCCAAATACTAGATGACACTGGTGTATCACAAGTTGAAGACTCGGACAGCTTCTTGGAGGAGTGGAGGGCTGCAATGGAGGTACCCGTCTAGAGAACGAATTTGTCCATGGAACTCGGACCTCACGGTTTCAAGCCTTTTGATCCACGCAGTGTTGTCACTGCCGCAGATATCAAGCATGTGCATCGGCATGTGATATCAGCATGTGATATTAAGCATGTGATATCAGCATGTGCATCAGCACGTGATATCAGCATGTGATATTAAGCATGTGATATCAGCATGTGCATGTGTATTACGATATCAAGCACCGCATCAACAGCCGCCTCATCATCAGCAGCCACCGCCACCGCCACACCGCCACACCGCCACCCCCACACCGCCACCGCCACACCCGCCACCCCAACAGCCGCAGCAGCAGATGAGTCCGGTCCCGAACCGACCCATCGCGCCAAAGCCCAAGGACCAGATGACTGTCACGGTCAAACAGCGCCTCTCACCATCGCCTCCGCTGCCTCCCGGCATGGTTGGCAGTGGGGACAGCGGCGGTGAACCTGTCCAAGAGGCAAGAGGCCCTCGGGGACCTTCCGCCCGCTCCCCCGTCCAAGGTGAGACACATACATCCAGCCCTCGTCCTGCCTCTCGTCCCTAGGCACAGGGTGGGAAGAGAGCACGAGGAGTCTATGGACACCGAGATGAGCCGCGCCGACAGCAGCACCGGCGACAGCCTGACGCCACCCAGTGCGTCATCGGGTCGCCACCGGGACACTGCCAAAGCATGTGCATCACATGCTGATATCACATGCTGATATCACATGCTCGTAATAGTGCTTCCGGTCCCGATGGTTTTTCGGCAAAGCGGCTCCATAAAGTTCCAATGGTGGTCCTAAGGGTACTCATACATCTCATCATGCTGCAACGCCGTTTGCCCTTGGTTCTATGCAATGCCAGAACCATTTTTATCCCTAAAGTACCCGGAGCATCGACAGCAAACCTACATAGGCCTATCACGGTCTCTCACGTCCTCACCCGAGTGTTGCATAAAATTTATATGAGGCGCCTGATGACCGAGGTCCAGCTGCATCTTCGCCAAAGAGCCTTTATTCCAACAGATGGTTGTGCGGAAAATGTTCTGCTTCTACAAACAATTATGGATGAGGCAAGGCACAGCCTGGTGCCACTCGCAATGGCGTCTATTGACGTCGCCAAAGCCTTCGACAAGGTGACGCACCAAGCCATTGTCCATGGCCTTAGATGTAAAGGTGTGGCAGAAGAGTTTTGACTATATCGGCGACTATTATTCGAGGGCAACTACAGTTCTTGGAATGAATGGGAAGACGCTTTTGGTGCATCCAACAAGAGGGGTAAGACAGGGTGACCCATTGTCACCCTTGCTCTTCAACCTGGTTTTAGACAAGTTTCTTCAAAACCAGAACCAAGCGATTTCCTTTCGCAGCGCAGGAAATTCTTCGTCGGCCATGGCCTTCGCCGACGACATAATTCTAACAGCAGCAACCCCAGGTGGATTGCAAGCCCAATTAGAAAATCTCCATCGATACCTGGAAGAGCGGGGGCTTGATGTTAACGCAAGCAAATGTCGATCGTTAACCATCATCCCCAGCGGCAAAGATAAAAAGGCGAAAATAGTCACCGATCATAGTTACACCATCGGGGCACATCCCATAGAAGCTACCTCGTGTACAACTACCTGGAAATACCTAGGCATTCAATTCCGAGGCACGGAAGCATCGAATGACTCGGTGCGCAAAGATTTGGCGACTCTGCTCAATCGCCTTGCGAAAGCTCCGCTGAAGCCTCAGCAAAGGCTAGTGGCTGTTAGATTCTATCTGATACCGAGACTAGTACACAGGCTTCTTCTGGGTCCTGTTTCGGCAAAGATGTTGCTCAAGCTGGATAGGTCGATTCGAGCCGCAGTAAGGCACTGGCTCAACCTTCCGCATGATGTTCCATTAGGCTTTCTATTTGCCCCGGTCCCTGTGGGAGGTCTTGGCATTCTTTGTTTGCGCACCACAATTCCCGGAATGCGCATAAAGCGACTCAATGGCCTACTACATTCATCGCACTATCCCTATAACACTGCGTCACATAGACTGACCCTTACCGCAAACTTTGCCTAGAGAGGGCTCAATCATAGTGCCGCCATAAAGCTACAGAGGCAAAGGGCGAACCACAGCCAAAGCATAAGCACAGCCTACCAGACTACAGTGTTTACTCAAATCTAACGTGCACTTTTTTTCCAGTAATGCTGGTCCTAAAATCGCATGCACGTTACGATTGAGTACCAGAAAGAAAAAGAAACACTAATTTTATTGCCATCGGCATATCAAAAATAGCCGCCTTCAACGCACTTCAGCCCTTTCTGATATCTTCCATGTGCCACACTACGTATGTGTACTGAGGAGTTCGTCAGCCTATTGTGCGTTCACATCGACAGCATGAAAGTGCAGGCTTGAAAGACTCGACAAGTGCACTTCGTAGCCACATTTAAACAAAAAGTCATCATGTGGGGAGAAACTGATGAAAGTCTGGTCATGTCGTGGCCGTTCGAAGTTCCCGAAACATGCGTGCAAGACTGATGGAAACAGAAGCAGAAGACTATGGACAGCAAAGCTGCACAAAAAGGTTTCATAGAAACACACAGGGTTCGTACAGGTTTCCAAGCAAAAATTTAAGAATATTCAAGGAGTTCCCAATACCTGTTGCAAGTTTTTCAAGGACTCTAAACGGCAGGCAAAGTTGAAATTTTTCACTCTAAAATTTTCAAAAACGACCAATTTTATTGCACTTACAATATATGGATATCACATAGATAAAAAAACAAGCATAGTCTGTATAACTTTTCGCACCCTCTCCATAGGGAAAGGGCACAATGTCATATCAGAAAGTTACGCGCTGATGGGCCTCAACGCACATGTGTAGTCAGGCCTTAAAGGGGTCGTACCACAATATTTGTGGCTTGCACGCTCCTTGCTGCAAGCTCTAATTATAACTCTAATAAGCACGATACATGCACCAAGATTAATTTATTCTCACTATATAATTTGTCACCTTTTTAATATGGACAATATTCAGTTCATGTTTGTAAGGACCGAGTTGTACAGGCACAGTGAAATTTCGGTAGAACGAACCCCACATTAATGAACTTTTCAGATTAACGAACTTTAAAAAAATGCTGTGCTGACTGTTAACAGTTTCAATGTAAAATTATTTCACTGCTACGTACTTCAGAATACTGAACTTTTCAGAATAACAAGTGTTAATTTAGTTCCATGTTATATTAACAACGCTTCAGTACTACAAACTTATGTTCTGAAATCCATCGAGACTGCCGGAGCGGTACGCAAGCAGACAAAAAAGTGGACGCCTTGCTTTCTGAAAGACGCGCGACGGTGTGGAGGAAAAAAAAAAAGAAACGAAAGGGCGACTTTCTTTTCTTTCTTTTTGTTGAAACGCCGACACTGCAAGTTCGAGGGCAGGGGCGAGGGCAACACGGGAGGACAGGGTCAGCGAGGCAGAGTGGAAGTTGCGGAGCAGGAAGCATGGTCGCAGAAAACCTGAGACAGCGAGAGAGTAGAAAACGAAACGCGAGAAATTTTCTTTTTTAGCACTTTTTTTTCTTCGAAAGAGGCAATGACAGCCGTGACGCTTCGGGTTTTTCTTTGGAAGCCTTGTTTTTTCAGTCGTGTTCATCTCTTTTCACTGATTACTTATCGCGTACGCAAAGCAAGTCGGCGTTTGCGCTGCGGTTGTACTACAAATGAGTTCATCTCAGCTCGCGACGAAAAAGCGGAAGCAGTTTTCGCTAAGCGAGACAACGGATATTCTTCGGCAACAGGAAGGCAAAAATCAAGCTGTTGTGACCAAGGAAACGAATTGCACCACAGGAATGTGGATAAGCTGGAGGCCTTTGCGCTGCAAAGTTTATGCTGTTCGCGTCAAAAGAACGAACAAACTTCTTTAAAGTAAGCGTGAATTTTTTGGTGTTTATTTGTGAATTTGTTCAAGGACCCACAGTTGTAAAGGTAGGTCATTTTGGAATGTGAAAGATAAGTATTTATGGTTAGTTTTTGAGCTTTCCCTATAACAACCTTAAAAAAACGAACAAATTTCCGCAGTCCCCTGAAGTTCATTATAGCGAGATTTCACTGTACAAAGCAGTGTAGCTGACTTAGTCAAGTGATCACAAAGCTTTGCACGCGTCATACTGAGTATTGCCAGCTCTCGCACACATGTGCCACAAAAGCACCCGCAAAACAAACTCGCCGCTAGGTTTTTCAAGCACCCGCAAAACAAACTCGCCGCTAGGTTTTTCAGTCTTGGACGATCGCAATCTTTTTGCTCCTCTACCCATGTCCACAAGCACGCAGCGCCTGCTAGCCCTTGGGGTACATAACACGTTCCAAGAAATCACAGAAGCACAAAGAATGTCCCAACTCATACGCCTGTCTTCGACAGCTGCAGGTCGGCAACTTTTCTCACACATGTCTTCCTATCCCAACTCAAGTCAACGAACCAGAACCGTTACCACAACTACCCTTCACCAGGAACATGCACCCGATGCACAATCAGACTCGAAAAAGGGCACGAGCTCAAGCCTTACTAAATGCGGCCAACCTACACGCGACAGACGTGGTTTTCATAAAGGCCACTAAATACGTGGACAAACCCTACTTTGCAGCTGCGGCGGTCGCCCCAGACGGGACAGCTCTTAATGCTCTTACCGTAAATACACAGAAAGCCTGCGAGGCCGAACAAGTGGCCATTGCCCTTGCTCTAGCACTCCCTCAGCGCGACACAATATTTACCGACTCCGAACCTGCTGCACTGGCATACTGCTGCGGTAAACTTTGCCAGGGGGCATCAAGAATTCTAGCATTTGTTCAAATAACTGTAGACAAGCACATCCACTGGTTCCTGGGTCATGAAAGGATAAACGTTCAACCAGGGGTCCCCAACAGTAATGAGCTGGCCCATAACCTCGCGCGTGATCTTGCATGCCGCACGGGGTCGCGGTCCGGCTCACTGGCCGGGGACACCAACACGCACCGGCAGTCACTCCTATCATATCACGAAATTTGCTCGCACTAAAAATTATTTGGAAAGAAATTCCCCTCACCTCACTCAACACTAAATAAAGCACAACAATCAACACTTCGACTGCTACAAACATACAGCTACCCCAGCCCCTATATTTACAGCAAATACCTCCCAGATATAAGGCCAGAATGCCCCAAATGCCAAAGTTCAAGGTGCGATTTAAGTCGCATGCTGTGGCAGTGTCCCACGCTAAACAGGTAGCTTCAGGTCCCCTGCCACCGAGGACGATTGGATCAACCACCTCAGGAGCCCAGACAGGGCCCTTCAACACCAGGCCGTCCAGAAGGCCCAAAAGGTGGCTGGTGAGCTCCGACTCCCAGTCCCCACATGGGCGGAGCCACCAAGCTGGCCGCCTTAAGGGGTGCCCAGTCCCCTTCAGGACCTTTAATAAAGTTAATTCTCTCTCTCTCTCTCTCCCGTGCATTCGTTTTCAACGCCGGCTTCACGCCTTCAGGTGTACAGCCCTCCTGAGGGCTATCCCCAGTCATGGGCCCGCCTGTACTTTGGTACTAGGCTCGGGCCAACCAAAACCTGATGTCGGACTTCCAGCGGAAGCAGCAGAAGCTTCAGAATGAGTCTCCTACACCGACGCTTTGCGACAGGCGGCCATGGCCCTCAGCCTCAAACTGCGCAAAGCTTACGATGTGCAGAAAAAGTTATGACAATTTACGATGACTTATGCTTTGGCCACCAGGGCAATATTGCCATTAGCTACAATGGCAATGTGGATGATGAGAGGATACTCTTCCCACATTGAGGTCGGCACAGTACAATAACTATTCAGTGCGTACGTGTTGAACCACGTCAAGGCCAGCCCAAAGCCTAGTAGTGATGGCTATTAAGCATGGAAAGCAAACCACAAATGCCAAAAAAAAAAACACTTAACAGCAAAGCGGGGCCAATGGAAGGAGAGGCGGCTCTCATTCTATTTCAAATGTCGCTTTAACAGCATGTCCTGCGCTACACAACTATGCTGTGTGATGGACACTGTCAGACGTTTTCCATTGCACAAAATGCCAAGGTGTACGGTTACATCGACTCCACAAGAAAGGCTGTACTAATCATGTAAAAATGGGCAGCACCACATTGAGGAACCTTGTGCAGAAGCAAAGTGCTTGAGAAAAAAAAGGCCTTGGTGGAAAAGTCACAGGTGAGCTGACCACTAGTGAGTACGTACAGCATTTATTCAAATCTAGGTCGATAGTATTTTTTTTTTTCAGATTTCTTTGTATCTAACTGCAGGTTTGGCTTAGATTCGAAGATTTTGAAGAACGCGCCATTCTTCATTGAGATTAAAAAAGTGGAGCACAACTTATAAAATGCCACCTAGACGGTATTGTAGCCATTATAGCCGAGCCAGCACCTTACTTAAAAAGCCCCTAAACCACCCAGATGCCAAAATTCAGTTGTGTTGGGGACATTGTACACAATTTTACAATGAACACTGAGCCGTGAGAATTTTTCGAAACTGCAACGATACTTTCACTTTCTCTTGCGCTGCCCACCATGGTACTCTCTCCAAAAGCCACTGCCCTCTCACAAAGCGCCCCTTCCAAGCCCCTTCATATTTCGAATGGCATACGTCATCGCTGACACACTGCTTGAAACACCGTCTACTTTGGGTGCCGTAACTCCATCCTTCCGTCAACTGCGTGTTTGTTGGCGAACTGCGGCTGCCGTGCCGGCCCGTGCTAATACAAATTGTGCTGGTATGCACCTTGCCTTGTGTGCACACCTTCAAAGGGTCGCCAACACGATGAACTTACATGCAGGCGCGCGGGCAACACGACGAACAACAACAAGCAGCGCGGACAGCTGCTTGCCATCCTGATTGGAAGTTGTAGGCTCTTACTTGACCATCCACAGCATGTTTGTGGCTAGCGTGGATATTTAAATGGCACGTCAGAGATATTCACACAGCGCATCACGCGGAGGCCCAAAAGGCCCAGAAAGAAGGAGAGATTGTTTTCTCGAATTTGTGGCATGCCAGCAGCTCGTAACGCTGCCATGTGTAGTATCGTTTATCACTACTGCATTCTAAACACGATGCACTTGTTCACTGAAATGTTTGAAAAAATATCGGAGATGGTTTAGGGCCCGTTAAAGGGACTGTACCATAATTTATCGCTTTTCTGTTTTGTACCGCAATCTAAAGAATACCGAAAGATCTTATGTCCAACTTTGCAGTGGTTGCTCTGGAAAGTGAGTAGCGCTTTTTAAAAGAATACCGAAAGATATTATGTCCAACTTTGCAGTGGTTTCTCTGGAAAGTGAGTAGCGCTTTTTAAAAGAGAATTTTTCAATCTGTGCTCAGTCTTCTTCAAGTGGTGGTATAAATTCCCACAACACTGCTTGGTGGAGGCCATGACAATTGTAGTGCCAGCAAAAATTAAAGCCAAAGGCACATATGTTTTCTGTAGGATTGCATCATTTTCGCTGACTACTAATGTAATGAAATGTAATGAATTTACCCATGAAGGTGGAAGCTGCACTGCAGCTTTTTGGACCAGCAGAACTAAACACGACTATAATTTATGACGGTGACAGTCGTATCTACATGGCTTTGTTCAATGAGGGGATGTATGGGTTCGCACCTCTCCCAAAGGAGAACTGAGTAAACAACGTTCAGAGAGGGATGGGCATGACACTCCATTCTCTTGTGAACAAAGCAAAGAAAGGAGAGCAGCTCGGAAGAAGAGGTGGCCTGGCGCAGGACCTTATCGAAAGGCTCACAAATTATTACAACCTAGCACTACGAAGCTACACAGATGCTAAGGACATGAGGAAAGCAGTAGTAACGACCGTGTGGTGGAAGTGGCAACTGTAAGGCCGAGAGATGACGCCACAGTTGGTGCCGGTGCCGCCATTATCATCATCACCATCATAAGGATGAACAGGGGCAGGGGAGAGAGATTGAAATGTCTGCTTGACCAACGTGTTGTGCACGCTTCCTCTCTGACGAGTGGGGGCTCGTCCAGGATAGAATGGATAGCGTAATCGTTCCGGAGAACGCAATACAATATCTCATCGGCCAAACAGAAGGATCAACAATCCAGCGCGAGCAAGTCTTTTTCCTGCTGGGGCAACGTGTGATGACCGCCCCTACCAAAGCCACGCCGACAGCCGCACCGTTAGGCTTAGGTGTGCAAGTCCCCGGGCCGCAACCCTTGCAGTTGCCTGCTATGGCTTCCACGCCGCTCCCAGAGCCCAAAGTTCTCGGGCTTCAACGACTTGCAGTGGCCGGGAAGGGGGGGTTGGAATGTTTGGACAATTTTTGTCTCAGGTCCGGAGTTGACGAGGCCAAAAGACTTAGCAATGTGGTGCCAGCTGCCTTGGATTGCAGCGCTAAACTTTGGTGGTGGTTCATTGGCGCTTCTCACGCAGAGTTCACTTCTATCGACTTCAAATTCCGCCTGAAGGAAGAGCTCAAGCAATGAACAAAACACCCCAAAGTAAACTTAAAGGAATTTATATACATGTTATCGGCAAGCTACAATTGCATCAAAGAGCAGGTGACTGACAAAGAAAAAGTGCGGCGGGTTCCCCCCCTACACTTTTTACTGCAGATGCACTCGCAGCAGCAAGACCTGGCTGAAGGCTCTTAATTTACGACCTTGAAGGAGCACCACAGTTCGTGTCAGTTCACCGTCATCATCATCATCACGAGAATAAACAGGGGCAGGGGAGATTAAAGTGTGTGTTTGACGTGATGGTTTTTGCACGCCTCCTCCCTGACAGCGATGGCCACCTTTGATTATATTTTGTCAACAGATTCAGAGCCTCATCATGAGCTGTGTCTTCCCAGTACCCACACCTGGTGCAGGCACCATGCAGCAGAGATAAAGAGAAAGCCACAGCTATAAAGGGAAAGCCATAAGTATACCACATTTGCATGAATATAACGCCAGTGTTTTTTTTTTTTTTTCAAACTATTTGCGAGTTATAAAGGCGCATCGATTATATAATTTTTTTCCTTTAACAATATTCGTTCCTGTAACAATGTGCCGTGCATTCCAGGAACTTGGCAGTTCGTCACACCATATAGAAAAATTTATTCCAACTTGCGCCTCCAGTGACCATGTGCACCATGCAGTCTGGGAGCACCGCCGCTCAGGACGGAAAGCTCGTGCATATTAGAGTCAAGGCACGTGCCACTATGGAATGCGGCAGCAATCAGATTTTTCCGCTGGTGCTGCTAGCGTCATGGAAGGCACAATGGCAACACGTGCACAAGAACAGTCATTTCTGAATAAATTCGCCTCCGTACAACTCGCAGCCTCACGCTCGCACGTCGCTGTGTTCGAATGGCACTTTCTTTCGCATTGCTTGTCCTAATAAACAAGCAGAGTCAATACACTGCTGCGTTTAAAAAACAAGTGATCCTGCTGGCCAAAGAGAAGGACACTTCAAGTGCGGCACGGCATCAAAGAGTGATGGAGTCAACCGTTTGAGGCTGCAGGATGTGTCGTCACCGCATCTTTCAAGCCGCACCGACTCATAAGGTCTTCTGTGGGCCCAAGATTTGCCGTTTCCCGAAAATCGAAGAGGACCTTGTAGAATTGGTGCACCAACGTCACAGCCAGTTTCTGACTGTCAATGTCGAACCCATCCAGATCAAGGCACAGGAGCTTGTGCTCGAGGCTGGCTTGCCCAATGACAGGTTCAAGGCCATTCGCTCGTGGGTGCACGTGAGTGCAGAAGTTATGCATTGCGCAGAATTCTCGCTTCACCAAAATACTTTGTTTTGCCAGAAGCTTCCGGCCAAGTACAAAGAGAAGCTCATTGAGTTCTAGCCCTACGTGATTAGGATGAGGAGAGAGCATAAGTACCCTGCAGGCTAGATCGGAAACTGGATGAAACTCCAATCTTCTTGGACATTCCAGCTGGCTACATGAGCGAGGAACTTGGCACAAATGAAGTACGCATTCATACAACAGGCAATGACAAGACCTAGGTGACGGTGAAGCTGGCGTGCATGGTGGACGGGCTTAAGCTGCCACCTTTTTTCATATTTAAGAGAAAGATGCTCCCCAAGAATGAGTTATTCCCGCCCCGGATATACGACAGGTGCAACGATAAGGGCTGGATGGAGAGCACAATGTTAAGAAGTGGATACATGTTGTGTGGGGAAGATGTCCAGTTGCACTACTCAACACTCCAGCTATGTTTGTGCTGGACGCATTTAGAGGCCACTTGACCGATGAGCACGGAAGCACTTGGCAAGTTCAACACCGGCCTCGAAAGAATGATGTCAACTCCAACCACTGGACGTATGCATCAATAGCTCTTTAGGGATCTCGTATTCTTCAAACAGCGATGCACGGTGCGCCCACGCCGGCCTCAGCCGGTCCAGTGCCAGCGCTGCTGTCGCTACGGACACAAAACTGTTACACGCGAATTAGACGAACAATGCGCACGCTATAGAGCGCCGCACCCTCGTGCCCAGTACAACGTGAAACGAGCGCGCTGTCTTCTCTGCGGCGCCGCTAATCCGGCTGCGCAGCCCCGCTGCCCTTCATGGCAGCAGGAGCGCCGCACACTCGAACTATGTACGAAATCGGCACGTCCCCATCTCACGAGGCGAGGCCTTGGATGCAGTGCCCAGGAATTCCCATGCTACGTGCAGCGCCAACACCCAAGTTGGCCTCCCCTATGCGGCAGATTCTGGGGATCTCCTTCGCAAAGTGTGAGCCCGCCTTAAGAGAAACCTTTGGCAATCGAGATATCACAAGCTACTCTCCGTGCTGCGCTGGACTACCTGCCAGCTGGCAGCCGCATCCATCAGCCCTGCGAAGCAGCACTGGCCACGCAGCACGCACTCACTAATCATGGCCAGTAGCATTGTGAGCTGGCGCCCACGTTGAGACGTAGGCGCTCGTTGAGCACCTACGTCTCAACGAGTTTGATTTCACCGCACTCCAGGAAGCCTGTGTACGTGACGAGTGCAACCTTCCTGCATTTACCGCATACCACTGCCCAACCACCCGCTCACCCCTGTGCCTCTATTTATGTGCATCGCGGTCTTGCCCACTGAAACATCGACATCTCCAGTGTTCTGTGCAGTGCGGTTGAGTGTGTCGCGGTGAAAGTGCGTGTTGGTGAGTGCGCCATAGCTGTCGTGTGTGTTTACTTTGAGCCCGTCCACCGTTGGACACAACTTTAGTAACGCGGATCTTGTGCCTCCTGAGTGACGACTGGGTCATATGTGGGGACAACTCGCACCACACAGCATAAGGAAACGGATGCCCACAAAAACGGATGCTCGCCGGCACTCGCCCTGAGACTTTTCAACGGCATGGCTTCGGTTGGCATCCTCTACGGCTTCCCGCTCGCTTCTCTCACACCCGCCAACTGGGCGCAACTGAATGTGGTGCACCGAACTGCCATCCAGCAGCACTTCAGTCTGCCCCGCTTCTCGCACATCGGCCACACCCTCGTTGTGGCGGGCAACATGCCGCTGTCGCTACATGCTGACAAGGGTGCTCTCAACCACATCGACCGCGTGCATCGCTTCCGACACGAACGGAAGCTCGTCTTCCGCCTCCACAATCTCCAGCACTCGAGGTAGTGCCGGTGTGCCCCACAGTTCAGCGCTCTGGTGCCAGACATCCAAGATGTGGGCGACTTCGGGGCCCTGCCCTGCCAGCATCGCCCATTAACGATTCGCACGCATATTCCAGACGTGAGGTGCAAGCGCGCGACTCCTCTGTGCGTGCTTCGTCAAGAAACTGCTGCCACACTGGAGGACCAGCTAGCGGGGCGCCTCCGAGTCTTCACCGATAGGTTGGTGTTGAAAGACTGGCTGCTGCTGCGTGTGTGATGCCCTCTTTGTAGGTGCACAACCAGTGTCCCCTTTTGTGCGAGGCATCTTTGACGGTCGCAAAGCTTGCTGTGCTAAACCTCGCTGCGGACGTGCTCCTGCAACTGCTGGTTGCTTCGACCACGGTCTTCTCTGATTTGCGGGCCGCACTCCAGCTGCTTGCGAGGGACCTCGCGACCGCCTCTCGGCAGGCGCATCGTGCGCATACTTGCGACCGTGCAGAACCTGAGTGGTGACCTCATACCACAATGGAGACCTGCAGACGTCGGGATCCACGGAAACGAGCCTGCAGACAAGTTCGTGAAAGCAGCGCACGCAGCGAACACACCCACAACATCGGGCGGCCTCTGCGACGTTGCGCGGAAACGGGTTTCTCTTGCCGTCACTTCTTGCCACCCGGCCAAGCGCATAGCGGCCGGCATGCCGCCACGACCCCTACTAAGAAATGGCCTGACGAGGAGAGAGCGCGCTTTCCTACTTCACCTGCACATTGGTCAGCCCTGGACGGCGGAGAGCATGCATCGGCTCACGGGAAAGAAAAGCTCGTCCTGCTCGCGTTGCCCACAGCCAGAGACATCAGAGCACATTCTGCTGCGGTGCGGTGCCTACACTGATGAGCGCCGCGATATCATCGCTGCGTATGATCGACAGGGACCATTGTGAAGGAAATCCTGTTTCCAAAGACGCACAGAAGTGTGATTAAGCCTGTGCTTAGTGCGCTGATCGCGTTTTTTAGAGGACACGGCGCTCCATGAGCGCCTCCGACAGTGGATGTCCCCCCTCTCCCCCTTGTGGGCCCATGCACTCCACAGGGCTGTGAAAAAAAGATTCTCAGCGAACAAAGAAGTAATCACACATGCGTGAAATGAAAGGCCACACGCCCAAGAGGCTGCCTCTACCCAAGGATACCAAGAACTATAGTGGGAGTGCATTCTGAATAATGTAAACAGCTTCGGAAACTTTCGCTAGCTTTTTCTAAGCAGTGTGTTTTGGACATTGGTGATTGCTCGTGGAAAGCGTTGCACGGGAATGACTGGACTGATCTTGATGCAGTTTTTTCCCCGAATCCTTGAACCGTTCTTGTGGGCCTGACAATAACAATATTCTATTTCTTTATTATGGCCCAGTTCTTTTTCTAGACGATTGGTACATGGCACTGTTTCTGGCAATGTGTGCAGGCAGCTATGATGATCTCTATACAAAAAGTAGTTATAAAAACCTCGTTTTCATAACCACAAAAGACCCATTTAAAACCTTGTTTTAAGGAAGCAGAAATTTCTTCACAATAAATATAATGAACCATTACTTGTCCACAACAAGCATTTACTGGTCATTTTGATCGATTGATATGTGGGATTTAACGTCCCAAAACCACGATATGATTATGAGAGACGCAGTAGCGGAGGGCTGCGGAAATTTCACCACCTGGGGTTCTTTAACGTGCACCCAAATCTGAGCACACAGGCCTACAACATTTCTGCCTCCATCAGAAATGCAGCCGCCGCAGTCGGGATTCGATCCCGCGACCTGCGGGTCAGCAGCCGAGTACCTTAGCCACAAGACCACAATGGCGAGGCTTCCTGTAGACCTTGTTGACCCGCCCGCGCATTTGGCCTCCTTCTTCCTTTCATCTCTGTGCCGGGATGGTAGAGATTGTGCCTTTGTTCCTTGACGTTTGCTGTGAAAGAGCAACACCACCTCTATCAGTTTCTGCCGCTAGACACAAGATGGATAATGACAGCGGCAAACGTGAGCCCAAAAATAAAACGATCGAGAAGTAATCGGCAATGTTGAAAGCCGTTGAGTCCAGCTTGAAGCAAAAAAAAATAGAGGCCAAAGATTTCGGTATATCATTGAGCCCTGTGTCGATGATCTTTTAAGGGGGGACGCAGATTTGGGATCGCGAAAAATGGCAAAAAAATCTATTTTTTGAAACTCAAGTTTTCAATTTCTGGAACCCTTTTTCTATTTGGTTCCAAAATATATACACTGAAAACCGCGCAGAAGTGCTTCGGAAAATTCGTTTCACCCACCTAGGCAGGAAAACTTTTTCTGGAAATGGCGAGAAAATGGCGATTTTCAAAAAATTATAGCTTCGCGATGCTTGGGCCGGGAGCCGGCTTCTTGGGCTCATCAGAAAGAGCATTTCTCCGTGTTTAACTTTCCCACCTTAGCTGGCTCCTCCCTTTAACAACAAGCGAGCAAAAAGCAAATGTTTGAAGGTCGTTTTTAGGCCCTTGATTGGCCGTGACCGCCATGTTGCCTCAGCTCGCCTCGCCATTGGTCCGATGCTCGCTCCGGGAGATTGTCGTCTGCTGCTTGTGCGTCGCGAGGACATGGCTCTCGAAAATCGCCACTTCGTGACGTGTTCACGGCTTGATAATCACTTCACCCTTTTGGCCCTGGCGTCGTCAATTGATCCCACAAAGTAAAACGTAATTCTCACTTTCAAAACCAAACCTGAAACCAATGAATTTTTTGTGGGGTGTTCCTCCGTGAGCCCTATTGCCACTGCTATCAGCAGCAGAGTGTTTTGTGCGTGTTTACGCGAAGACGACGATTAAGTGTTCACGCGTACCATGGCTGAGCAGCATTCGGGTAAGTGTCGACTTTCACGATGTATAACTTTTGAGATCTCGAGTATTTGTAGCTGATATTTCTTATATTTATGTCCTACTGTTAACGTAGGCAGCACGCGAAAAATCATAGGCCTAACCTGCATACTTTTTCTTTAGTGGCCCTTTGTTTACATGTCCACTTTTGACGACATCAGGGCTTAGTGGTTGTAAGTTGTGCGTTCGTCGTTTTAGCCGTATTCTCTTATATTTTTTAGGTGCATCGATACCGGCGGCCTTATTTTATTCGTGCCACGGTAAACGGTCACGACGCTTGAAAGAATGCACGGATAGTCTTTTCGAAGACCTGGACAACGGTAATTTATCTGACGTGGAAGGCGAGTGCGACGAGTCTGGCGGTAGCGGTGACGAGGGGGACGACGCGCTTGGAGCTCCGGCGGAGAGCGAGAGTGATAGTTCCGAAGTTGATTCGGAAGATGATAGCACACCAGCAACGCCAAGCGGATGGGCGAGAAAGCCTTTCAAGGTGCCAGAGACCCAATTCAAAGGGGGAGCCCACGAAGACTGACGTCGTAGGGGACATACCCTCACCATTTGGTTATTTTAGCCGTTATATCCCAAAAAGTGTCTTTACTGAGCTGGCTGAGAAAACAAATCAGTACTCAGTTTTTCAGTATGACACGTGTGTAAACACTGATGAAGATGAAATCAGCAGGATGGTGGCTCTCCATCTGATAATGGGCGTCCTGAAATATCCAAGGTTGCGCTTATATTGGAAGCCTGCAATGACAACTGCTCTTATCGCATCATGCGAGATCTCGGGCAACCGCTTCGAGAAGCTGCGCAACACTCTTCACATTGTTGATGCGAACAAGCCCGACATCAATGACAGACTCTGGAAGGTGAGACCCCTACTCAAGAATTTTCAAGCAAGGTGCCACGATCTCGAGGTAGAGGAGCATCTGTGCATTGATGAGCAGATTGTTCCTTCCAAGGGCCGTTTGGACATAAAGCAATACGTGAAGGGCAAGCCTCACCCTTGGGGTGTGACGGTATTCATGCTATGCGGCGAGTCTGGCCTTATTTACGATTTTCTGGTGTACCAGGGCTCTTGGACAGAGCTGAATGAGAGTGAAAAACAGCAGTATGGTGTGACAGGAGCAATTGTTTCGCACCTGTCCGAGCGAATGCCGCCGTTTGTTGGCCACAAGCTTTTTTTGATAATTACTTTGCTTCGTTGCTCATACTGCGCGCCCCGAGTCAACGAGAAGTATTTGCAGCTGGTACTGTACGCATGAACAGGTGTAAAAAGTGCCTGCTCATGAGTGAAAATCAAGTAAAGAGAAGTGGTCGAGAGTCATCTGACAGTTTGGTCAGCAAAGACGGCAAGATTGTTGTGACGCGGTGGCTGGACAACCGAGTCGTAAATATGGCCTCGAATTTTATCGATGTTGAAAAGGAAGAAACAGCACAGCGCTGGAGCAAGGTGGACAAATGTTTCATTGATGTGAAACGCCCAGATGTAGTCGGGGCGTACAACCGAAGCACGGGAGGTGTAGACAAGACGGACTTCCTTGTTGCCTTGTACAGGACCACAATTCGGTCAAGAAAGTGGACTCCCAGAATGATTTTTCATTTTTTCAATCTTGCTGTTGTGAACGCTTGGTTAGAGTACAGACATGATGCCGACGTGCGAGGAGTCTCATCGAATGAACAGCTTGACCTCCTGGACTTCACCCTCAGAATCATTGATGCTCTTGCAACGAAAGATAAGAAATGCAAGATAATGAAGCGTGGTAGACCATCTACTAGAGCCCAGGAAGCAAGTTCGCTACACAGAGAATAGGCCTATACAAGATGTGAGGTTTGACCAAGTTGGACATTGACCAATTCACACCGACGCTAAGGCGCAGCGGTGTAAAATGAAAGGATGCACAGGGAAAGTTCGAGTGTTTTGTGAAAAGTGCAAGGTGCATCTGTGCTTGACGAAGTCCAGGAATAGCTTCAAAGACTTTCACACAAAGAAATAATCAATTTTGTACTTAGTTTTTGTTGTGAAAGCCGCATGAAATAAAGTGAACATTTTTTTCATTCCTACAACCACTGAGCCCTGATGTCCTTTTTTGAGCACATGAAGCCAAATCGGTAATTACTTCACACACAAGCTTTATATTTTGTGAGCATTGATTGATATGTGGGGTTTAACGTCCCAAAACCACCATATGATTATGAGAGACGCCGTAGTGGAGGGCTCCGGAAATTTAGACCACCTGGGGTTCTTTAACGTGCACCCAAATCTGAGCACACGGGCCTACAACATTTCCGCCTCCATCGGAAATGAAGCCGCCGCAGCCGGGATTCGAACCCGCGCCCTGCGGGTCAGCAGCCGAGTACCTTAGCCACTAGACCACCGCGGCGGGGCTATATTTTGTGAGCATGTCATTTGGACCTTCAAAGTGATGAAAATGCAAGGGAAAAAAATCTGTGGTAAAAATAAAAATTCCAGGGCTGAAAGGGTTAAGATATAACTACGCTTTAGTTACGAGCAGTAAGTGGATGCGCGATCAGGTTACTACGAGCGGGAGCGCGGTCCACATGCGCCGCGCGTCATCGGAGTCGTCTTTAGCCCTAACTCCGTCGACAGCGAGACTGCGGGCAAGAACGACGCGCTAGCGCATTCGTGGCGACATGCTTCTTCGCAAGCAACGAAGCTGTAAGCGGCGGCACGATCTGATTACTACGAGTGGCCGCACCAGATGCACGATCAGATTACTAGGAGCGAGCGCGCGGTGGTCTAAGAGTGCGGCGCGTCATCGGAGTCTGCTTTAGGCCTAACTCTGCTGACAGCGAGACTGCTGGTAGGAACGACGCGCAAGCGCACTCTTGGCGACCTTCTTTGCAAGGAATTTACCACATCACTCGCTAGCTCCTCTGAATCACGTACGGGCATTTTACACATCGGCAGCGGACAACACTGTCAAGCTCGTCACCCCCCCCTCCCCCCTTCACTGCCAAGGATCGCTCGGAACAGCGGCTAGCAGTTTCGCGCGTCGTCATTTGAAAATGCGATGCCAAGTGCATTGCGCGCCAATTTTTTTTCTTCGTAGTTACACATTTCGCGCATCGTCAGCGAACGCCGCCGGCAAGTGCATTACTGTCCACACGGCCCCGCGGTCATATGGAGTGCTGTCAATAAGCTTTTGAGATGCGATTCAGACGTGCTTGGAGCCGTGCTTGATATCGCCACTAACGTCTATGAATGTTCCGAGGTCAATGAATTGCTGTAGATTAGAGTTTCCGCGACTGGCTGTATGATGATGCGTTTCACGGCTACAGAGGCGAAAGAGCATGTATGAATCAGGAGCACGAATTTTTATATGCCAGTTTCGTGTCATTAATTATACTGCTAGAAATTCTCGTGCCACCAGTCTTCTGCCCATAACTTTGTTATTTAGAAAGAAGGCATAGGCTCTCATGGTGTGATCCATTTTTCTGATGCAATAAACCTCTCTCCAAAGAAAGAGAGTTCAGTGAATATTTAAAATCAAGTACTTAACTACACTAATTACAACTTCAGCACAAAAAAAAGTATGTGTAATAATTTCAGTATATGGTTTTATTCAATTACAATCATTTCTGTCATACCTATCACACCACTCCTTATTACAAAGAACTTGGCTTGAAATCCATACTTGTTCTTTGTAAATCATGAAGAGGAGTAAATCATGAAAAGAAGTCAAATATCACAAGACAAACCTGAGATCACAATTTTTAGGTCTTAGAGACGTAAATAAAAGTTGAAACTTTAAACGCAGCTTTCTCAGTACTGTTTTTTTTTTTTTTGACATTATGCTCAGCCCCTCCACATGGTTCAATAAAGAAATAATTTGTTTCTTGTAAAGTATTTGTGGTATCGCTTCAAAATTTTTATGGAAGCACTGTAAGGTCATTCTTAATGTCTGTGCTAATTTTCATCAATATCCAACTAGAAACAAAAAAAATTCATTGAAAAGAGCCTGTCGAAAACTTCGACAAGTTTTTTCTCACAAGTGTGTTTTGGACATTGTGCATTGCTCGTGGAAAGAGTAGCACAGGAATGACTGGACCGATTTTGATTGTCTTTTTTTCCTGAATCCCTGAACACTGCTTGTGGGTACAGCAATCTTCAATTTCTGTTGTATGGCCCTGTTATTTTTCTAGACAACGATTTGTCCGTGCCATTCTTTCTGACAATGTGTGTCGGCAGCCATGATGATCTCTAAAAAAAAAAGAGAGAACTTATTATAAAATTCTGAGAGTGCCATACCCTGTAGCTTTCTTTTGAGTAAATATCAACACCATTCGCAGCTTCCTGGCATGTTTTGTTGCAGCGCTAGGCTTTCCACGAGCAGACCATGTAATTGCATCGTGTAGCATTATGTAACTTGAGAACTACTGAAGCTATCATGATGAAACTGCATATTTCCCTATTCGAGACACTTATGAGTATGCATGACAAATTTCATTGCTGTAGGTCGACAAATCAAAAAGTTTTTTTTCAATGCCACCTCCCCCTTTAAGCAAGGGAGAAGCCATTACCGGCGCTGTCGCACGTGACGTCAAAGGCGTCCGAATGAAGCTGCGAGCCTCAGTCTTTGAAGCTGTCAAAAAGGCGGTGCTCAGCTGGTTTTTAGAAATCAGAGCAAGCGGCACTGCTGTGAGCAGGGCACTTCTGCAGCAGAAAGCAAGGAACTTCGCGTGCATCATGGGGCACAATTATTTTGTGGCTAGTGACGGCTGGCAGCAGCACTTCAGGGATCACCGCTACATCGTCGTCAGAACAGTGAGTAGGGAATCACTATATTTCAACCGCAAAGCTGCAGTGGCGTGGAGCGAGAAGAACATTGGGCAGCTCGAAAAATACAGCCCCAGGGATCTGTTCAACGCAGATGAGACTGCCTTCTATCAGATGTTACCGCAACAAACCTTGGCCCTCAAGGTGACCGCTGCCAGGGCGGTAAATAGAGCAAGGTCCGTATGACTATGCAAATATGGACGGGTCCACTGGCTTTCGTGATCGGCAAAAGTGCATGACCACAATGCTTCAAGGGAAAGGGGAAACACCAAGTGACTTATGTCCCAACCACAAGGCCTGAATTCCAAGAGAGATCTTCGCACAATGGCTGCGTGAGTGGGACGAGCGGCTGGGCAAGATATGCCTCAAGCACAACGGCAAAATATGCCTCATCCTAAATAACTGCACTGGCCCACCACACTGCCCTTGTGCTTAAAAACATTGAGCTTTGCTTTTTGCCGCCTAACACTACTGCATTTGTGCAACCCCTCGATCAAAGGGTGATCTTGAACATCACGTCGGGCTACCGCAAGCTGGTCATTGATCAAATTTCACTCAGTACGAGCATGAAGTGAAAAACAATCGACCTGTGCATCGCGATTGAGATGTTGTAAGCTGCCTGGATGGTCGTAACGGCAAGCACGATTGCCAACTGCTTCCGGCATGCTTCATTTGGCGTCAGCAGCGGAGAGTCCAGCGAAGATTTCGCCGATTTCGCCAGTGAGGGTGCTGCGGGCAACCAGGCCCCGACGTCGTGGGACGCTCTCCTTGATGCCGGCACTGTGCCTGATTGCAACACTTTCTACATGTATGTCAGTGCTGATACTGTGCAGTGACGAAGAGTTGTCAGATGCAGAGATTGTGCACATGGTGGTGGTGCATGACGACGGTGACCAACGTGTCAACACCCCAGAGACTAAAGTTGGCAGACCCAATCTACCAAAGCCCGTGCATGCAATGAATGCGCCAGACCTGCTGCGCTGCTTCTTTGGTGCTTAACGATGACAGCAAGAACGGACTCGTAATATCTGCTGCAGCTGAAAAAGAAGTTATCCGCGGGAGGAAGAGTAAGCAAAACTCTATTAAGAATTTTTTTTTTTTTTTTTTTGAAGTTATCTGCCAGCTGGTGTGCTGAATTTGGCGGAAATAAAGTGCATATTTCTTTATTATTCTGCTAGTTTTTCACCTTCGGACGGCAGTTATTCTTTGCACAGTGGGCTTCTGTGCGATTCGGTGGTGAGCACGTTCTTCCTTGCAGGCTAATTGGCAGAAGAAATGGATATTGCCTATAACGAACTAATGGTTAAAACGAAGTGATTATGACTCCCCCTTCAACTTCGTTATAATATGCTTTGACTGCAGTTGTCGATCACTCAGCCACATTTGATCACTATATCAAGTGTGACAAGGCAGCGTGGACATCAGCGGAGCTTACAACTGATGAAATTCTGCGGCGAGTCCAGGGCACAGAGACTCGAGATGAAAATTGCAGCGATGACATGGACGACGATATCACGGTAGCAGCCGAATATCGCAACAAGCCGTGCCTATTGAAGTCGTCAGGGACGAGGGAGAAGGGAGGAGGCTGAGTTACTGTCGACACTGGTTTACAGTCACCGACCGATTTTCCGGACTCCAAAAATTCGGACTTGTTGGATATTCCGGACTTCATAAATTCACCGTCAGGGATCCCATTGAGCTAATGCATTGTTTCAACCGATTTTTCGGGCGAATTTGCCCCTGAAAGTTCGATTTTTCGGACTAAATCGCTCGTTTTGTGCCACGCCCCAAGCCATTGTGAATGCCGCCATGTTGGATTTTCCGTCTGCTTGGCTAAGCTTGTTCTTCAGATGCCTTTCCTGCCTCCGAGATTGGAATGCGCATCGCCATATTTTAAGTTTCGGAGGCAGTGTTTGCTTTTTAAAAGACGTGGTGATGGATGCCGTTTTTTCGTCTTCGGTCAGCACTATCGTCATCACATCGCTTGGGGAGGAGGCGAAAGAAAGATTCTTTTATTGTCGTTGCAGCTTTTTTCAGTCGCCATTCTGCACGTGTTGTGTCGCGTAGCGTCGAGACGTTGTGTGCTTCGCAGCGGCTATCTGCGGCATCGAATTTTGTGTTCTCGGTGCCATGGCTCCGCCATCTGTGTGATCGCGGGAGCCAGGTGGTCTGAAGAAGCGTGGGAAGTATACGACCCTGACGATGGAGAAGAAAGCTGCCATAATCAAGCTAATAGAGAGTGGACGTTCGCAGCTAGATGTCGTCAAAGAATACCACCTCTCCAAGCAAACGGTATCCGACTATGTCAAAAACCGCATTAAGATTTTGACAGCGTTCGAGAATTCACACAACAAGAGCCAAAAGAACGACAGTAAGGGCGTTCATCCAGCCCTTGAAGAGGCTCTGCAGTTGTGGCTTAAAGGAGTTTTGGCAAAGAACCTGCCCGTGTCGGGAGATTTGTTAAAAGAAAAGGCGGAGTCGTTCGCTGTCAAAATGGGCATTGAGGATTTCAAATTTACGGACGGACGGCTTCGTGGCTTCAAGAAGAGGCACGGAATTTTGTTCAAAAAAGTGAGCGGTGAAAGCAGAGCGGTGGAGCAGACTATTGTGTCCGATTACCGTGCCACGAAGTTGCAAGCCTTGCTTAAAGAATACGCTCCTTCAAACATATTCAACTGTGCCGAGACGGGACTTTTCTTTAAGATGCTGCCGGATCGTACCCAATCATTTTCGGGGGATTCATGCGCCGGTGGGAAGCTCAGCAAGGAGCGCATAACAGTCATGGTAGGTGCCATCGCCACCGGTACGGAGAAACTGCCTCTTCTTGTTATTGGGAATGGCGAGAAACCCGAGGTGTTTTAAGGCTGTGAGAACCCTCCCTGTTGAATACGAGAGTAATTCCAAGGCATGGATCACTCAGTCCTTGTTTGAACATTACGTACGCAAACTTGACCGCAAGTTTGCGCGACAGAGCAGAAAGGTAATCTTTTTTGTGGACAACTGTGGTGCGCACGGTAGCGTGCCGAACCTTGAGGCCATTCGGCTGGAATTTTTGCCGCCTAATACCACAAGCGTGCTCCAGCCAATGGATCAAGGCGTGATCCGAAACATCAAGGCACACTACCGTGCCCGCCTGCTCAGCTGCACCGTCTTGTGCCTTGACAATGGGAAGGCCTACAAGGTCGACATTCTGGCCGCCATCCACATGTTAGCCGAAGCTTGGAAGGCGGTGAAGCCAGATACCATCGCGCATTGCTTTAGGCATGCCGGGTTCGCTGCTGCTGAAGAGCTCGAGGCGGATGACCCGGACGTAAGCGACCCGGACGGCACCGATGGCGGGGAGGACCTCATGCGCGACCTGCGCAGCGTAGGAGTGAATCTATCTGCCACAATGACATTTAAAGACTTCACTCGTGTGGACGACGACATTGTTTCGTGCGCGGAGGCCACTGATGACGAAATTCTTCGCCAGGTTGTCCCGCAGCCGGAGAGCGGCTCGGATGACGACAACGACGACCGCCCGCAGCCGTCGGCGGCGGAGATCGCCAACGCGGTGACAATTTTGTCGAGCGTTTACGGCGACTATGTCACCTTGGCGCAAATACAGTCAAACCAAATTGCCTCCAAGCGTAGTTTGAGGCAAGGCAGCATCAAGGACTTTTTTAAACCTGCCTGATGCAATAAACTTCAGATTTTTGGCGAAAACGAATTTTTAGGACTGTTCGATTTTTCGTACTTTTTTTCGGTCCCCGCCAGGTCGGAAAAATCGGTCGGCAACTGTATTCCAAAACGGCGTTCTAGCCTAGGAGCCCTGACACGCACCACTCGCACTTCAAGCACGCGCTGTCACCAGCTTCGCCTGGCTTTTTCTAAACGGCAGCATCTAAAACAGTTTTGGCCACAGATGCGTTAAACGACTTGAAGAAACTCTGCATATTTATAGAAAAAAAGTGGCACAGCCACCGAAGCGATGCATAAAAATGCGAATGGTCTAGAATCGTTCGTGATACGGAATTCCTGGTGCACTTATCAAAAGACAATCACAGACTAGTTCAAATAAACATGCCTTGTCTGATTTGCTTCGAGAAGATCCCCTTTCTGGCAATCTCAAGATCTTTGGGTCAGCATCTTGTTGAATAATCGAGTGCCTATCGGCTCTTTGGAAATTCATTATAAAACCAGATGAGATACAATGCAATAGCAGATGAATAGTAGAGGAGAACATGGAAAAGAACTGAGAGACAAGCGGTCGTCTGTGTTCTCTCCTTTAGGGCGAACATTGCTGTGAGAAATGAGCTCAAGGACTTGCCGTCGCAAAGGTAGGAGGTTTGCATTAGTGTAATGTTATTGGTATGGTAAATTTTTGGGCTTTCACAATAACGACCTTTCAGAATAATGAACATTTTTCTGCGGTCCTCTGAAGTTTGTTAAACCGAATTTCAGTGCATACCTGACTAAGAAAGTGCCCTGCTTGAGAAGTGCCAACGTGGCAATACCCGGAACTCTAACGAGAGGCTGCATTCGGCGATCCGAAGTTTGGCCCCAAGGAACACCATGCGTCCCTGTTCACTGTTGAAGCAGTTGTTGCATACGCAGTGTTGCGTTTCAACACAGAAGATTCGAATTCCAGAACAGCAATTTTTGATGAGCATAATTACGCTGGACACTGTTGCCAGGAGAGCCAGAGAAAAGGACCACCGTCACAGCATCAGCTCCAAGGAAAGAACCGTCTCGTTGGAACTCCAAAAGCTAGTGAAGAGGAGGCATAAGTGCAGAATTCATTTAGACTATGTTTTTGGTGCATTTTAAGGTTGTCTCACGGCATCTCCTGGAATAAAAATCCGTGTCCACGTTTTGTCTTAAACTCTCAAAACAAAAACTTTCAATTTACGAATAGTGTCGGTGGGCTGTAACCGACGCTATCAAGTCACTTCTGAAGGATGCGTTGGTGCCGCTGGTTGGCCCTAGCACGCACAGCCCTATGCACTTCACTTCTGTTGGTCTAGCAACAAGTGAGTTTCACGTGGTCTTTGGCGTGGTTGTGTTGTGCCACTGTTTACTCTTCTTCAGTAGAACTCTACTGTGTTCGGCGAAGTGTTAGTTTTTCTACCAGAATGACCAAAGAAGTTCAAAGCCTCAAGGTTACGATGCGTAAGGGGTTCAGCAAGACATGAAAGCAACCGTGGAATGCGCGACAGAAGGCAGCGATGCTTGTCATAGTGCCCAAGGGGAGTGCTCCACTTGTGGTATGCGCTTGGGGCAATTTTGTTCCCCGAGAGTCACTAGCGATGCCAGAATAGCTCCTTTTGGAGTGAATGCCAAAGCAAAAAAGGCCATTCAGAGCATCTGCAAGAGAGGGACTGCCCTCTCTGATTTCTTTACTGCAATGAATGTTTCTCATCATGGCTTGCACCACAAAACTTTCCATGGCCACATGGACACGATGGTTCAGGCATGCACCATAGTTGCAACAGACTTTGAGGCCGCAAGCGTTGTACGAATCAAGGAGCTGTACAGGGACTTCCACAACCCACCAGATAACATCGACATCATCTATGACGGAACCTGGCTGATGCATGGCCACAGTTCACACACCGCCATGGGGTGTGTCAAGGAAATGTATACCAAACTCGTTGTGGATCATATTGCCCTGTGAAGCTTGGGTTGCTCACTTGGTCCAAAACCCAGTGAGCTAGGGTACACGGCTTGGCATGCCAAACGCGTTTCAGACTGCCAGAAGAACACAAATTGTAACGTGGGTCAAATGTAGGTGCAAGCTGAATGCATTTTGCTCAAGAGATCCCTTCAGAAGTATGTACTACACTACGATGCTGTTTGATTGTGACAGCAGGACTTTCCATGCTTTGACCGAGCAGGCTGTGTACGGCTTCATTAAGGCAGAAAAAAATTTTTGCGTCAACCGCATACACAAACGCATGGGAGCAGCCTTGCGTAGGCTGATTGACAAGAATAAGGCCCAAGGTGAGCGCCTTGGAGGAAAGAAATGGTTAACTCACGACAGCATTAAAAAAATTTTGAATTGCTATGGCTGGGCACTGCGCAGCCATAGGAATGATGTGCCCGGAATGAAGAGGGCAGTAAAGACAACCTCGCCCCTCATGTCACCAACCAATGATGACCCGAAGCACAACCTGTGGCTTGAAGGACTAGAATCTCGGTGCTTTTATAAGCGTGCTGTAGCAAAGCACGAGAAATTAAAAGCTCACAAAAACAGCTTGCCCAGCTTGGTGTATTTCAAAGCAATTGAAAAAAAAAAAAGCAAAGCACGCGACGCTATTGGTTGTTAAGCGTACGTGACCACAAGGTGGCCACTTCGTTGGCCGATTGTGTTCTCATTGTCTGCTTGGCGCGTGAACAATGCGCGAACATGTTGTGCCATATCGCCTAATGGAGAGGTGACAGACGCGCCTCTCCATTAGGGGGTTGGGGATCAAAATTAAGAGATTTTTATTCGGCTTTATTTTCAGGGGCTAAAACAGGCGCCAGGGCCTTCGTCTGGCTGGTTGTGTGACGGAGGTAGGTCACACGTAAAAATTCATACCTATTTTCATGAAAATTGTCACAAAATAATGAAAACACAGACAAAAACCAAACTCATCCTCTACATACTGCTCAGGCCTATTGGGATCAGTTTCTCCCACAAGCAATGGATCTAAATTGCGGGCACCCCCCGCTCCTGGACCAGATGTCGCATCAGGGTGTCGCTAAGACCCCGAGTGACATCACGCCCTGGAGCTGGGCGAATCCTCTAGTACCAGTCACGTTGAGGTGGACTGCTCGAGAAGAAGATGGAACACTCTGCAACTATGTTGCCTGGTCACACAGGACCCAAGTGCGCCACGTGCGCGTCAATCAGCAGTTAAGGACCGGTGTAGTTGGAGTGCAAACAACGGAAAGATTTCGTGCTATAGCCGATGTGCTGTCAAAACCATTTGGCGACTTTCAGGCTAGCCGATTTTTTGAATTTCCTGCGGCATTGGACACCAAGGCAATGGCGCAGATGGTTGAAGCGGTCCGTTCCTCAACAGGCACTGAATCAGACGAAGCAGCTTATCTGAGGTGCATGCTCCTCAGCGAAGTCATCGCCTCAGGCGAGACAATCAAGACTTTGACACATGCAGCGACTGCTGTGGCGGTCGATGCTTGCACATACCGGGTCGAGCGACACGTGGGTGACTACGGTGATTGCGCGCCCAGAGGGGATAATAGCAGCGGTCGACTTATCGTACTTTACCGCTCTCATGACACGCAAGTCGACCTACCAATGGAACAGGGCTTTCAGCGCCGACGAATGGGACAGCTCAGTGGCCGTTGTACCGGTGAAGATGGAATACAGCGGGTCCCGGGCTCTGCTTCCCTACCTCCTCAGCTTCTTGTTAACACACTACTGGACCCAACGAGTAGGATATGCCGTTGATTGCTTCGAAGTCGGGACCGACGGAGATGACATCAGGCGCATAGACTGCCTGCACCATGCAGGTCAGGCAGTGGTGGGAGGGCCAGACAACCTGTTGATAGCGGTTGTGGACGTGGTGGTGCACCCAGGCGATGAGGTGCGATTCGCCCTAGGGGCTGGTCCAGGAGTGCACGTTCTTGGAAGGTCTGCAAGAGCGGCACCGGGGGAGTACCCTACGGTGCGTGATGCCATCGTCGATCCATGGCTTGGCGGACCAGGAACAAGAGGCGTGCCTCCTGGTAGACAGCGCGACGCCTACGAGGCGCTCGCCATGATGAATGCCATGGTAGGAACACACGGCGTGTTCGACAATGCTCTGAACCTCGCGACAGAACTGTCGCGAGGATTCCATCTCGGGGCAATCGTCGACGGAGAGGAACACGAAAGTCAGGGACTGATGTGCATAGGGAACGCGCTGGCTGTCAAAGCAAGATTTGGAGTCAATGGGCCGCGGGTCAGAGGGTACAGTTTCGAGGTGCCCAGCACATTAAATAGGGAATTCGAGTGGGCTCGTAGGTACCACATCTCACCATCGGGGATGTTAGCAGAGGGGGTGGCAGAGGTACGGGGCTACACGGGTGATACCTGGCCGCACGCACAAGGATTCGTGTGCGATGCATATTCAGTTGTGGTCAGTACAGCAGACCACGAGCTGCGTCTGGCACGTGCGCTCCAACTGATAGAGTCGGGGACACCGTCAGTGGTGCCACGACACGAGCGCTCACTGTCATTCTGGTTGAGTGGCAACGCTTTGCTGCTTGCTGGGGTGACGAGCGCATATCTGTCAAGCGGCATCAACTGGGCCATGCTCAACGGCATGTTGACACCCTCTTCAGAGAAGACAACATCAATCAAAGCCCTCGTACCTTTGGTGACAAACAACAGGATCACCAATTGTGTTGATGTCAAACGGCGACTGTACCGTGAGGGCCGATACTGGGCGGCGTACGGCACGGCAACCCACGACGAACCGTGAGCAACTGAACATTGAACATATCGCCTGTGCTTTGACTAGCGTCCTTCCGATTGAGGTGTCGCAATGCCTGGGTCAGTACGAGAGTTTCATACCTAGCATGAGTTCGGTAAAAAAAAAAAAAATCTCAGGCGAATAACTTCAAGGCGTGTCTCTGGCGTGTCTCTAGGCGAGTAGCGACAACAAAGAACGAGATGGCTCGCCCGCCAATGCCACCGACGCAAGCTTGACGATCCCGCCAACTTGCTACGTTCCGAAACATGACGCATCGCCAGCACATCCATCACCAGGAACGCGCAGATCGAGACTCCACGACCCCAATCTCGTCCGCCAACAGCGAAGGAACCGCCGAGGCGTCGTGACAGTCAACGAGAAATTAGGCCTAGTGGGCCTGCCAGCCACCGACTCTTCGAGAAGCAGCGGCCGCATTCGCCATGATACAACCTCACTAACGCAATCAGAGCTGCAGGTAAGGCGCACAAGGGCCAGTTCGAGGCTGCAGAAACTGGCATCGACTGTAGCATCGAAGAGAAAAAGTGAGTTTTTGAGGAACGACGCACCGGCCAGCGCCGCTCCCCCGGAGCTAAAGGAAGAGGCAAGTTTTCTGATTGCTGATATTGGCTCCATCAATCAACGGCTCGATGCCATGAAATGTACAATTTGCAACGCAAGCGTGAATATATATAGACAGGACAGACAATACGGGCTGTCCTCTCTGTATACAGTGGAATCTTGATGATACGATAACGGCTAATACGAGTTTGCGGATGATACGAATTTTTCTGCGGTCCCTGCCCAGCCCCATAACTTTGCAATGCGCTAGAGTATGTTTGTTACGAATCGATTTTCTGCCCGCGTCGTTTGATACGAATGAACGCCGCCCCACTGACGGCCGCGAAATGGAACAGCGCTCAGCCGCGCGCCGGAATGCGTGCTGCACCGCCGGTTTGGCATTTTGCCAACGGTGCCTGCCAGCAGTTCGTGGCGGCCTCCAACATCGGCACGCGCAATATCGGAGACCTCAGAGACCGCTTGCGCCCTTTGATTTCGGTTTAGGTTTAGAGATGGTGCTGGCCACGGTTTCCTTTCTCTCTTTTTAGGTGCGGCGGCGAGGACGCGACGACGCGGCAGACTGCGCGGGTCAAGTGGGGCGGTGACGCTTTTGTTGCTGTTGTGCTTTTCCTTTTTCTCTGCGTGGCGTTGGACGGAGTGGCTGCAGTGCTGTGCTTCGGGCCGCATTCTTTGTGTTTGCGACATTTTGCCTAGTCGCAACGAGCTATGTCTCGCAAGCGAAAAGCGAAGGAGAAATTAGACATCCTTCGAAAGGTTGATGAGGATCTTAAGAGAAGGCGGACGGAGTTGGCTAAGGAGCTAGGCCTTGCAACGTCAACACTGAGCACAGTTGTTGGACAGCGAGAGACCATAATGAAAAACGTGCTTTCGTTCAACGTCAACGCAAAGCAAGCGAAGACCGCTCAGCACGTGAAACTTGAAGAGGACTCTCCTGACTTGGTTTAAAGAGGTAACCGCAGCTGGCGTGAATATCGATGGCAAAGTTTTGCGGGAGAAAGCCAACGAGTTTGCACTTGCTCTGCATATCGACGGATTTCAGGCCTCAGGTGGGTAGCTGCAGCGCTTTAAGACTAGGCACGCTCTCGTTTACAAAAGCGTCTGCGGCGAAGCGAAAAAAGCTGACGAGGCAGTTGTCAGCGACTGGTTAGAGAAGCTGCCGTCGCTCATTGCAGAGTATGAGCCTCGTGATGTTTTTAATGCTGATGAGGCAGGTCTCTTTTTTAACCTGCAACCCGAAAAGAGCCTCTGTTTAAAAGGCGAAGCATGCAGAGGAGGCAAAAAAAGCAAAGAGCGTATTATTGTGCTCTTGTGCTGTAACGCCGACGGATCGAAAAAGCTTAAGGGGAACGCGGGTCTTAGAATGGTCAAAAATGACCAAAAAATCGTTTTTGAAAAAACCGCATTTCTCGAATATTTGCACCAATAAGCACCTGCCATGAAAGTTTCAACACTGAATTCGATCGGGAAATATAATAAAATCGCATTTCAAAACCGCACGGTAGTCGCGAAACGCTCCACAACACGGAATATTTGGTCAAACTTCCCGCGCGCACCGACGACGAAGCAGGGAGCCGATCGCCGCCATCTTGGTCTTGTTTTGAAGCTGATTTCTTTGTGCTCATTTTGCGGCCCCTCAATATGACGTCGCCTCAAGAGAACGACAATTCTCGCCCCTTTTCTGAAAGCCACTTCCGTACCACCGATTGGCTAAAGCGCGCGCTCGCAAGTCGAGCCCCCTGTCTCGCGCTTCCCATTGGCTGGCGCGGCCAAGGCCACCCGCCGTTTTTTTTTTTTTTTTTCTTGCTCCGCCGGTCCGCCACAGCGGTTGCTGTTGCGCGCGCGTGTGGTGTTCTGCCTTTCGTTTCAACGCTATGGCCGGAGTGACCGGAGACCCCCGGCTAAAAAAGAAGACTCGTCAAGCGTACGGCAAGAAAAAACTGCGTGCGTGGAACGCGCAACGGAAGGAAGGCGATGATATCGTGCTGCCAAGAGCTCCTGATGCGGCCGAGGGAGTTCTTTCCGACGACGGCACGCTACCGCAACTACCTGTTGTAGCCGAAGCGGTGCCAGCGGTGGTGCTCTCACCTGGCCCTAGCTGCAGCATTTTCTCGGGTGATCGCATTATCGGGTCACCTGGTACTTCAAGCAATATTCAAGACCGTGTCGACACGATGTTCTTCAGTGCGGAGGAGACAGCCGAGCGCGCTATAAATGCGGCGGATTTGAAGGAGACCTTGGCATCACAGTGCGCGACGGAATGAAAGTTCAAGCTACTCGACGTTGAACTGGAGGACAACGGCAAAGAAAACGGCACGAAATTCTCAATCGTCGACATAGCCGTGATAAACTCGTTGTTTGGGCTCCTCGTGTGCCCCGAGTGTGGCGCGAAAAGCATGACTTTTTCGAGGGGAAAAAAAGACTACGACCTGTGCTCAAAGCTTGTGCTCTCGTGCAGTGACTGCGACTTCCGCGAGGACCATTTTTCGTCCCCAAGAATAGCCGGCGACAGTGAGGCCAATATTAGGCCTTTTGAAGTCAATTTGCGTGCAATGAAGGCCATCAGCAGCATCGGTAAGGGGGCAACAGCTCTCTCGGACTTTTTTGCTGCCATGAATGTATCTCATCGAGGCCTACACCACAAAACCTTCCAAAGCCACATGAAAACAATGCAGAAAGCCTGCAGTGCCACTGCCACCGAGTGTGAAGGTGCTAGTGTTGCTTGCATCAAGGACTTGTATGCGGAGTTGGGCAACGCACCCGGGAACATCGACGTGATTTATGATGGCACCTGGTTGACCCGTGGGCACACTTCACAAATATGTGTCGGGTGCATCATCGAGATGTATACAGGTTTAGTGATAGACCATGTTGTCTTGTCAAACTTTTGTTTGGGGTACACCTTGGTACCTAAAGAAAATGACGAAGGATACGCTGCCTGGCTTGTTGATCATGCAGCTGTGTGCCAAAGAAATATTGATTGCAAGGCTGGTCAAATAGAAGTGGAAGCAGCCCTTCTATTATTCCAGCAGTCACTCGAAAAGCATAAGCTTCGATATACGACAATGCTTTCAGATGGGGACAGCAAAACCTACCACGCCCTCACAACAAATGAAGTCTACGGCTACACCAAGGTGGCAAAAAAGACTGCATAAACCATGTGCATAAACGAATGTTTGCAGCCTTGCGTACCCTCAGCGACAAAAAAAAAAAAAAGCTAAAGGTCAGCCACTTGGTGGTAAGGGCTGGCTGACTCAGGATAAAATCAAGAAGATCGCCTTCTACTATGGTTATGCCTTGCGCAGTCACAAGCATGATGTGCCAGGGATGCAGAAGGCTGTGCTGGTCACGCTAAAGCACATGTCATCCACTGACCAGACACCCAGGCATGAGCTTTGTCCTGAAGGCCCCGAATCATGGTGCAAATTCAACAGGGCTGAGGCCAACAATGAGGAGCTGCCGCCGCACGACCATAGCTTGCCCGACTTTGTGTGCGAGGCACTGGAGCCCGTGTTCACGCGCCTTAGTGAGACAGCCCTTCTGGAAAGGTGCAGCGACGGCCTCACGCAGAACCCCAGTGAAAGCTTGCACTCTGTGATTTGGCAGCAGGTTTCGAAAACGCAGCACGCCTCATTGCACAGCATCGAAGAGGCAGTGGCTGAAGCTGTCAGCCGCTTCAACCAAGGTATCACGAGGAGCAATGCGGGAATTGCGGAAAAACTAGGGTACAGCCCTGGAGATCGCTCGGTGCTCCGCAGCCTCGAAAAAGACATCAGGCTGGAGAAGTCTAAGAAAAAGCACACTGACAGCTGTTCCAACAAAATCCCGCCTTGCAAAGCGACACAAACCAGCAAGAGACTCGGCCTACAGTCCTGGTATGCTGTAGGGAAGTTTCAGTGGACAGCAGTGGCAATTTTCCGACAAAAATTGCATTTTGGACTGGAACATTGTGCATAGATATGCTGTCTATGGAAGAGCCACTTGATTATACCATTCAAGTGTTTGCTACCATGCTGTTCAAGTGCTATTTTGCTTGCTGTGTACTGAAACAGACACACAGCGTTGTAAATACAGTTTCTCATGCCGTTTCGGTGGCCATTGAACTATTATTTTGAGAGTCTGCAGTCACACATTTAGTACGGCCATGTTCACAAAACACAGAGCTACAAAACAGTACCATTTGTATTGTGGTAAGTTAATTTCAAGAAAAGCTACTTTGGGTTGAAACTTCAAATGCGCTTTTCTCAGTTCGATGTTTTTGCACACCGTACTCAGCCTTACGGGTGTTTTTTCTGTGTTATATTTGAGCACAAATGGCGAATGTGGTATCGTTTTATTCGTATTGAAATGATCTGCGGGGTGATGCTATATTCATCACTCGTGCACTCCCATGAAATTTACAGTTAGGTGTAGCAGTGGCAGCTAATTAGAAAAAAATGTTCATAGTAATTTCATGATCCTTTTTTTTCATGTAAAATGCTTCTGAATGAATAAAAATAGCATCACCCCCTACAGTAGATCTTTAGCAACAGTGTCATGCATTCAGATTTTGGTTTAGCAAGATTAAATTTTCATAAAGCCCCGTAACGAGTATGAAACCAATTTGATTTCAGACATCAATATTTAATAAACTATTGCAGCTATCAAAAAACTAATTACAGATTTGAAATCAGCGAAAAAAACTGCTCAAGACTGCCCATTTTCATCTATCTGGCACTAAAAATAAGAAAAGTTATCTAAAGACCCACCTCCCCCATTAAACTCTCAAGACATAAACTTTCAATTTACGAATACTGTTGGTGGGCTGTAACTGACACTACCAAGTCACTTCTGAAGGATGCGTTGGTGCCGCTGGTTGGCCCTCGCACGCACAGCTCTATGCACTTCACTTCTATTGGTCAAGCAACGAGCGAGTTTCACGTGGTCTTTGGCGTGATTGTGTTGTGCCACTGTTTTCTCTTCTTCAGTACAACTCTACTGTGTTTGGCGAAGTGTTAGTTTTTCTACCAGAATGACCAAAGAAGTTCAAAGCCTCAAGGTTACGATGCGTCAGGGGTTCAGCAAGACATGAAGGCAACCGTGGAATGCGCGACAGAAGGCAGCGATGCTTGTCATAGTGCCCAAGTGGAGTGCTCCACTTGTATGCGCTTGGGGCAATTTCGTTCCACGAGAGTCCCCAGTGATGCCAGAATAACTCCTTTCGGAGTGAATGCCAGAACAAAGAAGGCCATTCAGAGCATCTGCGAGAGAGCGACTGCCCTCTCTGATTTCTTTACTGCAATGAATGTTTCTCATCATGGCTTGCAACACAAGACTTTCTATGGCCACATGGACATGATGGTTCAGGCATGCACCATAGTTGCAACAGACTTTGAGGCCGCAAGCGTTGTACGAATCAAGGAGCTGTACAGGGACTTCCACAACCCACCAGATAACATCGACATCATCTATGACGGAACCTGGCTGATGCATGGCCACAGTTCACACACCGCCATGGGTTGTGTCAAGGAAATGTATACCAAACTCGTTGTGGATCATATTGCCCTTTGTGAAGCTTGGGTTGCTCACTTGGTCCAAAACCCAGTGAGCTATGGTACGCGGCTTGGCATGCCAAACGCGTTTCAGACTGCCAGATTGATATGTGGGGTTTAACGTCCCAAAACCACCATATGATTATGAGGGACGCCGTAGTGGAGGGCTCTGGAAATTTCGACCACCTGGGGTTCTTTAACGTGCACCCAAACCTGAGCACACGGGCCTACAACATTTCTGCCTCCATCGGAAATGCAGCCGCCGCAGCCGGGGTCAGACTGCCAGAAGAACACCAATTGTAACGTGGGGCGAATGTAGCTGCAAGGTGAATGCATTTTGCTCAAGGGATCCCTTCAGAAGTATGCACTACACTACGATGCTGTTTGATTGTGACAGCAGGACTTTCCATGCTTTGACCGAGCAGGCTGTATACGGCTTCATTAGGGCATAAAAAAATTTTGCGTCAACCGCGTACACAAACGCATGGGAGCAGCCTTGCGTAGGCTGGTTGACAAGAATAAGGCCCAAGGTGAACCCCTTGGAGGAAAGAAACGGTTAACTCACGACAGCATTAAAAAAATTATGAATTGCTATGGCTGCCCGCTATGGCTGGGCACTGCGCAGCCATAGGAATGATATGCCCGGAATGAAGAGGGCAGTAAAGGCAACCCCGCCCCTCATGTCACCAACCAATGATGACCCGAAGCACAACCTGTGGCTTGAAAGACTAGAATCTCGGTGCTTTTATAACCGTGCTGTAGAAAAGCACGAGAAATTAAAAGCTCACAAAAACAGCTTGCCCAGCTTGGTGTATTTCAAAGCAATTAAAAAAAAAAAGCAAAGTACGCGACGCTATTGGTTGTTAAGCGTGCGTGACCACAAGGTGGCCACTTCGTTGGCTGATTGTGCTCGCATCGTCTGCTCGGTGCGTGAACAACGCGCGAACATGTTGTGCTACCATACCGCCTGTGCTTTGACTAGCGTCCTTCCGATCGAGGTTGTCGCAATGCCTGGGTCAGCACGAAAGTTTCATACCTGGCATGAGTTCGGCAAAAAAAAAAATCTCATGCGAATAACTTCAAGGCGTGTCTCTGGCGTGTCTCTAGGCGAGTAGCGACAACAAAGAACGAGATGAGTCGCCCGCCAATGCCGCCGACGCAAGCTTGACGACCTCGCCAACCTGCTACGTTCAGAAACATGACGCATCGCCGGCACATCCATCACCGGAACGCACAGATTGAGACTCCACGACCCCAATCTCGTCCGCCAACAGCGAAGGAATCGCCGAGGCGTCGTGACAGTCAACGAGAAATTAGGCCTAGTGGGCCTGCCAGCCACTGACCCTTCGAGAAGCAGCGGCCGCATTCGCCGTGATACAACCTCACTAACGCAATCAAAGCTGCAGTTAAGGCGCACAAAGACCAGTTCAAGGCTGCAGAAGCTGGCATCGACTGTCGCATTGAAGAGAAAAAGTGAGTTTTTGAGGAACGACGCACCGGCCAGCGCCACTCCCCCGGAGCTAAAGGAAGAGGCAAGTTTTTTGATTGCTGATATTGGCTCCATCAATCAACGGCTTGATGCCATGAAATGTACAATTTGCAACGGAAGCGTCAATATATACAAACAGGACAGACAATACGGTCTGTCCTGTCTGTATATATTGACAGCACACAGAAAGTGAACCCGTTCACAGTCAACATTTTCGCCGCTCGAGCCATGCAGGCCACTGAGAACCGTCAAGTGGCTATGAAGGATAATTTTCGACCATAAGCATATCCCAATGCAAACTTCCTAAGAAAACATGGCAGGGATATGTGAAGCAGAAATTGACACCTACAGCTAATCCCGCAGCCGAAAAAGTCATGGGCGAGTGCAGTTTGCGCGCTGTACAAGGAGGTGTATATTTACAATGCCAACAGTATTGCACTCTCACACGGTGGCTCATGGATGATGCACGGGCACTCATCTCACATAGGCGTGGAAGCAGTGATCGAGCTCTTCACAGGCCTAGTGCTGGATTATGTGGTTCTGCGTAACGACTGTACTGGGTGTGAGCGCAGACCGAAGGCAGATCACCCAGGACAACCACATGTGCCAAAAAAATACTACAAAAAAAGCTGTCGAAATGGAAGTTGAGGCATCTGTGCTCCTCTTTGAGAGGTCACTAAAAAAAATGGCCTGAAGTACGCGACAATCCTGTCATAAGGTGACAGCCGCACCTTTCTAGCCTTGCAAGAAGCAGATGTGTATGGCTTCATTACAGAAACGGGACTGTGTCAATCACGTCCAAAAGAGCATTGGCACTACCTGACGCAATTTAGTAGCAAGAGACAAAGGAGGCGCCTGTGAAACCCTTGGGGGGGAAGGCTCACCGAGGACATGATCACGAAGTTGAGCCCCTATTACGGCTGGGCGCTTAAATATCACAAGGAAGATGTTGACGGCATGCACAGAGGTGTAATGGATACTTACTATCACATCACTTTTAATGATAGTGAGTCAAATCCCAATATGTGTTGCGTCCCACCGCACCATTACAATTTGCCACAATATGCGTGCAAAGCTCTTCTGCCAGTATATAAGTGCCTGTCTGATAAAGGGCTTCCAGAAAGGTGTTAAGTGGGGAAAACCCAGAATATAGTAATGAAAGTCTCCATTCTATGATCTGGGCTTTGGCACCTAAGCAGTGCCATGCTTCACCGTTTGCAGTTGAAGCTGCAGTTGCCGAGGCAGTGATGAAATTCAACGACTGTTTGCGACTGTTATCACTTCTGTTTGCGAAGGTCTGATACGTTTGATCAAGAAGGGTGAAAAAAGTGTTAAAAAACAAGAGAGGTCAAAGAAATGTGCCACCATGCCCTACAAGCATAGATAAGCCCATGGGCTAAAAAATGTGGCATCGCAATACGATGTGCAGGTTCTATTCTCAGCGAAAACCAAACTAGGAAAATTGTGCCCTATGGTGAACAAAAAGCATGATAAAAAGAGCTCTAGCCAAAATAAATGCGGTGTTAAACACAGGGACGCCTCACTACTCTGTGCACTAGGGGTGGTGTACAGAATTCCCTTAACATGCGGAAGGGTTTATATTGGGCAAACAGGGCGTTGTCTTTATGTGCGATTAAAAGAACACTCCGGAACCTTCAAGACCAGCACGTACGCAAATTCACCTTCGCACTGCCACACGTATGGATGCAGGCCCTTGTTCAATGAAACGATAGTGCTCTTCAAACATAGCGATCAGATCACAAGAGAACTAGTGGAAGCATTCTACATCAAAAAAGAATGGGAGTACTGTGTCAGCCAAACATCAATATCTTTACATGAAAAAGAAGAAATCTTAATCAGTAGCATGTTTGTTTAAATGAAATATGCCGCGCTTGCGCAGTTACCCGTAGCGCAAAATTGCTAATGACGTCGACACGATCCTTCGCTGGCCCTCTGCGCATGTTCTGTGCGTTTTTATTTTACGTGTTCAGATAACTTGTACACTTCAATAAATTCTTCAGTTGAGAGTCAGCGCTAGTTTGTGTCTCTTCTCTTCGTCCCGTGAGTTTGTGCGCTGGTACTGCCCATAATGTATCACCAACTAGCCCAACTATCAGTCCTGCTTCAGTGGTCAACAGCTATGAGCAAGCACTCCGCAACGCGGCTACTAACGCGCGAATTAGCTCAAGCCAAGCGGTCACACTTTCGATGTTTTGTTGAGCAGCAGGAAAAAGCGTGCTAGTCCTCCCGTTGGCCATCATGACCACACTTGCACACCAAGAGCGAGCAAGACGCGCACACGCGACACACATGCCAGAACGCAGTGGAACAGCTCTGGGCTGTTTCCAGCCAGAAAACGAAACTGATTCGAGCCAGCGTGGCAGGCGTCGCGGAGCGGTGGAGACGGGCAAAGGGGTTGTGATCAAAAGAGGAGAGCAGATTTGGGAGAGAAGGGCAAAAAGTTGCGATAAAGATGGGGGAGGATGCGGCGGGAAGGCGACCTTGAAAACCAAAACACACGGGAAAGAGGCAGGTCGGGTAGCTTGCTTGAAAGGTCCGCGAAACTCGCCCGTAAAAAAACTTGGGAAGAGTGCCCACGCGCACAGAAGTCAAAGCACGGCCGCCTAGATCGGTGCCCACGGCGGTGTTCAAAGAATCGGCGGCCATGGTAAAAAAATCGTTTTGTTGCGCCGGCAGGTTTACGTGGCCTCACGAACTTCGGTATTTCGCGATTCGTTCCGTGCAAATTAAAAGCAGTTTTCACGCTTCCGCACCCCCGCGGAAGGCTGCTGAGCCGAGTGCAAAGTGAGCGAGAACAAGTCCTAAAAGCAAAGCGAATCTCGAATTATTAGAGTCGGTGAGGCAGCGCACGCGCGTGCACTAGACGCAGACTATCGGGTATCGGATATAGTCGGGGGCCGACGATGTTGGCAAATGGTCTGGTCATTCCAGGCCGGCGACGCCAACGACAGTACCAGCGATCAAAAACAGGGTAGATGGCCGACCGGTCTTCGAAAGATCGGTGGCAGTGTGAAAACAGGGGCCTCGTTTGGCGATGCGGGGTGCTCAGAGTAGTGGGGGGGGGGGGGGACAAAGGACGGAGGGGTGCGCAACAAAACAATAAGAATGTATAGGCACCTCGCCGATGCCTGATCGGTGGTCGGAAGTGGTTTCCTGGGAAGTCAGCTAACCGCTGACTCCGTTCGCTGTAACAGATCAGCGGCACTCGAAGACGTTCGTTGTAAGTGCGATTTTGTGCCATTTAACAAATGTATATTTTCACTGTCACGCGGGTGTTGTTCGTTTTAAGCGAAAGTTCGTTTTAAGTGGGGCCGTTATATGTGGGTTCGACTGTAGTCCCTAATGTTTCTTTAAAAAATGACAAGTAAAGCTTAAATAATGTTTTTGATGGCACTGATATGTTCAGCCCAAGATAAAAATTTGGGCAAAAATATAGTGCAAATTTTGCTCTTTAAAAAGTATGCGAAAATATCTACCAAAGCACAGCCCTGCAAATCCAAGACATTATGCAGACATACCAGATGGCAGTTTCAGTGTGAAATTCGAAATGTGAAACATACCTTTGCTTCATGTTTTTTTTTAGTTAGCCAACCAGAGCAAACGTAATGGAAGTAAGATTTTGGAAAAGCATGTTATTAGCACGAAATAATCCCATACTTCTCTATAGCATCACTCAAAAGCTTTGCCTTTCACAACTACAACTATAGCCCTAATGAGATACAGCAGACCCTCAATAACTGGAATTTGAAGGAACCAGAAAAATGTGTTCCGTCTAACATTAGTTCTGTTTACTAAGAGCAGGACAGAGTTCAAGTATGCAGTTAATCACATTTAGGGACAATTGTTCAATTTAGGCAGTAAGTTCCGTTTCAAGAAATTTCCGTTTACAGAGAGTCTTCTACATCCTGTTCATACAGAACCAGCAAAAAGGAGATTTCACATGGCCCACCACTTTCGTATCGACCGTGTAACGTGTAAATGTGTTCTAAGACAAGGCAATGACCAGGCGGTGTCCTAGGACAATACAATGGCCAGAAGCCATATCACAGTGCAAGCCGCAGCAGCAGGTCAAGCAGGGTCCTCAGGCTCAGGTGTCAAGGTCACCTGCTGGGAAACCCGGGTCACCTGCGGGTGTGCAGAACGTTCCCTGAAGCTTGGCCAGGCTGTGTACCGAAAACAAACGATGGCTGCGTCTGTGGTGTTTCTTAGTGTCACACCCTCAGGGCCGTCGAGCCAAGGATAGGTGATGTAGCACTATTCCTGTGGGGGAAGGGGGGCAAATTGTTATTCTACGTTTTACGTAATTTAAACCAGAATGTAATATTTTTTTTTGAGGGCTCATTTTATTGAAGACACAACTCAAATCAATAAAACAGCATACAGTACACTGTAAGTAAGCAAATATCTATTGAACGGAACCTCTGCTTGGATGGAACAGTTTCCTATGGTACGATTGGTTTAATGTCTAGATTTTACACTTGTTTGTCTCTCAGCAAACGAAATCCCTGTTAAATGAGGTATATTTTCCTGGTCCCTTCCGGTTCTGTTTAACAAAAGGCTACTGTAATTCAAAAGTTGTCAGTTTGGATCGTACCAATGGGAAAGATATTTTATTTTTCTTCTTCCACTTCAATTCACTTTATGTCATCATTAGTAACCTACAGCTGAAAACGATTAGTATTTCCTACAGTTTCCCTGGCTTAAGTTATCTGTTGTAATTATTTGGTTTGTCTAAAACCCAAGACGTGTTACAGGACAAATTGTAACGCGGGGGATTCATTTCAATCACTTGGGGCTGGTGCAAATATTCGAGCCCTTCGAGTAATGAAACCCCCTCCAGCACAAATATAAACTATCTGAAATTTCCAAGCATTCAAAATGAACGAACAGACGTATATACCACCTCAAACCACATGAAACCCCATGCAAAAGCAGTTTCACTACAGTGGAGGGGGAATATGCCATAAATATGCCTATCCAAAGGAAATCCACACTACTATAAGGCCCCACTTCAAGGTTAAATTAACATATTACACTCATATTAATCTACGATTTCTTAAATTCAAAAGCTTGTTATACTACCTTATATGTTTCAAGTACTCTAAATTTTAAAAACAACATATTTCACAGATTATCACTTGTATTCTACAGAAAGTAAAGTCCTGCTCCTATTAAGAATCTCCACTTCCTTTTGAACCAAAGAGAATTGCATTGACGCATGCCTTATTGAAATTTTAAAGTAGTTTTTGCAGGCTAGTTGGGACATAACAAATATGCTGATTTTTCTTTATAATATGCGATGTACATTGCTCAAATTAAATACAAAATTATTCGACCAAATCATTCTTCACTTTGAACCTCAAATTTACTTTGCACAAGCGCTTCCACAAGTGTGCATGCATGTCTGCACATTCTCCAAAATACGACACACAAAATTGAAGGGAAACACTGTCAACATCTGTCAATTCAATATAAGTCGAATAAAAAAAACACAATCAGTCAACCCTCGTCTTATATACTGGTCATTGGCACAAAAAAACGTGGAAGTCTTGCAACAATGGGCAGCTGAAGTTGAAAGCTTCCACTGCCATCGTGAGCATCAGCAGCAGCGCTGTTGGGCAAGGCTAGGCAAGGCCAATAATATTTTAGCACTGACATTTTGCCTCAGTTATCTGCTGTCAGTCTGCTGTATTCATTTTTCTATTTTTCTTCTGAAATGAGTGGTAGTTAACGGTAGTTTACAATATGCTTTAAGAAAAAAAAATTATAGAGTATGCCAAAGGGCACCGTAACCTGGCGGCACAATGGGAATTCGGTGCATCGGAGAAAAGCGTACGATACTAGAGGAGCCAAAAGCAGAGCAAAAACCATCGTTTCTTGGGCGGACTGCAGCGCCCCCCGAACTGGAAACGCTACTTGCCGAATTCGTTCGGGAGCTGCGTGCAAGGTTGCTACCCGCAACAGCGAAGTGCCTCACGGTACTCCCGAGTGAACATCCAATGTATTCAATTAAAAGCTCATTAAAGAAACGGTACCTGTTGACCACCATTACAGTCAACATGTCTCAAAGGGTACTGCTGTTACCGTATTTACACAAATCTAGGCCGACGACCCTAATTCTAAGTAGACTCCTAGAAACCCAAAGCATGGAAAAAAAAAAACTCAAATATAGACCGAACAAAATAGCGAGACGTCGTACACAAAGACAAAATAATTATCGAACAAGAAGATGAAAGAAAGCAATTTGTTCATGACGCAAATAACTCTACAGCCGCTAGTTCTGTTTCGTGTGTTTCTTTGTCATTTTTTTTTCACGCTGCTTCTAGTTACTTGTATCATAAAGATTCCGCATTCATTCTCAGTCATCTTCGCTGCTGCCCTCGACGCCGACTTTTTTGTCGCTGTCTTCAAAAAGTGAGCAATCCTCAATGCCATCAAGCGCATTGGATATGCCGCACTTAAACGAGTGCACAATCAAAGTTCCTGGGATGTTGTCCCACGCTACCGCACCCCCAGCAACGCACATTTTTTTCTGTACATTTAAGTCTCGCTCAGCTTGAACGTTGGACGACAATGCCGTGGCTAGGACAACTTTCCTTTTATAAATAGCACTATAACGACAGGGCCTATCTGGTCCCACTGAACTACACCGCACACAGATTAATCGAGGCACAACTCGAAATGAGGAACGGCTCTTTTCACCATTCACCACAAAGATTAAAATGGCGGCCTCACGTAAGTACTTGAGCCAGGTCTTGGCTTGGCTACTAACGGCAACAATACAATCTAGATGGTGCAACTTGTGCGCTTCTTTCCTCAATGAAAAATGGTGAATTTTTCAAAATCCTCAAATCTAAGCCAGACCTGAAGTTTGAGACAAAGATATTTGAAAAAAAAAAAAAAAAAAACTATCAGCCTAGATTTGAATAAATACAGTATGTGCTGCAACACTTCACACTATATTCACTCAAGCATAGCATACATTCTAGTATCTCTAGCAGCTAGCAGTAAGTCCCAATCTGGACTGTGCGACTGCTACAGTAAGCTCGGGTAATTGCAGGCACAGTGGCACCCCTTCGCAAGAGACACTGGTGGAGCAGTTAATCGTGTAAGAGAAATACTAGTGAACCTGCTTTGAAATACGGATTCATCCAACGCTGAAAACACGGCACCCTGTTTATAAGAGACCTTTCAAATAAGAAACAAGAACTACTCTCCGCTACGTCTCTTACGAAGGTGTTCAACTGAGCGGGCCAGGAAACCACCAAACTCACCCGTTGCCACAGAAACATTGAGGCTGCCGATAGGACTGTCTTGCCCGGCAGGTGCCACGCAGAGGACAGAGTCACACAGGGTAGACAGCTCTGGCTGTATCCCTTGTCCCTCATTGCCTGAACATCATGGGGGAGGGTGAAAAAGCATAAAAATGCAGGGGTGAGTGAATATTTGAAAATTTCAAAAAACGAATTGAATGGAGTTCTATACTTGGTTTGGTATACCATTTTCTTTTTTCAATAATCTGCAACCACACAAAACCCCCAAGGAACAGTGCATTGGGAGAGCTGAGGATCACTTTTTTTGTGTTCATGAATAAACTGCCAAGATGCATGAAGCTCAAGCTCTGATGAAACTATCGAAGCTTTGCTCTTCACTGGATAAAAAAACTTAGATTTAACATATGCAATGATGTCAAAGCAAGTGTACCCTCAAGGCTGAATCCACTACAATTATCCCAAGATTCGTGATGATCATTGATAAAATATTGTTAAAGTTTAGGTATTAGGGGTATTTAAAGGCTGATGACAAAGTACCTCCTAAACAACAGGAATAATTGCTGTATTCATCCTACAGATTAAAAAAAATATGTCAAAAAACTAGTCTACTGTACACAAGCTTACTTCAGTATACATACCTCGAGTGTTCTTTGTCAATTTACGTAGTGGTAATGTTATTTCATGAAGGTTCATAAATGTTTGTTTAGAATAAACAGTTTTTAGTTATGTCTTGAAAATCATTTGAAAATTATCTGAAAAGTATTCAATTCCTTTCCATACTCAATTCGTATTCGATCCAGTTCAATATTTCACTATACGCACACCCCAAATTAAAAGCTTAACAGCATACCAGAATTTTGCCTGCACTGTCACCCCGCCGCCTTCTTTTTTTCTCTGGCTTAATTAAAAATTAGGTGCAAGCTATGGCAGCTACACAGTCAGCATTCCGTGTCTTCAGAGTGTCAGCCTAATGATACAGAGTAATTGACACAGTTTTGTCCATACAGTCTCATTAATAAACTTTTTTTTAATCTAGGATGTCAAAGCAAGTCCGTAGCCTGCAAAGAAAATACTCCTGTTGGGCCAAAAAATGTTCATTAACAGCGCTCCTGTTCTTAAGAGCTATATAGACGATGTTCTACACTAAAACACTCTTAGTGTATGAAATATTCGACAGAATTTTACGATAGTTTCACTTGGAGTTAGCCTTCAAATTTCAAATATCTACTGGTGTAACTCTTGCAAAAAAACTTGCACAGTGTGACAGCACAAAAGTGATTTCAGTAATGACATTTTTTTTTTCTTTCTACACAAACTGACGTACTCAAATTCAAAGAGGCCTTGCAAAATTTCTTGAACATAATAATGTACTTCAAGAAAAATTTACATAGCAACCACAACGATTTGTAAGGAAACTTATAAGAAGACCAATTTGTGAGGTCAATCAACAATGGCTAAGAAAGGTGTTGACGAATCTCTCCATTAACTATTCAAATTGATGATCGTAACTGATGCTTTGAATTGCTCATTTTAACAAGATGCATTTATTTCTCGTGCACCTAGGTCATCCCAGTGGTCAGTCCTGCCATGGCATTTTCACAAACTGTAACAATTTTCCTGCTTTGGCAAAAATAGTGATTTCTGACAAACCTTTGCACAACCAATGTGTGCATTATTGAGAAGCTGTGCGTGGCCTACAGCACTAGGGATAAATGTATGCCACTCATGGTTATTCTTCAGCAAACTTCTGTCTCCAGCGAACTCTTGGTTATCAAACATCAAATTATAGTGTCAGCTTCGCAACATGACAGTGCTGAGTGGCAATAAGTCCCCGAAATTTAAACCAGCTATTCACTAGATAGCTTCTGTGAAGCCGGGGAAGATTTATTCCATCTAAACTTTTTTTCTGAAAGTTCGCTACAAGTACAATGTGTGGAGGCGGCCAAATTAAGCCAGTTTAGAGCAGCTTAAGTTAGGCTTCTCTCGTTAGTTACAGTGAAAGCTGTTACGAGATCACAACAAGTGCCGCGTGCGTCGTAGTTGTCCACTGCTGCCGCCAGTGTCCATAGCCTCTATTGCTTGAAATATAAAAAAAAACAAAGTACCGTATTTACTTGCGTAATGAACGCACCCGCATAATAAACAAACACCCAACTTCAGCCATCAGAATTTAGGCTTTTTTCTCCCGCATAATGAACGCACCCCCTACATTTATCCACTGCAGTCCCGTTAACCGACACCTGGCACCTCCTCACCCGTTGGCTTTCTCACGTTTTTTTACTACTTTGCCGCCTCCAGAATACCACTCACAGATTTTCTTGCGCAGAACATCAAATAAATGTTTTGTTTACTCCCTCCATACTCAAGACTATCGTCTTTCAATGACATTTGCAGATTAACATGCCCATACGGGGCCAATTTTTTTAGCTTACTTTTTTTTTTCTTCACTCTAACTATCCCTTCATTCCCCGTTCCCCGTGAGTGCACGCTTTCTGCCGCCCCTCGATATCGCAAGCAGATACCACAGTTGCGGTTAAACGATTGCCAGAAAATATAGTCGCAAAGTGTTTTTATGGCCTGCGTGGGCGGCCTGGGGACAGTTTGCAGAAGGTAGCGCCATCAACCATCGAAGATGAGTGAAGTGCAACAAAGAAGCTGTTTCCAAACAATGTACGCGTATGTAAATTGCAAAAGGCTAAGCGATGTAACTTTTTTGCATTACCGCATTTTTTCCTTCTCCGAAAAAAAAGTTTTCATAAAATTTGCTTTGCGTAATAAACGCAGCCCCCAACCTTGCTCCAATTTTTCGAAAAAAAAAAAAAAGCGTTCATTATGCGAGTATTAATGTGTCCTTGGTGTATTTTATATACACCAAGCTACATGTCATTAAGCTACATGTCACAACCAAAATGACAGTCCTAGCTACTCTGAAGGCAGAGATATCTTTTAGACAAGTTTGCAAATGCAGCGAAATTCGAATCCTGAGAAATCATGCAACAACACAAGTCCATTGTGGGCAGACAGCAGCATGGAAAAGCTGTTTATTTACAATTATTTGCAAATTCAGCTTTCTCAGTAGGCACTAGGCATGTAGTCCTTATGTCTTGCGTAACCTAATTTTTTCAATGCCCACTGCACGTTTTCCACAGAGGCATGCTTGCGAGCTGATGCGCTTTATCTACGGCGGTCTTTTTCTGCCATGCGTTTTTTTTGCCTAGAGTCAAGGATTGACGTGCAGCTCTTTCAGGATTGATGCTGAGGTTGCTTCATTTCCAGCATTGAATTTCGACACAGCCTCAGCCACAACAGCTTGGACAGAAAACAGTCACGCATAGCTCTGTGTAGCTGAGTGCACCCAAACAACGGAATGGGGGCTCTCATTGCTTTTCTGGATTTTCCCCCACTGGCACCGTCCAAGAAGCCTCTCATCCAACAAGCGTTCGTAGATGGGCAAAAGGGCCTTGCAGACATGAGGTGGCAAGTTGTAGCGATGCTTGGGGATAGACTCGCCTTTTGCTGTGGCTGCATTTTGGCGGCACCAAAATCTTTGCCTTTTGGGCACAAACTGTGGTCACACACTTCGTCATTAGAGGTGACATGATGACAGGTTGCGACGACAGCTCTTTGCATGGCCTTCATGTCACCTTTATTGCTCTTCAGCGCTCAGCCATAAGTAGGAAGTGAGCTTGGCAATAAGGTCGCCAGTCAGTTTTCCCTGGCCAACAAGGCTCTCAGTTCCAGCCCCCTTTTGCTTAGCAATGAGGTTTTGCAATGCTGTGCCTATTCTCTATTTAACATGGTTGACACAGTCTTCCTTGTTGATTGGTATATAGCCATACACTTCGGCTTCGGCAATGCAAGAAAGGTGCGGCTGTCACCCGTCTGAAAGTATTTTGGTATATCTGAGATTGTGTCTTTCCAGTGATTATGAATCAAATTATCAATACAGCTTCCACTTTCATTTCACCAGAATTTTTGCAGGAGTTCTTTTAGCATATATGACTTGCTATCCACGACTGGTATTCTGGATCTCCTTCTTTCGGTACCCGTTCGCATGCTGCGCAAAAAGTACTTAGCACCACATGGTCAAGCACTAAACCCGTGAAAAGTTCTATAGCAGCGCTAACACAGATATGAGATGAGTGTCCACGCGTCATCCATGAACCATCGTAGGAAACAGCAATGTTTTCTGGGTCACCGAGCTTAAGTTCGCTATAAAGATTGGGAACAGCGAGCGCGCTTTCTGATATGCATTTATCAGCAGCTGCAGTTCGTCGCGGGCGTCAGTCTTCGACTTCACAAGTGCCTGCCACGTTTTGGTATGCATGCCACGGGAAGACCAATTCTTTGTAGCGAAAATGTCGCTCAAGGCAGTCTATTGATTGCCATACTTTTCATAGCATGCGTGGCAAAAATGTTCACAACGAAGGGGTTGCACGATTTTCCGTCGTTCACGCCCGTCGAACTCCACACAGGCACGTTATCCACGCAGATCTCTCACGACGTAACAATCTTTATGGCGAGGACCTGTTGCCGCTCACTTAGGCGTACTGAAACATCACCGCAGCACCCTTTCCCCTCCACGTTGGACTGCGTAGCGTTTAGAGAGTCGAGGCTCAATAAAGCGAAGTGTGTATTCATCACTTGTGAGCCAGCCGCAGCGTCATCCGTTGTGGCAGTGTCGTTAGCACAAGCGAGCAGATCTGATTTTCGCTTGGTAGCTGGCGTTGATGCAAGGTTCCGTAGTTCTTTTTCAGCATTCTTTTTAATCATTAATAATTCAGCGGGCTTCGACATAATGGTGTTGCATCTACGTCGGTGTTGAACGTCGTTGCTGTCAGAGCCGCTTTGACACGCTAGGCCTAACCCGCACTCTGTGTTCTTGGCAGCTTCTTTGTGGCCACTTGGCACGGGAGGCGAGTTGACATCTTCTGAAGATCATCGGCGCTCATTTTGAAAGTTGTACACCTTCGGTTTCTTTGCACGTCCACCGAATTGATGCTTCGTAGCGAACTTCGGCTTAGACTTTGCATGATTGCGCGTTGCAGCCACGTTGTCTGATGCGAACAGTCGCAGCCCGAGCAGACGACTGCATGCGCGCTCACTGTCACGTGCACTAATAGACCAATACGACCGCGCAACAGGCCTAACTTCTCGCAGGATTTTTCTTAGTGGCCACTAGGCGTATGCAGTTGCAGTGGCGTGAAAAATGAAAATGAAACGCGGCTCTTTCGAACGCGACCAAGATGGCCGCAATTGGAGACGTAAAAAGGCAGCAGCGCATTTCGGAAAAAAGCCCATTTTGCACGTACATCGAGGAATATTTTCATCACAAGCATGTTTATAAACGCTACTGCGGCTAAAATATCAATCCAAGACACATGAAAATTTGCCAAATTATGCATCAGTCACTGCAGAATCCAAAAAAAAAAATATTTCAAAAAATTATCTTTTCGCGATTTTTCGGTCTCTAAGACCAGTGTCCCCCTTAAGTCACTCGCATGACGTCGCCCTCACACACCCGTGGGCGCTCACAGCCCGAAATTATCTTGCAAACTCACTTGAATTAAGTTACGAGGATACGGAGCATAGACTCCAAAGACAACCGCAGTTCAGCTTCAAGCTCTGATAGCAGCAATGTCTTTTGTCAGCTTGGGACATCCGGAGCCGTTCGGGGGGTTGATTTTGTTTACGGCCTAAAGTGGTATCCTCCACTGCACACGCATTGTTGTTGAACTTAGTATGCAATCTTGGAGCAACTGTTATTAAACGCAAGTTCCAAACGTCTCTTAGGGGTGGTGTGCTGGCACCGGCTGCAAAGCTTCTCTCTACGCCAAGAAGGCTGGAAGGTGCACCTCTCGACCCAATGCTATATTGAGCGGCACGAGACGTTTTGTAAGGGATGTTTAAGTGAAAAAGTACGAAACGTCGTAACAACATGACTATTACCATAGATACCGATGTCGCTAGGAAAACAGCGAGACGTCTAAAGATGTGATCGAGGTTGCTGCCGTGGACCGGAGCATGCGGAGGCGCTCGCTTGCACAGGGGAAAGCAGACACATTTATAAGAAGCGCCGTCCAAGCAACGCAACGGTGTAGCATACTTAAGGGGACATGCGGGTCCTGAAATGGTGAAAAATCACAAAAAAGTAGATTTTCAAGAAAGTGCAGTATCGTGAGGTTCAAACATTTACAATCTCCCGGCGAAATCTGAAAACTATACTCAACCTAGAAATATTAAAAAGACAGCGTTTTACATGTTAAAGTGCAGGCGAAGCGACCGAAAATTGGCTAATTATCTTCGAAGTTCGCACACTCGTAACTTCTGAACGTTGCGACCAGGCGCCACCATCTTGGTGTAATTTTGAAGCTACTTTCTTTGTACTGTTTTTTCCCTATCTTCAAAATGGTGCCGGTGCACTGAGGGCGACACTACCACTCATTTTCCAAATGTCGCTTGCGCGCTCGTAATTGGTCAAAGCACGCGCTCGCCCTGCACGCTGGCCTCCTATTGGTCCATTGCATTTGTCTTGCTTTTTTTTTTGCCCAATCTCGCTTCGTGATTGCGCACTCGCTCAGCTCGAGATTTCGGCAGCTCCGCGACGTTCTTCATGTTCGCAACTTCACTACCACGTTTAAACTACTTCGTTTATTAAGCTGCTCAAATGTACGAAGACATTCGTCTGAAGAAAAATACACGCCACGTCTTCGGCAAGAAACAACGGCGATCATGGAATGCCTGACAAAATTCAGCGAGGCATGTCCCGCAATAGCCGCTGGACGGATTGAGCACGCAGCTGAATCCAGCGTGGACGCCAAGAAATTTCACTACAAAAAATTTTCATATTCAACGAAATTTTTTATGCGCCCCATCGGTTTCATTGTAGCGGGGTACGACTGTATCTGCATTGGAATAAAAATATATACGCTTTCTGAGAGCATACTTGTTACAGTGCTTTTCAGCCACTTTGCTTTGTCACACACAAAAATGACGTATGTGGCAAGACTGCCAGAGGGCTGGTCTAGCCGGTGATGCTGATTTGATTGTTTTCATTGAACTCAGTGGAATATAAACTGATGCAAGTATGAGCGAAAAATTTTTGCTTTATACACTTTATGATTATCGGGAACTATAATGTGGTTGTAGAGACGAAGAAGATTATGTGCCGCAGTGGGTCACGTCTTTAGCGAGAGGAGCCAAGCGCGAGCGTTTGCCCCCAGTGCTGTGATTCCTGAGTCCGTTGCTGCCGCCCACTTTCCGCATCAATCGACCTGCTGTGCAAGTACTACTTGTGGCAATAAACCCCGTTTCAGAGTGGTGGAGGTGCGGGGTATTTTAACCTGAAACTCCGCAACAGGAAACTACCTGCCAACCCAGAAATGGCTGGAGAAACCACCCAGCAAGGTACGACCCAGCCTCCGATAATCATCGTGCCCACTGCGCTACGCGCTTGCGCGATCCACCTTTTTTCGACGGTACCGATGAGCAAGACGTAGAAGATTGGCTGTCGACATTTGAAAAGGTAGGCGCAAGCAACAAGTGGGGCGACACATCGAAGCTGCAATATGTACCCTTCTACCTGAAAGAGGTAGCGAGTCTCTGGTTTAACAACCACTACTCGGAATTTGCCACTTGGGGTGCATTTAAGCTACGCATTACCGATGTATTCGGTCGCCCCGAGGTACGCAAGCTTTGTGCCGAACAGAGTCTACGGGGACGCGCACAGCTTCAGGGGGAAGGCTTCACAAGCTACATCGAGGATGTGCTCGACTTGTGCAAGCGCCTTGACCCTTCAATGATCGAAGCAGACAAGATCAAACACATCTTGAAGGGGATAGACTACAATGCCTTCCAGGCGCTGCTGGCCAAGGGCCCCCGTACCGTGTCCGAACTCACCACTCTTTGCCAGAGCTTCGAGGAATTGCGCAAACAACGGGTCATGACAAGGCGGCCAGCGGCTACCGACGAAACTCTCGCGGCATGGACCCTAGGTGGAGACCACAACACAATCATGTCGGAAATCAAAGTATATGTACGCGAGGAGGTGGCCCGGCAACTTTCGTGTCCGTCGTATCAACCGGCAATGGAACCCTCTTCTGAGCGTCTCGCGCCCGCCATCAGACAGGTAATACAGGCGCAGGTCTCCGAGGCACTGCCGCCCGTCTCTCAGACTACACCTGTCACCGCGCCATTGACTTACGCTGCTGCTTGCTACTCCACCACGACCTCCACTTCGGCCGACTCCCCAGCTACGAGTACCAACGACGCCATTTCCAGCAACACAACAGCACTTTAACGGAAACCCTTGGCGCACAGTTGACAATCGTCCAATCTGTTTTGCATGCGGATATCCAGGTCACTTGGCGCGCTTCTGTCGCCGGCGCTTCGCAACGGGCCCGGCTGCTGCTCAGAGGTACTCTGACGACTCTTTCCCGGCCCCGTACAACGCGCAACGAGAAATGCCCCGTCCATGCGACCGACAATCAGTGCAACGCGACCCGTCCCCATCCGAACTAGACTACCACCCTGCTGTCGACTACCGACCATTCGGTCCTCGTCGCTCATCCTCACCACGCTGCTACCGTTCTCCGTCCCCGCTGCATCGCCGACCGAACCCCGTAGAGAGGGAAAACTGACTGCTGCAGCTCCGGAGGCACGAGCTGCGAACTCGTCGCATTGTAGTACTCGCCCGTCCCCCACAAACGTTCTTGAACTGTTTGTTGAAGGTCTATGAACTTTTGCGCTTGTTGACACGGGTGTCGCCGTATCTGTGACGAGTCAAAAACTATGCCGTTCGATACGAAAAGTAACGACGCCGCCTTCCGACGTATTGCTGAATACCGCGCGCACGCAACCTATTCGACAAGTCTGAGCGTGTACGGCGAGAGTAATCATTCAGGGCGTCCTGTACCACATCGAATTTCTCGTGTTCGCCACTTGTTTCCACGACGCGATACTTGGATGGGATTTTTTGTCATGCCACCATGCCGTAATTGACTGCGCTCGCGCGCAGGTGGAATTTTCTGTGTTCTCTGACGCGCCATCTACCGACAATGAGCTCACTCACCTTGGCAAGCTTATTGTTGCTTCCGACATAGATGTTCCCCCTCTTAGGGCCATCGTTGTCCCCGTCAATCGCACTGAATTGTCCGACTCGACCGTTGTGCTCTCCCCATCTGACGTTTTCAGTCGCCGCCACAGTACGTCTCTGCCATACGCCGTTCTGCCACCTCACCAAGATACTTCCGGAATTGTCGTTTGCAATCCTAGCTCATGCCCTCTCACCTTAAGAGCTCACGAAACACTGGGCTATGTTCTTCCTGTTGATGACAACGCTATTATGCCTATCGAGTCCCACGACACTGGCCAGCAACTTCAACTGAACGCTAGTTACTCCTCCTTTTACGCGGGATGACTACTCCTCGGATATCTTCGAATCGTTCCATCGACAGCAAGCTTCCTCTGGATCAACGGAGCCAGCTAATAACCCTTCTGCATGAATTCCGTGATTCATTTGACCGTCTTCAAAAGGCACTGAGTCAAACTAACACCGTCGCTCACACAATCTACACTGGAACGCACCCTCCTCTACGGCAACGCCCCTACCGCGTATCACCCAAGGAACGAAGTGTAATTGCAGAGCACGTGGACGATATGCTTCAGCGCGGTGTCATCAAGCCATCTTCTAGCCCCTCGTCTTCACCTGTTGTGCTGATGAAGAAAAAAGAAAAAAAACCTCCAGCTTAACCTAAAGAAGTGCCGCTTCGGGGCTCACCAACTTACTATACTTGGTCACGTTGTGTCAAAGGATGGAATTCGCCCCGACCCGGACAAACTTCGAGCCGTAGCCAACTTTCCGAAGCCAACTTCACTCAAAGAATTTAGGAGCTTCATCGGCTTGTGCTCGTATTTTCGCCGTTTCGTCCACAACTTTGCATCAATAATAGCCCCACTTACGCAACTACTGAATGGTCCAGCTAATCTTTCTAACTGGACCCCGGCATGTGACGAAGCCTTCCTTGCACTGTGCCGCCTGCTTACGTCGCCACCCATTCTACGCCATTACGATCCAAGTGCCCCCACTGAAGTGTACACAGACGCCAGCCGTACTCGCACAACGAAAGCCCGGTATTCCAGAGTACGTCGTCGCATATGCAAGCCGCGCACTCACGAAAGCGGAAATGAACTACTCCGTAACTGAAAAAGAATGCCTCGCAATCGTTTGGGCATTGAGCAAGTTTCGTCCTTACTTGTACTGACAGAGTTTCGACGTTGTGACAAACCACCACGCACTTTGTTGGTTGGCGTCGCTAAAAGATCCTTCAGGTCGCCTTGGACGTTGGGCTCTTCACCTACAAGAATTCGACATTCGTGTCGTCTACCACGCAGGACGAAAACACTCTGATGCGAAACGGCCTTTCGGAATCACCAGTGAGATCCAGCGCAGACCTGAATTCGGACGCTAACTTCCCCATCGCTCCCATTTCCGTCTCAAGCATGTCGTCTGAACAGCGGAAAGACCCATGGATAAAATCTCTCCTTAACATTCTTAGCGACTCCTCAACGTCTGCGTACCCACTGGCTCTTCGCCGCCAAGCCACTCATTTCGAGATACCGGACGCGAAACTATACCGCAGAAACTACCACGCGGATGATGGTCGTAAATGGCTCTTGGTTATACCACGCCACATGCGATCTGATATCTGTGCGATTTTCACGCTGACCCACAACATGCTCACGCTGGTGTGTTAAAAACATATCACCGGATCCGCCAGCGTTACTACTGGTGTGGTATGTACACCTTTGTACAAAAATACATTCGGTCCTGTTCATTATGCCAACGACAAAAGACAGCGGCCGATTCCCCCGGATTACTACAGCCTCTACCGTGTCCGGCGCGCCCTTTCGACCGCGTTGGAATCGATTTATATGGTCCCCTTCCGTACACTGCCACTGGAAATCGATGGATCATTGTCGCAGTCGACCATCTGACGAGGTATGCTGAAACAGCTCCACTACCTACGACTGGTGCACGTGACGTAGCCAATTTCGTCTTGCGACGCTTCGTACTGCGTCATGGGGCACCACGTGAACTGCTGAGTGATCGAGAGCGTGTCTTTTTATCCGAAGTTGTACAACAACTCCTTCAGCATGCCACACGGTGCACCGCACCTCTACAGCCTACCACCCGCAGACCAACGGTCTAACTGAGCGCTTCAACCGAACGCTAGGAAACATGCTCGCCATGTATGTCAATTTCGACCAATTGAACCGGGATGTTATTCTTCCATTTGTGACTTATGCGTACAACACCGCGACGCAGTCAACCACAGGCTTCTCGCCTTTCTTTCTTTTATATGGGCGTGAGCCATGCTCCACCCTTGACACCATTTTGCCGTATCGTCCCGACGTCTCAAAGTTCAACCCTCTCTCTGAAATTGTGAACCACGCTGAAGAGTGTCATCAGTTGGCCCGATCATTCACCTCGGACAAGCAAGCACTCGAAAAAGACCGCCACGACCGCGACCAGCAAGTCGAGACTTTTTGCGGTGGGCTCACTCGTCTGGCTCCGACTGCCCCTCCACTCCCCAGGTCTGTCCTCCAAGTTTGGCCCCAAGTTTCACGATCCTTATCGCGAGGTCAAACGTAGATCTCATGTAACATACGTGATCGAGCCGGTCACGCCATCTACAGACAGGCGACGTCTTGGTGGTGAGACTGTCCACGTCAGTCGTCTCAAGCCCTATCACGACCCACTCCTACTTTCGTCACCTTGACTTGCCAGGATGGCTCGACTTCCTCGCCGGGGTATTGTAGAGAGGAAGAAGATTATGTGCCGCAGTGGGTCACGCCTTTAGCGAGAAGAGCCAAGCGCGAGTGTTTGCCCTCAGTGCTGAGATTCCTGAGTCCGTTGCTGCCGCCCGCTTTCCGCATCAATAGACTTGCTGTGCAAGTACTACTTGTGCCAATAAACCCCGTTTCATGGTAAACAGCATTATAAGAAAATAAATAGCACCACTGGCTAAACGACCCTTTTGGCAATGTTTGTTCTTTTTTGATCAAAAGATGTCGCGAAAAATCACTAAGAGTTATACATGAGAACATAAAGACAGCATATCTTTTGTTCCAATGTACCTATTAAAAATCTATTCAAAGATTTGGATTCTGCAGGAGTAACTGAATAAGCATACAAAATTTCATTCAGTTTGCCCAACTATTAAAACATATTTTAAGACACACGTCTCACTTCAGGATGACACAACTTCTACCACGTCATCGAAGCAAACACTGACCGACAATCAGTAGCACAGGCTTGTCAGGTGGCGGTAGGTCCCAAGTGAGCTTGGAACTTCCACTGTGTGATGCTTGCCGCGTGGAGTCGTAAAAACTTGATGTGCCCACAATCCACCAGCCCTTCATTTTCATCTCCTGCATCAAATTCATAAATGAACACTGTCAGACAAGACTGCCGCTTTAATACAGCCTCAGTGAGAGAGACTGAGCCACATCGCTCGGAACGAAGTGCTATCGCATACATACGTGGTAAAAGCTTTTGTAGTGTCAGGAAAAGGCCACGGGTACACAGGAAAGCACAAAACATGGAAAACAATGCAATCACTTTTTACAACTGTCACTTTTTGTGCTTTTGAAAAACTCAGGCTCATAAATGCACAGGCTGTACCAAAACAACCAATAATATAATTTTCAATGTTTGCACAAGAAAAATTGAACTTCTCTCTTAGGGCTGAACGCTGAAATTGGGCACACACATAAGGTAAAACTGTAAGTTCATGAGAAAGATCCAAACTTTCAACAAATTATTTACATCACTTTACATTTTACAAGAATCTGCAAGTTTCTTTTTCATGAAATTTTGCCACACAAAACAAACACCCAATAAAACTGGGACAACTCTAAAAGTGCTTGCACACATCTTTGTACAGCGGGAAAATTCACACTCCCCTTTCTCTTTCTTTGTGTACCATTTTTTCCACTAGGGTAGCCAAGAGTTGTACACAGGATATCATGACAGGTTCAAGCAAGATATTGTCACGTTATGCTGCAACAAAAACCTGTAACTGACAGCACACAAAGACGTCAGGGTGGTCCGACCACCAGCAATATGACTATCATCTTTTCCGCAAGCTTGTCTTTGTTCTCTTTTCAACAGCGGCACAAACAAGCCTGCCAGCATCAATAGCAACGGCACTAGCAGAACCTATACTAGTGGGAATATAATGATTACAGTGATAGCACCATTACCAGCAGTGAAACCTCGATTCTACAACTTTCAGAAGATCATGCAGACCCGTCGTATAATGAAAAAAACTTAGATTATAGGCAGTGACAACCATGTCCGAAATACAGGTGCAAGTCGCATGAGTAAGACCACGACATACCCTTGTGCCTCTGCAAGGAAGGTAGATAGAATCATTCTTGCCAGTGGCCGCTAACGGCAGCATTACTTAGTTGATGGAGGTCAGACCAAATCTCAATTAAAAAATAGAATCCAATGTGCATCTTTTTACTGATAGAATAAGTCGGAAAATTGCGCGCGTGTGAGAATAAAACCGAGACCACATTGGCAACAGCCTCCTGTCAGAAGAGTCAGACACAGTGTCATCGCTATCACATAATGGGGACGGGCCACGAGTTTGCATAGAATGCCCTCGTGTGCGACTGAGCTGTGTGTGATGTAATTTGCTGACTTTTTAAGTGCGACTAAAGATGTCCCCCTGTTATAATGAACGTTGATGTCAAGAGGAAGTAAATTTACAGGGTGAAAACAGCTTCGTCATGCCCTTATGCGCGCACAAGCCTGAGACTGCGACAAATGCAGAAGATCAGCTGTATGTCGACTGGGAAAAATTTTCACGAACAGTAAACGCGAAAATATCAGCTTTTTCGGCCGGCTGAAGCTAGTCTCTGTGGATAGAGCTTGACTAGATAACGACCCCGAATGCGTATGCACGCGATCAAGACATACGTATAAGCGCATCAACTTCCAATAGAATAACTTCAACTTAGGAGAACACAAGTACATATTTTGCACTCTTGAATATTTGGTCGACATTTGATTCGAGTAAAGGTAGTTTTTTTCTTTCGGAAAAAATCTAAAAGTCATCGTAAGACGTGGGGTTGGCATAAAACTGCACCGTACAACCGAGGTTTTTAATACATTGTTTCTATGGGGATATTCTAGGGACCAAACCAACTCGTCATAAAATGCGAGTCGTGGCGAAACCGGGGGACAGTTAAACCTGTTTATAGCCAACCTCCATAACGAATTCCTCAATATAATGAAGTTTTTCTATCCCCCACTATTGCTGCATAGGAGGACATGTATTTGCGACCACTATGTAACAAAGTAACAGGGAGAGACAAACTTGATATAACAAATTTTCCCCACAAACAATCTAGAAATTTTGCCCTGGATGTTGCCGTCTTGTACAAGCATGCATCTTTCGCGAATGCCCCGCCAACAAAGAGGGGAGCAACGGCGCACACGGCACGAGCACGCGTTGCGCAGGGCGCGTTGGCCATGCGCCCTACTACCCGGCGTGGCCGTCGTTTTTGCCGCCGCTAGCGCATGTGCAGATGTGCTTCCTCCCCCCCTCTCCAAACCAAAATCAAGACAAAAAAAGAGAAAACTACTTTTGCATTGGCAATGCCACGCTTTTAGTTAGTGTCACATATGTTGGGCGGCACTGCATATAAAGGGTACTTTACCGAGCAGTTTTAGATCGCTCTTCGATTCTGACGCTGTGCACACATGCATGGTTTCACTGCGCACGCATGATATGGCTCCAGACTATGTTTAGGTTTGCTTTTTTTCCTTCTTTTTTTTTAATGCGGACAACCATGTCGTCACTGCCAAAGGCATGTCAGATTAGGTGCTGATGAAAACTCTCCGAAACTACAAAGACTACGGGCCTTAAGTCGACTCGTCACGCACTTCTGTCTTGCGCCGTGTCACGAATTCGCAAGATTGTAGCCTTCATGATTATGCGATTAGCTTTGGCAACAACACGACGGCACGCTCAATCCAATGCAATGAACGCGATAGCAAAAAATTGTAATGTTATACGAAGTACCATATTTGCACAAATATAATGAGTTTTTTTTTCCGAAAATTTGCGAGCGAAAAAGCCACCTCATGTTATAATCGGGCTCGTGACAAAAAGCGGCACAAATATAGCGCGAAGCTTTTTCGAGCCTTTTTTTTTTCTTTTAAATCTTCATCCTTGTAACGTGCGCCACGCATTCCAGGAACTTCGGGGTTTCGTCGCCCCATATAGCACAATTTATTCCGACTTGCACCTCCAGTGGCCCCGCATGTGAGGGCACCGTGGCGCTGCCGCCAACCTGATGTCTTGGAGCACCGCCGCTCAATGCGCCGTCTAGGCGCGCCACTACGGTATGCTGCGGCGTTCGCATTGTGCGCCAGCGCAGCTAGCGCCATAGCAGCCCCAGTGGCAACACGTAGATAACAATAATTTCGCAAAAACGTCGCCTTTTACGTCTCGCGGTCGGTCAAGGCTGTGTTTTTTCCGCATTGCCAGTCATCATGAACACGGGGAATCTACCACATTAAAAAACAGGTGATCCTGCTGGCCGAACATAGGGGAAATTCAAGTGCAGCATGGCATCTCAGAGTGATGGAGTGTACCATTCAAGGTTGGAGTAAGTTCCGAACCGCATTTTCAAAGCCGCACCGACACGTAACGCGTTCCATGGGTCCAAGACCAGCCGTTTCTCGGAAATCGAAGCGGACGTGGCAGAATTTGTGCGCCAACGTCGTGGCCAGTTTCTGCCAGTGAACCCTGAACTCGTGCAGATTAAAGCGAGGGAGCTTGCACGTGAGGCCAGCATGCCCCGTGACACCTTCAAAGCCAGTCGCTCATCGGTACAGAAGTTCATGCGTCTCGCGAGATTCTCGCTTCGCCAAAGGACTTCGATTTGCCAGAAGCTTCTGGCCAAGTATGAGGAGAAACCCGTTGAGTTTCAGCGGTACAGTGATCAAGACGAGGAGCGAGAAGAACGACCCCTATAGGCCAGATCGATAACGCAGGATGAGACCCCGATCTTTTCGGACATATTAGCTGGCTATGTAATCGATGAGCTCTGCACCAAAGAGGTGCGCATTCGCACAACGGGTAACGGAAAGACCCAGGTGATGGTGATGATGGCGTGCATGGCAGATGGGCGTAAGCTGCCGCCATTTATCATATTAAAGAGAAAGACTTTACCCAAGATTGCAATATTCCCACACCGGATGCACGTCAGGTGCAATGATAAGGGCTGAATAGAAAGCACCATGATGACGTAGTGGATCAGTGTTGGGTAGAAAAGACGTTCGGGCGCACTTGTCAACACTCCAGCTGTGATTGCGCTGAGCGAATTTAGAGGCCATTTGACCGACGAGGTGAAAAAAGCACCCGGCAAGGCCAACACTGACCGGGACTGACATCGCAGCTCCTAGCCACTGGATGTCTGCATTAATAAGCCTTTTAAGGGACCTCACACGCCGGGAGTACGAGAAGTGGCTGGAGGCTAGCAATCGCCGATAGACTCCATCAGGGTCGCATGAAGCGAGCTTCAGTCAGCGAGGTTGCTCAATGGACATACATACTCGTGTAAGGGCTGCACTTTTTTCCTTTTTTTTTTCAAGATCATTGCTTGGTGCGGCCCTTACACAAGTCGCGCTGATGACAGCTCACCAAAGGTCTGTACCGTTTTCACAACAGTAGCAGAGTGAAAGAGTCACGAATGTCTAGCCAGGATTGTTCTTATTAAGATTCCATTTCACTCTCACTGTCCTCATCACCGGAAGCACTGCGCTGCGCAGACGATCAGTGGTGTCACGCACCGGAGCCGGCACCTCCCTCGCACTCGGCCGCGGCCGCGCGAGACTCGCCGCCGCCGGTGTGCGCTTTTAAGAGGAGTGCCGTCATAGCCTTGGTAGACATATGGACGCCGACACGCGCGCCTTCCCTGTGCAGTCGCCATCTGACACTGCGCTGAAGCTGCTTGATAGCGCCTCTGACTGGCGTTTGCCACTGTGGTATAGCCATGAAGAAGAGAGAATAATCAGCTGAACCTTTGCTAACGCTATGTATATCCTGGCATAGCTGAGCTAAGCCACTGCCATTTTTGCTGCTGGACGTACTGAACTTCCTAGATTGCAATGTAAAAATCTGGTGTCGTCAAAGGTGAAAGTGCCTCTGCTGCCGAGTACCTCATTTTGCTTGTCGCGAAAGGCAAAGCAGTCGATGAAATAAATGTTTTTCGCACAGTTCACATGTGATTGTCCGGACGCACATGAAACCCCAGTGCGGCTGCAAAGTGTTTTTACGAAGCTTGTGATCTCTGAAGACCAAACCTCTTGCATTGCAGGCCTTTTCGCTAAGGGCGAACTCGTGCGACCGTTCACATCATTTGGTAGGTAAATGCTGCCATGCCGTCACAGACCATGCGTCTAAGGCAGACAAACTGTTCAGCCCTGTTCTGCAGTGTGCTACAGCAGTTGGCAGTTGCCTGCAGTGTCCTACCGCAGTCGGCAATTGCCCTTGCGCATTGTTTATGAAGTGCTGATCGCCTAGAGCTTTACAGTGGCACATCAGTATGTTAAAGCGGCCTGCCGGTTACCTCCTTAGGTGGTGACGGTACGCTGAGCGACATATAAAGGTTTCCTGTTGCATATTCAGCGTAGCTAGGGTGCAGTGCGCACTTGTCATCAGAACTTTGGTAAACCGTGTAGATCAATTGCTGAAGCATGTACCGGAGAAATCGATGCAGCCAGCTGCATTTGAATTTAGCGTGTCCACCTGTGTCTCGCCGATTAGGACGATTAATTTGCAAAACAGTTTATTTTAATAATATAGGCAATACTGCGAGGGTCATCAAAGGCCTGTATACAGCACCACCACAAGCAGCGCAGCAGCAGTACTAAGTCAGGCTGACCGGAGGCCGATGAGAAAGCACGAATGTTAGAACAATACTCAGGGGGAAAAAAAAAAAGACTGCAGTGATGGTGGAACCATCGACTCACTCTTCCTGCATGTGCCGCGGTAACCAACTTCGTCACGGCTGCCGATCGGTTCGGAGAGTTTAACAAGCTGGTTTTGTATTGTCACGCTGGCGCTGGCTGGACGTAACTAGACACTCCGACAATGGAAACGAGGCGCCTAACCGGAAAAGTGCACCTCACTTCCGTGCAGCACAGCAGCCGTTTCTGTGTGAAGGTGGCTCGTGCACCGGGCGGCGCAGCAGTCTCTGCCAAAACGGGAAAAGTGGAAGTGCCGTCTATCCGCACATTTAAGACGAGACTTTTTATTTTTTTATTTTTTTTAATTTCTCTCACCAAAGTAGGGGTGCGGCCCTTACAAGAGTATATACGGTACACAATGCTTGGGAGGCCTTGCCGTCGGCAATAGTGTCACGGGCATTCTTGAAGTGCTGCCTCTCGAACAATCTGGACGGCACGTATGACTCCTCGGTTTTCGTAGACAGAGACAAAGACTAGCAGCGATAATGAATGATCGGGCAAGCCAGTGATTATTGCATTTTGACTGCTGCAAATATAAGTATAGAGTCCTCTCTTTGATTGCTGTTTACAGTTGAATCACCTCGTGTTATAATCGTGATACACTTTTCTTTTTTTTTTTTTTTGTCGAGACCTATAGTACCCCCTTCGCAATAAATTTGTGGCCACGTTATTTACGTGCAAATACGGTAAGGCTGGCCGCCAACTCGTTTGGATCCAGTGTCGCGGAACTCCCACAAAACACTGGTGTGAGAAAATACGATCGCTCCAGGGAAATCTGCTCTCTTCACACAGTTTCTTCGCATTGAAAGCTCACTGATACTTTCCAAGCGCGCATGCCACTGATCGTAGCCACCGTTAAAATCAAAGTTCATTGTTGCTATTCGAGCGAACTCTCCCCCCCACCCCCACCCCCCTTTTTTTCATGTTCTTCCAAGACAGGTGGTTTCATTTCTAATTGAGCCTTTGACCACAGTTCTAACACGCAGGGAATGTTATCTTGTGTGCCTTCTAAGCAATAGAGATGGGCCGACGCATTTGATCTCCGATTCAGCAGCGCTTGCGCAATTTTACCCGCTTGTGAAAGTTGCGATGTGAGGGGGCATGTTATCAATTTGATTGATTTGTGGGGTTTAACGTCCCAAAACCACCATATGATTATGAGAGACGCTGTAGTGGAGGGCTCCGGAAATTTCGACCACCTGGATGTTATCAATTTTTTTTTTTACTTGTTACGAAACATAGCTGCGGCAGTGAAAACCTGCTGAGAGTTTATTGTATTGCTATCGCAATAATATCACAGTTTTTTACCGCTACATAAGTGTGTTGGGTCCACTCTGCCTTCAGTCCCCCTTTCGTTTATTTGAGCATTTATTTTCTAAATTTTTATGCTGAACCTGCATATAACAAAACAAAACGAATTTTTCCAAGAAATTATCATTGTCACTATATTTAGGTTTAACTGTTATCCAAGTTCTACTCTAACTAATGTGAACTAGCAGCCACTTGTGGAAGTAGACAGGCATGCCGAATAGCCTCTGAAGACTGGTGTTGCAGAACAGACCATTCATTAAAACTGTGCATTCAGGTAAGTGAACGCGCGCATGCATGAACGTGTGCTTCAATGCGAATGTGTATTTACGAGAGTGATATCTCATATCACTGAATGTGGACATTTTGAGAACACCTGGAAGACACAGCTATTTTAAGGAAAGCATGGCTTTACCTGATGCTTTCATGATTGGAAACTATGATTATATATGCCTAGTGTGTCTGCAGAAAGTGAGACACATACAACCAACACTTTTCAAACACAGTTCACAGTGTGTTGATTTTTCACTTTACCGCAGAAGATCGCACTCCAGTAAATCTTTTATGAAAACGCAGGCCGAGCCCGAAAGATGATAATTATAAAAGTTGCTCAGGCACCTCATCAATAAGCACTAAGCATGTGCGAATAGCCGATCTCTTTGAATATTCAAAAAAATATAAGTATTCAAATTTGCTTTTAAACAAATGTAAACTTTCTGAAATTTCGAGGTATTCGAAATGAACGAATCAGTGCATAGAAGATGGCAGGTGACCCCCTTGTGTAAGTGGTTTCAAAGTGTTATGCCATGGAAATACCTTTGCAGAAAAAATCTCCATAGCCACAAGATCCACTTCCAAGTTAAATGAATATAATTACCCTCACATCTATAAATTATTTTTCAAACTTGATTTGATTGATATGTGGGGTTTAACGTCCCAAAACCACCATATGATTATGAGAGACGCCGTAGTGGAGGGCTCCGGAAATTTTGACCACCTGGGGTTCTTTAACGTGCACCCAAATCTGAGCACACGGGCCTACAACATTTCCGCCTCCATCGGAAATGCAGCCGCCGCAGCCGGGATTTGAACCCGCACCCTGCGGGTCAGCAGCCGAGTACCTTAGCCAGCGCGGCGGGGCATATTTTTCAAACTTCTAGAGCTAGACTTGTTAGAAGGGCTTATATGCTTTAGGTATAGTTAACCTTGAAAAAAATAGCATATTTTACCAGATATCACTTGCCTCCCTCTTAAATTCAAATCATGCTAATATAATGAGGTTGCTTACCGTTCACTTCAAACCAAAAATGACATTCGCATGCACCTTCGCATGCACCTTGCTTCAGTTTTTTTTTTTAATTATTCACCCATTTTTCTTTATAACATAAAAAATATACAATTCAATCTATTCAACCAAATTACTATTCCCTCCAAATTTACTTCAAACCTAAAATTTACTGTTGGCACGTCCCTAGTAACCACACAGCACACTGTTATATGAAGAATTTCGTTGCATGTACAGTATAGACCACTTATAATGTAAGTCGCGAATATCCGCATTATAAGTGGTACCGCACTATAACCAAAAGAAACTTTTTCAAGGGCTGCACTTGCGCAAAACGTGTTGAGCATGCAGCTTCGCGTGTCCGAGAATGAAAACATGCGATGCGTGATTGCTAACATTTAAATTTCTGAATGTTAAAAGAATTTAACGTCTAAAGACGTGCAATGTTGCCAATGAAATAAACGCGAGAAGGGGAGGGGGTGTCTAACAAACGAAAGCACCATCGCGAAAACTCGCTGACTACCAGATTACGCGCATTACACAAACTATGTCGAATCACGTCCAGAAATTGACGCGATGAAAGACGCCAACCATTTGATTTCACGAGCGTGCACTCGATTCAGGACATCGCAACCTAATCGCGAACCGCTATTTGAGCGCTACATGTGCCATCCTCGTTTTCATCAACGGTTAGTACTTTTACTGTCAAGTGTGGCCACCGCAAAGAGTTTCGTTGATTTGGTATCTAACCGTAACTTAGATTCACATGACTTCTACCAATCAAAGCGCTACCAATGCCAACGAGGCCTAGCTTGCCGTTTGGTATGTTGTCGCGGAAAGTTTCTCCAAAACATGAAGATTCGATGTCAAAAAGATCGCACTAGCAGTGAACCAAGAGCAGCGTGTTTTGATACGAAGTTCACGTTCATGGCAGTGAGATCAGAAACGAAACTTGCCAAGCTTGCAAACAACAGCGCACTAGCAGCAAAAGGGAAAGCTCTCGTCATAAAACCGTAATAGGTTTTCAATTTACAGGCGAGAAAGCAAACGCTGTATTTGTTGCAAGCTTGATAACGACAACGCCTTTCAAACCTGTAAAGCGTATGCAGTTGATAAGGACGAGATCGCACATGCCACGTTGAGCGGCACACAGCCGAAGCCACGCTAGTGACGTAGTACGTTGTAGCCACGTCGGCGCCGGTGCAAAGGCTTATCGGTCACCTAGGCAACTGTCCTCCTCCCTTACTCGGCGAGCCCGGACAGTGTCCCGCAGTCTTCTTTCATTTGCTTTTTCTTCCCTCCGCCCTTTGTTCGTTCCCTCCGCGTCCCCCCCCCACTTCATAATAACCTCGTCGTTCGCTTCTCGGCAGCGCACTCACTAGCGCGTTTGTCACAAACTATTTCCGACAACTGCATTATAACCGGTCTATATTCTTGGGGGACTGCACAATAAGCGGTATGCATATACATGGGGTCCTATGGGAGGGTAAACAGGAGTAGAAAAAGACGGCATTGTAAACGGTTCTGCACTATAAGCAGTCACGTTATAAGTGGTCCACACAGTAGTACTTTGTCACACACGGTATCAACCAAATGTACTAGTAGTTACAACCTATCTGCAATGCCGACAGGCGAGTGGTAAGCACTAAACAAATAATCATTCTTGCGTTGCCAACAAGCAGCAAAGGAAATATCTCGCTTTTGAGTCTACAGCCACAGTCCACAGACTGAACACAATTTAAAAAGCTTGTAAGAAAGCACGTGCAATATGTTACATCTTAGTTTTTTCTCACTGGCACCTTAGCCCATGCTTTCTCACCGTCATGAATTTCTCTGGCGTGTTCAAAATGTACAGGTCCATCAATTCCAGCGCACCCGAGCTTGCCTTGCTCACTGTAGGTGACAGACGGCAACTGCAAAATGCAGAGAAAAACAAAAGCGAGAGAAACTCCAGAGAAAACAGCACCTCAGCCATTCACACATCTTGCGAATTGTGAGCTCCACAAATCTTTGCTCGCAAACTGGAAGCATGAAATCTAACAAAGTGTCATTTGTATTGGTGCAACATTGCAAGTTTCCCATGCTTTAGTATTTATTTTTCAATAAGTTTCCTGAGATTGTGAGGCTGACCATTGTTTTATTGACTCGCACACTGCCACTACACTAAGTGGTACTCAGTAGCCTGGGTGTCCCCCGTTCTTACAAAGGAAGAAAAAAAAAACGACCACGGGGCCCCTTATGAATTTACTTAAAGGGCCACTCACCAGGCCCCATATGAAATTTTAGTAAGACAGTGAAAGTTATTGGGTGTCCGGAGGAACATTTTGCCACAAAAATTTTTTGAATAGGTTCATCCCAAGCGGAGAGAACAGGTTTTTTGAAGCGGCGCGAAACGAGGATACGAGGAGGCGAGCTTGAAACCCTTGCCGCTCCTCTGCGTAGCCTTCGCAAGCCAAATCTCTTCCCCACCCTCTCTGGCATCAGAGCAAGAAGTCACATGCGCATGACGTGCCCAAACAAGTCTAACCCACAAGCACGCGAGCCGCGTTGCTTTGTTGACCAGCATTATTTTGGGGTTTTCTGCCTGTTTCTGCGGAATGGTTCGAAAACGCTGGCTCAGACAGGGTAGATAGATGAGCACAATGAGTGCGCGAAAGTGTAGGAGCGTTTTACGGCGGTCGTCTGCGTGATGCGTTGACCGCAAAAACACGAACGCATGCGAAACGCCAACACATTAGCTCCAGATCTCGTTGCAATTCACAGGAAAAAAGTGGAAAAAATATGCTCAGATTCATTTATCGCATCTCATTATTTAGCTAGAGTTTTATTAATCTCTTCAAGCAACGAATTACATTAACTACACATGCAGTGTTAAATAATTTTTGCCATGTCACTTGCCACTGTTTGCAACGTCATAGCAGAGTCTTCTACGTAGAGCACCAATGTCACTGCATTGCCGTGTATGTAGGGGCATTTATCATACGCGGACGTCACGCCCTCATTCTCAGGGCGCGCCGGCAGAAGGGAGGGGGAAGGAAGGGGGAGCTGCGTTCATCTTGAAATTTGACCCATTTCTGCGACGCATAGCGTTGCAAATTTTGGCAAACGTGATCATGAACGCCTCGTCTACGCATCGCGCTTGTCAGCTCAAAATCGTCAAACCTGGTGAGCGGTCCTTCGAAGGGGCCCTACAACACTTGCCTCAGAAAACGCTGCCAATCCGTAGTAGAGGCCCCGGGGACATGCGAGCCAAATATTATAGCACAGCACATGGCCAGGAATTCACATTGAATCTTCAAAGGTTGCCAAAAATTGCTCTCTCTTTCTTCAGTACATGACGGAACAAGCTCAAAAATGACTCGTCGCAGCCGTTGCATTAGCCGTTGGCCGATTCGAGCAAGGCGCGCTTGGTCATTACTGGGACTGCCACGGGTGGCCGCATCTTGTCAACAGGTGCATGTGCGATCACATTGAAAAGACACGTATTTGAACAAAAAAGAAGAGAAAAAAAGTGCTTAAATTTACAAGGCAGGCCTGACGTATTTTCTTTCCTCATGCAATCCCCCCCCCGTTTGGCTTCCAGAGCTCTCACCGGTACAAGAGAATATAGAATGCAATTGCGTCGTTCGTCAAATCTTTCCAGCTCCGCTCGTACTGGATAGATTCTAAATAAACTTTTGCAGCAGTGAATTCGTGAGGCACTAAACTCTTTCAGTGAATTCATTTCATGGCAACAAGAAAAAGTGTTGCTGGGCCCCTTTAAGGTGACTAGAAGACGAAAGCGATATCTTTTTTTCTGTCAGCTGATGAGTTGAAGCTACCTTTTCCTGCACCAAACATGGTCCACTGCCATACCATTCTGTTTCGCACTGCCTCCATTTTATGCGATGATTTTTTGCATCATTCGTATTCCTGACGGCTCAGGATGCCGTCGACAAAGGACGTCGACGGTTAATTTTTGTATCTGATTTTGGCATCCAAGGCTTTCCACCCTAATACAGTAAAAGCTCATTGATTCGAATTCCACGGGAATGCTGAGCAATTTCAAATTAAGCAAAATTAGAAACATTAAAAGTGAGCAAAAATGAGTGGATTTCGGGGTTGGGGGCACGAAAAATATTTATTGGCCAAAAAAGTCAGCGATGACCATCTGCTTCTTTCTCTGAATGCCACAGCTGCGGCTCTCTGTTCCAGCGCGCGGACGCGGCGCAGGGAATCCTCTTCACCCTCTTCAAAGCTGAAGAAGAGACGCGCCCCATTAAGTGCCTCCATCACCGCAGAAGCTGATGGGCGCACAGGTGCTTCGTCATCTTCGTCTTCCTCACCTTCTGGCTCTTCAGCAACAGGCTGCGCACCGGCTACTTGAGCGATAATGTCCTCATCAGTCAGTGCACCACACACTGATGCAACGGTGTCAACTTCAACATAATCGGCAAAACGTACACCCCAAAGAGTGTCGCGCAATGCCACTGGCATGAGCTCCTCAGCCCCATCCACGTCGACGTTACAACTATCCTGCGCACTTCCAGCTGCAAATCCATTGTGGGCGGAAACAGTTTGCGATTGTGGTCGCGGTCACCTGTTCCCATGCGCGCACCAACATGTGCATGGCAGTGAGCAGCGTAATGCCGAAGTCCTTCCTGTCGCCCGCGCACAAAATCATTCTCTACAGCACGTGACGCCTATTAAAGCACTTGATGTTCCTTATCACACCTTGGTCCATTGGCTGTAGGGCTGCAGTCGTATTTGCTGGAAGGAACACTAACTTTGTTGCTTGTTGCAAAAGACGGACCGATCCCACCGCTGCCACCACTGTTGCGAAGCCACCTCCGAAATCCCACTGCTGACCTCCACTGTTGCGAAAGACGGGGACGCCAACACGGTCCCGAAGGCGCCACTGCTTTCAACTCCGCCGGGAAGGTCACCAGCCGTTTGGTAGCGTATGTTTCTCAGCTCGCGACTGCTTCTGCGCAGAGCTGATAAGACGAGCGGACGAGACGACGGTGAGTTAAACAAGGTTTATGTACAGCATATATACAAAGGCGTTACAATTTCAGCACTGGGGCCGACAGAGACTCGAAGAGCCGAGCTCTCCTCTCTAACACATAGGTCAACTTTTCGCCTAAGACCGCCGACTCGCACACATGTCGGCTCTCCGACACGGGGACTCCTCTCTCATAGGACCTCCGATCGCGACGCGCCGCAGGGCTTCTTTTATTTGCACCGGGTCCAACCAAAATGTCCAATCAGAAGCGCCGCTGGTCGTCAGGGCAGATTCCTCCAATTGGGGTCGCCGCTGGGCCACGTCACACCCCCAGACACGAGGACGCCGGCTCGCTGTCACGTGCGCTGCTGACTCAATGCACGTGGGCCAGAGAGGCGCCGCGCGTGTTCACGCCGTTGAGTTGTTCGCGTCAGGCGGACTGCGGGCTGGCCTTGACCCAGATTGCCTTTTTCAGAGGCACGGACGTTTGACGAGGACTCGCTGGCATAACACCACCCCCGCCACCAGACAATGCACCGGAAAGACGAGCTGCTTCCACGGGGCTCGGATGTCAGGTGCACTCGTTCGCCAGGTCCCTCCAGGTTCGCCTCCAGGGCCATGGGGAGAATACAGCTCCAGACTGTTCCGGGAACACATCCCATTTTTGACGACGGATCCCAGCTCCACTGGCTTGTCGCCACAACTTGTCGACCAGCTTCACTCGTCACTTCTGACCATCTTCGGTTTCAGCACTTGTCGATGGTTCTGCAACTTGCCAAGAACGGATCGACAACAGACAACACACACGCAAGTGCCTTCGGTCACCCGACAGAACACCAGACAAAGTATAGTACAACATATACCTATCTACGTGTCTATCGGAATTTTGTTCCCTCTACATCAAGAGGCACATGTGGGACACAAGACTCTTAAAATGACAACTCAATTTTTTTTCCCACGTACAACAACGTAACGAATTAGAATACCACAAAGTTGGCCCCTTGAGATCACTCTGAACGAGAGCGCTCAGCCCAGGTCGTGATGAGGTCAAAATTTTGCCCCGAATCGCCAGCGAGAAACCAAAAGGTTGAGAAGGTATTAGCTAGAACGCACTGCTCAATGCACCTGCATTAGCGTTTAGCTTTCCCTTTTTTTTTTGATAGCGAACATCAAAGTTGCGCTGTGGAGCAACATGCTCCACCTCAGTAATCGGCCACTTTTAGGCGACGATACCTATGCGGCACCAAGAGCGGCTCACACTTTCGACGTTGCACAGGGGAACAACGATACGGCTTGCTACCGATTGACTCCTCACCGCTTAGCTCGATATCGTGTTCGATCACCCTCGTGTTTCCGGGGCGGTCCGAAAACACGTCTTCAAACTCGGAACCAATCTTTCTCAGGTCCTCTTTCTCAGGTCCTCCTTCACTTAAGCTAGGCTCTAGGTTTATCTGCTCCCGGATTACTTTCGATCCCCCTTCAATTACCTCACTAGAACTCAAAATTTCTGCTTCCTCTTCCTTTGAAGCATTCAACAACAGATTTACGACCGCTTGATGTTGAACCTATGGTTTCATGAAGTTGTAAATTTTGTCCGGCCGCCTTCCTAATTTCACTTCATAATTTGTATCGCAAGGCTTCGATAATACTTTGGCGGGCCCTTCCCAATCAACCTCAAGCTTGTTCTTTTTGAACGGCTGCAGCAGCATTACCTGACTCCCTACTTCAAAAGCACGCTTCTTCACCGATTCCTCGTAGTGCTCCTTCGACAGCACTTTTGCCGCGTTTTTCTGGCTTTCCACTAGCGCTTCAATTTGGCTTTCCACTAGCGCTTCAATCGAGAGATCCTCACGCTGCTCTCGAATGAGCGTCTCTCGATCAACTCTCGGCAGCTCGCTCCAACTTTCCGCTACAGGCGAGAGCGTTGCAACCCTCTCGCTCTGACTCAATGGCGCCATGTCGTCTCCCCTTTCTACGGAAACCGCGCCGGTCGGTTCGGCGACGGGCCGCTCGCGTGACTGCTCACATGACTCATGCGGAAACTTTCTTTTCTGGGGTTCCGTCGACCCGCCGACAAGGTCACTTGAGAGTTCACCGCATGGAACCAGATCAAGCTGCCGCGATAGCTTCCGCGCTTGCGATCGCGTGAGAGCCATGCACGCTAAGTTGGGGAAGAACGATTTGCCCTGCTCTTTGAGAAGCTGCTCCGAGTTGTTGGAGAAAAGATAAGGAAAACGATCATTTAGCGCGGCAGACACAGCCGCTTCGGTGCGAAGCTCACCGAACGGGCCTTCAATGACAACCGTGGCGATTGGTAAGCGCACACTCTGCTCCTCGGCGACTTGCCTGATCCACGCGCATTCTCCTGTGAAGTCATCCGGAGACACCAATGAAGGATGGACAACGTCCATGGTTGCCGCTGAGTCTCTAAGTGCTCGGCACGTTTTCTCATTGACCCTAATTTCTTGGAGATACGGCTCCAACAACCGAATGTTTTTTTCTGATTCTCGGATCGTTGCGAAGGCAAACTTTTCCTGACAGTTTCTCGCGAGGTGCCCTTCCTTTTTACAGTTGTAGCAGATTAGCGGCTTCCGTTTGTTTTCCGATTCAAATGCCTGTGTGGTAGAAACCTCACTCGATTTCTCCGCTTCTGTTTGCCCTTCCCCTACACTGTCCTTCGTAAGAGACGGGTCCTTTTTGAAATTACGGTGCGGAATGGGTTTCCGTTGATCAGGTTTCCTTGAAAAGCCCTCTTTCCTTTCATCCTTTTCAACGTGCACTGCCCTGCTATGCAACTTTCGGCAAGTATAATACTCCTCAGCTAACTCTGCTGCCTTGTTTAGCTGTACTTCACCAAGTTTGTCCTGCAGCCAAAGTCTGACATTATCCTCGATAGAGCGGTAGAATTGCTCCAATGCAACGCATTCCACCACTTTATCGCGGTCGTCATAAACACCTTCGCCCTTGAGCCATTCAATCAAATCGGCTTTAAGACGAAACGCGAAGTCAACGTGTGACTCATTCCCCTTTTTAGCATACCAGAACCTTTGCCTGAAAGCCTCGGGTGACAACTTATAACGTCTCAAGAGCACTTCCTTAACCTCGTCATAGCTCTCAAACGCTTCCCTCGACAAGCAAGTTATCGCGTCGGACACTTCGCCGGGAAGAAGAGCTAGCAGGTTCCGCGCCCAAAGAGGCCGCTCCAAAGCGTTTCGCTCACAGACGTGTTCAAACTTGACGAGATACTTCGCCATGTCCTCGCCTACTACGAACGGTGGCAGTTGGTCCCGAATTCTAAAACCGCTGACCTGAGCTGTTGGAGCAGCTACGCTAGGCGCCTGCGAACACTGTAGGATTGCCAATTCTAGTCGTTTCAACTTGAGACGCTCCTGTCTCTCGGCCTCCTCGCGACGTTCGCGCCTTTCAGCTTCTTCACGTTCGCGAGCCTCGCGCCTTTCAGCTTCTTCGCGAGCTTCGCGCCTTTCAGCTTCTTCGCGAGCTTCTACTTCTCGCCTTTCAGCCTCCTCACGGCGTGCTTTAATATCCACCCAGGCCTCATCGACTTCCTCAGCCGACACTCCCTCATCCTTCATGATCTCAAGGATCGCTTGCTTTCGTTTCGCACGGCCCAAAGTAATGCCGAGTTCCTCACAAATTTCGATGAGTTCCTTCACTTTAAGGTTCTCCATCGTTCACACTAGCCTCTTGCTGTTTGCCCCTGTTAACAATTTACTTGCCGTACCCACTATAAGTCAACTAGCAAGACGCGCAAGCAATTTTTCACTCTCCCGTGTTTACCCCCTCCGCATTAACTTTGGTTTCAAAGCACTTCGACTTTGCTTGAAACGATCAAAGCTCACTCTAATGCTTCACACAGCCCTTCTCTAAACTACTACAACCTGAGCTAGAGTAGTCTGGTGAACTGAGGGGAAAACATCAGGCACTCACCGCATCGATGTCGCTGACGCCGGCCGATCCCGCAGCTGCCAACCACTGTTGCGAAAGACGGACCGATCCCACCGCTGCCACCACTGTAGCGAAGCCACCTCCGAAATCCCACCGCTGACCTCCACTGTTGCGAAAGACGGGGACGCCAACACGGTCCCGAAGGCGCCACTGCTTTCAACTCCGCCGGGAAGGTCACCAGCCGTTTGGTAGCGTATGTTTCTCAGCTCGCGACTGCTTCTGCGCAGAGCTGATAAGACGAGCGGACGAGACGACGGTGAGTTAAACAAGGTTTATGTACAGCATATATACAGAGGCGTTACAATTTCGGCACTGGGGCCGACAGAGACTCGAAGAGCCGAGCTCTCCTCTCTAACACATAGGTCAACTTTTCGCCTAAGACCGCCGACTCGCACACATGTCGGCTCTCCGACACGGGGACTCCTCTCTCATAGGACCTCCGATCGCGACGCGCCGCAGGGCTTCTTTTATTTGCACCGGGTCCAACCAAAATGTCCAATCAGAAGCGCCGCTGGTCGTCAGGGCAGATTCCTCCAATTGGGGTCGCCGCTGGGCCACGTCAGACCCCCAGACACGAGGACGCCGGCTCGCTGTCACGTGCGCTGCTGACTCAATGCACGTGGGCCAGAGAGGCGCTGCGCGTGTTCACGCCGTTGAGTTGTTCGCGTCAGGCGGACTGCGGGCTGGCCTTGACCCAGATTGCCTTTTTCAGAGGCACGGACGTTTGACGAGGACTCGCTGGCATAACATGCTCTCAGCTCAACGTCGACTTTGTGCGCCAAACAGTTGTCGACGACAAGAAGAACGCGTCTGCCACCCTGTGCCATTCGCCTGACTAATTTCAGTAGCCACTTCCTGATAGGTCACCCGTCATTCAGGCTTTCTTGTTTGCGGCGTACTCCGTCGACAGTGACCGAATGTTTTTGAAGCACCGTGGCTTGAGTGCTTTACCAATCACAAAAAGGGGGACCTTTTTCGTACCGGTCATATTTGCGACGACCAGAACAGTGACACGCTCTTTGCTGTGCTTGCCGCCGGCACAGCTGTCTTGTAGGTGATCGTCTTGTCTGGCTGCAACTTGAAAAATAACGCTTTCTTGTCAGCGTTGAACACATCCTGTGGTGAGTAGCTCTCCAAGTACTGCTGCAGGGTGTCGCTTCTCCAAGTAGCGCATGTTTCGGCATCCACTTCCTTTGCCTCGCCAGATAACGTGCGGAATACGAGATCGTGCCGCTCCCTGAAACGATGAAACCATCCCTCGGAGGCGACAAAGTCTTCAATGTCCAAGCGCAGGGCGAAATCTGCTACCTTGGCCATGATGATAGGGCCGCTCAATGCGATACTCTGGGCTCCCATTTCTTTAACCCAGATAATGCAGCTTCCCTGCAACCTCTTGCAACTTCCCTGCAACTTCCAATCTCATTAACCAGTACCATTTGTAAACTTCTTGAACATATAATCCACACCCAAGTAATTAACTACCTGGAAGATCATAACATTATACATAAATATCAGCATGGCTTTCGCCGAGGATACTCATGTGACACGCAGCTCGCCAGCTTCATTCATGACATACATTCAGCTCTCGACGGTGGATCCCAGGTTGATGCTATTTTCCTCGACTTTTCTGAAGCTTTTGACCGTGTCCCTCATCACCGGCTTCTAACCAAACTGTCTAGGCTTAACATTCACCCTAACATTTTGGCATGGGTAAAAGATTTCCTTTCTTCTAGAACACAGTTCACGTCCGCTAACAATTGTAACTCTTCCTTCAGACGAGTAACTTCTGGAGTCCCACAGGGTAGCGTACTTGGTCCACTACTGTTTCTAATCTACATTAATGACTTGCCATCCTGTGTCTCATCCCGAATTAGAATTTTTGCTGACGACTGTGTGATTTACCGAATAATTTCCTCTGACAATGACCGGAAAGCTTTGCAAACTGATCTAAATGCTATTAATGCATGGTGCTCATCTTGGCTAATGACCCTAAACTGCTCTAAAACGAAGTCTACGTCTTTCAGTAAACACGTAACCCGGATTCCTACCTCCTACGTGTTGAATAATACTACTGTTGACCTCGTCTCCACTTATAAATATCTTGGAATTCATTTGCAACCTGATCTGACATGGCACTACCATATAAAACTTACCCTGGCGGCTGCTAACCGGTCTTTCGGATTTCTCAAGCGTAACCTTAAACAGGCTCCTCCTAACATACGCAAACTTGCATTTACTACACTAATACATCCAAAATTAGAATACGCATCAGCCATTTGGGATCCCGAATATGCTTACATCATAAACGACATTGAATCACTGCAAAATCGTGCCGCTCACTTCATATTTTCAGATTATTCAAGTCATTCCAGCGTCACAGCACTAAAACGCCGAGCAGAGCTACCCGAACTATTCCATCGTCGCAAACTTGCACGCCTATCACTTTTCCATAAACTTTATCACCACGTGTCACTTCACAGCGATTTCTTCGAGCCACCTGCCGTTATTTTTCCTCGCCGCGATCACCCCTACAAAGTTAAACGCTTAAACTGTAAGTCATCTGCTTTTTCCAAGTCATTCATTCCGCGTACCACAATCGATTGGAATAATCTACCATCACACATTGCCTTAGAAAAAAACGCCACGAAATTTCAAGAACTAATTCAAAATACTGACATCATCTAACTTTTGCTCTTTTACTTGTTTTTCCCTCTTTTCTATAACGTGCAGAGCACACGTGTAGTATTTTTACCTTGATTCAGCTTATTTGAGGTGTGATGAGTGAGTGTATATTTTTTATTCGTTTTTGAGTGTACGCTTTATTTTTTTTTTATCAAGTGTATTATTTTTTCTTGCATTTTCATAGGTTGTTCACTGGGTACTTATCTGTATTCCAATGATTTGTTGCCTATTCTTTTCTCTATTTTTGCTGTTTTTACCAATTACTTGTTATAACATATATCTCAACCTTAGTCTGTATTTAATTTGAATTTTTTGACCTTTTTTTTCGTTTTTGACGTTTATTGTTTGTAATTTTGCTCATGTAACCCCCCCTATGTAATACCCTCTCACGAGGGCCTTTAGGGGTATTATGAATGAATCAATCAAAGCTGACTCCAGTTCTGGGAACTTCGCTGTCCTTAGCCTTTTTCGACTGGCGCCAAAATCCTCGGCTTCATAGGCGTTTTCATTGGCCGTCCTGTTGCGTATGTAGGTTGACAACGTGCTCGGAGGTATGCCGTGCTTTCTCGCAATTTCGTATTTGCTCGAGTTCCCTTGGTCAACCTCTCGCAAAATCTCCACCTTCTCCTTGACAGTCTTCGCGCAGTAGTTTCCCCGCGGCATCTTGCAACTTCGATGCGGAATAAGATGGATTGACGGTGTGAACGAACAACGTGCTCGAGGAACAAAGTGACGCTGCCGGGCGCGGCCTAGGACTGCTAGGACTACTCCGCCGACTCCTCAGCGTGCCGCGGGTCCCACGTATGCAAGTTGCGCCAGGCGCCGAGATAGCGAGAGGGCTACGGAAAAAAAAAAATTGCTCCCTGGATTTCGGAGGCCATACTTTGCTCGTCCTTTGCTCGGAGGCCACTTAAAGCTCGAAAAAGCGGTCGTGCCACCTATCGTTTGGCCGTAAAAGCTTCCACTAGTGTTTGACGATGATGACGCCCGGCGGCGCGCGCTTCGAATTATCCGTAGAGGCAGCAATTTCTGTTCGAATTAACGAATCGTTTTACACATGGTCTCCTATGCACTGCAGACCGGACTGCGGCGACATCGCGGCTGTGGCGGCTGCCTTTCCGATGGAGGCGGAAATGTTGTAGGCCCGTGTGCTCAGATTTGGCTGCACGTTAAAGAACCCCAGGTGGTCTAAATTTCCGGAGCCCTCCACTACGGCGTCTCTCATAATCATATGGTGGTTTTGGGACGTTAAACCCTACATATCAATCAATCAATCGGACTGCGGCAACCATTTCGAATTATCCAATATTTCGAATTAATGAGGTGTGAATTAACGAGCTTTCACTGTATTTGTTGTTTTACTAAAGGACGTTGAATTTTCTCACAATTTGCGGCACTTTTTGCGCTTACTCATCCAATATGATACAACGGTCTGCCCATCAGCATGGTCAATGAGCAGATGCAAAAAGCATAAAACGTTTCAGCATAGGAAAAGGTGTCATCCTGCAACAGCACGCCTGCTGATATATTTTCGCAAAACGCATTTCACATGATGTCACCAGACAACTGGCACCAAAACTGAACCTACTCAATGTGCAATCTTTTATAGCTTCACTGGCATCACAAACCTATATGCCAAGCTAAAAGTTACCTTTCCAGTTCTCTGCCATCGTGCAAGTTTATTCACTACAGCAACAACACCAGAACATGCTTTGTTGAGTTTATTTCTTTGGATGGTAAGAGCATTTGGCAAGAGCATTTGGATGGCAAGAGACAGTATTATAGAATGTAAATTGCAATGCTACAGGAAGACATTATTACAGCGACCTCTGTGCTGAACAAAACCTGAAGGGCCAGTAGAATGGGTTAGATTTATGAGAGCTTCCATCTACTGAAAGGCTAAGCTGAAAGATTCTAAAATGCTTCTTTTTTTTTAACGGCAACTTCTTCATTGCATACAACAAATAAGTTGTACAGCCCAAAAACGTTGCCTAGAAAGAATGAACTACAAGAGAAACAAGAGCTAGTGTTCTTACTGACTCACACATCACAAATGGGTAGCTATCAAATTGCCATTCCTAGTTCAGGCCCACACCTGCCACATCACCACACACCGCTTGACATTTTTGTGGTTTACTGAACCCATTGTTTCATATCATAATCATATAGTGGTTTTGGGACGTTAAACCCCACATATCAATCATGAACCCATTGTTTCGCTCTCGGAAGCAAAACTGCCAGAAATGTCCTGCAGCTTTTTTACTTGAATCAAGAGGTTGCTTCTTGGGACGTCTTACTTTAAAAGCAAGCGCTGTTTTTGCTACACCACTACTCCCCGATTGCATTTACAACTTGCAGCTTTGTGTCTTGCATGATACCATTGAGCAGGCGTTTCGCGGTCTCTGTTGGGAATGCTCTGAAAGCTTGCCAGCCGGAGCCAACCAGGAGCATGACTTGAGCTCGAAAAACGGATAGAATATACACAGCAGCAGAAAGTCCTAGTCACTGCGCACTGCGAAAGCCACCAATGCAAATCACCATGAAGCTAAAAGCCTCTTCCGCACTGCTCGTAGTTACATTTACCGATGTTTTTTTTGGCAATAAACAAATGAAAAAAACTACCAAAACATTACATGAGTGTTCCATGCTAGCGTCTGACAAGCAAATGCTGTACACCACACAAAGGCTAACCTGTCTTTGCTGGGGATAAAAACTTTCTGTACACCGAAATAGCACGATGATCGGAGGACAGCACCAAAGTTCATTGGATCCTGCACAAAGAAAGGCGAAAAAGTTGCACTGACCAGTCGTAAGTCTTCTGGTGCATGTACGAAAATTTCTGTCAGCACACTATACTAAAAGGCAGGAGGGTCAAAAGGAGAACAGGATGCTTTCATGTCAAAGCACACTGATCACGGCAACAAGGGTGAACACACACTAAAGTGACTGAGAAGTCTAAATGCTCATTAACTGCAGGATCAAATAATTACCAACTCATCGAATAATTTAACTGACTGGTACATACTGATGAAACAGCCAGGTAATAGATTCGAGTATTTATTTTTTCAACCAAATCACTATTTACTTCAGACTTAAAATTCACAATCGACACAAGCCCAGTTAAAATGTTCACATTACCTGTATCCTATCCATGAAAAGCCACAGTGGCCTGCCAGGGTCCTCCCCAACATCACTGTGCAGAAATAAAAATGAAATGGTGGAGGCGGTGATTCTAGCAACAAGCCACACTAGCTTACATTGTAGCACAAGCAATTTACATTTCTACAAATGTGACCACAGCTTGTTTGAAGACTATATTTAAGCAAACAACTACATAAGTATTAGGCAGAAGGTTCTACGAATAGGGCACAAGAGCTTTAACCTACAAAATATATAGTGCATCGACATTTATAACATTTTAGGGAGCCCCAGATTTCTCCACTGCACAGTGTTAGCAAAGTTCCGAAATTGTTGCATTGTTGTTTTGTTTTTTCAAACTTTGAAAGCTTCAAGCCACAATGTTAAAATGCCTAGAAGAATAATTTGGCAAAGCAGTGTGCGCGCAGTGTTCAATAAACCAGAAAAGAGCATCTTTGTGCCTTTCATTTGTGGCACAAACGTTTATGTACAAGACTTGCTTTTGTCAGCTACACTCAAAACTCATTCAAACAAAGTTGTACATTGCACATAAATAACTTCGTTATATCCGAAAATTCGTTGATTCCTAACACTGTAACTATAGCAAGACTAATACCTATTTATTTAGTTTGTTATAATGAATATTTCATTATATCCAGGTCTGAGTGTATATCGATGACAAGAGAAAAGCTACAGCCAGTATATATATATCAACTAAAGTTGAGATACCTTATTTACTCGCATAATCGGCACACTCGCATATTCGGCACATTCGTATAATAGGCACCCCCAAACTTGGCCGTGATCAGAAACGATTCTACACCCCAGCAGTACAGTTGGAAAGCGGTTCCCGTACATTGAGAAAAAAAAAGGCAAATCGACAAACAAATGAAAAAATTCGAAGTGCAACGACCTAACCAATGTGTTTGCCGAAATAAATCATGAAAAAAAAAGCGTCCATACGCGGAAAAAAACGACTGTTCCATCAATTAAATACCCCCCCCCCCCCCCCTTCCCCATCGCCACGCTCCTTGGAGGCAGTGTGTACAACGCCGGAAGCTCGGTCGTCATAACCACCATCAGAGAAAAAGAAATGCCCTTTCGCAAGCGGTGTATGTTGTGGTCGTGTATTCAACTTTGGTTCCTCCATGGGAAAGTACGCAAGCTACACGGCTGTATTTGAACTGGAGGCAGTGCAGCACATGCTGGAGCACGGCAACAGGGCTGCAAGCAGACATTTCGGTGTTGAAGAAACCAGTATTCGATACTGGAGGGACGAAGAAGAAAAACTTTAAGCGACAAAGAAGACACAACTAGCTTTCGGCAGTGCCAAGACCGGCAGGTATCCTAACGTCGAAGAGCAGCTGGTCTGGCATATACAGGAGCTATGACGAGACGGCTGTGCTGTGTCATCAGATATTGTGCAGACTGAGGCACGCAGAATAGCCTGAGCACAGTGCACTGAAGCAAAAGAGCTCAAAGCCAGCTCCGGATGGAGAACTCGTTTCATGCGGCTCCATGGCCTCGCACTGCCAAGGCGAACCACCTTGTGCCAGAGCTTGCCCGCAGCATATGAGGACGAAGCGGTGGACTTCCACCGTTTCGTTATAAAGCAACGACAGCAGGAAGACTTCATTTTGTCCCAGATCGGCAACGCGGATCAGACCCCCCTATGCTTTGATATGCCGTGGAACACGACAGTGGACGAGAAAGGTGCACGGAGCGTCAACATCAGAACGTGTTGCGCTGATAAACAACGATGCACCGTAAATGCTGGCAGTGGCAGCGAATAGGCGCAAGCTACCGCCTTACGTTATCTCTAAACATAAGACGCTCCCAAAGGCAAATTTCCCTTAAGGCATCCATGTCAGAGTCCAGGAAAAAGGCTGGATGAGCGCGGAAGTCATGGTGGATTGGGCGAAAACAGTCTGGGGTCGGCGGCCGGCTGGTCTGCTGTTCTTGTCTAGGCTTGTCCTGGACAGTTTTCGTGGGCACCTAGTAGACCGCGTAAGAGATGAGCTAAAGGAGCTGCACACAGATCTGGCAGTGATTCCGGGCGGCCTCACATCAATACTGCAGCCTTTGGTCGTGTCCTTGAATAAGCCTTTCAAGAACAATGTTCGAAGGCTGTGTACACCACCTGGATGGCTGGAGGACATCAGCTGACTCCAAGTGATAGGATTAAGAGGGCACCTGTGGAAATGCTGTGCGCTCGGACTCCAAATACGGAAAAGGAAGAACCCCTACGACTTTTGTGTGAATAAATTTTACGCGTGTGTGTGCAGTTGACGGCTCTTGCTTGTTCATTAAAAGGTACGTAGGTATGTTTGTTTTATGCTGAATTAATTAGTAAACGATAAAGTCCCCTTTTACTTGACAAATGTGCACATTTAAAACGCAAAAACAGAGTCGAATAATTTTTCGAGAATTTTAACCCGCGTTATTGGTGCACCCCTAACTTCGAATTGAATTTTCTAAAAAAAAAAAAGTGGGCCTATTATAAAAAGTAAATGCGGTATTCAATATTTAAAGTTCTTGACGGGGCCCCATTTCAAGTAAACTTGTATTGTAACCTACAGACGACCACTTTCCTGAATTCAAGGCCACGTTTGACGGCATAAAAAAGTGCATGAAAAGAAAAAGTTAAGAAACTAAACACGACATAAACTACACAATGCTAAAATGATAACTGCTAAGTAATTAAGAATCTCTGAAACATTACCATAGCTTCACCCGACCACTGTGGTTTATAATGGGCATCTCCAATGCCTTTGAACTTGTCTGTTCAATGTGCAAAAAAATAAAATACTGAAAATGCAGGTGGTGATGCTGCATTGAGGTTCACATGATAGCTTGCCACTACATCCTAGACTTCGACTGCATCTGCCAGGACTGCCACAACACTTTTCTGGCAGAAATAAGTTACGAGGCATTCCTAATGAAACCAGACTTAACATGGCAAGCTTAGGGATACTTTATTAGGGAAATGATGCCAAACTACGAAGAAAAGACATTCAAAAATTAAGTTTTGAACCTCGTTTTTTCTTAAATTCCTAAACGAAGAGCTTACGATTGTAAAGTTAACAACAGCAAAGCTGTCAAAAACTGATTCGTGAACATAAACAACTTTGGTGCCTTGGTTAGGCGTCTCATTAAGGTTATCTTAGTTCGGTGCAGCAGTTTCATTAATTTCGAGCCCTTCACCTTTTGTCAAAGCAGCCCATAAGAGTCTCGCCTTGCTGTACAGGAAGTTGGGACACATCCAGGCACACGCCCTGCACGATACATGCCAAACCTTGTTCTACAAACACTTGATGAACAAACAAAAATTACATGTGACGTGGTAAATACTAAGAAACAACTGTGTGCTCTTGTTTTCCATGGTAAAAAAAAAAAAAAACTACTCATGCCTCTGATTATGAGAAGAGCGAACGTTACCACAACAAGATGAAATTTCACAATAAAACAGTTATCACAAGACTCTATGCTGCCGTCTTCAAAGTATGTTTACCTCAATGGCATGCCCTCTACTGTCCACATGCACTTAATAAACAGCATTCACCTAATGGCTCAACAAGAATTACAGGACGACAGCCTTGGCCTGAACTAATAATTTAGCTAGTTCATGCTGTAATGCACCCAACTTCCCTCGACACCATTTTCTTTAAACCAAAACTTTAATTAGATGACTGGGTAATAAGGATACAAAGCAATGAATAAACAAGTTGATAAGGCATTTGACACTATAAAAAAACAGCGCTGCGAAATCTTGGACACGTAAAGACAAACTGAGGCGTGATGTCCTGGTTCTCTTTGCACTCACGACACAAGGAGGAGAAGGAGTCGTGACTTCACATGCGGCATCATTACGCATGTGGCGATGGGTCGCCTCAAAGTTCTGGAAACCATTAGCAACCGAAGACACCCCACTGAATGATGCCGGGCACAGCACTGAACACACAATGTTGAATAGGCAAGGTAGTCAGTGTTTCGAACACTGTGCACTCTGCGTGCAGAACACTCCCCCCGTCTAGTGTCGACTCCCATTGCAAACCACCGTAGATCATGACTACACTAGAAGCACAACTTAGATAACAGGTCTGTGGAACGTATTCCCTGTTTCATCCTTAACTGCCTTGACTTCTACCTTTTGCACTCTCCCATGCATTCTGGGAAGACTGTGTCACGATTCCTACAGGCCAGTTGCTGCAGGCGGCCTGGCTACTTTATAAGATGACATGGCCTTTCTTTAAATTAGGCTTTGGTAGTTGCCACTTGCGCCGTTGCTGCAAAGTTTAGAGGAAGGGAGTGCAAATGGGCTTCCAAAAACAATCACCCAAGCTCTGCACTAGTTAGTTGCCAGTGCCGCTTACATAAGTTGCCTGTGTCCAGTTTTTCAGGGACTGATGCATTGTTCACCTGTTTTTGTGTCAGAAAAGTTGCTGGAGCGAGAAGATAGGGATAATCGGGGTCATATGATAAGGAGGTTAATGACCTGGTATTGATGATGGCAGACACTTTTGCCATGAAGGTCTCAAGCTTGTCGTGCGTTAGGAGATAATGCCAGTTCTGAATGAACACACTAGGCGGCGTGTGATGCCAATCATTCGCTGCCATGCTCTGCCCGTATGAGAAGCATGTGGTGGGCTGAATTCCCAACAGCAGCCTTTCTCGCAAAGAAAGTTGCCAATGTTGGAACGATTGAGGCTCTTGGTAATATTTCCTAGTTCCCCGCACACTCCAACAAAGTTTGCCTTGCAGTCAGAGCGTATAAGCTTGACAGGTCCTCGTATCGCCAAGAAAGTATGAAAGGCATCTCTGCCATGTCAAGAGACTCAATCAGTTGGATGTGCACAGCACGAATACTGAGGCAAGTAAATATGACTGTCCAGTGCTTGCTGTTGGCTATGCCACCTCTTGTTGGGTAGGATGCCATGCCCCACTGGCATCACACACAGGCATGCCACTGCCTCTATGGTTTTCGTGGACGCATCCGAGAAGACGTCAAGTTCGTTGCATCGTGCCTCGCGTAGCGACAATGGTGCACATGATCGTGCAATCAAAAAATCGTGTAATGCGTGTAGTGAGGTTTCCCTGTCAGATACAATGTGCATATGATCGTGCAATTAAAAAATCGTGTAATGCGTGCAGTGAGGTTTCCCTGTCAGATACGTCGTCCCACTGTCGTCGCTTCTTTTCTAAAAAAAAAAAGCACGCTGCTTATCGAAACTGGTTGGACGGGCGAATGGACGCACGGGCGGCCACACAGACGCACACATGGACGGACGGATGCTTCGCCCCACTCTCCATCATTCACTCCGTGGATATACTGCCATTTTTTCGTTTGTCGAGATATCGTAATGAAATTTTCAAGGTACGCTGATAGCAAAGCCATTTGAATATTCACAAAATTTCATGCATTTATGTTCACTGGTAAATGGGTTTTTTAGTCAGGCTCTGGTGAATTTGGTGAATGTGCTAGCAATGTGAAATTCACCATGATGATTCCTAGATGAGTGCTCTACACTACGACAGAGCCCTTTTTTAAAATTTCCTTGATGAAACTTTTTTGGCAGAGCACTGGATTTAGTGTCTGGCTTTCAGCAATAAAACTTCAATTATATTTTTACAAATTACTGAAACAAAAATCTGAAAAGGCGACTTAGTGTGCGGGCAATTTACTAAGGTACATAATAAAACAAATCTGATATAAATCAGATGAACGGTTCCAGAGATATCACCCGACTAAACAGCCTCGCTGGCCAAAAAAGCCATTTTGAGAAAACACTTTGAAAGTTTCGAATCACCCTGCATAGTAGGTAGATGTGTCCTGTGGGACTACTTTCCTTTGCCGCTTTTTCTGCTTGTCGTACAGCAGGTCGCTAAGAACATCCCCTTGCACGAGAAAATATTTTTCGCCCTCAGTCGTAGCAGCGGCATCTTCAGGTTCAGGCTTGATCCGAAACTTCCTATGAATCGCCGGCATAGCGCACAGCTTTATTTGCACAGCCGCACGTTCACAGTCTTCCACGGATAACTCCTCGCACGTCCAAAAACGTATCTGCAAATGCACATTCGACGACGTGGTCACACTGTTCAGGGCCATTATCCCTGCGTTTAGTGAGCGAGACGCATTAGGTGCACTTGAGCACGAAACACCAACACCAGCTTCACTTGAGACGATGGAGCCTTGCTCCAAAAGTGTAACAATCTCGACAACGCGAGAAGTGTCAATGCAGTCATTGTCTTGCAGAGACAAAGCAGAAGCTGCTCCGCTGGCCGCGCGTTGGCACGTGAACAAGCCGCGCCATGCGTACGAGTTTCATCTGACACTTTCTTGAACCGAATGCATGCAGAGTCTCAAACTCCGTTTTGCCCATCGTGACTGACAGCGCAACAATCGACATCTCAATCCCTGAAACAATTTCATTCATAATGAAAACTGACTACGCAACAAACTTTGGAACCCATGCCAGAGCCAAAATATCATGTTCGTTTCATGCAGGTCTGTTACTGCGAGAAGCAAACAGTACAGTAATCCAGCTCACCTGGTGAACTTCTCTGCCACACCACTGATGCAGAAGGTTCTGCGGGCAGCCACTGACGGGCAGCTCCTGCTCCTTGGCCAGGTCCAGTATCTGGAGTAGCAGCGGACTCTGTTCCAGCCTGCCTGCCTTGGACAGCTTGCGTTCGTCCACATGCAGCTCATACAAGATGCGCTTGCGAGCACGCAGCGCCAGCAGCACGGGGTGCAGTCCAAACACGCGTTCACCACCAAGGCTGGCTTTCGGCTTGTTAGTCTGACGCTGCTCGGATGTCTTAAATACTGGCCTTCTGGTTGAAAAAATCCCGCGACAATGTGTGACACAATGCATACGGCAGCACTGCCTGCATAATTAGCCCAGTGAGAGCTTACGACAATAACGCATATAGCATATATTATATATAGTATATACAGCATATATAGTATAGTACATATAGTATATAGGTAACGACAATATAGCATATAGGAACTGCTCACTGCGCTTGGCCCGCGCACCCCTCGCTAGCGGCCCGCACATGCCTGCCTTCATCCAATATTTTTCATGAGGTACCCATGCCGTCAATATGTGTTGAAATATAAAACAGTGCAACAAGATTGCTTAATTAAGAATCTGAGTCCAAATTTCTGGGATTCTAGGAGTCTGTATCAATGTTCCTGGAGTCCAACGACTCAATTCGTTCCAGAAATGACCCATGAACGAGACTGAGAAAGTATTCTTTCATATGCGCTATTAGCTGACGTACCCTTCAATTCACCCCTGCAATGCTGATTATTGTCCCAGTCCTAGCGCACCTAATTTTGTGACTACCGCCACCTAATGTCATTTTAAGAACCCTGAGACAGGCAAAGCAGCCAGAGAGAGTGATCAACAGCTTCACTTTAGAGTCCTTTGCAAAATAAAATGTAATAGTACAAACAATGAATTATGTTTGCAGGTAGAATGTTAAGGTCCTGCTTAAACTCGTGTATTGCGATTGCTTTGGCGCAATATGTTTGCAGGTAGAATGTTAAGGTCCTGCTTAAACTCATGTATTGCAATTGCTTTGGCACAATATGCTCCTGTTCACATGTCTATACATAGTGTGCACGTGCGTCACGCAGCGCTGATTCGTCACTTCCGAAATGCGCCACAGACATGCCTGGGTACCTACTGACTCCGTGGCCGACGCTGCCGTGTTGTTTCCTTGTGCATGCGCCCGTTAAGTTTTGCCTAACGATGCAAGTTTGAGCATTTATCAGCTGCAGGTGAGGAAAGTTGATATAGCAGTCCACGAAGAGGGAGCAAAGCGCCAGGGTGTTCTGTTTGCCGAAAGTTATTACCTAAAATTGAGAACGCACATTGCGATTTTCCCAATATCACCAGCGTGTTTGGCTGGCGCAGATTAACAAAAACGACTTGAAGAACCAGTGATATTTGCGTCTTTAGGTGTAACTTCATTACGGGTAAGTGCTATGTCCAAGCACGTACCTGCAAATAGAGATAGGTACTGTATATACAAACTTGTCCGCCACCGCTGCGTGCACAATCAGCGTCTCAGGGAGGCGGTTAGAATTGTGAAGGCCATCGCGGGAATTCGGGTATTGCATTCAAACAAACGGCGAAAACGGATGTGAAACGACATTCGTTCACTCCCGACTTGAAGTACAGCCGATCGGTTTGAGTTGGGGGCTCAGGTTTTTTGAAAATTGGTCGATTGATTCCCTAAAACAGTCTATCATTTTTAGAGACTACTGTACATTAGCGCATAATAACAAAAGTAATATACAAGGTAAAAAATTAGTCAAAACAAACGCGAAAAAAAAGTGACCGGCATCAGCTCAGCATGCACCACGCGAAGTCTCTACCTTGCATAATATATTCCTCGACTGTTTTCACAAATTCTAATCAAAGACGCTCAACATTAGCACTGTTTAAAACACTCGGGGAGCCGCACTGCTACTTTGGTGGTGTGGGCCACAGCAATATATTAAAATTGTTAATAATATATCTCCTGTAAACTTTCCTCTGCACTATGACTCATTTTCGATGGAAGCTGTGCGCTTCGCTAATTCACCTTTAAGATTGCGGCTCGAGTGACTTTGAGCTTTCACTTGTTTTTCGACCACGCGATTTGTAGTGACAGCGAGATAATGGGCCCTCTTAGACCGTGGCGGGTAGCCGGTGTACGCGGTGGCTGGTATACGTCACACGTTTTGATTTTCTGATTTTGTATCGAGTGAACAAGCGAGTTCTTCCTGACCCGATGAGCTCGTTAAAGCATGACAACGAAAAACCACACTGCTTCTCTTTTAACATCATGCACAGCAACAGATGACTAGCCCCAACAAACCGCGTTGCAGCACGCAAACTGCTGTAGGTACCCAGCGAGGTACCCGGGCATGGCGGGAGATGGCGAAAACAGCAGAAGTGACATCACATGAACACTATGTATAGGGAGCTTGCATCAACGGCGGTGACGCTATGCGCTCTGGGTAGGCAGTCATTTTTTTGTCAGAGGCGGCCAGAGAGTGCAGCAGCGCAGTCGTGTTTGCGAGCGTTGGCGTAGCTTGCAAGCGTGATCGAGTGCGAGCACAACGCAAATTTAACTCCAAGAAGTGTCAAGCACGATGTCAGCCTCTCCGGAAGACTACACCGCAGCGCTGTGCTAGAAAGACCTCGAGTGGTACAAAAGAAGAGACGAGAAATCGCACCGAGTGGACCCATTCACGCTTCGTGCGGGCGACTGTGTTAGTGACGTAGACTTGTGGCCACGCGTCGACAGCTCCGATATTCATGGATTTCTCGTTCCAAGAACGAGTTTGAAAACCCGGGAGCAGATGAAGTCCAGAAAGGCCCTCGAGGGTCACAACTTTTTTGAGAGTAGCTGGTTGTGGGAGCCGTGGGTGAATAAATTCGCCGCCGACACCGTGGTCGTCGTCACTCAATTAAGAGGTGTTAAATTACTTGAGTTTGCCACAGATGCTAATGCTTGTTTCTGTTCCGAATTATTTCTCAATGTGTTCACAAGGCACCCGTCGACATCTTGTTCATGGGCAAGAGTGATGGCGAGATCCTTGCCGCAGACTGCACATGCATGGCCAGGAACAGCGAAGCCTGCTCGCATCCCACTGCGTTGTTATTATACGTAAAGTACGACGCACGTGCATGAGAAGAGTGTTCTCAATTTTTTTTTAACACGTCTTACTTGAGTGACGACGGCCACAACGTCAGCGGCAACTTTCTTCACTCACGGCTCCCGCACTCGGCCACTCTTCAAAAAGTTGTGGCCCACGAGGGCCTTTCTGGACTTCATCTGCTCCCGGGTTTTCAAACTCGTTCTCGGAACAAGAAATTCATGAATATCGGAGGTTTCGATGCGTGGCCACAACTCCACGTCACTTACACAGTCCCCCGCACGAAGCGTGAAAAAGGGTCCACTCGGAGCAGATTCTCGTGTCTTCTTCGTATCGCTCGAGATCTTTCTGGCGTAGCGCTGCGGTGTAATTTTTCGGTGAGGCTGACATCGTGCTCGACACTTCAAGGAGTTAAATTTGCAGCGCGCTCGCACTCGATCACACTTTCAAGCTACGCCAATGCTTGGAAACACGACTGCGCTGCTACACTCCCCTGCCGCCTCTGACAAAATATGGCTGCCTACCCAAAGTGCATAGCATTGCTGCAGTTCATGCAAGCTTCGTATAGATGACTTGCACAGACATCACAGAAAGCGGCTTGTTAGAGCACCAGCACGTGGGGAAGCGACGTTTTCAATGTCACAATAATATTGTCAACACGTCACCTGAATTTTTTTACATTATTGGCGCGTGACGTTCTTTGCCACGGTTTTACATAGAAAATTGTTTGTCATCGAAGCAGCCATCGTAGAACAACAATTCCTTTCAGGAACATGAAGCCATGGTGTTCATTCATACATGGTGTTCATTTGATGTCCCACCGTTTTCGTCCTCTCCTGCCATGCCCCGGTACCTCCCTGGGTACCTACAGCAGTTCGCGTGCTGCAGCGCGGTTTGTCGAGGGCTCGTCATCTGGTGCTGTGCACGGTGTTCAGAAAGAAGCTGCTGTGCACAGTGTTCAGAGAGAAGCCGTGCGTTTTTTTTTGTTGTCGAACTGTTGGCCGCGCTTGTTCACTCGATACGATCCCAGAAAATCAACAGTTTGACACGTATACCAGCCATCGCGTACACCGGCTGCCCACCGCGATCTATGAGGACCCATTATCTTGCTTTCACCACAAATTGCGTGGCCCAAGAACAAGCCAGAACCAAAGTCTCTCGAGACGCAATTGAAAAAGTGGATGAGCAAATTTTATTATATTTCTACTGTCCACGCCATCAAAGTAACAGTGCAGCTCCCCAAGTGTGCCCCGCCACGGTGGTCTAGTGGTTAAGGTACTCGGCTGCTGACCCGCAGGTCGCGGGATCAAATCCCGGCTGTGGCGGCTGCATTTCCGATGGAGGCGGAAATGTTGTAGGCCCGTGTACTCAGATTTGGGTGCACGTTAAAGAACCCCAGGTGGTCGAAATTTCCGGAGCCCTCCACTACGGCGTCTCTCATAATCAAATAGTGGTTTTGGGACGTTAAACCCCACAAATCAATCAATCAATCCCCAAGTGTTTTAAACAGTACGAGCCTCTTTGATTGAAATTTGTAGAAACGGCCGAAGAAAATGTGCGAAGTAGATACTTCGCGTATTGCGTGCCGTGGTAATGGCGGCCACTTATTTTTTTCACGTGTGCTTGGACATTTTTTTTTCTTTGTATTTTACTTTTTGTTGTGCGCTAATGTACAGTGGAGTCCCTGAAAATTATGGAGACCGTTTCAGGGAATCAATCAACCAATTTTTAAAAAACCTGACCCCCCAACTCGAACCGATCGGCTATACTTCAATTGCGAGTGAACAAATATTGTTTCACATCCATTTTCGCAGTTGTTTGTTTCAATGCAATACCCAAATATCTGCGATCGCCTTCACGATCTTAAACGCCTCCCTGACAAGCTGATTGTGCACACAGGAATCATGAACAAGTTTGTATGTACAGTAAGCTAACTGTTTGCAGGTACATGCTTGTATATTGCCCTTACCCGTAATGAAGTTACACCTGAAGGCGAAAATATCACCGAGGTTCTTCAAGTCACATTTTCAGATTTGATTTATATGTGGGGTTTAACGTCCCAAAACCACCATATGATTATGAGAGACGCCGTAGTGGAGGGCCCCGGAAATTTCGACCACCTGGGGTTCTTTGACGTGCACCCAAATCTGAGCACACGGGCCTACAACATTTCCGCCTCCATCGGAAATGCAGCCGCCGCCCCCGGGATACGAAAAGTCACATTTTCAGCATGGGGAGAAATGACCGAGGCTCGTGTACTTATGTTTGGGTGCACGTTAACGACCCTCAGGCACTCCTGACTCCTCTTGCACTAAAGCATCTCTCATATAACGGTTTTGGGACGCAAAACCACGACAATTATTATCATTATAATTAAAAAATAACAATAACAATGACAATAGTGAGGTCAGCGCCGTGAAGTCGTTCTTTGTCTATCTCGTGACTGCACACTGGTTTCGTGCTTTTATAACTTTCACGACTCGCGACAGAGTTGTGAAACTAGATACCTATTGCACAGCGTAACAATACCCCACCTGCGCTTCAGGGAAGCTGGCTTGTCTTTTTGACGCCTCGAATGTATGGCCATAAGATCCCCGCTGAGGGCTTCCCACTCCTCGGGGTTCGACTGACTCGAGAACCAAGCGCTCGAGGCAGGGCTAGCACCGAGACGCGACGTCTTCAGGAGTTCCCTGATGCACACCTGCAGAGGCACACCCCAGGTAAATATACAGGAACATTTAAAAAATGGCGTATTTCATAGTCTTAAAATCTACTAGGAACGCTGCAAAAGCGGCAAATGCTGGCTACCGGGCCTATAATCACGTGTTCTCTATCGATAGAATTATACAGTTCGCAAGGGTTCACCAAAGGTTCGCAAATACGTAAACTTGCTTCTGCAGCACACAAGACTGCAGCACGGTAACTTTTCTAAGTTTACTTACTGCGAGAGGACGAGCCATTGCCGTGAAAAGTCAGTTTAAACAGCGGTCAACGGAGTCGAGTACAACAGCCCAAAACACGAGCACGCATGCGAGCACGTTTCTGTGGCGCTCAAATCGCGCGTTTTCTCGAAAGCGACAGCAGCGCTAATCAGGCGCGAAATGCAAATATACAACTACAAAAAAATGTTGTGACCTCCAAGATTACCTTCAACAACGTAGCGCCCATCATAGAGTAAAGGTAATGCCAATCTCGAAAGCTAAAAAAATCTTCTTTTTTTTAATTTCAAGCAAAGTATGCACAAAAATATTGTTTAGGCAACGCAAATACTGCTACAATGTTTTTACTTGAAAGTATGAGATTAAGTGACATGAAAATATGAATCACTAATCACAAATCCCCAAGGATTTAGTTTCGGTTTCGATTCTTTTTTTCCTGCTATCGACCGTTTGCGCGGCGAACGGAGGAGTGGCAGCTTTCAACCGCTTCTCCTCGATACGCTCGATAACATGTCGCGGAGCGCGAGCACACCTGCGTAGCGTTCTTATCGGGCTATCGAAAGCGCGGCACTATCAGGTATGCTGCTATCACATGTGAACCTCAGCTCGTCCGGAAAGCAGCATCAGAACGACACGATGTCGGGCGCCGTGCGAGCCACACGGGATGAAATTATCCTCGAAGACATGGTGAGCGAATTCCGAGACTGTATCGCATGCGCACGTACGTTTTTTCTTATCACGGTACCCGCTGGTGGATGGTTTTGTTGTTGTTGTTGTTTACCTGTCTTCAAGTTGGCGCATTACGCGACAGAAAGCATGCTTTCTCTCTGGAGAGTTGTGCGCGACACCGGCTGCTAGCGCGCTCGTGACGTCAAAGGAAACGAGATCAAACCTTGCTGGCGCGCAAATTAACTTCAGCGGTGCTAGAATTCGTGAAGTTGCGTCAACAGGACCAATCGCAACACTCCTCTAGTATTGTTGCCATATTTTTATCGATTTTTTTAATGCGCATTTGGTCTACCGCTCGCCCAACCCAAAAGGCAGTGATGCACTGCAGTGAAGCCTGCTTTAGGTAGTTAAATGGCAATATTTATTATCTCTAGTTTAGTCACACGCTTTCCGCAGCTAAGAGCGATCAGGCGGTGCACGTTATTCTTGTTTGTTATATACTCATAATGCCGCATAAAAGGTAATTGTTTTTATGCAGTGCCTTTTTCGCTGTATTTGATAAGACAATGTTATCGTCCCACCTGTTAGCGTGTCGATAACCCCGCATGTAGTACAGCGTGCGATACCCACCGAGTTTTGTCGGTGACCTTATAATAGCGTGTGAGCCATCACATTTTTTTAACGTTACGTCAATATGTAAACTGTACACTAAGAATGCCAATTCACCAGATTGCCACGAATGCAGTTTCGCCGTTATACGTATACATTTCTGGGAACCACTACAAGCGTCATAACAATGTGGGAGATGTCGAATTCAGTAAAAACAGTATTACTACAAAAGGAACCGTTTTCGATCCAGCCACGTAAGTAAATATTGCTTAGCATTGTACGCTCGAGGGCTATATTTAGAACAAACTAATTTCATGGTTTTGATGAAGGGCGCATGAATTGATATACAGGTGCAGTCGCTGGATCAGTGGCTAGGGTGCTCGGCTGTTGAGTCGAACTTTGCGGGTTATCCCAGCTGTGGCAGTCGTATTTCGATGCATGCAGCTGAAATGGTAGAAGCCGTGTACTGTCAGTGCACCTTAAAGAACTTTGCGGAGCCCTTTATATCTTAGTTATGGGACGTAAAACTCCACATATTATTATTATTATTATTATTATTATTATTATTATTATTATTATTATTATTATTATTATTATTATTATTTATTCAGTCACGGAGCAGTTTGTTATATATCTAACGTCAAAAAAAGAGGAAATTAATCACCAAGACTCTCAGATATGTGCCCTGTCAAAATGGTTTCGACCCCCACCGTTTCACGGTGATGCCTGTTCATGCGTATGTCGATCAACAAAGATCAGGGAAGTTCCGAAGTCCGGGATATATTGCCAGCGTTAGCGTGTGGAACGTTTGTAACTAAGTTATTTGCGAAACAAATTATACGTTGTATGTCCCCGTAAATTCGTTGTAAAAGTGAAGGAATTCGATTGAAGCCGCCGTTGAAGCTTGGTGCGCAAGATGTCGCGGTACTATGAGCTGAAGGTCGCGGGTCCGACTCCTGGCCACGGCGCCCGCATTTCGATGGAGGCGAAATCGAAACGAACGCCCTTGTGCTTAATCCGCAGTCCTTTTACTATACGGTGCACCTCATAGTAATACACTGATTTTGACACATATATATCCCAGTAATTATTGCGCAAGCGAACGTGCTGCTGACCGATTATAAAATATCCGCTTTATTTTGTAGGGATATATGCATATGAAGGCGCATGTTTGTCCCAGTGATGAATTTTAGGAGACGTTGTTTTGTTAGTTTTATTGTGTGCCATTTCGTAGAGGACAAAGTCATTAATTATAGCGCAGCAAGTGTACCCGGTAAATTTCTCAACATTTGCAATCATGTTGAAAAAAAAACTCGTGGATATTGATTGATCGATATGTGGGGTTTAACGTCCCAAAACCACCATATGATTATGAGAGACGCCGTAGTGGAGGGCTCCGGAAATTTCAACCACCTGGGGTTCTTTAACGTGCACCCAAATCTGAGCACACGGGCCTACAACATTTCCGCCTCCATCGGAAATGCAGCCGCCGCAGCCGGGATTTGATCCCGCGACCTGCGGGTCAGCAGCCGAGTACCTTAGCCACTATAGACTGCCGCGGCGGAGCTGCAGCCGACGTTGGCGTCTTTCTTCAGTGTCGCGAGATCTCAGGGCGGTGGTAAGTGGTGGGCCCTCATTACAGCCACTTTGGGAGCTCTACGCGCCACAACCTTCGCTTTCGTGGAGGTGTATGCGAATGTGAGAAGTAGTTAGGAGGCGTTATAACTCGCAAAAAAAAAAAGTGTTACCTAGAGGGCGCTTCAAACTTTGGGCACCCAAGTGAAACTGTCACGCTAAATAATTTGTATAGTATTAGTTATTACGAAACATTTTTTTCATTATTTTCAAGGCTGTTCTTTCACGACTCTAATAGTTTATTCATTTTTGCTTTATTTTCTTTCTTTTTCGCTTTGGCGACAAATTGCAGTATGCTGCACGTCTAGCGTTTTTTTTTTTAATAAAAGGACAAACATTTTTGTTAGTAACATATTTTCATTTTCTGTTTTAGATGGTCCTATAATAAATTATTATAATGCTGCGGGAGCACATAAAGTAAAAAGGAGGAGGATTAAAAGAGGAAGGACAGGAAGGTGGAAATGAAGTAAAAATGGTGGCAAAATATTGTGGCAAAGTTAGAAAAAAACGGCATTTTGACTCATATTGTGGCCTAATTTTTCGCAATGAAGCAGTTCAAATAAAAATATGGCTTTTATATTGTTGCATAATATAGCTTGTCAGTAAAATAAGAAGGAGGTTTTAGAAGAGTAGTTTGTGTTTCGAGGGAGAAAAAAAATTGGCAGATCCCACGTTTATTTATACCAGAGTCTACTACCTGGTAATTTATAATTTACCAGGTAATTACCAGGTAATTTATACCTGGTAATTTATACCAGAGTCTACAAAATTATCTCAATATGATAAAAAGATGGCTTAAAAATATTCATATGACCCTGAACGTAAAGAAAAGTGCGCTCCTTGCATTCTCTTTTCTGCAGCCTATCAACATCTCGTTAATGTACAGTAATGAGCTCATTCCGCAGGCGAATTCCCTTAAATATTTGGGCATCGTATATAATGACACATTAAATTGGAGAAGTCACATTGATGATGTGTACTCCAAGGCAACACGGGCCATGGGGTGGCTACGGAAGCTTTCAAACCGTAAAGCGGGTTTAAAAAGAGATGTGCTAATAATGATATACAAACTTTATGTGTGGCCTATCATTGAATTCGGATGTGCATTATTTTCTGGCAGCGCAGCGTATAAAATGAGACCCCTCATACTGCTGGAAAGAGAAGCGTTGCGTTTGTGTCTGGGTCTACCAAAGTTTGTTGCAAATAACGTGTTGCATACGGAAGCTCGCCTACCTTCTCTGCTAAATAGGTTCAAAATTCTTACTGTGCAGGCATTCTTAAAGATATACAGTTCACACCAAAGACTCTCATTTTATGCTTTCATTCAAGAACCAACTTTGTTCTTCGAAACCCATTGGTCGCGACTAGACACCCCGCAAATAGTATTTGCACAAGCGCTACTAAAGCAACTGAATGTAAAAATTAGACATATTGGTCCAATACACAACGTAAAGTCAATGCTCAGCATACAATTCGATGATATATTTCCTCATAACGCGAAACAATTGGCATATAGGTATTTAAATGACCAGTTAGCAGATTGTCTAGCTCACCTAGAGATAAGCAATATCATAGCGACTGATGCATCTGTGTCAAAAGAAAAGGCTGGGGTTGGCATCTTCTCTCCTTCTTTGGACTGGTCCTTTTCGATTCGACTCCCAGATTATACCCCGGTATTCATGGCAGAATTATTGGCCATTGTTCTTGCCCTACGCAAATTACCCTCAAGCGAATCATTAGCAGTGATCATTACAGATTCGTTATCAGTTGTAATGCACTTTCTGCGGCAGTAAATTCAGAGCTGATGAATACGTTTCGGCATTTAGTACCGAAAAACGTAAAAAAAACTGCATTTGCTATGGGTACCAGGCCACCGCGGATTATATTTGAACGAAATGGCGGACTCTTTAGCAGCAGTATCCTTGGGTGGGCCCACCATTCCAGTTTGCCAGATACGGCTTACGTAACCGCGCTAAGGTTCCGAAATGCTTGCCTGCAATGGGGAAAAGGTAATTTGGATAACTTCAAAGATTTCGAGCATTTGAGCTATTGCTGGAATAAACAGTGGTGTTTATCTCGCCAGTTAGAGGTCACTTATACCAGATTGCGCTGTGCAGTTCCACAACTAAATTATTACCTTAATAAAGCTCAGCTCAAGGCGTCACCGCTATGCATTTGGTGCAACCAAATTGAAACAATTGAACATTTCTTTTTATTCTGTCATCGTTATTCTTATCAGAGAAAAAGATTTTTAGTAGCCCCATTACAAAAGCTAGGAATACAAGTAAATTTACCAGTAATTTTATCACTTGGCGGAGCTTCATTTGGTTACTGCCACAGGGATGTATGCTCCGCTGTGTTTGACTACATCAACGCAACTAAAAGACTACCATGCCAGTGAACCACTACCTTTTCAGATCTTTAGTGTATAATTCATAGTAATGTCTTTCAAAAACAAAAGATGGTTTGACCGCTTGCTCAGCACACATTTTTGTTTTTTTGGTAGTAATATTTTACGCTACTTTTTCAGATTGGCTTCATTTTTAGTTTAGTTTTCATTTAAGTATCCTGCCGCCCGGTTCTTGGCCCATCCCCCTTTGTGGGTAAGCGCCATCCATCAGAGGTCATCAGCATCAGCATCAGATCCCACGTGCAGTGGGAATCGATGATATGCGAAGCACTCATGAGAAATGTTGATATGTCACCTTTAAATTAGCACAATTAACGTTATGATGTGGAGGTAAATGATGTCGTACAGGGATTACGTGTCATGATTATCATGTTTGGATGTGTCGTTCACTTTCGTCATCTATTCACGTCACGTGATACCAAATTTAGTATATCTGAAGCAAGCGAAACGGCCGCGAGCACGCTATGAGCTTGGTATGATCTCATGGTCTTACATGACACGCGTGTCAGGATTATCATGTTTGCACCAGTCATATACTTCCGTCCGTCTTCCATTGACGTCACGTAACACCAAATTTGGTACATGTCAAGCTAGCACAACGGCCACGAGCGCATCATGAAGGGCCCAATATACTCCATGTAGCGCCGACGCGCGTGGGCACAGCGACGCTACGTTAGCAAAACGCAAGCACCCTATAGTCTGACGCCAGGCGCAACCAGCGTCTGTCGACGCGGCCCGATGGCAACCGGCGCGAAATGCGACATGCTGCATTTCGCGCCGATGCGTTACCCAGACAACACTGCGTCTCATTCTTTTCGTTCTTGCCGCGCAGCTTCTTTCGAGAACTGACTGGAAGTGATGATCTCACATTAACGTAGAGCCCTTTGTCGACGACTATTGGATGGTGGTAACCAGTCCCCGACCACGTAGGTGACTTAGAAGTGTGGCAGCTTGGGCTAGTTGCTATGACATGACGATAGTTATAGCGCAAGAACAGAGCGGCGACACAGAGACAAGAAGGACACGAAATACAGGAGCGCAGCGAGTGCTTTGCAGACGCCTCTGCTAGCCATAGTCCCCCTGAGGAAGGAACCAAGTCAGTTCCGAAACGTCAGCTTTATTCACAAACTTTTGGTTGTAGTTTAAATAATTTCCCAGTTTTCAGACCCAACAAGACAGACATCTCTCGATTGTTTAACGTTAAAGAAAGCTCTGTGTTACGAAAAAGTGCTTAACGATTAAGAGTACGTGGTACTCTAGTATATGGGAGAGCAGGAAGCCGCCCCAGCCCGGAGGTCAAAGACTAAGGATGTGTTTCGAAAAAGTGTATAACGATTTTTAGTACTTCGTACTCTACAATAGGAGAGTTCACAGCCGTACCGTAGTCCTCACTCTTGAGGAGGCCCTGATGACAAATTTTACGGCGCGAACCAAGAACCCCAGCCGTCAAGAACTAGAGTGCGCATCATATGTTCAGAAATGTGTTTAACGATTATGAGCACCTGGTACTGTATATACTATGGGAGAGCATAGAGCCATCCCGTGGAAGCAGCAAGGTGGGTTCAAAAAAAGTGGGTAACGATTTATAGTACAACTGGGTACTCTACTATGGGAGAGATGCAGCAAGAACGTCTCACACTGCTGACCAAATGAAAGCGCAACGTTTAAAATACATTCACTTCTAGTGATTCCGAAAAACCTCCGTGCTTTATCTGGTTGCACATCAGAGTTTGGTCACCTATTCAAATAGCTTTTATTGCAATTTGCACTAGAAAGGACGTTAAATGGAATAAAATGAAGTTTAACTTTCATGCTTTAAACAACACAACAACATTGTAAAGAACATCTTTGAAGTAGTGACGTTTGCACTGTGCTCCGAATTCCTTACCGAATTTGTACCCGATAACCGCCTCCTCTATTTTTTTAGTGCCTGGGCGAACGCTCTCTGAAGGCCGTCGAGAGCGCTCTCTGTCTTTAGTAGACTTTTGCAGGAAATTGCAAAAGAAAAGGTCTACGGCAATCCTGGGGGTAGCTCTTTGCTGTTCGAGGCCAGAACGAGAGTATTGTGGACACGCACCGAGCCAAATACGAAGGCACAGACACTGTATGTAGGGCGTGTGGGTAGGAGAAAACGGCTGAACACTTGCTAATGATCTGTAAAGGGCTCTACCCTATTATGTAGTCCAAGATAATGGCGCAGAATTTTTCAAAGCATTGGGGTTTAGGGACAGCAGTGGTGTAGACCAAGGGGCGGGGTGCAACCCCCCCCCCCCCGACATTTTTTGCGTGTCCCCCCCCCCTCTCTCCGCCATTTACCTACCTCTTTTTTTTTTTGTCGCTTCGGGCTGACATGATTTAGAAACAAAGTGGTACTAATATCCCAATATCATTCCTGGGTGCTTTTACGCTGAGTAATGTCTGCAAACGGGAAAATGTGTCGAGGTGTATGTCGAGCCTTTGGCTCTGTGTGATATTTTGGGCAGGAATCTCAGCCGTGAGCGTTGTAACTTAGCTCGGCTACTGGATTAATGCTGCAGCGGTGGTCATACGTGTATACCCACTGGAACAGACCTCGCCGGAATCGATCACTACGATATTTTTCACTAGGCCAAGATTAGTTTCATTGGTAAAAGCCAGACGCAGTTCTAAGGGTTGATAGGCCACGTTCAAGCATATATTCCAGTGTGACTCTTCGTGTGTATGCTCAAATATAGCCAGAGAATAACATTTATATATAACCTTCGTACATTTTGGTAATATCTAAACACACGCACGTACACACACACACACACACGCACACACACGCACACACACACACGCACACACACACACACAAACGTGTGCGCGTGGCAGAATATTTGGCTCATCCACTGAACTTCGCTTGTATGCGAGTGTACAACATATTGATACTTATCTTATACATTATGATACATATCATAATGTCCCCTTTAAAGAGGCTCAGGCTATCCAAGCATTGGCTATAGCGCAATGATATAGTAATTAAGCCGGCAGATAAAGGTGGTGCAGTAGTGGTAATGAACGCCGACAGTTATATTGATAAAGCCTAGAGACAACTTGATGACACCAAATACTACAGGCGTCTATATGACGACCCGCAATCGGTACGTTGACGCCGCAATCACGTCGCAAGCGTTTCACATCGCGATGAACTCAGCAACTTGGTTTGCAGGATTCGCCCACCACCGGCGCCTGCATTCTCATTAGCGACTTAGCGCGGCTTGGAAGGATGCCAGATCATCGGTACGCAGTTGCTGGCGGCTTTTGCACAGTGTTCTCACTGTGCAAAACGATGTTCTTGACTACGGCTAGTAAGGAGCGCGTTTTACCCAATGGGAACTATAAACATTCACGCCTGGTTCGGCCAAGAGGCCGTGGGGGTCGTGCGTTCCCGATGTATGTAGTAGCAGTAGTAGTAGTAGTAGTAGTAGGAGGAGGAGGAGGAGGAGGATGCCACCTTTAGTTTAGTTCTTATAATGTCCGCAGGATGGCGGTAGTTGTATATGCCGAATGCATGATTAAAAGATGGGAGATGGCGGTGCTTGGAGATTTCCGGATATGGATACCTTCATATCAGAGCAGAGGAAAGACGACAGCTTACAGCCGCTATTCGCGGCCGCGCGGGAGTCCGCTGCAGACAATCGTTTTCGCTTACGTGACGGCGCCCTATATAAGACGAACTTCTCGGCTACCGGTGCGCGCTACCTTTTGGTTGTCCCCAAGAGCCTTCGCAGTCACGTATTATCTGCCATGCACGACGAACCAACTTCCGGACATCTTGGATGCACAAGAACACTCTACCGTGCTCAGGAACGCTTTTATTGGCCCCGGATGCGCAATGATACCGAACGGTACGTCGCCAGCTGCACCCAATGTCAGCGTTACAAGCGACCAACTGACGCGCCGTCTGGTCGCCTTCAGCCTGTTTCGCCTCCTAGCACCCCCTTTGAGCAAGTTGGTATAGATCTTCTGGGCCCTTTTCCGCGATCCACAGACGGCAATCGTTGGGTCATCGTTTGCGTAGACCACTTAACCCGTTATTGTGAGACGGCAGCACTGCCGTCGGCCACAGCAAAAGACGTTTCCATCTTCTTGCTGTTTCAAGTTATCCTCAGACACGGACCTCCTCGCATCGTAATCAGCGACCGTGGGCGGCAATTTACCGCGGATATTGTCGAAGAGACCCTTCGTCTGTGCTCATCAAGCTTCCGCCATTCCACTCCATACCATCCACAGACTAATGGTCTAGTGGAACGCACGAACCGAACGCTTGCCAACATGCTGTCCATGTACATCGACTCCGCGCACAAAAACTGGGACACAATTTTGCCTTTCATCACCTATGCTTTCAACACCGCAAGACATGAGACCACTGGTTACTCACCTTTCTTTCTCCTTTATGCTCGTCCACCACGCTATAATCTTGACACTATGCTTCCCTACTCTGCTCATCACAGTGAGCCGATCAACGAGATTCTCTGTAGAGCAGAAGAAGCGCGACGCCTCGCTCGGCTACGCACCGTCACCTCGCAAGACCGATCAAAGATCCGCTATGACGACCGTCACCGACATGTTCACTTCAATCCTGGAGATCAGGTGTGGCTCTGGACGCCTTTACGGAAACGTGGCCTGTACCAGAAATTTCTCGCTCACTATGTCGGGCCCTACGTTATCCTCGAACGCCTCAGTGAGGTCAACTACCGCATAGCACGGCTCACAAGCACTGGACGGCGCTCGGCTAAAACAGAAGTGGCGCACGTCGCTCGCATGAAGCTATACAATGCACGAACCACTGAGTGACTCGCCCGGCGGGCTTCGTCTGCCAACGGGGAAATGTCACGAGCGGTTGCAATGCACGGCGCATACAGCGCGAATGAACATTCAGAAAAAAAGGTGAAGAAGGAAGACGACGTTGGGTGTGCTGTCTCGAGACCCCTTGTGGAAGTAAACGCGAACCATCCAGGCTCGCCTGTTTTTCAACCTTTTCGTGTACTTCTTGCGTGTAACATTAATGTTACACGCAAGAAGTACACGAAAAGGTTGAAAAACAGGCGAGCCTGGATGGTTCGCGTTTACTTCCACAAGGGGTCTCGAGACAGCACACCCAACGTCGTCTTCCTTCTTCACCTTTTTTTCTGAATGTTCATTCGCGCTGTATGCGCCGTGCATTGCAACCGCTCGTGACATTTCCCCGTTGGCAGACGAAGCCCGCCGGGCGAGTCACTCAGTGGTTCGTGCATTGTATAGCTTCATGCGAGCGACGTGCGCCACTTCTGTTTTAGCCGAGCGCCGTCCAGTGCTTGTGAGCCGTGCTATGCGGTAGTTGACCTCACTGAGGCGTTCGAGGATAACGTAGGGCCCGACATAGTGAGCGAGAAATTTCTGGTACAGGCCACGTTTCCGTAAAGGCGTCCAGAGCCACACCTGATCTCCAGGATTGAAGTGAACATGTCGGTGACGGTCGTCATAGCGGATCTTTGATCGGTCTTGCGAGGTGACGGTGCGTAGCCGAGCGAGGCGTCGCGCTTCTTCTGCTCTACAGAGAATCTCGTTGATCGGCTCACTGTGATGAGCAGAGTAGGAAAGCATAGTGTCAAGATTATAGCGTGGTGGACGAACATAAAGGAGAAAGAAAGGTGAGTAACCAGTGGTCTCATGTCTTGCGGTGTTGAAAGCATAGGTGATGAAAGGCAAAATTGTGTCCCAGTTTTTGTGCGCGGAGTCGATGTACATGGACAGCATGTTGGCAAGCGTTCGGTTCGTGCGTTCCACTAGACCATTAGTCTGTGGATGGTATGGAGTGGAATGGCGGAAGCTTGATGAGCACAGACGAAGGGTCTCTTCGACAACATCCGCGGTAAATTGCCGCCCACGGTCGCTGATTACGATGCGAGGAGGTCCGTGTCTGAGGATAACTTGAAACAGCAAGAAGATGGAAACGTCTTTTGCTGTGGCCGACGGCAGTGCTGCCGTCTCACAATAACGGGTTAAGTGGTCTACGCAAACGATGACCCAACGATTGCCGTCTGTGGATCGCGGAAAAGGGCCCAGAAGATCTATACCAACTTGCTCAAAGGGGGTGCTAGGAGGCGAAACAGGCTGAAGGCGACCAGACGGCGCGTCAGTTGGTCGCTTGTAACGCTGACATTGGGTGCAGCTGGCGACGTACCGTTCGGTATCATTGCGCATCCGGGGCCAATAAAAGCGTTCCTGAGCACGGTAGAGTGTTCTTGTGCATCCAAGATGTCCGGAAGTTGGTTCGTCGTGCATGGCAGATAATACGTGACTGCGAAGGCTCTTGGGGACAACCAAAAGGTAGCGCGCACCGGTAGCCGAGAAGTTCGTCTTATATAGGGCGCCGTCACGTAAGCGAAAACGATTGTCTGCAGCGGACTCCCGCGCGGCCGCGAATAGCGGCTGTAAGCTGTCGTCTTTCCTCTGCTCTGATATGAAGGTATCCATATCCGGAAATCCCGTGGACACAAAAGCGATGTATTCATCAAAGTTGTCCGCGTCACATTCAGTCGTTGGGAGTGGCAGGCGAGAGAGACAATCAGCATCAGCGTGTCGCCGGCCGCTCTTGTAGGAAACAACGAAATCATACTCCTGCAGACGGAGCGCCCAGCGTGCTAGTCGACCAGAGGGATCCCGAAGATTCACAAGCCAGCATAGAGAGTGATGATCCGTGACGACAGTAAAGGGGCGCCCGTAGAGATACGATCGAAACCGTTGCACAGCGAAGACGACCGCCAGACACTCTTGTTCGGTGACAGTGTAGTTGCGCTCGGGGCGACTCAATGAGCGGCTAGCGTACGATATCACATGCTCGCTGTCGCCGACACGCTGAACTAGTACGGCGCCAATGCCAACACCACTAGCATCGGTATGAACTTCTGTCGGTGATGACGGATTGAAGTGGCGAAGAATAGGCTGGGACGTCAACAGTAGCTTTAGCTGCCGAAACGATGAGTCGCATTCCGAGCTCCACTCGAAAGGAACACCTTTTTGGAGAAGGCATGTGAGCGGATGAGCTATGTCAGCAAATTTGGGAATGAAACGGCGAAAGTAGGAGCATAACCCTAAAAAACTTCGTAGCTGCTTCACAGAGCGAGGTGCCTCGAATGCCTCCACAGCTGTTGTCTTTTGTGGATCTGGTCGTATACCTTCTTTGTCGATCAGGTGTCCCAGCACAAGTGTCTGTCGTTCACCAAAATGGCACTTTTTAGAATTAAGCACAAGGCCGGCCTTCCTCAAGCAGTTCAGTACCAAGTCCAGGCGCTCGTTATGCTCACGAAATGTTCGGCCGAAGATCACAACGTCGTCTAGGTAGCACATACAAACTTCCCACTTCAAACCGCGAAGTATAGTGTCCATGAACCTTTCAAACGTTGCGGGGGCGTTACAAAGCCCGAAAGGCATCACGTTGAATTCAAATAGTCCATCGGGCGTTACAAAAGCGGTCTTCTCTCTGTCATCCGGGTGCATAGGGATTTGCCAGTAACCTGATCGTAAATCCACAGAAGAGAAGTAAGAAGCCGCAAAGAGGCAATCGATGGCGTCGTCAATTCGTGGGAGTGGGTATACGTCTTTCCTAGTAACGGCATTTAGGCGACGGTAATCGACACAGAATCGCCACGTGCCGTCTTTCTTCTTCACCAGTATCACTGGAGCTGCCCAAGGGCTAGACGATTCCCGAATTACTCCTTTACCCATCATTTCTTCGACTTGAGCGCTGATGATCTTTCGCTCCGCAGAGGACACACGATATGGTTTTTGACGAATCGGTTCAGCGGATCCTGTGTTGATGCGATGGCGAGTACGGGATGCAGGAATCGATGTGGGGCCGTCGTGCTGTGCAAAGTCGAATATTGAAGAGTGTTTCGAGAGCAGGGCCATCAAAACACGACGTTCATGGTCACTGAGCGATGTAGCTACCATTCCGAGCATGTGTTCGTTTGCGGTGTGCGAGACACTGGTTTGTGCTGTATCCGGTAGTTCTGTAAGCACTGCCATAGGTATAAATGACTCTCCCTGAAACGTAGCAAGTTTTAGGCCTTGAGACAGCACTACGGCTTCAGTGGAGCAATTTAGCGTCCATAGCCCTGCGCATCCATCGGTAATTGAAACCATACAATACGGAACCAACACATTTTTCTTAAGACAGTTTCTATGGACCGGTTCCACCGCAACATCGAACGAAGTACTAACAGAAGACGAACAAACAACAGGAACGCGCATCGCGGATAAAGCGGGCACAACAGTGTCTTCAGAAACACAAAACACACTCTCTTGCTGGGATGATTCTTCTAAGAGCGCAGAGGACACACTTCCGCAAATACTGAGTTCTCCTGTTCGGCAGTCAACATTGGCGCCACACAATTTCAAAAAGTCAATGCCGAGAATTACATCGTGTGTGGAACGCGGAAGCACGGTAAACTCAGTGTTAAAGGTTTGACCACCCAAGGAGACATCCACGTTACACACACCAACCGGGTATAATGAGTCCCCACTCACTCCACGAAAGCTTGTGCTGTGGTCCCAATGAAACATAACCTTGCGTCCCAGCAGATTTTTGAACACCACACTCATGACAGAAACAGTTGCTCCCGTGTCGACTAAAGCCATGGTAGAAACGCCATCAATAAGTACATTAACCTTATTCTTCAGCATGAAGATAGGTGGAGGTATCCGAGTCGGCAGCAAAGATTTTCCAGCGACCTCACCTCCATCGGCCGCGCTGGCTAGTTTCCCGGCGGTGGTGACTCGAAGCGGCGTCGAGGAGATGATGACGTCACACGCCGTCTGGGAGATGGAGATCGAGACGCTCGGAAAGCTGGTGGTGGTGTCAGAGTACGTTCGGAGGCAGGAGAGCGGTAACGGTTTCGATACCTTTCTTGTTCTCCAGAATAGCTGTCCAGAGGGAAGTGACGGCTTCTTTCTTCTCGGAAGTAGCCTTCAAAAGTGGTGTTTCCTGGCCTATTAGTGTCCATTGCACGACCACCGTGTTGCATAAACGATCCCGACTGTCCATTGCTGAATGCCCGACGTCGGTTACAATACCTAGCTATGTGGCCAGGCGTGCCACAGTTGTAACACACGGGCAGAGGGCGAACTTCCGGACGCTGATTGAAATATTCCACAGCGGCCACAGGCTGAGAGTAACTCATCCCCTCCCCTTGGATGTCGTAGGCAGTGCTGGGTCTTCGTGGACGAACGTCGCGTGGATGCTGATCAAAACGCCGATCAATCGAGTCGTAATGGCGTTGTTCGGTCTGGCCATAATGCGGGTCGTGTCGGTAGCTGTTACAATCCGCAGCATTCACCGAATGCTGCCAAGTAGCCGGAGGAGATGCGCAGACGGCGTCTCGGAAAGCGACGGAGGCGCAACGCGGCACCGCATAACGCGTTTGTTCTTCGTGCCGCAGGAGCTCCTCACGGACAATCTGCCGAATGGTAGCTGAGAGGTCTGTCTGCGGACTCGCGTCAACGCTGGCCACAGTCGTGACATTGGCTAGCCGTCCAAACTTCGGCGTGATTCGGCGAGTTTTCAGCGCCTCGAATGTGCGGCAGTGCCGAATCACGTCTGATACGGTGTTCAGGTTGTCTTTTCCAATGAGGAAGTTATAGACGTCTTCCGCAATACCTTTTAAAAGGTGTCCCACTTATCTTCCTCGGGCATTCGAGAGTCGATGGTCTTACACAGCTTGAGAACTTCTTCAATATATGTCGTGCAAGTCTCGCCGATCACCTGAGCTCTCTGAGCTAAAGCTGTTTCCGCTCGTTTCTTCTTAGTGTCCGAGTCGCTAAAGCACTTCTTCATTTCTTCAATAAGACTGCTCCATGTAGTAAGCGTGTCGGCGTGGTTTTCATACCAAACCAGGGCCGTGTCCGTCAAATAAAAAACGACATGCCTGAGCTGGCTGGCCGGGTTCCAGTTGTTGCATTGGCTTACCCTTTCGTAATGGGTCAGCCATTCATCGAAGTCTTCCCCTGGCTTTGCTGAGAACGGCCGTGGCTCTCGGTAATGCTGATACAGCGGTGGTCTTTCCGAGGCATTGCTGAGGGGGTCATTTTGCTCCAGAGACATGTCGGGGCGCGATGGCGAAAGTCCGGCAAGGCGACGGCTTCTACGAAGTTCTGGTGCTGACGGCTCCGTCGTAGGTCGTGGGAGGTACCCAGCACAGCTCCACCAAATGTTACACGCAAGAAGTACACGAAAAGGTTGAAAAACAGGCGAGCCTGGATGGTTCGCGTTTACTTCCACAAGGGGTCTCGAGACAGCACACCCAACGTCGTCTTCCTTCTTCACCTTTTTTTCTGAATGTTCATTCGCGCTGTATGCGCCGTGCATTGCAACCGCTCGTGACAATATCATAATGTCCCCTTTAAAGAGGCTCAGGCTATCCAAGCATTGGCTATAGCGCAATGATATAGTAATTAAGCCGGCAGATAAAGGTGGTGCAGTAGTGGTAATGAACGCCGACAGTTATATTGATAAAGCCTAGAGACAACTTGATGACACCAAATACTACAGGCTATATGACGACCCGCAATCGGTACGTTGACGCCGCAATCACGTCGCAAGCGTTTCACATCGCGATGAACTCAGCAACTTGGTTTGCAGGATTCGCCCACCACCGGCGCCTGCATTCTCATTAGCGACTTAGCGCGGCTTGGAAGGATGCCAGATCATCGGTACGCAGTTGCTGGCGGCTTTTGCACAGTGTTCTCACTGTGCAAAACGATGTTCTTGACTACGGCTAGTAAGGAGCGCGTTTTAACCCAATGGGAACTATAAACATTCACGCCTGGTTCGGCCAAGAGGCCGTGGGGGTCGTGCGTTCCCGATGTATGTAGTAGCAGTAGTAGTAGTAGTAGTAGTAGGAGGAGGAGGAGGAGGAGGAGGAGGATGCCACCTTTAGTTTAGTTCTTATAATGTCCGCAGGATGGCGGTAGTTGTATATGCCGAATGCATGATTAAAAGATGGGAGATGGCGGTGCTTGGAGTGTTCACTAGACGGACGGACGGACGGACGGACGGACGCACGGATGGGAGAACATGGGAACAGACGGGCGCACGAATGGACGCACGCGCGGATAGACGGAAGCACGGACGAACTGACCGATGCTTCGCCCCACTCATCATCATTCACTCTGTGGATCTGCAATGATTTTTTGTTTTTGTTTTTTTAGCCTCCTTGTATGCACCGAAGTTTAAGAAATGGTTCGTTACCTCTGCGTAAAATTTTAAACTGCGAAGTTCCTGCTCCCAAACATGAAACCGATGCCCTTCAGTAAACATTCCTACGATATCTTACAACACAGAATATCATGTCAACTTCAAAAAATGTAAGCATTATTATACATGCTCGCTTATTTTGCACCCGGAGTGGAACCGCTAGCTCTCGACTAGCGTTGTATGTGTGATTTGCGGAAGAGTTCAGCTCAGCTACGATACCTAATATTTCATCCTTCACTCCTGCATCCATAAGTATGTCACGGCTTTTGATAGCCTTCTACTTCAGCTAAATTTCACCGACACTTTATTGCACAAGCTCACAAACATCATGAGCGATATTTGCACGGAAACGCTCACGTTGGACTTCATGGGATAGCAACACGTGTGCAGAAACTCCTCCCTCGTAGCTTTGGCACAGAAAGTTGGCGCGGGGTATAATTGACGTTCCTCGTTTTTGCCGCGCAGCTTTCTTTCGACAACGGACTGCAAGTAATGATCTCGCATTAACGTAGAGCCCTTTGTTGACGACTATTGGATGGTGGTAACCAGTCTCTGACCCCGTAGGCGAGATAGGCTTCTGTGTTCTGGGGACGGTCAGCACAGGGCCTCCTTATGTGGCGGTAAATAAAGCTCTGAGAAATTATTTAAACTCCAACCAAAAGTACGTGAAGAAACCCGACGTTTCGGAACCGACTTGGTTCTTTCCTCAATGGGGACTGTGCATAGCAGCGTTGTCTTCAAAGCACTCGCGGGGCGGTTAATGACCCCTCCCCCCCTCTCTCTCCCGTTTTGCCGTGAAGCGCAGTCCGTGTGTATACACCGGGGAAAGAATTCTGAGAGAGTGGCTGATTTTTTGGGACGTTCGCTCCATATGCCATGCCTCGAGCAGTATGTAACTGGTGGAGAAGGCTACTACCATGCTCTTTTGCAATTTCCTGCAAAAGTCTACTCGTGCAGCGCCGCCATGCGGAAGCGGCGAGTGGAGGCGGAGCGCGCTCTCGACAGCCTGCACAGAACGTTTGCCCTGGCACTGAAAAAAATAGAGGATGCGCTGACCGGGTCCATGTTTCGTGAGAAATTTGGGGCACAGTGTAAACGCCACCACTTCAAAGATGTTCTTTACATTGTTGTCGTGTTGCTTAAAGGGTGAAATTGAAATTTGATTTCATTTCTTTCAACGATCTTGCTTGAGCAAATTGCAATAGAAACTAGTTGAATAGGTGACCAAACGCTGCAGTGTAACCAGATAAAGCACGGAGGCTTTTCCGAATGACTGAAAGAAACGGTCTCCCTTAACTTTCGCTGTACTGGGCAGCAGCCTGTAACGTTCTTGCAACGGACGAGTCTATAGGTACGCAATCCTGAAGCTTTTGAGGCATAAATTGTGACTAAGTTTTTCGGGACGGCTTCAAGCTCTCCCATAGTAGAGTACCTGGTACTCTACTCTAAATCGTTACCACTTTTTCTAACCCCCCCCCCCCCCCCCCGCAACGGACAGCTTTATCTTCCTTAAGTTTTCAGCAGTTTTTCGAACGCGAGATCCCCGGGACGGCTACATGCTCTCCCATAGTTAAGTACCAGGTACTCATTATATATATTGTAACGAACTAATACAGTGCCGGAGGCTAAAACAGCTATTTATTAATGGCGAACTTGTGCCCGTCAACTAAATACACAAAGGTTGTGAGCTCACTGGTCAAAACCTCGTCAACTTCTCCTGCGTCTCGCCTCGAGCTGCTCCTCGAAAAACCACCAGCGTTCCTTGTCCAGCGCGTGATGTGGAGATACGTGCAGCCAGCGTTGCATGGCGCGTTTAGCTTGACGCGTTTGGCTTGTCAGTTGGTGTGGCAGAATTCATAAGAGCAGGAAGCGGGGCAAGACTTCGGTAGGTGCCTAACAACATGCGGCATTAGTCCCCCTCCCGAAACGCATCGTCCCGATGCGTACGCTGACGTCGAACAGTTTTGTAAAGGAATATTTATCTGATGTTTGAGCACATATATCAGTTGTCTCGTTCAGTGCCTTTCGTAGTACGGTTTCATTCGTACTACATGTACGACTTCTGGGCGATTCCTGCGTCGGGTTGAGCACACTTGCCCTTCAGGAATTACTTCGTAGTTTAGCGTGCCTAACTGGCGAAGTACTTTGTAAGGGCCGAAATAGCGCCGCATCAGTTTTTCCGATAGGCCAGGTACGCGTATATAGGCGTCCACACCCACACTTCGTCTCCGGGGTTGTACTGTACGTCTTTCCGCTTCAGATTATAGCGACTTGGATCGGAGCCTTGTTGCAAAATGATACGATGTCTTGCCAATTGCCGTGCCTCTTCTGCCCTTTCTATGTAGTCACTGATGTGTGGGTCACTCTCATTCGAATCGTTGACAGGTAACATCGCGTCTAAGGTTGTTGTGACCGTCTGACCATAAACAAGTTGAAATGGCGTGAAGTGTGTCGTTTCTTGTACTGCGGTATTATACGCAAATGTTGCATAAGGCAAAATACTGTCCCATGTCTGGTGCTCAACGTCCACATACATCGAGATCCCTTCGGCGAGAGCTCTATTGAGCCTTTCGGTTAATCCGTTTGTTTGCGGATGGTATGCTGTAGTCCTTGTATGATCGGTGTGGGTGAGCTTCATAACAGACTGCATCAAACGGGCAGTAAATGCTGTTCCTTTGTCTGTAATGACAACCTGTGGTGCGCCATGTCGAAGTACAATCTGAGTGACGAAAAAACTGGGCTACTTCGTTCGCCGTTCCTTTCGCGAGAGGTGATGTCTCAGCATATCGAGTCATGTAGTCTGTTGCTACCACAATCCAGCGCTTTCCCGATGAAGAGAGAGGAAATGGACCAAGCAAACCCATTCCCACTTGCTGAAATGGCCATTTTGGTGGCTCTATTGGTTGCAACAGACCCGCTGGTTTCGATGGTGGTATTTTACGTCCCTGGCAATCGCGGCATGACTTAACATAATGGTGCACCGAATCCCTTAATTTCGGTCAATAATACTTGCGGCGAATTCTGGCCAAAGTGCGACTACTACCCATATGGCCAGCCGATGGGTCGTCATGACACGCTTCTAAGATTTCTGCTCACAGTGATGATGGTTCAAGAAGCAGAAACGTCTCACCGGTGTTTACGAAGCTGCGCTTGTATAGGACGTCGTTCCGGAGGACATAGGATGTCGGACCACGGACGAAAACTCGTGGTACCTCAATTTCGTGACCCTCCAAGTATTGGATGAGCGGGCGTAGTTCTGGGTCCTCTCGCTGAAGACGAGCCATGTCCGACACATTCAGAACTCCAAGAAAGGGGATGTCTTGTTCTTGGTCAGATGATGGAGACTCAACAGGTGCACGAGACAGGCAATCCGCGTCATTGTGCTTGAGACCGGACTTGTAGACCACAGTGATGTCGTGTTCCTGCAGACGCAGGCTCCATCTAGCAAGTCTTCCTGAAGGGTCCTTGATGTTTGCCAGCCAACACAATGAATGATGACCACTGATTGCTCGAAACGGTCTGCCGGTATGGGCAAAACTTGCTGATGGCCCATATAAATGCGAGACACTCTTTCTCTGTCGCTGAGTAATTAGCATTCGATAGAGTGCGGCTCGCGTAAACAATGACCTTTTCTTCTCCATTCTGCCACTGAACGAGGATGGCACCGAGGCCAACGTTACTCGCGTCGGTATGTATGTCTGTATCGGCCTCTTCGTCAAAATGTGCAAGTATTGGAGGAGACTGCAAACGGCGTCGCAACTCTGAGAAAGCCGCTTCTTGTTCCTCCCGCCAAGAGAATGGTACACTTTCTTTCGTTAGCCGTGTCAAAGGCTCAGCGACCTTAGCAAAGTTTTCAACAAAGCGTCTGTAGTAGGCACATAGTCCCAGGAATCGTCTGACGGCCTTTTTGTCTTGCGGTTTCGGAAATTTTTCAACTGCTGCAATCTTTTCCAGGTCTGGGCGGACGCCTTCCGCACTAATTATGTGCCTGAGGAACTGAAGCTGACGAAATCCAAAGTGACACTTTTGCGGTTTGATGGTCAGTGCTGCCACGCGAATGGCATCCAGTACCATTCTCAGTCGGTGGATGTGCTGCTCGAAGGTAGAAGAAAAAAACCACTACATCGTCGAGGTAGACGAGACACGATTGCCACTTGAGTCCGGAGAGCACAGTGCCCATCATCCTCTGGAAGGTAGCGGGAGCAGAACACAAACCGAAAGGGAGCACTTTGAACTCGTATAGTCCGCCTGGGGTCACAAACGCCGTCTTCTAGCGATCTCCTTCGTCCACCTCGATCTGCCAATATCCACTTTTTAAGTCCAATGATGAAAAGAAATGAGCATTGCGTAACTTATCCAAGGCATCATCCATCCGTGGAAGGGGGTAAACATCGCGCTTTGTGACTTGGTTCAGCTTTCTGTAGTCAACGCAAAACCGCAGAGTGTTGTCCTTCTTTTTGACTAGCACTACCGGTGATGCCCACGGACTGTTGGATGGCTGGATTACATCATCGTTGAGCATTTCCTGCACTTGGTTCTTGATGGCTTCCCTTTCTTTTGGCGCTACTCGGTATGGGCGCTGATGCACAGGTCTCATGTGTTCTTCGACCACGATACGGTGCTTTGCGACGGGAGTACGTCCGACTTTCGACGAGGTGGAGAAGCACTCGGCGAACTCTGTGATGAGGTCAGCAATCTGTTGCTTCTGAGAGGACGAGAGCTCTCTGTCAATCTCTACTGACTGGAGTACGTTATCTACTGTCTCTGAAGCTTTATCAAGAGTGCAAACATTTGAGACCTGCACGTACTCATGCAGCGATGCTACGGATGTTCCCTTCGCAACATGCTGCAGCTCATTTCGAAAGTTAGTTAATAGGACATACGCACATCCATCACGAAGGCTCACCAGGCCTCTTGCCACGCATAGTCCTTTTTCTAGTAGCAGTCCGATGTTTCTGTCAGCTAATCCGTCACAGTCACGAAGAACTTCACTCCTCACAAGAACGGTCAAACTGGAACGCGGCGGCACGGTTACATCTTCGTCCACAATGCGGAGAGATAGAACGATTGGTTTCTCCGCATGACAGAAGGCGATGGCATTCTCCGTAGAAAAGGAAACCTGAGACTCTTGCAAGTCAATAACTGCATTGTTTGTTTGCAAAAAGTCCATGCCTATAATCAGTTCCCGGGAGCACTCAGGAAGCACAATAAAGCTGCCGACATACACAAATCCTCTTATTTCTATCCTTGCGGTGCATAACCCCACGGGGCTAACTAAGTGCCCTCCAGCGGTACGTATCTGAGGTCCGGTCCACTCAGTCATCACCTTCTTAAGCTTCTTTGCGAGAGCATTACTGACAACGGAATAGTTTGCACCAGTGTCTATTAGCGCAACGGCCTCGACGTCGTCGATCGTGACTAATATCTCGGAGGTAACGTCGCTACTACTGCACTTGACCGTCGTTGCGTAACTGCCACCATCCTGTCGGGCTAACAATGGAGGGTCTTCAGTTGTCAGTATATCAGCGGCCTCACCTCCAGAGGTCGCTGGCTCTAGTTTTCCCGCCGCGGGCTAGGTGAACGTGATCTTCGGAGATTTGATGACGGACGAGGACTCGGCGACCGATAGCGCATCGGTGCTGTCGAACGTGACTCCTGTTGTTGCGTGTTTTGAGGGGAATAGCGTGAAGACAAGTATTCTGCGATTTCGTAGGGCCGTTCACCGTTTCGTGGGCACGGTGCATTGACTGGAAAACCACGCAGTCCCGCTCGACGATACTGGCATGCCCGGTAAAGGTGACCTGCTTCTCCGCAGTGGTAGCAAAGGGGCCGCCGGTCTACAGTGCGCCATACATCGCTCTTACGTGGTCTTGCTTCCGGCATTGGTAGCGGCGTACTCGGAGAAAACGTCGGAGGCATCACAGCAGTCGCAGCCGTCCGATTCATGCGTCCGAGGTCCTGTCGTACAGCTTGCGCGTACGACAACTGAGGCGGAGGCTCCGGTTGTGCGCGCTGTAGAACCTGAGGTTGTGGTTGTAGAACCGCTTGCCGCACTTCTTCGCGCACAACGTCGGCAAGTGAGGACATCGCTGGATGAGCTTGAGTGATTTGTATTTTCTGGAGTTCTTCTTTTACGACAGCCCTCACCATTTCACGCAAGAGATCAATGTTACTCGTGAGGGTTGTCGACGCCGCGCTAACAGATGAGACGCTTACGTCCCGGTTGTATTGGCGCGCGCGCTGCTGCAGGGCCTTTTCTATCATGGTCGCCTCTGATCTGAACTCAGCAAGAGAGCGCGGTGGATTACGCACCAGGCCTGCAAAAAGCTCCTCCTTCACTCCACGCATCAGGTGCCGCAACTTCTTTTCCTCAGCCATGTTCGGGTCGGCCCGGCGGAACAGTCGAGACATGTCTTCAATGTACATGGCGACGCTCTCGTTGTTCCGTTGGTTTCGCGTCTGAAGAGCGGCCTCTGCCTTTTCTTTGTGGTCCGTGTTTGGGTACGTTGCAAGAAACTCTCTTCGAAAGTCGTCCCACGATAGTAAGGACGCTTCGTGGTTTTCGAACCACGTACGTGCAGAATCTTGCAGTGCCACGTAGACGTAGCGAAGTTTCCGGTCTTCGTTCCAACCGTTCAGTCTGGCAACGCGTTCGAAACCGTCGAGCCAGTCCTCGGAATCCCCGAAAATATCACCATGAAATACCTCTGGTATATGGGGTGGGTCCATGACGATATGCGATGGAAATGAACTCGCTTGGGTGGCCATTGCAGGGGCTCCGGAACTTACGTCCTCCACTGGTCTCGAAGAATCGAAGAGGGCACCAAACTCGGGCTGCTCACCTCGCAGGCGACGACTCGTTCGTTGGTGTACGGGAGTCAACAGCGCTGGCTCCAACCTTCGGGGTTCTGGGCTATGTTCCGTATGCTGAGATGGGCTTGGAATCATACCCGCACCTCCACCAGTTTGTAACGAACTAATACAGTGCCGGAGGCTAAAACAGCTATTTATTAATGGCGAACTTGTGCCCGTCAACTAAATACACAAAGGTTGTGAGCTCACTGGTCAAAACCTCGTCAACTTCTCCTGCGTCTCGCCTCGAGCTGCTCCTCGAAAAACCACCAGCGTTCCTTGTCCAGCGCGTGATGTGGAGATACGTGCAGCCATCGTTGCATGGCGCGTTTAGCTTGACGCGTTTGGCTTGTCAGTTGGTGTGGCAGAATTCATAAGAGCAGGAAGCGGGGCAAGACTTCGGTAGGTGCCTAACAACATGCGGCAATATGTATATATATATCATTTATAGTATATAGTATATATATATGTATATAGTCAGGTTATATATACAACCTGACTATAGATACGTCAATAGCAACATTCCCATTAGTAGGCCTTCGTAATGCTGAACAGCTGTTCTCTAATAATTGCGTTTTACGGGTGAAGCTCCTTAAAGCGGCACCCGTTCGTCCCTCGTAGTAGTCGTAGTGAGTAACCAGTCTGAGATTTTGACCTCAAAGGTGGTGCCTGTGGGAGATTTCTTCTGTGCGTTGTTGAACAATAAAAAAAATCGCAGCCTTCGCGTTAACTAAAAGCCGAATTCTCCTGTCTCTCATTACCCCTTAGCAGCCATTGGCATGTACATTGAGGACTATCTGACAAGAAAGGGTTGCTACGTTATACTCGCTGGGTGTAACATCCTTGGCTTTAAAAAGGTTTAGCGAGCGTTGGGCCACAGTGCCATGAATACGGTGAACTAGTATATACCATACACTCGAGGTGGTTAAAGAGAAGTAGACACGAAGCACAAGCCGTAAGAAAGTGTGCGTGTGCCTCCTCTCGTTCAGTCCTTGGAATATCCGCTGGATGACGGTGCTTCTATATGAGGATTATATGATGACAATATGCGAGATGGTAGCACTTGGAGTGTTGAATAGGTGGACGAACGGACACACAGACAGAATGCATAGACGGACGCATGGATGGCTGCACGGACGGATGGACGCATGAACGGACGCAGGAGCGGATGCATGGACGAACGCAGGGACGGAAGCACAGATGAACGTGCGGACGCACGAACAGACGAGCGCACGGACGGGCGGAAGCAAGAACTAATGGACGGACGGATGCTTCGCCCCACTCTCCATCATGCACTCCGTGGATATGTTGCCATTTTTATTTATGTATAATTAAATCATGCATTAAAATATACTTTTAAAAAACGAGCGTGGGGTCTGAGCTCGAGAAATCGCATTGTTCTGTTCAGTCTCTTTTTTGCCACCTTTTTTCAATTTCCATAGCTCACAAAGCTGAGGGGAATTTAACACAGGTACGCAGTGAAAGATAAAAAGCTTTTTAAACAGTTCATTGCGCTATACTTAACTGTTAACTCAGTTATATCACGTTCTAAAGCTAAATCTCAAGTGGGGCGCTTGCAAGGGGTGTACTCCCTAAACCTGAACACAAGAAAAGTCCTAACTCTGTTGACCCCTCCCCCATAATTTACGCCAACTATACTGCTTTTATACTAGCTGCGTACTAGCACACGTATTTTAATAACCAATATAACTATTTATTAGGATGTTGAAGTGATGTTTTAGACTTCAGGAGTCGTTAGGAACGTGCATCTGCACGGAAAACCTAAAGCTATAGCATTTTTTTCTGCTCCGAAATCTGCTCGAAAAAGCAAAATATTGCTTCCATCACTGTGCTTATAAAAGAGGAGGGTGAGAAGAAACACACCACGAGATTATAATCACTGGCTAAAACTGAGTTTACTTGCATGAAACCTTGCCTTTCCAGCAGCGCGTGTCTTCATTCGTGGTTAATTATAACAAAAAAGGTCAGCCAGTTTGTCATTGGTAAAAAACACCCGTTATAAAGGAGCACATTGGCATATTACGGCCATCTTTAAGTCCTACTATCTGCATGTATGTCATTTTAGCCGAATTGTCGACATCACAGCAGTGTTTTGATGCTGTCAAAACCTATACCTGAGCTGTCAGCCAGGGTCAATTGGTCTTGACTCATCTTGAAGTGACTTGAAAGTTGTTTAACAGGCAGATATCAGGGACACAAAAGGGTCCCTAATCTGTTTGCGTCTTGGCGTGACTTCTAGCAATTTGTTTCAACAAGTCTGTTTTGTTGGCTCTTAATGATATCTTTTAGCTGCGAAATAGCAAATACACGGAGCAACAAAACATACAACGCTAACCGTACTGTCGCTATGTGTTTCTTTGCTCTCTGTATGTGTTATTTCGCGGCTAAAATATGTTATTAGAATTTCGCTCTCGTTATCGCTCATTAAGGTAGACGGCTAACCGATGCACTTTTTATTGTTTTCGTTTACGTAGTAAGTCTGTAGAATGACTTTTTCTGCATGGCACTGCTGTCTATATATTGTCACCACGTTGTTAAATACTAGCTTGCACTCATGTTCGTTCAATGTGCTGCGGGGTTTGATGATACGTCACATTTTTTTCTTATTTTCCCTGGCGGACTCGTAATCTCGCATTGGCCCACTTTCCAGTTTGTCCGATATGAGTATACTGGAGCATGGCAGAGAGATCTGTGATACAATACAGTCTCAGACGCGCACACGCTTGCTTGTACATTACACGCACTGACTGAGTCCTCCGTTTCCTATGAGCGTTTTCTTGCCGTCCCAATAGTATTTTGCACCACGCAAATCAATTCAAGGCGAAACAATACCGCCATAGCATCAGTACGTTAATTTTAGGCGGTTTATATACGCAATATATAGCTATTGAGGTGTCATTAGCTAAAACCTAGCAACGACCTAGAAGAAACCTACCAACAATTGGCATCACCCAGCCAAAGCACACTGTCACACCCGTCCCGTTAATTAGGGAAGCAATCGCCGGGCTAATTCCAAGGGCCGAAGTATCGGCCCCCCGAACCGCACCACGAAAGCGTGGACAATTTAGAAGTGGTCCTTTTTGGCGCGCCAGCGGACGCCGGCTGTGGCCCAAAGAACAAGTCAGAGCCGAGAGTTGATAAACAAACAAAACTATATTCTCAATAATGGCAGATCAGAAAAACAATACACAAATATTCTCACTCCACAATAGCTGAGTACAATATGCCACCGATCAAACAACGTACTACACAGCACAATTAGCCACACTCGAACAACGGACACAGACAACAGTACACACTACAATGCAGTCGCGTGCGTTGAACAACCAAGACACTTAAAGACTAAAGAGATAGAAAACCTATTCAGTCCAAAGTCCTTGGAACAAAAGTCTGAATGATACTCTTCCGAGAATCACTCACTCAAAGTCCAGCGTTGTTGCCGTTCCGCTGCCCCCTGAAGTTTCTCTTCCAGGAAACCTCGCCGAAGTTTCTCTTCCAGGAAACCTCGCGTCTTCAATCGGCCACTCTCCAAGCTTCAAACTTCTCCGCCGGAAACACGTCGGCTTCCCACACGCAGCTGTTGCCGCGCGTCTTCGCTCGATAGCGGTACACACACGCTCTTGCCTGTAGCTCGAGCCTTCACCCCTCAGGTGGAAATCCTCTTCATCTCCTGCTTCGTCCCTACGGACAAAACCTTCGCCGACTACACGGCGGGATCCCTTCGCACTCTGGCGTTAACTTCTGTCTTCTCCTGATCTCTCATCTCGGCTGCTCGGTTAAATACCTTGCGCGCGACATTCCAGAAGGTTCTCGTCATTTCGTCGGCGCGATACGCAGCGAACGCTGGGAAGAGGGCGAGATGGTTGGAATGCCCTCCGCAGCCGATGACTCAACTCGGTATGACCACGCCCCTTTCGTTCTAGAACTTTCGCGGGCTATCTCGGCCGCCGATGTGGGGTGAGGAGGTTCGTCGGCGAAGCCACGCTTCCGAGTGGAGAGCGTGTGCCCCGGGGAGCCTTGGATGTTTGTTTTCTTTTTTTTTTCTTTTGACCTCGCGGCGTCTCTTTCGCGCATTATCGCAACAATTTGGCGGCGCGCCCATTTTTAGCACTCGTTCTGTGACACTGCCCCCCACTTTAAGAATATTATCTCATAATATTCAAAACCACACAAACGAGCGCGAACAGTCACCACACACTCTCAAAGACTGTAACATAGTCCGTCGCTCATGACACGTCACACTCACAATATATCACTCAATACAATTGGACATTACAATTCAATCTCACACACATGAATATAACCGCAGGTACATTAGTACAACGCTTCATCACACATTCCAAACAATACAAACGTACAAGGTTCTGTCTTTACAACAATTATACAACACTATACATCACATCACAGCACAGACACTCCGACACTTGCGACACAGGATAACACACCATTAACACAACATATGGCACTCAGCACTGCCAAACACATTCTGATTCGACTTATGCACTTATCCTGTGCATTTCGAGCTGCGCTTGCGTCCTTTCTTGCGGTGCTCGCTCGATCTCTTCTTGTTTTTCCTTGTTCTTTTTCGGCGAGCCTTTTCCAACGACGGTATCTGAGGCAGCCTCTCAGCCATCGTTGTCACTTCCGACCCTGCTAACGGGTCATGACGTTCGACGGGTCCGGTCTGTTTATTTACCAGCTTGTTCATGTCTCTACATTTGGCCTGGCTGGCCGACTCCGTCTCCTTTACACTGTCGGTCGGTTGGGGTCGTGCCGACGTACGTCCAGCTGCCCAGCGCGTGAACTCATTCAACACGACCGTCTTCTAATTCGCTGTCTCTTGCGCCGCGGCTTCACCTTGGGCTCTAGTGAGATCCGTCACGGGATGCTCCTCCACTGTATCTCGCGGTCGCTGGGTTGGCGAGGGCTCTATCTTAGGGTCTTCTCCCAAACATTCCGGATCATTCGGTCCTCGCCCCCGGCGATGTTTCCGATGACAAGGTCGTAAAGGGGGGTCATCATGCATAAAGCAGTAACCTTCCCGCTGAAGTACGGGGTTTCCACCTCAATCTCTGCTTAGGGAAGCATCCGAACCGTACGGTCAATTAGGCAAACCGGTTTCGTTCTGCCTGTCAACTCACTTTCCCGTACCAAATTTCTCCGCACGATAACCGTGGAGCTACCGGTGTCTCTTAGAACCGTAATCTTCTTGCCTGCAACCTTTCCAGGCAGCGTTGGCATTCCCTTCGTAACACCGGTTGGCTGTTTTGACATTACAGCACCCACAATAGGAATTTTCTCCCCATTCTTCAACTCTACGAATCCATCGGTGACGACATTATTATCAGATTTCGGTGCCACTTGCACACAGGATACCTGCTGAGTTTGACTCACTCCGTTCCGACAAGCGTCTGCTTTGTGCCCAGTCTGACCACACTTAAAACATTTTACTGCCGTAGGGCTCGTAAAGATCGTCGAGAGTTTTTCGCGCGATGACCCACTCGGTTGCACAGAAAACATCGCGGAATGCTCTGTGATGCACGCTTCTTTTCTTCGGGAGCCAATTTCTTCGAATCATCAGGACAATCCTTCTTGACATTGGCCAAATTAGTTCCACCTTGCGCTTCCAAGAATTGATCAGCCTATTCAAGCATTCCTTCAAGTGACTCAGCCTTCCTCTCTTTCAAATACAGTGACAGGCTTGGGTGGCAACTAGTAAGAAATTGTTCTCTAATTAGGAGCTCTCTAAGTTCATCGTACTCCTGCGCTGTCCCTGAAAGTTCAATCCATCTGTCGAAATAATGGCTAAGTCGGGCGGCGTACTGTGTAGCCGTCTCACCATCAGCTGGCTTTCCTGTTCGAAATCTGTCCCGGAATCCTTCTACAGTAAATCTAAATCGCTTCAGCAAAGCAGCTTTCACCTTTGCATAGTTGGCTGCATCGGTCGGCGTCAGCCTACCGTACACACTGAGCGCTTCACCACTCAAGCAAGTACTCAAAGCAGTTGCCCATTGATGTTCCGGCCAATTCTGGCTCTTCGCAATCGTCTCGAATCGGTGAAGGTACGCGTCAAGGTCGTCCTTCCTTTCATCAAACGCCACGAGCAGCTTGCTTGGGTTCAAGCGGAAGCCATGATCTTCCCGTTCGCTGCTTTCAACTCTAGCTTGGACGGGAGTTTCGCTTCGCTGTTGCAAACGGAGCCGCTCGAGTTCTATCTCGTGCTGTCGCTGCCGTTCTCTTTCCTCTCTTTCTTCTTTCGCCCTCTCTGCTGCCAGTCTTTCTCTCTCCAGCTCCAACTTCAATTGCTGCTCTCTTTCTTCTCTCGCCCTTTCGGCTGCCAACTTTTCTCTCTCCAACTCCAATTTCAATTGCTGCTCTCTTTCTTCCTTCAGCTGTCGCTCTTTTGCTTCTCTTTCTTCTTTCAGCTGTCGCTCCTTTGCTTCTCTTTCTTCTCTCGCCCTTTCAGTGGCCAGCCTTTCTCTCTCCAACTCAGCTGCTTTTTCTTCTTTGGCTCTCTCAGCTGCCAACCTCTCTCGTTCCAACTCAGCTGCTTTTTCTTCCTTGGCTCTTTCAGCTGCCAACCTCTCTCTCTCCACCGCTTCTTTCTCCTCCTGGCTTACCCACTTCCGTAGTTCAGCGCCAGAAAGACCCATCTTTTCAACAAGAGCTACTAACTTTTCGAGATCCATGGTGTCTCGCAAATAAAGTCTTGCCGCGTGTAAAAAGTATCTGCCTAAATCAGTCTATCGGAACACTTCCCTGCACTCGTTAACGAGAACACTGAACAACACACAAAATCGTTCTGATAGCGCTATCAACAACTCGAGGCTCTTTCTCACTACTTTGGACACACTGTGCACCAAAAGGTCCTGTCGTGGACGCCAGATTAATTGTCACACCCGTCCCGTTAATTAGGGAAGCAATCGCCGGGCTAATTCCAAGGGCCGAAGTATCGGCCCCCCGAACCACACCACGAAAGCGTGGACAATTTAGAAGTGGTCTTTTTTGGCGCGTCAGCGGACGCCGGCTGTGGCCCAAAGAACAAGTCAGAGCCGAGAGTTGATAAACAAACAAAACTATATTCTCAATAATGGCAGATCAGAAAAACAATACACAAATATGCTCACTCCACAATAGCTGAGTACAATATGCCACCAATCAAACAACATACTACACAGTACGATTAGCCACACTCGAACAACGGACACAGACAACAGTACACACTACAATGCAGTCGCATGCATTGAACAACCAAGACACTTAAAGACTAAAGAGATAGAAAACCTATTCAGTCCAAAGTCCTTGGAACAAAAGTCTGAATGATACTCTTCCGAGAATCACTCACTCAAAGTCCAGTGTTGTTGCTGTTCCGCTGCCCCCTGAAGTTTCTCTTCCAGGAAACCTCGCCGAAGTTTCTCTTCCAGGAAACCTCGCGTCTTCAATCGGCCACTCTCCAAGCTTCAAACTTCTCCGCCGGAAACACGTCGGCTTCCCACACGCAGCTGTTGCCGCGCGTCTTCGCTCGATAGCGGTACACACACGCTCTTGCCTGTAGCTCGAGCCTTCACCCCTCAGGTGGAAATCCTCTTCATCTCCTGCTTCGTCCCTACGGACAAAACCTTCGCCGACTACACGGCGGAATCCCTCCGCACTCTGGCGTTAACTTCCGTCTTCTCCTGATCTCTCATCTCGGCTGCTCGGTTAAATACCTTGCGCGCGACATTCCAGAAGGTTCTCGTCATTTCGTCGGCGCGATACGCAGCGAAGGCTGGGAAGAGGGCGAGACGGTTGGAATGCCCTCCGCGGCTGATGACTCAACTCGGTATGACCACGCCCCTTTCGTTCTAGAACTTTCGCGGGCTATCTCGGCCGCCGATGTGGGGTGAGGAGGTTCGTCGGCGAAGCCACGCTTCCGAGTGGAGAGCGTGCGCCTCGGGGAGCCTAGGATGTTTGTTTTCTTTTTTTTTCTTTTGACCTCGCGGCGTCTCTTTCGCGCGTTATCGCAACAATTCGGCGGCGCGCCCATTTTCAGCGCTCGTTCTGTGACACACACACACACACACACCCACACACACACACACACATACATATATACATATATATATATATATATATATATATATATATATATATATATATATATATATATATATATATATATATATATATATAGTGCGAGTTTCACCTTTTGCTTATTTTTTTTTTCGTGCAAGTATCTGACCTCTTGAGGCATGCTTGTGTGTATTTCTGTGTGTTGGTGTTTTATACATGAACAAAGTGTATTATTTTCGGGAGGCCCGCAACGTGTTAAAGCGCGTACCGAAAGACCAAATAACGTGCATCCATCCAGGGGGGATGGGAGCACGGACCCCTAGACCACCTGCCTGGCTACCTATATACTGCTGATAATCATAACAATGAATGAATGAATTAAAAAAATAACGCGGAATCTCCTCCAGCAGCTGTGATGCGTAAGCGGGAAGTTTTATCGCAGGCTGCAGCTTTCTCTATCTCAGAGCGTTGTTTTAGGACAGCATAGAACTGTGCCATGCCGTCCTTTGATAGCGTCATGGAATGGCGCCCCAATACACTAGCAGCGCTTCGCGACTACCAAAACGTGTATTTGGCACGTTTTCGCAACGTACAGGCCTTCCTGACGTCCACAACGCTCCATGTCAGCATGACGTCTTGCACTACATACATATAGAGATTTCGACTGCGTAACAGCGTAAGCATTTCTACGCCGACTCTACGCCAAAACTGCCTGTCTGTCCACTCCTTTTTTATGCGAGATCGAGCATCACTGTTCGTGTAGGAATGTATAGGATGACGAAATGGTTAAGCTAGGTCCTAAGGTGCATAATGCCTACGTTTAAGTCCCTATTATAAAGAACGGATGGATCAACGGACTGGTGGACGGACGCATGGACAGGCGGATGCCGCAGGTGGACTTTTTACAGCTGTGTAGCAGGTGTTGTGACGCGGGTGTGGACGCCCGGATGTCGCTGGACGCCGGGCAATTAAGGCTAACTTCTCAGGAGTTTCCCTCGTAAAACTTGGATGTCAGTTGAGCCTCGCCTTCGAGAGTATAAAACACGAAATCGCAGTCGGACCGTGTTCGCATCGACATCTCAATCGCCAGCCTCAACTCGGTTCAGTTCTCGGTGGAGCTAAACCGTGTCCACGTCGTGCCGCTAGGCGAATAACGTTTTCGCACGTGTCGATTGGCCCTTTCGAACTATCCTCGGTTACGTGGTTAAATGGCCTTTCTGTAGCCGCTTAGTTTTCCGGGTTTCGTTGATATAACAGGAGCAGAGAGGCGAATAAGAAAATCTAGAAGCTCAAAATGCCGTATAGAAACGGTTCAGTCTTTCCATATCATCGTATTTCGCTCCCATTCCCCACCTGTTACATACCCATGCTCCGACGCGTAAACTGAAGCTGTATCACAATATGAGCAACGTCCTCCTAACCACGTGCAATGTGTCTTCAAAAGCAACCTTGCGGCAACGAAGAAAAAGCAAAAAAAAAAAAAAGTCCCGACCTGGCTTCGCGCACGCACTCCGTCCGATCGGTTCTGTATCTTCGTTCTTTGTTATGCTCCATTTTATCTCCTTTCAGTATTTTACACATTCCATACAGGTAAACTCTCGCACGAAGAGAGCAAAGGAGAGAGAGAAAGACAGTACTGGGGCACAGCGTTTTCTTATACGCATTGCGTCAGCAGCCGCTTGCTGTGTATTGTAAACACGCAGCGCGTACGAATTGAGCTGTCACCCGTTACATGCCGCAGAAATGCGGAGGCAGCTGCTGCGATCGGCGGGCGCCCATGGACGAGTGCGCTACGGACGAGGAGTTTGAGCCGCTATTGTTCGCGCACCGCAACGACGAGTCACTGAATCCAGGCTTCAAGGTGCAGTTTGTATAGGCACGTATACGCGTAAGAAAATGTTCTGTAAAAATTTATATCGACAAATCGCGTGTGTTCCAGAGAGAAGACACTCTATACGTAGAGCCACGAAGAAATATAGAGCCGAATGATATGCGATCGGAGATATGCTGAGTAATGCGTTGCTGTCTGTTGACCGTTGGTCGTTTGCCTCCGTGGTTCCTGCCATGTAGCCGGTGTATCGTGTTGGCATTTGCCAAACGACTGTTCTTGCGTCATCGCTCCTCATCGCGACCGACAGTCGGTGTTTTTATCTTGTGTGCTGGTGTTGTGTGTTTTACCCCCTTGAATATCGGGACCTCGAATCACTGTAGACGTCGCTTGGTTTTGCGGATCGCTACAAATAGCTGCTGAACGCAGGTTTTTTTTTTCTTTCGGAAAAGAATAACACACTGACAGAGTGAAATAAGTGCATGTTTCGAACTCGCGTCACACGATTTTTATGAAGCAGTTTATAAGTGTATGCGAGAGTGGATTGCGTTTACCATTGTGTGCCTTCACCTGGCTGTTTTTCTTTTTTTAGTGTGATAGCTCGCCGAAGAATGACGCCATGAAAGCGATGGGCTGCTAAATGACAATATGAGTGCCCACGTCTCGTCTGAAAAACTGTGATATCTTCCGTGCATAGTGCCAGATAATTCTAAGTAATTCTTTTTGTTCATTTATTCGCCGAACTCTGCATGTTTGTCATTACGTTTCTAAAGGTCTAGAAAACTCGTGGATAATTTGGTTGCGAAACCAATGTTGCAGGTCTATGTGACGTGTCACGTCAGGTTTTTCATGTCGTGCTCGTCATCTAACTCATGCTATGTGTCATGCTTACCGAGATATTACAACCAATGAATTAAGTACAGCAGCATACTACTGTCATGTGTGCCATTTGCGTCATCCTATACAAACGACCAACACGTCGTTCATCACTCTATGCTTGCTTATTTTAAACAATGTGACTGAACATAAAAGAGTAGAGTACGCGAGCACACGCACGCACGCACACAACACACACTCACACACAACACACACACACACGCAGGCACACACACGCACACAACACACACTCACACACAACACACACACGCACGCACACACACACACACACACACACACACACACACACGCGCGCGCGCACACACACACAACACACCCACTCACACACAACACACACACGCACGCACGCACGCGCACACACACAACACACACGCACACACAACACACACACACAACACACACCCAACACACACACACAACACACAACACACACCCAACACACACACACAACACACACACACACGCACGCACACACCCAACACACACACACATACTCACACACAACACACACACGCACGCACGTACGCACACACACGCACGCACGTACGCACACACACATACACACACACACACTCACACACAACACACACACGCTCGCACGTACGCACACACACGTACGCACACACGCACACACACACACACAAAACACACACACACGCACACACACTCACACACAACGCCCACACACACACACTCACACACAACACACACACGCACGCACGTACGCACACGCGCGCGAATAGCGCTGGCAATTAAATCATCCGTTTCGCATTAACGCGTGTCATAACAAGCATGACGGACCAGCATGTCATGTGAATTTTGTGATGACCTGTCAACAATGTTCATCATATCGTACCCTTGTGCCCTCCAATGTCGAATCTCGTCTCAATCAATGATTGATTGATTGATTTGTGGGGTTTAACGTCCCAAAACCACCATATGATTATGAGAGACGCCGTAGTGGAGGGCACCGGAAATTTCGACCACCTGGGGTTCTTTGACGTGCACCCAAATCTGAGCACACGGGCCTACAACATTTCCGCCTCCATCGGAAATTCAGCCGCCACAGCCGGGAATCGAACCCGTGACCTGCGGGTCAGCAGCCGAGTACCTTAGCCGCTAGACCACCGCGGCGGGGTTCGTCTCAACCAAGTGAAGGCAATGGCAACGAGAACATACATACATACATACATACATACATACATACATACATACATACATACATACATAGATACATAGATAGATAGATAGATAGATAGATAGATAGATAGATAGATAGATAATAGATAGATAGATAGATAGATAGATAGATAGATAGATAGATAGATAGATAGATAGATAGATAGATAGAAATCACTGTCCAAGCATTCCGTACAAATAGTTAACCAGTGAAAGCTAAAACGTGTGGCTCTAGTGTTAAGTACTGGGTTCCACCCGACGTGGCACTGAAGCCTTTCACAATTATTGGTTACACTTTCGTGCTTGTTAATCAGGTTAGACACACGTTTGACTTGGGTTTATTACAGTGTTTATTTCACACGCCACACATTGCGCCCGGTATTATCACGGTCATGGAGTGTAATGAGCGGTTGAATGCGTTCGGCAATGCGTTCATTTGTAGTGGTTGTTCTGGAACCACAGGCGTTCACAGATGTCGCAGCCGAAGCCAATGCGCCGCTGGAGAAAGTCCCGCCGAAAGCGGGCTTCCGCGTCCCGGTGAACGCATTCCCGCAATCGGCACGTTGACGCCGCAACCACGTCGCAAGCGTTTCACGTAGCGATAAACTCGGCGGCTTGGTTTGCAGGATTCGCCCGCCACTGGCGCCTGCATTCACATCAGCGACTTAGCGCGGCTTGGAAGATTGCCGGATCATCGGTACGCAATTGCTGCCGGCTCCCGAGTGTGTTTTGTGACCAGACTGCACCATCAGCCTGGTAAATGTGAGTTAACACGTTTCCACTTTCGGCGCTCTTCTAAAGTTGTCCGTGGCATACCCATGTGGAAGGTTTCAGGATAAACTGCAGTGTGGCGCGCGTGCTCGGTGCTACGGCTGCGACGAGATTCATGACGTCACCCCCAACGCAGCCAATGGCGTGCGTTCTTGGTACGACGCTGCGAACGACGCAACTTTTAACACAGCCAATGGTGACCGCTCGTGACACCGCTTCCCGATGGATTTTCCGATTTCTCCTAGCCGCATACAACTCCCGCTGTAAAAAAAAGAAAAAAAGGGAACAAACCTTATAACAGATTTCTCGGGGTTGTTTGCGCAGGCCCGAGTTCGTGAAAATGGATCAGCGACGACTCCCAACGGAGAACCTAGGCCAAGCGGGGAAAACGTAAGCGTTTCTCGTCCTTTCCGTGAGTGCGAAGTACGTCGTGTCGTAAGCGCATACATGATGACCTGAAACCTTCATGTATGCCACTGCCATTGCATACGTCATCAGGACGTGTAGACGTGTATACATGTGCGTCGGAAGCGGGGGCGTGGTGGGGAGAAGACTCCCTCCGAATCATTCCACCCCACCGTCACATGTGCCGTGACAGATTGACGTGACCAACGCTTCTTAGAAAAAGTATGCCTGGAACGTTGCTCTCTTTTCAATTGGGAGCCTCCTGCCAGCACGAAATCTCGGAGGACATGCCTCCTGTCTTGTGTTGCGACCAGCCGCCGCGTGAGACTGCTCGCCTCCGTACCGCTCTGTCACGTGACATCACGGCTGCTCGAAGACAACTGTGAGAGCATTGCCGTGTTCGCAGGGGCGGCCGTTGGAGACGCTTGCCTTCGTACCGAAGGAGGAGGGTAAAATCAGAGGGTAGGGCAGCGCGTTTGCGGCTCACGTTCCAGGCATAATTTTTTTTTAGGAGGCGTTGACGTGACACTTCCGACAAGGTAAAACAATGCGGCATGTCCAGCCCCACACTGATTCGTAGAAAATCCCTCTCAACCGCGTGTGGGATCTGTTGGATCTTTTTTTTTTTTCGGTATACGTACATTTGATAAATGCCTCTAATAATAACTAGATACGTAACAGCGTTGCCAACCTAATGCATTGTCGAGAATCGGCGTTGCCCAAGTATATGGCGTAGCCACAACTGTTAGATAAGCACCAGAGTAATGGCCGTGTAGCGCAATACGCGCATTATCGTGAGTTCTGGGAGGAAAGGGTCTGAAGCCTCACGGATGTACGAAGCCGTTGCCCTAACCTGGGTCACGATATGTAGCAGCACATTCATGTGATTGTACCACGTATACTTCGCTGTAGAGCAAGATGCTCCTTCCGGTGAGACTGCGGGCCTGTTGCATTCGTCGCAGAATTGTAGGGCTGCAGCTAAACCCTGGACTAGCTATCCAGTTTGAAGTGCAACTATGTTCCACTTTTCCCCTCACTAACTGCACCACGAGCCCGCTCCACTGGGCAGGGGTGGATCTAGCCACTCATTTTAGGGTGAGGCGGTCGCCTGAAGTAACATTAGAAAGGGGGCGTTGTCATAACTTTTTCGTTTTTACCAGCAGAAAAAAACATTCATAGCACTAATATTGTTATCCTATTAGTCCTAATTGGTGATAGGATGCGGACTTCATGCACTGAAGTGAAGGGGAGGTGCTGACACAGACTTCTTTGGGGGCCCGTACCACATCCCCTGTGGATCTGCCACTACCTCTGGGATACTGAGTAGCCAGTTTTCGTGCCAGTTCAAATTGACGTTAACCCACTCATAATCTGGTAGCTGTGATTGGTGAGATGTAGCCGAAGCTCAGAAAGCAGGTCAAGTGTAGCTTTTATTTATTCTTGTATTGTAACAGTGTGCACGCAGCACGAAGTCTCCTCAATATCAGATATAGGGGCTTTGGATGATGAACGAGGCAATGTGAAGCTTGAAATATTTATACCACGTGGTTTGTGTTTTCCAACTGAACCAGATGTGTGAGAGCTACAACCAGTTTCCCTAATCGTGATACGAGATGCTACACGAGAATGAACGGAAGTGTGATAAACACACTGGAGTTTATCAATTCCGAAGCTCAGGCGAGTTCTAATTGATGCGCTTATTGCAAAGCCCACTTTTCTGAATGCCGTAAATAACTTGTTAGATCGTTAATTATTCTAAATTATAAGAGCGTACTGAGAATGAATTCCTTGGTGATAAGCCTATGTTGAAAAAATGGTGGCTTTGATGCAGACAGTTCGATAACTCTTAGAATTGAAGGTAATCATTAAAGTGAAACTGAATAGCAAAACGATTTTTCGCGTATTAGTAAAGTACAATTTGACAATTCCGAAAACACCACCGCGGTGCGTCCTTGTTTAACGAGAAAACGCGCGAAAATACGGGTGGACATGCTACCTTGAGATTTCCGCACCCAACACCGTGACGTCACATATATTCAAGGCGCTTACTGTGCTCTACGTAGCTACAAATCGATAAACATGAAGCACATTGTCTGCAATGAGTGCCATATAGACCTGGTATGGAAAGCTCCAGAAAACTTCATTGAAACTTGTGCCAAAACTACGAAAAATATATTCTGAAATTTTCGACGTTAGCGCAGAGATTCCGGCACGTCATTTAAAACTAAAACATTAACCTTGATTTTATGCGCTAATAATCAACTTATGTTAGTGAAACATGTAACATTAGAGTTCTCAAATTGCAGTTATAGTCAACCTAAGTCAAGTGATTGTTTCTCTTCAGTGTCCCTTTTGGAGGCTCCAAAAGTGGACCATTAGTGCCGTGGATTTCTAAATAAGCAAAGCTGCATGGTTGATATTGTGAGGGTCCCTTTTAATCAATGAACAATGAAGCTGCTGTTGTGTTATGTACAAATGTGTTGTAATCCAGTGTCCAACACTAATAACAGCGTGTTCTGTTGAAAGACCCACGCGGAAGTCGAACTGTGACACAGATGGTATGCTAAGTTTTGCGAAGTAACAAGGGATACAAATTTCGATTAATTTTTTCACTACTTTGCTGGAAAACGAGGGTATATAAATCAGCCTGTAATTTCGTATCATGCGAGGTCGCCTTTCTTTAGCGTTGGAATTACTTCAGTGATTTTAGGTATACCTGTGGTAAAAATTCAGTGGTAATATTTTATCACCAATTCTTGTGGTAAAAATTCAGTGGTAATTTTTACCACCAATTCCTGTGGTAAAAATTAAGTTGACCTACTCGGTTATGTGGTGGCTTCACTTGTTACGTGTTGCACGCCTCACTGCATGTACGATTAGTCCCACCTATGCTGTCGCCCCCCCCCCCCCCCCTTCCCGCTTCCCGCCTCGAGCAAATAGGAAACCTATGCGTCTGTGTGCGGTTCACCACCCTGAACGGCGATAGGAAGAAATCTACACTTCAAAGCCACAGCTATAAACGATTAGCGTCTAATGTGCGTCTTATCCGCGCCTTCCGCACGTATATGTTGGTGTAACAAACGTTGAAAGCTTTTGATGTTCACGAAGTTGTTAATGTAATTGATGCGGTTTCAGTTGCGGTTCAGAGTTACACGGCTCTCCATAGTCTCCATCGGAAATGCGGCCGCCGAGGTCGGTATTTGATCCCGTGACCTTCGGTTGAGCAGGCAGGCACCATACGCAACCACTAGATCACCGTGGCGGTTTCGGCCCGCCTTCGACCGAGTGAGGACGTCATGTGACGTCGTCATCATGTGAGCACACGTCACGTGATGTCACAATGGCGTTACTATGACGTCACCAATTCTGGCGCAACGCGACGCCACTGCGTGACTATTTTTCGCATCGCTCGTGTTGACGCCGACTCCACGGGATGCCGACGCTCAGTTCTCACGTTCGATCATGCATCTAAAACTTTCGGCACAATGTAGAGCTGCCTTTTGTTATGCCATCACTGAACGCCCATTGCGTCTGAGCCGACGCACGTCTACTTGGATCCGCCGACTCATCGCGCCAGAGACGTCCGCTGAGCAACACAGTTTCGGGGTTGGCGCCTTGAGGGACGAGCGAAGAAACCGTGTTTGGGTCGGACGGTTTTCGAGGTCACCGTCCCGACGGCGCCAATCTCCCCTTCTCCTTCGCGGCTTTCGCCACCGTCCCTTCCCCGGCGGGGAGTCTGTTGCCCCGCTTTTCCCGAAATACAAGGCCGCCGGCACACGGCGTCAACCGATCGATGGTACAGAAAGGCCAAGCGGGTGAGGAGGAGGCGCAGTCCTCGAAGCAGCGAGGGAGAGAGCGCGGACGCGTGCGCACACAAATGCGCTGTCGCCTGGATCGCCCTTTCTCCGCCGTTGCAACCGACGCAGTGTCCCGAATAGCCCCACCACAAGCATTTCCTTTGTCCGTCTGGGGACGCCGGAATGCAGTCTCGGTGCCGGAATCTGATAGAGCAGTTGTCCTTTGGGAATCGCAACAGCGGCATTACATTGAACAGATCTCAACCGCGAACAGTGTGGCCAATTGTTGCTATTTATCCAATAATAATAATAATAATAATAATAATAATAATAATAATAATAATAATAATAATAATAATAATAATAATAATAATAATTTAATATGAACGGCTTCTAAAATTTCGCCCGTGGAGTTCTCTAAGGCGCACTGGCTTCACAAAGTGCACGGCTCTTGGCAAAGCTTAGCAACGCTAACGTCCGGCTATTTATCGGACAGTAGGAAGAGAAGTAGCCGTGTCACTGCCGTACGTAACTTCGCGATGTTTCCACTTCTTTACTTGGATTTTTGGTTGTTTCTTTTTTAGAGGTGAGCGTGTATTCATTTTGGCTCCCAATGCATTATTATTTGTCTCTTCTCTGATTTCTGAACTTTATTTCTTCTTCTTTAGATATCATTCACATTATCACTCACCCTGCACATTATCACATAATAACGTTTCACCTGTTTGACAAGGCTATATGCTTCGCGGCTCTTTCTAATTTCTCCTCAAGGTCACTCTCAGTTTCTTTCTCTCTCTCTCTTCCTTTCTTGCTTTGGGTTGGCGCCAAATTGAGTTGTGGAGGCGCGAACGAAGCCTACATGCACGCGCAAGCGGAGAGAGTCTCCTTAGAAACCACTGACCTAAAATTTTAAACATGGCGTTTTGGGCACATTTGGGACGGCACTTTAAAAACACGGGTCAGGGCACTGCGCTGTTTAGGAGCCTCGAATCCAAAACGTCCGCTTCTGCAGTGCGACTGTGTCTGCACGAATAGCAGCTGTTTCCCCGTCATACGTATACTGCGCGTCTTTTGTCAGGCTGGCGAAATAGCGCTGTACGATACGCACCATTTGCGACGAGTACGTCGCGTGTACCATGTGGAGTATATTTCGTAATCACGCGAAAGGCAGCAACGTCACTATAAATATACCGCGGAGAACGCCGCCGCAAACACCAGCTTCGGTATAGCTGAGTAGGTTGCGTGTATGCGTCATATTTTAAAATCCCTTAACCCTTAAATCTTCACCGCGTTTCGTCAATCGACTGAGTGCTATAGGTGAAGACTTTTTAGGGGCGAAGCCCCTTACGCCGTTGGTCGTACGTCCCGGGTCGTCGTAGTCGTTGTAGTAGCCAGTGGCATTGCATTGCGTGTCAATAGAAACGGTTTCGCAGCGTATTCGCGGAGTGAATGATGATGAGTGGGACGAAGCATCCGGCATTCCGTCCATGCGTCCGTCCGACCGTCTATTATTGCGTCCGTCCACTTCTCCCCATTCGTCCCCATTATCCTCGTGGATGTGCTGTGATTGTGTGTGTGTGTGTGTTGTTGTTGTTGTCGTTGATTAATCAACATTTTCTGACGGGTGCTCTCGAAAAGGCTGAAATACGTTAATTATGTGCGTTTCTAGACTCACTTCTTTTCTGTCTTTCCATGTCTGCCAGCCCGAAGGTCGCAGGTTCGATCCCTGCTGCAGCGGTCGCATTTCGATTGAGGCGAAATAGAGGTTCGTCTATTGTGCGATGTGAGTGCACGTTAAAGAACACCAGTAGATGACGTTTTCAAAGCCTTTCACTGTGGTGTCCCTCATAATCACATCGTGCTTTTGGTAAGTAAAACCCGAGATGTTATGCATTAGTATCATCCGTATTTTTACGTGATTGGCATATTGCCCCCTCGGCAAACTTCCCAATTGTTCCAGACTGTTCTGATACGATTGCGCTCACCACGCGAGCACTCGGGTTTATGCTTTAACTAATGTGGTCACGGACGATAACAGCCGGATCTTCGACACTGCGTCATGCGAAAGCCGACGCGCTTCACCAACGCTCAGATTGTCGACGAACGACGCCCATGCTCGCCGCTGTCATTGTAGTGAGTGCTCCTTATACTGTGAGTATATATTCTACTGGGTGCAAGTTCCCCGAATAAAGAGTTTGTAGTGCATGATCATCATCATTACTTCGTCACCGCCGCGTTGCGCCTCTCGCGCAGCTGATGCTAGCTCGAGCTGCGCGGATTAGAACGAGCTCACGCGCCTGGCGGTTTGGACGTGGCAGCCGTCGCCGCTCGGCTTCGGCAAAATCGCCTTCAAAGTGGCGAGACAACGACATGACCACGTTGGCCACCGTCACGTATTCCTCGCTCGCTACAAGTTCCTTATTTACAACGTTTTGTTCTGCAAGCCTCATTGTTACAACCTCGTAACATTATATATACTCACGATGAAACATATTCATTACCAGGTGGAACAAAGACGAAACAAAAAAAGAAAATTTTAGCATTGTAAACCTAGCGGGGCTTATTGATCTCATATGATCTTAAAAACGTGGCCTTCTTGGCTGATGATAAGCAGAGTAGAGTCAAACTCACAGACTTTGCAAGAAAATTGAACACCCATCGCCAGGAACTCACGTGCAAATCTGTCTGTGGGAACCCTGGGTATTTCCATAAAATTTCCTATATATATGTACACACCAGAAAAAACTGGAGCTGCAACGCATAGCGCTTGAGCGAGCGTGGGAATGATGGGTATATATAGTACACGGATTCGCCAAGTCTTCGTACTCTACGTTCATTTGGTTGCCCCGCCGCGGTGGTCTAGCGGCTAAGGTACTCGGCTGCTGACCCGCAGGTCGCGGGTTCAAATCCCGGCTGCGGCGGCTGCATTTCCGATGGAGGCGGAAATGTCGTAGGTCCATGTGCTCAGATTTGGGTGCACGTTAAAGAACCCCAGATGGTCGAAATTTCCGGAGCCCTCCACTACGGCGTCTCTCATAGTCATATGGTGGTTTTGGGACGTTAAACCCCACAAATCAATCAAATCAATTACGTTCATTTGGCTTCACGTGGCTTGGAGCTGCTTTGTCACGAAACGACATTCGGCAAATGTTTAGCAGTCGCGCTTCACGACCTTAATACATTAGGCTTGCCATTTCAAATAGGGTCACCAAGTTCACAGGGGTTCGTTCTTTTGTTCGAAACAAAACCGAAACACAGCAACAAACGAAGCCACAAGTATGATTCACCGCCCGCAAATAGCAAATCTGTGCACTACCCATCATTCCCATGGTCACTCAACGATCGCAGCGCCAGAGTCATTATATATAGCAAACTAGGCAAACTCGGTACGACGGCAATGCGGACTCTCTCCGTCAGCGGGCGGAGCCTGGTTGTTGGCTGATCTTCGGTGCATGCGCGGCTAAGCGAGGTTAAACCGAGGTGGTGCGCAGTTCTTGTAGACGGTGGACGTTTCACCTCGAACTTTAAGAGCTTCACTCTTACAAATTTGGTTCTTTCGTGTAGCGACGGGTGCAGCTCCAATTATCCTGCGCTGAATGCGGTTTCACTACTCGGAATCCTGAGGAAGTTCGTAGAGTTCCCACTGGTTTGTTTACCGAACCATCGATGCCGCGAACGTCATCTACGGGGTTTCCCGGGCACAAGTTGAGATATTCGCAAACTCGATGTGCGACATGGGAGCTATAGTTTTGGCTGCTCTTTATCTACTTTCTGCTTGCCAAGGCAGTCAAGATGCGTGTCATCTGGAGCGTGTTCCGTCTGCTTGTTTTCCCCTTCAGATGTATAGTGACAGAAAAGTCGGGCCAGGATCAATCACGTGCTTGGCGAGGCCAAACAAAATTTTCACGGAATAATAGGCAGGCAGTATTGAAGATCGCAAACTGCCGATCATTTGGGGAAGCTGTTTTTCGTATGGCTGACAAAAAATGAATTTATCTGCGCGTAACTGATACATTAGGTAATGTTGTAACAACGTCTCGAGTCGGCTTTGTGCGCGTTTCATCATCGCTCCATGAATTCTTCATTGTTCAAGAGACGTTTTTGATTTGTTTTTAACGCCATGGCGCTAGCTACCGCGATCGTTGCAAGCCGATACACAATAACCAGTGCAAAATAGAGCTGTGCGCCGCCGCCGCCGCCCATTTTTGCGCCATTCGCGCCGCCGCCGAAGTTCCGAGAGAGACCACGCCACCGCCGCCGCCGCACAATATTATTCGGCGTGCAGCCGTTTGTCCTAATTTTACCCGAGCGCGAAATCTGGGCACAAAAAACATTACCTGTTTTCCTGTGGCTTTAATATTTGCGAGAGCGGTATTTGTGGTGTCGTGACTGATCTCTCGTTTTCGTGTTTCATGCGCTGTCTATGTATATAAGGCCCTAAAACAGCTTCCGGAGATACTCAGTCGAGCGTGTTATTCTGTCTTGGCGTTTCTCGTTCTTTTAGCGCCCTTCGTGACGCCAGAACTGTGATTCCCGTGACATAAATAGGACTCTAGAATAGTCCATATACGAGAAATAGGAGTTGTAAACTGTTCTCTACCCTTCTTTGTCATGCATTCACCACCCGCCATCCCCGTTCTTCGTCGTGTCTCGCAGGATTATCGTGCGGGATGAACTTCTAATTTCGCTGCATTTTGTGAGTTTTCGATCGCGCATGTGGAAATAAGCAGAGTGTAGCCGAGAAGCTCGAAATCCTATATAATAGGCTCAACGCTTAGCGCTCAAATCGCACACGTGCTTTATGAAGACATAAATGTAGATGAGCCTGTAAGAATTGTAGTAAAGAGAGTGTAGTGCAGTGTAATCGAGAACGAAACCAAAGGCAAAGGCTCCGAGTTATTTCATTCTCCGAACGGATGAATTCTTCACAGCGAAGATAACGCATCTCTCCATAACAAAGGTCACCCCACTTCGACGGTATTTGTATAGTTTTTTTATTCGGAGAAGAATTATATGAACACCCTCTATAGAGGCTTTCATCATCCCTGACTTGTTCCGTATGAAGTCCAAATAAATTACTTTTGTACGCACAGTGTATGCTGTTCCCTCACATAAAATACCACCAACGTCATAGCGAAGAACACTGCTGAAGCACAGATGAAACAAGCTGCCCATCTCTATCGCACGGAGGGCGCATGCGATAACATCACTCCGCGCTCGATGCCCACAGTCGATTGCTCTTCAACCGGAAACGAAACCCTGTTTGTGTTTTGCTGAACAAATGAGTACGAAGGCGTGCTCAGGTAGGAGGCTTCGTGGCTCGATTCGCATCTGTGAACTTTGATGAAGGGCCAGTCAACAGGCTCCGGGAAGAGCAGGAATAGCTCGCGCACCTTTCGTACGCCTTCAACGCGCAGTGACGTCAACTCGGTGATCGGTGACGTTGAATAATTTACTCTTTATTGATACCTGGTTCAGACCAATCGACGAGCTGCATGCTACGTCACGTCGGTGATCGCCGAGTTGACGTCACTGAGCGTAGGAGAAGGTTGGTCACGCACAGGAAAAACGCGCAAGCTTATCCTGCGCGTTCCGGAGCCTGTTGACTGGCCCTTTAAGGGCGTTGTCGCGAGTGCTGGCACGCGTCAGCGCGTTCGCTATTTCAGCAGACATCGGCGAACGGCTAGTTTACCCTTCTACACGCTGTGATATCACTGTACGAACCCTGCCTATTTTCCCGGAGGCAGCCGTATTCCCATGCACTAGCACGTTTCGCGAGATCATATGAAAAAGAGTTAGCTGCAGCCTAAGGTTATTATGAGGCTGCAAGCTCCCATCGCATGGTGTAAAATGCGAAGTCGTCGAAGGGTTTTCCAGCCATATTACTGTTTATGTCGTCTCAAACTTAGCGTGTTCTCCTCGAAGACCTGAGATCATAACTCTTCTAATCTTTCTTAAAGTTGATGACACTTTTGTGCCGGACACTTTAGCCTAATCTTTTGAAGAATTTGAATGTTTTAGCGAATTTCGCAATGTAGATGTGCTCGATCCTTCTTAAGTTTTGTGGTAACGCCCATCAAGGTATGTGCTTCACAAATATTTTGAATGAAACCCCAATACACCCATGCTACCACAAAGATATAATCCATCTAACTCGTCGCATAAAGCGCTTACGTAAGACTCGTTATCTCAAGTGTAATTATGATGCTTTTTGAGGTAAGGCTTTAAAAAGTAAATAGAAGCAAAAATCAAGAGGCTACGACTACTACTTTAGCAATGCCTTCGCTACTGTTACTAAAGCAATCAATCCAGGTGTTAAAGGTCGATTAGCCCTGCATAGTCTATGACCTCATTGTTTATTCTTGATGGTCAATCCTCTTAAAATCCGGAAGCTATAGTAAATGCCTTTATTAATTACTTCAAATCTATTTGTTTTTTCTACCGATAACGACATCACTCCTTCCCTTTCCGCGTGCAGCAAACTACCTGCTCTTCCTAATCCTGAATTGAGTTCCTCCGAAATGCATAACCTAATAGTAATTTTGAAGTTACGGTATACGCCCTGGCCCAGAGGGTATATGCCAAATATATTTCTAAAGAGGTTTTAAGTATCGCGTGCTAATTATCTTACTGTACTAATAAAAAAAATAAATCTCTGCAGCAGTCTTTTAACAGCGGAAATCACCAAACTTTGTGCTTTTAAGCCCGGAAACGAGCAAAGGGAAAATTATAGGCCAATATCTTTGCTTTCTGTGCAGGCTCCACACTAAAAGAGTATATAATCAACAAATACAATGTGGAATGCCTAATCGCACAACCTATTTCCACGATGGCTACGCAGTTGCTTGAATTTACGCACGACATGGTTGCTTCCCTTAACGACCGCAGACAGATTTATGCCATATTTATTGACTATTCTAAGGATTTTCACATAGTTTGCCGTACCAACCTTCTAGCTTCTTCACAATTTCGGTAACAGGCTGTTTGGTTGGATAGCAAATTACTTGCGATCGCGCTCGAAATTTGTTACGTTTAACCCTGCAAAGTCATCTAACGTATACATAAACATCACAAAGAGGCCAAAAGGCTTGGTGCTTCATCCTGATTTGTTTATTATTCATACCAATGACGTAGCCGAGGTTATCCGTAACATCCAAAATAAACTTGAAATGTATGCGGACGACTGCATTATCTGCAAAATCATATCTAATACTCAAAATCAATATGCACTGATTGCTGTTTTTATTTCGGCGTTTTGTAACTGGAGTGAAATATGGAAATTTCTAGTAACTTCAAGAATACTGTAGTCACGACCTTTCAAAATGAGAAATGACCTCTTCATTTTACATACACTGATGACGGTGTACGTGTCACACAGCTTGAATATATTGGTGTAACTCTCCCAACAAATTTAAGTGGCACAGTATTTCGGGACAGTACACATCTTCGAAAACATGCTAAGCAACTAGACAAAAAGATGCGGACTGACGGCGCATAAGATTTTGGCCAAACTCCAATAAGAGTTGGTTGTTTTTTATGACCTGACCACAGACATAATATAGCTATCATGCAATATTTTACTGTGTCGACCCCTTCGTATTTGGCCCGATATGTCTTGGTTCGCAGTACTCCCGTCCTGGCCTCAAACAGTAGAGAACTACCCCGAGTATTATCATAGATCCTTTCTTGGCAATTTCCTGCTTAAAAGTTCGATAGATCTCTAGTGCGGACTTCTTAATCATGCCCATTCTCCACATGTCAGTCTCCGTTTCCTTCACTTTTTCTTAACCGATAGTTCTTTTTGGTTTGGCCACCTGCTGTTTTCTAAGTATTTACCAGTCAACTTCCTGGTTCGCTTCCTCCATTTTGTAGCGACATTCTTCATGTACAAGTAGCTGAAAACCTTCCTAGCCCAACGCTCTTCCCCCATTTCTCTCAATCGCTTCTCAAATTTTATCTTGCTGCTAGCTTCCCTGCCCTCAAATGATGTCCATCCCATATCACCTTGTACTCCCTGATTTGGTGTATTCCCGTGAGCTCCTAAAGCAAGCCTACCTATTCCACGTTGCTTAATTTCTAATCTTGCTTGAACTTCTGATCTCATGCACAAGACCGCATTGCTGAACGTCAGCCCAGGAACCATGACCCCTTTCCATATTCCTCTCACAACATCATACCTATTGTAATTCCACAGTGCCCTATTTTTCATGACTGCTGCATTCCTCTTACCTTTAGTCGTCACGTATATTTCGTGTTCCCTCAGATACTCCGTCCCATTGCTTATCCATACGCCCAGATATTTGTATTTATCTGTTATCTCTAGCGTGACCTCCTGTATTCTAAGCTCACTACCTTCGTTGTCATTGAAAATCATGACTGCTGATTTTTCCCTACTGAATCTAAAATCTAACCTATCTCCCTCATTACCGCAGATGTCCATCAATCTCTGCAAATCTTCCTTGTTGTTGGCCATTAGCACTATATCATCTGCGTACATTAATGCTGGTAGTGCCTGATCAATAAGTTTTCCTTGTTTGACCAAAGAGAGGTTGAAGCCCAGTCCACTTCCCTCTAATTTTGCCTCTAATCCTTGTAGGTACATCATGAATAATAAAGGTGACAGGGGGCACCCCTGCCTAAGCCCCCGTTTTACCTCTGCAGGCTTGGATACCTGTTTTTCCCACTTTATAACTACCTTGTTACCTTTATAGACACCCTTTAAAAGATTAGTGACTACATGTTCCACGCCTAGTGTGTCCAGTATTCCCCACAATTCCTCTTGAACCACGCTATCGTACGCTCCCTTGATATCCAAAAATGCTAGCCACAGGGGCCTGTGTTCTTTTTCTGCTATTTCGATGCACTGCGTCAGTGAGAACAGATTGTCTTCCAATCTCCTGTGTTTCCGAAACCCATTCTGCAGTTCCCCCAGCACCCCCTCATCCTCTATCCACGCCTGCAGTCTTTCCTTTATGATCTGCATCGCCAGCCTGTAGACCACTGATGTCACTGTTATAGGACGGTAGTTGTTTATGTCAGCTTTGTCCCCCTTTCCTTTATAGATCATGCTCATCCTGCTAAGTTTCCATCCATCGGGAACTTCGCCATCGATTATTACTGTACTCACTGCCTCTCTCAAAGCCTGCTTAGACTTCGGACCTAATGTTTTTATCAGCCTAATTGGAATGCCATCTGGGCCTGTTGATGTACTACTAGGAACCCTTTTCTCAGCCCTTTCCCACTCTTGTTGTGAAAATGGAGCCATTGCATACAGGAGACGGTACCGCCATCTAGTGAACACTGCAAGAACTAAACTAGAGGTGGCTACATACAGGGGCTGGTACCGCCATCTAGTGAACACTGCAAGAACTAAACTAGAGGTGGCTACATACAGGGGACGCACAGCCCACGCCCTAAGAAGCTTCGCCCCTAAAAAGAGCCAATAATATATAGTCTAAGACGCTATTCTTACCCCGCTTTAGTTCCAAGAGCTCAGCGGCTCAGCCCAACTGTACCCTCTCCACTTCTGAGCGCTCGTCGACTTATCTCGGTGTCAGTCGATAGTAAATTGTGCCAGAGTGGACAGCACAACTTGTCTTCCATGAAATAAGACACCATTTCGAATAAAGAGGAACGGTGTTTTAAAAGGCTGTTCAGAAAATGTTGCTTGTTTTCATCCGCATTTGTGTTAGACTCTGAGGAAGTTTTGAAGTGAGGTAGAGTAGAACAAAAGCAGGACATTTCACTGAGTGGCACGTCATTTAGCCCCAGCTTCCGTAATGCCTTCAGTAATGAGGGCTTTTCGAGAAGACGCCGATAGTAGAGTACCAAGTACTCCAAATCTTTATTCGTGCACTTATTAGAAACACCATGTCTACGGCGCCTCATCAAGTGCGAGGCTCACGGGACGGCTTCATGCTCTCCCTTTGTAGAGTATATTCAGTGCTCTAAATCGTTACCCACTTTTTCTAAGCACAGCCGACTAGAATATTCAGAACGCGCATTGCCTCACATGTGTACGAACATCTAAAAATTTATAGATGCGTGGACTTGCGACGCTTTCATATAATTAATGTTCGAAGCGAGCGTGCTACCGTCGCACGCTGTTCGGTGATGATGGTTATTGACATCTATACCGAATCGCCATATGTGCAGTGTGGCAGGCCCAAGACTATGTCGGCAATCCCAGACATCGTAAAAAAGGGAGAAAGACTCAGTAACTAAAATAACAAAGCTGAGAGATCGCCTGAGCAACTCGACATGCGCTGGTGGTGCAAGTGAAGAAAAAGAAAGGTGGAAATAAGTGTACACGAAGACAAAAACGGGCGCGCACGTGCAAGATAAAATAATAGTAAAACGAGACATTCGGTGCAGTAGCATATCAATCGGCCGCAGAGGTTTTCCTCTCCTGACACGCCATGTGTCTTGTTCGTAAAATTAAGAGGAGGCTTGGGCATCGTCCGGTACTCGGGCCATGCGCGCCACACATACCTGCCCGTTGGAAACGGACTGTTGTACAATGGTCGAAAGTGTTGGATGCTCCGACAAGCAAGGCGAAGAAGAAGATGTAACGCAAACGAACACGTCGCTAGTTATGATCATCATCATCGGCCGCGCTGTGTCTACACCGGCGTCGGAAGAAGAAAGCCGAGGAGCGCCGCGTGCGCTCGAGCCAGTGCAGCGAAGCAGGCTCGGACTGGGCAGCCTCCGAACCGCAAGAGCCCGGGCTCCAGCGGTCTACGCCATCCGCACCCTGTGAAGCCGCGAGAGAGGCGCCCGTCAGCGACGATCACGTTGCGTCCGCCGCCCAGGCGCCATGGCGGCCGCCCTCTTCTGAGTCGGCAGCCGCGCCAGCAGCAGTAGGGAGAGCGCGCAACCGTCGACGACCCAAGACCCGGCGGCGACCGGGCGAGGTGAGAGGCACTACCACGGCTTGCCGCATAGTGCGGGAACGCATAGGCGGCATTGTTCGTGGACCACCCAGCGATGCTTTTGAAGAAAGAGGGCCACGTGGCTCTTTCTTTCAAGGCCTATGGCACTGGGTCTTTCACGTTAGGCCCCGAGCCCCTCTTGAAAACGAGAACGTGAATGTCGTCAGCAATGGTTACAAATAAGCAGCGCACGACGTTTTACAAAAGAGAGACGATAGGGACACCGCTGCACTCTCAACTAGTTTATTTCGTAAAAGACCTTGGTTATTATACAACAAGACGGTGTACCACGTGCTACAATGACAACGTATTTTCTAAAAAGCCAACTTCGCAATCGCTCAAAGTAATCGATGCTTGGCTTATACAGTAATCTTTTCTTTTTGCGATGTGGAAGGCCTCGATCACTTCCCTTGTCATCTTATCTCTGTGGCTGGCAAGAATTTTAGTCTCAGAGAACAGCGGGGAGCAGCCACATTCCAAGCAATGCCGTCTTAAGTGCGAGTAGGCATTATTAGCTGGGACTGCAGCGAAGGCCTAGAGTTTACGTGGGAAGTGCCACGGGAAGGTCAGCTTCAGTTCTTGGACTTATTGTTATCACGTAAGCCAGACCATGTTTGCTGGTTATATAGCCCACGATCTGAGAAGCCCCTGCTCAGCTATTCTTCCGGGCATTCAAAGACAGTTAAGAATGGCATAGCCTTCTCTTGTCTCCGCGCTGCCTTGGCCAAATCTTGTCCCCACAAAGTTAATGATAGCTTCATCAGACAAGTAGATAGATTGGCTAGTGCGGGTTACGAAGAGCATGTTCTGCGCAGAACCGCACAGAAGTTGGTTCATCTTGTGCGCAAGAATATATCTTTGGAGCAGCCTCAAATTGAGAGGAATTATGAAGAAAAGAAAAAGAAATGTGTCTCCATACCCTATGCGCACAGTATATCACATAATCTAAAGAATGTAGGCAGCCGGTATGGAATACAAGTTGTTTTTTTCTGCACCTAACAAACTAGGAAAGATATGCGCTAGGCTAGATAGAAAGCGATTGACAAAAAGGATAGGTGTCGGTGCTCTGTTAAGCACATTGTTTCATTTGTTGAGTGCAGAACCGCGGTGGTTTACTGTTTGCTCATGTCATGTGGGAAAATGTACATCGGTCAAACGGGCCGGTGCATAAATACAAGGTTAACGGAGCACAAGAGAGCATTAGCTAATAATGCCTACTCGCACTTAAGACGGCATTGCTTGGAATGCGCGAAGAACCCCAGGGACAATGAAAGCAAGATGGGACATAGTGCTACGGCGAACCACAGCTGAGATCCATGTTTGCCCATCAGTCTCCCATTTAGAATCAGGTGGCCGCATTCCTATAGGTGACTTGCATAGTTGACCACCACTGACGGATTCTTCATAGCGAAATAGCGCTGTTATTTGAACGCCGTCGCTGAAGACCCTTGAAGATTTGTTTAAAAGTGTTGTACCTAAATGTAAACTCGCTTTTAGAAGTGGAACAAAGTCAACCCGCAGTACTTGCGCAGAGTTGCCAGTAAAGATCAGAATCGTCACGGCAACGTAACTCCGCGCTCGCTTGCGCATTCTTATCTGTACAAACAGTTGCGGGTGCAAGCTGAAGCTGCGATTGGTGACTGTTAAGAAGGGTATCTGTCAAAACTTACCCGTGTCATTTCGACCTGGCCGTTAGAAGCATGAGAAAGTATCGCGCCGGTGAGCTGCTAGCTGTCAGGCCAAATTTAGTGCGGAGCCACATCTTGTCTTGCAAAATAGCAACACTAACTGAAACGTGTGCGCCATTGCACGTTGATTCTATATTTCCTGCCAACGCCGTCCTGATTTAGTTTGAAATACCGTGACTCCGTTGCAATGATCATTGATATGCTTTCATCAATGACCGAGTTATAGCCCGTGGAGTTATTCATTTCAGAACCATTATGAAATAGCGTAGTGCTTCGGTTTGTTCCTATATAGCAAGGAATGAATAGGAGTAACTGCGTCGCACATGTGTGAGATAGCCCCTATGTGATCTTGATAACTCGTGGTTTAGACATTGATTTCAACGTGATACCTGATACTAACTCCATGCATGTGTCGACTTAATATCTTATTTCATAAAGTGATCTTCTTTGCCTATTTATATCTTGGCGGCTCCGATTCATAATTGGGTAGCTTAACGTAACTATTACGCCACCGTCAATATGATAATCAGTGAGTGCTCCGAAGGCTAGATAGACTTGAGCTTGTGGTAGGCTTCAGCGCTCACACTGTCTGTTTTTCCCCTTTTGACTTCATATACGCTCAAACTTCACGCTCAAACTGAGCTGTGCTGAAGCAATATTTTTTTATCATGCACCAACTCGCGCAGTCAGCAGTATACTTGTCAGCATATGGTACCTTCTGTTTTCTAAATGTGAAGGCACTGGTATTTGCTTTGCGATTTGTCTATGAGCTATCTCATGAACACGGACAGACTGCTTCTGATTTATGGAGAAGCTGTGAAAGAGAGCAACACATTTACCATATGATTTCATATATAAAAAAAACTAGGTACACCTAACCTTATTCAATGTATGATTACGTCTCATATTTGTTTATTTTATTGCCTGATACCACGAATCACTATATGTAACCTTCCACCCGAACAGCGGCATACAACGTTTCTGAATTCAAAGAGGACAATATGAACTAATGTGCTCGCACGGCGTTGCGTACGCGTATAAACAATATTACTGATGGGTCGAAGTGCCCCCATATTTGGCTCTTAACTGCTGCTTTGTCTCCAACAATTTATCATGGCGCATGCATATACGCATCAAAATAGTTTAACGCTCAGGATTTCAGGACAACTGTACGTGGTGCCGTCTCTCGGCGGCAGCAACGGCGTCCTGCCATAACTGAATGGGCAGTAGGCGAGAAAAAAATCTATACGACGAGGAAAGCTAAACCAACTCGAGCATTCTGGAAAAAAAAATACAGTATTCCACTACAAAGTGTGTTGCTTCCGAAGACAATTGAACATCACCCATTGGAAACACATAGGGACATAGGGCCCTTGTGCGACACAAATTTTACCAGAATGTTTCGCTGCGTGTATGCTCCATATAATTGAGAGCCGCTTTAGGCATAACTAGCTATGCTGCTATTTTCCGTTTCTCCTATTTCCGTTTCTCCTGCCTATTTTCTCGCCTATTTCCCGTTCAGTTATGGCAGGACGCTGTTTCTGTCGCCGAGAGATGGCGCCACGCACAGTTGTCCCCTTTCTACCCTAAAGCATTGTCCCCAAATGCTGATCACTACTACAGGTGAACTTCACGTTGCGAAGCCTTATTACATTACGTCGCGGCCTACAAAAATAAAAAGTCATTATTTCGACGGCTCAAGGTGGCCGCATTCATGTGCCATTGCGTTATGATAGCAGGAGGGTGTGCAAGAATTTAGTTGTGTGACGTAAACAAGTTTTTTTTTAATTTTAAGCGTAAATTAACCTTCCGTAGAAAAATGACAGTTGAAAAATGACAGTTTATAAGAAGAGGTAACTTGTGCCAAGCGCGGGGTGATAACCAGCAGCGTTTGTGTGACTTCCGCACTGCCTATATGTGATGAAACTAAGTTTCGTATGTAGATTGTTAGAAGGAAAGCCTCACAATTCTATGAAGTAATTAAGACTTGCGAGTAACATGTCAAGCTATGCAATAAGATACATGTATACTTAAGGTATCTGCAGCTATATCGTGAGGGCATAAAAGTTCTATAAAGCGCTGTGTATCTTGGAGTAAGTGTACATGCAAATTAGGCACGTCGCCAGATCCGTGCAGTACGTATCATCTATCTTTTTTTTCATCGTGTTGTCTCCAAGAAAATTAATGTAATGCACTGCAAAAGGGATATATTTGGGCGTGTTGGTACTTCATCTTACATCAGGAAACCATAGCGCAACATGGGACAATGCAATAAAGCATCAGTTGAAAGTGAGCGCTCGTCCTGTCCTGCTTGCGCTATTGTTTCCGATGTAATGCACTGTACCGTCATCATTCCATGAAAGGCGAGTTACGTTCCAAGAGCCCAGCCTCGCGACATTCGCAGGGAAAATTCCTGAATCGTTGGGTTTTACGGATCAGTTCACCACTTTCCCCTAGACAACAACACGTTTTTTTTTTTGCCAGAAATAAACTTCGACTTCATAAGATACGAAAATATGCAGTAACAGTGCTTCTAGATATAAAGTGTTCCATAACGTGCTTCACCGCGCCCGCGAAACCGCAGGACTCTCTGCCACCAAAAGGCCTGCCACACTGAACTACCAGACACGTGGAACCTGCGAGGCAACCCTGAAGTGAGTGGAATATGTATGCACTGCTCCAGCATGCGTGGCTATAATACATGAGCGTGTATATGTAGGCCTCGCAAGTACGACGTCTTATGCGTGATTTTTCAAGCTTTTGATGCTCCACTGTCGCAGACAATACCTGAAGATGTGCATAACACACTACATACATACATACATACATACATACATACATACATACATACATACATACATACATACATACATACATACATACATACATACATACATACATACATACATACATACATACATACATACATACATACATACATACATACATACATACATACATACATACATACATACATACATACATACATACGCACTACAGCCTCGATAATGAGGCCTGTGGCACCCCTGAGACAAATGAACATATCTTGTGCATATATGCCCATGATATGTCGCGCAAAGAAATTCGATGGACACCAGGTTGATGAAATGTACCAAGCACGAGGTTTCTGGAAAAGTTCTGTTGGAACCACCACCTCGTCATGAGTGTGATATTCTGAAAGCACTGACCAAGTTTTTCGAAAGACAAAACTCGACTAGTGCCTACAAATAAATCCAAGGTTTTGCGTCATCACCACCATCAACACCTTCTATATCTCCTTTCTTTTCCAACCAACTTCCTAACGCTGTGTAACTGGCTAGAAAGTGTATTCAGGCCGACCTCTCAGTATTTCTGCCACAATAAAGATTCCTCTCTCTCTCTCTACATACATTGTTGCAAGAAAACAGATATTTATTAATTTAACACAGCGCACGACTACGCGGACACGAGAGAATGGACAAACCGCAGCGCGTTAAAATATGTTCAAGTACTGTCACCAACTGGTCCAGCTTTCAGTCCTTCTATGATATCTGGGGCTTTACGTCCCAAAAGCACGATACGATTCTACGAGTGACGCCGTTATGGAGGCCTCCGGAAATTTCGACCATCTGGTGTTCTTGAACGTGCACTGGCATCACACCGTACACTGGCCTCTACGATTCGCCTCTACCTACCGATCGCCTCTACGCCTCTACCTACAGTGGCCTCTACCATTCACCTCTACCTACCGATCGACCCGCAAGAGACGAGTTTGATCCCGAGATCGAACCCGTCTCTTGCGTGTCAGCAGCCGAGCATCGTAACCACTACGCCACCGCGGCGGACAATAACAGACTTCTGGCTAGTTGGTTGGTAACGTTCAATGAAACCATAGGTCTTAATAGGCAGAGACTAAAGAGGAGCAAAAGGCGTGTGCTACGCAAATTTAAATTGTTATTTGGGAAACATGTTGCGATTGTACAGCAATTGAAATAACCAGCAAAAAACCGCGTCCTCTTCTATGGTCCTTGTCTCAAGTGCCGTGGCTTCATCGAACACGTGTTTCTGCTATGCCGTGCCCAACTAGGCCGTACAACACCATGAGGCGTCTCCCCCGAGCTCCAAGTGGACCGGGCCCCGCCGCGGTGGTCTAGTGGCTAAGGTACTCGGCTGCTGACCCGCAAATCGCGGGTTCGAATCCCGGCTGCGGCGGCTGCATTTCCGATGGAGGCGGAAATGGTGTAGGCCCGTGTGCTCAGATTTGGGTGCACGTTAAAGAACCCCAGGTGGTCGAAATTTCCGGAGCCCTCCACTACGGCGTCTCTCATAATCATATGGTGGTTTTGGGACGTTAAACCCCACATATCAATCAATCCAAGTGGACCGGGAACTGTTTAGTACTCTTATGCGCCAGCACACGTCATCGTAAGCGAGGCCGACACGGAATCCTCGTCTCACCCTTTCTGGGCAGCTTATCGGTCGACGCTACGGCGTAACGTAGTCATCGCTGAAAAGAAAAAAAAATAGCGCTGGTATTCAGCCTTGGGGACACATGGCAGAAACGGATTGTGATACGCAGTATCAGAATATGTATAGATAACGGGAGGCCTCGAACGTTGGAGCGGTCGGGGAAAACCGCCGCCCGCAAATCGCTTGACTCTGACGAGCGAGTATCAAACGTTACCGTGGTGTTCCCTGTAAACTTTCGTCGCTGCGTTTCTTCTCTTCGGAGTATGCCTGAGTGACTTGAATGAGTTGCGAAGAAAGTGTGCCAACGTGTCTTACCAGAGGCGAAAAAAAAACGTGTAAAAGGCGTGTAAAAAAAACAACAAAACAGCCACATCCGGTCCTTTCACGGATACTGATGAATCAGTGAAGCTAGTGGTGTGACATGGGGTTGAACGAAGTGGGTCGGATGAAATGCTACGAAGTAAGAATGAAGTGGGAATGAATCGGGTGAAGTGGTGAGTTGTGGGAGTAGTGGTCAAGGTGGTGGCAGGCGTGTAACATATCCGCAGTGGGATTTACTGATTTTCGGTGGGTAAACCCCACTGCAATTTACGATCTACGATGGTCCCCGGGCATGAAAAACCTCGACCAAAAACGGCTTTGCTGTTTAAAAGAGTCATGATGCTGCGCTGTTCCTTCGTGTGTTCGAACGTCGAAGTGTTTAGGTACCCACCCTTGATAGTGTCGTGGCTTTGGTATATGATCTCGTGGTAGCGTTCTGAATGACGTCATGTATATTCCTTTGTTTGATAATCAACGTTTTATTGTTTTATTTAGGCATTACGCCACTGAAACTTTTGCGTGCCATGCAGCAATGCAGTAACTCGAAGCATATTCCTGTAATAAACATGTTTTGATACAATGCACGTGCTTTCAATTTTACGTTAATTAGACTGAGTGGTTGATCGTATGAAGACACATTTTTTCCAGCTTATGACTGCATTGGAAACCGGCGTGCGTTAAGATGAAGGTGAAAATGCGTTTCTCACAAATCGTAGCACACCCAACCTTGTACAGAGCTTGACGGGGATCGCAGAAGGAAAACAAACGCTGATAGAGACGAACATTGGTTCCCTCCGAATGTTAGGGTATTTTAATGGCCTCTTCACAATACACGCAGTCAATACTAACATATCTGGAACTGATACAACAAATCACAAAAAATGGTAAGAAAAAAAAGTTCCGACACCGGGAATCGAACCCGGGCCTCCTGGGTGAGAGCCAGGTATCCTAGCCACTAGACCATGCCGGAGACGATGTTACCTTGTCAAACTGTTCGTGCCTGTACGAGAACAAGTTTCTCGCGCGCCTTGTTCTGAATAGTAGTTGGAGAGGGAGAGAAGAATAAACCTGTCTCGAGCGGGCGCTTGCGAAGGGGGGTTTGTTTCGGCGTGACATTCAAAGCAGCACCACATGGCGGTGCAATGCCATTAGTAGCGCTATTCTCTGGAATAGTTTAGCGCTTGTGGGTTAGACCGTAGAATAGCGTCCCTAAACCGTTATATGTGCGATAAAAAGGGTGCTTACACAGAAGTTTTCAGTTCTTTTTCACTTCAAATGAACGGTCAAGCCTCCAATAGCCTAGAAATCGGACTGTGAGGGGTGAGTGCGTCCTTAAAAATGAAGTACATGTTTATAAAAGGTACTTTTGGTTAACACTATACCCTCACTACACGAAACGGTGCGAGCTGCTCGCCACGTGCTTCGAAAGACGTTGCAACGCCACCGTGGCCGCTCCACTCCGAGGTTCTATTGGTGGCCCACTTACAGGCGGCCGTCTAGTATGCTTTGGTACTTGACGTCATCACAACTTGCCACAATAGGGCGTGAACTCATCGGAATTGACGCTGTTGCCAGACGTCATGCTAGTGTCGATGTCACTGGGTCTACTCTACACTTACTGAGCTCCTCACAATCACTCAGAGCCGCATCTGTACACAGGATAATTGTACGGGGTAGTTATATCAGCTTCGAAAATTGGTGCGAGTAGCCCTTCATGAATTGAGTACAGAGGCCTTGGTTTCGTCGGGCTATCTCAAGACTACCGCAGCGTAAACGAAGCTGCAGACGTGGCACCAAGGTGGGAGTCATGAAGCGATAATGCAATACCGGGGATGTATCTTATGCTCTACTTAATGGTAATATGTGTCGATTATTCCGAGCCGATGCCACGAATATGGATATGAAGTCCTCCATATTCGAAGGCGCCGCACACGTTGGCCATCTTGTGTTCTTTATCGTGCACTGACTTCGCACAGCCCATCGCGAGTGCCAAGCATTGCGCCTCCATAGAACCACGATCACCGCGGCCGGCATCGAACACGCTACCTCCGCGGCAGCAGCCGTGCACCGCAAACACCATCACCGTGTCGTACTCTAGCTTTACGCGGCCAGTAATTCCTGCTCGCTGATCGTGTACTAAAGTGTAATAATTTGTAAACACACTCGATTCCAGAGGGACCGTTTCTTTGTCTTTTTTTGAGTATTTTTTGTGTGTTGGGAATGCATCAGTATAGCCATGCTGACAGAGGAATCCACGAAAACTTCGAAGTGATTTTTTTTTCGTTTTGATCAACAGTGCCAGTCCGCATTAAAGAACTGCAGATAGTCGAAATATCTGGAGCCCGTCCCTACTAATTTTCTCATAACCATCGTGGTTTGGGCCCCAGCGTGAAACCCCTGATATCGTTATGGGGCGCAATTGCAGCTCATTATGGGCACCTGATGAGAGAAACATTCGTCCGATCCTCGAGAAGATTTTAGAAAGAAGCAGCCACGCTATGCTTGACACGGTGAATATTTGGGTAAAGTTTTTCTAGCTAACTACAGTTTCATTGATTTCTACAATTTAAATGTACACGTGCGCGTTTATGAAGACGATCTCGCAAGTACCTTTGCTGTCAGTTGTTATTGAGGAAAAACACTTGTATCTATACATTTTTATTTTTTTTTATTTTTATTTATTACATACTGCAGTCCGTAAACCAAGCAGGAGGGGCACAAAAAGGGAGCATAGCGAAAAAAGCGAACAAGTTATACAGCAAGTTAGAATACACAAAGCTACTGAAAAACAAGTCATACTAAATAGGATGCTTAGTGATACATATCTAGAAAAAAAGCGAACAAACTTCTAGAAACAGTTTCAAGCACAAAAAGTAAAGCTACACAGTTGAAATAATAAGATGAGCTAATCTAGCATTGAAATATCAACAGTGTTGATTACACAAAAGATTCATGTAGTTTTCAAAGTCGGGAATGCCACGTTCAGGAAAAACATTTGAAGGCAGTGCATTCCATTCGCTAATGGTTCTCGGAAAGAAGGAATGTTTGAAAAGGTTAGTACGTGCAAAGTAAGGTGTCAGATCATGATTGTGAGCATGCCTGGTTTTCCTGGAAGAAGAGGGAGAGATGTATTTACTGGGATCAATATTAAACTGATGATTACGAAGCAGGAAAAGAAACTTGAGTCTGGCGATAGTTTTACGCTGTTTCAAGAGCGGAATGTTGTTAGTAGTCATAAGTGACGTAATTAGGTCAAGATACTAAGCACCTTCTCTTTACTTGTAATGACTGATTCAGTAAGCTAATTGGTTTGTCATTAACGGTTATTTCGAGTTCTCATTCATAATGAACATACAAAAGGGAGCTTTATTGTACATGTAACTTGCACATGAACAAGGAAACCAAACAAGAAGTACAAATTGCACGGACCCCTTAAAAACAGATTTATCTCTACGTATTTGCATGCACACAAATAAATGAATATTAAACTGCATAAATTTTTTTAACATTGCGGTGGGGCAGGAGCACCGCAGCGTTGTGTTACCACGGAACCTTCACTCATTTGAAACAAGCGCGCATTCTCGTACATCGTCAAATATCACGAGATTACTGAGAAACGAAAATATTGATCATTCCGTGCTGGTCTCCGATCTTTTTTCTAACTTAACAAAACACAACCCTGCTCTGCCGCGGTGGTCTAGTGGCTAAGGTACTCGGCTGCTGACCCGCAGGTCGCGGGATCGAATCCCGGCTGTGGCGGCTGCATTTCCGATGGAGACGGAAATGCTGTAGGCCCGTGTGCTGAGATTTGGGTGCACGTTAAAGAACCCCAGGTGGTCGAAATTTCCAGAGCCCCTCCACTACGACGTCTCTCATAATCATATGGTGGTTTTGGGACGTTAAACCCCACATATCAATCAAATCAAATCACAACCCCGAACGCGCGAAGCACGTCCAGATGAAAAAATGCATTCCCTTTATCTAACGGCAAAGATTGCGCAAACGAAAGGTTTGCGAGAGAGTATACCCTCCTCCCAAACCCTGCTTCCTTCAGGAACTTTCTTTTTCCGCCACGGTGGATCAGTGGCTCGGCTGCTGACCGGCACTTCGCGGTTTCGAATCCCGGCTGCGGCGGCTGCATGCATTTCCGATGGAGGCGGAAATGTTGTAGGCCCGTGTACTCAGATTTGGGTTCACGTTTAAGAACACAAGGTGGTCGTAATTTTCGGAGACCTCCACTACGGCGTCTCTCATAATCATATAGTGGTCTTGGGACGTTAAAGTCCCCAGATACTATCATTAAGCAGAAACTTTCTGGCTGGTTTTGCAATAACCCCGAAACCAGCCCACTTTTGACCAAGTAATGTGGTCATCTCAAGGAGTCAGCAGCTGATGTACTCACGTTACGTCATTGATAGCATCATTGAAGATGCCTTGATATGACTTCGTTCTTTTGCATTGTGTATTCCTTCCACTTTCGAGTTCATTCGCGTTCGCGACATCGCCGGACGCCGTGTTTCCTTAAAGGACACTAAAGAGAAACAATGGTTTTGTTTATATTGATAAAGCACACTCTGAAAAATCCAATATCATAATTTTTACTACAATAAGCTCATTATTAGCGGAGAAAATCACGGTTGGTTTCATTCTTGAATTCAGCGCCTATATCTTTTCGCGCGTGTGTAGTGAAAGATTTCTATATGTGTTTTTCGTATTTCCGCGACATTGACTCACATGAATTTTTTTTTAAAACTTCGTATGCATGGTGTAAGGCACCCAGAGATGATAATGCACTTTTATTAATTATAAGCGTTTTAGGAGCATGTGTACGCCTTGAAAATTTATGACGTCACGGTGTTTAGTGTGGGAATATTCAGGTGAGGTCTCCACCCACATTTTCTATTCGCGCGTTTTTTCGCTTACCATGCAAGCGTCATGCCTGAGTGGTGTTTCCGGGATTGTGAAACTGAACATTACGAACACTCAGAAAATCGTTTTCTGTTTCAGGGTCCCTGTTTTCGCCTTATGAGGTATAACGCATTGCCATAACAATACAGCTGACTGTCACGAACGATTTTTTTTTTTTTTGCGGTAGGAGACGCCGCGATGAACGTAAGCCTCAATTGCTATATAAGAAGTCAGCGGCGTCTGTGTGACCAGATCGGCAGTTGAGAAGAGCGTTTGCTTTTGTACTTTAGTGGTCCCACGTTTGAAACCTTGCGCCTTCATCAAGGTGTTTTGGCTGCTGTCCAGATGATGACACACAGTGCCTTGGGGAGCTGTTGTTTTGAGGGTGCGGGAGTTATTTCCAGCTGAAAAGCATCGAGAGACGTCAGCGCGCACCGTTCTAATGCACTTGAATCGGATACTTGTTTATATATATATATATATATATATATATATATATATATATATATATATATATATATATATATATATATGTTGAAGCAGTGTCTTCATGTTGTCTGGGGAGGAGTCCACCTGCTACGCTTCCAGGGTCGCAGGTCTTATAATTGAGGTATATGCTTGAGGTTACTACGGAAGCCGAAAAAGGGAGGGCGCGAAGTCTGCCGTGCCGAAGTATTAACCGATGTAACTCAACAAAACGTATTCGTGCTTGGAACGCACGTCAATAATCTATGGCGTGGCGGCGAGTCATTGCGAGAGTTTGAAGGTGACGTCGCCAGCTGCATTTTATTACTGCGTGAATTGTTGCTGCTGCTGTTGTCGCTTTCGACGCGTCTTCTTATGACAAGAGATGTGGTTTTTGTATTACGAAAGGATAATTTATTATTGCAAGAAAATTATGTCTCTTTGTCAATTCTTAAACATTTTTATTAGCTTCGTGACCGGGCTCATTTATTTAGGCGACGTTTAGTTTACTTAAACCAGCTTAGCTTTAAATTGACGTTCAGACTCGTTTAGCGTGACAACTATGGCCGTGGCCAGGGTTGCTTTCCCCGATCGGAGATACAGTTGCAGGCTTTTATGCGACTGTTCAACAGGGTAACAGATTTTCGATGAACAGAGGGAACACGAACGGCCTAATTGCTCAGGCCTACAATTATACGGCAAAGTAAATCCTGATAGGCTCAATACATTAGGTGACAATGCTATTCTCATTTTATTCGGGTTTACTTGCCTATGCCATTAGGAACTTTCGCGATCGCAATCACGTGATTAAACCACAGTTACCTGTCAGAGCAGATAGAGGTCTGAGAGTTGCACCTACGGGAGCTTTGGTTTTATTCATTATGAGATTGTAGATAGACCTGCCTCATTTTCTTTTCTGCATTGCAAGCGGGTTTCGAACTCGGTGGTGAAGCTATCTTTTTTTCTTCAAGCTATGACTCAGTGCCCCAACACGAAATGATTATTTGGGGGCACAGCCGCACATTTTCTCGCTGTGATACGAAAATGCAATTGTTCATAAGATCAAGCTGGCTAACTATAGTTAAGCAGCTTGAATCAGAGGACGATGGGTAAATAAAACCAAAAAAAGTGTCTGAAGCTAAGAAGGTCGTATGCTAGCTCAGCGCGTCCTAACCATCAATCCCATGCTATAGCAAAGTGATAGCAACTGCATAGTTTTTTCTATATACTGTTGTTAGTAGACATATATGGGTGTGACCGTGTGGTCCATAGGTGCGGCCGAAACGGATGCGCTGCACAAAGCTCGACACGTGGTGCATAAATATTAATTCCACGGTGGCACATTGGGGCAGTCGGCACGCAAAAAATAAAGAAGGCCACGCCCATTGGGTTTCTGTTCTCAACACAGAAAAAGAAAAAAAGAACACGCCAGCCAGGCCGGCGTGTGCTTCGCGTTTCCTGGCCTTCTTTGTTAATAATGCTGGGGCGTTTTACTTCCCGAAGCCACCGTGCATATGGTTATGAGGGACGCCGTTGCGGAGGGCTCCGGTGTTCTTTAACGTGCACTGGTGTCGACAGTACACAGGCCTTTACCTCTTCACCCCGATCAAAATGAGATCTTTAGGATCTGAAGCCGAGCAGCCAATGTCCCACCGAGGTGGACTGGCCTTAGTTGTGGGGCGAGACAGTTTTCTGCAGAACTGCCTCTCCTACCATCACTCTGCAGTTGGTACATTAGTCTATATATATATACCTTTTTGAGTCGCGGTGTGTACAAATGTACGCGCCAACTTCAACGGCGCGTCACGCACCAAGTGTCTCATCAAATGGCTTGATACTTGGTGTGCACATTCGTGCAGGCCTCTTGAGTGGACAACAGGCAATCATTTAACTTGGTTATCACTTTGCGGGATACGCTACCATGTTAGACGATTGTTCGATGTGGCGCGTTTCAGGACAACCGTGAAAATCGTTTTTTCCCTCCGCTCGAAAGAAATACAACCAAAGAACATTTCAGACCAAATAGCGAATTATTTTTGTGCGTGTTCTGAATCTGACTGGTGACAAAATAATTACATATTTAGTTACGCACTCGTTCGCTTTAATTGCTAAAACGAACACTAAACAATGCTTTGCTTTATTTTCTTATACGTAGAATGTAATACTAAGTGCCTTGGAAATATTTCACTTGAATTTGAGTTGAGTTGATTAGTTGAGTTGATTTTATTTATTTAACCACGTGATAAAAACATTGCATACGTGGTTTGGTGTGAAAGGAAAAAAAGCTGCATGTGACAGCTTGTCTATCCCCTTCATCCAGAAGAAAAAAACAAAATATACAAGTTACAAAATTACAAAAATATTGCAGACAGCGAAAAGCGACAATATAGAAAGATACGCGCATGTGGCCTATGGCAGCAAATATTAAAAAAGCAACTCTCAATTGCATACAAGACTATTCATAACAAAGCATTATATGAAACAAAGTAACCATAACAGCCATCACCTAGCATTCACGAAAAGCAGAATCAGCAAATCCAATTTAACTTATCAGTTCTAGACAATATACGTATATTATCAATGGTTAATTTCCATTCATTCATCACTCTTGGTAGACGGTAATTCAGTGTTTCAAATCCACAAATATAGCGAGGACGTGGTATATGCCAAGTTTATATATGCCGAGTCACTCGATTGGCAGGATTAGGTGGCAAGGCGGCCAATGTACGTGAAAGTCCCCTTCCTCGCCCTATGTCTGATTTAAAAGTTGACAGAAGCTGGTATTCGTAGTAACGAGTAATTATTAATATTCAGTTTTTTGCAAATATTGGAGCAGCGTTTGTGTTATAGAATGCATCTTCAATACACCACAAATCATTTTTTTTTTTTGTAATGAGACCAGGTCATTTTTTGATGCTTTAGAGCCTGGAGACCAGACAAGAAGACAATAATGTAAATGAGATGAAAAAAAAGCATTATATATTAACATCTCTTGCTTCGCACGCAGTATATTCTGGCATCGACGCATCACATCTAAAACTTTACAAAGCTTGTGACGAATGTGCTCGGTATGGTGACTCCATGCCATGTGTTTATGAAAATGGACGCCGAGAGTTTTAACTGTTTGAGAAAGAATAATTTCTACATTATTAAGTATTAGTATGTGAGAAGTTTCAAATGATTTTGATTTCGCACGGAACAGTACAGTCTTACTTTTAGAGCAATCGATATGTAGGGAATTCACCACAGTCCAGGCACATCTCTTATATAGTACTTTATTAGCAGAAACGATAAGGTCATCAGCAGTTTCTCCAGAAAAGAAATATACTTGTATCGTCCGCATAAATTACATATTCTACAGAGCTGCCGACGCGTACAATATCTTTGATAAAAATATTAATAGATGCCCCAAAATGCTACCTTGAGGTACACCATTCCTAACGTTCATGGCTGATGATAGCTCTCGGTTTATTGATGAACATTGCATCCGATTTGATAATTATATAGCTTTTTTATTAAAGCCAAAACTGTACCACGAACGCTGTAACAGTGAAGCTTTTCCAGTATAATATCATGGTTTATCCTGTCTAATGCTTTGGAGAACTCTAGGAATACTCGTAGCGTAAGTTATTGTGCGTTTATTTGTTTTAGAATCGATTCCTTTTGGTATAGTAAGGCACTTTCGTTTGACAGGCAGGGCTGAAAACCGAACTGTGACGATGTAATTATAACTTAGAAGTGTGGCAGCTTAGGCTAGTTTGTATGGCATGACGATAGTTATAGCGCGAGAACAAAACGACGATACAGAGACAAGAAGGACACGAAGCGCTCGTGTCTTTCGTGTCCTTCTTGTCTTTGTGTCGCCGTTTTGTTCTCGCGCTATAACTATCGTGATGTAATTATGTTGTGTTTGGTAAAAATTAGACATACGAGCGAAAATAAGTTTTTCACACACCTTTGCGAAAATAGGCAAAATTGTGATTGGCTGGCAGTTACCTAACTTGCTGTTATCCCCACCCTTATTTAAAACTGTTACCTTAGCGTCTTTCATCCTTTGAGGAAACAACTGGTTAACACAAGATTGTAAATATTAACTAAGCACGTGCATACGAGATCTAAAATATACATTATCGGCTCTAATTTTAAGCCATCTACGTCCTCACTTTTACTCTTTTTGAAACGCTGAAAAACGCTGATTATTCGTTAAATTTGACGCATTTATGATAGTGAATCATTATCCGCGACTGAATGGGGCAAGACAACTAATCATAGAAGTGCACTATATGTAACTTATAAGATTGAAATTTACATACACCATAAAGAATTCTATATCATATATAAACTCCGTAGAGTTCGGTACTTAACTACCTCATTCAACACACCGCATCTACATAACTGATTAGGGAAGGAGAATCCTCAGTGTTATTCATTAGAGTAGGCTACCTACACCGTAGAGAACCTTCGGACTCCTTATAATTTGGTAGAAAAATAATTATAAGAAACAATAGCGTTGCTGTTGTTTCTATAATCCTCATGGACGTATATATTTTATTCTTCGCGTGGTGGTATTTCTTTCGTTTGAGTTCTTATTTATTTATTCCTTGACCCTCGTTGTTTCGCAAACACCGCAAGACAGCTTATTCTTCGAGCACATGCATTTGAAGTAAAAAAAAAAAATAGCGTATGCGGCTTAGAGAATTGCTTGTGGCACGTGCAGCCAGCGGTAAAATAGCCTTCAAGGTCATCTTCTCATTTAGAGGAAACCGTATCTCGCTTGTGCATTTGGACACCCCACCATTGCATTTAATTACCACGCAGCATTTTGTTGGACAATGACGAGTTTTTCTGTCATTCCAACTGAAGCCATAGGGACAAGGTTAACTTTGCTAAGGCAAAGCCGTATACAGCCTATTCGTCCCACTTGCGTCAGTGCTTGCTCTAATCATTGCGTGAAACACAGTGGTACATCAAGTGGGTCAATAGCCGGACGAGTTTGTATGAATAAAACGAGTCCTCTGATATGCGAAGTAATTATGTTACTGGGGCAGGATTATCAAGAGCTTCTTCCGGTCGCTCTGTTGGAACATCACCGTAGAACAAAAGCTTTCTTTCGGAATTATAGTTCCTCTGGAAATCAGTGTCGATATCTTTCTCGAGCAAGTCCCCCTCAGATATGCGACCTGTATGAGATATAGGAAAGGCGTACTTTGACATAACAAACTTTGGTGGCATTTCGTTTATAAATCGCTCTCTGCACCCTCCTCTACATTTTCTTCACTGTCCCGCTAGCCCTTGGACTATATTTCATTATTGCGACCCGCTACCTGACATGAGTTTGAAAACCTTTACTGGGGTAAACGTACAGAAAGGCGCGTATAGCATGTGGGTCGGGGGCTGGGCTCTCCTTTCACATCAACTTTCGTGTGATGCGCAGTGATTAGCCGAGAATAAATAATGAAAATAGGGATTTTTGAAGGCCTTCAACAGGCGCCCTCCTCCCCCGAAAAAAATATTTCCAATTGCGGGCCTGTACAGAGGTGAAGTAGCCTATTTAATGAGGCAGCTGGAATGCGGTCAAATGACAGCGTCAGTAAAAACAAAAACAGCGCGTGCCGAATGCACGGGTAACTTCGGAGCAGAGGGTCAGGGCTTCTGAAAAAGACACAATCACGCGCACAGTGTTTTGGACGTGAATGCTCGGCTCATTATCCGCCCCATTTCGCTGGCGTTGGAGTAGCCGAGGGCTTGATCTTGAAATTTTGAACACCCCGATTCTCCCTAGAAATAACTGCATTTTGCATGTGTTCTCCCTAGAATAGTTACGTTTTTATTTTATTTACATTTATTTACATAGTTCCTGCAACGGCGTAGTGGCATTACTGCAGGGGGGTATACATAAGAAGTCATAGGAAACATTTCTGCGATAAGACGCCAAACATAGTGAAAAAATTCAATTGTAACAACATATAAAAATAAAAAATATTTTAGTACAATATTGCACATGACAACAGGTACCAAAAGAGAAGTACATATGTCACAATTTCACAACGATGAGAAAAAAGCGCTGTTGTCACTCAAGTTCACTATACCTTCGGGAAGTTCATTCCAGTCTCTAATTGTTTTTAAAAAGAAGGAGTTGGCAAAAGTAGTGGTTTTGTACGCGTATTCTTGTATTTTATGTGAGTGTTGGCATCTTGTGGAACGATATGTTGGTGCTAGTAGGTATTCAGACTTATTAATTCCTGTTAGGTTATAATATATGCTATGCAGAAGTTTTAATCGAAGTTTCCGTCTTCTAGATTTTAGAGTTTCCCAGCCTAATATGGCCTTTATTTCTGACATACTAGCGAATGGGTCGTAGTTGTTGCTGACGAAACGGGCTGCCTGGTTTTGGACTTTTTCTATTGTTTTTGCAAGATACTTTTGAGCCGGGTCCCAGATAACACAAGCATATTCAAGTATAGACCTGACAAGAAGGAAGTAAAGAGTTTCTTTCACTTCTTTTGTTGCACAGTGAAAGTTTCTACGAATAAAAAACAACGTTCTACTAGCCTTTGAGATCATTTGGTCTATGTGTCTGTTCCAATGGAACGATTCTGTCAAGTAAATTCCTAAATATTTACACTCGGGCACCTTTTTGACTGCCTCGCCATTAATACTGTATGTGCACTGGATTTTTGAAATGTTCTTTGCAAAGCTGATGTGGTTGCACTTCGAGATATTTAAGCACATATTCCACGTGGAGCACCAATGTGTTACCGTGTTTAAGTCATCTTGCAATAGTTCAGTGTCTGTGATTGAAGTAATGTGACGGTAGATGATGCAATCGTCTGCGAATAATTTTATGCAAGATTTTATGTTATATGCTATATCATTTATATAAACCAAAAATAACAGCGGACCTAGAACGCTACCTTGTGGCACGCCTGAAGTCACGTTTACATATGAAGACGTTTTAGAATTTAAAACAACACACTGTTTACGACCACTTAAGTAATTCCGTAGCCAGGTTTGCAGCTTAGCATTAATATTCAGTGAAGCCAGTTTAATATCTAACAGATTATGTGGGACCGTATCAAATGCCTTGCGAAAATCGAGAAATAATGCATCAACAATGTTGTTACGGTCAAGCGCAGTCAGTACGTCATGCTGAAATTCAGTTAGTTGCGTGACGCATGAACGACCCTGCCGAAATCCATGCTGGGAGCGGGCAAAAAAATGAGTAGATTCGAGATATTTGAACAATGCGCTATAAATAACATGTTCTAATAATTTGCAACAGGTTGAAATTAAGGATATGGGACGATAATTTTGTACATGTTTTTTGCTTCCTGCCTTATGTACAGGAACCACATTGGCTGTTTTCCAATCCCTTGGAATAACGCCGGTGTCTAGAGACAACTTGTACATTATGCATAAATATTGTGCGATAATAACGTGACACTTTTTAAGTACATGAGATGATATACCGTCAGGCCCTGTAGCCTTAGAGGTGTCCAGAGTACGCAGCAGACTATCCAAACCAGCGTAATCGATTTCAATTTCCGCCATTTCATTACCAATATTTTTTGAAGGTAGCATTGGAGAGTGTTCAGTTCTTTTTGAAAACACTGACTGAAAATAGGCGTTAAATGCTTCAGCTTTCTCCAAGTCATCCGTTATAGTTTTTTCCTGGGTTAAAAGGTCAGGGATAGCTGTGTCGTCTTTTCTGTTGCTCTTGACATACTTCCAAAAGAATTTTGGATTACACTTCAAGTCTGTGTTTAGCTTGTCAAAGAAGACACGCTTTGCCTGTTTTAGTTTTAACTTAAGCTCTTTGTTTACACTTTTGAGCTTTGTTTTATTTAGTGCTGTTCTCTTTTTAAGAAACCTTTTATGGGCATTCGCTGCTTTTCTAACAAGTTTGCGTATCTCAGAGTTGAACCAGGGTTTGTGCCTCTTTCTGCATCTTAGACACCTCTGAGGTACGTACATATTCACCAGCTCTGTAACCTTGTCACGGAAAATTTGCCACAATTCATCCATGCCGCATGACTCCGATATGCATAAAAAAGTGGGATAATACAAGACCAGCTCTTCGGAAATGGCATTAAAGTCCCCTCTGTCGTACATGAAAACATTTCGAGGGGTTTGCTTACACGCAGGTATTCTAGAAACGTTTAACTCTGCAACAACGCAACTATGATCACTAATTCCTGGACATACGTTTGTGTGAACAATAACATTTTCGTCATTGCTTAGTAAAAGATCTAGTAAAGCGTTAATCCGAGTTGGTTCGTTCACATATTGTTGTAGCCCATAGACACTCATTAGTTCTGAAAAGGCAGAACAATTTCGATTTTTTTGTGGGGCTACACAGTCGGAATCCCATTTCATATCGGGCAGATTGAAATCCCCTCCCAGTATTACGCAGTGAGATATTTGTGATAGTATGTCGGAAAGTTGAATCAAAGATTCATTGTTGTGGTCAGGTGGGCGGTAAAATGATCCAAAAACGATGTTGTTTCCCTGGGGAAATTGGACGCGGCACCATACTGATTCAGTTTCATTATCAAAAACAACTTCTTCGCTGGCAAGGCTACTTGAAATTAAAAGAAACACGCCACCACCGTGCCTGTTTCTATCTTTACGGTACACTGTAAAACCTGGCGGAAATATTTCTACATCCAATACTGTGTCGTCAAGCCATGATTCGGTACCCATAACGATTTGCGCTTTCACCGTTTCAAGTAAGATTGTAAACTCATCAGTTTTGTTTTTTAGGCTTCGACAATTGACCACCAACAATACTGGTGTAAAGCTTTTTGTGATGGTATATTTCCCATTTGTTCTTAAGCTAGAATGATCATGTCATTTCCGCCCCAATATCTGAGCATGCGCCCGAAGAGGAACTGGTTGGTGCATGTCAGTATCCCAGGCAAATGCTTGTCCATTGATTACCAGCTTATCGTAACTTAAATGTACACGATTTTTCTTGTCGAGCTGTTTTTCTTTACTGTACTTCCAAAGCTGCCGGCGTTTTTCTTGAACTGCCTTGCTGAAGTCTTCTGATACGCTGTATGACGTCCCCTTGAATCTGTATGCATTTCGCAGAACAGATTCTCTTGATTTCGATCCTGAAAAGCTAGCAATTATTGGACGAATTCTTTCTGTTTTGTAGGCCCCGAGACGATGAGCCCTTTCTATTGCTATATTTTCCAGCTTTAATACATCCGTACAGACAGACTTAACTAGATTTTCGGATTCTTCCCAAGTTTCCTTTGGATGACTATCTGGTATTCCAAAGAATACCAAGTTTGTTCTCCGGCTTCTGTTTTCTAAGTCGTCTAGTTTGTCAGCGAACTTCTTTTCTGTTTCCTCTAGTGTAGTAAGGCGCTTTTCAATTACATTAGTTTTAGTAATCACGTCGTCCAGCTTTTTCCGAAGCTCATCCTGAGTTTTAGCAATGCCCGACAGCTTTTCCAACACGGTTACCTGCCCTGACTGTAGCACCTTTAGCATTTCTTCGATTTTACTTATCTGTTCTCGCTCAGGCACAGACATAGGGCCAGGGTTTTGTTCTATGTCACCAGCCAAGAGTAGTAATGTCTGAGAGGCCACATCGTAACCCTCCAAGACAGACCAATTCAATGCGGCAGCCATACACTCGCGAGAAACAGCATAGCACGTCCAGATAAGCCATTTACCGTTAATGGGACACGACACTCTAAGAAGCATGTCATCACTGCTTCTAAAGCAATTACAACGGCATAAATAACTAACCTGATACATTGAACAGAGTGAGTGACGGCCGAGAAGAGCGCCGTGTCCCAGTGGGCATTGGTTCAGGGGCTCCCTTTTGTAGCCAGCAGTAGGCGGATCCGGAAGCGTACCACGATGCTTTGTCATCCAGCTCGTTTCGATGCGCAGATGGCACCGCTCCGAGGTGCTTGGTGAATCTAGTAGATCATGCGTAGTCGCTTGTGGAATGCCAAGAGCCGCTGGCCATGTGTCGATCGGTCGAAATGCCACGGGTGTAGCATACGTCGCCGCCGCTGCCATGAGCCCGATCAGCACCTGATACATTGAACAGAGTGAGTGACGGCCGAGAAGAGCGCCGCGGCCGAGAAGAGCGCTGTGTGGTGTGTATCCACTCAGAAGTTGGACAAAAGTTCGTCCAGTCGGCTGAGAATGGCAACACTGTGCTCGCTGCTCAAGAAACACGAGCGAGTCCCGAAACGTGTCTCGTGTGCTGTTAAAACTTGGTCGGTGACCGCAACTTCATCTGCATCTGTAATATACTCGCACATACACACAGGCTCACGAGGGAGTACACACCCACCTCCCGCCATGCCCACTGAACATATCTGGCTACGTCCGCGATGAGACACAGCTTCTTGCGCCTATTTCAGTTGTCTAGCGGCACCCCGTTTGCTGCTGAGTCACTGTGCCGAGAGAGAAAAGTAAAGTCGAAAACAAGCAGCACGAATCATTTATTTACATGACAGCTACTCTTATAATAAAAAAAAAAGTTGTTCCGACACCGGGAATCGAACCCGGGCCTCCTGGGTGAGAGCCAGGTATCCTAACCACTAGACCATGCCGGAATATGGTGGAGCGTGCCAACTTCTTTGTACCAATGCGGGAGCGTGTCTTTCTTCGCGGCGTGTTGTGAATAGCGGTCTGGGTGAGAGGGGGGGAAAAACCAGTCCCGTGCGCCCGCTTGCGAAAGAGTGTTTTCGGCGCGACGTTCGAAGCACCGACAGCTGGTGTACAACGTTACTCATTGCACTACTCTCTCGAATGCTTTAGTGCCCATATAAATTGTTCATCCTCAGTAGAACGGCCTCCCATAAACATTTGTGCAGAGTTTAAAGGGGGTACTGATACGGGCTTTTTTTTGTTTTCGCTTATTGTCTTTCTGCGTCAAATGGTAGGCCAAGCCCCCGAGTGCGTAGAAAATGTAGCAGTAAGCATGAGTGTGCCCTCAAGAATCAATTACACAAAAATCAACATGGTTTGAAAAGCTAGTTTTGGTTCCTACTGTATCCTGACGTCACGATGATGATCATAATGATGGTGACTGTGGTCTTCCCCTTTATATTGAGGGGGGGGGGGGGCTTTTATTTAGTGTTGCTCACTTTCTTCAACATGATTATTCACTCTCTCCCTGACCACCGCATCAGAAGCCTTGCTCTCATTATTGCTATGAACATGGCACGAGCAGCGCCACAATATGTGCACGCGCAAGTTTTCGTGACGTATCCTCGTCCGTGGGTCGCTTCTTCGATCGTCTGCTTCGTCTGCTGCGCGCCGCACGTGTGGCAACGTTCGCGGCAGGGGGGCACAACGTTGGGATGACATCAATATTACGACACTCCCAAGTCGGTCAGCAACTGCATGTTGCGCGTGTACACGTCTGGAGTGAAGAGCAACGAACAGAGTAAACTCCGCTTGATTGGCGTCCAGGTACCGCCTCGACCGCGGCGCCGACCCACGTGCGCTTGTCTTTGCGCCGAGTCGGACGGGAATTGGTGAAAATTGCGCCTGTTGTTTCCCGTTTCACTGGTTTAAGACTTCACAAGGCGAGATATTGACGCCATGACGGCAAATTCGAAATAACACAATTCATTTTTCCTCTGATAAGCGTACATCTTGTATTCGCGTGCACGTACACTATTCAGGACTCGCTAGCTCGCTTCACAGGTCCGCTGGATGACAGTGAACGCACGACCAGACGGCGCGAGCAGACGATCGAGAAGGTGACGCGCAAGCTGCCGTTTTTTTTTTTTACGTGTTCTGGGTCTTGACATCATTACAATTGGCCAGACTGCAGCGTGAAGTCACCAGGATCAGTATAGCCTGACGTCAAGTTAGTGTCGATGTCGATAGGTGTGCTACGTGAAAATTGACTTTAATATCAAAATGAAATATCGTTTGAGCATTTGCTGAGCGTCACACTTGCTCAGAGCCATATTTGTATAGGAGTGATTTGTATGACCGAGTAAACTCGCCTCCGAAAAAAGGAGTCAGTACCTCTTTAAAAGGGCTGACGCAAAATTGGTCGTTCTTTCTTTCTTTTTCAGTTAAAAGGCAATACAATCACGAGCATAAAATTCACGCCTGACGAGGACGCTAGTGTCGATGTCAGTGTGTTATTTTCTCTGCATATTTCTTTCTGTTTACACTATCTCCGTAGCATTTATTGCCTGTAACTATGCACGAACATCAGTACAAACTGGAGGGGGAGATCTAGAAAGAAGATGACCTTTTGCTGTTTTTTTTCCTTTAGTGCCTTCATCACACGACATAGCGCTACAAGATTGAACACATTTCATTTATTGATTTATTCACAACAAGATGTTGTGGCAGACCAGGGGGCAAAAAGGTGATACAATAAGCATGAGAATGTCCTGACCACCCTTTACGTATTACAGCGTAAATGTTGGTAATGAACAAAAAAGCAGAAAAATGTAATGCACACATAATATACTGCACATTGGTATCCTCCGTGTAAAAAAGAAACGCGCTTGCATAGACATTACAAGGAACATTACAAAAATTCTCTACAGAAACAACGAAAATGAAAAAGAGAATAGGCGGCGTTGATTAGGAGGCAAGTTCGTGATAAGGAAATTGTGCTGAAAGTATCCGTAGCTCTTTAAATGATGTTTTCTAAATGTTAAAAAAAAACTGCTCTTTTCTGATTTTATTTAGCAATGCTGGTAGCGTGAACCGAAGCATTTGTTGAACGTAGTTACTGTAACATTTCTCAGTTTGCATTCTTCTGGTTTGCGTATATCACTTTATTATGGTGGCCTGTAATCCTGCTAGCGTCTGTAGAGTACTAGCTTTATTTATTATGCTAGATTTATACTGACGACATAAATTAACGTTAAACATGGACTTAATGTTGTTTCCTATAAAAAGGTCACTGGTGTGTGAGTCTGTGAGAGGCATGGAACCTTGCATGCAAATCGAATCACGCGTTTTTGTAATACCGTGAGCTTGTTAATGTCTTATTTCGTACTAGTGCCCGAAATAGCAATCCATAATCATGTCTTGGTACGAATAGAGCATTATACAAGGACATCTTGTCGTGCATTTGAAAGAAACACGGCGCGTCACACCTAATGTACTAAATAGTTTACTAATTAGGTGATTTATGTGGTCTTCCCATGTCATCTGTTCATTTAAATAGACGCCTAAAGTTTTTATTTTTATTGGTGGTACAAACACTATTTGTGCAACATTTAACGCTATCGGTGCTGGTTGAACAAGATTCCCGCTGTCGATACAAGATTGCTTTCATTTTACTGGAGTTATCTTTTAAGTGGTTGAGTCGTCCAGTAATTTATTTTCGATTAAGTTTCGTTACCTCTATGAATTTAGTACTTTTCTGAGTTCCCTGAAAAAAAAAAGTGTCGTCTGCGTATATAGTGACTTTGCTGCATCATAAATAGGCGGAATTTGGTTGATATTGTTTTGTGGAAAATAACAGTAGTTAGTCTGCAGCCTCAACGCAGTTCACCGACAACGTCCACTTCTTCACTCTCAGTTTGAGGCACCTTTTTTGGGTATGTCCCACTATGCCCTGTTCGTCAGCCGAAATCACGTAACAATATAAAGTAAAAATGAAAATGGTCTCAAGATACTTCCCTGGGGAACACCACATCTGACGTGTTTTCATATGATTTTTCTCCAGCAAAAACAATTACTGATTGAATTCTATGTTTCAAATATGATGAAATAAATAAATGCGCTATGCCTTTAATGTCATAAGTTTCCAACTTTCTCAACAAAATGCTATAGTTAACAAGGTCGAAGAACATACCCAGCACCATTTCCTCACATTAGAATTTTTCTAACATATAAATTTTTCTGTTCAAGGAAGGCGAGCTCGGTGGACTTTTTACGGAAACCAAATTGCGCCGGATGCATAAGATTTCTAAAAATGACAAGCGCTCTAAAATTATTTTTTTTTCTAAAGCTCCCAAAATCCTGGGTAACATCTATATTAACCTGTAGTTGCTCATTTCATGTTTATTCCCTTTTTAAATATAGGTGTCACTTTGGCTGCTTGAAAGTCACGTGTAAATATTCCTAGAGACAAATTTTGGTTAATTATGTGTGTTAGAAATTGTGCTATAATATCTATTACACATATCACTGGTTGTACTTGAATGCCCGACACATCGGTGGCTATACTGTTGCTTAATGTCATAAAAGATGAGGTAACTTCATTGTCGGACACTGGTGTAAGAATTATTGTATGTTCTGTGTAAGAATTCGTATAGGTAAAATCTGGATCATTATCTAAAGAACGCCCAAAAGAAAGGAAAAAGTCGTTGAAACTGTTTGCCAAAATACGACCAATTTTACGCCGTTTTGTAACATCTGAATTGTTTGTTCATGTGATTTTACAAGCATTGTATTTAGTTTTCCAAATTTCAGCAGAGCGTCCTGCAGTCTTAGTAAATTGAAAGAGTAGGCATTCATTTTTAACCCTTCAAAGCTACTTGGTAACAGCAATATGAATGCCTTTTGTAATCTATCTTGTTTCTTTTGTAATTTGGTTGAGTAATTCCTTTGTCATTCAAGGTTTTCTACATTTTTTTTGGAGCGTCGGAATATTTGTACGATAAATGCAGGATGATAGGCTTTTAGAAGTATTGTTAAAAATAGCTTATATGCAGTGTCTGGATTGCATTTTTGTAGCACGATACTGACGTTTGTTTCCAGCAGCTTTTCTCTAAAGAGAGACGGTGTTTGGGCATTAATAGATATAAGAGAAAGTGCTTGATGGGGGGCATAGATAAGGTCACGGTATGACTTTTAGAAACAAGTATAGCCAAACTATCACTGATGGCCCGAAATAGAGCACCAGAGCGTATAAACTGTTGTTGCCAATCAGTTGTAAACAGGTCTATGAGAGTCGTGGATGTATCCGTAAATCTTGTAGGTGTCATTGTAACATTCTCAAACGAATATATATTCAAAATAGACGAAAATTGCGGTGCTGTGCTTTTTACACCTAATATGTTTATGTTAAAATTCACTCTTTAAATCAAATGGTATCCTTTCACGTTAACAAACTTAGAAAATGATTCTGATGAGAAAAAAGCTGCGAACAATCACTGGCGGTAGTGCGATAGCATACACGGAATACTTGTGCACGAGACTTCACGCTGAGAACTTCATAACTAACTTCATAACTGGGATTCACAATAAAAAATCCGAAAGAATTTCTGAGTCCAGGTCATTTGCTAGCAGCATAGACACCCCACCACCACGCTTGTCGGATAGATTCGTACAGTACGACTTACACATGGGAAATTGGTAAACGTCCTGCCCCGAAGCAAGCCACGTCTCGGAAACACAATTACATTAAACAGCCCTGGAGAATCGCCAAAAGAAACTGTCAAGTTCTTCCCGCTTATTACGGCCTGATTGAAGGTTGAATGGAATACAGTTGAGGCACGGCTCATAATTTGAAGGAAAAATTTTCACCTCTGATATGCTTATCGCTCCAGAAAGCATATCGAGCTCATAACTGTTGAATGAAGCAAAAAGCAAGCAAAAAGAAAAAAATGCACGCAGTTTCATTACGTGTCGCAGTTTTCGAGCAGCATGTCGAGGTCCGCTTAACTCCGGACGACTATCGCTACATTATGTCCCCTACAACGGACAAAGGCCTTTCCATTTGCATGCCTTGCAGATCTAAAATCGTTGCTCACTGGCCATCCCCTGATATGGTGTAGAAAATCGCACATTTTTTGTTCATGTTTTCCGCATTTCGAATATTGGATTTAAGAAGAGCCCGCAGGTGTTTTCGCATGCTTCATCCCATGTCTCGAGTAGACCGTCTTGCAAAGCGCACGATAATTCCTGCTGTCCGCCCACTTCTGTGCGCGAGTACTACATGCACATTCTCAGAATTATTAAGTGTCAGGTGCGAAATGTTAACAGAACTGGCCACAACATTCAACTTTCCAAGCAGGTTGGCATTTTGTGTTAGTAGAATACCGCGAACCTACAAGTTTAACTTTCTCTCTAAGTTTTAACTCTATGACGCTTCATATTTTCCGGAAAAAAATTAAAAAGAAAACACAATAGCACGTGCGCACGAGAAACTGGGTCATGACGGGACCTCTTAGAAATCCAGGACCAGTAGGCCTGTTTCAACTTCGTCTACTTGCAAAGCTACGTTTACCCGAATTTCGTAAAGGCCAGGAAGAGTTTGCCTCTCGGGCCTATGTAATAGATATAGTCTAACTGAGACTCGCGAATTCACGTATACGAGGTTGCTTCTTACCAGAGGGTGAGCGATTTGTTTACTTGCATTTTGCGTGTAATGAGGGTTCATAGGCGTACGTAGGGTTTCCTTTAAGGTGGGGGGCGAAGGTTCTTCGCAGAGCCCCCCCCCCCCTTCATGAATGGGGCGCTATGACCCCCCTGCCGCCCACGTCCTGCGCACCCATATTGTTGTAACCCTGCCAATGGAGCTGACTAATAATCCCTAGCGAGTTTACTAATTACTTGCTTAACCAGTAGAGCTAATGTTATAGAACAATAATTAAACTTGATAAGCACTGGACCAATATGATTATACTAATGCGTAGTTTTTCTCTAATATAAATCTTTCAATACCCATTTATACAAATTTTTAGTGAATTTGTGTTAACAATGCGTTCTTATCATAGTAATGTATACTGTACAATTTGGTGTAACTGAAAAAAAAACTTTTCGTGTGCCTTTTCTGTTATAATCTCTGATGAGATTGTAAGGGTTAGTGAATAGATAAATATGAAATAATAATAAATATGAAATGAAAATATTCAAAATAAACATAAAAGTCAGTTGCGCGAGATTTCGACAAAAAGGTATGCAGTAAAAAAAGCGTGACAGTTGTATAAGTAAAACACCAAGACAGGACAAGGGCGACCTGGCGTGCATTCTGGCCATCAAGCCACGGAGTAGGTCAGGCTGAAGACAGCGTGATTGTCACGCAAGAGCGTTGAGTAGATATCGCAGTCGGGAACTTCCGATCGATGTATATAATGCCATGCAAGCAGCGTGAGTGGCGAGCGCTGATTATAGGCTCACATCATGATGGTGTAGCCCTGTAAGCGGGTAGTATAGTATACCACATTCGCCCGGTTATAGCGCGCAACCAATTGAAACGCGCAGAGAGTTCAACATCTGAAAAGTAATAAAAACAACGCAAACACGAGCTTGAGGGTCACTTTTAATGCAATGGTGTACGAGTCGGAACAGTACAAGTACGGTATTTTACGTATATTTTTCATTTTTCTACACTGTTATAGCTTGGGTGGTGTCTTCAGCAGACAACACTTATATATTCCAATTCAAACACGGCACTCTCTCCTAAATTAGGAGCTGTGTGTTACTTCTGTGGGAATTAAAATCCCGAGTCAGCCGTACGATGGAACACAACGGGGAGTTCACTCAGGAGGAACCTCTTTCAAAAGGGGAGTGTGCCCACGCGCATGGGATGTTTGTCACTCAAGCGGGACGGAAAGAAAAAAAAATGCTGAGAACATTCCTTTCAGTTACACATTCGCCGTTACGGCGTGTGACGAATGCGGTGCACATAGGCAAAATTATTAACTGTAGAAAAAAAGTAATGCCACGAACAGATACGGGAATTGCATAAGCTATCATACAGTGCACGTCTTCGCACAGTTAGCGCCTTAACGTTTAAAATGAATGCCCGCAGCTCATTCACCGATCCACCGGTATGCAGATGATGCACGAGTGACGATTCACAGCCACCGCAGAACGTATAGTGCTCTCATTGGAGACTATAATATTACATGCGTACACATTTACGAATACTATCACAACCACGGTTCCCGCGCTACATTTCATCACTCGTGCCATCATCTGAGGTTCGGTGGTTCCCATGTAAATTGTTTATTATTCGATTGTCAGCCATGTGTAATAGTACACTGGCGCTGGCCACTGATCGCTGGACACTGAGCACAGTTTGTTTCTAAATTATATGTATATGTGCTTTGCGCTTCAGCACTGGCTTGTTCCACAAATTTTTTTTTGCGACCATGATCTGCGATTCTATACGCGAGTTGGTGAAATTTCTACTCTTGCGCACATTCAGAGGTCCCACAGCCAATCTCGAATCGTGTGTGGCAGCTAAGAGTACACTATTGCGCAGCTTCAAGGGGTCCACCAGCCAATGGCCTATCTCGTTACCTTTGCAAATTGTTAAATGTTACCTTCGTTCACACGTACGTTATCACTGGCACTATATATCATCGTTATCGCCCATTGGTGGCAACTTGAGTTTGTGAAGACCAGCGTTATCCGCAAGAGTCTTTCCTGTAAGGGTCGAAGAATGTCATCTTGCCATTTCTGGCCCTAGCGATCACATTTCCTGTTACTACTTCGCAGTGGCTCCACCTAAATTATTGTACGACTATTCCCCCTAGTGGCGCAGTCACATCAGAATAATTTTTTTATTTATTACATACTGCAGACCCTAAAGTCTAAGCAGGTGGATAGTTTGAATATCGCTTTATTGATACAGAAAATGACAGAAATTGAGATTGGTGTGAGTGACAAAGCAACAAAGAAAAGAGACGTTAAAAAGGAAGAACGAAGCTTGCTTTGAAAAATTTGTAAGTAGGAGGCGGGTGTCACGGCGTTTCGACAAGTAGACTTTTTTTTTTTTTTTTTGAGGCAGCAACTCTGTCTACTTTGACAAGTTGCAGTCTTGAAAAAGTCATTTCCACTTGTCGAAACATCGACTCCGGCAGGCACCCATTCTTCGCGAATTTCTCATAGAAAAGGACTCAGAGGAGACCAGAGTCATTTCGTTGCAGTCTGACACCGTGCGCGGGGAAATATGAATACTTACGAGCGTCACTTTTACGTAATTAAGGCTTTAAAATTGCCAGTGCATGCTTTTAAGGGAGCGCGCGTGCGGCAGGACAGGTGATCGACTTGGGCGGGTGAGGTGTACAACCAGCTTGCGGGCGTTAATTGATAGTGCAAGAACAACACCGAACAGCGGCGGGCGGTGCGGCCTTCCATACGCTGCATGCACCTCGCCATAACGAGCACGACGAGTGACGGTGCTCAGCTCCGGAGACTGGTGCCAAAACTCTCTCGCCCTCGAGGGCATAGATGGATCCCTCTTTCACTCGTCCATATACGACATACGCCCACATGCTCAGGCTCCCGGAAATAGCGCAGGCCCCGGCACGGCGCACGCTTGATGGGCGCTGCGGAAGTGTGCGCATGCCCGGAATGTGCGTGCTATTTATCTGCATGGCGGCATTTTCCGAAATGTGGAGACAACGGCTGGCCAAAGTTTGAGAAAAGCTAAGCCACTCCTATTCACGGACAAAGCTTTCGCGAAGTTTTTCTTTTCCTCCAAGTATTTGGATTTCGCTTTGGTCGCGATTGTTTTCTATGAAAACACGAGCGAGTTCGGGTCTTTCTCATAAATCTAACCTTTTTTTTTTTTCTTGTGACGCTGCCTCCGCGGTTTAAGCAACGGTGAGTGCGGCGGTTATACATAGACACGCCCGTCCAAACTGAATGGCTGCGTGCCGCGTTTAAAACAACGACGTGCACGCAAGTCTACAATGGCCGAGTGTCCCTCAAGAAGCTGAATGAGTGAGTAAAATGTGAGCTTGTTTGATTTTATGTGACCGTGGCGATAACCGTGAACTTGCGGGCCACTAGAGAACGGGGATTCGTGTAAAGTGTCCCGCAATGAAAACCCGTGTTTTGGGTAGGACAATGAGATTATCACTCTGAGCGTATCACTCTGAGCGTATTATTCCTCAGCTGAAATGTGCATACAACAGCAGGAACTCGGACTAGTTGCGGCTTCTTGATTGGTTTGGAAGGTGTCATATTGGCACGGTAATTAGCGTACGTGCGCACTGCCGCGGTGGGCTACGCACTCGGAAGTGGGAAGAGGAGTAAACCTTATTGCAGAGTGCCGACGGCAGAATACGCTTAGCCCGGAATACCGCGATCTTAGTCGGTGGCGTTGCACTCTAAACGGACCAGCGCTTGGTCTTTAGTTATCAAGCTTGTCCTCTGGATGCTTGTGATCCGCTTGCAGGGTAAAGAAACAAAAAAAAAAAACCCGAGACGACGCAGAGTGAAGCACACTCCAAAACTACTTTATTCTAATCGTGTGACTTATGAACGGGAAAAAAGAAAGGGTTTTTTTTTTTCGTCTGCACCGAATATCACAAACATGAAGACGTATTAACTAGCCCTCATTACCGCCTTGTTGCCCTTTTGCCTTCCCACCACAAGCATGCTCACGAGGAAGGTGCGGGTGGGATGGGGGAGAGGGGCGTATAGTGTGCCCCATCTTTTTTTTCTATGCCGTCACCGTTTCAACAGCAGAGTTATTATTGTTGTTATACGAAGGATTTTGACGGTATACCGTCGGCCTCGGGCCACTGATGTTGTATCCCAAGAACCAAGGGCAGAACTAAGCACGTCAGCACTTCATTTGAATTTTGCCATGCATTCCTCGTTGGGATTCGACCTGCAGGAGAAGGGAGGGGTGGGGTAGCCAAAATAAAACACTGCCCTCCGCCTCCTCTTGCCGCCCCACCTGCTGATGGGGAAGGAACCCTGCGCGCGCCGACGTTTTCACTGTTGTATTGCTTGTGCAGTAACGGGTGGTGTAGCAAGAGGGCGCCAGGAGCAGAATAGATGGTGCAATTATTGTAGATCATGGAAGACGTGGCGTCCAAAAGGATGCTGTGAAGGGATGTGCCGGCTTCCTGTTTCTGTATACATCATCGCCTCTTCTCCGGTATGCTAGGTTTGCGGAGGTGGGCTAAGTCTTTTTACCAAATCTGATGTTGTTCAGAATGGCTATAATATTTTTTTGTGACCTGCACCAAAGTTATTTCAGGAGAGATCGGTTAGCGCACGGTGACCAATGCCTCCTCACTTCTCCGAAACACGCCACAGGCCCTCGACATTGTCTGAGTGGTGAGGTGCAACGTATGATATTCTTACTGTGAAAATACCCGTGTTTTGTGGAACGTGATGTAACGTAACGTAATGACTGATGCCCCTGGACTTTTTTTTCCTTTCCTCTTTTCTAAAGATGCAGGGACTTTACCATAATGAGCACTGCTTTGGCTTGAACCCACCGCAGTGGTCTCTATGGTGATGGTGCTTGAATACTGATGCGAAAGTCGCGATATGAAATCGCATATTGTTGGAGGCAAAATACTAGAAGCGTGTGTCCCCAGATTCATGTGCGCGTTAAGGAACCCCTTGTAGAAATTTTCGGGAGCCCTCTACAACTGCAATTCTCATTATCGTGGTTTTGGGTCGTAGGATATGATGTTGCGATCAATGGTGCCAGTCAAGTCACTGGAAGTGACATTAATAAACGCGTCGCCAAAAAAAGCTGCTCGCTCCCATTACTGGATCAGCAAGCTACACGCGCCAGCCATGCTCCAGCTGCACCAAGGCTACGCCAGTCTCGTGCTTATGCAACATCACGGTAGTCGTCGGGGAAGAGAATGGGAAAGCGCATTGTGTTCGGTGGTGCGCGCCTTTCACTCTTTCTTTCTCGGCTTGACCGTTACCTCGGGAACGGGTTCAGCCTATTTTTTTCATCGACCGACCCCGCGCCGGTCTACGATGCACTGGTTCCTAACACTGTGCTCCACGCACTCTCAAATGGCGTGTGCTTGCAGCCCTTGGCACGCATGGCATCGTTTACGCGCGCACTGATAATTGCCGCAGTGGTGGTGATAGCGTAGTTGCCGATCATCAGGCGCGCTGCCTCGAGTCGCAGCGGCCTTGCCGGGGCCACGGAGGGGAGACGGAACAGCCAAGGTCAGGAAATATATCTTCTGCATATTTAATTAGAAACACGCGCGCTGTCGAGTTACACTCTGGCATTGTATATATGCTGTTGCATCGATCTACCAATGCAGTCATGTGGGCGTTAGACTCTCTGATCCCTATTGCTGTCGCATCAATCTAGCGATGCTAACACGTGGGCGGAAGACTCTTGATTCCTATCACAGCAGCTCATGCAATGTATATCACATTCCTTGTCGCACGAAAAGGTGTCGAGTCCGAGTCCCGAACACGGCTGTCGCATTTCGGTGGATGCAGAGCCCAAATATGTTCGCGTGCATCGCAATTCATGTTCAGGCCCATATACGCACAAGTGTCCGAATCTCATCATTACCAGAACATACCTCATAGCGTGTGTTTCGCTTCCGGAGGTTGTCCACCGGGTTTCAATTTCAGTGCCTTGTGTGATATCGGCAGTCTTCCCGAGCAAAGTGAGAATGATGCCAGAACATTCAGCCTGGTAGAAACAAGTGACTTTCGGGAAATTCGACGGTGGTAGAAGCCTGTTGGCCTAGCGACACTACTTTGATTGATATGTGGGGTTTAACGTACCAAAACTCCCATATGATTATGAGAGACGCCGTAGTGGAGGGCTCCGGAAATTTTGACCACCTGGGGTTCCTTCATGTGCACCCAAATCTGAGCACACGGGCCTACAACAATTACGCCTCCATCGGAAATGCAGCCGCCGCAGCCGGGATTCGAACCCGTGACCTGCGTGTTAGCAGCCGAGTACCTTAGCCACTATATACCACCGTAGCGACACCACTTTGACTACGATGAGTGCTAATTTCGTCGAGGCGTTTTCGGAGCCGTGCAGTAAAATGCTTTGTCAGGTCGATTAGTATTGGGTGTGGCCGCGCTGACCTTTGCCTTCTCTGTCTCTTTCTTTGGGTTTGCAGTCTTTGTCTCGAGCTAAGACGTCGCATCCAGGTCGTTTCTCGCGTGGCTTGTTCAGGCGAAGGAGAAGGAAAGCATCGACCTCTGAGGCGTCAACAGCGTGGAGGACTTTCGTAGCACTGGTTTATACGTAACTAAATGTTTGCACATAGTTGGCGAGTGGTTACCGGTAGCCATACTTACGTTTCAGTATTAGACAACGATATCTGCTGATCTCTCTCTCTCTCTCATTCTTTTTCCGCGAAGCAAACCAAACCTATGACTGAAACTTGAACTTGTATAGCGCATTACGGGGAAGAAGAAACGGCCGAGCAGACCGACACAAGAGGACAGAGCGCTAACTTCCAACTGAGCTTTATTGTCAAATTTCATCAAATAAGTAGACCGGCGCAAGCATACAAAACCACCCTAACGCAACGACAAGATAACACACAACATCACACCATCACATATCACACATTCATAGGCGGTTACTCTGATTAAGGAAGGCCACTTCATGTTCAGATAAACCCAAAGAAGGGGCGCTAATACACGTGCTGCCAGCTCTTGCTATACAATGCGCTTCTATAATTTCCCGAGTTAATTGCGACGGGTGCTTTTTTATCACTTCACACTGGTCAAACATGGGGGTACATCCACAATCGCGACAGTGAATTCCAATGTGGCCCTGGATTGCTTTGTGAGCATTATAATGATGCTCTTTTAGCCTTTCATTAAGGCATCGCCCCGTTTGGCCGAAATACCACATACCACATGAGAAAGGAATCGCGTAAACAACCCCCACTACACATGGCACAAACCGAGTTTTGTGCTTAGTTGCGCAACCAGTGGTGTGTGATTTGAGAGGGTTGACAGCTTTGCAAAGCCGCTGTAACTTATCCGGCGCTGAAAACACCACTTTGACGCTGCATTTCTCCCCTATCTTTTTTAGCAGGTGGGAAATGTCATGCACGTAGGGTAAAACTACGGGTCTTTTTCGGTCGTTAGATTCCGGCTGGGCCTCGGAGTTGCATCCTTTCTTTATCTGTTTTAATAGCTTTTCAGCTATAGACGCCAGTAGGATAGCTGGGTACCCAGCACGGCCGAGCAGGTCTGCTCGGCCGTTTCTTCTTCCCCGTAATGCGCTATACAAGTTCAAGTACGACGAACCAACTCGCCCAATCTTCAACACTCGTGGAATTCAATTCTATGACTGAAACACTGTCAACAGGTGGTCTGGTAACCTTGCCTCGCGTGCGCCGACACGTTTGTCTGGTACATGTGCTTTCGAAACACAATATTAATAAAAATTAACTTTTTATTGTACGAGGGCGAACTTTTTATGACAACAAGCGCGCGGCGACTCTTTCCTACTCTGGCTTTTGCACGAGTTTTGCGTGGCGCAGCTCCGAAGTCGTTGTCAGCGCGCGGCGTAAAACTATTAGGAGGTGCTGGAGTACGTTCTGGGCAACATTCGCTTGGTGCGAGCCGGTACATTATGCACGATTCGGAAAGCACAGTACGCAGTATGTGGGTGTGAGCGCAGCAAACTATTCGCTGTGCCAATATATGTATGCGACTTGCGTCATCACCCTGCAGGGTGTGTTACAATGGATACAAAATTAATTAATTAATTAGAAGCCTAAACGCCGCCAGAGCCACCAAAATATGTTATTCATAACGAGCTTGACTCATGGATGGGAATGATTATACGAGCAGCAGAACGTTTAAACTGTGCGAAGAAGGCAACATGCATGTGTCAAACAGAACACGCGCACGCACGAAGTGGAGTTTAAACTTGTCTTTCAAGTAGATGAACGAAGTAGCCCAACAAGGTGCATTAGTTCAGCAGAATGTAACAGAGGAACGTGCAGAAAGCAAAACGTAGCCTCGAGATAGCATTCATATCGCCGGCAAGAGCCCGACAGGGTGGCTGATGGCGGCCCAATTCTGTTGCAATGAGACGGCTCTCTGCTGAAAAGGAGAGCTGTTTTGTTGCGTCCCTAGCAATCGTGGACACGAGGAAGCTCCGCGGTTGTCTATACGCCGCGAGTTCGAAAGGGCAACTCCCGCGAAGTCCTTCACGCTAGAGGTGGCTGTCGCACTTGGCTGGCTGCAGACTGGTACTTTCCCAAATCTGCAGTTCATTCGTAAGATATGTCCGATTCGTTATACGTATGCCTGTCCAGGATGTGGCGCTATCCCCACAACTTTTCACGTCACTGTAGAGTGCACCACCGTCTACTTCTCTCCCCTTTCACCGATGCCTTGGTCCACCCGTACACCCCAGAGCACTGGGGAGGCACCCTTCACGACGGCGCCTCCGATGTCTGTCGGGTGCTTGTTCTGCGGACCCGGGCTGTCGTAGAGGTTGTCGTAGGTGTCCCGAGATAAGTACTCTCCTCATTTTTTTTAAAATTGAATAAAAATGTTTCTATCATCATCATCAGGCTGAACCTTCAAGCACACGGTCCAAGAGCAGCTTTGTGGTGGTATATCATCCTGTCCCTATAGCCCGCGGCGTCGGGATGGCAGACCAATGAGCTGTGCGGCAAAACAGTGACTGTATAGCGCCTCTGGCCTTCATCGGGGTGACTCGAGTGCGATTTCTCGTGTCTGAAGTGGTTGCATAGTTTACGCGTTTTTTTTTTTTTTTTGAGAAAGCCCCGATAGTTTTTATTTGTAACCGCACGTTTTCTTTTTTATTTAGTCAATGTCAGTACTATAGCACAATTATTTGTTTATTATATATAGCTGCTTTAACGGCCTCCTCTAGCTTGCTCTTTTGTTCTGATTTTTTCTGGAATGTACTGTAAATTTAAAATTGAAATGTCGGCAATTAACTCGCTGCTCCACAGAAATGTGACCGCGTTGATGTATTTTGGCCAGCCAGTGTGCAGTTTTTTTAGTGCACATTCATTGCTTTAAGCACGTCACCATCGTGCGTTGGAAGCGTATTTTATAGACGCGGCTAATCCATGCAATACTTGAATGTTCGTTACGTGACAATGCCCTTGCAATTGCCGCTACCATTGTGTACATCTATATATACGTATAGCTATCAGCTGACCTAAACGCAAAATAACGGCTCAAGAATCAACAGGTCGTCTCACAACGCATACCCGTGGATCGACAGGAAATGTCAGTTGACGCGGCGGTTTACCGATTGATAGCTTATTGCCGTCGTTAGGGAGGCAACCCACACACATGCAGTGCTCCGGGGGCAAGGATGATGAAATGGAAATGGCAGATACTGTCCGTTTGTACCTTGGGGATCCTCGCGGCAAGATTTGTGTAATGAAATATCACTGATTATGTAGTAGTAAATGCGCGCTAAGTAAGTTGAAATCCTTTAGTTAACCGCCAACATCACTGAATGTGGCTGGTATATACGAGGAAACGCGGCACACTAGGCGCACGCCAGCGGTTGGCTTCACGCAAACTGGTATACTTTTCATCAGTTGGCCCCCACAATGCTAAGGCATGAAAGTTCACTCAAAGATCATAAATCTTGCGGTAACACATTTTAACTGTTTTTTTTTTGGTATTTCAAAAAATCGTAAACGAATGTGAACTTTGAGATTAACATAATGAACGCAAACACGGCGTTTTCGCGGATGGTTGTCCTTTCCTTCTCCTTTTTCTGAATTTTTTCCACGGCATATATTATACGACTAATATTTATGTCTCCTTTCGACCTCCAATTTGTGTCTACCTGCCAATACTTCCGTTTCCGTGCATTTTCACTGACGTGCGCATTCATTTCACGACTTCGTTTCTTCGCGTTGATACTTTAGGTGGCCCCGGCTCTTCTAAACTAAGGCTTCATTGCAATGGGAACGTCCACGTTGACTCGTAACGTAAAGACATTCACGTTCGGTGTTGACACGTCTTCATTTTTCTTTGCAGATGGCGGTGCCACGACGTAGCATGTTCTGGACTCAGCTCATGGCCCTGATATGGCGAAACTACTTGCTCAAGAAAACGGAGAAGGCGAAGACCTTCTGGGTAAGTCTCTCCTCAATGATGCAGGCTAAGCAAAGGTTTGTCGCACCATACGGGGTTGTTCCACCGTCCATCGTAAACGTTTTTCATAGTCGGTGCCCGGCCCTCTGCCCAGGAGGCGACGGCCATTTTTCTTGTAGGTCTGCATGCGTCGCGTGATTATGAAAACGCTGCGCGAGGGTCACAGTTTACTTCCAATGTGCCACTGCAGCGCTAACTTTATCAGCGATAAGCTGTATGAATTATCTCCGTATCTCTAAACCTCTGCATTCGTGAAGTGGCTACGTTCATCAAGACAGATTTACTAGCACAAAAAGACGAAACACTTAAGAAGGAACACACACAGCGCAGAACTCGCAACTGGTTTATTACGATGAACGCAAGCTCTTTGTGATGGCACACATTGAATGTACAAAAATATAACTTTATGAAAAAATTAAATTAAAAAATTCGTCATAAGTGCTTGTCAAAAAAATTAATAAACCAAACGTAACAGCGTAGTGAAAAATTCCTAAAACACCAAGTACGCGCAGTTCTTGGTGATTCACGGAGAGAATGGCTGTTGAATGTGACTGTTCAATACTTCAACGTAAAAAAAAAAGGCAGATTACTCCTCGTCGCTGAGGTCTTTCCATACGCACGTGTATATATTGCCTAATAACAGCGACTGAGCGACGTTGACCTAATAGCACAAATTAGGACAGGTTCTTATTTCCAGCTATAGCCTATATAAAGCCTACAAGTCATTTAATGATTTCATGTGACTGATAACACAAAGGAAGCACATGTATTTTTATCTGTCACAGGAGCACAATGAAAAGATAATGTTTAACATATTGCTATTCTGCGCCACCAAACCACGACGCAGCCTATACAGAAAACATTTATCTATGGTATTTAATCACGCCAGTGCGTTACCTAAAATGCACACAGGATGTTCTTCGACCACGCACTTACCAGTCAATAGGCGCCTTCTATTTTTTTTTGCGTTATGACTTTATCCAGTATTTCATAGGCAAACATAAACGCAAGTTTGTTCCGGTTGGTACATCAATACCTCCTATACAGGCTTGTAGCCAGGATATAGATACAAGTCATCATTAACATCATTAATATGCCTACTCTCACCCCGTGACAATATTTTTCGAGGAATATAGGAACCGTGGGGGCACTTACTGAAGGTCTTACCATTCGAGAAAAAAAAAAGCATTTTCACAGTTTGCTGTAAAACACCAGCCCCTTAATCAAAATTTTGAAGGGAGGGTGGAAAAGGGACTCAAACACACATCCCATTCCCTGCCTTGGCCTTCGCCTAGATGTATATAAAAGGCTGGCGCCTGGTTGGGCCACGTATATTTGCAAGGTACTGGCTCGCTCCATTCTCCTCGTCACCATTTGCACGCAACAAAGCGTATACGATGCTCGCAGGAGGTGGTGATGCCGCTGCTCATGGTGGCCTCGTTAATGAGCATTCGGAGCGGACTGAAGCCGAGCTCGAAGCCGCCCCACTACACGCCCATCGGGCACGTGCGGCTGGTGACGCCGTCGCACCTCTCCCAGCTCACCAACGAGATCATGGCGGCGCCATCCACGCCGCAGACCAGGCGATTCATGCAAGACGTCATCGGCTACCTGAACGCCAACACGTACACCAGCGGCTTCAACTACTCCATGTACAACACCTCCAGGGACATGGAGGAGGTGCGCCATGTTATATGCTATGCTAAACTATCTATCTATCTATCTATCTATCTATCTATCTATCTATCTATCTATCTATCTATCTATCTATCTATCTATCTATCTATATATATATATATATATATATATATATATATATATATATACTGTTCTTACTTTTACTTTGCTCTCCTTTCTCACGCCTGTCTTCGTCCTTTGCGCGCCCAGGCATTCCGGCAGAACTCGACGCGGTCTTTAGTGGGCGTGGTCTTTGAAGGTGACGACCTAACAAAGAACGGCTCCTATCAGCTGCGCTTTCCTCTTCGACACCTACCGTCGCCAGAACTGAAGGACGTCGGCATAGGTAAGGATGCGGAGAATTTGTGCATTACAATGCGAAAATTGTTCAATGAAAACAGCGTGGGATGATAATACGACCATTGGATATGTAAGGATGGTCTATAGTCATAGTCTTCGTCTCGTGTTGTTCATGAAGGCGTCCACCGATACCCTACGAAACATGCATGCGCATGTAGGCAGTTTCCCACTCGTGAGGGCAGCGTATAGAGGCGCACTATATAGTGTGCCGGACAAGCGAAATTTGGCTATACTCGAACTACAGGGGAAACTCAGCGCAAGCATCTCCTCTTGTGGGTTTCGTAGTGGTTGATGTCAACGACACTGTGCTATTAGATAGGAGTTAAAACGCGTGTTTAAACGAGGTCTTTGACGCTATTGCTTAAAAAAAACACGTATGTCCGTTTCCGTTTTCTGCGACTGGCTCGGCCAGTCGTCTGAAGAATATCTACGTCTCTCCTCAAGTTAGTGGTTCGTTTTCAAAGATCCTCTGCTCAGTCTTAAGTGCCCCACGTCGGGTTAATTAAATTGTCTTTCTGTTTGAATTGACAGAGATGTGTCGGGTCAAGCATTTCGTGCATTCATCCGACCCGACACTGTGCCCTGCCGGCAGCTACTACTCGAGCGGATTCAGCGTGCTCCAAGCGGCCATCGACTACACGTTTATCAAGGTGAGCTGCGTATGAAAATACGTGCACATGACAACATGACGTCATCACTCTAAATGTGCGCCTCGTGTGCACATGGTATGCGGGATTGTTCTGTAGAACATCCTAAACACAATGTGCAAAAGTTCGTTATGTAGTGAACGGTTCACCATGCTGTGGTATGTCTGCCGATGAGAAACGTGCGCATTTCGCTCTTTAGTTGCCACATTCCGCTTTCGAAATTGCGCAGCTGCTGAATGACATGCTGAGCCATTATAAACATGCAGACCTAATATTTAATAATTTATTTGTTATTTATTTACTTATTTGTTTATTTATTTACTTGTGCAACGATACAAGATTGTCATGGTGCTTGCGGAAAGGGGTGACATTGAAAGATACGTCACCTGACTGGTCCTCTAGCACCATACATGCATTCAGCGCACCGAATACCCGTATGCGTGTGGTAAATATACAAAAAGTACTAGCACTCACAGTAGGAAAATACATGCAGACAGTGGTGGAATTCTTTAACACGAAAATTCGGCTACAACTTGGAACAAGATACAAAATATGCTGAAATAATACAGAAGCAATGGCACGAAAACAGAATTACTGACCTGTCGACAGTAGTGGTATGAGGATTAGCTCTCTCGTTTACTGCTAGTTTACCACTGAAAGTACTGAAGTGTAACACGTTCTTTAGGTTGGGTTAGTGCGCGACCTCTGCTGTACCAGTTCTTCTCACAAGTGTATACACTACGGTACTATTCGAGATCTTCAGGGTCAAACAGTCGCATTTCGCGTTCGATGGCTCATCGCGTACTTAAGAGCAACGCTCCTGGTTTTCGCCAGTTTTTATGGTGCTTCTGTACAGCTAGAAAGCGCACTGTCAGCTTACATACAGCGCACACAAAGACGGAAGGACAGAAAGAGCGACAGACGGCAAACTTAACACCAGTCTACCTCTCCTACTTTTCCCGTCTTCTAATTGTCCAGCTGTGGACCAGGAGTGACGTGCGGCTGCCCGAAGTGGTGGTGAGGCTTCTGCCCAAGCCGGGCTACGTGGACCCGGGCACCACGTGGCGCACCCTGGTGCCGCTATACCTCACATTGGCGTTCTCCCCTTTCGTCTCCGTGCTCTGCGTCAACATCGTACTCGAAAAGGAGCGCAAGATCAAGGAAGGCATGCTCATGATGGGCATGATGCCGTCCGCCTACTGGACCGCCTGGTCCGTCGTAGAAGCCATTGTGGTGACCAACGTGGCGGCCATTATGACCTTCATGGTGTACGTGCTGCACATCCTGCCAAACACTGACATCTTCATCGTATTCGTACTGTCCCTCCTCTACGGACTGACCATAGTCACATTCAGCTTCATGGCGACGCCGTTCTTCAACAAGTCCAAGGTGGCCGGCTCCGTAGTGGGCCTGATGATGCTCTTCTTCAGCTTCTTCTACATGCTCGCCGTGTTCCTCAGGGGTCGCGTGGCCGCGTGGGTGTTCTACGCGGTGGCGCTGCTCTCGCCTGCCGCCTTCACCCTGGGCATCGAGAAGGTGAGCCAGATGGACGTCCGAGGAGCCATGCACTGGGCCGACCGTCTTTGAAGACGACTTCTCCGTGGGAAGCGCCATGATCATGCTCAGCGTGGACATATTCCTGTACGGATTCCTCGCCTACTACTTCGACGCCATTGTACCAGGTGAGAGGTACAACTGCACGACTGCGAGAAAGCGTTAGCTTGTGAAGAAACCCATCAATAAGCTTGCGTATCACTGCATCCTATTCGTCATTGCAAGTCAACTGCCGTGAAAGTCTGCTTGGGAAAATTGGTCTTCAAAGGGCTGTGAATACTATCGGGGCTAGTTCTCGTGGTGTAAGCGAAAACAATTCCGCAGCTTCTATGCTTTCACTGCACTCCTGGTGATAGGCAATTCGAAATTAAGCGCGCACTTTTTACTGTGCTTCACGTGTAACAAAATGGCAACCAGACCGGAACCCGCGTTTGGCAGTGTTTTCTTCTTATTAAAGTAATCTGGACAATTGCTGAAGCGCTCACAATTTTCTAATTTTGTTATCGCTAGCCTTCACGTAAGCGACAAATGAGATGAGGTACATGTGCGCCTGAGGTTTCTGGGTAGGAAATAAGTTTGCGCTTTTGATTTCTTTAAGTCGTGTCCTGATCTGTGGCGGGCAGCGTCGAATCCAGACGGACATGCCAAGAAGTCGCGCTTTCAGCTGTCTGTCACTTCGGCAGAGCGTAAGTGGTTTCTGTTTCACAGCGAAAGCTGTTATGACATCACAACTACGGTTGTTTTGGCACCGTATTTGTTCGCTGCCGGTAATCGGTAACCGTTACCACACGAAATAAAAAAGAAACAAAAAGAAAGTAAACGACAAAATATTTTAGAGAAAATAGGTTTCGAACCCAAGTCCCCTGCGTGGGAGCCGAGTAATGTTCCATAGAGCCAATGGTGTCTTCATGTCGGGGAAGGAATCACGTTAACATGTGCAAGTTAGAAGAGTAAAGTAACAACCAGGCGTTACACAGCGCGAGTTATGCATCCAGGGGGTCGTCCATTGCTTTCAAATCTTTACAAAATACTCGGCCATAATTCATCAGCCGCAATGTATAACGTCTCATTACGGGAAGAGCTCATTGCGTCTCTCAGGCCTCTTAATGTTAGGCCATTCATCGTTCCACCAGCCACAGCATCAACAAAGTAGACGTAATGTCTTACACGTGTTACCATGCTACTACAAAGAAGGAATAATACCGGAGTTTACACGCTTTGCTACTTCGCATAAGTTATGACAGTTTATGGAGTAGTGGGTGCCATACAAGTATACTGTAGTGGTTGCCTTAAAGGTGCTTAAAGAAGTCTTTAAAAGGGCCACTTTTAAACGTTCACTGTGACTTTGCTGCGCGTTCTGCAAAGCATTGAATTTTTTTTTCAATAATTCATATCCGTCTCAGCTACTTTCGCAAGAGTTTAGTTTCGCATGCGGATCACTTTCACGTTAGTTTTGTTAAGGAAGACACTCGCTATAGTAATTGTAATTAAGCTTGACAGATTTATTAAAAGTAGGCTTTGGGATGCACAAGAAATTCACCCCAACACAAGGGCGTTGGAAAGCGGAAAGCTGCCGTCAGCCACTTAGCTAAATTTCTTGATGATTCAGTGACTGTAGTAAGCTAACTTGCTTCCGTAGAATCTTAGAAACAGCCGGATAACAACATTCCGCAATGGCATTTCGCGTGATTACACTTGTGTGCCCACATTCACAAGTATCTGATCATCAACCGTGTAAGACGTATCGGCATTTATACACGTGGCATAGAATATTACACTGTTATTGCTGGTGGCAGCAGTAGTTTTAGAATGAACTGTATTGTTCGCGTTGTGTGCGCCATGTTATTAGAATATTCTCAAATAATCTACCATGGCTCGAGCATTCTGGCGCAACCTGCGCACGGTGGTGGTTACAAGTGTAACGGGTTGGTTACAGAACAGAAAAACAAGCGCGTGCACCAATGATTGTAAGGGTCAGATCTAAGCACCACCTGGTTGGACGCGGCTGTTGCGTGCTGCATCAAGTCCGCCACAACACATCAATTACTGCTAGAATGAAACTGCACAAGGAAGGGTGTTTGTACAGTCGTGTGAAACATTGCACAACGAAATTTTTAGATAATATTGATAGTTGCGTTCCAGAGCAACAACTTGATATATCGGAGTTCGCGGGGCTGGCGATATTGATATTGGATATCGATCACTCGATAGCACGTTTTCATAACATAAGAAGGTAATATCAGGTAGCTTTAACCACTTCGTCGTAAGAAGCTATGTAGGGACACCTACCTAACACGGAAACACCCAATTACTTGGAGCAGATCCGCTATAGCCTTTTAAAGTAACGTCGAACGGCGGCACAGCTCTTATTGTAACTCTGAATACTCACGGTGCGTCTCATTTCGCCGCAACAGAGCCGCCCCCGCTTCTGCCGTGCACGCCGAGAGCTGTTGCAATGCATCTTCGACGTTTCACATTGTAGCTACTGCTAACTAGCAGTCTTGCGACTCGAATTAGTAGTGAATGCGCGCACGTGTCGTTGCCGCCGCCACAGCGTCTGTCTCCAGTAACGCATAGACTGGCCACGGGAGCATCGCTCCCAAAACTGGGGCGTTTATTCTCTATACATTCCTTGAAAGCTCTCTATTCCCATCAATGCCGACCTTGTATGTACATTATGCGAAGAGAAAAGGAAAAGTTTAATTACTGAATTTTGTGCCGGATGTTAGCAGTTGAATTTCGGTGTTACGTCACAGATTCCAATATCTTCTTCTACTGAAGGTAGAAATCTTAGTTCATAGAGAATTCAGCGTGAAACAGGGTTGGCGTGCCAAAAAGACACAGCGGAAGACAACATGACAGTCCAAATGCCGTGTGTTGTGTCCGCTCCTCATTCGCCACTGTATGTTTGCACTTTCATTTGTATGCTCCCAAATTACTTAATTATTTCATCATACTATTGTTACAAGACACCGGCAACGAGAGAGCATCATGTAGACTACAAGACGATGAATGCGATCGCGCTCGTGTTGTTTCTACTGTCCATCTTGGCTGCAGCTGCCTCGGACTCTCCGTGTATATTTTGTAAATATATTTATTTCATTCATTCTCTCACCCCCGTGACACTATGTATGTCCTGGCCGGATGCCATCAAACACTATGACATTATGGCGAATTGGTGCGGGAATATCAAAGCGGCGTAAGCCATGTTTCTTACTGGGTTTTTCTTTCGCTTAGCTAAGCGTTGTCTTGCAAATACAGTGGTGCCATTGGTGCTGTGAAACGCAATATACTAACACGACACAAACCGGTTAGCTCAAGATACCTTGAATGCCAACCTTGTAAAGTGTACTCCGCTGTGGACAGAGTCGCTTGACAGAGAAGCTACCTTTACAACTAATATTCATGATTTGAATTTTTTTTTTTTTTTACATTAGAGCGAAGCTGTTCTAGCTAGCCATAATTTCAACCCTGTCACGCTTGTCCATGTCAGCCTGTTTTCGAACATTTGTGCTTTTTTTCAGCAGTGTTCAAATTTTTCTTCACTGTGAGCTACCAACTCACCCAAGCATTCACGTTGACCTGTCACAAATTCACGCTGTGCCGTCGCCCCTTCGCGATAGCAGCAACCGCTGACGTCAAAGCTGCAAAAACACATGGCAAAGCCTCTCGGTCGCTGTAGTGACGTCACGCGAAGACGTGCATGCGCAGATGCAACCACCTCGCATGCGCATGTGGCGTGCTCGCTCAGTAGCTGCAATGGCCCGACAGTAGAATAAGTTTGTGCTGCCGAAAAGGAGGTCACGCTTCGCGAAACAAGGCTCGCTGCTAAGCGGGAGAGCTAGCAGCAACGCCAAGAAGAACCTGTATAGACGGTTTCGCCAGAGCCTGCCGGTATCTAGCAACACTGTGCGTTCACCGGAAAACCACCCCTGGAAGCTTCCGTTTCAATCGCTTGTTTTTGCGCGGTTTTAGCATTTGTTGCTGGCCGCGGCTGCTTGTGTTCCAGTGTTTTATGCAAATAAAATTATTCCGATGAAGCGCTGGCAACTCTAGCAGAGCTTTGTCAAGCCAGGATGCAGTCTACATGCCTAAATAATTTATATGCTAGTCAAAACGTTCTGTTTTCACCGATCACGATAGGAAAGGGCGCCTGCATTGTAGCGATCACGCGAGGAAAACTAGATTCCCATTATAAGAGCGTGTATAGTTTCGCTCTGCACTTCATCAAGGGCAATGCAAAGATCGGCGCAGACTGATGGCACAGAGGCAATACTCAGACGTTAGACTATAGTCGAAAAAAACGTCCGGTCAATGAAACACATCATGCAGTCACTGTCGTGTCCTACCCGTGGCACTTAAGTGTACTGACGCCTGAAATGGGCAGCAAAACGTGAAAGCTAACACTGAAAATCCATCGCAAGGGTGTTTATTTTATAGTTTGAGCGATATCAATTATGTGCTCTGTTCAAAACAACACGGGACGCAAAGTACCCGCACTTAACATTATTTGCCGCATAGCGTAAGTCGTGGTGTGCACGTTTCGTTGTCGTTGCATTCGATTTTTTTAAGGGACGCCGGCGAGTAGAATCTCATCTGTGTGAGCAAATGACTCATCGCCTGTCTTTCTTCCGCTAATGAACATCGCCGCATTCTCGCTAATGTATCTTTTGGGTGTGAACATGGACTGTAAATTTAGGTAGATTAAACTTGAATGTGTAATTCATGAATAGCTTACTCGTGAGTAAACCATAATATTTCGCGTGACCCTGCAGCCGCAGTTGACGTCATCACATCAGCACATTTTATAATTTCTTAGTCACATGAATATTTCGGATCGCCAGCAATTCCGATCGCCGCTGATCTCTTTAAAAAGTGCCTGGTGTGACAGAGACGCAGAAATAAACGTTTTATCCTGAGGTTGTATGCTGTCACAGGTCCCGTTAATTCGGGAGGCGATCGCCGAGCTAATTCCAAGGGCCGAAGTATCGGCCCCCCGAACCGCACCACGAAAGCGTGGACAATTTAGAAGTGGTCCTATTTGGCGCGCCAGCGGACGCCGGCTGTGGCCCAAAGAACAAGTCAGAGTCGAGAGTTGATAAACCAAACAAAACTATATTCTCAATAATGGCAGATCAAAACAATACACAAGTATGCACACTCCACAACAGTTGAGTACAATATGTCACCAATCAAACAACGTACTACACAGTACAATCAGCCACACTCGAAACAACGGACACAGACAACAATACACACTACAATGCAGTCGCATGCGTTGAACAACCAAGACACTTAAAGACTAAAGAGACAGAACACCTATCCAGTCCAAAGTTCTTGGAACAAAAGTCTGGATGATACTCTTCCGAGAATCACTCACTCAAAGTCCAGCGTTGTTGTCGTTCCGCTGCCCCCGAAGTTTCTCTTCCAGGAAACCTCGCGTCTTCACTTGGCCCTCGAAGTTTCTCTTTCAGAAAACCTCGACGAAGTTTCTCTTCCAGGAAACCTCGCGTCTTCAATTAGCCACTCTCCAAGCTTCAAACTTCTTCGCCGGAAACACGTCGGCTTCACTCACGCAGCTGTTGCCACGCGTCTTCGCTCGATAGCGGTAAACACACACTCTTGCCTGTAGCTCGAGCCTTCACCCCTCAGGTGGAAATCCTCTTTTTCTCCTGCTTTGTCCCTACGGACAAAACCTTCGCCGACTACGCGGTGGAATCCCTACGCGTGCTGGCGCTAACTTCCGTCTTCTCTTGATCTCTCACCTCGGCTGCTCCTTTAAATACCTTCCGCGCGAGATTCCAGGAAGTTCTCATTTCGTCGGCGCGATACGCAGCGAAGGCTGGGGAGAGGACGAGACGGTTCGAAGGCCGTCCGCGACGGATGACTCAACCCGGCATCACCCCGCCCCTTTCTATCTAGAACATTCGAGGGCTTGCTCGGGCGCCGATGTGGGGTGAGGAGGTTCGTCGGCGAACCCACCCTTCCGAGGGAGAGAGTCGCGCGCCCGGGAGTCTTTAGATGTTTGTTTTCTTTTTTTATCGTTGACCTCGCGGCGTCGCTCCAGCGTTTCGTCTCGAGAATTCGGCGGCGCGCCCTTTTTGAGCGCTCGTTTTGTGACATATGCTTAGACGAAAACACAAATATGTTCGGGGTTCAACAGGAGGTAGGTTTCCAGTTCTAGTCGAAAAGCTGAACTGAACAACTTCACAATGAATCGAGCGACTCTTCTGCATGTCGACGATGTGGGTGCGCTTTGAAGAGGCAGACAAAGGAAAGACAGGTGTGCGCTGTAAATCCTGGTCCGTGTCTTCAAATCCGCATTGTTGCCATGCAGAACCAACCGGCCCCATTAAGTGGGCTGACAAACTTCTCGTGCAGTTTATGCATCTTCTGTTTGTATAGGCGCGACCACTATCGGAGGCAACACGGAGCAGAAGGCGGTGCTTATCGGAGCGCCATGAAGGATATTTTGCGCGGCGCCCATCGACCACGTGAGCAGTGAGCTCCTTCATGCAGCCGCTAGACGTTGCTGCAAACACATCCTAAAGAATGCGCCAGAAATAACAGAGCAGCAAACTGAAACACACCATGAAAACAGCGCCGGAACCTTTGAAAAAGCATTTGCGGAAGTGCCGCACCAGAAGTCTGCTGGGGTAGGCCGTTGGGCGCGAGCCAGTTTGTTTACAAACACCGAAGCCGTCTATACGCACAACGGAAGACGTGGGGCGAAGACGAGCGCCGACGTCCTTCGTCTCGTTGAGCCATTTCTTCCCTTTGCACTGTAATCGCTATCCAAACGGAATACCAACTAGACCATACATACCCACACGTTGCTTCTGCATACGCAGCCAAGACAGTCGAGAACAAGTACTCATCAGCTTCGCTGTTTGTTTAGCAGTTTTTTTTTTGTAGTTGAGAAGTAGTGATGGAGAAAGTAAAAGGTAAAGGGAGAGCGAGGACTTCACACTTCTTCAAACTTTCAAGCACTTGAAGCTAAGAATGGTCAGGTAAAGCATCGGGAATGTTAACAGTCGCGTTTTGTTGGAATGCAGCAAAAGTAAGCTAAAAGAGATTATACTAATAAGTAAGCTAAAGGAGATTAGACGCAGAAAATGAGACACTGCGGTTGAACATATTAGTTTGACTGAGGTGACCACTTTACATGTCCAGTGTAAGTGCGAAAGAATGCGGTGCATGAAGTAAAAGCACCTTGAGCAGCTCAGCGTGGGTTTCGGTGGACAAAAGACTGGCTGGTGATAATGTTGATCCACGGAATAGCCACTCAGTTAATGTACTCCGTCTCAAGCGACCGAGTATTACATGAATACAAGATGCACGTGACCAGGGGTCTGATTTGTCCGCCGCGGTCACTGTGTCCATCGCAGGCGAGTTCGGTCAACAGCGTAGCCCATTCTTCATCTTCAGCTGGCTCGGCTTTGGCGGGAACCGCAAGCCGACCGCGCCGGATGATCTGGTCAAGCCCGACAACAGCATGCCTTCTCCCGACGTCGAGGACCGACCAGCAGAGCTACTCGGCAGGGAGGCCATTAAGTGAGTGAACTGACGTTTTTCGCTCTGCTGTGTAGGGACGAAATCATTGCGATTGCTCATATTGTCGCCGTACGCGTTCATTAACTTCCAGAAGCCAAGGACTTTTGATACAATGTCTTTCGTTTGTATCACGTGATTTAGTCGGATACTGAGTAAGCCCTGCCACAAGAACACAAAATCATCACTCGAAGGCGCAAGTCGTTAAATTGAGGAGGTCGTCTGTTTGCTAGGCCCCTGGCTGACTTGGTTCTCCGCGTCCGATATTCCGTACCCCAGCTCTCCTTGAAGCACTTCAGGTTCCTCTCGTAGTCAAACTTCAACTAGAACATAAGGCTCGCTGTTGCATTACCAGTGGTCGCCACATTTCCACCTCACCCACTCCTTTCAATCTCGCGTATGGCATCATCGGCGGGATTCAATCGTAACTGTGGTGCCTGGAAGTGACACCGGTGGTGTTCTAAAGATATGTTAGGGAGCGGTGCGCAAACACACAGTGATAAAAAAAACACAGTAGATTTCACGATCGCTGGACTGCGTTTAATTGTACTTGAGCCTTCGCGCTGCCCTTGCGTAACGAGTCCGCAAATGAACCAACCAGCACTCCTGTAACCACATCCGCGCACCGTCCCCGTCGCTACACGCAGAGTGCAGAACCTGCGCAAGGTGTTCGTCTCGTGGCGCAAGGAGCCCGTGGTGGCCGTGGACGGCGTCAGCCTGACCATGCACGAGGGACAGATCGCCGCCCTGCTGGGTCACAACGGCGCCGGCAAGAGCACTCTGCTCAACATGCTGGTGGGCACCCTGAAGCCCTCGTCCGGCTCGGCGCGCATCTACGACCTGCACACGGACAAGCCCGAGGACGTGGCCCAGATCCGATCCATGCTGGGCGTCTGCCTCCAGGAGACATCCTCTTTGACACGCTCACCGCGCGGCAGCACCTGCGCTTCTTCGCTCGCATGAAGGGAGTGCCACGCAGCAGCATTGACCTCGAGGCATGCCTTCTTCCCATATAGCTATTACTGTTCTAACGGCTCGTATAAAAAAATACTATTGCAAGGTTTCGAAATCGCGACAAACAACCGCTGCCCGCATTTGGATGAGATCGAGAAACTCTATTTGAGTTTAGCGCACAAACGCAAGCGGGCATGTTTTAAACGACAAGCAATGATAAGAGAACGTCTTTGACCACAGTGCAGCGATCTCTGTTATCATGCCTTGAAGAGTGAGCCATTCAACTCCATTGAATTTCGCACCAAAATAAAATTACAATGAAAAAAAAACGCGGAACTTCTCACGTGAACAGGGCGCGTAAACTCGAATAGGGCTCACTAGAGAATTCTAGGAACGTACGGCCCTTCTAGAAGTTGACTGAGGCAAAAGGGCCAGAGAGTATCTGTTGAAAATGTCCATCGCCTGCTGGCAAAGCTCAGGTTAAGTACTACGCTAATAAACCAATTAAATAAAAACAGTGGCAGAAAGTATCCAAGACGACGCTTTCCAAGTTCAAGTGTGTAACCAAAATTGACAGTACGGGATTAGTGAAGGGCCCTTCAAAAAAAAAAAAAAGGGGGGGGGGGGGTAGGCCGGTACGTAGCACCAATGACTCTCGATGCTTGAGATAACATACTTAAAATGTGATGATTGCGATGTCGGGATTCGGGACAGCTGTGCGCGTCATCACACTTTATCTATCAAAATGGCGACACTTCGACATCTAGAATCTCTGGCCAGCTAGTGATTTGGTGCGCACTATGATGCGCTCAAGGTGCTTCGAGCTTTTTATTTGTTAGATATGAGTAAACTATAGAAGAAGACAATTAAATCATGATTGACTTCAGTCAAAATTTATTTCAGGTCTGTGCACACTTAGATACCTCCAAAAATATACGAGCCTCGCTGATGCGTGTTATTTTCATAATCTACCAGCCGCAGTTTTCCCACCCTAACAAGAAAGCACCCACACATCATAAACAACACAGCGATCAAATTTGAAAAAAAAAATATATATATATATATATATATATATATATATATATATATATATATATATATATATATATATATATATATATATAATGTAATTTTGAACTTTAGCGTTCACAATGTAGGTGTACCGAGAAAGACTCCACAAAAAAAAATGAAGTGACAATTGCACTCAGGATTGACACAGAGAAAAATTGAATAGGGCATGTAAATAAGCTTGCCTTCGAACAGCCCTATGGTACGTTATGTGTGGTCCCGCAGGTGAAGAACATCTTGATTGAGCTGGACCTAGCGGAGAAAGCTGACGTGCAAGCCATCAAGCTGAGTGGAGGACAGAAGCGCAAGCTATCAGTCGGCATCGCCCTCGTCGGGGACCCAAAGGTACGTGTGGTTGTCTCTGCCTGTTTTTGGAGATTTTTACGCAGTCCGCATGCCACCGGATGAGCGATACAGGCGAAATGCCACCACCGCTAACCAACAGTCAAGTGCTTCTGGCCAACACTAGGTTACGTTATACATTTCTTAACCAGATTTCACTATGCAGCTATATACACTCCGTGCATTGCAACTGGCGTGCCACCGCGCGGTCATCAGTGCAGATAGTCGTTGAGAGCCCGGGCAGAACCATGCGCTCCTCCAACGCCCGCTACCACGTACTTAATCGGAATCATGAACAGCTGCGTAGTCGATTGTACCAACAGGTACACTTCGTGTCCTGCGGGAACGACGTTTTACAGTTTCTCGACTCGTCCCTGCTTCATTGGGGCAGCGAAACGAGTGCATTACGGGTGTGAGACGTAAAAGTGTTTGCTTCCGGCTCCGTCCGCCGTCTCGCGTTCTTCCTCTGCATGATCGAACTGGTCTGAGACACCACCTTAGCAGGTGCAATGATCTTGCGTAATGTTCCTGCTGCTATATGAGCAGAAAATAAACGACTCAAAGCATTTTATTTCGGCTCAAGGCTACTGGACCGTTTTATTGAAGCTTAATAAGTGTTAGCTCACCGTCTACCTTTCGCAGTTTTGGGGAAATGTAATGCGAAGCCAATTAGCTCTTTGCTGGATTGATGGGACTATCAGTTAAGGAGTAAACTCAGTTGCGTAGCACATCGCCGTAAACACAACTAGCCGCCCAGCAGCACTATGCGCATTCGGTAGGATCGAGCTAAGACGTTCCTTGGTTGTTGTTCCTAAATAAACTGGTACAACCTATACCATGGTGGACCGGCCATAAAGTGAGCGGTGTCTCGTTATATAAATGAATTTGTTTATAATCTAAAAATCTTTTGAAACATCGTTTTCTAAACTACTAATTAGCTTAATTCATGAAAGAATTGTAATGTTGTTGAAAAATAAGATTTATTTAGATAACCTTAGCATTAATTACGTTTCACGTAATAAATAGCAAACGGCGTCGCAAACGCTCTTGGGGATAAAACTCAGTGCTAGCCAAACGCTCTTGGGGCTAAAACCCAGTGCTAGCCTGGGCCAAAGAAAAGAGCTACCGGATGTGATAAATTGAATCGCACTATTCGGAGTGGTTAATGCAGAAGTATTTTGTATTGGTAAACATTCTGCATGTTAGGAAGAAATGATGCAGGACGTTAGAGTAGCAAAACAACGGCGTAAAAAAAAACGAAGCTTTCAGGAATCGTTCTAGCGATGGTGTGCACGTTAAGTGTTTGTTTCGTAAAGGAACATAGAATCAACGCAAGAGCTTGTATTGAATGAGAGAGGTACGATGGTACTGTGGCCGAAGTGACCGTACCTATCGTCGTCGCCACTTTACAAGGTGAAGCGAAAGACTAAACGGAGTTAACGGCGTCCTCTCTCGCAGAAATTCGTATAGCACGTTCTCTTTCTCGCCCGCGCCTCAAGCTCTTAGCATGAACTGCGTGAGCGGCGAGGTAAAGACTATGATCATGATGAGTGATGATGATGATGCCGCGAGAATTTCAAGCAAAGCACTTTGCGAGACTCGATGGCTAAAAATCGCCGTGGCGCGAAGCCGCTACGAACGAGCATGCCATCCATCCACTCACCATGATTTCCTACGGCGCGGGGCCGTGGAGCCTTCGATATTTCTAAATGCTCAAGTACGCGGGTAGTGGCCACGCACCAATATACAAAGTGTGGAAGAACGGCAGCTTACCGCGACAGCTATTAAGTAAGCATCTTTCATTACGCACTCCTTATGCACGCATTTCGCCATCAGTATACTGACGACGGGCAGCAAGGCGCTCGCTAACGTGGAAAACGTGGCCGCTTTAGCGCAGGTTTTTCTGTTTATTCATGGTGAGATCTCGGAAGAATTTCCGGCTACGATATCTTTAAAACCTGCTCGAAGCACTAGCACGCCTCCCACGAATGCTTGTGCCACCATAGCTATCAAGACAATGAGGCGCTGCTCTCTGCCAAGACACTTAACGTTGAGCGTCCACCGCACCAGAAGTGGCGCTGCGCACGGCTTTCAATGCGCCTCCTATAGAACCCAAACGAATAAACACTGTAGGATTCTTAATAACGTTCTGCGAAGATCTCGTTCTTGAGGAATATACGTCATGGTGATGGCGCCGAAGGAGCTTCGCCGGCAGTGTCGTGGAAGTGATACCGCGATAGTAAATCGCTCAGCGAACACCGACGGTTGTTCCTTCGCAGATCGTGTTCTTGGACGAGCCGAGCAGTGGCATGGACCCGTACTCTAGGCGCCACCTGTGGAGTGAGCTCCAAAAGCGCAAGGAGGGCAAGGTCATCGTGCTCACCACCCACTTTATGGACGAGGCTGACATCCTCGCAGGCACGTGGTCTCGGCGTTCTTATTATACAAATACACCTCTCTATGGTTGAAAACTAAAGTCTCTTAGGTGTTTCTCTTAACGCAGAGCACTGCGTGGTCTTTCTAGAGTGATGATGTGCAGAAATCACAAATGTTCAATGGGTGGCACTCACATCAACTTGGTCGAATAACGCGCCAAACTCGTATGCACTTGTATGCAGTCAATTTTGGAGCAAATGATTATTTCGAGCATTTGTTACTCTCGCAGACTGGAAGGCAATTTTGTGCAAGGGCAAGCTGCGATGTGCCGGAACGTCCCTTTTCCTCAAGAACCGGTTCGGAATAGGCTATCACCTCACGTGAGTGAACTTGACTACTGTGAAGGTGCTTCATGCGGAGTTTTACTGCAGTACCAATGCCTAAGCCCCCAAAACGTGTGCTGAAGTCATTTGCCCCTTAAAGGCGTGCTCAGCATGGCGCGCAAGCTTATGACGAGCTCCGTGACGGTTGCCCATGCCTTTGCTTCCTTAATGACATGCCGATCCTTTCGCTAAACACATAGGATGGCACAACAATGTTCAGAGCGGAGGTGATTACCAGTGGCTGGCAGTGTATTCGATTCGTATACGTGTAAGGTATTACTATATTTGATACAGCGAGTCCAGCACGCTTGAAGGCAGAACAGTAGAAAAATGGCCGAGGGTCCACATAAGCAAATAAAGTCTAACGCTAGAATAGTTCTCAAAAGCAAACTGTTTGCTGATCATGGTGCTGGACATATGACCGAACTAAAAGCTTACGAACAGTAAGGTATGTAAGTTCAGCCCGGCCCTTGAAGTTGCGCAGCGAATTTTCGGGCACCGTTCGGAAAAAAATGCTGGCGAAGATGTAAGGACATGCTCCTAAAGAATGCATTAGGGCATCAGCGAGAAAATACGGCTCGCTCTGTGGATTTCGTGCCGACCGGTCGTGCCTCGCAATCTCCGATGACAGCGCAGCTGTGGCAGACTGGCTCACTCTATACGCCATCTCCTGACGCCGACTAGAGCTCTCGCTGAGTGGTGCCCCGCCCTCGGACTCCTGCGACCATGTCCATGTTTCCTATCTTCTCCTTACTTCCGGATGTCGCGGCCCTGTCGCCACGTTCTCTCCTTCCCCCTACATATCTTTATACCTTAAATCCTGTCCTTTTAATCCCTCCTTACCGCCATCCCTTGTGAGCTACTGTTGAGGTATCGCACTGTGATGCAGACAGTTACGGGGCTCACTTTCATCTTCTTTTCTCTCTTTAAGAATCACATGAGCGAGAAAATACAGTTACAAGAACGACGACTTGCCCTGTCGGCCACATATTTATTAGATGAACTGAACATTGACGAAGTTCGTACAATCTGAATTGTGTGGCCTATTTATACAGGATGGTGCTTTTGTAGTTTGCCGTGCTTGTACAGTCAATGACGGTGACGACGACATTACCTCGCGACAGAGTATTCACGATTTATGGAATTTTGTCACTGCTCGCGCAAATCCCGATGTTTACGTTGCCGAACGGGAGTCTGTCGTTGCTTGCTCGGCGCAGCATGGTGGTCGATCAGGGCGCGGACAAGAGCCAGATCAGCCAGCTGGTGCAGCGGTACGTTCCGAGCATGACGGTGTACCGGTCGACGGGCACCGAGCTGGCCTTCATCCTGCCCATGGACTCGACGTACAACTTCGCCAACCTGTTCGCCGCCGTCGAGGAGGCCATCTCCGAGGGCACCCTTGGCGTGCGCAGCTACGGCATCTCCATGACCACGCTCGAGGAGGTCTTCCTCAAGATGGGCGAGGTCGAGAAGCCCGACGAGGTGCACCTGCGAGACATTCAGGTGCGCAGCCTACTTCTGCTCTAAAGTTTTCACTCTTGTATACCCGCAAATGCAGTGTGACTCTTCTCATACACTCGAAAGTAGTGTATGCTCACGTAGACGTGTCAATTGTAGAAAAGGATCAGGTTCTTTTGAGCTAGGTCACTGGAGTAGCAAAACTGAAGTCACTGCCTCAGCAGTGCATTGTTTAGGGCTTACACGTATTTATGGTGTTCCAGGGAGCAATATATGTATAGTGAAAGGTCTTGTTTGAAAAACGCATGTGGCATACGTGGCGTAAAGCTGCAATACAATCCCAAACTAAATTGCTGACAAGAAGGTTCCACAGTCGCGAAGCTTTTCTAGTACGGCTATTTAACCCGTGACAAACGCACCCGTACCGTTCTATCGAATCGGGAAACGAGTAAGAAAGTGGTCCGACGGTAATCAGCACCACTTTTCTTTTGATGAAAGCTCTAGATTTTCGAATACAAGGCTCTCACATTAAATACGACCTCGCGGTTGGGGACATTGCTGAATTCATATTTGATTTTTCAAATAGTCGCTCACCCTTTTAAATATACAAATAAAACTGTACCGCGGTAAACCATTAGTCCACACAAAAAAGAGGAGAAAGAAAACGAAACAGGCTCAAACACCATGCTTTAGCGTCTAAGCTTAGAAAAGTTTACGGCTATGTCGAACAAACATTGCCGCAACACTTGATATATCGAGCATCGGTTGCGTGAGATGCTCCAAGTGTTTGGCCTTCCCTCGCGGAAGGCGAGGCATGTATTAGGGAGAGCTAACGCCGTTGGGCGATTAAGAAGGTGCCGCACTGAGTGAGCTGGCCATCTCCGACTTTTTCCTATGATTCTTTGTTGGCACGCTCGTGGACCCGTAGAGTGAGAACGTCGTTCATTCTCCACTCCCCTTGTAAAGACAAAAAAGGAAATCTTGCCTCGTATTCGTAAATCACTTTCTTGCCGTCCCATAATCGCCATGATTGCCACACACACACACACACCACACCACACACACACACACACACACACACACACACACACACACACACACACACACACACACACCACACACACACAACACACACACACACACACACACACACACACACCACACACACACCACACACCACACACACACACACACACACACACACCCACACACACACACACACACACACACACACACACACACACACACACACACACACACACACACACACACACACACCCACACACACACACACACACACACACACACACACACACACACACACACACACACACACACAACACACACACACACACACACACACACACACACACACACACACACACACACACCACACACACACACACACACACACACACACACACACACACACACACACACACACACACACACACACACACACACACACACACACACACACACACCACACACACCCACACCACACACACACACACACACACACACACACACCACACACACAACCCACACACAGTGTACCGGTCGACGGGCACCGAGCTGGCCTTCATCCTGCCCATGGACTCGACAGTACAACTTCGCCAACCTGTTCGCCGCCGTCGAGGAGGCCATCTCCGAGGGCACCCTCGGCTGTGCGCAGCTACGGCATCTCCATGACCACGCTCGAGGAGGTCTTCCTCAAGATGGGCGAGGGTCGAGAAGCCCGACGAGGTGCACCTGCGAGACATTCAGGTGAGCAGCCTACTTCTGCTCTAACATTTTCACTCGTGCACCCGCAAATGGGTGTAGTGTGAATCTTCTCATATACTTGAAAGTAGTGTAGGCTCACGTCGAGGTATCAGTTGCAGAGAAGGATCAGTTTCTTTCTGGGCTATGCTACTGTAGTAGCAAAACTGACGTCACAGCCTTGGCAGTGCAGTGCTTAGGGGTTAACGCGTATTTATGGTGTTCCAGGGGGTAATATAGCGAAAGGTCTCGTTTGAAAGACGCATGTGGTATATGTGGCCTAAAGCTGCAATACAATCCCAAACTAAATTGCTGACAAGAAGGTTCCACAGTCGCGAAGCTCTTCTAATACGGCTATTTAACCCGTGACAAACGCACCCGTACCGTTCCATCGAATCGGGAAACGAGTAGGAAAGTGGTCCAACGGTAATCAGCACCACTTTTTTTTGATATCGGATGAAAACTCTAGATTTTCTAATACAAGACTCTCACATTAAATACGACCTCGCGGTTGGGGACATTGCTGAATTCGTAATTGATTTTCAAATAATCGCTCACCCTTGCAAATATACAAAGAAGACTGTACCGCGGCAAACCATTAGTCCACACAAAAAAAGAAGAGAAAGAAAACGAAACAGACTCAAACACCGTGCTTTAGCGTCTAAGCTTAGAAAAGTTGACGGCTACGTCGAACAAACATTGCCGCAACACTTGATATATCGAACATCGGTTACGTGAGATGCTCCACGTGGTTGGCCTTCCCTCGCGGAAGGCGAGGTATGCATTAGGGAGAGTTAACGGGGCGATTAAGAAGGTGTCGCACTGAGTGAGCTGGCCATCTCCTGCTTTTTCCTATGATTCTTTGTTGGCACGCTCGTCGGCCCGTAGAGTGAGAACGAGAACGTCGTTCGTTTTTCCACTCCCCTTGTAAAGACAAAAAGAAAATTTGGCCTCGTATTCGTAAATCACTTGTGTGTGTGTGTGTGTGTGTGTGTGTGTGTGTGTGTGTGTGTGTGTGTGTGTGTGTGTGTGTGTGTGTGTGTGTGTGTGTGTGTGTGTGTGTGTGTGTGTGTGTGTGTGTGTGTGTGTGTGTGTGTGTGTGTGTGTGTGTGTGTGTGTGTGTGTGTGTGTGTGTGTGTGTGTGTGTGTGTGTGTGTGTGTGTGTGTGTGTGTGTGTGGGGCACACACACACACACACAACGCTTTGTCAATGAGAAAAGTAAAAAAAATGTGGCAGGCAACGACGCCACTTGTAACTTCCCGAGCCAAACGTCATGACGTCATAGATATTTAAGCACGTAAAAATGAAGTGCATTGACCTTCTAAGATGCCCTAGACTTAACAAACCAGCTTTTCGGAAATGTTGTGCATATATTGCCAAAATATGACAGGTACTTATTCAAACCTGTGACGTCACGAGCGAAAATTCTGGCAGGAAATTCTGAAGTGTTGCTCCAATCTTCAATGTTTTCTTTATTACTAAACTGTGACGAAACCTAACAAAATTATTGTACTCGAACTACACTTCATCAATCTAAACAAATTCATTGCCACACTTTAATGACCCTTTAACGTAATCGCTGCCGTGAAACAGAAGAACCTGGGAGTTCTCCGCGTAGTCGGTGATAATCACGTGGATAAAATATGTCTGACGTCACCGCTGCGTACAGAATACAATAAAGAACGCGGAGTATCACATTCAAAAACAAAGCCAACGTTAGGGCCGAGAAGACAAAGTCTCCAGCGCCTGAGCATACACACAGCTGCGCATGCGTATGACGATGTTGAGGCGTTGTTTACATCAATACCGTGGTCTTCGCACCACCGCATATAAATCAGCACCCTCAACTACATACAAACCATGGATAAACAAGAAAATCTTCCCGTACTGCCATGAAGCCACCTTCCTCGCGCGATGACGTTCGTGAGGTTGATTTGTGGGGTTTAACGTCCCACATGACGTTAGGTTGTCTCACGGCCCGAAATTCGCAACCGAAATACGGTACGTGTATTCTTCAAACATTTTATACTGAATTATACAATATACCGAACTGATTCTCGTTCTTGAATTTTTTATTTATACGGGTTCAACTGCAGTAACAATACAGTAACTCTAACATTGAAATTCATTTTACACTACAACGTGTATGACAATTTTTTGTTCAGTACAAATTTATTTTTTGTACTGCAAAAGTGATCACACAAACACCAAAGCACTAAATTACTCAAGAATTGGTGTCACGGCACGTGACAAGGCGAAAGGTATTTGAAATAAATGCGGATTTGTCAATATAACATATTTTAGCTCAATAATACGTGAGCAGAGGACCGAAATGATTGCACAAAAAGACCGCACCGCACAAAGAAACCGCACCGCGCGTAAGGATGCTTTCCAGAAGCTCGCCAGACCGGGTCGTCTCCAGGTGTCACGATCTTGATGCGAGCGCAGTGCACATCTGACTCGTTCACGACAGGCAGACATTGCGGCATCAACAGTACGCCACAGCCCGCCGCCCACGAGGAAAGCGATGGCTATGGGAAGAAGGCCTGAGGGCGCAGAACCTTCCGGTTCCGTTTCGTCTACACCTCAGGTGAGTGGCTGCTTCTTATCTGTGCTTTTCTCTAATCTATGCTCTTTTATTTCCGTGTTTCATGATACTAGCCTATCTGAATTGTAGATAGTATTTGTGTAAGTTACGCCAGAGTATCTGAGGGTATTGGATATTTCTTGAGGTCATTTTTTAGGCTTGAGCGCGCAAACGCGAACAGCTCAGTTGATTCTAGAACAAACGCGGCCACTAGTGATGATGCTCTGATGTTCTACGCCACATGTATAAACTGTGGACGTGCCTTGCCGCGGATCGGTTGATCGACGCTCTGTTCGCCGCTATCAGTGTCAGCGTGTATTCGCAGTAATCTCAGTTACCGTTTACCGGCTACAAGTTCAACCAAATAAACATTTCATCTTGGATATGCAGTCTGCTAACTTCATCCACGTCACGACCACGTGACAATGTCTTAATCATGCAACTGAGCGGGAACAATAAACAAAAGCATCAACTCGAGAACGAAATTCGGTTGGCCAATAGTGATGCATACAGATTGTAGAAAAGACGCCTTTTATGGCGATAGCAATTATATGGACCCTCTCTTCTAGATTTTGCCACCGGCGTGGGCGTGGCCGACACTCACCGTCTATGCAGACGTATCCATATGTAAATGAAAACGCAAAAAAGAAAGAAAAAATTCTGAAAAACACTTTGACGCGCGGAATCGAACGTAGAACCTCCGAGTCGTGAATGCGAAGCGTTAACTACTGAGCCACCGCAGAGTACGTCCTTCGACTATTCAAACGGCAAGCTATTTATATCTACCACTTACCACTGGTGATGGGCATCTCAGAGGGAGGGAGAGAGAGGGGGGGAAAGATCTCCCAGCGTACTTTTCCCTTCAGAGTAGAGAAGGTAGATGCTCGCTCACGCGCCCTTACCTCCCGGAGGGGACGATCGCACGTCTTGACAACGCCTCCCCAAAAAGTTATGCCAGAGCCCCTTAATACTGTTCTGGTCACGAAACTTCTCCGTCGCTCTATGGGAGAGCTTGATATGCTGCCAAGAGCGACCGCTACGCGGCGCAAGCTGGGATAAGGGGCCACCGCTCCGTTGCGCCCGGCCATTGCCCGGTGGAACGCATTGGCAGCGGCGGCAGCCCGAAGGCGTTGTGTAAAGGCAGCTCGCGGTATTCCTTCGAACAAATTTTCTCCATCAGCGTCACGAGAACTTCAAGGGCCAGTTCTCCGCGTTCAAGGTCGACGGCATGAAAATTCGAAGGAGTAATGCCTAAGACGTGCTGTGTGATGGGCTGCAGCACCGGATACAGAAGAAACAAGGAAAAGGCGTTGCTCTTCTGTTTCCCCAGTAGCACCGAACTTCGGGAGAAATGTAGATTACATTTCTTCACGCGCGAAAAAAAAAAAAAAAAAGCCTCGCGGGCAACCGTGCGTGGTTCATGCCAAGCAAGTGGGGGGCGGAAGCCGTAGTGTTGAGCATAATGGTTGTGTATGTTCTCGGGCTGCAGCGTGCGCTGCTTCGTTTCCCGCCATCCCTTGATGCCCCAGGGTCCAGATGACGTAGGACAGAAAAAAGAAATCTTGACTGGTTCCCACCCCCCTCCCCTTACAAGGCACTGAGAGTGTAACATTACTGAATACAGTCATAATAGTTTCTAGTGCTTCTCTTCTCCAAGGTGTTGTTCTCTGTGTATTTTGTGTAAACAAAACATGCTTTCAAACTTGCTCCTCAATAAATGCACCTGATTGGAAGCTTCCATTCATAGGTACACACGTAAATACTAAACAGCGTATCATTAGTACCAAATTTCCGATTTATGGCTTGCTTTAAATCGTAACCCTCCCCCCCTCCCCCAAGCATAAAAAAGTATGGTATGGTACCTAGGTAGTGTGGCAAAGGTCGCCGAGCAGCTAGCACTGGCATCGAAAGGAACTTCCAGATTAGGCTGCTGTACTTCCCTTCCCGAAGAAATCGTGGGTTGTCGGCCGGTAATTAACGCTGCTCTAAGCAGTAAACATAAGGAAACGTCAAGAGACGGGTGTCTCGACTAAATTGCGTGTAAAAAAGGGATCACTCAGATGTTAGGCACGTAAAACTCGTGCTATTTCAAGAGGCACCCTTAATACCGAAGCGAGCGATCGCAAAAGCGCTGAGCTGCTATAACCAAGACATCGAAAGTACCCGCGTCAAGAAAGCGATCGGCGCTCACAAACGTGTGCCCAGAACAACTGCGCATTTGGGTGCAGACTCAATTGAAAGGTCTAGAATGTAACATCTAGCTCGTCCATTCCTTTCATTCGATTACTTGGATAGCAGCGCGCGAGAGACGAGCCGTATATAAATCAATGCGATTGCCCCTGTCTTACCTAGTCGTGTTTTATTCCGTTCACCTTCCTCCCCGTATTTGCGGAACTGCCAGAATAGAAAGCTTTACTACCGCATAAACAGAATCGCCCTTTGGCCAGGCGCGAGCACGTCGTCGAGCAGATCCAGCAGTAGCTGCTCGCATCGGGAGCAATGAGCATCGTCTTTAAACACTGGCGAGCAACGACGTACCACTTCGAGGCATCGTAAGTGCGCATATAATTGGGCTATTAGTTAATTCTTGACACAATGCGTTATCGCGCGATGTTAAAACACTTTAAACGCGCTGCTATTTATAAGGTTGGTCCGCCGCTCTCAGGAAAACTACGCGTGCGTTCTTAAGTAAACAGCTTTCATTCGTCGTCGACACTGAATCACGTTTATAATGATCTAGTGGCATTGCTGCGTTCAGTGACGTTTAATAAAAGGTAACAGGAAGAACAGCACGCACATAATAACGTGGAAACGTCTGCAATAGTGCGCATTTAATCCCAGCACTGGCGGGGGCTTGTGGCCCCCTTACGACTGGTGGCGCCGATAGCGGGAGATTTCGTCCCTATATCAACCTTTGGGCGGAGTTTCGTGACCAGAAAGCATTAAAGGACTCTGGTTATGCCTAGAACGTGAGCCGCGAACGCGCTGCCCTACCCTCTGATTTTACCCTCTGTCACACCTGTCCCGTTTATTAGGGAGGCGATCGTCGGGCTAATTCGAAGAGCCGAAGTATCGGCCCCCCGAACCGCACCACGAAAGCGTGGACAATTTAGAAGTGGTCCTTATTGGTGCGCCAGCGGACGCCGGCTGTGGTCCAAAGAACAAGACAGAGCCGAGAGTTGATAAACAAACAAAATTATATTCTCATTAACGGCAGATCAAAAACAATACACACGTATGCACACTCTACAATAGTTACATACAATACGTCACCAAACAGACAATGTACTACGCAGTACAATCAACCACACTTAAAACAACGGACACAGACAACAATACGCACTACAATGCAGTCGCATGCACTGAACAACCAAGACACTTAAAGACTAAAGAGATATAAAACCTATTCAGTCCAAAGTCCTTGGAACAAAAGTCTGAATGATACTCCTCCGAGAATCACTCACTCAAAGTCCAGCGTTGTTGTCGTTCCGCAGCTCTCGAAGCTCTCTCCCAGGAAACCTCCCGTCTTCAATTGGCCACTCTTCACACTTCAACTTCTTCGCCGGAAATCCGTCGGCTTCCCACACGCAGCTGTTGCCCGCGTCTTCGCTCGATAGCGGTAAACCCACGCTCTTGCCTGTAGCTCGAGCCGTCCCTACGGACCACAAACTTCGCCGACTACACGGCGTACTCTCTACGCACTCTGGCGCTCACTTCCGTCTCCTCCTGTTCTGTCACTACGGGCAGAACCTTCGCCGACTACACGGCGGAATTCCTACGCGCTCCGGCGCTAACGTTCCGTCTTCTCCTGATTTCTCGTCTCGGCCGCTCGGTTAAATGCCTTGCGCGCGACTTTCCAGATCTTTCTCGTCATTTCGTCGGCGCGATACGCAGCGAAGGCTGGGGAGAGGCGAGACGTTTTGTCTGCCCTCCGCGTCGGATGACTCAGCTCGGTCTGACCCCGCCCCGTTCGTTCTGGAAAAATCGCGGGCTTGCTCGGCCGCCGCTGTGGGGTGAGGAGGATCGTCTGCGAAGCCGTGCTTCTGCGGGGAGAGCGCGCGCCCGGGAGTCCTGGATGTTTGCTTTCTTTTTTTTCTTTTTACCTCGCGGCGTTTCGGCCGCCCGTTGTCGCAAGGATTTGGCGGCGCGCTCTTGTTTAGCGCTCGTTCTGTGACACTGCCCCCCACTTTAAGAATATTATCTCATAATATTCAAACCACACAAACGAGCGCGAACAGTCACCACACACTCTCACAGACTGTAACACAATCCGTCGCTTATGATACGTCACATTCACAATAGATCACTTAATACAATTGTACCTAGTAATTCAATTACACAACACGTGAAAACACAACTACAAGCACATGAGTACAACACTCCACCACACATTACCAATAATACAAATGTACAAAGTCTCTCACTACAACAATGGTACAATACTATACATCACATCACAGCACAACACTTCGATACTTGTGACACAGGATACCACAACATTAACACAACATATGACACTCAACACTGCCAACCACATTCTGCTTTGACCTCAGCACATATCCTGCGTACTTCGAGCAGCGCTTGCGCCCCTTTTTGCGGTGCTCGCTCGATCTCTTCTTGTGCTTCCACGTTCTTTTTCGGCGAGCCCTTTCCAACGACGATATCTGAGGCGTCGTCTCAGCCATCGTTGTCTCTTCCGACACCGTTAGTGCGTCATTACATTTGACGGGTCCTGTCTGTTTATTTACCCGCTTGATAATGCCTCTACATTTTGCCCGGCTGGCCAACCCCGTCTCCTTTACACTGTCAGTCGGTCGAGGTCGTGCCGACGTACATCCAGTTGCTCGGCCTGTGAACTTATTCGACACGATCGTCTTCTCCTTCGCTGTCTCTTGCGCCGCGGCTTCGCCTCGGGCTCTAGTGAGATCCGTCACGGGATGCTCCTCCACTGTATCTCGCGGCCGCTGTGTCGGCGAGGGCTCTAACTTCGGGTCTTCTCCCAAACATTCTGGATCACTTGGCCCTCGCGCCCCGTCGATGTTTCCGATGACCAGGTCATACAGGGGGGTCGTCATGCATAAAGCAGTAACCTTCCCGCTGAAGTACGGGGTTTCAACTTCAATTTCTGCTTCGGGAAGCATCCGGACCGTACGGTCAATTAGGCAAACCGGTCTCGTTCTGCCTGTCAACTCTCTTTCCCGTACCAAATTTCTCCTCACGATAACCGTGGAGCTACCGGTGTCTCGTAGAACCGTAATCTTCTTGCCTGCAATCTTTCCAGGAAGCGTTGGCATACCCTTCGTAACACCGGTTGGCTGTTTTGACATTACAGCCCCCACAATAGGAATTTTCTCCCCATTCTTCAACTCTACGAATCCATCGGTGACGGCATTATTATCAGATTTCGGTGCCGCTTGCACACAAGATACCTGGTGAGTTTGGCTCACTCCGTTACGACAAGCGTCTGCTTTGTGCCCAGTCTGACCACATTTGAAACATTTTACAACCGTAGGGCTCGTAAAGATCGTTCGACAGTTTTTCGCGCGATGACCCACTCGGTTGCACAGAAAACATCGCGGAATGCTCTCTGGTGCACGCTTCTTTTCTTCGGGAGCCAATTTCTTCGAATCCTCGGGACCCTCCTTCTTGACTTTGGCCAAATTAGTGCCACCTTGCGCTTCCAAGAATTGATCAGCTAATTCAAGCATGTCTTCAAGTGACTTAGCTCTCCTCTCTTTCAAGTACAGCGACAGGCTTGGGTGGCAACTAGTAAGAAATTGTTCTCTAATTAGGAGCTCTCTAAGCTCCTCGTACTCCTGTGCTGTCCCTGAAAGTTCAATCCATCTGTCGAAATAATGGCAAAGTCGGGCGGCATACTGCGTAGCCGTTTCACCATCAGCTGGCTTTCCTGTCCGAAACCTGTCCCGGAATCCTTCCACGGTAAATCTAAATCGCTTCAACAAAGCAGCTTTCACCTTTGCATAGTTGGCCGCATCGGTCGGCGTCAGCCTACCGTACACACTGAGCGCTTCTCCACTCAAGCAGGTACTCAAAGCAGTTGCCCATTGCTGTTCCGGCCAATTCTGGCTCCTCGCAATCGTCTCAAATCTGTGGAGGTACGCGTCTAGGTCGTCCTTCCTTTCATCAAACGCTACGAGCAGCTTGCTTGGGTTCAAGCGGAAGCCGTGATCTTCCCGTTCGCTGCTTTCAACTCTAGCTTGGACGGGAGTTTCGTTTCGCTGTTGCAAACGGAGCCGCTCGAGTTCAATTTCGTGCTGCCGCTGCCGTTCCCTTTCAGCCATCTCCGCTTCTCTTTCTTCTTTCAGCTGGCGCTCCCTCGCTTCTTTTTCTTCTCTCGCCCTTTCGGCTGCCAACTTCTCTCTCTCCAGCTCCAACTTCAATTGCTGCTCTCTTTCTTCCTTCAGCTGTCGCTCTTTTGCCTCTCTTTCTTCTTTCAGCTGTCGCTCCTTTGCTTCTCTTTCTTCTTTCAGCTGTCGCTCCTTTGCTTCTCTTTCTTCTCTCGCCCTTTCAGCGGCCAGCCTTTCTCTCTCCAACTCAGCTGCCTTTTCTTCCTTGGCCCTCTCTGCCGCCAACCTCTCTCTCTCCACCTCAGCTTCTTTTTCCGCTTTGGCTCTTTCGACCGCCAACCTCTCTTTTTCCAGCTCGGCTGCTTTTTCTTCTTTGGCTCGCTCTTTTTCTTCTTTTTCCTTCTGGGTGACCCACTTCGGTAGTTCGGCGCCAGAAAGACCCATCTTTTCACCAAGAGCAACTAACTTTTCGAGATCCATTGTGTCTCGCAACTCGCAAATAAAACCTTGCCCCGTGCAAAAAGTATCTGCCTAAATCAGTCTATCGGAACACTCCCCTGCACTCGTTAACGAGAACACTGAACAACACACAAAATCGTTCCGATAGCACTATCAACAACTCCAGGCTCTTTCTCACTACTTTGGACACACTGTGCACTAAAAGGTCCTGTCGCGGACGCCAGATTAATTGTCACACCTGTCCCGTTTATTAGGGAGGCGATCGCCGGGCTAATTCCAAGAGCCGAAGTATCGGCCCCCCGAACCGCACCACGAAAGCGTGGACAATTTAGAAGTGGTCCTTATTGGTGCGCCAGCGGACGCCGGCTGTGGTCCAAAGAACAAGACAGAGCCGAGAGTTGATAAACAAACAAAATTATATTCTCATTAACGTCAGATCAAAAACAATACACACGTATGCACACTCCACAATAGTTACATACAATACGTCACCAAACAGACAATGTACTACGCAGTACAATCAACCACACTTGAAACAACGGACACAGACAACAATACGCACTACAATGCAGTCGCATGCACTGAACAACCAAGACACTTAAAGACTAAAGAGATATAAAACCTATTCAGTCCAAAGTCCTTGGAACAAAAGTCTGAATGATACTCCTCCGAGAATCACTCACTCAAAGTCCAGCGTTGTTGTCGTTCCGCAGCTCTCGAAGCTCTCTCCCAGGAAACCTCCCGTCTTCAATTGGCCACTCTTCACACTTCAACTTCTTCGCCGGAAATCCGTCGGCTTCCCACACGCAGCTGTTGCCCGCGTCTTCGCTCGATAGCGGTAAACCCACGCTCTTGCCTGTAGCTCGAGCCGTCCCTACGGACCACAAACTTCGCCGACTACACGGCGTACTCTCTACGCACTCTGGCGCTCACTTCCGTCTCCTCCTGTTCTGTCACTACGGGCAGAACCTTCGCCGACTACACGGCGGAATTCCTACGCGCTCCGGCGCTAACGTTCCGTCTTCTCCTGATTTCTCGTCTCGGCCGCTCGGTTAAATGCCTTGCGCGCGACTTTCCAGATCTTTCTCGTCATTTCGTCGGCGCGATACGCAGCGAAGGCTGGGGAGAGGCGAGACGTTTTGTCTGCCCTCCGCGTCGGATGACTCAGCTCGGTCTGACCCCGCCCCGTTCGTTCTGGAAAAATCGCGGGCTTGCTCGGCCGCCGCTGTGGGGTGAGGAGGATCGTCTGCGAAGCCGTGCTTCTGCGGGGAGAGCGCGCGCCCGGGAGTCCTGGATGTTTGCTTTCTTTTTTTTCTTTTTACCTCGCGGCGTTTCGGCCGCCCGTTGTCGCAAGGATTTGGCGGCGCGCTCTTGTTTAGCGCTCGTTCTGTGACACCCTCCTCCTTCGGTACGAAGGCGAGCGTCTCTGACGGCCGCCCTCTGCAAACACAGCAATGCTTAGCAGCCGTCATGTCACGTGATGGAGTGGTACGGAGGCGAGCAGTCTCACGCAGCGGCCGGTTGTAACACAAGACAGGAGGCATGGCCTCCGAGATTGCGTGCTGGCAGAAAGCTCCCAATTGAAAAGAGAGCGACGTTCGAGGCATAGTTTCTCTGGGAAGCATTGGTCTTGACTGGCGTTGGGTTTTCACTAGAACGTTTCTGTTGCAGTTACCGGGCGCACAAAGCTTACTGCAATCACTGCACAGTCTTCGTTTGCGAAAAGGGTGCGCTTTCCAGACATAGTGAAGTAACAACTTAGACGCTTATTCACATTCATCTGTACCATTGAGTTCGTTTTGTGCATCATTTATGCGTGAGAAACGCGGGACACAAAGCTTCGCCTTTGCGGCAAAGCTTTGACTTTTTTATGTGAAAAAAAAAAATGCTGAGAACCAAGTTTGCAAAAATAGTCTAATACCAGGAATTTTTAGGGGCATAATTCCACAGACCATGCTTGAAAGAAAAAGTAAGAACCTACTTGAGAAATCGAAACTTCCAGATCACTATTTGAAAAGCTGTTTTGCTAAATGCAACTTTTCGAACACTCGAAACGAAGAAATGGTGAGATACCCTGGTGTACCAGATATGATGAGTTAAAACGCATACTTCTTGAATCATTTCTTTAGCGCCAAGATGTTTGAAGGATGGAGACATTCAGCCGAGTCAGTCATACAACACTTATGACTGCATGTGAGCAGCTGCTTAACAATAGCAACTTCACAATGATCAAAACGGTTAGAAATTGCAATGCTAACGGAATTGGTATATTTATTTATTGCTTCCTATTTACGTTAATAGAAGAAACGTTTGGCAATAGCGTTGTTAGATGAAAAGGGGTACAGAGGTTCTGCTTTCAACGGCAAACTTCCCTTTTCCTGCAGCACGACGCGAGTCTGCACTCTGGTACCTCCTCTAGCCATACGGCATCGTCTAGTGGAGTGCATCTGGTAAACACGCTTATTCAAACGCGCGTACCGACGTCTGCACTAAACCACGCATCCACCTTAACGTCCGTCACTCGTGCAACTTTCGTCACTGCACGCTATACTAACGCAGGGGCTACCCGCTCTCCACGTCTGAGAACAAAAAGTGCACTCAAGGAAAGGTGCATAGCGATAGACAAGTGCCAAGCCAGAATTGCTTTCAGAGAAAGGTTACCCAATGTTGTGAAGCCAGTTTACTGTAGTCACCGTGAAGAAAAGCTTCCAACTGGCCTCGACATGTTACGTTAGTTTTAGGGGCCGAGAATCTTAGGACCACACGTTGTCCCTCTGTGAATGAACCAACCAAGCAATCTAGGAATGCTTAGAGGGTCGATCTAGGGATGAACCGTCTCCTAGGGTTGGCAGCACCAGAGCCAAGTTTGGACTTTTTTTTTTGCCGCTAAGACGCACAGGATTGAATGTCCACAACGCGTAATGGTAACTGAAAACAGGACTTTGCAAAAAGAGGCCGCCATGTTTTCACAAGAAAAGTCTAACTTAACATTTGACGATCCTTTCCTGGTAAAGGCTCGGAGGCTGTTATCGGGGTTTTAAAGACCAATGGCAAAGGACTGAAGGCTTTCTCATTAGATGTGAAAGATTTGTATGATTTGTTGTTCAAGGATCACTTGCATCCACTGGAACTTACGCATGAGCTACTGTCTGGCGATTCGATTATGTTTTCAGACCTGACGCTCTGCTTTCGGAGCGATCTGTTGTACTGGCTGTTCACAACGAGAAGTTGAAAAACCCCTTTCAACTTTCCACTCAGCTCATTCAAAAGTAGTGAAAAGGGGTATTATTATTGCTTGCCTTGTTAACGCTGTTAGGAGGTCATGCCCGCACTCGATGCAATCGGCAGTTTCAAGGCACAGGTAGAGCGCCTCTTAAGAGCTGGTTACTCGAACTCTCAGATTTCTGCTGTTGCTGAAAAGATTTTGAAGCAAATCAAATATCAAGGAAGGCAATCTCAGCCTTAAAATGCTTCAGTTCCTAAGAACTGTGTTGCAGGCTGAAAAAAAAAATCGGAAAACGCGCTGGCATCACTGTTGTTTTTACTGCTCCAAAAAAGCTATCAAATGCTAGTAAGACGGTGAATCAATAAGCAGCAAACATTGTAAGATCATCTGTAAATGTAAGTTAGTGAATCAACCAGCTCTGTAAAATGTAAAGCTCTGTAAGGTACTCTGTAAAACACAGAACGCGCTTTGTTCCTTGTGTTACTGGTGTCGTGTGTTTTCTTCCGCTCTCCTGTAGTAAGACATTCATAGAGCAAAAAAAAAAAGGAGCTTGAATCACCGCTTATAAGAGCATAATAATAATGGGCACAATGGGGTTCAAGGTCACGTTGGGATTTACTGCCGCCACTGCGGCTGGATGCCCCTCTTTGAGCGTTGTAACTTGCGAGGTAATAGGCAAGCGCCACTCGCAGCCCACACGTGAGATAATTGAGGCCTATCACATAAGTAAGTTTGACGGTAGATGTGTAAGTTCACCATCAGTTGCGCTATTTCAAAAAGAGATTGCGTATCTGAACCATTTTTAAGCTCTGTACTGGTTTCCAGTTCAACCAACAAGTGACAAGAGTTTTGCTGCTACTGTAGAGCTGTGGTTGTTAACTGCCCCTTCTATGCATGCCCTTTTTTTTTTTCACACATATATGTACACCACTCCACTGTTAACTGGTTGTCGAAAGTCGGCGCTGTGTGTTGTTACTATTCTGCGTTTTTGTCTGTTGTGCTGTTTGTATATACAGAGACGCTGCTTCGCCCCACCATCAGCATTAACTTCGTGGATGTGCGTGAATTTTGACTGCTCTTGACTGGAGAGTATTTGTTTTATAAAGTGTTCAACCCAGAAGGACATTTATGTTGCAAGATTTAAACCTTGCAAGAGAAAATGTTAAAACGTACGATTAGCGCAAGATATGCGTTCAGATAAATACAGGATTCTTGAGGCCAATACTGACCAGTTCATGAAGGTTTACAGTTGACAGATCGACTCCCCACGATCGCTCTTTTAAGTAAATCTTTCAATTCCTGAAAATGATTTTAACCCTAGTCATTCGTGACTTTTAAAGAACAGTTCCCGCATCTTGAAGGGCTTCACATAACGCGGAAGAATTGCGACATGTCACGCGAGATTTCTTCGGTGGCTTCGTCATTGCGGAACATTTATAGCATATGCGGTTGTATACATGTGGGCCTTGCAAAAATAGCTAGCGTACCATTTTACACTTACCGTCATTGAAGCACTAATCCTGGCATCGCAATAATGCATCTCTGTCTCGCTTCCTTTTCAGAGCTGCGCACCTCTCCTTGTGCTCCGGCTTCGACTGTGCTGCTTGTGCTGTAATGTGTACGCTCGGATTAAAAGCGACAAGTTACGGGCCTGTCCCTGCTTCGCAGTGTCGTTCTATGAACTTGTCTGCTCTGTTCTACAGACTTTTGCATGTGCCTTCTTCCCTTCGCATGTCAATTCACGTGTTTGTCAATGGCCTCTGAATCGACGTGTCACGCCACTGACACCGCTCGCTGCTACATACCAGTCTGCCGTACGCGCCTGCGCTAACGCTCCGGAATTGCCTTCTCCGTCGCTTGCTGCATCAGATCCTTGTTGCACACAAATAGCTCCACATCTCCATGTCATGTTCGCTTTATTTAAGACGTCACAGGTCTTAAACGTTTTGAGTGTGGAGAGGGGAGGAATGGCAGCTGCAGGAAAACGGAAAAAAAATTCGGAGAAATGACGTTTATTTCTGGCGCTGATGTATACATACATACATACATACATACATACATACATACATACATACATACATACATACATACATACATACATACATACATACATACATACATACATACATACATACATACATACATACATACATACATACATACATACATACATACATACATACATACATACATACATACATACATACATACATACATACATACATACATACATACATACATACATACATACATATATACATACATATTGTGCAATGAATTGACATAGATGGATATCACTGGCCAGCCACAAGGATGCGTCAGGTTGCAATGTAAGAAGTGCGAACAGTTTTATTGCTAACCATCCCTGCCTTGCATCTACACTAACGACGGCAGGACTTATTACTTTGTTATCATCGTGACTTGGCGTCCTTGTTCCCGATAATATTTTCCCCAAAAGTGCCATGTATCTGTTTCAGTATCTGCATGCACTTGGCTTGTAGCAGTCAACAGAAGTGGCCATCCCATAGGGATAACAGATGTCTCGCGCGTGTGCAGACCAACTACCAGAAGGAGATCGAAGAGATGGAGCTGCTCAAGGCCAACAAGGAGACCATGCCCGTCAGCACGGTGCAGCCGAACGTGCTGCAGGCATTCATGGCCTTCTTCAAGGTCAGTTCACCTCCGTTCGTGGACGCCTCGGCATTTATTGAGCCACCGCGGTTCTTCCAGATATATCAAATAGCGAGGGTCTACTTTCCGGACAACTTCTGTGAGCATCTCAATGTCGAGTCACGCTAGATGACTGCTCTGGCCAGACGAAATTCGAAGGGGAAAGAAACTTGTTTCGCTGGGCGCTTTATACGATAATTAAAATCAAGTACGCTTTTCTTCACGTTTAGCTTGGCCTAACCCGTCACGACGGAACTCGGAATGTAGTCCGCCTCGATGAAACAGTGGCTACGATGCTCGGCTGCTGACCCGGGTTCGATCGCGGCAGTCTCATTTCGATGGTAATGACATAGATGTCCGGTACTGTGTGATGTCAGTGCACCTAAAAAAGCACCAGATGAACAAAATTTTTCGAGCCCTCCTCTACGGCGTCTCTCATAACGTATTGGTTGTGGGACGTGAAGCCCCAGATAATACACAAAAGCTCAGAATATACTCGTGAATTAGGTATCGATGTGATAACGTCGATCCAGTGATAACACGCTACTGTTTATTCTTTTAGTGTCTGAGCGTTCAATTAAGTGTTCACTGCAAGCGAAACCTTCGGCATTTTTAGTTTGGTCAAGTTACGCCCGTGGGAAAGCCCGCTCACGGCATTTCGCGGTAGTTTTCTTCTTCATCAATAGCCGACAAAGCCGCCGCTACTGTAAAGCTGTTCGCTTTGCTTCTACAATGTGCAGTGAAACGAGTCTATTCCTACTCTTAGATGTGGGAAGCACATCTTCATCACTGCATTGACAACAAGCAGAGCCGAAATGCACCAAGTGAGCGTAATGTGGCAGTCACTCGCGGTGTCCGAGGTGTTGAAGTGTACTTCGTAATAGTAAAATCGACAACACAGAATGACAAATTTGGAAAGAGCGTTTAAACTTATTCGAAGGTGCTGCGGAAAATTTTCTCTTTCTTGCAATGCAACCTCAACGCCGTATCACTGACAGGAATTCAAAGACGCCAACGCCATATATAGTGTACCAGCAAGCTGTTTCTGTCTCACTCGTAAAATGTGTTGTTGATGGCGACCATGCTGTCACGCTTCGTAGCGACGGTTCAGATTTGCGAAGCGCGCTCCGTATTGACTGAAATGCCTTGTGCTAAAATTTTGCGTAAGAGAACATTTCAGCCAATCACGACACGGGACATCGGTCGACCCGTTGGAAGACAAACTTATGAAAAAAGTTTGTGAATCCGGTCGCAGCTGTTGAGCTTGAAGTGTGCGGCACTGAACGAGTAGAAGAAAATGGAACGAAAAATCACTTTTTGTAGTCTGTGTATACTCAACGGATCTCCTGCTATTAGGTTGTTGAATCATTTGCCAGTTCCAGCTGGGAAGTACAACGCGTCCTAGCATTAGCAGAAGCGTCGCAGTCATTCAAAGTACGTGACACCCGTGCTTGTTTTATACAGTTAGCTTTCGCGTTCACACCCCATCTCTTACCACGGGACGGCACCTACACAAAGACGTTTTCTGAAGCTGCAGATCGGGTAGCCCTGACTTTGAAATCAGAGCTGTATCGCGATGAAGCTGCGCTAGCAGCCGCACGTTGTTAAGATACGTTTCCGGTTGTCGTTCCACGGATTCATTTGTGTGTTTGCTTAGTCTGAAGAGCAAGCATGATATTGCGCAGGTGCCCGGCTTCAAAAACAGAATGGCACAACAGCGCCCCGAAATAGCGAACCACGCGAACGTTAGTCTCATGCGATACGCTAACAGGAGCTTAGCTTAAAACCACTACCAGTAAACGTCACCGACACAGTCTACCCAAATGCAGTATTAATCGGCGAATAAGTTCATTATATTCAAATAATGCTAAGAAGTCTGCAGATCCAGTTATAAAAAAAATCACTACTGCCTAGAAACAGCTCAAGTACGACAAAAATACTGCAGATCTCAGCATCACACTTGAGAACCGTATACAGTTACGGCTCAACAATTAAGAAATAGACATACACTAGCGTATTTCGTAAAATGCGTGTCCCACTCCGAGGAGTTCGACTCGCAAAGTTTTAACTTTCCCCAAATAATAGTAATCTTATCTCTCATAATAATAAACCATTTTTGCAAACGACATCAGGTTAAATGTCTAAAAAGGGAAGGTTACAGGTACGCCACGGCGCATGCCTCGTATCCTCACAACGGTTGTTGCCTGCAGGTCCGACTGCTGCTGTTCGTGCGAGCCCCGATGCACGTGGTGCCCCTGGTGGTGTTGCCGGTGATTATGGTGATGCTGAGCTACCTCTTCCTCAACAAGAACGAGGTGCCCATCAACAGGCTGGGAGTGTTCACGCCAGACTTCTACCCGGAGGCGAAAATCATACGAGGCTATACCTCGGCCAACAGAGAGAGTAAGCACTATAAAAGGAAGGTCTGGCTCCACTGCATCGCCGTCTGTATTCTGGATTTCATAGACCAGTCGTACAAGCAACACTATGTGATATCTTTATTGCAATAGCAAATAAATGAATGGTTTAGACGAATTTTTGTCGTCGCCGTTGCCGCCATGTAACACATTAAGTCCAAATTGATAAGATCCCCGTCGGATCGAACCTTCTATCCACGGGTAATCGCGCGCAATCGGAGGTGCTAAATCCGGCTTAAGCAGGCGTCAAACGAGCCTGCCCCCACCGGTTAGACCGGCCGTTGAATTCTCAAACAGAGAGCAAATACCTCACCCGTCTTTAACGATCGTGAAAATACGCAAGGAGAAGGGAAGGGGGGGGGGGGGTGCCCCTCGAGCCTCAACTGCTACCTTTGGTTTCACGAGCGTGCACTCATCCCTTGCACGCGAGTTATCTCGATATTTCGGCAACCGTCAGCGGGCGGCACGAATGCCCTTATACGTGGTGTGCTCTCAACGCGATGAGATGTGTCCCTGGAGAGCGGCCAACAGACAGAGTACGAGGCTATACCTCTGAAACAATACCTCTGAGCCTATACCTCTTAGGCTATACTTCTGAAACAAGCACTTCGTAGAGTTACGTGAAATCTGATTCAAAAGAGTTAGCTGCCAGCCTCCCTTTGTATAACACTGCAAATGGTTTCACCCTCGCAATGAAATTGCTTTTTTCTGTGCTGTTGTATTCGGTGTTGCCTCTGTAGCTGTACCGAATGTGGACCACTGTTCTGCACCCCTTAACGAAGTCTTCGAGGAAGCAGTCACGGCTTGGAAAAGTTTGTGGCAACGCCTCGCCTGGACAGAAGGATTTGTCACGGTGGAACTGGAAAGACATGCAAGCGGACGGAACGCTCGCGCGCCTTCTTAGTGAGGCCGTGTATTTGTCACAGTCTTCGAGAGTAGAACGCAATAGCGTATTCAGGCCCTGCGTGCATGGTCATCTTAATTGCTAGCCTGCTTCTGTTCTCAGCGCGTGCCTCAATCGCACCGTAAAGAAACGAACAAGCGTGCGTGTAACATCGCCTGTTTGAAACTATACTAGATTGTAGACTGCAAGTGCAATCGTTAAGTGCACGCTACGCCGTAATTCTTCCATTTACGAATCAATGAAGGGCCCAGTATACATGCCCATAAAGCAACACGCGAACATATGTTTGAGCGCTTTGTAATGGGTGAGCTTTTAGAACACCCACGCGTTGTGTAATTCACATATTGTGACGCCTGGCGCAATTCTACGCCTCTGCCACGGAGTTTTACATGCGTTCATTAGACCCCTTCCACCACATAACACTCATATTACGTGCTTTCTTTTTTTACATGCGGAGCATGTTATACTAGGGGCTAGTCATGCGCCGTCGCCGTCCGCAGCCTCCCCTCCTCCTCCGCCAGCCATCTGTGCATCCCTTCCTCCTCTCAACACAGCACGCACTGCGCTCGCTTCTACACTACGCGCCGCGCACGACCTTTTACGTGCGTCAGCTGTATACTAACGCGCGCATGCGCAGGCCGAGGCCGGCGCTCACTATAAAAAATCGAGTGTCGGGGCGCGCCGCCCTTCGTCGGTTGGTTTGTGCAGTCGTAACACGTCCGATGTCGTTGGTGAAAACGTATGCTAACGAAACCGCAAACACACCAGCGTCATCCAACCACGGTTCGCGGGATGTGCACCAACCACGTCTTTGCAAATTTCGACATTCGACCGCTGCATCCAGACGCACTCACCCTTCACTTTAGGGACCATAAAGCCATCTTGCTCAAAATACCCAAAACGTCTCATCAATATTGTCAAACAACAATATCATCAATATCAAACATCGTCTTTCGCAGCATACGTGCGTGCGTGTTCACTCGTGTTCACTCATAACACACACGCATATCGCAAACTACAAACCACATTTATTGCAGTTGCACATATATGCTCCGCATGCTAACCAGTGTTCCCACTCGTGAAACTGCAGTCATTTTTTCTCGGCGTCAGTTTCGAGCAAATAGCGTGGCTGTGTGGTATGTCACTCTGACGCCCTTGATTCGATTCTCACTCGGATTTTATCGGCAATTTTTTTCGATTTCTCGGTCGCAGATATGATAACTTTTTGCTCGCATCCAAAGACTTGACGTCAAGCTTTTTAAAGCTATCGCGTTGACAAGCAAAACGGCAAAATGGCACAGGACGGAGCTCGTGCTCCGCCTTGTGCGCAATTCTATATCTTTGACGCAACACAGCTTTTGGAAAATATGCGTGCGTGCGTGTGTGTGTGTGGGGCTGGGGGGTGCATGGGTTGAAATACGTGGCGCAAGGTTGACCAAGAGAAAAAAAAAATACCAGACAGAAAGAGCGCCAACCAATAAATCTAGCACGGCAGGAAGCAGAAGCGATCAAGTGTACGTAATCCTGAGCCTGAGTAGAAGGTAAAACAGACTGCAAAGGGCTCTTGTAGAAGAAATGAATAAATAAATAAATAAATAAATAAATAAATAAATAAATAAATAAATAAAGCTCATTCACCTTGCTTTACCTACAAACCTCTTTCAGTTAACAAAACTTATTGTTTGCACACTCTCATTCTGTGCAGGCGAACCGGTTCGACTATACGAGGAGGCGATGCGCAAGCAGATGATGAACATCTCTTGGAGAAACGGCAGCGTCACTCTGGACAACATCGAGCCCAACAGCTACTACGCCTCGGTGCCCGAAAACCTTGGCGGGGACTACAAGGTAAGTTTGCCCAGAGCTTTAATGTATACGAATGAACTTCGGCATTCCGGCAAGTTATCAATGGAACGAATCGTTGCTTATTGCATGTCGAAAATATAAAGGCAAAATCCTTCAGTACTTCATAAAAAGCGGAGTGGGAACGTCCAGCAATGTCAACAACACATGTGAGGCCAAAAAATCGATAGGCGCGTAAAGTGGCATCATCGTCAGCGTACAGAACCACGAGGGTATATACTTATAAAGACAAGAAGGCATTGATAAGAATGATGAAACTGATAAGAGTTGACAAAGTTAAAAATATTGATATAGTACTTAATAATGATCCAACACACGCGAGAGGAACAGCACAATCCCAAACAAAATGATGTCAGAAGTGACCGTCAGAAGTGACCTGAAAAAGGACCTTAAGCAGCTTGTTTTAGTTTCACTCGACAATCCGCGACTAAGTGCAGAAGATGTGCCGTGCATCACTCCCAACAAAACGTTATTACCCCAGATTCGTTAGGGATAGAACTTCACTGTTCTATAAGTATATTTTCTTTCCGTAGCCTTGGAATCAGTGACGTGAGAACAGCTTCCGAGAAATCATCTAGGCATCAGCTTCCTTGCGAGAGATTTGGCACGCATGAAGTCGTCCGAATAAGGCAACTGAAATAGTACTGCCAATGATGCCTCCACTTCATTCATATGAATATTTCATTCCAATCGAGCATTGACCATTGTGCCTTTTCTCGTGAAGTGTCGATTAATGCAAAATGTAATCTAGCCAAATGTTGCTGTATCGAGCTCCTTCTTGCGATGTACAGTGCCATCAAGTGTCAAAAAAGACTCTGGTGAGCACCTGTCAAAATGCGGGCCCCATAACTGCAAGTAGACGTAGACACATAGTTCGAGCACGGCGCTGCTCCATCGAAGAGAGTCACCTGTAGTAAAAAGGACCACCTGGAGTATTATGCAAGAGTAAGCCACTGTTCTTTCGCGAGACAGCAAAATCCGGACACGGTGCACACGAAAGTGTTCCCACTGTGAGCCCTTCTGTACACACAGCCCTTGCATCGATGACTCTTCATTCCTGCCCTTCGCAATCCGACATGCCTCCTTTTCCTTCTTCTCCACAGTACACGACCCCGCTGACTCTGCTGTTCAACGACTCGCACGTGCACACGCTGCCCATCCTCCAGTCGCTCACGTTCAACGCCCTTTACGCGTCTCTGGAGAAGGACGAGGCTGTGCTGGACGAGCGACGGCTGCGTGTCTCCTCTTACCCGTGGCCCCAGCGCGGCGTCGACAAGGTGTTCGACGCCCAGCTCTACACGTGGACCATGATGATGAGCGTGGTGCTCGCGTACATGCCCTCCCTCATCGCCGTCGAGGTAGTCGAGGACAGGCAGGTCAGTGTCGTACAGACACCGGGCAACTTTGGCTACAGCCTGAGTAGTTGTGGGCTTGTGCCGTTGCGTGGGTTAGCATTCTTGACCAATGCCCTATAACTGATGCCAGTCAAATTTTCAACATTAGCCGTTCATTAGAAATAGTCGTTAACGAGCGTATACAGTTTGCCCTTGCCGGTATTATGAGAATACGTACTCTATTCGGTATTATGATAATATATACTGTACATACATGTACCACACTGTAGGTATTATGTACGCCTTCGTACAGACGGATAGACGTTCCGACCAACTGAAGATACATCTGCATTCATTTAATCTGCCCAAGTCATAACAATTGGACAACACACTCTTCCTTTGGAGTGCCACGTATTCGTTGACATCCCTTACATCCGATTTTTTTTTTACGAATTCTATGGACGCATGAAACCTTCCAAGTCTGAGTACAGGTGGTGCACGATGTTAGATAGCACAAATGAAGAGCTGTGAAACGAGGTACGGTATGCGATAAATAGGGCTGACGTGGTCTCCTGGCTAATTATTTTTTAAATTATTTTCGTACTATATTGTCGCAGTACAACGCGAACAAAGCACAAGTACGCCTTGAGGCAGCGAAAGCAGCGTGTTTTCAACAGCTGAGCCACAAGATTTTCTTTGTTCTCGCGTCAAGCCAGAGGCCCACTACCTGGTGTCCGCTAAATCCCCCCATCATCGTTTTCGTCCACATGTAGACACGGGTCATTTGCCTCCCTCTCAAAGAGCATCGACCCGATGCGAAGTCAATAATGCAGTTTTTGTTAAAAGATAAGTTTCACGCAATCACTCGCTGACGTAAGGCTTCATGCGCACTACGTGAACGAGTTCAGGATGGCGCTGGCGACGCTTGGTACTACACGAATTGTCGGGAACAACTTCGTAAGTGACGTCACTCAGTTGTCGCAGCACTCGGTATGGCCCAAAGTATCTTCTTAAGAGCTTTTCTGATAGTCCTCGTTTTCGTACGGGTGTCCAAATCCATACTTTGTCGCCAGTTTGATAGACAACTGCTCTGCGGTGAGCATTGTAGCGGTCATATGTCTTTCTGTATTATGTTGTTTTGTGTTTGTGTGCGTGTGTGTGTGTCATCGCAGTGACAGTCCCTAGATTCTGTAGCGTGAGAATAGCTATTCCTTCTCAGTCCTCAAGATTTGCGGAGTACGCTGACGGATCAATTCGACAGGCATTCAGTTCGCCGCATTGGAACAGTGGCTAAGGTGCTCGGCTGCTGACCCGAGGGTCGCGGGTTCGATTCCGGCCGCGGCGGTCTCATTTTCTCTGGAGGTGAAGTGGCAGAGACCCGTCGTTCCTGTTGTGTTGGTGCATGTTTGTTCGACATTTCCGGAGCCCAACACTACGGCGTCTCTCATAATCGTATGGTAGTTTGAGGACGTAAAACCCCATATTATTGTCGCTAGACGTACAAAGGCTGGCATTTCACTGGTAAACTATACGTAATTAAACACCGGAACGATGCGAGTCAACGCAACTCTATATGACGCATCTCGTGTGCACTGCAGAACAAGGTGAAGAACCAGCTCCGCGTGTCCGGCCTGCTCTTCAGCGGCTACTGGTTCACGGTCCTGCTGAGTCACGCGGCCTTGTACCTGCTCTCGGTGCTGCTGACGGTGCTGGCCCTGGTGGTGTTGCGGGTGCCCTTCCTCACCGAGCCCGTGGCCCTGCTCGCCATCGTGGTCCTGTTCCTGCTCTACGTGCCGGCCTCGCTCGTCGTCTGCTACGTGCTCACGCACCTGTTCAACAAGCACGAGACCGCCAAAGGAGTGCTTCCTTTCCTCGCGCTGCTGGTGAGAAGAGATTGTTGCGCCATCTTGGGCTGGTGTAAACCGTAGAGTTTGCCGAAATTAACTAAAGGGCACTCTGGCGCTGCGATCGTTAAGCGACCGTGGCAATGATAGGAAGTGCGCATATTTGTGTGGTCTTCGCGCATGCCTGCTTAGAACATGCTTGTGCACTTGTTTGTACCCGTGTTTTTGGCTTTGTTTCAACATAAAATAACGGACTGTTGTGAGCTTGGTTAGTCGATTTGAAGTGTTGGTCCTAAAAGGAAAAGGTGGTGAAGGGTAACAGCTAAACCTTCGCTGATTGTCGTCTCGTGACAGAGCGGCTCCAGGCGACGCGAACCCAAACGAAGTCAGAAGAACGGCGGCTTGGCAAATGAGCTCACTGCCCATCATTCCCATGCTCACTGAAGTGCCATGCGTTGGTGCTCCCATAGCCACTAGCACCAGAGTTCCATCCAATGAGCATCATTAGAAACTATCCAGTTTAGACAGTGGACTGTACTGGTGATAGGGGCTCCTACTTCATTCAAGTGCCACTTACCTGTCTACTTTTGGGAATGTAGCTTATGGAAAATGATTATTTTAAAGGGAAGTTTTCGAGACTGACTTCTTTTTTTACCGACCATACAACTTAGGCCAATGGACACGTGCTGCTCGGTATGTGTCCGAACAGACAGCTTGGGGCATTGGGGATATGCGCAGCTGAGAATGTGGCACAAAATTGGGGAACAGTATGAGTGAACAAAGTGTGCGGACTGAAGCAAGAGACAAGAAACTAAACAGTCCGCCGCAAAAGCAATCAAACGTAAATACAGACAAAAGGAAACGAAATGAAACCAGAGCTCTCACCCGGCGAAAAGCATTCAGTTACAGTGGATTTTCTGCACAGCTCCCCCCCCCCCCCCCTCAACAGCTCAGAGCTTCGTCCTTTCAAAGTAACGATCAAGGTAATCATCAAAATTGCATGGTGCAATGAGGAGTTCATCAATAATGTTAATATGGTCCAGTAAGAGATTGTGTGTCTGTGGTTCTTCGTGCGTAAACCCTAACTCTCACGAATCCGCTCTCTCGCCACAGTGCTCCATGTTCCCAGCTGTACCAGTGACCATCCTGGACATGATGGGCTCCTCCCGCAGTGCCACGGCATTACACTACACCCTGTGTCTGTTGGTACCTTTCTACATTCCAAATGGCGGCCTCTACTACATCACTAAGGTGAGTAGCAACCTCTGAAGCGAAAGAATTAAGCAGTTATTGCATCTCGGCGATGGTATAAATTGCACTCAATACAATTATTGTTATTCTTATATTTCTAATTCGAACACACCTTTTATTAGGAATGAATGTTGCTTCTTGTTAATGTGGTGCACAGACATTGAATGCGTAGGCAATTTTTTCCTATTTCATATTTTCGGCCCGGCCAATTTACCTCATCGTTTCATTGCTGCAGCTGACAGCGTCACATACAACCAAAAATAAACTAACTACAGAGATGACAACACAGGGAACGCTGGCTGGCTTTTAGCGGAGTGTGCATCTTTTTTATATATATAGAAGCGAAATTGGTTGAAAATAATATGCGCCTCATTATCCGTGAAGAATCACTTTTTTCCTGCGGAATTCGGCTGCGCCACCACATTTTGTAGTATGCCACCTGACAAAAGCAGTGATAACAATCTGGCGCAGTAAGAATTCACAGAATTGGATCCTCATTTGCAGGCCGCCCCACTGATCAATTTCCATCACGTTGGCACAATTCTGACTTCTAGCTAAAAATGGTTCCACCCAGTGCTTATCTCAAACAAGTTCAACAAACTTTGTAAAGATGCTTTTTTGCATGCTAAAGCGCATTGCGGTAGTGCACGCTTTACAAGTACGAGGACCAGGCAATATTGTGTGCGGCCCGACTGAACCGAGGCGGTCCTTCGGATCGTCCAAAGCTTGTTAAATCGAGCCGTAACGCAACTGCTGGTTAGGGGCAAAAGCAAAAACTAAAAAATTCGCCTTCATTTCATCCCGTCTTGATAGCAACACCCAGTATTTTTTTGTTTTTCCTTTATTTTCTCATTATTTTTCCTCCCAGCCATTTTTCCGTTGACTTAAGGTTCGGCTAATCAAGGACACGCTGAAGAGCAACGCTAAACTGGTAGACCCTTGTAATAAGCTATTTCAATACTTATACAGTGATACTGCACTAATAACATCTAAATACTGTGCGACAACAAGACACACGGATGTGAAAGACGATCCAAAGGCTAGCTCTCTTTACTTCTCCGCCTTTGTTGAATGGTCATGGCTTGCTGGCTAAAAACACCACGTGACATTATATATTAATTTAGACCAGCTCAAGAGTCGGAACTATCGAAGTAAAAGGAGGCGAGAATGTTTATTTTTGAATATCTTGGTGTAACAGCACCTTTACACGTAAATGTGGAATTACAAATTCTAATGATATTTTTTTGTCATTTGGAAATTTTCTGATCGGAAATCGTCATATAAACTCGCAAGGTTGAATCTCATGTGATCTTGCGAAACGCAAAGTGATCTAATATTACCGATACACAGCGGATACGCGAGCAGCCATTCCAAAACATACACTTCTCACTGCGAGCTAGCACGAGAACTTCGCTGGCACATAGACACCAGCTTTCATGTTTTCATCCTTTCTCATTCTTGAAGAACTTTTCTGTCTTCGCAAGAAACAATCTTTTTTATTGCGCAAGCTTAAGCTAAAGCTTAATTCAAGCGAATGCATGAATGAGTTTTATTTGTGTACGCGCACACAGCTACTGACGAAGACACAGACGTGTATACTGTAGAGTTTAGCTTTGGCAGCACCTTGTCTGTAGTGTCTGAGGACAAAATAATAAAAACTAGACTTCTTTCTCTTTGTATTTCCAAGCTAACTTTGGCTACTTGTTAGGTAATTTTCTGGCCACATAGTCAAGCTTATTCTTCCTTTCCTCTCAGTAGTACCGTTATTCTAAACTGTATGAGCGGATAAACAGCTGAAATGGAAGAAATGATTTCGGCAGCGCCTGTCCTGTCAGCATTATTTCATACGTTCCGGCTGTTTAAAGCGTCTGTTCTGTCAACATGTTTCCTTCTTTTTCTGCTGTTTATGTGCTCATACAGTTTACAATCTGCTGCATCAACTGTTCCAGTATACTACCATCTTGAAGTGTACTCTCTCTCTCTCTCTCTATCTGAGTTTCAAAGAAGAGCACCTCGCTCCAGGCGCGCTATTATTCGAGTATATATTGAACAAAATAGCAGCCTTGTATGATCAGGTATGATTGTTGTCGTTGTTCGCAGACGTCGGTGATAATCGAGACGAGGCTTTCGAATGGGTACGATGCGGACCGGTGGATGTTCTTCGACTGGGACAGCAACATCCTAGTGACGTACGTGGCGTGCCTCATCCACACGCTGGCCTACTATTTCCTGCTGCGCATGGCCGACATCGGCAAGGCCGGGGGTCGCATGGCGGATGCCTTCTGGATCACGAGGCGCATCATCGACATCACGCCAAACTCCGACCTGCCCGAGAAGGAGGACGCCGACGTCAAGGCCGAGAGGCAGAGGGTCTCACAGATGGACATCAGCCTCATGCCAAAGGTAGAGTTACTACTGTAGTTCCTCGTGTTCCTCCATTCGTAGCTCGCCGTGTCCTCTGGAGGCGAGCTTAGGTACGCTAAACAATGACGCAATGATGGTGTGGCAGACAGAAGTTTTTCCATAATTGTCTCGTTGTACATTGTGCGAACACTTTTGTATCTGTCCTTTGCACTACCTACGCTGTACGCTACCCCTCGCTCTTCCTACGGTTTTGCGCTACCTACAGTGATACAGCTGTAGATCATTGTCAACCACCTCGGTCATAGTCTGTTCTATGTCAGGGGTGGTGGTGGTACAAAATGCAGGGGTCTGAGGTTTCAGAAGTCAGGTGGCCTGTCTGTAAAAGGGGAGAGGGTGGGGTCCTTATGTAGGCCTGGAATAAAATTCGGCAATGCTTGTCCGATCATATCGAGTGGGGTTAGGGGGGAGGGGGCTCGGGAAAAAGGGTAGTGTATTTCCGGGAGCAAAATAACGCCACAATTAGCCTTACCGCTGCTAACTTTCCTCGTAGCAGCGATGCTGTTGTAGCTCGCCGTAGTTTGCGCGGTGTCAACACACAAGTGGGTACGCGCCACCGTGTTCGGGCAAGTCCCACAACCGTGTATATATAGCAGGTGCGAGACAGGAAGAAATAAACACAAATAAAGGAAATTAATACAAAACACAATAAAAACACAGGCATGCAGAGAAATAGAGAAGAAGAAAGAAAGAAAACTGAAGAGAAAAATACAAATACAAGAAAGAGAGAAGCACAAAATAGAGAAGAAACAAGAAGAAAATCGGAGCAAGAAGGAAGATCACCTAGCTGCGCTTTTTTCTCAGTCTTCGTACAAATGCTGCGCAGAAACCATGGTATTTTTAGGTGTGATATAATATCTTAACTTCACTGCTCTCGACTTGTCGACGAATGCGAAATCGCTAACGGTGAGCGGTGTATCATAGCATACCGTGTTTACTCGTCTACTGCAAGCATTGATTAGGAGTGGCTGATTTTGGCTTGTGTTTAAATAACATTCAACGTCCACAATAGTATATAGAATGTAATGCTGGCTACTCGTACCTAAATGTTGATGAATTACTTCTAACAAGTTAGTTAATGGTAATGAAATGATGGATAACGTTGGATAATATTTCCGTTCAACCTCAATCCAGCGATATAGTCCAACATCTACGCAAAGACCATCACTTTCTTCTGCCGTCTAAATATAAAAAGCCCAAAATCTGTGGTTCGAAGCTGGTAGTACGTATAAAGAGCTTCGAGGCCGCTTATCGGGCATCACGCAAAATTATCCGTGTATATACCATAGTCGTATAGTACTCGCATAATAGCGTCGCTCGACGTATGACGTTTCAACGTTCGCCAAGCTTAAAATAGTTGTCACATTTTTTTTTCAGAAGTCCCCTTACTCTGTCTGCCTTACTAAGCAATAATGAAACTTTCTCTTGACCATAGTTTCTTATATATACACTACAGGAAACTCTCGCGCTAGTGTCTACGCAATCCAAGACATACGGCATTTCCACCAGCATGGGAATGATGGGTAATGCACAAATTTGTGCAATCTTCGTTCTTGCGGCTCCGTTTGGCCTGAATCAGCTTTGCCGCAAGACGTCTCACCAAATCAAATCGGCTCACGAAGTTCGCAACGGTCTGATCTTTTATTCGAAAAAAAAATAATAAAACACTGCAATTAACAAACCCACAAAGTGCGTTTGAAGCCCGTGGGTACGAACGCTAGGAAAATTTGTGTACTAACCACCATATTTAAAAGTGGCTTAATAATCGCTGCGTGAGAGTCGCTCTAGGTAATTTTAGGAAACTGTGCCTTTCACTACTTCTCATCGCACTCCTCTCAGGCACCATTTAAACTTTTCATTTTAAATGGCGCGTATTTCAGACGTAGACACAGGAAGCGTGGGCTTCCAAGAGCTGAAAGTCTAAGCTTCGTGCATCCGTGTTTCTAAAATGTTGTCTTCTTCGCACAGTTTTGTTATGTCTGCAAAACCGATTAACCTACTAGCCCAACAACAAGCATAGCTTCAGTAAATTTTTATGGCTTCCTTACTTACAGTACACGCCAAGTGCGAAGTGTACAACGTGCAAGTAGTCGGTCTACGCGGGATTATTTCCCTATAAAAGGGATTTAAAAAATGAACGACGAACATTTTGGCGATAGGTGATACATCACTGATGAGCGTTGGTCTAGCTTCTTCTTCTAGTGGTCTAAATTACAAAGGGATAAAATAAATAGCTTAATCTTGTACAACTACTTGATTTCTTAGAGATATATTTCGGCAACAGTTTTACACTCAGCTTGACCGATGGCTGCACAGCGCGGTCGGCGCAACGGATTGTTCATTGTTGTGTTCCTTGTAGCACCGTAACCCGTGGTTCCTGTCTCTGTTTCTGCGAAAAGCAGAGCCCGCATCAGAAGTCGCAGGGGCCCTCGAACAAAAACCGATAAAGGTACGCAGACATTCGAGCGGCTTCAGTCACCTACTTCCTGGTGCAGGTTCACGCGTTATCTGTTCTGCTCATCATCTTCTGTTCTGTTCATCTCATGTTTTTTTTCTACCATTCTAACAACAAGTCAGCAGTTCATCAGAAGTGCATGTCCATTCATCACTTTTAAGCGTGCAATGTTTGAGGCTCAAGCCTTGTTCTGAGCTATATTTTTAATAAAATAGCTGAAGAGAATGAACGTGTCGCAAAATTGTACATAGAGTGCGTGTGTGCGCGTTCTTAAAGAAAAAAACTTTTTTCTGTGCTATGTCTCAGAAAAAAAAGCTTGGGGTAGGACGAAGCGCACTCTTCCCAATAAAAAGTACCAGCCAAGGCAGCTGACAAGCTGCGGCATACTCGTATATGCCGGCATCATGACGTATAATGTGACGCCAAAATGAATGCGTATGTGGTATACTTTGATGAAGAGTAACCACTGCGGGCCGCGTAAAAGATAATTTATATAGCTCCACTTCCTTCCTTTTTTTTTCTTGCTGCTTAACGCAGTTACAGTCGTCGTTCCGTGAAGGCATGTAACTTACCGAAGCCACATGCCACAATGTCTGACATCGCAGGTGGTGCAACTAGTTCGAGCAATCTGACTTTCCTTTTCTGGCAGTAAAAGTTAAAAGAGCGCCCAGTCTTGATTGATATGTAGAGTTTAACGTCCCAAAACCACCATATTACTATGGGAGACGCTGTAGTGGAAGGCTCCGGAAATTTCGACCACCTGGGGTTCTTTAACGCGCACCCAAATTTGAGAACACGAGGCTACAACATTTCCGCCTCCATCGGTAATGCAGCCGCCGCAGCCAGGATTCGATCCCGCGACCTGCGGGTCAGCAGCCGAGTACCTTAGCCACTATACCACCACGGCGGGGCGAGCGCCCAGCCTCCCGTTTGAAGCTTTCTCTTCAGCAAATCGAAACTTAGCTAGATGATCTCCAGCGCGCACCCGAAACGCCACTCTATTTCTGCTGGCAGTGTACAAACTTGGTCGGGAGCCCTTTAAGTGCTTATCGAGTGTGCTTTATTCAATGGATTAAGCCACCTCATGTGACACAAAGTGCTTCGTGCTGTAATGTCGGCACAAACGAGTGGTGCCGACACTATCGTGCACCGCGCAGCCTCCGGTGGTGTACGTGCACGAGCTTCGCAAGGTGTACGAGGAAGGGGCCCGCTGCCGTCCGCGCAACCACGTCAAGATCGCCATCCGGAACCTGTCCATGGCCATCGACAAGGGCGACATATTCGGCCTGCTCGGCCCCAACGGTGCCGGCAAGACATCCACCATGAAGGTCATCGTGGGCGAGGAGAGCCCCTCCAGCGGAAGGGTACGACATCGCTCGAGGAGTGTTTTGTTTACTTCGCACGCCTATTCAGTATTGAGGAATAACTGTTCGATTGAATATGCGGAAACAAAGCGATCAAAACATATCTTCCCGGCGCACTTTTTTCACGCTGAACATCGGTGCTTTTTCTTGCTTGATCACGAGAAACGCGAGTCGACTCAACACGGCAGGCTGCATTGTACATAACGCGTCGAGTTGATCACGGGTGTCAAAAATGGCACTCGACAGGGCAGTGGTATTTCAGCTGTAATCAGATTTACTCATAGTTCTGAGATCTCAATTTTATTACTTCCGATTCGATTGTTCGCAATGTGCCGTTCACAGCCTGTGGACACCCGTGGCAGATATGTCACATACAGTCGCGCTCAGTATATTACTTGCAGTGCTGTGTCTGCACTCAAGGTGGCGCCAACACTGCAAAGTGGCGCCTACATATAAATAAATGAACTAAAACTCCCTAGTGATACTTTCTCAACAAATTCAACGTTTGTCGGTGTTATTGTTCTGGCTTGAGGTCACTAACCACAACCAGCGTGTTGCAGCATATATTGGGCGCGACTGCACAGTACAAATAAAAAAAAACTGTTGGATAGTCGCTGTAGTACAGGCAAGTAGTAACTTACTGAATGTGTAATGCGTAATATGTGGGTTCAACTTCCATCAACGCATCTTTTCATTGGTTTTTATATTATCGCGTTTTTTTCTTATTTTCATTTGAGGAGTGTGATCGTAGCGTCAGAGTATACATATATTAGGCAGTTTATGATGGCAAGGAAAAGCTTACCTGCAACACTGTGTGTGGCGACGTTGCAGGTCGCAGTGGGAGGCTTCGAGATCACGTCGAATCTGTGCCGGGCGTTCAAGATGTTGGGCTACTGCCCGCAACACGACGCCCTCTGGAACAACCTCACCCTCCGCGAACACCTGCGGCTTTTCGCGGCACTCAGAGGCATACGGTATGACGAGATCGAGCCCGTAACCAACTGGTAAGCCTACATTATGTGTTTTGTAGCGTAGATTAAAGGAAGCACTTATGCCCTGCTGAAGGTGCCCCTGCCCAGCAATGATATTTCCACGTGGTCGTGACGTTGACGAAGAGATCTGTCTGCGTCTTCAAGGTAAAACTATTTATCTGGCCTAACTTGTAACCGTGAAATGGGAGCTCAAATCACCGCAAGCAATGCACGCTGTTGACTGATGTGGACGCATAGATCGTAGGTCGTCGATAAACGGACAAGCGGGGAAGCGCCATAAAGTTTTCCAGCCTTATCACTGGTCGCATACTCTGGAATTAGCTCGAGTGTTCGCGTCAAACGCGCAATCTTGACAAAGTGATATACTAAAACGAAGCTTCTCGAACACTTTGGCGCTGTTTGTGCTGCATTGTTTGTGGTTGTAAACAGAACACAGCAAAACAAAAAAATTACGGCATATTCACGGAGTGAATGATGATGAATGGGCGAAGCTCCGGAGGGATTCATCGGTAAACTGTGAATCTTCCGTGTAATTCGCCCAGTCGATCATCATGTAAAGACGCGAGAAACGCTGTGTGTGTATATACACAAATCAACTTTTATTTGTTCTTAGACGATGGATGGCTTGCGATGTCCCTTGCCTCGCGCGCTCGCACATCGGGATTCTGTCTGCGAGCGCGCGCTGCTGCCGCCTTGCGCTCTCTCCGCTGTGCAGCCTTATCCATCCGGCGACTCCGAGCGCGCGCCAACAGCGAACGGATTTTATTACAACGCTCCCCCTAGTGTACGTCACCGCACTAAATCGAACGATTGCCTTCAACCAATGACACGCGCAATATGTGACATCATTCCTATTTTATAAGATCTCGCGTCTTTCATCAACTACAAGTACCGCTTTCTAGTTTATAACATCTTGCATCTTTTCATCATCAGCTACAAGTACCACCATCTAGTAAACACTACATGAACTAAACGAGGGGTGGCTACATACAGGAGACGGTACCGCCATCTAGTGAACACTGCAAGAACTAAACTGGAGGTGGCTACATACAGGGGACGGTACCGCCATCTAGTGAACACTGCAAGAACTAGAGGTGGCTACATACAGGCTACAGGGGACGCACAGCCCACGCCCTAAGGAGCTTCGCCCCTAAAAAACGCGTGTTGTTATATAGAGTCGGATACAACTTTATAGAAGCCTGAGGCATTTCCTCCTCAAAGGCAGTTGCGCACAAGCCTGCACCAACGGGCGCGCATTCAACGGTGACGTCATCAGCAGGAAGGCTGGTGGCCCCGCCCAGGAGATTGGCTGAGTACATGAGCGCAACTATTTCTTTAGTCGCAGGAGCGATTGGCTACCATGCCTCGGTCGTATGAGCGGCACATCTTCAGAATTCTTCCGTTGTATTCAACTGTAGTAAAAAGTATGTCGGTATTGAGGCATAGTTGGCACATGAATGAGCCCAAACAAAAATAGTAAATAATACTAGTCAGTCCAGCGTGTGTGTTGTGTACTCTTCTCTCTTGTATTCACGTTTTCACCATTTATAAAGTCATCACACTCCCTTCAAGTAATTATCGATGAAACAACGCACGTACGTGATTAGCGACCCAACGTAAACACTACGACAGCACTAATTAACAATAATGACTGATTCATAAGGCTACACCATCAAGCCCAAATTCTCAATAGTGCGAACCCTAACGTTATGTTAGCCTCAACCGAGATTGTGATTGTCGCTGTACACGGCTCTCGATCTCCCTTGTTCTTGGCAGGCTGATGGACAAGCTGAACATCCGCGAGCACGCGGACAAGCGTGCCAAGCAGCTGTCGGGCGGGACGAAGCGCAAGCTGAGCTACGCCATCAGCATGCTGGGCAAGCCGCGCATCGTGCTGCTGGACGAGCCCTCGACCGGCATGGATCCGCAGTCGAAGCGCTTCCTCTGGGACACCATCTGCTCGACGTTCCCGCAGGGCGGCGAGCGGGGCGCCCTGCTCACGACGCACTCGATGGAGGAGGCGGACGCCCTGTGCACCAAGGTGGGCATCATGGTGCGAGGCGCCCTGCGATGCCTGGGCTCCACGCAGCACCTGAAGAACAAGTACGGCGCCGGCTACACGCTTGACATCAAGATGCAGCGCCAGGAGGGAGCCTGGGAGAAGAACCTGGGCGACTTGAAGCAGTACGTCAAGCGGGTGTTCCCTACGGCCTCGCTGCGCGAGGGCTTCCAGGACCGGCTTACCTACGACATCCCGCAGGCCGGCGTCACGTCGCTAGCCAACGTGTTCGTCGCCATGGACGAAGGTGCGCTTACGCGGCTGTCGTACCTCTTGTACTACACTTTCGTTAGCTGCCTGTGTGTTTGCGAACAACTATCCCCGATACGGCTGTGGGTCGAACGATTACTGCAGTTGTTCAGAAAGGTATACCTCGGCGCCAACTGTAAGTGAATGCCATTTTGGAGCATCTGAACTAGTACATTTTAATGTTCTTTGTCAGAATGCGTACAATCGTATTATTGCCACGAATGACAATTCCTTCAATCTTACTGTTTAACTTGCCCCCATTCAGGACACTTAACCACCGTGCACGTCGTAAACAGACGCCGAATAGCCCACTTGTAAACTTAAACGTCACAAGCTTTTACACCATCTGCGTATGCTCAAATGCATAGTTCGATTCCTGGACAATGGAGGAAGCTTTCTTGTATAAATAATTAAATTACACGCACAGAACACCTCACTTACACGGGTTTTGTCTGTTTTTCATTTCAGCCAAAGCAAAGTTCTCTATAGAAGAGTTCAGCTTTAGCCAAACAACGTTAGAACAGGTGAGTCCCGTACAGCGTTTGCACGCGTGGGTTGTGCGCATGTGCAAAGTCCTTTCATAGCGATTGCCCAGGCTTATTCTTAGTACTACGAACCTAATTCGCGTGACGCAACCTCGGTATCGCATAGCGCGAAAGCCTGAGTGATGCCAGCCGTGAGACCAGGACAGTTGCGTGAAGCCGGCGAAAGCGGTCTCCAATGCGATTTACCTTTGCCAACGAAGTGACTTGCCAAGGCATGTTTGGTGCGAGTCCAAAGCGAACCAAGGCGTGTTTATTGCGAACCCAGAACTCATCTCGTGAATTTTTTTTTTTGCAGTAGCAATTATGTGTACACTCTAGGGCCATTTTGCTGTCGCTGTCATGTTCCGTATAATGCACAAATCCATCACATCACCCCGCGCACGTCATATGTGTTCTACGTGGGAGCGAGAGCTTGTGAAGACCGCCTACATGAAGTGCTGGCTGGTTCCGCAGGGCGAAGGAGCATGAACTACCCGTGATGGGGGAAGGGGGGGGCTGCGTCGCTAAGTTACAGGCGGCTAAATTCAATCAAGAGTGCGGTTACGCACGCTTTATATTCGCTTAGATTAGCATACAGTTCATACTATTGCACGTGCTGTGCTTTCACCGCTTACTTAACGTTCAATGACAGGTAGCGCAAAAACCAACTAGCTCCGAGGTACAGCCCATAATCTCTTACGCCAAGCTTTGTGTAGAGTTACGTGGCATCAGGTTCTGATGAAGTTAGCTGTCACTCTTTCTTGATATAACACTCCGATTAGTTGTTAGCTGCATTTATTACTTCGCACTTGCGGCGAAACTGACATTTATTTGGTGCACAACCTTGAGGATGTAATAAAGCGTCCAAAAATATTTTGCAGTAATTGTATCTTTTGATGAACTTCGTTCAAAAAATATTTTCGTATTTAAGAAATGCTTTGGCTGGTTGGTTTAGCATGATGTATGCGAGAATGGACTAAAAGCAAGAGGACGAATGAACGTGCGTTCTTCCCTCATTTTTTGTGCTCACATTCTAGACAATTTTCCACATTTAGCCGTATTGCAGTACACTCACTTTTAAACAAAAGCTCACTTTTCCGAAGGTTACGCGGAATCAGAATTTTCGCAATGACAACTAATCAACCAGCGGAAAAAATTTCAGTTGCAATGTCAACCGGGCAATTCGTAAATATGCACTAAAAATTTCGCACGAAAAATGAATTTGTTACGTTATGTGGTGCTTATACGGTACCTTTGGTGATACAAAAACATCCGAGCCTTTCTGCGGTATTCGACCCGGTTGAAAAATACGAATATATAAAAGGCACAATTTCGCTGCAAGGGCAAGACCTTGAATGCGATAGCAGCATATTGGAATGGTGTACGAAGTAAGGCTAGCAGCTCACCTCTTTAACATGCGACCTGGCGTAGCACAAGACGCTGCCGTAAGAAAACGTGATTGCTGCAGCCAGCGCAGCGTCTTTCGTGCTCCTGATCACAGCACATACGAAGATTCGTCTGCTGATTCCATGCAAGATACGTCGTGCACGACCATGCCCAGAAGACCAAAGTGCCTATTTCCTGATCGCCGCAACTTGCGACCATTGCGGCAATGTTATCGGTCTGGACTGTATACGGGACGTTACGGCGATGGCAAAATGCATGGGAGTGCCCGTATAATTGTTATCGCGATAACATATCGACCTGGGTTAATACGGAGTTTGAGAACTTGGGGTCCAAGACAATGGGTTCCCGAGCTGCGTTGCGCATGTTACTTTTGCGTTACGAGGATCAGAAGATTTCGAAATTGATCAAGTCAAAAGCAGGTTACGTTGGGTTAAACGCACAGGGCGATACATGTGGCCAAATTAAAATTATGCGAGACTCGGGCCAATCAGCACCATGGCCCACGCTGCGTGTCTTCATGGGCAACATTTGTAACGTTTCCATCAGCCTCATCAGATTCCGCAGAAAGCATGACGCAGATCGCTGACAGGACATACTCCGGTTTCTTTTTGACTCGCAGGTGTTCCTGGGATTCGCCAAAGAGCAGGAGCTCGCCCAGGAAGACGACGACGGTCAGATTCACGCCTAAAGAGTGTTTCTTCTTAGTATGTGCGCGCACCTCCACCGTCCTTCTTTTCTCCTGTGTGTCATCATTGTCACATTGACGCTGCCTATACGCTCGGGTTCGGATGCCTCATCGCTGTGTTCGTAAAGAATAAATCATGCGCATGTCCATTGCCACGACCATTCCACCATGACGGTTACTGTCGTTTCCTTCGGCAATACGGAAATCGCTAGCCCCCATAGTTATGGAATCCAGCAGCGAATCCACGGCCACCATAGCCCTCCATAAATAAAGCGACAGATTCCCAATAAAGAAAGGTGCAAAGGCAGTGAGACACGATCTCTTTAATGCTATTCACCACGTATTTACAGGAGATTTTCAGAGTCCTCGATTAAGAAGAGTTAGGAATAACAGTTATAGGAGAGTATCTTAGTAACCTGCGCTTCGCTGATGACATTGCATTGCCGAGCAACTCAGGAGAACGAATGGCAATTCATGATTACTGAATTAGACAAGGGAGCAGAAAGGTAGGTCTTACAAATTATTCTGAAGAAAAGAAAAGTAAGTTACAACAACCTCGAAAGAGAACAGCTCTTCGACCTAGGTAGAGGTGCCCTTGTAGAAGTTGCAAAAGAGTTCGTCTACTTGGGACAGGTAGCAACTGCGGAGCGGAAGCATGAGAGTGAAGTAACTGGAAGAATAAGGATAAGGTGTATCACATTCTGCAAGTATTCTCAAAGCACGACTGGTAGATTGCCACTATCTCTCAAGAGGAAGGTGTATAACAGCTGCATCTTGCCGGTACTTACCTACGAAACAGAAGCCTAGAGACTGACAAAAAGGGTTTAGCTTAAATTGAGGACGCCGCCGCAAGCGATGGAAAGGGAAACGATAGGTGTAACTTTGACAGAAAGGTGGGCCGATGAGATTGATAAGTTTGTAGGTATAACGTGGCAGCAGAAAGCAGCAAGACCGGGTCGATTGGTGGAACATGGGAGAGGACTCGCCCTGCAGTTGGTGTAGCCAGGCTGATGATGATATTGTTTGGCATTTACGTCGGTACACGTCGCCTTTTGGTGTGGCGACAATTTGCGTGGTTTGATGACTGCACGCACAACATCGCAGTTTTTCGACCGATAACGGCTGTCCAAAGCGACCAAGGTCGAATTTTATGGCGAAGGGTTTTCATCGTCCACGTGCAAAAACGAACAGACGGTTCCTTTGCTAAAGGGAACACTTGCGTGCGGGGTGTGTCGATATTTGGACCTGCTACAAAAACATGCTCGCTTAGGTTTTAACAAGACTGGTGGTTGGTAGGTAGTTAAGGCTTTCTTTGACATAGTATAGTACCATGCACAAATATTTCCACGATCACTTTCAATTAGGGGACAGGTGCTTATACGAGTGCCACTTTTAATTATAAGCGTGCGCAGAATTCCGGATTGGAGGGGGGGGCGGGTAATTGCAGCGTCCCTTCCCCTAGGTCAGCGTATGGGGCAGACTTCACGCCTGACCCTAGCTTTAGACAGGCTTGAGGAGAGGAGAAGAGCGGCTCCTTCTTCGCGTTGCCTGTTTGCCACCACCACAATTGTATTGCACGCAAAGACCAATACAAATCTCTTCCAGAACATTCGACAAACTGCATGAGATTTGACAGCTGAAAACATGGGAGATATTGCTAGGGGAAAACGGCGCCGAAACCTGCGGCGAAGGCAAGACAAGGGACGGTGATGGAACTAAAGTTAGGTTGTTGTTGCCTGTCATTCCATAAACGCCCCGTGTCTATAGCACTGTTTTGCCGTGATGACTTATTTATATCTCTGCGCAGATACTGTGTTGTATTGTGCTTAGGTCTACTTGCGCGAAGCTTCTGTAACTATCGCATTTCAAGTGCCCTGTCCATCCTTCCTATCACCGTCCCGCTATCAAGCACTCTTTTCCCTGTTGTCACTAATTCATTCCTTAGCGGCGGAGTCGCGACAACCTATTCCGTCTTCTCGCTTCGACTTTGAGAGCACCGCACTGCCGTCACCATGCATATGTAAAGAGATCTTTAGCAAAGTTGAGCCTCCTACCAACTTCGCATCGTTCTCTTGTAACGTCACATGACGAAACATGCCTCTGATAATGACGTCTACCCGCCAATGGGGCACAATCAGCATTTAAATAAATATTTGAGAAGCATTCACTTTGATAAGGCGACGTGGAGATGTCAAAGAATTTCAAACCATTGACGATGACACACGCTCCAACGTAATCCTAAACCTATGTTCAGAAAGTCGCCTTAGAATTTAGCGTATGCTTACTTACGTTTGCCGTTGCAGCGGCGTGAGTTTTAAATGCGAAGCATTTCTTAGCTAACTTCGGCGACTTTGAGCGTATCCATCCATCCATCCATCCATCCATCCATCCATCCATCCATCCATCCATCCATCTATCCATCCATCCATCCATCCGTCCGTCCGTCCGTCCGTCCGTCCGTCCGTCCGTCCGTCCGTCCGTCCATCCATCCATCCATCCATCCATCCATCCATCCATCTATCTATCTATCTATCTATCTATCTATCTATCTATCTATCTATCTATATATCTATCTATCTATCTATCTATCTATCTATCTGCCTACGCCTTTTAGCTCTCCTAGACGTTTCGATAATGGTATCGAACCAAACTTGGTATAGCATAACATCACTGTATGAAGAACATATTTGACTACTCATAACATGAAAATTGTGACATGTATGTCATGAATGTCATAATTTACATTTAATGGTCCTGCAGCTCTTGTGGTGGTTTCATTCACATGGCATGTCGCAAAACTGGTATGGTATGACATAATTGCATGGCGAACACAAGCGACAGACCTTAACATGATAATCATGAGATGCGTGTCATGTAAAAACATGCCTACATGCCACGCTCATGATGCGCTGGCGGCCGTTTCGCCCGCTTCACTTTACCAAATTTGGTATTACGGAACGTGAATGGATGAAAGAGGTATAATACTGGTGCAAACATGATAAACATGAGATGTGTGTCATGTAACAACATGACTACATGCGACACTCATGAGTGCTCGCGGCCGTTTTGCTAGCTTCGCACAAGCCAAATTTGGTATTACGGGACGCCAATGAATGACGAAGGTATGTGACTGGTGCAACCATAATAATCTTGAGAAGCGTGTCATGTGAGAACATCACTACATGCCACCGTCAGGCGCCAATACATTTCGACATGACGCGGTGCGCGTGCTCGCCGGCGTTCATTTCGTCGCGTCACGCCGCCGTTGCTACGCCAGGCGCCGGTCCTGCCGTATACTCGCAGGTGCACGCCGTGCTGCGTTGCTTTGACGCATGCACGTTTCAGCACGTCTGGCGTCCCTCTGTCACGAAAAGAGGGAGACGCAGCGTTGTCTTGGTAACGCATCGGCCCAGAACAATGTTACTCTATGGCATCGGCGTGAAATGCAGCATGTTGCATTTTGCACCGGTTGCCGTCGGGCCGTACCGACGGACGCTGGCCGCGCCTGGCGTCAGACTGTAGAGAGCTCGCGTTTTGCTAACGTATAGCGCCGCTGTGCCCAGCGTGCACGCGTGTCAACGCTACATTGGAGTATATTGGGCCCTTCGTGATGCGCTCGCAGCCGTTTTGATAGCTCCACATATACCAAATTTGGTGTCACGCGACGTCAAGGAATGACAAAATATATGACTAGTGCAAACATGACAATCCTGACACGCGTGTCATGTAAGAACATAACTACATACCACGCTCATAGCGCGCTCGCGGCCGTTTCGCTAGCTCGACCTATACTAAGTTTGGTATCACGTGACGTGAATAGAACGATGGTAAATGACACATCCAAACATATTTACCTCCACCTCGTAACAGTGTGCCGATTTAAAGTGGAATATCAACATTTCTCAATCATGCATCGAATTGCATCAATTCCCGCTGTACGTGGGATCTGCCAATTTTTTGGCATGTGAAATATGTCACCTTAACTGGTGCTTGCCGCCAGTTTCCTCCATTTTTCATGGCCCATTGGTGCCTAATGGTGTTGCCCGATTTCTGTGGGACGTACACACTATATATGGTCCGCTGTTTAAGGCATAGTCGTAGGGCGCGAGGCCAGAATTTTTTTTTTTTTTGAGGTGAAGAAAGGCCGGACAGACAAATGGTCATTTTGCACACTGTGTGTTACGACGAACAACTTTGGGGATGGCACCCGGGGTGCGACCCCCGGCAACATCACTGCACGGGGGTGTGGGGTGGCAACGGCCGCCCCTGCATGACTTGGTGTTCGAGTGGTTACCGCACTTGTCGGTAACGACCTTGCTGACGGTGCTGCTCGATCCTCCCACGAAAACACCCAGGCAACCCCAATGACCCTGTCGCGAACCGACGCTGCAAGGGGCCTTCATTCGTTCGCTGGCACAATGTCGGAAACTTGAGTGACCCCAGTGTCGGGAACCGCCGCCTACATAAATGGGACCCATCTAGAAAGCTTCAAGTTCCATCTGACCATCTCCCGCCGGGATGCAACTTCACTGTGCCGCCAGTGGTTAGGGGTACCTTTCACGAATGCGTACTTTTTTCGCATAGGAATGGCAGATACATCCAGGTGCGACTGGTGCGATAGCGACGAGACAATAGAACATTACTGCATTCATTCTGATCGTTTTGCGAGCGAAAGCTACGTGCTACACAAAACGTTAAAAGATAATAAACTTTTTCCGAAGAGAAAATCTTAGGTTCATGGCTCTACGCGTCACAGGCCAGCAAAGCGATGCGGGCATTGCTAGGTTTCTTGAAGTCGACCGGACTAAATGATTACTTATAACCGTGCAATGGACAGGCGTACATGTATACCCACACGGTGCCATACCTCTCCTCTTTCTTCTTTTTAATCCCCTCACCCCTTCCCCCGTGTAGGGTAGCAAACCACGGACGTGCGTCTGGTTGACCCTTCCTCCTAATCGCGTCCCAACACCATGATGTGTGTATGCACGTGCCTAGGGTTGCTGCACCAAAGACGAGCAACCCCCTCTTCAATTGCACAGATCTATGGCATGGCAGATCTATGGCATGACAACTAGCGAAAAGAAAGGCTTGTGTTTTGCTTAGATCTATTACATCTTCGTGTACATCTTCGTATTACATTCGTATTACATCACTGGAAAGTGAGGGAGGAGAGGAAGAGCGCATGAAAACTTTCGTGCAGCACGTACGTCGATGTTCCACAGCCTTGCCCGGACCGCTGTACGAGTTCGGTTTTCAATTGGCAGATCGAACTCCTTGATTGAGCACACGAGTCATGCTGAAAAGAATCGATCGGCCAGCCTCTGCCACTTTTGGGCCACAATAAAGTTAAAGACTCATTCACTCTCCTCGATTGGCACAATGTCATTGCGTTCCTGTGTATAGGTTAGAGTGCAGCATCCCAGCCAGGTGGTTATCCTTCTGCAGTGACTCTACGAGGATTCGGCATATTCCTCGGCAGCTGCGAGAATTCAGACCACCTCCTCCCTAGACTGTCTAATCTTTATTCCTAGGCATACCTGCCAAGTTCATCCAACCGAATCCGGGAGATTACCACAACGGGAGGGGGGGAGGGGGTATGTCAGTTTTTTTCACTTTTTTTATTTTACAAAAAAACATCGCGGGGAAAAAAGGGGGGGATAGGTCGCAAACGGTCCCGTAATCGTAAACATTGGCGCTGCGGTCTAATGCTACGCGTGCGTGATCCACCTTTTTTTGACGGTACTGATGAGCAAGATGTAGAAGATTCGGCTGTAGACATTTGAAAAGGTAGGCACAAGCAACAAGTAGGACGACCCTTCGAAGCTGCAATATGTACCCTTCTACCTGAAAGAGGTAGAGAGTCTCTGGTTTAACAACCACCACTCGGAATTCACCACTTGAGGTGCTTTTAAGCTACGCATTACCGATGTGTTCGGTCACCCCGAGGTACGAAAACTTCGTGCCGAACAGCGCCTACGGGGACGCGCACAGCTTCAGGGGGGGAAGGCTTCACAAACTACATCGAGGGTGTGCTCGACTTGTGCAAGCGCCTTGACCCTTTAATGGTTGAAGAAGACAAGATCAAACACATCTCGAAGGGGATATACGACGACGCCTTCCAGATGATGCTGGCCAAGGGCCCACGTACCGTGTCAGAACTCGCCACTCCTTGCCGGAGCTTCGAGGAGTTGCGCAAACAACGGGTCATGACAAGGTGGCCAGCGGCTACCGATGAAACTCTCGCGGCATTGACCCTGGGTGGAGACCACAACACAATAATGTCGGATATCAAACGGTATGTGCGCGAGGAGGTGGCCCGACAACTTTCGTGCCTGTCGTATCTACCGGCAACGGAACCTTCTTCTGAGCGTCTCGCGCCCGCCATCCGGCAGGTAATACAGGCGTAGGTCTCTGAGGCACTGCCGTACGTTTCTCAGACAGCACCCGTCACCGCGCCATTGACTTACGCTGCTGTTCAGCTACTCTGCCACGACCTCCGATTGGGCCGACTCCCCAGCCTGTGCGAGTATCAACGACGCCATTTCCAGCAACACAACAGTGCTATAACGGAAACCCTTGGCGCAGAGTTGACAATCGCCCGATCTGTTACGCATGCGGATATCCAGGTCACTTGGCGCGTATCTGTCGCCGGTGCTTCGCAACGGGCCCGGCCGCAGCACCGAGGTACTGTGACTACTCTTTCCCGGCCCCGTACAACGCGCAACTAGAACTGCCCCGTCAATGCGACCGACAATCAGTGGAACGCGACCCGTCCCCAACCGAACTAGACCACAACTCTGCATTCGGTCCCCGTCGCTCATCCTCACCACGCCGCTACCGTTCTCCATCCCCTCTGCGTCGCCGACCGAACCTCGTAGAGACGGTAAGCTGACTACCGCAGCTACGGAGTCACGAGCTGCGAACTCGTCGCATTGTAGTACTCGCCCGTCCCCCACAAACGTCCTGGAAGTGTTTGTTGAAGGCCTACGAACTCTTGCGCTTGTTGACACGGGTGCCGCCGTATCTGTGATGAGCCAAATACTCTGCCGTTCGATACGGAAAGTAACGACGACGTCTTCCGCCGTTTTACCGAATACTGCGAGCGCGCAACCAATTCGACCAGTCGGAGCATGTACGGCGAGAGTAATCATTGAGGACGTCCTGTACCACATCGAGTTTCTCGTGTTGACCACTTGTTCCCACGACGTGATACTTAATTGGATGGGATTTTTTTTGTCGCGCCACCGCGCCGTAATTGACTGCGCTCGCACGCAGGTGGAATTTTCCGTGTTTTCTGATGCGCCATCTACCGACAATGAGCGCAATCACCTTGGCAAGCTTCTTGTTGCTTCCGACATGGATGCTCCTCCTCTTAGTGCCATCGTTGTCCCCGTCAATAGCACTGAATTGTCCGGCTCTATACCGTTGTGTTCTCCCCATCTGACGTTTCAGTCGCCGCCACGGTACGTCTCTGACGTACGCCGTTCTGCCACCTCACCAAGATACTTCCGGAATGGTCGTTTGCAATCGTAGCTCATGCCCTCTCACTTTAAGAGCTCACGAAACACTGGGCTATGCTCTTCCTGTTGATGACAACGTTATTGTGCCTATTGAGTCCCACGATCCTGCCAGCAACTTCAACTGAACGCTGTTACTCCTCTTTTTACGCGGGATGACTACTCCTCGGATATCTTCAATCGTTCCATCGACAGCAAGCTTCCTCCTGATCAACTGGACCAGCTAATAACCCTTCTGCATGAATTCCGAGGTTCATTTGACCTTCCTCAAAAGGCACTGATCCAAACTAACACCGTCGCTCACACAATCTACACCGGAACGCACCCTCCTTTGCGGCAACGCCCCTACCACGTATCACCCAAGGAACGAAGTGTAATTGCAGAGCAGGTGGACTATATGCTTCAGCGCGGTGTCATCAAGCCATCTTCTAGCCCCTTGGTTTTCACCTGTTGTGCTAGTGGAAACCAAAAAAGGCAGTTCGATTAGATTTTGTGTCGACTACCGGCGATTGAACAAAATTACACGGAAGGATGTATACCCTCTTCTCCGCATCGACGGCGCTATCGATTGCCTACAAGGTGCCGAATTCTTTTTTTCGCTGGACTTGCGTTCAGGTTACTGGCAGGTTCCGATGGCAGAGTGTGACCGTCCCAAAATAGCGTTTGTTACACCGGATGGCCTGTACAAATTCACGGTTATGCCATTCTGTCTGTGCAATGCACCTGCAACGTTTGAACGAATGACGGGCAGCATTTTACGCACCCTTTAATAGCAGATGCGATGATGTTACCTTGATGATGTTATCCTATTATCTCCTGATTTTCCTACCCACGTCGACCGTCTGGGCACAATTCTTCAGTGCCTTACTAAGGCAAACATCCAGCTTAACTTGTAAGAAGTGCCGCTTCGGGGCTCGCCAACTTGCCATACTCTGTCACGTTGTGTCAAAGGATGGAATTTGCCCCGACCCGGACAAACTTCGAGCCGTAGCTGACTTTCCGAAGCCGTCTTCACTCAAAGAACTTAGGAACTTATGAGCTTCATCGGCTTGTGCTCGTATTTTCACCGTGTCGTCCACAACTTTGCATCAATAATAGCCCCACTTACGCAACTACTGAACGGTCCAGCTAATCTTTCTAAATGGACCCCGACATGTGACGAAGCCTTCCTTACACTGCACCACCTCCTTACGTCACCACCCATTCTATGCCATTACGACCCAAGTGCCCCCACTGAAGTGCACACAGACGCTAGTGGCGTTGGTCTAAGAGCAGCACTCGCGCAACGAAAGCCCGGTATTCCCAAGTACGTCGTCGCCTTGCAAGCCGCGCACTCACGAAAGCGGAAATGAGCTACTCAGCAACTTAAAAAAATTACGGCATATTCACGGGGTGAATGATGATGAATGGGCGAAGCTCCGGAGGGATTCATCGGTAAACTGTGAATCTTCCGTGTAATTCGCCCAGTCGATCATCATGTAAAGACGTGAGAAACGCTGTGTGTGTATATACACAAATCAACTTTTATTTGTTCTTAGACGATGGATGGCTTGCGATGTCCCTTCATTATGACGGCTTTATGGTCTGTGAAATGAAGGGAGAGCGGTTCCTGTATGGGTTGCAGAGCGCTTCTGCCTCGCGCGCTCGCACATCGGGATTCTGTCTGCGAGCGCGCGCTGCTGCCGCCTTGCGCTCTCTCCGCTGTGCAGCCTTATCCATCCGGCGACTCCGAGCGCGCGCCAACAGCGAACGGATTTTATTACAACGCTCCCCCTAGCGTACGTCGCCGCACTAAATCGAACGATTGCCTTCAACCAATGACACGCGCCATATGTGACATCATTCCTATTTTATAAGATCTCGCGTCTTTCATCAACTACAAGTACTGCTTTCTAGTTTATAACATCTTGCATATTTTTATCATCAGCTACAAGTACCACCATCTAGTAAACACTACAAGAACTAAACGAGAGGTGGCTACATACAGGAGACGGTACCGCCATCTAGTGAACACTGCAAGAACTAAACTAGAGGTGGCTACATACAGGGGACGGTACCGCCATCTAGTGAACACTTCAAGAACTAAACTAGAGGTGGCTACATACAGGCTACAGGGGACGCACAGCCCACGCCCAAAGGAGCTTCGCCCCTAAAAGAATGCCTCGCAATCGTGTGGGCGTTAAGCAAGTTTCGTCCTTACTTGTACGGACAGAGTTTCGACGTTGTGACAGACTACCACGCACTTTGTTGGTTGGCGTCGCTAAAAGATCCTTCAGGTTGCCTTGGACGTTGGGCTCTTCGCCTACAAGAATTCGACATTCGTGCCGTCTACCGCTTAGGACGAAAACACTCTGATGCGAAACGCCCTTTCACAATCACCAGTGAGATCCAGCGCAGACCTGCATTCGGACGCTAACTTCCCCATCGCTCCCATTTCCGTCTCAAGCATGTCGTCTGAAGAGCGGAAAGACCCATGGATAAAATCTCTCCTTAACATTCTTTGCGATTCCTCAACGTCTGCGTACCCACGCGCTCTTCGCCGCCAAGCCACTCATTTCGAGATACCGGACACGCAACTATACCGCAGAAACTACCACGCGGATGGTCGTAAATGGCTCTTGGTTATACCACGCCACATGCGATCTGATGTCTATGCGTTTTTCCATGCCGACCCACAACATTCTCACGCTGGTGTGTTAAAAACATATCACCGGATCCACCAGCGTTACTACTGGCGTGGTATGTACACCTTTGTACAAAAATACATTCGGTCCTGTTCATTAGGCCAACGACGAAAGACAGCGGCCCATTCACCCGGATTATTACAGCCTCTACCGTGTCCGGCATGCCCTTTCGACCGCGTTGGAATCGATTTATATGGTCCCCTTCCGTACACTGCCACTGGAAATCGATGGATCATTGTCGCAGTCGACCATCTGACAAGGTATGCTGAAACAGCTCCACTACCTACGGCTGGTGCACGTGACGTAACCAATTTCGTCTTGCGACGCCTCGTACTGCGTCACGGGGCAGCACGTGAACTACTAAGTGATCGAGGGCGTGTCTTTTTATCCGAAGTTGTACAACAACTCTTTCAGGCATGCCGCACGGTGCACCGCCCCTCTACAGCCTACCACCCGCAGACCAACGGTCTAACTGAGCGCTTCAACCGAACTCCAGGAGACATGCTCGCCATTAATGTCGAGTTCCGACCAATCGAACTGGGATGCCATTCTCCGATTTGTGACTTATGCAGTACAACACCACGACGCAGTCAACCACATGATTCTCGCCTTTCTTTCTTCTATATGGGCGTGAGCAATTCTCCACCCTTGACACCATTTCGCCGTATCGTCCCGACGTCGCAGATTTCAACCCCGTTTCTGAAATTCTGCACCACGCTGAAGAGTGTCGTCAGTTGGCCCGATCCCCTTGGACAAGCAAGAACTCGAATAAGACCTGCCACGACTGCAACCAGCAAGTCGAGACTTTTGCTGTGGACTCGCTCGTCTGGCTTCGACTGCCCTTCCACTCCCCAGGTCTGTCCTTAAGTTTACCCCCAAGTTTCACGGTCCTTATCACGTCGTCGAACGTCGATCTCATGTCACATACGTGATCGAGCCAGGTCACGCCATCTACATACAGGCGATGCCTTGGTCGTGAGACTGTCCACGTGAGTCGTCTCAAGCCCTATCACGGCCCACTCCTACTCTCGTCACCTTGACTTGCCAAGATGGCTCGTCTTCGTCGCCGGGGTATTGTAGAGAGGAAGAAGATTATGTGCCGCAGTGGGTCACGCCTTTAGCGAGAGGATCCGAGCGCGAGCTGTTGCCCCGAGTGCTTTGATTCCTGGGTCCGTTGCTGCCGCCCGCTTTCCGCAGAATAGACCTGCTGTGCAAGTACTACTTACGCCAATAAACCCCATTTCATTATTATTATTATTATTATTATATACAATGAGATGACACTGACAACGATCTCTGGGTGTTTTTACCGGGAGACCTCGAAAAACCTTGAGAAGGCCGAGAAACCGTTTGATGAAGCCGTGCACGTAGAAAATGAACGGGAAATCGAACAAAACAAGGCGTAACATAGTTCTCCACAGAGGTGCCTGGCAAATACTTACTTTTTCTAGCTTTTCAGCTCCGTTTTATGATTCCGTAGCTGACGTGTCGGCCGGCTCGCGCTCAAACAATGCTGTTTAAAAAGAATATGACTTCTATGGTAGAGCAAACAAAAGGAACGCAAGAAAGACACACGACGACACCTGGCGCAGTGTGCCTTTCTTGTGTCCCAATTATTGTGTATTTTGTCTTTTTACCTCAGTAACGTCAGCAAATGCAATACAAACAAGTCCTATTGGCAACTTTAGCAGTAAAACAACTGCAACTGAGGATTTCCTGGATAATGCGAAGAGATTATCCCATATATTTAACTTCCTTTGAGCCTCGCCAGACAACAAGTATGAAAGTGCACCGTAAATATTGATTATAAGCTTTGCAGTATTGATTATAAAGAGCATGTACTCCTCAACGCAGCACACGTGTAGCAAAATTCTCAGCTTACGGATCAACTGCACTGTAACTACGCTTACTGATTCGCAATGTCATTCGGATGGTCAAGTTTGGCGACTGAACCATCCTCAGTGATGAGTAATCGATGGACGCATCTGACGGCGGCGTGTGCCGAGTATAATCGCTTCCTTTTTGGCTGTAATCGAGGATTCCGATGTTGTTGCTGCGTGTCTTGAATCTCAATGCGGAATCTTTTTCGGGAGGTCGGTGAGGATCGTGTTCGAATGGCACTTCAGCGATGCCTGTGGTGTATTTGGAAGCGCATTACCAACGCACCTTCGTGCAGGAGACGCAGAGCGCAAGTTGTAGCGAGTGAACTGAACGTATGCATGCATGGGTGGCTTTCGTCCGATGTACCACGTGCAAGAAAGAAGGGGTAACAGAAGAGAGCGTGGCACATAGCTTCTGAAAGAAAAGCAAGAAAAGTTGATCGCCACCAATATACCTTTCGCAAGTTACCAAAGCCATTTTTTCTCATACCACGGTGTCTTACTGCTCCCTTCTTCGCAACTGTAGGTTTCGCATGGCAGTCGTGCTTGCTTGGGGTCCCTGCATGTGTGCTGTACTGCGGGGTGGCAGATGACCATGCTAGCCTTGCGCACGCTATAAGGCTTGCTCAGAAATGCAGCAACCACAGCTACGTATGTGCTTAAAACTAATATCGCCATGTGATTCTGCTGCAGAGCCTCCGCGGTTTGCGGTCGCCACGTGCAAGGTCACCTTTCTTCTCGCCACTGCAGTGCTCATTGTACGTCAGCTGTCTAGGAGAAAATGCACTGACCATCCTTCTAAAGACCCGAATCAGCCTTGCACGAATGCACGTCGCTTGAGTTCACTTCAAACGGGCGATGGTTTCGCTGGCACCTCGGACAACGCAGAGTGATGTTTCTGTCGTGGTGTTGATAGCGGGAATACTGTTGCTGCATTTCTAAGGCTGCATCTTTGTGCTTTTGCAAAGGAATTGATTTTAAATAAACAATGTTGGATAATCGTTAATGGCGAGATTGCTAAATATATCGCGTCTTTTTGCTTTTTAGTTGTGTGCTGCACTGGATTGCGGCTCTTCGCATCACTGTCTTTACTACTGATGTATCGCGGATTTTTCGGGTGGTCTGAAGTGAACTGAGGATATAAGTTAGGGTAGGTGTGTTTGCAGTTTTATTTTCAGGTTGCGAGAACATCCAAAAGCGACAATGAGCCTCTGCTACAAGGGGGAACTGAATACTTGTTTAATAAATTTAGATGAGAGAATAAATGCGACTTAAGATCTCATGAAACGACAGTCCTTCAGATGAATCTGGTCCTTTAGAAGGTGCGGCTATAGTTGTAATGGATTAAAAGCATGTTCCTTGGTGTGTTTCATTGTTATATTTGGCGCGGTGGAAATGCACGTAGACACGGGCTCGGAGTTCCAAATAATGAAATAACCATCAGAAAGTTTGTATATTTAACAAACGTAATGCATTGTGATGAAGCAAGAAAAAGACGTCACACAATGTATCTGGAAAGGCAAGAGGTGCTTGAAATGCTCTTTTCCTCCTTATTTTTTTTGTTTCAGAGGATCGGTAGTTAACTTGATTTCATCCTGCCGATCCGAATTATACACCGTTTGAACGTCAACAGTGAAGCTAATTGGAAATACTTTAAATCTAAAGAGCATTGTAGCGGCGACACGCGTTTACCGTCGAATAGGTGCCTTCGTTCTTACTTTTTTTTGAGGAGCTCATTTATGATGCAAAAAGAATGCTGTTCGGCAAGTATTGTGCTTATTGTTGACTATTTAAAGGAAAACAAGCTACATGACGGACACAATTAATGTTCACTATAATGTGAAGTATTTGGGAAAAAGTAACGAAACTGGCACCGGCATCCAAACTGGAAATGGGCACCACGTGTTTCACTTCTATAGCGAGTAAGGCCATTGAATGAACTTACGTGTTAATTCTTTGAAATTAGCTTCATGACTTTTTATTTGAATAAAGTTGCACATTTAAAACAACATGACCGTAATGTTATTACTTTGCAGCTTCGTCACATCAAACCTTCAGGGCCCTTACATCAAGCCCTGTGAGGCCGATAACTTAGTGGTATCAGGACACTTGAGATCTGAATCTCTCATTGCATTAGCAGCGTCCATGTGAACCAGGTATTCGTATGTATGCAAGTCAGTGCTGTAGATTTGCCCGTGTGAACCGGATAATGTCATAAACGGTCAAAAACACGGCGAACTCTTGTTCTGAACATACATGCATGCAAGGGCAAGAAGACAACCACCCGCCTCTAGCACGAAGCCACAAGAAAATGCATATGCATTTCCCAGAAAGAGAGCCTCTTAGTTGCCGAAAAATTCGTCCTGGTACGTGGTTCGAACCAGAACCAACACCTATCCGGGACGGTCGCTCTGCCAATCGAGCTAACCAGGAAATGAAGCTAGCGTTTGACAGCGCAATGGTGTATTCAACGACAACTTGAAGCACATGAACACTTGTATTACAAATGTATGTCGCAAATGTTGCTCATTTTCAACATACATGTATGTAGCATTGCATACATAGCTGGTTGAGCTGCTAGATGTAATACATTACGAAGTGACATGCACTGTGCACCGAAGCCAAGACACGCAGGGCATTGTACACAGCCCCTCTTAGACTTCCACCAAGAATGAAATAAGAACGGTCAGACTGACGACTCGTGAAAGCACCCTTTTTTTTTTTTGGAAGTGAACGCAGCTCGAGCCACATAGCATGCGGTTTCTTCTCCTTCAGTATAGGAGTAGATATGTGAATACGACATTATTAATAGAATAAATCGGGCAATTTTGTCTTCGAGCCACTTCTTGGATTGAAACTACGACAACTTGAATACAAGGCTGCACTTATGGGGAGGGGGGGTCGACTTTTGGTGGGGGGAATTAAAACATTCCGGCCCCAAGGAAATTGGGGCATACAAGAGTGGGGTTAGGTCAGCCTCTGGGGAAAGGCGGTTACAACCCCCTAACCCCCACCCCCCGCCCCATCGGTGCGCCAATCACTCGCGTGCTCTTTCGGAGTTCAGTCGGATCGTGTCGAGCGACCGTGGTTTCGTTGGCTGCATGCGTCCATCTGAAGCTTTCCAGCACGTTGCTCTCGTCTCGGCCATTGTTCGATGGTTTGCTGCCGCAGTTCGTATCACCTGGCGCGACGCACCAAAGTGTTCGGAACATCCAAATTTCGGCCCCCTGGACACAGTGGAACTCGGCTGGGGAATTTCACAAATTCATATCACCGATATTTTATTTTATTGTACGCTTACATCAACGCATCCGAATTCGTTTAAATTAAAATGTGATAGTCCAGTAGTTTCGTAAAAAGCCTTTGGGTTGGACTTTAGTTAATTTGGCCAGATCATGTGCACGCACAGAAATTTCTATTTCCGCGAGATTTTCCAGCCAACCGTACAATTAAACGTAAGAAATAGCGAGCTCCAGAAGTCTCCCGGGAAATGTCGGAGACGGCAGGTTCTGTCATATACCTCACCCGAGATAGGGATGAACCTACTGCTGAAGCGCTAAATCATGGTTGCGAGTTCCTGTTTATTGCTGTGATGGTGCTATACCTATGGCGTCAGAATAAATAGCGTTTCGACCATGTAGCGTCCCACGATCGTAGCATTTGGTTGGCTTGTCGACGCACCAACAACCCGGTCTTATACGACGAACGCCACTCCAAACACAAGGAGAGCTTGCTAAAGGTCGACTTGCGGAATAAAAATAGGAAACGAGCTCGGATTGACTGGTAAGTACGAGTTTCTGTGACTGTGTTGCCTGGCTCGTTAAATCGCGAGCACCTCGTGATGCAGTTGCCTTTTTCGACAGGGTTGCAATGGCCTCAGGGACAGTGCTGGCGTGGCTTGAGGGGTACTAGTGCCCCCTTTGCACGCCACTTCCGACGCCTGTGGAAGCAGTCGTACTACGAGTTCATTTAGGGCATTATTTAATGCGCCATTACAATAAAGCAGAAAAAAATTAAAATTTTCAAAAGAATTTTTTTGTGGAATTAACTGGGGATGAAGAACGTTTAATAACATATGCGAACTCAAAACAAATAACATTCACTGACTGACTTGAGGACGATAGTTATAGCGCGAGAACAAAACGACGACACAGAGACACGAAGGACACGAAAGACACGAGCGCTAACGAGGACTGAATGATGAAGAGAAACACACGAAAGACACGAGCGCTAACGAGGACTGAATGATGAAGAGAAACACACGAAAGACACGAGCGCTAACGAGGACTGAATGATGAAGAGAAACATACGAAGAAGAGCCCGGGCTCTTTTTCGTGTGTTTCTCTTAATCATTCAGTCCTTGTTAGCGCTCGTGTCTTTCGTGTCCTTCTTGCCTCTGTGTCATCGTTTCGTTCTCGCGCTATAACTGTCGTCATGCCATACCAACTAGCCGAAGCTGCCACACTTCTAAGTGACTTGATGACCTCTGGTGCAGCAATGATATTGTTACCACATGTGTAATTTAGGTATGTGCACCTGTGCAGCGGGGAACATGGTGGTGGCAGAAGAAGAGGACGTTCGGTTGGTGGCAAGAGCTCGATGCTGCGCGTTCACTGCTGTATACCGTCGAGTCGACCGTTACGTCGGCTCTGAATAAACCCCTCTCGTAGACGTAACAGAGTGGTGGAGGTGCGGGGTACGGCACGTCGACGTACCACGGAGACACAGCTGTTCGGAGTTCGCCGGAGCCGTCGTCTTGCCGGTCTGCCACCGACAACAGTCGTCATGGCCCAGAGCGAAGGTCAGGAATCAACCGCCTCAACTTCGTACAGGTCTACGCTGGCTACACCTAGGCATCACTACATGGAACCCCACCCGTTCGCGGGAACGGCAGGAGAAGATGTGGACGCGTGGCTAACACACTACAAAAGGGTGAGCCGGTACAACCACTGGAACTCTATCGATCAGCTGGAAAACGTCGCGCTGTTTCTCACGGACACTGCCCTGATGTGGTATGAAAACCACGAAGAGTCCTTGACCACATGGGCTCTTTTAGCTCAAGAACTGAAGAAATGTTTTGGTGACTCCGACTCAAAAAATAAAAGCGCGGAGCGGACTTTTGCTGGAAGAGCCCAGACTCCTGGAGAAACCTGCACTGCTTATATACAAGACGTTCTTAAGCTTTGCAAGATTATAAACCCGCAGATGTCTGAAGAAGACAGGGTCGGACACCTCTTGAAACGCATAGTGGAAGACGTCTACAATTTTCTGATAGGCAGGGATGACCTCACCTCTGCCTCCGACGTCCAACATAACTGCCGCACGTTTGAAAAATTGAAGACTCGTCGCAACGCCCCGAAATTTGGTAGGCTGGTAAATGTGACCAACGGTCGCCAGCGTTGACGTGAGCCCGCCCACCGACCTTGCCGCTACTATTCGGGCAATTGTGCGTGAAGAGCTGCAGTGACAAGGTGGTAGGGTTGACGAAATCATTCCGCATCCACCTACCAAACCACCCTACTACAAGGCGGCGCCATTAGCTCTTGCCACCAACCGAACGTCGTCTTCTTCTGCCACCACCATGTTCCCCGCTACACAGGTGCACATACCTAAATTACACATGTGGTAACAATATATAGCTTCACAGGATTCGCTTCACGCACTTGCCTGAAAAAAGAAGGCGAAATACAGGCGTCTTCGATGTTACACGGAACCTGCAATTCACTACTAGTAAAAGTGGCTGCTAAATTAAAAAAACAACAACTAGGCGACCCTTCAATTCACGAGCAGGTATACATTCTTGCTCATGGAAACAGTATGCAGTTCTAAGAAGCTTAGTCGAACCGTGTGGTGATCCGTGGTGTGCTACGCCTCAGGAAATAACATTCTACGAAAATACCTGAGTATGCGAAGCATCTTATGCCAGGGGTGTCACCCTCAGTCCCTCGGCGTCTACCTCCCTTCCCCACTGCGCATGCACGTCCCCTCCCCTCTTTCCTTTCCAGCGCTCCGCAACGCCGCCGCAAGCAGAATCTGCTAGCCTACGCTCACTCCCCCTATCTCTTTTAGGCAACCCTCCCCGCGGCGTTGACAGCTATTTCAAGTCCCTTCACCCTCTCTCATCTCTCAACGCTGACGCATGCAGCGCCTGCTAGCAAGTTTCTTGATTGAAAAGACCAACAGCTCGCGCTGCACAACTAAAGTACCTAGAACTTCGTAAAGTAGCGACACTCTCCTCCTCTGCTCGCGTTTCTCCTTGGTCTCCTCTCCTCCACACTCGCATTTCGAACGTGGCGCCACCTGCAGTGCTCCTGTGTAGCAGACGCCCTTTCGCGAAGAGAGCGCTTGTCGGCAGGCAGCGCGCTGAGAGGATTCGCGCCAGTCGTTCACTCATCCTAAAATTATCTTAACGAGTGTAGCACTAGCCCATATTAGCACTGTTTAGTGCCACGCGCAAGGCGTACTTCTGATCAGGCCTTGACGGAGTCACTCGGCATCGCAGTGACCGTATGTTAACTTTGTGCACATCACCCTTTAGTATGTTCTTAAAGGGGCCCTACAACAGTTTTTCGGCATGGTCAGAAAACGCTGCCGATCGGTAGCAGAGGCTCCCGACAACACGCAAGCCAAATAATATAGCACAGCGCGTGGCCTGGAATTCACAATAAATAATCAAAGTCAGCTAAAAATTGCTTTCTCTTCTCTCAACAAATCACGTTATATGCCCAAAAATTGCATGTCAACAATCAATCTTTTAGCCATTGGCTGATTTGAACATGGCACACTCATTTGTTACAGAGATCGCCGCGAGAGGCCGCTATTTGTCCGCGCGTGTCATAAAAGTACAGACTGGCAAAGGGTCAAGCAGGAGTGCAAGGAACATTTATGGCTAAAAGGGAAAATGGCAGGTCAAATGACACTCCTTGGTTTCGTGTACTTGTGGACGGGAGCAAAGGCCAGAGAGGAAAACCAGGCAATGGTAGAGTGTATATCACAGGACATACAAGAGTTAGGAAGAGAGTGCGAGATAATTATACTAGGAAACATGAATGCGCACATAGAAGATATAGATGGGTATACCGATCCGACAGGCAAAATGATCATGGATATGTGTGAAAGGCTTGATTTGATCATTTGCAACAGTACCGAGAAGTGTGAAGGGCAAATAACATGGGAGGTAGGAAGGCTGCAGTCGACAATAGATTATGCACTGATGTCACATAGGATGTATGATAGGCTCAGGGGAATGCACATAGATGAAGGTGGCTCCAGAAGTCTGGGTAGTGATCACAAACGTATCAAGCTAAGTTTTGGAATAACAGTGAAAGTGGGAAGGAGACAAGATAAGCAACTACAGGAAAATTTTTATCCAGAAAGGCAAATTGAAGTAGCCTCTAACAAATTGAGAAAGTAATCACGGAGGATAATAAGACAGTGTGGACATAAACGGATCTAATTAGACTCTTTGAGCTAGAGCTTGCTAAGACGCGTGACAAGTCACCCCGGAAAATAAGACACAAACCCAAAAGTTGGTGGGATGAGGAAGTTAAGAGAGCCATAGCAAAACGTCAGGAAGCCTCTAGGGAACAGACATGCTAAGCAGCGGGGTGAACCGACAGATGATGTTGAAAGAAAATGGGAAACCTTTCTAAGCTGTAGAAGGGATGCATCCCTTCTGATCAATGAAAATATTAGAAGAAAGGGAGCTCAGTGGCTGGCAGAAGTACATAAAAAAGATAGAAAAGCAGCTGCGAAATTTTTGAACCATCTAAACTCCCTAACAAAAGAGACGAGCCTAGAGCAGAGTTTTATAAGTACAGCCCAAGGTGCTAGGCTAGAAGGGGACGAAGCTATTGAATATATAAGAACAAGGGTGACAGAAACATTTCAACAAAGAAGTACTTTATGCACCACAATAGACAAGGACGAATCAAGTGGCGCAATGGCTCCATTTTCACAACGAGAGTGAGAAAGGGCTGAGAAAAGGGTTCCTAGTAGTACATCAACAGGCCCAGATGGCATTGCAATTACGCTGATAAAGACATTAGGTCCGAAGTCTAAGCAGGCTTCTAGAGAGGCAGTGAGCAAAATAATAATCGATGGTGAAGTTCCCGATGGATGGAAACTTGGCAGGATGAGCATGATCTATAAAGGAAAGGGGGACAAAGCTGACATAAACAACTACCGTCCTATAGCAGTGACATCAGTGGTCTACAGGCTGGCGATGCAGATTATAAAGGAAAGACTCCAGGCATGGATAGAGGATGAGGGGGTGCTGGGGGAACTGCAGAATGGGTTTCGGAACCACAGGAGGTTGGAAGACAATCTGTTCTCACTGACGCAGTGCATCGAAATAGCAGAAAAGGAACACAGGCCCCTTTGGCTAGCATTTTTGGATATCAAGGGAGCGTACGATAGCGTGGTTCAAGAGGAATTGTGGGGAATACTGGACACACTAGGCGTGGAACATGTAGTCACTAATCTTTTAAAGGATATCTATAAAGGTAACAAGGTAGTTATAAAGTGGGAAAAACAGGTTCACCAAAGAACCTCCTCGCATCGGAGGCCGAGCAAGCCCTATAGAGTTCTCAATGGAAAGGGGCGTGGTGATGCAGGGTTGCGTCATCTTTCGCGGATGGCCCTCGTACCGTCCCACCCTTTCCGCAGCCTTCGCTGCGTATAGCGCCGACGAAATGATGAGATGATAATTGATTGATATGTGGGGTTTTAACGTCCCAAAACCACTATATGATTATGAGAGACGCCGTAGTGGAGGACTCAGGAAATTTAGACCACCTGGGGTTCTTTAACGTGCACCCAAAACTGAGCACACGGGCCTACAACATTTCCGCCTCCATCGGAAATGCAGCCGCTGCAGCCGGGATTCGAACCCGCGCCCTGCGGGTCAGCAGCCGACTACCTTAGCCACTAGACCACCGCGGCGGGGCGGCGAAATGATGAGAACTTTCTGGAATCTCGCACGGAAGGTATTTAATCGAGCAGCCCAGATGGGAGATCAGGAGAAGGAAGGAAGTTAGCGCCAGTGTGCGTGGGGTATTCCACCGCGTCTGTCGGTGAAGGTTTTGTCCTTAGTGACAAAGCAGGAGAAGAAGAAAGTATGCGCCAGAGTGCGTAGGGTGTTCGGCCTTGTGGGCGAAGCCTTTTGTCTTCCGTGACAAAGGAGAAGAAGAAGAGGATTTCCACCTGAGGGGTGAAGACTAGAGCTACAGGCAAGAGTGTATGTCTACCGCTATCGAGCGAAGACGCGTGGCAACAGCTGCGTGTGGAAAGCCGACATGTTTCCGGCGAAGAAGTTTGAAGCTTGGAGAGCAGCCAAGTGAAGACGCGAGGTTTCCTGGAAGAGAAACTTCGGGGGCAGCGGAACGACAACAACGCTGGACTTTGAGTGAGTGATTCTCAGAAGAGTATCATCCAGACTTTTGTTCCAAGAACTTTGGACTGAATAAGTTTTCCAACTCTTTAGTCTTTAAGTGTCTTGGTTGTTCGATGCATGCGACTGCATTGTAGTGCGTGTTGTCTGTGTTCGTTGTTTCGAGAGTGGCTGATTGTACTGTGTAGTACATTGTTTGATTGGTGACACATTGTATTCAACTATTGACGAGTATGCATTCTTGTGTATCGTTTTGATCTGCCATAACTGAGAATATAATTTTGTTTTGTTTATCAACTCTCGGCTCTGACTTGTTCTTGGTGCGGTTCGGGGGGCCGATACTTCGGCCTTTGGAATTAGCCCGGCGATCGCCTCTCTAAATAACGGGACCTGTGAGAATTAATCTGGCGTCCGCGACAAGGACCTTTTGGTGCACAGTGTGTCCAAAGTAGTGAGAAAGAGCCTCGAGTTGTGTATAAAGCTATCCGAACAATTTTGTGTGTTGCTCAGTGTCCTCGTTAACGAGTGCAGGGGAGTGTTCCGATAGACTGATTTAGGAAGATACTTTTTTCACCCGGCAAGACTTCGTTTGCGAGACACAATGGATCTCGAAAAGTTAGTAGCTCTTGGTGAGAAGATGGGTCTTTCTGGTGCCGAACTACGGAAGTGAGTCACCCAGAAGGAAAATCAAGAAAAAGAGAGGGCCATAGAAGAAAAGGCAGCTGAGCTGGAAAAAGAAAGGTTGGCGGTCGAAAGAGCCAAAGCGGAAAAAGAAGCTGAGTTGGAGAGAGATAGGTTGGCAGCTGAGAGAGCCAAGGAAGAAAAAGCAGCTGAGTTGGAAAAAGAGAGATTGGTAGCTGAGAGAGCCAAGGAAGAAAAAACAGCTGAGTGGGAACGAGAGAGATTGGCAGCAGAGAGGGCCAAGGAAGAAAGAGAGCATTAATTGAAGTTGGAGCTGGAGAGAGAAAAGCTGGCAGCTGAAAGGGCGAAAGAAGAACGAGAAGCGGAGATGGCTGAAAGGGAACAGCAGCGGCAGCACGAAATGGAACTCGAGCGGCTTCGTTTGCAACAGCGAAGTGAGACTCCGGTCCAAGCTAAAGTTGAAAGCAGCGAACGGGAGGACCACGGCTTCCGCTTGAACCCAAGCAAGCTGCTCGTAGCGTTTGATGAAAGGAAGGACGACTTTGACGCGTACCTTCACAGATTTGAGACGATTGCAAGGAGCCAGAATTGGCCGAAACATCAACGGGCAACTGCTTTGAGTACTTGCTTGAATGTTGAAGCGCTCAGTGTGTACGGTAGGCTGACGCCGACCGATGCATCCAACTATGCAAAGGTGAAAACTGCTTTACTGAAGCGATTTAGATTTACTGTGGAAGGATTCCGGGACAGATTTCGGACAGGAAAGCCAGCTGATGGTGAGACGGCTACGCGGTATGCCGCCCGACTTTGCCATGTTTTCGACAGATGGATTGAACTTTCAGGGACAGCGCAGGAGTACGATGAGCTTAGAGAGCTCCTTATTAGAGAGCAATTCCTCACCAGTTGCCACCTAAGCCTGTCGCTGTACTTGAAAGAGAGGAAGACTGAGTCACTTGAAGGCATGCTTGAATTGGCTGACCAATTCTTGGAAGCGCAAGGTGGAACTAATTTGGCCAAGGTCAAGAAGGAGTGTCCCGAAGATTCGAAAAATTCGGCACCCGAACAAAAGAAGCGTGCACCAGAGAGTGTTTTGCGATGTTTTCTGTGTAACCGAGTGGGTCACCGCGCTAACTGTCGTACTAACTTTACGAGCCCTACAGTAGTAAAATGTTTTAAGTGTGGTCAGACTGGGCACAAAGCAGACGCTTGTCGTGACGGAGTGAGTCAAACTCACCAGGTATCCTGCGTGCTAGCAGCATCAAAATCCGATGATAATGCCGTCACCGGCGGATTCGTAGAGTTGAAAAATGGGGAGAAACTTCCTATTGTAGATGCTGTAATGACAAAACAGCCAACCGGTGTTACGAAGGGAATGCCAGCGCTGTCTGGAAAAGTTGCGGGCAAGAAGGTTACGGTGTTAAGAGACACCGGTAGCTTCCACCGTTATCGTGCGGAGAAATTTGGAACGAGAAAGTGAGTTAACAGGCAAAACGAAACCAGTTTGCCTAATTGATGGTACGGTTCGGATGCTTCCCGAAGCAGAAATTGAGGTCGAAACCCCGTACTTCAGCGGGAAGGTTACTGCTCTATGCATGACGACCCCCCTGTACGACCTCGTCGTCGGAAACATCGACGGGGCGCGAGGGCCGAATGATCCAGAACGATTGGGAAAAGACCCGAAGATGGAGCCCTCGCCAACCCAGCGACCGCGAGATACAGTGGAGGAGCATCCCGTGATTGATCTCACTGGAGCCCAAGGCAAAGCCGCTGTGCAAGAGACAGTGAATGAGAAGATGATCGTGTTGAATGAGTTCAGTGCTGGGCAGCTGGACTTACGTCGGCACGACCTCAACCAACCGACAGTGTAAAGGTGACGTAGTCGGTCAGCCAGGCCAATGTCATGACATGAACAAGCGGGTGAATAACCGGGCAGGATCGGTTGAGCGTTTTGACCCGTTAACACTGTCGGAAGTGACAACGATGGCTGAGACGCCGCCTCAGATACCGTCGTTGGAAGGGGCTCACCGGAACAAAACGAGGAAAACAATAATAAAAGATCGAGAGAGCACCGCAAGAAATGGCGCAAGCGCTGCTCGAAATGCACAGAATAGGTGTCGAGGTCAATTCGGAATGTGTTTGACAGTGCTATATGTTAAGTTAATGTGGTTGTTATCCTGTGTCACAACTGTATGTCGAGTGAGTCAAAATGTTTGTTACGGGGATGTGATTGTACAATTGTTGTAATGAGAGAACTTTGTACATTTGTATTGTCTGGAATCTGTGATGGAGTGTTGTACTCATGCACATGTGGTTATATTTCATGTGTTGCGATATTGAATTACATTGTACAATTGTATTGAGTGATCTATTGTGAATGAGAAGTGTCATGAGCAATGGATTATGTTACAGTCTTTGAGAGTGTGGGGACTGTTCGCACTCATTTGTGTGGTTTTGAATATTATGAGATAATATTCTTAAAGTGGGGGCAGTGTCTCAAAACGAGCGCTCAAAAAGGGTGCACCGCCAAATTCTCGCGACAAAACGCCGGAATGACGCCACGAGGTCAACGATAAAAAAAGAAAACAAACATCCAAAGACTTCCTGGGCGCGCGTCTCCCTCCCTCGGAAGGGTAGGTTCGCCGACGAAACCTCCTCGCGTCGGCGGCCGAGCAAGCCCTGGAATTTTCTCGATGAAAAGGGGCGTGGTGATGCCGGGTTGAGTCATCCGTCGCGCACGGCCCCCGTATCGTCTCGCCCTTTCCCCCAGCCTTCGCTGCGTATCACGCCGACGAAATGATGAGAACTTTCTGGAATCTCGCGCGGAAGGTATTTAATCAAGCAGCCGAGATGGGAGATCAGGAGAAGAAGGAAGTTAACGCCAGCGTGCGTTGGGTATTCCGCCGCGTCTTTGGGTGAAGGTTTTGTCCTTAGTGACAAAGCAGGAGAAGAAGAAAGTATGCGCCAGAGGGCATAGGGTGTTCCGCCTTGTGGGCGAAGCCTTTTGTCTTCCGTGACAAAGGAGGAGAAGAGGATTTCCACCTGAGGGGTGACGACTCGAGCTACAGGCAAGAGTGTGCGTCTACCGCTATCGAGCGAAGACGCGTGGCAACAGTTGCGAGTGTGAAGCCGACGTGTTTCCGGCGAAGAAGTTTGAAGCTTGGAGAGCGGCCAAGTGAAGACGTGAGGTTTCCTGAAAGAGAAACTTCGGGGGCAGCGGAACGACAGAGGTTTCCTGGAAGAAAAACTTCGGGGGCAGCGGAACGACAACAACGCTGGACTTTGAGTGATTCTCGGAAGAGTATCATCCAGACTTTTGTTCCAAGAACTTTGGACTAAATAAGTTTTCTAACTCTTTAGTCTTTAAGTGTCTTGGTTGTTCAATGCATGCGACTGCATTGTAGTGCGTGTTGTTGTCTGTGTTCCTTGTTTCGATAGTGGCTGATTGTACTGTGTAGTACATTGTTTGATTGGTGACACATTGTATTCAACTATTGACGAGTGTGCATTCTTGTGTATCGTTTGGATCTGCCATAACTGAGAATATAATTTTGTTTTGTTTATCAACTCTCGGCTCTGACCTGTTCTTTGGGCCACAGCCGGCGTCCGCTGGCGCGCCAAATAGGACCACTTCTAATTTGTCCACAATTTCGTGGTGCGGTTCGGGGGACCGATACTTTGGCCCTTGGAATTAGCCCGGCGATCGCCTCCCTAATTAACGGGGCCTGTTACAGTCGCCGACGGCCAATTTTAGCGTTTATTGTGGCATCTAAGCCCTTAATAATGTGTCAGAAGGCACACAGTTGATACATTCGAACAGCTATGGTTGTTTCGTGAAGTGGTTAGACGTACCTATCATATTTCAGAAGGGCGCCTCATGGACGTATCTCACATAGGAACTATATGGCCCAAAGAATGAGCTAGCGTATGAATTAACTAGCGTACCACCATACGCGATTACTTCACGAGAGCTCCGCTCGCGGACATATAAACCTTCACACGAAATAGCAAATAAATTATCGCGCGAAACGAAACGTATGTGTGAGGTTCGTAAACGATGCACGCACCCAGCGACTAGAAAGCATGCATTGCTGCATATCCTTGCATCGCGAGTCCCCCGGCTGATCGGAACACGTACAAAAGCCACACAGAGCAATTCGCTCTGAAATATACGAACACGCAACATAATCCAGCGGAGAGTACCAATCTTAATTTGAGTTGCTGCAGTCCAGTTTTGTTAATTCAAAACAGCAATGCGAAATCTCTGATGTTCTGTAATCACAATTTCGAGCGTCTTTCCGCGTACGTACAATCTAAGCGCACAAAGAAGTACCACGAACTCAAAGCAGTTGGTGCATAACAAGCAGAACACGTAACCATGTATTGTGGACAAAAAAAAGCCCCCCAGAAGCGTCAATCACACCTGAGTGAGAGATCGTGCGATCTTGAACACAACTGCGACTTGTAGCAGAGGACGCAACAACCACTCACGGCAATGAACCACGACATCATTCTTGATTGAAAAGTATTTCACAGCAGGGCGCGCACGGAAGGACAAGTTCGTATCTGTCAAAACAGATGCGCTGCGCCCCAAGGAGTCCGCGCCTCCAGAGCAAAGATGGCAGTCGCAAGTGATTGTAAACAAACGAACACTGCGAGCGGTCCCACGTGACGGCGTCTGGCCAATGCCGACGCGGCGCCGGCCTCAGAGAGGTGAGAAGGAAGAGAGGATGCGTTTGAATAACAACTATAGTGAACTAGCTATCTAGTTCACTGTATAACCGCGTACGTGCCGTTGTCAGACAGGAAGGAGACGCGGCGCCAGGAGGCGCTTTGTCTTAGTTTCACAGTTCAGTACAGACTGGCACGGTGGACAGACGTGTTTTTTGAGCGCTACCGATCGACTGCGCAGATAAGTGGTTTTTCATGTTTCAAGCTTGCCTTTATAATTATTAAGGCAGCAGTTAAAACCTTTGCAGCACTTATTACATTGAACGGCTTTTTCGGGAGTCAGTCACCAAGTATTTACTAGTTTGTGTGTGTTTGTTTCATTGTTTTTTTTCTCTTGCCACGCTGTGGGGGACGTGCAAGTACATTGAACTTGCAAATTTTTGTAGTAGAGCTTAGACTTTCTCTTTTTTGTAGTGCAGGGTTTGTCGTACACCGTGTTATGTAATTATCGAGTGGGACAATTCATAAGGACAATTGGTGTCAGAAAGACATGGTTAAAAAGGCTGTAATGTGTTCAAGATGCAGTGTGGCTTTGAAGATGGACTCAAGTGCAGAATCGAATGGAGAGGAAGCTAACACCAAGTGTAGGCAATGTGAGGTCGAGGAAAAAATGGAGAAAATGATGGTTGCCCAGAGTGAACTGCTGATGAGCATCACCGAGCTGGAGACTGCGTTGGCGACAGAGCAAGAGAAAACGAGGGCTATGGGAGAAAGGCTGGAGTTCGCCGAGGAGGCACTAGCAAAGGTGAACAAAGGAGCGGCCGACGGAGAGAACAGTAGGGCATCGGCAACCAGAACGGCGGAGAAGAAAGAGCAAGCAAGTTTGAAAAAAAAAAAAAAACAGGTTCAGTCAGTTCGATGGTCGTAAGACCCAGCTTCAGCGGTGGGGCTGGGAAAGGACAAAGCAGCCGGCGTCACAGGTGCAAGTAGCCCCCCCCGGTGCAGAATGCTCCAGCTGAAAAGTAAAAGCACGTGATAATCACCGGGGACTCGGAAGTTAAATCGATGCGCAGAAGCAATCAAAGAGACGGTAAGAGGTGACAAGAGTGTTGCAGTAGGGACGTTCCCAGGTCGCAAGCTAGAATTAGTCATGAGGCAATCGAGCGCAAAGCTCAAAACTACAGCTCATGGACGAAACCTTGTGATAATTTCAGGTGGTTTAAACGAAGTCTTAAATGAAGATACCGCAGCACTAGCGACTACACTGGCGAAAGGGGTCGATGACACGTGCGCCACTTCTCCTCAGGTACAGGTGGTGATATGCACGATACCGGAGGTAACGGTGCGTGACGGCAACCTGCAAAGAGCGATTGTCAACGCAAACCAAGAGATATGACGAATGAGTCGAGAGAAAGGCTTTGAGGTGGTGGAAATAAACAGAAAGGTGCATAGGTGGGGTGGTTTTCAACAAGACAGAATTCACTTCGATGGGCAGCTAGGTCATGAGGTGGGTTGGCGACTTGCAGTATGCACAGTAGCTTTTTTTAGAGGAACGCGGGCCCTACGGGGTCCAGGATAGCTAGTAACAAGGAAAACAACCAGGGAGACTTTTTGACAGGTAGTATGGACAGATACGATTCTAAAGTGGCACCAATATCTAAGACAGGTAGAGGCCGGGGCAGAAATAGACGTAGACACAAGGGCCGAACCAATTCAGACGTAGGGTATATAACATGCAGAGTGGCAGGAACAGGCTGAAGTGGGAAGAGATGAAAGGACAGCTAAGGGAGGAGAGGCCGATGGTATACGGTTTTGTAGAAACACATCTTAGGGACATAGAACAACCTCCTAAGAATCCGGACTACGCGTGGGAATATTGTAATAGAACAGAAAACAGCAGAAAGGGGGGTGGTATTGGGGCATTTATTCATAAAAGTACAGACTGGCAAAGGGTCAAGCAGGAGTGCAAGGATCATTTATGGCTAAAAGGGAAAGTGGCAGGGCAAATGACACTCCTTAGTTTGGTGTACTTGTGGACGGGAGCAAAGGCCAGAGAGGAAAACCAGGCAATAATGGAGTGTATATCAAAGGACATTGAGGAATTAGGAAGAGAGTGCGAGATAATTTTACAAAGGGATATGAATGCGCACACAGAAGATATAGATGGGTATACCGACCCAACAGGCAAAACGATCATGGATATGTGTGGAAGGCATGATTTGATGATTTGCAACAGTACTAAGAAGTGTGAAGGGCAAATAACATGGGAGATAGGAAGGCTGCAGTCGACGACAGATTACACACTGATGTCACATAGGATATGTATGATAGGTTCAGGGGAATGCACATAGATAAATGTGGGTCCAGAAGTCTGGGTAGTGATCACAAATGTATCAAGCTAAGTTTTGGCAGAGCAGTGAAAGTGGGAAGGAGACAAGATGAGCAACTACAGGAAAATTTTTATCCAAAAAGGCAAATAGAAATAGCTACTAAAAAAATTGAGAAAGTAACCACTGAGGACAATAACAGTGTGGACATACACAAATATAATTAGACTGTTTGAGCTAGAGCTTGCTAAGGCACGTGACAAGTCACCCCAGAAAAGACGACACAAACCCAAGAGTTTTTGGGATTAGGAAGGTAAGAGAGTCATAGCAAAACGTCAGGAAGCCTCTAGAAAACACGGGCATGCTAACCAGCGGGGTGAACAGACAGATGATGTTGAAGAAAATGGGAAATTTTTCTAAGCTGTAGAAAGGAAGCATCCATTCTGATCGATGAAAAGATGAGAAGGGTGCGCAGTGGCTGGCAGAAGTACATAAAAAGGATAGGAAGGCAGCGGCGAGATTTTAGAACCATCTAAATTCATAAAAAATGACCCGAGCCTAGAGCAGAGGTTTATAACTACAGCTCAAGGTGCTAGGATAGAAGGGGATGAAGCTATTGATATATAAGAACAAGGGTGACAAAAAAATTTCAACAAAGAAGTGCCTTATGCACCACAATAGATAAGGATGAATCAAGTGGTGCAATTGTTCCATTTTCACAACTAGAGTGAGAAAGGGCTGAGAAGAGGGTTCCTAGTAGTACATCAACGGGCCCAGATGGTTTCCAATTATGCTGACAAAGACATTGGGTCCAAAGTCTAGGCAGACTTTGAGAGAGGCAGTGAGCAAAGTAATAATCGATGGTGAAGTTCCCGATGATTGAAAACTTAGCAGGATAAGCCAGATCTATAAAGGAAAGGTGAACAAAGCTGACATAAACAACTGCCGTCCTATAGCGGTGACATCAGCGGTCTACAGGCTGGCGATGCAGATTATAAAGGAAAGACTGCAGGCATGGATAGATGATAAGGGGGTGCTGGGGGAACTGCAGAATGGGTTTCGGAAACACAGGAGGTTGGAAGACAATCTGTTCTCACTGGCGCAGTGCATAGAAATAGCAGAAAATGAACACAGCCCCTGTGGCTAGCATTTTTGGACATTAAGGGAGCATACGATAGCGTGGTCCAAGAGGACCTGTGGGGAATACTGGACACACTAGGTGTGGAAGATGGAGTCAGTTATCTTTCAAATGATATCCATAAAGGTAACGGGGTAATTATAAAGTGGGAAAAAACAGGTATACTAGCCCACAGACGTAAAACAGGAACTTATGCAGGGGTGTCCTTTGTCACCCTTGTTACTCATGATGTGCCTACAAGGACTGGACACCAAATTAGAGGGAAGTGAACTGGGCTTCAACCTCTCTTTCGTCAAACAAGGAAAACTCATTGAACAGGCACTACCAGCATCGATGTACGCAGATGATATAGTGCTAATGGCCGGCAACAAGGAAGATTTGCAGAGATTGGTGGACATTTGCGGTAATGAGGGAGATAGGTTAGATTTCAGATTCAGTAAGGAAAAAATCAGCAGTCATAATTTTTAATGACAATGAAGGTAGCGAGCTTTGAATACAGGAGGTCACGCTAGAGAAAACAGATAAATACAAATATCTGGGCGTATGGATAAGCAATGGGGCCGAGTACCTAAGGGAACATGAAACATACGTGACGACTAAAGGTAACAGGAATGCAGCGGTAATGAAAAACAGGGCACTGTGGAATTACAATAGGTATGATGCTGTGAGAGTATTATCGAAAGGGGTCATGGTTCCAGATCTGATTTTCGGCAATGCGGTCGTGTGCATGAGATCAGAAGTTCATGGAAGATTAGAAATTAAGCAATGTGGTATAGGTATAGCAGCAAGATAAAATTTGAGAAGCGATTGATAGAAATGGGGAAGGAGCGTTGGGCTGGGAAGGTTTTCAGCTACTTGTACATGAAGAATGTCGATACAAAATGAAGGAAGCGAACCAGAAAATTGACGGGTAAATGAAGAAGTCCGCACTAGAGATCTACAATAATACTCGGGGTAGTTCTCTACTGTTTGAGGGAGGACGGGAGTAGTATTGCGAACCAAGACATATCGGGCCAAATACGAAGGGGGTAGACACGGTATGCAGCACGTTTGGAGGAGGAGGAGGAGGCCAGCCAGCCAGCCAGCCAGGAAGGAGAGAGCGAGTGCAGGGACAGCGAGCGACGGAAGATGAGATAGGAAAGATGGACATGGTCCCAGGAGTCCGAGGACGGGGCACTACTCGGCGAAAGCTCTTGTCCGCATCAGCAGATGGCGTAGGGCGAGTCTGGTCGGCCAGAGCTGTGCTGTCCTCGGAGATCGGCGTAAAGAGATAACGTAGGGCGAGCCCAGTCGGCCAGAGCTGCGCTGACGTCGGAGATCGCGAGGGACACAACCGGTCGGCACGAAATCCAGCGAGGGGAGTGAAAAAGCGGACTGCAAGGTCTCTGGGTCCAATCAGTTTCTCGTTTCTTTTTGCCCATTAGCAGCGATTGGCACGTTACAGGGTAAAAACATCAGTCTATATCACTGCGTGCTTTGCGCCTTCCCAGGTTTCTCTCCTGCGCGATACCGCAATGAGCAGCAGTGTCAACGCCACGGGCAGTGTTACTACCCGCATAAGCTCTGAATAAAACTTTTAGAGAGCTTGTGTTCTCGCCAAGCGAACAATCTCCCAGCTGCCTCGCATCCACACATGGTTCCTTTTAGCGGAATATGGAGAAACTTTCTTTTTATTTTCCGGTTTGGCTGGCGCACCATAGAACGAATATTCGTGATTAAGCCATTTCTTCAAAAAAAAAATATACGCAGTGTAAGCCACAGACGGACTAGCGCGCGAGCTTCCATGCCACCTTCGGCGCGCCAGCTGTGCGTGTCACATCACAGCTCCTCGCGCTTGCGCCAAACTGCTCGCGAAACCACGCGACATAAGCCACGCAAAACTTCTGAACCTCAGCCAGTGCAGCGACAAAATAATCAACTCCAACGCTTATCATCTCGGTGCCGCAGAGCTACATCTTATCTGCCCAGAAGGGGCCAGCTCTACTGGGCTCCCCTTGACTTCAAGCCCTGCTTCTGCGAATTGCTGCGAGCTCAGACTTCATGCCCTTTGTGTGAATGCCGCTTAATCACTGCGAGGGAAGCGAATCGTTTTTAAGCGGCACGTTATGGAGGACTGCAACCCTGACAGCCAAGCAGAGTGTCAAATGAATACTTCGTCATACGTGTGAAGGCCACCACCAATACTGAACCGACAGAAACTGTCTAGCCGTACATTGATGAAATCAATCTACAACTTTTTCGTTGGAATTCTCGCACAGCTTTGTTACTTCCAAAGTTCGTTAATTTAGTCTGAGAAGCAAGCAGGACATTAAAAAGCATTGCGATGTACTCCATGCAATAGTCTGCAACGTACATTTTTTGGCGTCATCCTAAAATGCTGCGACACATTTACTCTCGCTAGAGTTAGCTGGGCTGCCATATACTTAACTGTGTGTGAATAAAGCCGCATTAACTATCGAGAAGGAAAAATCGAGATAGTCTGTTCCAACGCTTTATTTGACCTTAAACATGTATCACACATGACAAAGAACAAGGGCCTGCAGGAATTTGAGTAGACATGTGCATCTTTTCAACTATGTAGACTACTATAGACGAAATACTTACCTCGTGCAGGATGAGACAGCAGTTCTGGTTGAGTATTCGAAACACGTATTGTGCTTATCTTCCTACGCCCCCGCCCCCCTCCACCCTCTCACTAATATAGATGGAGGTCGAAGTTGCAGTCGAGGGTTTACTTGGTGGAGTCTCGCATGTCTTATGCTTGGGGTGTTCCACTCCAGCAGACACACACTACATGCCAGGTGACGAAGTTGCCCTGGAGCATCTGTCCTTGACAAAGGAATCGGAAGGTTTCGCTCTTCTTAGTGGGAAGCGCGAGCTGGGTGTCTGCGGAATCATTGCCACTGATCTCACAATGACCAGGTAGCCACTGAAAATTGACCTCCGGGCCTGTTTCGGTGACTTGAAGAAGCTTGAGAACCTCGTACGTTACGTGTTCGTGGCAACCTCGTCGAAGGACTGACTGCATGCTCTGTAAGGCCATTTTCGAGTCGGAAAACACAGCCCATTTACTCGGTTTCTGGGAAGTGATGTACTCTAGGACGCCACGCAAAGCCGCAAGTTCTGCGACCGTAGACGTAGCGACAGTTCGATTCGCAGAACGATTCCTTTAGCTGGTATAACCACCGCACCACCAGAACTAGACGCTGTTGTTGAACCATCGGTATATATGTGCACGTGGTTATTATACATTTAAGCCAGCAGGTGCAGGCTCAAGCCGTCGACGTGAAGATTTGCTTCTTTGTTGGCTTTGGTTGAGGCTTGCCTTCACAAAAGCATATACAACCTTTACTGGATTGACCGACAGTGCGGAATGTGACGTCTGCAGCACCGAAAACATCGACTATCTGCTATGCCATTGCCCTCGATGTGCCTTTGTGAGGGAAAAGATTTCCGACGCATTGCGACAATTGGGTGATCGGCCACTATCTGTGCAGATGCTGCTGGAGCACCGTGCTAGTCTTCTGCCGGCTCAAAAGGCAGTCAAAGCCGTCTTGCATTTTTTGAGGAATACCGGCCTATGTGAACACCTTTAACTTTTGTGTAGTCCACCACTGTGCAAATACTTTTTTTCCTAAACCTATTCACGAATAGAACAGTCTTCCAAAAAACATTGTGACCGCCCCTTCCACAGCGTTTCCTTCCCTTTTAAAGGAGTATGTGGTCACACAATGATATTGTATGCTGCGATTTAGGTATTTTTGATTTGTTTTCATTTTTTGAGTGCCGTGCAATTCAACTTGTCCCCACTGATTTAAATGTACTTTGAATTTGTAAACCCCCCCCCCCCCCAACAATGCCCCCAGAGGGCGCTGTAGGTATAAGTATAAATAAATAAATAAAATAGGCATCAGCCCATTGACTGACAGTTTTGTCCCTTTCTTTTCTTTCCTCTCTCATCTTTACCCCTTCCGATTCCCCCAGCGTAGGGCAGCACACCGGGCATGTGCCTGGTTAACCTCCCTGCTTTCTCTCTTATTCTTCTTGTCCATCCTTCCTTCCTACACCTCCAGGAGGAGGATTTAGGCTCCGGACCATGAACAATGTACAAGGACAGCAGCGAACGCAGCTATGCTACTGCGAAGTGAAAACCACCACCGAATATGAAAGCTTGCGGCGATTTCAGGCATGGGCAGCCAACGTTGAAATCCATGCACATCACCCCACCTTCAAGCCCAGAAGACCTTGGTCCGGAGAGCAAGGCTGGCGGCTTCAACCAATGGAATCTCCGAACTAGGTACACCACTCGGCATGTAGGGCCACACACATCTCATTGATGTAATGGACACCACCCAATAATTAATTTTAGGGTTGTAAAATCCAAGCCCATGGTACACACACCAGCCATAGTGAAGAACGTCTGCTATAAGCCAGCTTTTAGACGCGGAGCACTTTATAGGTGCATGGGTTGTCATTGCTTGGCATCAAAATACTACACAGGAATCATGCGGGAAACAGGAAGAGATCAAAAGGGGAAAAAATAGGAGGAAAAATCAACTGAAATAAGAAAAAGAAAAAACTGGAACAGCGAAAAAAAAATAAAGTAGGAAAAAAGACAACCAAAGAGAAGTTAAGGCCATGCAGCTGTGCACTCCCTTCAGGCTCAGCACTACAAGTGCTGAGCTGCCCTATTTTTTACCATGTTGCTGTTCTCCCCTCTGCCGCTGGAAACACTTTGCCAAGACACTGAAATTTCCAAGGTTGATTTGTGCATCTGCCCTACCTTAAGGTGTTCGCCGGTTGTGCATATCATCCATCTTTGTGTTTATTTCTCGCATTTCCAGCACATAGGGCGGTTCTTAAAAGCCACCAACAATTCTCAACCACTGGGCGAGAAGCTCCGAGCACGACTTCAGGCTTGCAGATGCCCAATTAGAAGGCGTTAGACAGCTCGGAAACTTGCTTCTGCCGAAGCGGCTACCGTTGATTTGTGAAACCTGTCAAAGCAAAGGCACACAGAAGCAAAGGCACACAGCAAGCACTATATGTTTTAACATTAACCATATTAAAATGGTATCCTGCCATTAGTAAGATGGTGGCTACTTGAATTCACTTTCAAGGTATATTCTCTACTTCAACAATTTTCTTAGTTCTCCTCGGACAGCTTAGGACGACTGGAAAGTAAAATGAATTTACGCTTCTATGTACACATTACTTTACTCAATTTACATTATATGGACCAACGCTTACGTAACATACGGTTACCCACCAAGAGCGTCAAACGCTCATCGTGGTCCACTTCGTGGAGATGTGCGGATTTTTTTAGCCCTTGTCTAGACAGTTCACGTCTCTGCAAGAAAACTGGAAAATTGCTCAAGCTTCAGCTTTAGAAGTGGTACGAGACAGCGTCAACGCCAATGACCAGCAGCGGAATTTCTGCGACACAGGCCTCACGCCAACTAGGACATAACGTGTGTAAACGCTAGTTTCCAGTTTTTGTCGCCAGTTCCAGGATCCGAGACATCCCTACAGCAACGGACGCCCTCCTCCTCTTTCCCTGGTCCACCTTTGTTGGAACGAACAGACGCATTCCCAAACGATGATTGCACCACTACTCATTGTCATTAGTTTTCAACATCAGCTCAAGTGGCAACATTAAACAGCACTGGATCGCGGGCACTCTTTGGCTTCTCATTTATTCAGGTGGAACACAAGCCCCTCACATTTTTGTGCCTGCTCACTGCCGTTTCGGTAGGGTGTCGACACAACAACCGAAAACGAATTTTTCGCTGAAAGTCTATGCTTCCAGCACCGGAAATGGATGTTTCGCCACAATCTCTTTAAATGCTAACTGAAATATTGTCAGCAACGAGTGCTGTCAAATCCAGAAGGGCATCGCCATTGCCTGCTACGATGATGTAGACCAAGCCGGGGATTGTTCTGCCTTGCAACCGGTCGACGTGACTGTCTCTGCCTCGACGAATTAGTCAGTGGACATGTGCTCTATGCTGCGGCCCTCTGATAGGATGCGCCTGCTTGAACCGATACGCCAATTCAAAGACTGCTTTTTGTGCAAGTCAAAGGTCCAGCAAACACCATTGACCGAGCACCGCATCATTACTGAAGACAACACGCTGACCGATTCGGTAGAATCCCTATCGTGTGGCTCCAAAAGAAAGCGAGGAGATTCAGAAGCAAGTACAGAAGATGCTCGAAGATGATGTCATACAACCTTTGCTAAGTCCTTGGACGTCTCCCGTGGTTCTGGTCAAGAAAAAAAAAATGGCAGCTTGCACTTTTGCATGGATTACCGCAAGTTGAACAAAGTCACAAAGAAAGATGTCTGTCCACTGCCTCGCATAGATGATTCGCTTGATAGGCTGCGCCATGCGCACTATTTCTCATCAGGGGATCTACAAAGTGGCTATTGGCAAATATAAGTCAATGAGCGAGATCTTGAAACAAAAAAAAACGGCCTTTGTGCGCCTGATGGCCTTTACGAATTTAAGGTGCTTCCTTTTGGGTTGTGCTCGCAGCAGCCACTTTTCAGCATCTCATGGACACCATGCTATCAGGCCTGAAGTGGCAAACATGCTTGGTCTACCCGGACAATGTTATTGCATTCTTGGCAACATTCGAGGAACATCTCAGCCGTTTAATCACCGTCCTCCACGCCATACGTTCGGCCGGCCTTACTTTAAACCGGAAAAATGTCATTTTGGTTTCATTAAACTCAGCTCTAGGCCACGTCGTCAGTCACAAGGGCGTTCGACCTGACCCAGCCAAAATAGGACGCATGTAGCGCGATTCCCTGCACCACACGACAATAAGACCGAGAGGCGCTTCTTATGACTATGCTCCTATTACTGACGATTTATCGTACTTTTTGTCTATCGCGGCACCATTGACACGACTCACATGCGAGGACGTCCCCTTTCTTTGGGGTGAACATGAACAAATGGCATTCAATGAACTACGGCAACGCCTGCAAACACCTCCCTGTCCTTGTGTACTTTGACCAGGAAGTCCCTAAAGCTTCACACTGATGCTAGCAATGTAGGTCTGGGTGCCGTTCTGGCGCAGTAGCAAGACGGTTGTGAAAAAGTAATAGCCTATATGAGCAGAACTCTCTCCCTGAGAACTACTGAGGAGTGCCGCGCTGTGGGTGTGGTATGGTCATAAAGTTTTGTCCGGATTTGTATGGTCACTCATTCAAGGTTGTTAGCGACCATCACTCTCTCTGCTAGCTCACCAACCTTAAAGATCCAGTCGTTTGGCGCGCTGGAGTCTAAGGCTTCAAGAGTTCGACATGACCATCGTCTATAAATCTGGGGAGAGGCACACCGACGCCGGCTGTCTCTGACGGTCACCAGTCGAGCCTTTCGCTCCTGACGACGAAAACATTGGAGTTGACAACACGGCCACTATTGCACAAGAGCAGCACAGTAGCCCCGAGCTGTTACCACTCATTGATTATTTAGGAGGACGACGTAAAGATGTGCCACAGTTATTTGCTAGAGGACTGCCATCTTTTTGCTTATGGAATGATATTTTCTATAAGAAAAACTTATCTCCAAACGGCAACACACTTGGTCATCGTGCCTACATCCCTTCGAAAAGAAATTAAGGATGCGTGCCATGATGAAGCCACTTCTGGTCCCCTAGGCTACACCCGAACATTGTGCTGACTGCGGTGCAAGTACTGCTGGCCAAAGCTATCTGCTGCTGTTAAACATCACGTGCAAACTTGCACTGACTGCCCAAGATGCAAAGTGCCTCCCAGCAAGCCAGTCTGTCTTTTACATCCAGTCGAAACAACAGCAAAGCCGTTCGTCCACCACAGGGAACAGATGGATTAGTGTGGCCACTGATTACCTCTCTCGTTATGTAGAGACTAAAGCTATGCAGCGTGGCACAGCAGCAGAAACCGCTCAGTTCTTCATCGAAAACATCGTCCTTCGGCATGGCACTCCAGAAGCAGCGATCACAGACAGGGAACCTGGCTTCACCGCAGAGCTTTTGGAGTCGGTTCTCAGACTCAGCTCACCGGAGAACAACTGCATACTGTCCGCAGACAAACGGAATGACGAAGCCTGAAGTCATGACAACGTTGGACGCTATGTTGCCGCATGAGTGTGACGACATTCATGTAGACACTAAAGAATTCACTCAGTGCGCCAAGGAAGCTAGACAGCTCGCGTGCGCATCTGTCATCAGCAGCACCAAGATGCACAACAGTACAACCCCCGACACAAGTTCATTAGCTACACACCAAGCGACAAGGTCTAGGTTTCCGATTCCGATACGTTCACATGGACTGTCTGAAGAACTGCTAAGACGGTAATTTGGCCCCTACAGGGTCATGCGTTGCCTGAACGAGTTGAACTACGAGGTTGTTCCCAACAGTGATTATACTTCCAAGCGCCGAAAGCATTTATCAGATGTGGTGCCCGTAGAGCGTATGAAACTGTATTTAGCTAGTTAGCTCCCGGTTACCGTGTTGGTGCAACCACTCAATACGCCTGGTAGGAGTGCCTAAGTTGTGCATTGGGACAATGCCTCTTTTGGAGAGAAGCAAGTGTCGCGTGTTAGCGGCAAGAAAGACGATGGTACCTACTTTTGCATGGGCTAAGAATTACTATTGAAGATACGAAGAGCTCGCTTACACGTTCTAATAAACAAGAGACCGACCTGCTTATAGTATCTCGATTTCTGGGGCAAGACCTCTGCTTTGACATCGTGACAATATTACATGCCCAGCTTTGCCGCTCCGAGTATTCATTAACCAGTTCAGTGTTTTCGTCTATGTATACTTACAGCTCATTGTTTGCTTGAAGTGCAATGATATTAAATAGCAAAGCAATGGTATACAATGCAGCACCTTAATAATAGGCACTAATTTGTGCAAATGTGTTTAGTTGCCGCTCCCCAATATGAGTCGTGCCTAAGTGCTCTTGAAATTTGAAGCACTGATTGTACTATCTTCAAACCACCGACTCCTGCTGAACTGTCTATTGCTATTGGCACCTTTCTGGAGTAGCCATCTATAAATAGGTACAAAAAGTCAGGCATGTGCTGACAGCACAAGATGAAGCCCAGGCAGTTGCAAATATCCATCAGAAACGTTAAACTTTGTTACGAAACATCACTCAAGCTAACTTAAATGATGTTCACACCACTTGCTGTTCTGTTAAATTGTGCCTTCTGTTGCATGCACACACATGCGTGCATTGTCGGTAAGACAAAGACATGTTTTCTATAAAACGATACGCAGCATCGTTTGAAGCAGTGCACGTGTGCATACACAATCGCAAGAGCTTCCGGAATGGAGTGATTTGCGGTGACAATACCAACATGTTTTGAGACCTTACCACTAGGGCGCATGCACTGTTTCAGTAAACAAGGAGGACTGCGACCTCCTATGGTTATTCACCACACACTTTGGCCCTTGAACATTGTAGTTATTGCTTTTCGCCCCACAGAGGTGTGGTCAATGAAGAATGGAATCGACCCCGCAACCATGTGCTTAGCATTACGCCGTGGCCCCTGAGGTTGCTGAGAAGGTTTAATAAAAAAGGAGGTGCGGTTGTCGCCCTGGCTAACCTCAACTTGAAATTTCTGCTCGGAGTTGTGCGTTAACGTGCCTTCGGAAAAGAGTGGACAAGAAATGACCCTGCTTGTTGGATTCTAGATGTCCAGGCCACACACACCAACCAAAGGCATCTTGCATTCGTCCACATCACACACACATACACGCACAACAAAAGGGCTGTCCGATATAGAAACGGCTTTTATTTGTTTCCTGTTTGCCGCAACACACATCATACACAACATGCATCACACACGCACTCCACCCACAGCAATGATTAACTAAAGGCAATACGCATCTCTGTTTTTTCTTCTTTTGTGCACACTCACTTTACACCAAGACCATCGAGAGCAAGAAAAAGGGAGAGAAAAAAAAGCACACACACACGCACTCCTACTACAAAGAGAAACAGGCTGCATCACTGCTGCTCTTGTTCTACATGCTTACTGGCAAGTATACACACTGTGAAGGCAAGAGTACCTCTAGGAATGTACAGAGCTCCTCAAGCTTGGGTGTTTAAACACTGGTCAGGCAATGGCATCATTAACCGTAGCAGCCTCTCGCAGAGAAACGATGGTGCATTATAGTGACCGTGTATCGGCCCTCCCAAAATAACAAAGGTATCATTAAATACATCATCCGCCTTGTGTCAGGCTTAGTCATAATGATAATGCATTATAGCAGCGCATCCAGCAGGATCCGTCATGCTGCGGTTATTGCCGATGTCTAATACAAAAAGCCCAGTTGTTTGAAGAGCACTACTTTACATGAGTTCGAGCGCAATCACGAATGTGTCTGTCTTGGTGCAACGAATGAAATCGAACAGCAGAATCCCAAATGGGTGAGGAAAAAAATAGCAAAAGAGGGCGCTACTCTGACCAATGTGGCTAGCAATTTCCCAGGCTCGTTTCACACAGCAAGGCCAGCCAGATTTGCACTTTCAAGTAATACAAATGTCACACTGTCCAGAGAGTCTGGTTTAGGACTAGGTACGTTGGGCACTCGCGCTCTCGTTCGCAAAAAAAAAAAAAAAAAAAAGCATGTTCACTGGACAAACAAAGCATTTACAGTTATTCTCGCCTGGACTATGACCACCACAAAACACCATCACATTAGCCACGAGGCACTATAAAAGAAAAAAAAAAGTTTCGAAGGTGGTCAACACGTTTTTCTCCTCAAACACTCATTCATTTCATTGTGCTCCTCTCGCATTCAATCAACATTTCTTGAGCATACCTACACACGAATCTTTCACTTCGCATGTCCAAATTTACATCACCTAAATGGGGAGCGTCGGGAAATTGCCAGCCAGCCACGCCAGCCAACGCAATGCGAAACTTGCCACGAGTCATTTTGTGCTAAAAGCGCCACAGCTCATTGGATAAAGTTAATCAAACCACGTGCACACACCTCTCTTTAAAAAGGAAGTTACAAAACAGAACCCCAAGAAGGAAGTCTACTATAACGATATAAACAGCGTCACCACAATAAAGTTTTTTTTTCCTCTCCAACTGCACACAGCACACACAGTCTACACACCCGTCAATTTACTCTCAAAGATGCAACTGTCATTTCTGTGAAGTGTGCTGGTTTTTCCAAACAACGGATATCATCAGGCACACTAAAGAGCATTAAAAAATATATATAGGGGAGAAGAAGGATGACAAAAAGAAAAAGATTACAATCGCCATGTTATGTACCCATCCACAAGAGGGTGCACCACTCATTTAAAAAAGTCATGGTAAGAAACAAACAATAGCAGAAGAGGGCAACCACATCAAACACCCAACTCCACTAAAGACAGCTAACTGACGATGACGACCCAATCGAAGCATGTTTGGGTTCTCACGTTAAAACGGCCGGGTGTTGGAAGCAAGGGGTGGGGACTACCAGCTGAGCTGTGCCAGCTACAATGAGTGTGCATCAGTTGCTGAGGCCTCGGCTGTTGCAATGTTCTGCAGACGACCAAGGTATTGTAGATCAAAATTCCGTATATTCAGATACTTGTCCGCTGATAACAGCGAAGGTTCCGTATTTTAATGCTGATTTGCAGATAACAACCTAGGCTCTATATACCACGATTTAGGGAAATTTTTTAACGCAGATGACGACCAAGGTTCCTTAGATCAATATTTTGTAGCCAACAGCAATTCCGATTTAGTTACATGCCAGTGCCAGAAGGATTAACTTTCTTAAACATCAAAAACATGTTTTTGAGACCTATTGAGACTGGCAATCAGGCTAACATAGATGCCTATGTGTCCCTGCCATCAAGTACAAGCTGTGACAGGTACAGTCTCTCGCATTGCGTGCAAACCTATTCGGAACTTTGTTTTTGATACAATTTTGTTGAAAATCCAGCCACAGGTACACCAGTTGACACTATGTAGACAGCAGCTGGCATAGGCAAAACCGGTAGCCGCACCCTCTCTGTTCCATTCATCGAGACAATGGCTGATGGTGGTTTCTCCTGTGCAAAGCTGAGCTAGCTACTGCTACGTTAACAAACAGTATGGACTGCACAGGTGTACCGTTATGTACAAATGTCACATGCAGCAATCTCGAGAATACACCGTGTCACGCCTCTACCTTACAACCAACGACCTGATCGGAAGAATTCTGAGGCTCGTCGGCAGTATTGGACATGCATCTTGTTTGAGCGACCACAACGCACGACAATCTCTCGAGAATGGCAAAAAGCCATTTTTGTGTGAGATGAGATGTCATTAAGTGCAAATAGCGCTATCGCAGTTATGAATAAATTATGTTACATACATTCTTTTTTTCAAGATTGTGCGAGATGAACGATGCACAACTTTCAGGCGAGATGTCATTTGGCAGGGGCTGACATCCCAAAAAAAAAAGTGCCCTTTGCACTTTGACCTTGAGGACTTAATATCTGAAAAACCAAAAAAGACACAAATACTCCAGCCCGAGTCACTGAATCACTCAGGCCTAAAGCTCTGCAGATTCACACGGGGCTGTGAAATGGAATACTGCAATCGAAGCTATTTAATCAGAGAAATTTCACTTCTCTCAAGCCCAATGAAGCAGAAGGACTAACGGCATTTAAGTGGCCAACTTTGGCCTCACTTGTGGACACAGTGTCGACAGTATAACCGTGGAGAAAGTCTAGGTTAACGGTTTTGTTGCACTGCACCTCGAGAACACAACACACCTGGCACTGAAATTACCTTCTTTTTCTTTCTTTTCAAATTTGTAGGAATTCACCACGTGCAACTAATTTAAGCTTCCTCAGCATAGGAATGGGAAGCATTCAACGGCAATACAGTTTTAATGCCCCTTAAGAAAGGCGCAGATGTTATCGCAAATATCAGGGCAGCAGAATAGCCGCAAACATGTACAGGTACTTTGTATCAGAGGAGACTGCGGAGTACTGATAAAGAGGGGCATAAAAGCAAGCAGCATATATCCGCAATGCATTCCCCTTCGTAGGTGAAGCGCTTTCTTCTCTCAAGCATCAGCTTGCCTGGAAGCTCCGAAAATGCTTCTTTCATATCCTTTCCCATCCCAATTACAAAAAGAAAAAAATGCACCTGCGAGGCTCAAGCATTAATTATAGTAAGTGCGGCTTTGCAGCGGAGGTGCAACGAATGGACAAGAGGGTCAAACATTGTGCTCAGAGCCGTGCCTTGTCAGAGACAGTGCAACATAGATAGGAGGATTGAACACCGGCAAGAGAAACCAGCCCACACTCGAAAGCTGCTTGCGGTAGCCAAACTATCAACGACTTACAGCTGCCATGCACCCACTACTACAAGCAAGTTCCCTGCGAAGTGAATGGCATTTCCCCACAGCAGTGGCCAGCCAACTAGGCTTTGACACGAACACAAGTGCTGGGTAACAATGGCCAGGCGTTTCCCCATGCAATGGAGATGTGCAAATGGATTTACAATGAAGTGTGGTTGCCTTTCACCAGTACCGAAAGCATCCAACCAGATACAAACTCGCACTACGTTTCTTGCACATCCCAGCGGCAATTGTCAGAATGTCTGCCTTACAGTGCAGTGGCAACTAGGCGTATTATTTTTCCCCTGTCAAGTGTGCAAAAAAGAAGTAAATGACAGAGTAACCGGCACTATATGCTGCATTAACGGTACGAGCCAGCAGTGAAAGAAGTGCGAGCCGAACGCGTGCACGTGAAGGCTATGAAGGCGGTGGTGTCCGGAACAAATTAACAGAAGCTTTGGTCAGTCAAACAAACGAAGACTCTACGCGAGCAGCCCGCCAGGGAGAACATCAGGCTGCCACTGTTCCAGACACCGATAATCCCTAACCAATGTGCAGCAAAATCCTGCTGCATAATGTTAATTGAAAGTACTACTGGCCACAAAAAGTATCGACGCATTCTTGTCCCTGAAAGGAAGACGAGAGAGCTACCCGCTCGGCTAGATGGGGAAGCCAATAGCAATGAAACAAGTTCTTCACAAACCTATCTAAGCAAACGCCAGCTATCTCTACATAGCACACAGCAAGTTGTCTCACGAGTATAAACTCCCGTTTGGGATCGCAGATGGGCATAGGAAGCGAGAGAAAGCCCAGGAAAGACGAGTCACCTCGAGAGGAAGGCTGGCTCGCCACGTCACATACCGAAATTGCAGATGAAATGCAACCCCATGTGTGCCCACCATCAGAGGAGCAACACTAGCCCAGATGAAGACGCCCTGTAATTACTTCTTTGCACTCGAGAATGCACTCGTACTCGATTAATGCTCTGAAAATGCACTCACACAGTTGTGCATTGCAAAACAATTTGCTCGATTCAGCGTGCGATCATCTTAACTGAGGCTCTCACAATTGCTTGGGGCCTTACAGTGGCAGCTGTGCTATTCCAGAAAAGCATTTCTATGGGCTCGAAAAATGCAATGCAGCAACAACTTTGTGCGTGCAAGTCACTGTAGTTAACAAGAGGCTTGAATGCTCATGGTGCCTGTGGCTAAGTACTCATAGAAAATTCCTGGCAGCCCAGACAAGCACACGCAAAAATTCACTGTAAAAAAAGCATTCTGCCTTGACCCTTCACTCAAAGTTACTATCATCGTACCACACTTGTCCAAAAGAAAGAAGCTGTAATGTGTAAGGTAAGGGCTAATCCATGCCAAGCCTCAGATACCATGAGCAGTCGATGGCCCTCACATCTCCAGAATCCCACCTCATGCATGCGTCTATGCACAGAACAATTCGCTTTAGAAATATACAGGTTTATGTACAGCAGAAGAGAAAGAGACAGCAGTGGCAAGAGAGAGACTCCTCCAGACACGCACCATGCACGCTTTAAATACACGTGACATTCGCACGGGCTTTTGTCCTCGTAGGCCCACACACTTGTAATGCATCTGCCCAGAAGGAGGAGGGAGGCCGGCAGAGGCCCACGCGAACCACCAGACACACCCACACGCACAGGCCAGACATACCACACGACACCCGGACGGAGCTGCTGGCGGCCGCGCCACCTCCCTCCTCCTAACCCGCACCTCCAACACCAACACTCACTGCAGCCGACTCCTCCCGCCAGTACAAGCCAGTGTGTGATAAGGACTCTTCCAGTTACAATCTCCCTGGGGCGGCCGCACCGGTGCACTCGGGCAGCCACGAAAAACAGCAATCAAAAAATGCATTTCACTTTGATCGTACCAATTGTGCCAACATACTCACGTGGCACCCAGAAGCATATGTGGCTATGGTGGCGCCCTCTACAAGTCGCCACATTCTATGCCTCGAACCAATCGCGAGACCAATAAGATATGACAGGGGACGGCCCCAAGAGTACACCAGTGCCACCAGAGAGCGGGCAGACCAAACGGTCCCCCAGCGAGCACAGATGCTCAGGGGGAGACGGACATGCCGAAGCCCTGCTTGCCCTCGCGCTGGGGCCAGGGTCCACCTTGGCCCGCCCCGGCATCGGCAGAGCCGCCTGCCTGTCCGGCTCCTCCTTGTCCCATCCAGCCCAAGAAGGAGCCCGACCCGCCAGCACCTGAGTTAGGCGGTGGGGGTCCTCCGGGACCCTGGTCCCCCGCGCCCCCCTGGAACGACCCCCCGAAGAGCCCAAAGCCTGCCGCCTGCCCCAGGGCTGCTACAACGGCAGAACTGAGGGGCAGTGTTGCGGCGCCCAAGTTGAGCGCGCCCATGCCCAACGTGGGAGGAGTAGTGTTCACACCCTGCGGAGGCGTGGCTTGTGCCTGTGCAGCACCAAGGGGCCCCATGCCCAAGCTGCCACCTAAGAGGTTTGGCAAGTCTGCGCCGCGATGTGCTCCCCCGGCTGCCTGATGGCCCCAGCCACCATGGGGTGCCAGATGGTGCGCGCCCGGGAAGGGCCCCGGTGCCGCATATGCAGCACCCTGACCAGCGGACCGACCCACATCGAGAGGCCCACCCCTGTGGGCGGGGCCAGTCCCGGGTCCCCTCCCCCCAGCTCCCCCGCCTGCCCCTCCACCGCCGCCTGCGAGTGGTCCCAGAGCATGGTGGTGCGACGAAGGTGCCGCCTCGCTCTTCGGCACCGCGTTGCTGACATGAATGCTGGTGCCGCGAATGATGTGGTCCTCACCGCACAGTGATTGTGCCACGTCTGGGTCGACGAAGGTGACAAAAGCAAACGCACGGAATGGCTTGGGGATAAACACATCTGTCACCTCGCCATACTTGGAGAAGTAGTCACGTAGATCGTCAGAGCTCAGGTCCTCAGTGCAGCGGCCCACGAACACCTTGCGGCTGAGCTCCGATGCCTGGCCATCCTGCATACCAGAAATTGGTCATGTCACAATTGATATTTCAATTATCTGTACAAGACAATACCAAACACAAACTCAGATGCCACACGTCTTTGTAGATGAGTTAAAACTGCTGAGAAAATTTCCTAGCGCTTGGTGGGTCTTACCTCTTAATGCTCAATAAGGTGTCTGTGTAACAAACATTCATGGGAATTAATGCTAGCAAAGCTAAAACAAGGTGACACAGCCAGGTGGCATTATGCCGCCAACATTTAGCTTGTGCCTTGTGTGCCCAACGTGCTAACAGCACATTAGTGGTCAGGTAGGCTTCTGTGTGTGCAGCTCTGAGCAAAATGAGTAATACAGTGAAAGCTCGTTAATTCACACCTCATTAATTCGAAATTTTGGATAATTCGAAATGGTCGCCGCAGTCCGGTCCGCAGTGCATAGGAGACCATGTGTAAAACGATTCGTTAATTCGAACAGAAATTGCTGCCTCTACGGATAATTCGAAGCGCGCGCCGCTGAGCGTCATCATCGTCAAACACTAGTGGAAGCTTGTGGTGTACACGTATCCCGAAGGAGTACGGCCACCAGCGTGGGTCCGGTCTTAGCGAGCCGCAGGGCACGCGTTAACCGTCGCCGTGGCGGGAAACACGATACTGCTCAAGTCGCAACACTTTATTGTGGCAACACCAAACGCAGTACAGCCCGTTGCAAAAAAGGCGCGGCGGGAAAGCAAATAGGCTTATCCACGCCACGGGCACAAAGTACTACACAGGGTGCCACGAGCACGTCTCCGCGGTAAAGGTGATCCACGGAGACACCGGGACAAAGGGCCCGGTTGCTCGAGCGAGGGCAAAGGCGCTCGCGCTGGCTTCGAAGGGAGACGGGTCGGCGTAGCTAGGCCACGCACTAGGACACCGTACTGCCCTTCGGCCGTGAGTACGCAGCGGGGCAACAAAAGGTGAGCGTTCGCATCGGGCGCGAGGCGCCGTCAGCGAAGTCCGACGAGCCCCGACTGACGGGAGTCGACGGACGAAAAGATAGCGTGGCTCACCGTTTGCTGTCCCGGAGAGTATCTGACCGCCCCCGACGCAGCGCGCGAAAACCTCTCTTGGGAGTCCCCGCGCGCGGCGCCACCGTCAACATCCGCTACCGGGTGAGGGAGTTAAACGTCACTCCGCTCTCTCAGCGCGGCAGACAGCAACGGAGGGCAGACATGTCGGGACATGAGAACGGCAGAAAAGGCGGGAAAGCCCGCTTAAAGGCAGCGGGCCAGCCTCAATTCCCACATCCCCCTCTCCTAAATTTGCCCTTTACCGGTCTGCAAAAGGCAGCCGGGCGTCACCCATGCAGTTAAAATTACACTGCTATAAGCGACAGCTAACCTCAGTCCAGCCCTGCTACTGCTGCTAAAAAATGATTACAAGGAGAAACAAAACATAAATAACAAAATAAACACATGACACTATACAAATAACTGCAGAAGGGAGCACAGCAACGTGGCACTAGTGTTCGTGGTGCTGAAGGGGGATAGCGTCCAGTGCGCGGAGGGGCGGTAAAGGCGTGACAGTGTCCGCTGGGTGCGATGCCCGAGTGCGAGGTCAGAGGTACGGGACGGGGGGCTCACTGATGGCTCGTTGCTGGTCTTGATAAGCAGCGAGTCCGACGAACGCTGCCTCGGCTGTGCTTCGGAGGCCCCCGCATTTCTGGCTCGATGATGAAGCTGGAACGTTGCAGGAAGCCGGGCCTCTCCAGTGGTCAGGGAGGCTGAACCAAAATTGGCTGCGAGGCGCCCCGGCGTTGGCCGGCAGCATATAGCTGCTTTCAGCTGGCCTCGCGCAGGAGCCATGGTGGTAAAGGCAGCGTGGCTTCTTCGGCGACGGCCGAGAGCAGAGCACAGCCAGACAGTCTGACGTCAGTGGGTCAACGACCCCCAGCACCTCCAGCGTCCGCATCGATGGGGGGAAGCCATGACGCACTCTTCGCGGGCTCGCACCGAAGCGTCACGCACTTACACACGCACGGAAGCACGCACGCACACACACCGCCGACAGCTGCGCGAGCGTAGGCGCAAAGCGTCCTTCGTCTCTCTCTCTCCCGGCAAGCACCGACACACAAGGTCACACACAGCTCCCTTCGCGGTAGACGAAACGAATACGAAAAAAAAAAGTAAAAACAGAGCAAAACTACACTCAACATCTGGCGAAAAACATAAAACACAAATAACACTTAATATTAGACAAAAAGAAACAGAAAATACACATGAGCACTTGAAAAAAAAAAGAAACACTGGCAGCAGACACGGCGGGGTCAACTTCTTTACGAGAAAAGGCCGTAAAGAAGCTAACCGATACTGAGGCTAGACAGTAAACTGAGGGCCTTCGGTTGCGGAGAAGTCCGCCGTCCGGCGCGAAATCACAAAGGTGACCGCTTCCTCAGATTATACCGGTGCGGGGTCCGAATGCGGTCCGCCGCTCCGGGTGTGCCCGTTGCTTGCGCGAAGTGCCGCAGGGCACTGGCGCAAGCTCGTCAGACCATGACAAAGGGCTTCAGGTCTGCGATGTGGGCACGGCTGAGTTTTCCCAAAGGGGATCCTTCAGCTAGTACGCGCCACGGACGCTCACTGACAATCGGTTCATAAGACCGGGCGGCTTTCCAACCCTTGGCTCAACCGTTTGTCAGACGTGGCAGGCACGGAATAGCGATAAAAGCCACGCTTCGTGCCGGGCCAGGTCACAACATTGCTCAGTTTGCAAAAACTTTCGAGCCACTCAGGTGACCGGCCATGGGTTCGTCGTGAGAGGATCGCAACAGTGCGGCTCTCAGACTTTTGGGCATAACCACCTTAAACGGGTCTATGGACTCGTCGTCAGTGGCTATATAGTTCAGCAGGAGCCCGTCATGGTCCAGCAAAATGAATCCGCCGGGGACTCAGCGACACACGCTGTTTCAGCCCCCTAATAGCGCCCGCCGCAGAACAAGCAGCGTAACGGCGCGCCTCTCAAGACGGTTTAACGGCGCCCGCCGCAAAGCAAGCAGCGTATACGGCGCTCCGTCCCTCCGAGACTCGAAACGGATCACTCTGCTGAGCCTTCAGTAGCTCTTCGCTGCCGAAAGCAATTCCCATTCTCCCAAATGGGGGAGTCTGGTATCGCGCCCACTCAGGGCCGCAGCAACCGCCGCGTGAGTCGGCGTTACGGGTTCGCTCTCGGCCTCATGGCCTTCGGAAAGCTCCCCCGCTCGGCCGCTTCGCGGTGCGCCGCTTACCTGGTTAGCAGCCAAGGTTTGTCCGCATGGGGACTCACCCTTCACGCCGAATGGCGGCGAAGCTGCTGTTTCGCCCCCGACGCTTGCATGTGCTAAGGCACCGCGAGCGGCCGTCGCGCCGAAATCCAGGTTCTCGGCAGACAACAGGGGGCACGAGATAGCGCGTCAGCTACCACGTAGGAGTGTATTCACCACAAAAAGGGGTGACGACACAGGCGAGCGCCGAAGCGCGCCCGTCGATAGAGGCGGTGGCCTCTTGGTGCAACGCGGCATGCCACGAAGCAGACATAACGTTCGGGTAGGGCAAGAGGCCCATTCCGAAGCGACGCGCCATCTCCAAAGGGAGCGGCTAGGCGCCTCGTGTCGTCACCGCAATAGGGGGTGCCGACACGGACGGGTGCAGAAGGGTTCCCGTCAATAGAGGCAATGGCCTCCGTGTGCAACGCGGCATCCGCTAAAAGGGACAGCGGACAAGTCCCGCGAAGCAGCCATGTTGCGACGAGCCCGAATCGCGCAGGCGAACTGACTCGCTAAGAGCAGTCAAAAGCTAGAGCTTTTGATACCGCGTTGGGCGCCAGTGTGGTGTACACGTATCCCGAAGGAGTACGGCCACCAGCGTGGGTCCGGTCTTAGCGAGCCGCAGGGCACGCGTTAACCGTCGCCGTGGCGGGAAACACGATACTGCTCAAGTCGCAACACTTTATTGTGGCAACACCAAACGCAGTACAGCCCGTTGCAAAAAAGGCGCGGCGGGAAAGCAAATAGGCTTATCCACGCCACGGGCACAAAGTACTACACAGGGTGCCACGAGCACGTCTCCGCGGTAAAGGTGATCCACGGAGACACCGGGACAAAGGGCCCGGTTGCTCGAGCGAGGGCAAAGGCGCTCGCGCTGGCTTCGAAGGGAGACGGGTCGGCGTAGCTAGGCCACGCACTAGGACACCGTACTGCCCTTCGGCCGTGAGTACGCAGCGGGGCAACAAAAGGTGAGCGTTCGCATCGGGCGCGAGGCGCCGTCAGCGAAGTCCGACGAGCCCCGACTGACGGGAGTCGACGGACGAAAAGATAGCGTGGCTCACCGTTTGCTGTCCCGGAGAGTATCTGACCGCCCCCGACGCAGCGCGCGAAAACCTCTCTTGGGAGTCCCCGCGCGCGGCGCCACCGTCAACATCCGCTACCGGGTGAGGGAGTTAAACGTCACTCCGCTCTCTCAGCGCGGCAGACAGCAACGGAGGGCAGACATGTCGGGACATGAGAACGGCAGAAAAGGCGGGAAAGCCCGCTTAAAGGCAGCGGGCCAGCCTCAATTCCCACAAGCTTTTACGGTCGAACTATAGGTGGCACGACCAGTTTTTTTCGAGCTTCAAGTGGCCTCCGAGCAAAGGGCGAGCAAAGTATGGCCTCCAAAATTCAGGGAGCAATTTTTTTTTTCGTAGCCCTCCCGCTATTTCAGCGCCTGGCGCCACTTGTACGCGGGACCCACGGGACGCTGAGGAGTCGGCGGAGTAGTCCTAGCAGTCCTAGGCCGCTCCCGGCAGCGTCACTTTGTTCCTCGAGCACGTTGTTCGTTCACGAATGATTTTGTGCGCGGGCGACAGGAAGGACTTCGGCATTACGCTGCTCACTGCTATGCACATGTTGGTGCGCGTATGGGAACAGGTGACCGCGACCACAATCGCAAACTGTTTCCGCCACAGTGGATTTGCAGCTGGAAGTGCGCAGGATAGTTGTGACGTCGACGTGGATGGGGCTGAGGAGCTCATGCCAGTGGCATTGCGCGACACTCTTCGGGGCGTACATTTTGCCGATTATGTTGAAGTTGACAACGGTGCATCGGTGTGTGGTGCCCTGACTGATGAGGACATTATCGCTCAAGTAGCCGGTGCGCAGCCTGATGCTGAAGAGCCAGAAGGTGAGGAAGACGAAAATGACGAAGCGCCTGTGCGCCCGTCAGCTTCTGCGGTGATGGAGGCACTTAATGTGGAGCGTCTCTTCTTCAGCTTTGAAGAGGGTGAAGAGGCTCTCTGTTCTAGCGCGTCCGCGCGCTAGAACAGAGAGCCGCAGCTGTGGCATTCAGAGAAAAGAAGCAGATGGTCATCACCGACTTTTTTGGCCAATAAATATTTTTCGTGCCCCACCCCCGAAATCCACCCATTTTTGCTCACTTTCATTATTTCGAATTTTGTTTAATTCGAAATTGCTCAGCGTTCACGTGGAATTCGAATTAACGAGCTTTTACTGTAAATATTGTTGCGGACAAAACCACACAAGACTTCGGATCGGTACAGCGGATATGCATTCATGAGAGCTGGCGTGCTTTGACGTGTCTAGCGAATACAGAAGCATCACTGTCAACATTGGAACGGTCAGTGGGTAACAGCAACGCATCCAATCTTGTTACAGCTTCCCCGCCATGCAGCAAGTTGAAAGGGGTGAAGCCGATAGTTTCTTGTGTGGCGGCATTATACGTAAAGATAACGTATGGAAGAACGTCGCCCAGTTTTTATGGTTAATGTCGATGTACATGGAAATCATATCTGCTATCGTTCTGTTTAGTTGCTCTGTGAGCCCATTTGTCTGGGGATGGTAAGCCATTGCTTTACGGTGAGTGGTACCACTGAGCTGCATGATATCTTTGGTAAGCCCTGCTGTAAATTCCATGCCCCTGTTAGCGGCCCTACCCTCAGAGGTCGCTGTTCTTAGTTTCCCCTGCTTGGGCTCCCTGACCGGTTGGTTACCCATGGAAGCTGAAAACGTCGGGTAGCAGCTAGGCGACATGGATCGTCGAGAAGGTGGTGAACGAGAGTGTCGCCTCATCAGGGAAGGAGATCGGGCAGGTAGCAAGAATTGCTTGAAAGATGTAAACTGTGAAAATGAAATTTTTTTTTTTATATCAGATATTAAAGTTGTTACTTCTTTTTTTACTATTTCACTAGACTTCTGCCTAACGCTTGAAAAAAAAAAAATGATGTGCTGCACTCCCGTGTGCATCAATGTAACAGTCTGTGTGCCAACAAAACTCCTGCCATCCACAAAGCATGCAGTACCGTATTTACTCGATTCTACCGCACCCTCGATTGCAATGCGCACTGGGTTTCCGCAACGAAAAAAAAAAAGAAAGTGAGACATTGATTGCAACGCGCACCAATTTTTCTCGTTGGCCCACACGGTCACACCACTAGGGAAAAAGACTCCTTTCGGGAGCGTCTTCCGTTTAAATATGAGATACGGGGGAAGCTTGTGCCTATCTGACGTGCAACGGAGCATTGCCGTCACTCTAGTTATACTGTGGCCCGAAGCCAGCACGCAAACTTGCTTCGCCCACTTTTTCTCGACGATTGTGGTGCCAAGCATGTCAAAGTAAAGAGGCGTCTGATCGGCATTCCTGATTTGCCCAAGCAGGGAGCCGTTGTTGTGCCGCAAGTTTAGGACGAACCTCTGAAAACTGAAGCTTTTCTTCGTACTCCTCCGGCATTTTTTGGCGAATGCCCGTTCGCCTTTAGAGGGAAAAGCCTTTCCTCTTCATAAAGTTAGTTAGCCAGCACCTGCTCACTTTAAACTGGCTCCGCATTAGCCCTTTTTCTAAGGCTAACTGCATAGCCTGCACTTGGAGCAGTTCTGTCGTCACGGGCTGCTGTGCCGCTCACTGCTCAATCACATACTCGCCGAGCAGCTCTTAAATGTGCGGAAACCGACCCTGCTGTGGTCCGCTGAAGCCTTTGCGTGAATCTTTGCTGTCGACAATATCCTGCTTTTGTTTCCGCCAGTCCCGCACGCACGTTTCGGGAACTCCGAACAACCGCGATGCAGCCCAATTTACGTCCGTTTCGGCACAAGCGATGACTTTTCTTTTAAAAGCGGCATCGTGGTGCGCTTGTCGAGTTTTTGGAGTCGGCCCTTCTATGCCGTCAATGCTAATGCACACCAAGATGACGAACTCCTCAGCACACGTACGAAGTGCTGCACATGCGAAACCCATAGGCAGAAATGATCGACGCGTCATGCCGACGCACGTAGGGGGCGGCCATTTTGGGATGCCGATGGCAATAGAATGACCGTATTTTTTTTTTCGTACTCGATTCTAACGCACATGCGATTTATGAACTCGCTTAACCGGAAAAAAGGTGCGCGTTAGATTCGAGTAATTACGGTAGTATCCTAGCTTGGGCAATGGTCAGCCAATCGCACACAGCCTCTCATAGTACCTCTTCTTTCTTACGACATCTTAGTGGCATGCGCCCTTACCACAGCTACAAGGCTTGCAAAACCTCAATGTCGTGGCAACATAAGTTCCCCTTTGCTCGTGAAATACGAAAAAGAAGTGACTGGGAAACACGCGATTTCACTTTCACTTGAAAGAAGACGAAATTCCTGCGGTGAACAATTTGTAAAGCAACAAACTTCGATACACCCCTCTAAGATTACTCAAACCAGTGTTTTAGAGAAAGCCCCTAGTTTTCACAGGCATTATCAATAATACATGTACACTCTTCTGACAGCAGCAATGTGGCAAGTGTAACAGCCATTATTGCCTGGCATAGCTTTGATGTATATGCTTAGAGAAAGCTGCAAAAACGATCATTCTCTCTCTCTCTTTTTTGCCAGCTTGACTCTAAACACTTTGAAATGTCTTTGTTACTCGCTCTTTCGTTATTCGTATTTTAGCTTTTACTTTGTATTAACATAGGAGATCCCGCCTGTAGTTTGTTACCTTGGAACCTGCTCCTGCATATATACTTGCAGTGTACTAAATTTCTGATGCCAAAAAAGAAAGATTGATTGACTGGTTGATTGACTGTGCACGTGTGCGTCCGAAGTGCCCTGTTCAGTGCAACAGCCTCTAGAGGCACGGTAAAGCCCCGAACATCATACCTGCCCACCGTGGAGTGATGAGCAGCCAAAATGGGATGAATAAAGAAAGAGTAAGAGCGGAGGTGGCCTTACTTGAGCACTCACTTTGGAGTTTGGTATCTTGACGTCACACCAGCGGCCATCGATGAGATGCCGCTTGGACAGGGCCCTCACCTGGGACTCGTAGCTGGAGAAGCGGATGAAGCCAAATCCTTTTGACTGGCCTGTCTTGGGGTCCTTCTTCACCTGTCACGAGACTGCAAAATGGTTTACAGGGCGCTGCCTTCTACTATAAAGCCACAGGGACAATGCCATGGCAAACACGAGAGCCAAATAGTCCAATGCAATGTAAAAATGCAGCTGATCGGTAGGCAAGGCTCCAGCAGCCTATAAGGCACGGTATTGGTGCACTGTAAACAGATTAAAATGCACAACTTTGGGTAAAAGACTGCCACAAGTTGCGTGCTTTTTCCTTGGTGAACTAAGCCACAGGTGGGCGCATGTGTGCACGATTCCATTCGAATTGCACACACCACACCGTTAAATGCACACCCATTAACAGATGAAGTGTGTGCTGCCAATGTTAGGCGGAAAATGAATATTTGTGTCATGGTAGAGTGCAGATGTGCATGCCACCTGAACTCCAGTGTTAGCTTGGGCATTGTCATGCAAATTTAGAAGCTTTTGCGCTTTGTGGCCTGAGCATTTGCAATTACTATCAAACTTGCAAACCCTACTGAAGATTCAGGAGACTCGGCAAGCGCATTTATTTTCGAGTGGGTACACATTTCTGGAAACAGTGGCTACGACGCACCACTAGTGCTTGAGGTCAGAACATTTTTTTGACACTGGAACTACGAAAATGCAGAAGTGACATCTGCTCTGACATAAACTCCCAGCCACGACATGCAACTTGGAGTAATATTACAACAGAAAGAGTCAGAGATGGGGGAAAAAGAAAAATACAAAATGACTCCATGTGCAAATAGGTGCTGTGTGAATCATACCCTTGCAGCACCCACGGGGCCACATTACGAGTGCACCCGTCTTCATTTCTCGTTGCAAGCCAGTTGCCAATGAAAACGACCTTACCTGTGCCATAAGGACTTCCCCAAACGTCTCGAAGTACTGGCGCAAGTCCTGCTCCGAGGTCTTCCAGGGTAGGCCCAGCACTATCAGGTCGGAGCATTTCTGCCGGTTCTCCAGCCGCTTGGTCTTGGCCGTGCTGTTCTCCAGCTGCTCGTCACTCTTGCGTTTGTTCTCAGAGTTGTGCAGGCACGCGTCTGCGATGGTTACGTCTCGTCAGCTCCTTCATTACTGCCACATCTGCTGGCACCTACTCATCAAGAGTTCATTCTCTAGCTTTTATTGGTTGAGTAAGCCAAACTATTCATCTTTCACAAACAGATCGCTAGAAAATGCTACTTTCCTAAACATTAATCAAAGAAAGTCTAGGCTGAATAACCATAGGGAAGACAACACCGAAATCCTCATGAGGATACGCTTCCTACGCACCAAAAAGGACTTTTCAATTGCAACAACCTTATGGTTTGCAAAATAAAGGCTCAATCTGCCAACACAGAATCTGCTTCACTTGATACTGACTCGCTCGTCTAAGCGATTACAGCCCCTCCATGAGTTAACTCTATACTTCGGCCTACAGTAAGGCATATAGCCACACACAATTCAGGCACGCTGAACTGCACTACCTAGTTTGTACACTTACAATGACGTGAACCCAGATTCAATAGTAAAGTAATTATTTATGAAAAGCTTCAGGCATAAACAACATTGTTAATTAATAAAATGCCTTGCACAATGATGTTGCCATCGTTAACTATCATATCTACCCACTGACAACTACTTTTGTGCCATAAAGTCTGATTTAGTTCAGTGAATTCTGTATTGTTTTTGCGTGCATACTTCTGCACATTTATGCCCCCTTCAATAGGAACTGTACATATCAGGTACAGAGACTCATCACACCACACGCAACTTTTACTGGGTTGAAAAACAGTGTACACATTTGTATATGGTTCCTGAGCAAAATGGTGCTATGTATTGTTACAGAGGACACTTTCCTTGAATTCACTACCATGTTCAGGGAGTTGTTCGGTGTTCTGCATTCTGAGAGCCACACCACAGCTAATTTTTGTTTAAACTGGAATGAATATAACTGAAAACAAATAACCAAAAAAAAAACTGAGCCTGGGATTTCATTTTATTTATAGCAAAAACAGAACATGACTGTCATCAGGGCAAATATTTATATACCACTTACAATTGCTGTAAAATGCACAAATCAACGTATTACTACATTCTCTTTCATGCTATGAAATACTGAGTGCCACTGAATAGGGTTGCAGAAATTCGACAAACTTGTACACAGTCAATCATAATGCATGTAAGAAAGATGTGATATTAATGTTTTCTTATATTCCAATTGTACACTTACTGTGCTTCCTTTCAGATGTTTATGGCACACTGAGAAAAAAATTCTTGCCAAGCCAATGTTAAGAACACAGAATTTTTTTGTGGCATTTCCAGTTGTAAAAAACAATGAATTTGTCTAGACTTTTGACAAAACATTCAACGCTTCCCCATTACGCAGCTATGCATATAAAGATAACAAGCAGCCTGAACGGAAATGAAAGTTTGCGTAGAAGGGATTGAAGGGATGAGAGTTCGTAGCTAAATGCATGTTCAAGCCATGGGGCAAAGAACTGAAAAGGATGTCTTCACATTTTTTACGTATGTGCGCGACAAGGCACAAGACAGAAAGACATTTTACTGGTACTACAATGCCTAAACTGACAGGGCAAGAAAATATGGAGTAGGGAGGATGCGCTACCGTGGAGTGCAAATTTTCCTCTTAAAGAGGACCTGCAATGTTCCTAAGAAAGCTTCTCAGGTGGCACCAATATCGTCATCACCACCACACAGTGATTTCGTGCTTTTGTTCAAAGAACATTATGCAGGTCTTCAGTGACACAATTTCCAGCTGCAGCGCACTGTTTATGCACTGTGCTACAAATGCAAACAGTGTCAAAAAAAAAAAAAAAACAATCTTGCAAAACTATGTTTATTGTGACTGCCAACTGAAAAGCATGTCTAGTGGAATGACACCATTATCATGCAGAACACATGGTGCACTTTAGATTTAGGACGTAGAAGAGTAAAATGTCGCCTCTTCACTTTAACCAAATGAGGATAACATTCACTTAGCTTGTGCAATGAGCTTCCCGTAAATAATAGCTCGGGTTCGCTACCCAGTTGTAAATTTATTTTTTCCCTGTTATTTGACAGGTTGATGATAAAGGTCAGGTAAATTCAGTGGCCTCAAGGTGATGTGGTGATACTCAAGGTGATGTGGGCCCTAATAATATGAGGATTCCATGCTTGTGTTACTCTCTGCAGTACGTAATAAATGATAGTAGGGGCAAACTTCGACAATGTTCTTCATGGGATCAAACGGTGTTGAATGGGCGAATAGCAGTGGCATGGTACTGAGAGAAAGCAATTAAATCTTTTAAACATGCACTAATCTGTGCTTAAAACATGATGATAGGTAGTCCTGGGGCTTAACATCTTAAAACCACAATATGATTATGTAAGATGCTGTCGTGGAGGGCTCCGGAAATTTCTACCACCCGGGGTTCTTTAATGTGCACTAACATCTCACAGTCCATGAGACTCTAGCATTTCACCTCCACCGAAATGCACGGGCGGGTCAGCAGCCGAGCATCCTAACCGATAAAATGCCGCAACAGACTAGGCAGTCTTAAAGGCGAAAACCATGTACAGTACGGTCCACTGTTAGAGGGAACACGCGAGCTCGTAGCCGGCGGTCTGCGGCGCGCCAACTGCTGGCGAGATTTGGAAACGCGGAGCATGAGCGCAGAATCGCAAGGGCCCTACTTGCTTGCATCGTCTGCTACCACCCCGCCCTACACTCGGCGCAGTGCTAGCGACAAGCTTGCTGTGCGCACTTCATCGACCATCAATTTCCATGTCTGTTATTAAAAGCAACTGGCTGGTTCGAACGGCTTTTTTTTGAAAAGCTTACGATTACATTTTTGGTGAGCACAAACATTAAGCTACGCGAGTGATGCGCTTCGTTATTGCTTTCACAGACTTCCACAGCTGGGGGCGTATTTATTCGCTGATCACATTCATTTTCGGCAGAGCTAGTTCTTAGAAGCGGCATGGCTAGAGTACCCTGAGGAGAAAGGCTTCGAATAGTTGAGCTGTACACCAAAGAATACAGCCAGCGTGATTTCATTGCCATCGCGAAATGGCCACTTTCTCATTACTAGCGTAATCATCGGCATTACGAATGTATTTTTTGTCATTGCCAAGTTCTGTCACGCATAATCCTATTTTGCTTACACAGATTTACATTTTAGTGTGTGTTTCACAGGGCTTAGATGTGTTTCATTACCTTTGAATTATTCATATGTTTCGAGGCAACAGATCTGACCTCACTCAACCTGTCTAAGTTTGAGAAATTAATTTTTTTTGTTTACTCCATAGTGTTCTAGATACACCATTTTTCAGCGCACGTATTGGTGAAATGTAATGATTTTTGAAAAAGTGAACGCTATCGCATATTCGAAATAAGGAGTTTTTCGCTTCAATGAAGAAAACGAAATGGAACGCGAGTTAGAACTAACATTACCTGCGTATTGCAATACACAACAATTATATAATTCGGTGTCACGCCGTAGTGGCATACATTGAAGTATTGTCAAACGTGAGTTTTCTTAACATACTTCTAAATACTAAAAGCACATGGCTTTTCTTTGCATTTCGCCTGTAATCTAAAATCGGCTGCTAGGCCATGAATGGAATTGCAACAAAGCTGCCGAGAAAGCACAACAACAACGGACAGGCACATTTTTTCTGCACGCTGATTACCCGAGGAGGGGCAGGGAGAGTGGGGAAATGCGAACGCTGTATCCAGCACACGGCAAGCTCCGGAGCGGGAAGTAGCAGACGAAAAGCGGCGAGCCCCACCCTTTTGCATCTATGCGCATGCGCAGCGTTTACCAACCTCACCGCCAGTTTGCGCCACACGGGCCGCCAGCCACGCGTTGCCGTGGTCCCTGCAAGAGTGGACCGTACTGTACAAGCTATTGTAGAGGAAGGATTCTGAGGCTTGAACGAAAATAGAGAGGAGGGAAATCCAGTGTTGGCTCCGACCACTTACATAACCAATGCTGTGGACAGAGTAAATTGTTTTCACCAGCAGGCAAGGTCTTAAGCAGTTAACCCGAGTTTGTATGGTGCCAACCTCGTGCACAAACCTTGCTCGAAGTGCTGCTTGGTATTTACTGAAATTTCGTGAGAAGGAATTCTTGGTCTGCATCATTCAATAGAATACCAAATCACTGCTTCCATCAGGAGAAAAATTTTTTTAACAAAAAACAAATGCGTTAGCGAACCATCATTGGGCAAGTGCTTCTGCAGTTGTGTGTAATAGATTCACTAGCAGTAGCCCATCACTAAAGACCAGGCATATTATAGATTCTTGTTTAAAAGTATGCATCGTCGTGGATCGATATGGTTAAGCCCAGTTATCAAGAATGCTAAATGCTGCCCTTCCCACCTGAATTCTAGCATTTAATAGCCAAATAATACAATCATGATGTACTCCGCAATGAGTCATAGGGGTTGGTTTGGAGCTACCTCAGATTTCTGCAGAGATCTTGCAGCAGAGACAGGGTACACTATTTACCTTCCAACTTTCATTTTGCCCCAAGGACTCCCTTTGCAGCACTGTGCTGCCTTTGCAGCACTGTGCTGCCTCAGTTGACTAATGAACCTTGTTTAGCAGTTAGAACATTTTTTTTCAGTTACTAGTTAATTCAGTTAAATAATACCTCTGCGGACACCAACACATGCCTGCTGTCACTAGACACATCCTGAAGTAAACGGTCCTTTAAATCTGTTGGGCCCTATTCACAATCTGCATTGTTCTTCAAGGTTACGCCAGTGAACTTTAGTTGATGCCTTTGTTTAAAAAGTTAAGGGACCCTTAAGCTGCACCTTAAGGAGCTTAACATGATAGTGATATCCCGTCCCTTGTGCGCACTTCAAACACTAGGTGCATACTTTCTACCGTATGATGTTACCCGAGAAGTTTAATTTGTGGATTACTACAATGTAATTGATAAAGTTGAAAGTGGCTTGTGTCAGTGGAGCGTTTGCATACTGCTGCATTCTGTGTAATGGGTAGCATGCTTTGAACCACGAGCCATTATGCGCTTGATTGAAATCTTTTCGAACTTGCTGTGCCCTCACTACGTGGTCTTAAGGGAATATGCACAGTAACATGCGTGCTTTTATAATGAGTGGCCTGCTTTAAACCATGAAGTCGCTATGATAGACACATGTTCTGACACCCAATGGCAATGTACACTTGTACCATGCAATATTACTGCGATAGTACATTTTTTATTGTGAAGCTTATATACAGGACTTCAGTGTGTTTGTAACGCATCAATGTTATATTTACTGCATTTCGAAGCAGAAGAAGTTATCTTTTTATACTGTATTTACAAGCAGACGCACGGCTGTGTGGTAGAAAACCCACTTGCCACACAAATCGCGGAAATTTTTATTTATTTATTTTCATCTTTTCCAATTTTTCGGTCAGGCCCAAAATGTTTTTTCGCTCACAAACAACGAAGCCGGCACCGCAATTTCTGTGAAACGTGCTTTTTACTTCATCGCATTAGTAATACAGACACTTGGCAACCATGCTTCATATTTATTGTATCACATTTAATAGTAACTGGCTCAGCGCAATTGGTGCATGCACTAATAAGTGCTATAATTGACTAGATTTTGTGGGAAGCAACTGAAAAGTGAGGCGCTACTGTGCCTGCGTAAAGCTTAGTAATACTACAAACATCAATGACACCAGCTCATTATTCGTAGTGACAAGATACCTGTCAGTAATTAAAAGAACCTCATATAACCATATTGTGAGTCAATGAAGTAGTCTTCCTTCACCACCTGCCTTTATTGAAAATGAATTCAAGCTGAAAAAGGCACAGCATCCCTTGCGCCTTTGCCTAGGACGACTTGACTGCGAAAGCCGTTTGGAGGACTATTTTGTCAGCATCATCAGAGTTTGAGGTCACCGCAAGTAGCTGCAAACTTAGTTGATAATGTGGCTGATAATGATGAATTCAAGCTGAGCCTTCAGCAATCAACGGGTTGGCCGCTTTCAAACGCACACTCATTTCACTTCATGTGGTGTGATGACTGGTAAAATCAGAAGCTTCTGCCACACAATATTATATCGCTTAACTCCTTGCACACGCAAAAGGCGATTGTGTGGCAGTCATACTAGTGGCCTTAAGCGTGAAAATTATCATCAGACCACAACCAAAGTTCTCGGCAGAAGGTGCTATTTTGATAATGTTTAGTTAGTGAGGCGCAGTGCCGCCAAACATCAGGCTGTCGTGTGCCATATTTGCTGATGAACCATGCAAATGGCGGCGCACTGACTGGCGCCCGGCGGGAAATGCCCAGTGAATACCTCCTATAATGTCTTTTTCAGAGGTGGTTTCAATCACTGGAACGGCACTGTGGTGTAAAACATAACTACCATGCCGAGTACTTGTGTGACCATTCTGGCCTAGATCCTGAATTTATTCACCCAAGTTCGTGCAGGTTTTTGCACTACTTGACACATTTTACGGGGCCAGTACTGAAGGTTTTTGTCCTTGAAGGGGCCCTGCGACATTTTCGGGACAGCCTCATTTAGCACCAGAATGCATGTAGCATTGTTTATTGAGATGAATGAAACAAGAGTTATGGAAATTGGTGCACGGAAAGTGAAGTTATGAGTCCTCAAAGTTCAAAACTCTGAGCAGACGACGATGAGAAACGTTCTCTTTCGCATTTCACTCGCCTGCTGACGTTAAAGACCGTTTCCAATCACAGCGCGCGTCTCATAAAGACATATTGGAGATGTCACCTTATGGTGGCCTTCTAACAGTACCTCGCTACCACTCTTTTGACGGCGTTCATCAGTATGGTTGCTACGAACCACGTGTGTCGGGTAGCAGACGCTTCCACGGTCCAACTGTGTAGGATACACACACTTTGGGAGGGGTCAATTCTCAGGCTTGCTTGCAAGATGCGTTCTATGGCAACGCCTGCGCCCACCGCCTGTCACATTTTTGGCTCGCTAAAAACGTGGCATGCATTTCCACCTTTAGTTATTGGCGTACCATACCCTCCTTTGCAGGCTTAAGTGTAGTGTTCATTGTTGTGAAAATAAAACATCCAGAAAAAGGAACGACTGCTTTCTCAGAAAGTGTGAAAAAAGTTCTTGCTGTTTTTAGCATTCACTCATGTGGCCAAGCCACCAGCGTATGAATATTGCTGGCTATTTGTCACGTCAAGCCAATAAAAAGCGAACCATCCTTGTCGTCATGTCACATGACATGATGTCAGTTCCATAACAAAAATTGCTGATGCGTGTCGCCGTAGTCTGAAATCATGGTAGTTAGTCCCGTGAATTAAAATTATAACGGCATCCGTTTTCACGTTGCCATTTGTGCAACAATATTGGCATGTTCCTACAGCACCAGAAGAACTGATGAAAAATGCATGCTCAAATAGTGTCGCAGGGCCCCTTTTGGTCTCCACGGTTCCAGGGTACCCATGCTTTAAAGGCTACAGATAACCACCATTAGGTATCCAGCATCCAAATTTGTCTTGCCACAATAAGCATGAGTTGCCTTTCGCTAAGCCCCGAGAAGTTGCACAGAGTGTCTTCTAGTCATATTCGAAAACAAGTGAACGAAAATGGCTAAGTACTGCATAAGTGCCCAGTGGTGTCCTCATCATAAGTGAAAGCTTTTTTTCGTAACTGTTGCTGAACGACAATGCCTATGGTACATTACTTCAACTGTGGATGCCCTCAAGATAACATAAAAGTCATTTCAGTGTGATACATTTCGTTGCATGTAATCATTAAATATTCAGGAGCACTCAAGTGAGTTACCATCACATTTTGAGATAACCGTTAAATTTTTCAAGTTCATAATTTTTTTACTTACGTTTTTAAGGGCAGGAAGCCAAATAATACCGTTTTCCAAAAGCTTTTTTCATTAGCGCATTCTTGGGACTGAGGAGGTTAATGAAGTACTTGCTGTTGGGCTAGTCAGCTTACACTTGTGTTGACCCAAAAAAAACTCTGGTTGTTGAGTGTAGCACGGCGAAAATAAAAAAAAAGAGGGAGGAGGAGCAATTTGAGCTCTACTACTCAAGGTGGCGATACAACTGCACAAGATAACCCAGCTTGCCCCATGACAAGCCTTCCAGTCATGGTCTACAACTTGATCGCCTGCGTGGAACACAGTGCAAACCCCAGAACCCAACCACATCAGCTATCAGCCAAACTTTACACTCCTGGTTCCACAAGTCAATACCATGATGTGGTTGTGAGGAACACCGCAGTGGAGGGCTCTGAAAACGTTGACCATTTAGGGTCCTTTGACTTGCAAAAACATCGCGCAGTACCTGCACCAAAAGTACGACCGCCGCAGTCGGCATCGAACCCGCGACCATCCGGACCGGCCCCCGAGCGCTGTAACTGCCACACGATCGCGGCGGACTTCACAGGTTCCTCGCATTACGAGCTGAACGCGTTCGCGAAACTAACCAACATACGGGCCGGCAGGGGGGGGCAGCAACACTTCAGTTTTCCCCCCCAAGTCCAGACATGAACCATCGCAGTCGGGCATAAATGAGTAACGAATGAAGTACTGCGAGAGGGGCATCCAGCCGATTAGCGTAATGAACGGTCGCGGTCTGTTTGCGAAGCCGCCGTGGCGGGGAGGGTTGAACGAACGTGTGGGAGGAGGCTGCGCAGTGTAACTGTGTCAGGATGGAGGCAAGGGAACCGCCGCCACCATTCGGATAACGAAAAGGATTAAAAACAATGGAAGACGGCAGGACCGTCCGGAGGCGCTTCTGAGCGCGATCGCTCCCGCGTTTTTGAAGTGGGCCGCCGCCAAAAGAGAGAATAGCTGAGCACAGTGCTCACGGATTCGATCACGTTCTTTCACTTCCGCAGTCTTCAGTTCGACTCTGTGGCGTCTGCATCCGAGCCAACATTATTGACGGTCAGTTTCGTCGCGACACGACGAGGTTGTATCGAGTGACCGCGCAGTGCCGGTAATTACACTAAACGTTTGGACTTCGCGTTTCCATCTGCGAGTACTCTATGTAAGAACACACACCGGTATCGGGAAAAAAACAAGGTAGCGATCAAGAAACAACAAGCACGATGCGTTCGGTTAGACCGAGATGTGCAGACGCATCGCGCACCGAGCGTGTTTCTCGAATGTTTGGGGGGTGTGGTTACGCCGCGAGGGTCAAAATCTTAGAATAAGCGAACGCGCCTGCAAGATGTGCAGCAGAGTGGTTTCGATGAACGGACGATCAGACCCTCAATGCACGGGCACGAAAGCTGGATTACCGAACTTCCGTGAAGCTAGAGTCACTTGAATCGCGACCAACCTACGCAAACCGAACTTCGTCCAGCGCGCAAATAAGCCTCGACCTTTTTTTTTTTTTTTTTCATCTGTCCGCTCGAAGACGGAGGAATTTCTGCATCCAAGTGAATGTGGCTCCGCGTTCTCATCAAGCACAATCGACGACCCTTCTCCTTCGTACCACATCCTCACCCAACGAGCAATCGGTCCCGTTGGTGGCGACGACCGCCGGCGACCCGGCAAGATGATGACGCTCTTTTTTTTTTCTTTTTTATACGGAAGAAAAAAAAAAAAAGGCAAACCACGCTACTTCTCGAACGATTCCGCCTGGCGACTGCAGTCTTCGATGCTGAACTGTTTGGATGCAGTACTTCGGGGCTCAGATCCCTTTCCTACGCCAACTACGCGATGGCGTACGACTTTTCAACCGCGATCGCACGGGCTTTTCCTCGTCTTCACGAGATACAAATCAACTGCCTAGACGCCCTCAAGAATCGTTAAACCAGTAAACAGAGGAGGCAAAAGGGTTAGCAAATGAGGCAAGAAGGCTTTGCCAGGGCGTTTTTTTCGAAACGAGGCATCACAGAACACCTACCAGTGGAGGCATCGCAAATTATAGCGGCGGGATGCGGCGAACCACGCAACCTATCGTTACCTCCCTGAAGCTGGATCACTACGCATGCTACTGTAGCGACGTTTACAAACAAACCCTGACGTAGTACAGGCGCCAGTGGGCTCCCCTCGCGCAGTAAGCTCTCCGGCAAATGCTACGATCGAACAGCGATTACGGCGGACCGCACTCGAATGCCTCAAGGCACGTCGGCGAGTGTCCCTGAAACGCTTCGCGAGGAAAGGCTGGTCAGAATGTAGACTTGCTGAGGGGCATTAGGCCTAAGAATCGAGCTTGTGTTCCTGGCACGCAAAGCGCGGATAGAAAAGCACCGTCGCAGCCGACGATGTCAGCGCGTCGTCTCACCTTTAGGGAAAACACAGTAATACACAACATTGCCCCATCCGTTGTCTGGCGGGTGAAATCGGCCGTCGACCAAACGTACTCCACGCATCGTTCCTGACTCCGGGTTTCGATATTTGAGTCCGCATGTGGCCGGGAACTGAGCGGACAGCGTTGTCAGTAACAGTGTGCCATCGTCTTCGCACGGAAGTTCAATGGGTTCCTCACTTTCATCCTCTGAAACTTGAATAAAACAGCTCATTCTGAAACTTTTATATAAACAAACACACAAGGCATACACTTACACCACAACACACATCAAACTTTGGATACTCTCGCACCACTACGAGAGAACGCGAGACTCGAGATGTTTTGGAAGTAAGTGACGTCTGGTGGCCACCTTCCCGAGATAAGTTTCCGCTGCGCAGCCACAGAACACAATGTGCGCCAAGCCAAGCGTAGCCAGTACCATAGTCGGGTGCGCGTTGGCGAGTGTTGCTACATTCAACAGGCGCGAAAGCGTGAACGTACTCGAAGGCTAACGTCATGGCATGTAAACCGCACAGACAAGCGCTCTTCGTAAAAGCCGACGGTGGCCCCATGTACTTTGAGATGGTGCCCTGCCCGGAGCGAAAAGAGATACGCCAGCTCATACTCGATGGAGGTGGTGTTCTCTTGCAGCCGGGCAAGAATCCGAATGCCGTTCACTTGGTTCCCTCTTCCATCGGAACTACACAGGGCCCCGAGGATGTGTTCTCCGCCAATTACATACGCGCTTGTTGCGGCAGCGACAAGCTCTTTCCTCTCAAGGAGTTCAAAATTCCGAGAGCGCCAGAATTCGTGGCAATCGACAACGCGGACGACACCAAAGAGCGAAAACTGCGCTCGGTTCGCTCGAGAAGTGAGTACACTCTCGGCGATCAGATTGCGATGGCCAAGTACGTGGCGAAGGCGCCCAACGTGCGCGTCCGTGGCAACCAGGTGTACAAAGAAATGGCTACGGCCGGCGTAGTTCCCGGTGCTCATTCATGGCAATCGTTGAAGGAGCATTACCTGAAGAAAATACTCCCCTGGAAACACCTGTACGAGTCTCCAGACGCGAGCAAACTCCTTGCCAGGAATAAACACGCGCCACACGATAAGCAGGACTGGCCTCGCCGTGATTCGCTGAGCGACGCTTCAGTCATCGTGGAAGACAGTAGCGACGACGAGGCTAAGCGACAGCGTGCTCCTCGCTGTGAAGCACAAAAAAACGAGGGGGACGCAGAAACTGAAGTGGTTCTGGAAACAGAGAGCCAAGGTGATGCATCGTCTTCGCAGAAGCACAACACACCAGCTGTGTGCCAACGTGGAAGAAGCAAAATGAAACGTAAAACGCTATTGCTTTCATCTCCATGCTTTCTCAGCACTCCCAATACAAGCACTGGTGGGAGCCCCTCTAGGCACGAAAGTAGAATCTCGGCACCGAAGAAGAAAAGCTCGGGCTGGCAAGTCCGTCAAAAGCGAAGCCGCTCCCGAGAAGTTTTTGCCCCCTCTGAGGACACAGAGTGAAAGGTCTCCTGGCAAGACCTCACGCGCTCAAACACAATCCTCACCATGGTAAACAAGACAGTGGCATAAGAGAAGGTACGCAAACCGCCGGAAAACTGGAGACCATTGCGAAGCGAAAACAAAAACCACGATCATCTTCGAGGAAGGCCAGAAGTGCAAAACGGCAAGGGACACCTACCGATGATCACGCTGAACAGGAAAAGTACACGAGTGCTAATGTTCGCAGTGTATTATGCACCAATCTCCCTGACAAGCTGAGTGTTTTGGAATGTGGTGAGCAGCAGAGTGCCGAATCGTCGCCGCAAAAGGAAGTCCACAGCGCAACCTTTTCTAAACATTCCAGTGGCTCTCCCAGACCCTCACAGCATTTGCAGAATACTAACCTCAGTGCCTCGGAAGAGCAGGCACCCTGTGCCAGCGAGCTCAGGTCCTTTCGGTCGCCTGTGAGAAAGGAACGAAGCATTGGTTCCCAAGCGAAGCTTAGCAGTTGCTTGAGCGCTCTGCTTTTGTCCGAATCAAGTGACGTCACTGACGCGGCAGTGCACTGAATCTCCGCGCAAGCGAGCTTCCCATAGAAGGAGGTCCTCGAGATTCTCACGAAGAAAACAGCGACGTGTAGCAGCACAGCAGGGTAATCTCAATGACCGCTTGGGTGAACTGGTACACTCAGAATCGACTGGCGATGGCATCATTATAACCAATGCCTTACGTTCTTCAACAGAGTCCGTGTACAACACGGCAGAGAGTGAGGGCACAACTCAAGGCACCAAGCGTACGAAAAGAAGTGGGAGAAGTGTCCTCTCGCCACCAAAAGTGTCGGACACTGCTGCGTTACGTAAAAATGATGCAACATTGCCTGCTAGCGAGGATCATTTCGTGAGGAGCACCCGCTGGAGTGCCAGCTACGAAAAGAAACGGAAATCTGTGCAAGGTGCTGCCCATGAGACATCGGGTTTTGACAGTGCGGATGAGTCCCTTCTGAAGAGGTTTGTGGAACAGGTGTCCGCATGTCATGTCACTGCCATGGATGACTGTGCTGCACAAGATGATGTGAGTTAGTTTGGTACCTTTAAAGGTTAAAGATTCATGTCATAGCTAGCCTTTGTGACAAGCCAGCAACATAACTTGAGGTAGCATAAATATTCAGGAGCCACTGTCTGAAATGTAGAAATTCATAAACAGGGTTTGTATGCTTGAGCCAGCATTTTAACGAGTGGACTAGTGTTCTTCAAAGCTAGACGACAGCTCCACTTGTCAAAACGTCGGCTGGAGCACACAATCTCTGTTTACGAATTATTTCATCACAGGGCTTCCATGTTCCCCTCCCAGCTGTTTTTTGTGTCAAATGTGACATCTCAAGTATGAGTGTAAGTGTCATCATCATGTTCCGAAAATAGCTGATTCAGTGCCATTATGGAGAAAAGTGTCTCCATGATCGAACAGAGGTAGAAATACATGCCTTGAGTATGTACTGTACTCACTGATTGAAATGCGAAAATTTAGGCCAAAGTAATGCTCTTGCCTTCATTCCCAGCGCCTGCAATTCATGTCATGTCGGTGTAATATTACGTTAAAAAAATACTGGCCGCTTATCTGCATGCTTTGCTGCTGATGTCGTCAAAAGATGAGTCTTGTTTCAGCCTTCTTTTTTGCATAGTGTTGCATTTTAGTGCAGTCTTAGAAACGCTAGGGTCTTTAGAATTGCTATCTATGTCTTTCGCAGTAAAGGAACACATCACCTAATACTTGATACTGATGTTGCACCTCTGATATGTGTAATACATGCTTTTTGATCAACATCGTTCACAAGTATGAACGCAGCCAACAGTACAAGATGGCTGGGTGTTCAGGCAAGTGCTTTATCTTTGGCCAGGGGGGTGAATTGCGTGGCAGGCAGGAAGACAAAAATTTCTGCATTCAAGTATCCCAAGAAAGACTATTGTCTTTAAAAAATGCCGCATTTCAATTCACGAGTACTATGCCTAAGAGTTACTTTTGTCACGGCATCTAAGATAACGAGGTGCTAAATTTGGAGGTGGCTTGCTTGGACCTACAACATAGCAACTAAATGTATGCATGGGTCTACTTAAGGGCTGTTTAATAACTGCTAAAAACAAAATCTAGATAATAAACAGAACTCCGGCATTGTAATTACTGCTGCAGCTGCATGTACTGTGATAAGTAAACATTGTAGACTAGTTGTTTACTTACTTTGCTCGGCAAACTTGGATGCCATGGCTGTTAGCAACATAACCTTGAGTGCGTTTCCTTTAGCATGTTTGGTGTTATAAAGCTTGAAAAGCAAATTTTTTGTGTAATATCACTGTTGTATGCAATAGACAGGCCCTCTATGCACAAGAAAAAAGCAGTTGCCTTCTAAGATTCATTGTTGCCAAAACTGTCTGTTTGCCGGAATGGTGGACGTGAACTGCTGGAGCAATGTGACAGACTTCACATGTTGAAGCTACATCACATAGTTTCATCACGAGGTCTCGCGTTTGAGGTGCACTTTTCAGGTGCCTTTTGTGGTAAATAACAGTGCACTTAAGCAGACCAAATCAAGTGTCACTATTGCAGAAGCTAATGAGAGTAATGGCTTTAAAGCCACTTCCATTCATGTGTGCATGTCTTGGAGCTTAATATTAAGGGCAATTATTTTACGTATTGCTTCAAATTTAATTCGGGACAAAGCACCCAGTTAGGTGCTGTGGGTCTGATGTGGTTGAAGGTACACCAAGAGGAGCACGAAACTTGAGCTGTAATTGGTAACCAACCTGAAAAGTCATGCTTTGCGTGTGAAACAGACTTGGCAAGCTCTGCGATATGTGGCCCATTGTGAGGAAATGCTTCCTGTCAACTGCTCTTGCCCTCATGCAATGCCATCCTTTGTTCCGTTTCTTCTCAGGCAACCACACTTTCGTTTTCGAGTGATGGCGGACTATCCGACGACGAGTTGACTCCGGAGCTCGGAGAGCCTTCCAAGCGCGACAAAATGGATGAGGCGCAGCGGGAGCTTTCTAGGCTTCTCGGCATCCTAAGAGCAGGAAAGAACTCGTCGCCACACGCAACGTGCCCGCCGCAGTGCACATGCCCCCTCACGAGCCGGTACGCCCAGGTCGCTAGGGCAGCCGTATCGCTCGGTGCCGTTCTGGCCTACCACGGCATACCGCTTCCGTCGGGGGGAGCGACCCACCCTGCCGTGGCCATGGCACTAGAACTGCTTTTGCGTCACTTGGAACGAAATGCTGACGGTGGCAGTGGTTCAAAGTGAGCTGTGCTTCTTCCCCACCATCAGCTCAGTGACAAAGGCGTCATTATGTGACGCCATACTGTAAAGTTTGTAGACAATCTTCGGGGACAGTGCGATACTGAACGCACCGTGCACAGTATTGTGTGCATGCAACACCCTGAAAAACTAGTGCACGCAGTTTTGGTGGCGGCGATGAACTTAAATTTAAGTATAATGTATTGTACATTGTATGCCTTCATTTGAAGAAAAAAAGGAAAGCTTTGTTTGAAAGCTGTCAACTACCTCATTGCACTGAAGCTTTAGTTTTGATGTTTTTATTTTTCTTTATATTCTTATTCGTATAAGGATTTTACAGTATGAATGGCTTATACTTTTTTTGCAAAGGAAATTGACCAGGCCTTTTTTGCATTGAACAAAATAAACTTAGGTTTCTAGTTTCTAAAGCAGAACAAAACTAAAGAAACACTATGTTGAAAAGAATGTTCACTATCAGGTAATGACCTCGCCAACGTTTTATTGCTCATGTTAGGGCACATGTCGCAATCACAATTTTGCAGAAGTAGTAGTGAAGCTAAGTCTTCATTACAGAAATCTTAAAACAAGCACCAGTCTCAAGATACACAACCTTAAAATGTGCCAAATGCGTCGTTGGCATTCTGGTTAATCTTTCTAGCACTGCGATTGTTAAAATTTAGGACAACCTTGAAGGGCTATGCTGCTCTTTGAAAACTCTTTAAAAACCGATTCTCGATTGATTTTGTAGAAGCTTGTTGAGTTTAGTTATGTACATTTATGTGATCTCTTATGTTCTAGTTTATTGTTTTTAAAACATCAAACATGTCATGTACTTTTTTGGGAGGGGGGGGCAGAAGTGAGAGAATTGCAAAATTGATCAGCATGTCATAATAATTTGGAAGAAGGGCTGCATGCAAGAAAGCAAAAAAAGATTTTATACGTCCATTTAATACAAACCTATTCTGTTTTAAAAATTCGCAAGTCAAATCCCAGCCTGAAATGAACCGACTCATGAAAGTTCCAAATACTGCAACCTTTGTTCAAGGAGGCTTTGAGAATACGTCCTTTATTGCACACAGTTCTGATTGCAGAATATCATTACATGCTGGTCTACTTAGCCATTCTTTCAGTTAACAAAAAATGAACACTATGAACACTAATTGCCTTGAGTTGCTCCTCATTCGTTAGTTACAAAGGGTCGTGTAATTGGGTCTGGTATCAAGTTGTGCACAAACATTCACTGTGAAAGCATTAAGTTTTTCGTGGTGAGGAAAAAGCGGTGCCGTCCGTACCCATTTGTCAATTGTTGCTATCGGAGTGAGTGTAGATACACTGTAGATACAGATAAGTAATTAGCCTTTATTTTTAGGAATAAAGCTCCTTATGGCATGGCTTGTGCATCTTCCGTTGTTGTGCGTAACCACCGGTGGCAGATACCCGACAGAGCGGTCCTTAAAAAGTCCGCTGGATGGCAATACTTGTATAGGATAAATACATGATGAAAAGATGTGAGATGGCGGTACTTAGAGTGTTCACTAGATAGATGAATGCACGGAAAGACATACAGACTGACAGACACACGAACAGACGAATGGAAGAACGGACGTACAGACGAAAGCAAGAACGAATGGATGGATGGAAGCACGGACAGACTGACATTCACTCCGTGGATATGCTGCGATTCAGTTAACGATGTATGCACGATGTGTATTCAGTGGCTGCGATAGTTGTGGCTAATTATGTGCCTCTATCAATTAGAAAAAAAGAACTCCTGGGTGAGTGATGTTCATTTGCGACACCATTTATAAGCGGCTATAATACACTATGACTCGTGAAAAAGAATTAAATAGTTTTAGATAATCTGGGTAGATAACTGGTAACTGCACTCAAGTTACTGTATATACCTTAGGGAACTGCTTTAGCAATCCATTAACTCCATACCACCTAGCAGTGCAGCACTCCATTGCATTCATGGAGGAAATGCCACCTGAATCCTGCTTGTTCGTTTTGATCATTGTTGCAGAGGCGAGATAGGTTTAACCATAAAAAAATTTACAATGGAGTCTTGTAGAAGTACAAGACTCCATCGCATTTATGAAGGAATTGCCACCTGAATCCTGCATTGTTTGTTTACATCATTGTTGCAGAGGCGAGATAGGTTCAACTATAACAAAATTTACACCTTAATTCACTGAAATATATTTCGGCTAGTTTTATCTTGCCAAAATATAAATTCAGTAGTAAGATTTCCCACTCTCTAAAGAATTATGGATTAAAAAGGGTATCTTTCGGTCCAATGATACTAATTGCCATGTGGCTTGCATGCGTTTCCTTTCTTAAAAACTCTGCACAGGCCACTTTCCTATCAGGAATGCTATGTCACGCTGGTAACACGCATGTCGTTCGTAACCTAAAAGTGCCGTTCACACAGCGATAATGCACTATACTCCCAGAAACACTTTCATTTCTTTTTTTGTTAGAAAAACAATTTGTAGCACATAATAGGTCATTTATTTCACAAGCATGTCTCCACTACACTCTTGTTCACGACTGCAACAAAATATCGAGTAGTGTAAGCACTTCCTTGATCTCCATCCGATACGCATTACACCAGTTTCATTACCTGCATGATTTGTAAATCTGATTCCTCTTCATCTCTTGTGTCCCTAATATCATGTGACTAACACAAGCAATTAAAGTGCCACTTAGGGCAGTATAAATGAGAACTAACAGACAATGACGCCATGAAAGGCACAGGGGATGTCACTAAATGTAATTGTTGTGTAAATGTGAAGAAAGAAAAGTAGACAAAAAATATGACTTGCCCCCGGCAGGGACTGAACTTGCAACCTTTGAATAGTGCGTCCGACGCTTCGCCACTCAACTACGGTGGTGGTCATCCCTCTGTCCACTTGGGGCAGTAGAGTCAGTTGGCAAGATTACTGATGAAGATTTTCAGGCTGGTAATGCCAACCTAACCATGCAGTTTACTTCCACAAGTGGCACATACCTGTCTTATAAACACTCCATTTGCACCATTTCTTTCCTTGAATTGTACTTCAGCCAATCAACCCAATTACATACGATTTCACTAACTATATATCTTGCAGTTAGATATACATCTTATTTGTGCAGAAGGGACGTTGAATTGCATAGAAGACTAAAAAAACTTCACAGTTCCTAGAAGATTGATACATCGTTATGGAAAAACACTGTGAAGACCACTTATAACATAACCTTTTATAGTGTAGGACCGGTTACAATGCGGTCTTTTTCGACTCCCGTTTACCCTCCCATAGAAGCCCATGTATACGCATACCGCTTATTGTTAAGCCCCTTAAGATGAAAGACCGGTTATAATGCAGCTGCCGGAAAATTGTGCCTAAATGCAGTAGCAAGTGCGCGTCTGAAAGGAGGCCCACTGGGTGCGCCGCTGGCGAGTGAGTGAAAGGTCGTTGTGGAGGAGGAGGGGACACGGAGTGAACTAACGAGAAGCGGAGGGAGGAAAAGGAAAAGACCGTGGCACGCTGCGCGAGCTTGGCAAGTAAAGGAGGGCAGTTAATTTCCCAGGAAGCCTTTGCACCGGTGCCAACGCGGCTACAGTACAGTGAGCTACAGTGTATTTTAGGCCGCTTGCTGCCGGCTGTGTGCGGCACAACATGGCACGTACGATCGTTTCCTTATCAACTACGCTTAGGAGTTTCCTGTCGAAAAAAGCATCGTCGTTTACTGAGCTTGCTACAGACACTGTGTCAGCTACCTAGTCCGGAAATTTGGAAGTTTTTGCAACTTTATCACGAGAGCTTTCGCATTTAAGAAGGCGCCTAATTTCTGCAGTCCTGTTGGGAGCACGGCGCAAAGCCTGCGGAAAGGGGGAATGGGAGAAAAGAGAAGGGAGAGAAAAAGCTTAGGTGAGTAGCAGCGCAGATGTCTTCAGCATGAACAGCAGTTCTGCAGCAAGGATAGAAGTAGCAAGGGTCCCGTTCTTAGCGACAGCCACCCACCACCACCACCACTTGAGTGCGATCTTTTCGACGCCAGATCTTCATGTCTTGGACAAGCTGCCTGCGGCAACATACCAAACGGCGGCCCATGCCACATCAGCATTAGTTGCATTTCAGTAACTGTCGCGTGCAACGAAACTCTTTGTAGTGGCTGCACTTGAAGGGAGAGGATAACGAGTGTGGCACATGTAGCACTCGGACGGTGGTTCCCGATTCGATGCTGATGTCTTGAAATCGGTTGCGCGCCCACGAAGTGAACGATTGGAGTCTTTCAGCGCGTGAAGATCGTGATTTGACGTACCATGTGATGCGCATAATCGAGGTGGTCTGCTTTCTGATGTTGTTTTCTTCCGTTAGATCCCCCACCCCCCTTTCATGTTCATTTCGTTGACAACGAGGTGAATTTTTTTATCGCTTTTTTTTTTAACTTTCGGAACTTTGAATGGTTCTAAGCACCACAAATCGCTTGCTTCGATCTTAGGACGCGTGAGGCTGCATGCTCAACACATTTGACGTGACTGCGGCCCTCGAAAAAGGTTGCTTTGGTTATAGTGCAGTACCGCTTAGAGTGCGAATTTTCGTGACTAACGTTATAAGAGGTCTATACTGCTTTTTCACTGCTGCAACTAGTGCAAGTTATGACCATTTGACATTAGCGAACTGTAGTTCTGTGTTGCATATGCAACAATGACCGCTTTCATATAGAGCACATGTGCGGGAATTTCGCCCCGTGCACTACGTAAAAACGCAACATTCTTGCACATGCAGCGCTGTTGCAGATGCAACATACGCAGTACTAAAGCTACCTTTTGTCTTGCTCATTAAATATTGCAATGCAAAGAAAGGAATGTAAAAAAAAACCTGGAAGAAACTCAAATGTGCTGCCCCTCCCCCTCAAATTCTTATGTTGTTCGAACCCACATACAAACACACGTGTACATACACAAGCGGTGATCAGAGCCTCCACTTTACCCCCAAAATGTTTCCAGCTACATTTCTGCATAGAAAGACATAACGACAGACGCACTGAGGTAGTGTTCCACAGCTTGGAAAATTTATTCACTCGAAGCAGAACTAGTGTCCAGCACTGCCTCAAAGGGGATTTTTTTTTCCACAAATACCGGGCATCATACAATTTCATTCCAGGTAAGAAAAAAAAGAAAACAACCTTTGTACATGGTACACAGAGCGAAAAATGTAGCAAAGAGGAACAGCAAAAGGTATTTCACAAACATTGCAAAAACGACCACATGAAGTCGAGGCAAATGTGTGTGAGAAAGACCGAAAAATGGCCGTAAGTTTGAGAAATATCTGTAGGCATCTCAACTACAAGATGATTATAATGTACAGTGCCGCGCAAAGCATAATGTCTACCGCCACTGCATCTGTGTGTGCCACAAAGGTGGGAAAATTAGATGCACTTCAAAATGACGTGCATTTTTTGTGGGCTGTTTTTTTGTTTTCAATGTGCTTTTTGTTTTCTGCATCTTTAGAAATAATGCAGAGAACAAAAAAGAAGGTACCTGTATAGTATTTTGTTTAGTGTTGCTGCTTTGCAGCAAAGTTTGCAAGAAGTTGAAATCAGTGACAAAAATGTTGCAAGGTATGTACACAGCAAATGTTAGGCAGTGTAGCTGCATGCAGATTCACATGAAGGAAGCTTAAATGTAAAAAGGTTTATGAATACTGCCCTCTTTCTTTTAAACTTTAAATTTACTATACGAAGTGGCACATCGCTCAAACACGTAAATCCTGCATGAATCTACGAGGTGAAGGGAGTTTTGACAAAGGCATGATGCTAGGAGATTATGCGAAAGTCGCTCAAAGCTTCAGAAAAAAATGATACAAATTAAAAGAAAACACTTTGAAGAGAAGAAATGCATCCTTGTCCGGCGATCAAACGTGATGCAATCGCCCTTCGGGAATTTACTCTATGAACTAAACTAAATGGAAGCCAGCAAGACAAAGGGTAATTAATGACAGCTCAATGCACTGGAGTGTGGGTCAAAAAAGTTGAGAGGGATTCACAAATCGGAAATCCCGCATCTTCCAGAATGCAGGGTGGAACTGCAGATGTGACCCGAACCTCAATTTCTCGCAGATGTTTTGACCATTTCGAATCTATAGCTGTACCTGTTTCAAGAGTTTGCACCAACATGAATGAGTACAACTGTTGCTTGAAATTGCTAAAGTTCTTCTGGCTTCACTTACCGGTAATCAAAAAGCTGTGGCCGTTATGCAATTTGAAAAGTGTGCAATCGTGCCAGTAATGTCTCGTGTTTTATCTGCCAGTTGGCGTTACCAGTTGTCAATGAAAGCGATACTCGAAATCTTCAATGACTTACAACAACGACTTCAATAGCTTCCAACTTTTTCCCCGGATGTATTGGCTAGATATCTGAAGTAAACCTTAAGGATAACATATTTACTTAAATTAACCATTAAAAAAATTTTACACACACAAAAAAGGAATCTTAACTTTCACAGTAAGAGCTTCACACTTGGAGTGTTATAAGCAATGCCTCGTCAAAAGAATGGCCCAAAGCATTCGTTATTTGTATTGCTTGCTGACCAAGTACTTTTTGCACATGTGAACTGCATAGACGTAAAGTTAAGCTACACTTATTAACACCACGTTGTTCTAAGATGGGCTTCAGTGGATGTTTAAATTTAACTGTCACTTAAGATCGGGACAAGTAGTTTTGATTTTCGATCGCAAGACAAATTGTCTTGACTACACGAAGCCTGCCAACGTTGGAACTTCAAGAGCTCGTTTAGGTTCTCACTGCACAGTCCGGAAACCTCCCACTATGAATCTATTTTCATTAATGCAATTCAGTTGAGCTCTCAAATGTAGGAAGCTCTGCAGAGCAACTCATTTTTTTCTTCCCCATACCTCATATCTGAGGTTATACGTGCCAAAACCCCGACATTGTTATGAGGGACGCCACAGTAGAGGGCTCCATAAATTGGGACCATCTAGCACTTCTGTATTGACATCACACAGTACAGGGGCCTCTACCTACTTGCCTCCATCAAAATGCGTCCGCCGCAGCCGAGATCGAACCCGTGATTTTGGGACAGCAGCCGAGCGCCCTAACCGCTAGACTACTCCACTATACCTTCAAAAGCATTAAATTTTTATGCAGTGACGTATGTAGGAAAGCTAACTTAATAGTACGATAGTTTAACTGGTTTACAGTTCGGGCTAGGCTAATGAAAATGGCAGTAGTTTCGAGTGACCCAACCGAGGCAGTGTAAATACTGAGCGGCTTTTGACTTACTGCTGTGCTTCAGATTTTTCAGGAATCACTCTAGGACGTGCAGGTCTTCAACGAGAGGGGAGGGGGAGAGGGGGGGGCTTGTAAGAACAGACAAAAGTGCATACGTGCGCACGTCATACATAAATGCCACACACACAATCTATACATTCAGTAGGCCCCCATTGACACACGCAAATAAGCAGACACCACTGCATGCTGCATTACGCCCGCATGTAGTACACTTCGCACAGATTCCAACAACACGTAAATGCACGGAGGGGCACACCGAACTGTGGCCAAAATCACCGGGCATCTTTCAAAGTACAATCTTCGCTGAAAATTGTGAAGCTGCTGTGCTGGTGACCAGGGCCATTTGTGTAGTTTAATGCTCCAAACAACCCCGCGGTTGTGAGAAGGGTTGTTGTGGAGGGGATCTGAAATATTTAACTTTCCTTTCATCTTTTGCAGCGTGCACCGAAAGCACACAGTGCAAGAACACTTACGAGTCTTGGCACACTCTAATTGTAGCCACCACAGCAGCTAAGAATCGAACTGGAGCGGAAATCACAGGCGTTGAAAGGACAGTAAGGACATATGGTGCACTGTTCTAAATCTCTGCATCACAAGCAGCAGCTCCAAAATTTGTCTCAAGGACTCCATAGAAAGTCCTTTTGTGTCACCATCACACTTACATGTGTTGTGACACAAATAAAGAAGAAAAAAAAAGCATCCATGAGCACTACGCCACAAGTTTGCACATCTGTTCAAGGTATGCAAAAAGAAAGACTACTCTTTCATACTCTTCAGTTTCTCACTACACAAACGCATCAGCACACCTGTGCAGTTGATGGTTCCAACAAATCTCTACCACATAATAGAGTTCACAGACAACACACTACAATTCGCTTCACAACGCCATGACGTAGAATAAGCACATCATATGACACACAACACACATACTTTGTGCACGCTCTCAAAGCCATGTGCCTCAAGGACATCAACTGTCAAGCAAATGCGACAAAGCATAGATTGCCTCTTTTCCCAGCCATATTTCAAAGACACGTACTATATTCTACACAGTCAAAAACAGAGTATGTTGGAGGGGTGGGGGGAGTGTTCTATAACTCTATCGCAGCCCCTAGGATCAATAACGAACATTAACCGAACTGAATATCAACTCAAAAACAGGTTTGAGAAGAACATGCAAGCAATGTGCCATATACCAGAAAGCCACAGGGAAATCTTTATCATTACAGGTGCCTGGCACACAAACCAAGAAAATAAGCCTGCTAAAGGTGTTGACATAAATGAGGTACTAGATGAAAAACGTTTAAACATGAAAGTCCAACAAAACGTTTCCCAACTTGCAACAGGCTCCTTCACTAGATACGTGCAGTTTTAGAGTACATGACAAAATGCTTCATACATATAATCCCAAACGATCAAAGAAACTGTATGCAGAAGTACATGTCCTAAGTAGACCTCAGAGCTGAGAAAATAAAGCATCCATTGTTTGGAAATGATTTTGAAGCATTGGAACTCAATAAAAAAGAAAACAATGGTAAGAGGTTCCATCGACACTTAACTTTGAGGCTGCTGTGCATTATTTAGCGTAAGCTAACTTTTCTTGCCATGCTAATGCAAAACGGTGTCAAGCTCCAAGCAAAAAGGAAAAGAATATACAGTGCTTTACATGTGAAGCATGTACAGCACCTTTAAAGCAAAAAAGCATCAGCGCACATGATCACTACTACAAGAATTTATGCAAGAGGGCACAGAGTGGTGCACTTGCTCAATGGAAGGCTAGCAAACCTGGCATCCGACGAGTGTGACTAGACGTGCAATGCGTGCACTGAATATATAGTTGGTGAGTAACAGCACAAGAGTAAATCACAAAGGAAAAGAAATAGTCATGCCAAAACAGATTTCTTTTCCCTAAACATTGCTCGAAACATTACAGCGGGCATAATCACATACCATTTTTCATACATACACAACACATTACACTGGCAATACACGACTAACACGCCATACGTATAAAACGATTGCTTCGCAAGGTCACTGGAAAGTAGTAAAAAAAAATTTACTCACAACCGTCACTTCCGCATGCTTTCAAGGCATGCATCACGAGTGAGCCTACAAAGCACTGTAGCAAGGCTAAGGACCAGAGACTAGATTAGAAAACGCTCACTCCACATTGTTAGGAAATAGTTACAGCACTATTGCAATGCAAATGGGAATGCCAAAACGTAGCATGAAAGAAAATAAATGGCTGAATATTTGTCTGGCTAAGTTATGCACAAAGAGCGTCAGGCTCGTTCCACCTTGCTGCTGCAAAGGAACCCAATATTGCAGACCACGAAATTGCTGAGGCGGTGTATAAAGAGCACGGGTCACTTTGGGGCTAGCCTGAAATGCACAGGACTATGGCAGAATCACCAGTCGTGCACATGTTTTTACTCCATCTAAAAAAAAGATTTGCGAAGCTGGCAGTGTAGGTGTATGACATCCCCGCACACTTCTGCCAGAGGCGTCTGCACAGAGAGCCGAGCACCATGAAATGTTGTTGGTCAGTGATCACTCACACCCAAAGAACGCTACCTTAGCACGGCTACTACTTCGATTGAGAGACGACACTGTCCTCACCTTGCGAAATCGAGGCAGATTGCCAAGTAACACCCTAGAGTACCCAAGGTAGCAGGGAATTTAAGTAGTAGTCTCATCACCAGAACTCTGGGACTAGGTTATTGTATGTCGGCCACAAGAGGCAGCTTTCGTGCTGGCTAGTTTTAATTAAAGCGGAAACTGAATGCTCAAATATTCGCTGCTACTTGGGTAGTAGCAGACAGTAGACATGCGGTATTTATAGCAAACGAGTGAGGAGCCCTTACACGAGGGATTCGGCACAGGAGATGAATAAGTTGCACTGAAGTTGCGATGGCCACATTACGCAGCACGTGCACATAAACATGCCAGCTGAGAAGGCTGTACAAGGCACCAAAGCAGAGCACAATGCTAACTCTGTAGATGTTTGCTGCACTAATGAAAAGTGGCAAGTTTTGCCACCCACTCTTGCTGTGCGTGTGGCACGCGATAGATGTTCTTTGCCGAGGCCGTTTGGGGCAGTTATTTGTGCATCAGTGTATTCAATGTAGTTGAAAGACTTTTATATAAAATAAAAGAGATAGGCAAAACTGAAGGGGGAATTAGTTTTATCTGTGCACTTCACCACAGGCACAATCATCTCCACGCAGAATTAAGAACAAGCTGAGCGCTCTGCCAGAAATACATACTTTCACAGATAAAAGAAGTAGGTTGAAATGTGCAACAAGTAAGCATTCTAGAAAGATAAAAAGCAGAACAAAAGTTCAACAAGATGCTAACAAGATAATGAATGCTCACGATAAACATTAGCCAATTTTCTTTTTCCTTGTTCCAGCGATTTTTCAAGTCTGCACATACATCCTTTGATACAGGTGACAGGTGAACCGACTCCTGCCAGCAGCACCAACTTTTTCCAATGTTAATGCTAGATCCAGCCAATTTACGAGCTATTCAATGGTAGTGATGCGTATCTACCCAATAGTACCAGATTATTGTACACAAACTTCAAGTTGATTCCCATGAAGAATAATTTTTGGGAATATTCATTAGGCTTACGAAGGTATCCACTAGTACTAGGTTCCAGCAGAGTGCAGATCCCGCTCCAGTAGAGAATTTGGAAGTAGAGGTAGCAACAGTGTTTAGCAGTGAACCATTTAATAAACAGTGCCTCTCTCCAGTAAAACATATTAACACCAAACTAGTGGAGCATAATCTTCAAAACATGTGCATTTTTTATAAAATGTATGTAAATAATTTTGATGTTAGTGACACAGAGAAATCGGGCACTGATATAAATCTTATATGTCACGTTTAATTACTTTCAGCTTTTTTTAATTTACTTTCAGACTTGGTGCAAGTCCATAATGCTCTGCGGAATTATTGAAGAAATCGAACGCGACAAGCAAGTGGAGACAGCTTGTGCTACCTTATCCGTTTGCCCACCTCCTCGGCTACCTTTTGTGCTGCTGCCAAAGCATTATCACACTTGCTAAGGTTTACTAGAAGTAGCAGTCTCAATTTTTAGACAAGATTTCCTTCAGACAACTTTTTACTTACTTGTGCAACCTTCAGTGAAGTACTACAAGTTTCAAATGTTTTAGCAGAACATTTTGCAAAACTGGCAGAACTGGTCATTAAAGACCTTCCTAATGAGACTGGCACAACAGCACAAAAAGCAAAAGTGATGGCCTACACGCAAAGATTCTGCATCCTCCTCCCTATCTATCTCTTTGCTTGTACCAGTGACTCTGCCATTACATCACCATTTCATTTAGCGCTCTGCATACTCACACCAGCTAGACACAAACTGGAAATCTTTCGTCTAAAAGCCCTTTTCTTGCAACAATCAACGGCACCTTTCACACCACGAGCAAAAAAAAAATGGTCCTGCCACACAGTCACATGGACGAAAGCTTCACGAGAGGACATTTTTTCATGCTCCTGGGACTACACGTTCACTGCTCACAGATTTGATATTAAGTCGTCATCATCGTTTCTCCTCAGGCACAGCGGGAGCAGTGGTGAGTCTACTGATCATAAACACGAAGGTCACACAAGTCACTCTGGCCACACGCTGCTGGAAGACAAAAAAAAAATGGTTACAACTGTCTCAGCTGCTGTCATAAGCTGTGCTCGATACAATCAGTGCAACTTCATTTGGTGCTGAAGTGACGAGAAATGGGGCGATTCTGGGTTGAAAAAAAAATAGGCTCTAAATATCTAGCTGTGCCAAATTATGTGGCTGCAATTAATGCAGGTGCATTTTCCCGTAACTGAACTGTAGGGCTTCGCGTTGTTCTTATATCTTGACCGAGAAATGCCAAAGACGATGAAAAGAGCTTACTGCAGAAAAAGCAGGGATAAACTGGCCAAACATTTCATGCTGCCCAGTGGCCATAATGGTGCGAGTAAAACCAGTGCCCCAATTCACTGCGTTCAAACTGCAGCTACGAGCGTACATCTTCCAAACATCATTAGTGATGTTTATGCGATTCACGCCCATAATGAATTTGGAACACGGGAATATCTGCACTTATGCACTGAACACAGTCTTCATCGACAGGAGTGTTATCACAAATACTAATTATAAAGTTTGTACGTGTTGTCGGAGGCATGGCAGTGGTGACACTGCCGTTATATTCTCGGTACATTTGCGTAATACTGTGCTTGAATTATTTGTGTCATGCAAGTTTTGATAGCTTGCTCTGGCTATACTAATACCACCGTTAAATAATGCGCTCTCTGCTTCAGTAATTTGTGAAAATCCTGGAGATGAAAGATACTTGCTAATGACTGATGATAATGAGCTATTGTTTTTTTAATGGGATGAAAGATGCAGTAAAGATGGCAACGAGCAATACATACTATACAATTCCTGCAAAAATGCAGATGTGGGCTCATGTTCGTCTTATACGAGTGCTGCAATTTCAAGATGCTTTAGCATCTCTCAACTTTCCTTTGTCAATTCTTTCTCTACCCTCCATTGCAATGCTCAACCCTTAGACTAAAGTGACATGGTTTTATCGACATCATAAGACCCCATCACAATCTAGCTATCAATGCTTCTGAATCCTAATGGATGACTAACCCATGTTAGGCCTGCTATTCCCAAAACGATATGCAAATAGATCATTTAAGGAGGCCAGATAGATCTATTCTCGCTCACTTCTGAAAAGCTAAGGCGTCTACAGCAGTTGACAAGATGATCAGCACGATGACATAGTAAGGAACAGTGACCAGAAAAGTGCATAGATGATCTTCATCACTCCATCATGAAGAACAAAATCCTTAACAGAGTGTAATGCTCACTGCTTAATGCTGCAACACGACGACAAAGTAAAGCTGTGCACCGGTTATCAAAGGCGAGCTTATTTTAGGGTGTTTGCGCGGCGAACTGAAGGAACTATGGAATGTAACAGCAAATATCGCAAAGTTTAAAAACAAGATGTGTTGATAACAAAAATAAGCATGTGCTGTACATAACTTGTTGGGTGGCAAAAAGTACAAGGGTGGTAGCATAGTTGAGACTTGACGACCGTTCAAGATACGCTTACATTTAAGAGACTGTGTGTGCCAAGGCACCAGGTGCACCAACACGTGCGGTCGACGAAATTTCTGGAACTGTGCCAAGCTTGCCAACACATTGTTGAATGACAATATGGCACAGGATGCTGATGCAACACTGAATGCAGTCATGGCATCGGCTGTCACTGTGGCATTGGAGGCCTGTCGCTGAGTAACACGTAATGCCACAGAAAACGTCACAGAAAGTGATAGTGTGCTCAGAGGCGATCAGCCGAGAATAGTACTGCACTAGGCAACACACACCACCGCATCTATGGAGCAGAAGTCTGTTACAGGATTATGAATGTACCATTCGCACAGCCTCGTTGAGATTTTCCTTATTCTCCTCTCTGTGGATATAAGGGTGTGAGGGATATAAACAATGCAGCCCAGTTGTGCTGTAAGGCTAATGTGTATAATGAGGTGCCAAAGTAAAAAAAAATTTACCCCAATAGCAAATAAACCTCTACGGCTCTGCAACAAGCTAGGCAAATGCGAAGTGTCTTATGGAGAATCTTAACAGACTAAGCAATATAAGTTGTTATGCCGCATTTATTTAGCATTGAAAATGTGAAAAGAATGAAAGAACATTCTACCATCTACCAGTAACCCATAGGCAAAGTGCCTCCTGACTATTATTGGCCTGTTTACGCTAAAGAACTTTCTGCCATTCATTCACACTAAACCTCATGACCTCACACGCATCTTTTTAACCTGATCACGGCATATAATTGAGTGACAGTTGTGCCAACTCGGTGAAACAATCCCCTTGTGGCAGAAAAGACAAAAGTAAGGTACATGAACACACTTATGTTAATGTACTAATGGGACGCGCATGCAGCAAACAGTACAACCGTCATCTTAAATGCCAGCAAATGCTCAAATTGTTCAACACAGTACTAATGGGCGTAGGCTTGAAAGCACCAATCTGGTAATTAAGCCAACATTCAAGCACTTCTAGTCATTGAAACAATTTACTAACAATACCAAGTAAGAGGATGCCTAACGAAACAGTATTGTCATAATCAAGCTTTAAACTTGCACCCTAAATTACAAACGTAAAGTGTATAAAGACTAGAACGAGAAATCAAAGAATGTGAAGATTTGAATCAATAAACTTGAATAGGAAAATTGTAGTACAGGCTATTAATTTATTCAATAAATTAGCAGGTGTTCCTGCTCGTAACAAGCACAATCAGTATTTGAACACAGCTTAGAGAAGAAATAAAGAAAAGGTAAAAACATGAGGCATTACGTAAGTTTAGTATAAGCTAGCTTTGAAATAAGAAACATACGTCTCACTGATCACACTATCAGGTAATGAAGCTAGTTCGATCAAAGACATTAGTAAACGTGATTCAACAGCTCACCGGTATCATGCGTAGCGTACTCCCGTGCTCTCAGAAATGATTAGCATCTATTCTTGACCACTAAGTGAAAGGAAAGCCTTTTCAAACTAAGATAAACATCAGGCAGCCATTAAATATGCCGCTTCTTGTTTTCTTCCCCACTTGCCAGAACTGATTCACATGAAATTGCTTTGAGAGAGAGACAATGGGGATGGTCCACAGTTCGTGCATTCCTACAAAACAATATCACTCTGTACACATTGCATGCGCAAGACACGCCTGTCTAACAAATAGATGAGTGACAGCGGATGATCATGGAATGTGCTTGAAACCGCTCTCAAATCACTCTTCAACCTAGGAGCAGGTTGCTTCTGAAAGGCTAGAATCACTGTGGATTTCACACCTAGATTGTGTCAGAACATCTCACAAGGCAGTTATTTGTCAGAGAAGAAAAATACGGATGCAGCAGTTACTCTTGGGTCAACTGGGCATCACTAAGGTGTGAAGGTGTTGGGGGAAACAGTGTCCTATAGCGAAGTGCAACCTAACGCACTTCCAATGTTGGAAGTAATGTGAATGTTCGTAGCACCCAATTTGAGAAACTCCGCTGTTCCATTAAGGAATACCAGATTTATCTGATCTCACTGTTGCACCAATGTGGGCTTGAAAAAGCAGTGCACAAAATGTGAGAATGCCGACTTGAAGTTTTGCTGACGGCGAGAGCACCGCCAAGACCCTACAGTCTCTTCGCACCAAGTGCTCCCAAGACAGCAGCATAAAATGATGCTGAAAAAAGTCTTGGGCCAAGCACAGGAAAGGCTGGCAGCGCTAGCCTCACGGCTCGGAGGAGGTGCCAATGACCGTGGCGAATGACGTAGAGTTTGCACGTTCTAGCACGGGACACTCCAGTACTGCAGCGCCGACGCTGCTTCGTCGAAGCATCATGGCAGTGACGAGCATCCACTTGTTGTGCCGGGGGTCGTAGCGCTCAACAGTGTTGAGGCTTGAGCTGCCGTCGTTGCCGCCGACGGCGTAGAGGTAGCCGTCGGCTTGGACCACCTCGTGTGTCGTTCTGCGCTGAACGAGACCGCATTCTATCAGGACGACTCTCGACTATTTAAGATTGGGTGGCTGTTCGAATCAGCAATTTGCTTTCATTTTTAGCTTATCAAGCTTATCATTTGAGGAACTGTATCAAGGAGGTGGGAAGTGGACCCTTGAGTTAGGCAAGTTATATATGCGATGAATAAAAGCAAAAAATGAAAAAAAAAAACGTTAGGGGGAAATCGCGCTTTGAATAGCTGCACCTACCAATAACGAATGATTAAGGTTCTGTTATCTATCCATAAAAGCTGGCAGCCGGCATAACTTGAAAGAAGCAACAAAACTAAGTGAATTATTTACAAGATCAAATTATCAAAGTAATGAACATGCCACAAGAAAACTGCCTTAACATAACAAACCGTAGAGTTATTCAGTAACTTCCCATTGTTAAGAAGCTTCAAAGAAATATAAACTTCGTCCATTTCAATGGCTTTGAAGTAGAAAAATAAATGTAAAGTCATATTACAGCTCCTACACATGCCTGAAATTCAATTTGCACCTAACCTCTCTTAAGAACATATAAAAGACAGTTAAATTGGTCTAGTTGGTAAGAACTCACCGTAGCAGATAGGTGTTTATTGCAAATTCTCATTACATACTATAGTACACTAATCTAACGAGCTGGTCAGAAAGAGATGAAATCATGATACTTTATTTGCAGAATGGAATATTTTTTTCTTTTGACTCAGTTTTAATACCCTTCCCATACAGACCTTTACCACTCCCTAAGGACCTAAGCTGAGCGTTTGGCATTTCGCATTTACTGAATGAATCTACAACAATGCAAATAATAAAACTTTATAAACAAAATGTAGACAAGTCCAAGCAAGGGCCTTAAGTCAAAATCTATTTACCTTAAAAGTGAAAGTAATCATTAAAAATTTCACAGCATTACTATGTAGATGCTGGGTGACACTTTGTGTGCCAACTTTGTCAATGCTTTTTCCTCCTCAAGAAGGTCTGCAGCCAGCAAAAACAATGCAAAATATGCAATGTTGCATCAATGTTGTTGGTGCACTGTTTTGAGGGGCACACAACCATCCAAAGGAAAGGTTTCACTTTTCATTCTATCATTAGTTTTAAGAAGTTCTCAACCCTGTGTGCATAATGCAAGTATGGTAGACTCTCATTAAACGTAACCTGAAGAGAGCAGGAAAATATGTTCTATTTATCAGGACTTCTGCTTGCTGAGAAATGACCATGGGGGCACAATACAAGAAGGAGACCAATCTTGTCGGAAGCATTTGTTCTATTTAGGCAGCAGTTTCGCTTAACAGATTTTCATTTGAGTCTATTTTAATAATAGTAATGATAATATCTAGGGTTGAAAAATCCAGAACCATGATATGATTATGAGAGATGACGTGGTGAAGGGCTCTGGCAATTTAGACCATCTTGTGTTCTCTAATATGCCCTGACATAGCACAGTACACGGGCCTCTACCACTTCGCGTCTATCGAAATGTGACCACCGTGACCGATAATGTAAGTCTAGAGGCAACATTCATCTCGTCAAGATTAAATTAAGGTTTCCTTTCATGAAAAATCATTGAAGACATAAAGCAAGTACGCAAAAAGCAAGGGTGCTCCACTTGCCTGCGCGAGTGCATGGAGCCGACGTGGTCCCACATGTTGGCGGTCAGGTCGAAGCGCTCGGCGCTGCTGAGGCAGAGGCTGCCGTCGTTCCCACCGACGGCGTAGAGGGACCGATCGAGGACGGCCACGCCGCAGCTGTTGCGCCGGCTGTGCATCGACGGCAGCAGCCGCCAGCGGCCCTCCCGCGGGTCCAGACGCTCCACGGACGACTGGTAGTTGGCCCCGTCGTGACCTCCAACGGCGTACAGGCAGTCCTCTGAAGGGAGCACAGATCGCCAATGGACGAATAGGCACACCTGACTGATATGTTCCGTATGCATTACAATAATTCCATATGGCGCCTCTAAGACCCGTATTTACAAACCAACTTTGTCTTTACCCTACCTTTTTCTCAAGTCTCTGTATTCTCTACATGTGTTATAAGGGCTCAAAAATGATAACAGGCTAAAAGAAAAGAATAATATTGGTTCATACATACTGGCCTACTTTGCTCACCATGCGCAACACAGGCTTAAAACCGATAAGGAAAACTCAAGGTAAGAATGAGCTTGGTTTGTGGATCTTCATACACTTCATAAAATGACATGAAAACCACATGGCCTTTTTGATCTGTTTATTGCTCTGCCCTGTTTGGTGCAAGAGTGTTTGAATGACTTGGAGAGGGCACAAGCTGCCTTTCTTTTTTTTAATTAGAGATATAAAATCTACTTTGAACTTATGTGGAGCAATAAAAGCTGCTCTGCAGAAACAGAAATAGTGGACCACAACCCTGCCCAACTTGTTTCCTTCACATATACTTTCGCATTCATTTCTCGCTCACCATGTTTTGTGGCACTGTGGTGGTAAAGCCAATGGCCGACACTATCAATCTTACTCCTTGGAAAAAGCAATAGTGCCCATGATCATGTACGCAAGCCAAAGCATGGTGGTTTGCTTTTACTGCTCAAGGACGACAGCTCTTGGCTTTTGATATCACTAGTTCTGACATATGTGATGAATTGAACATTAACGATGACCAATATATTATCCTCTATACCTTCCTTGGCTTCACTGGGTTTTAATTTCATTGAGTCATGCCTAACAATGCAATGAGCCTTTGATCCACTTTTTTCTTTTTTTGTTCATAGCGAGGGTCCCCTTCCAGCCCACTTGATGCCTTTAGGTAGTAAGCGAGGGTTCAGTGAGAAAGCTGCCAGCTCGTACAAAAGATCATATGCTGCGTCACGCCAGCTAGCTAACACTCACCAGGGTGACATACGCAGAAATGCCCTATAAAGTGTACACGAAAGTAACTGCCACCCCAGCCCAATTGGTAGTGCATCGGATACATTATCTGTAGGTTGCAGGTTCAGTCTTTACTGACGGAAAAGTGACGAATTGTGACTGGCGCAACTTCAATGAAAAATGTACCAATCTTAACAAAAGACATTTTCAGTTTCATCAGCCATAGACATGATTTCAGTTTTCCACTAATTCCTGTGCTACAGCCCCTGCACTTGCAACTGTTCCAGTAACGTTACCACACAGAATAGCTGGAGTACTTGTAAGACGTCACTAGCCATACATCTGGCTTTGGCGACTGAAGCTGCACAAAAATTGCTAAGGACAGACGTACTTGTAATCTTGGAGCTCCGGATATAGCACCTTTTTTTCGTTCACACCAACGTGCCAAAGTACACTATCTTCACCATACAATGAACATTTGAAATCTTTAGTCTTATACAATAAGTTTCTGGCTGTTATATTAGAGTTCAATTAATATAGAAAAGTATTGGTTTAAATAAGCAATCTCGTTCACCAGTGTTGCTTGTGTTTGCCAGCCCGTGTTCCTTGCTGGAATTACCTATTTGTCAGTCCTAGTCCTGTGTTTGGTCATGTGCTCGTGCTTTTTTCTTTATTTTAGCTCTAGTTTTTTATGAATGCATCGGGTATGAGTGAATTCAATAAATTAATGAATGAATGAATGAAACAGTTCGTGTATGAATAGCTGACCCACCAAGGACAGCAAGGCGGCAGTATCGGCGACGGTACTCCATGGCAGCCACAGAGGTCCAGGCACCGACGAGCGGGTCAAACTGTTCGACACTGCTCAAGCAAGAGGTCCCGTCGTAGCCACCAGCCACATAGATGAGGCCACGCAGGGCTCCCACTCCCAGGCAGCTGCGTCGGCTGCCCAATCCCGGGAGCAAGGACCACGTGTTGCGCACGGGGTCGTAGCACTCCACCGATGACAGGTCCCGCGTGCCATCGAAGCTGCGAAACCGGAAAATGGCAGAGTTGGAAAATACCATTCCTAAATAAAGTTACACATACCAGATTTTGTTAAGATAGTACAAACTGCTTTTTTTTAATTGCAGCGAAAGCTGTTATGAGAATGCACTAGTGCTGCAGCTGTCCACTGCTGTCAGTGTCTATAACTGCTATGCCGTGAAATGAGAAAGTACGAAGTTAGAAAAAAATATTCCTGATTGGATTGAACCCAGGCCCCCTGTGTGGTAGTCAAGTATTCTTTACCACTGAGTCAAGACAGTGCTTCAGGTTTCTTTGCAAAAAGACCACATACAGGCATCATATCAGGCAAGGAATTGCGTTAACATATACAACCTGGCATAGGTGAATAGTATTGCGAATAGTAAAATAACGACCAGGTGTCACAGAAAGCTGATTGCACAATGAGTGTGAGGCTTAAAGCTTCCCACCCACTACAAGATGCTCAGTCATAATTCTTTATAATCATGAGCCACATGCAGGATTAACAAACTGCACATAATGCCTTACAGATGTGTCGCGGGCATCTCGTTTGTCTGCAGAAATATGAAGAATGGCATCGATGGTGCTTCCCTACTTTGCAAAAACAATGATTTATCGCGTAGTGGACACCTCACATGTGTACCTGTATTAGTTGCACAAAGAGAGTTTTCAATGGGCTTTAAACAGGCCGCTCTTCCAGGTTTCCCTGTGACTGGGCTACGTGTTCTGCGCAAGCATGGTGTTCTTTCTTAGTTCGAGCTAACATGTACCCCTTTCATGTCAACTAAATCACACAGCAAGAAGTCTTACTCAACCATTTCTTTTTGACTGCTAGCAATATGTCTACATGTTGAAGTAGATTGAACTTGAAGCCAAAGGCAATCAAAAATACACATTGTGAGTGAATGCTAATAATCACGGTGTAGTGCAAAGAAACATAGCAAGAACACAATAACAAACAACATTCCTGTGTCTTTGTTGGGTGTCCTTGCAATACACTATGATTATTAGCAAGCACCAAATAGCCAGAGGACGAGTCCTGCCACATCGCAAGTGCTTGCACATACAGTTAAACCCGACTATACTGAGCTCGGGTAAACTAAATTATTCATTATAACAAACAATTTTTGAATACAGCAATGCTTGGAAATGAATGCACAGTACTGTGGCTACATCTAACAAAAATTGAACACTTGATATATTGACTATCAGGCAACATGAAATGCATAAAAAGTTCGCTTTGCTTTACAAACTTCTGGCTTTTTTTTTTTTCGAAGAAAAGGGATTTTTTCACAAGAATTTTTTTAGAGCAAGTGGTGGCATTAGGAGGGCAACGTGCGGACACGTAGAAATTACCGCTTGCCATTGCGCATTTCCCCCCGCAATGCTTCGTTGTAGCGTGGTCAGTCCATTGTGCTGGTTCGTCATTCTCTTCTCTTGATTTGTTAACAAGATAAATATTACGAAGCTGAAAAATTAGCTGTCTTCCACAAAGCTCGAAATAACCAGTACAGTCAAATGTGGAAAACAGAAGCCTTACATCGTAGCTGTATATGACATCCCAAGAAACACACTGAGCATAGTATTGGAAAACGAGGCCGACATAAGGGCCAAGGCAGAGTGCATGCTTTTGGTCCAGACGAGTACGCACAGCTGCATACGAAGACTTCAAGGCACTATACTCATGGATGTCATATTTTCTCACGTGTAATCGGCCTCTGCATATTACCCCACATTCCTAACGACAAACCTAAAAAAAAAGTATATTTCTGTGAAGGATGTTTATTACGATAGTGTAAACTGCTGTGAAGCCGTATGGCATACTGAAATTCCTAAAAAAAAATGCTATAATTTCACAAAAAGTTGTCAGCCAAATTATTTGGTATATCGAACTAATCTTAATTCTTTGTGGGTTTGATATATGCAACTTTTATTGCACTGTCGAGCATTTTGATTGCGCTGAGGTAAAACAGCCATAAGAACAAGCTTAGGCCATACCAAATTGGAGGTAACCGCAATAAGCCATTTTAGAATGGAGCGTCACTATATAAATCACCATGCAAAAGTTTTTGACTCTGTTACTCAATTCTATATAAGGAATTGAAAATTGTGGAAATCTTGTCGAAATTCGTTATGGTAGTGTGCTAGCTCCAAGTCAAAAATACATTCAATTGGTACTACAGAAATAGACCGCTGACATGCGCTGGTTATGTTATAGAAAAGAAATGCAAAGTGTTTGAACAACTTCTTTTCCTAAAAACAAATGTTGTCACCCTGGCGCAGGTATCGCCAACTTCCAACAACAAGCCTTGAGGCAATAGGCTATGTTTGGCGTGCTGGAAGCATGCAGAAGGTCAAAAAGGTCAACCCTGGGAAGGTCTCACAACTTCCAAGCCTTACTGCAAGTGCCAACGCCGTGCCACACGCTAAGTACGTGACTATGCATTGTCCAAAAGAGATAAAGGCTCTTTCTACAGTTGCTGAGGGTTGCCACCCAGGAATGCAAAAATGTAAATGCAGAGTGGACAGGATGCATGGGTAAATGGAAAGAGGGCAGCGTGCAAGAAAGCTGCAATCGACAAAGATGCGATAAGCTAACAGCTAGGAAACAATAAATATTACGCTGCTCAGCAGTGCTTCGCCTAGAGTCCTGAAAGAAACATCTGCGTATATGTTCTAATAAAAAAAAAGGCATTGTGCCTATGTCTATCTAGGCTGTTGCACGCACGTAGGCACATTTGATGCATTGGTCAAAAAAGAAAGGCATTGTTTATCTACCTCTGCACATGCTTCAATTTGTCCATTTTTTTAGGCATTCTTATATTCATTTGTTCACCCACGTCGAAGCAATTTCCATATGCACAGAGAATTCGCGCTTTCTTCGAATTTGGAGGCGTCCCTGCGGCCGCTTTCGCAGGCACATGACATGCCAACCATTGTAAAAAAAAATAATAATGGAAATCTACATTTCCCCCCCCCCCCGTGCCACGCACTTTACATACATTATTCCACGCACTTTACATACATTTGAAGTAGGTGGCTACTTTGAACAAAAAAAAGAAGCTCATTTTTTGTGGAAGTATTGCTGTTATGTTCATGCACACTCTACCATTCACCACTATATATAAGCGGTCGCAGGATCAGAAATTTCACTTTTTCTGCAAAAGGCAAACACCGGAAAGAACACCACAGTCATGAGGGCCTTCATCACCATTGCGCTTTTGTCGGCGGGTAAGAATTTTCGAGCCATATTTTTTTTTAGGAAATTATTAATTTCAGCTTGTACTTCAGTATCCTCGATCTTGCAATTGTACGAAACTGACTACCAACACCATCGAGCAAAAAGTTTTTATTTTAAGTTCTTCGCAACCTTCACTACTTTACGAACACACTATTTTGCCCATTTCTTTAATTACTGTTACTTTAGCCTACATCCTAAAAGTACTGTTAATTTAATAGCGAGACACCTGAGAGAATTAGCAGACGATATATTTGTTGACATAATCATACATATAGATATCTGCGTTAAAAACTGCATATAAATACTTGTCAAACGTAAAAGATTCTATTACCTGTAGTAATGACCTATGGAACTGATGCTACTATGTGTACAGGAAAGAATTAATTTTTTTCCCAGCTCATTGCTATGTAACTATCCCAAATATAAAAATAAATGTCCAATATGCATGATAATAAAAATTGTACTCATTGATATGCTACAATGATTGTTCCATATGTCTCCTAAAAAACCTTGCGAAGATAACAGCCGACCTGTTGCTCTTAGAAGCGCTCTCAAGCAATCAGAAAACAGTTGCAAACAATTGATGCATTCCAGTATTCAGTACTTACAACAGCTTCAACCAAATTTTCCTAAAACAGTGCAAGTTATAAAACTACATATCTTCATGAGCAATCTGTAAGGTAGAAATTTAGTGGTATGATGAACCTACGTAGAAAATGAACTCACAACGTCGTGGTTGGTTCTGGCTGAGGAGATTCACATTCACACATGCACCACACTTGAAGAAATTTCTTGTGAGTCTACTTTATGAACATATAAAAAAAAAAGTGCCCCAACTTTTCCTGTGAGGCAGATTTTACCGTTTTCCTCTAAGAGCGGTAGGACAACAATTACTGTTGGTCCAATAGGCAAGCATTTGACATGCTGCGCATGCAGAAGGAAGTGAAAAAAAAAAACAGTATAGAGCGAAGTAGCACACTATATTCTGTATTCTATCTTTTTTTTCTCCTTGTGCAACTTGTGGAAGGCTCGGTACAAACCACCTAGTATGCGAAGAAGTATTTCTGCAACCAACATCCGAGCTCATCATGCTGATGGGAATATTTACTCAGATAGATAACTGTTTCACTAGCTGAAAACTTCACTAAAACTGCTCATATACTGCCATTGCTTTAAAAGTTAAAGTAAACAATTTTGCAGACAGTGAAAACTAGTCTGTACGTAGTACTCACTATGACACGTGTCTCATGTATGTGTTGAACCATTTCAACAAACACACAAGTATGAAAAAAGCAAACAGAGATGCAGCAACGTACGCTGCAGTTAAGGCACAAAGCTTGGACATCTCATTTGAATTGTCATGTATTTTAGTGGAGCTGAAAACGAATTACACAAAAAAGATGTGGTAAGTGCGATACGACATTTTAGTCGGCTGCTGTTAGTTTTTCACCCTTGAAGATTGCATGTACACTTGAAGATTGTATGTACAAAGTGATATCGAAGTGCTGCACCACTGTGACTAAATTTCTATCTGGATTGTAGATGACTTGCATGTTTAATCGAGTTTAACCTAAGTAAAAGATTGTGGAAGTGCTTGGCCCTATACTGCAGATATCAGATTAGCTACATGAAGTTCTAGTTATAAAATATTAACTATTAAGTAATGAGGCTTAAAAGACATCATGCTGTAACAGCTATTTTCGCTGAAAAAAAGACCGCGTGAGTAACAATATCGTGGGAAATAACAAGTGCCGACCAAGTGTTAAAACAAAAATAAAATTTATGTTTCAGCACCACCATGCGGGCCTAGTTCACAAAAATGATTCTTTCTTTAACAAAGTCCCCCTAATGAAGTTGAGACAGATTTCGTGCTTTTTAAAAAAAAAGACCCCATGTTTAGGCTGAAACGCCTATGTTATTTTATTTTAACGATCGATCCGAACTTGTGATTTCCCACCATGAATTTTCTCAAAGCAGGTCGGTTCATGTCAAAACCTGAATTTCAAGTATCAGCATTGTATTTTAGGAAGTTTTGACAACAGACAAAAAATATATAAAGTTTCTTAAATTTTTTTTCTAATTGTTCTATAAATAGCTTCTCTGGCCTACGCTGCATCTGGGACTGCAAAAGTAGACCTCAACCTCAATGGAGCCGGCCTCGGCGGAGCCGGCCTCGGCGGAGCCAGCCTCGGCGGAGCCGGCCTCAGCGGAGCCGGCCTCAGCGGAGCCGGCCTCGGACTTCCAAGCCTTGGCGGAAGTAGCTCAGTGGGAGGCAGCATCGCAGGCGGCTTGACCTCATCTGCCCTACCTGGACTCTCAGGGTCATCTAGCAGTGCCAGTTCTCCAGTCTCTGGTAGACTTGGTGCTAGACCTGCTGGTGGTGTCTCCGGATATTTCCCAGGAGGAGTTGGTGGTTTCGGATACGGTTTCCCAGGAAGCTACGGCGGATACTATTATCCTGGACATTACGGATACCAGATGCCCTACTGGGGTGGCGACTATGGCTTTGGTGACTATGGCTTTGGAGGTTTCGACGGCTTCTACGGACCAAGCTTCGGCTACTATGGCCCCTCAACCTGGGGCTGGGGTGTCCAAGGAAACGGTGTAGCTGGATTTGGACAAAGAGGCGCCCGTTCTGGTGCACGGCAGTCCCGTGTCGCTACTAGTGCATCTTCAGCAAGGTAAGAGTGTGTTGAATTATGAACTGCCATAAGTTTTTTTTTTTTTTTTTTCAGCCCTGTCTTGCAGTATAGCAAAACATGTCTTGCAGTACAGCAATCTGTATGAACACATACACAAGGAAGGCTCTGATGTTCTAAATGTGAAGAAATGCAGTATATGTGACACAACAAAGAATAGGCATTGTAAAATTAAAGAGTAGCGCGCGCCCATCATGAGCTAAGAAAAAGAACACCGTGCAGTTTATAAAGCGAGCAAGAAACTCTCATGTGCAATTCATGCCTAAAAAGTATTTTTCTGTTACTTGTGCCACACATACTACAGCCTCAATGATGCATCGTTTGTTACAGTGCTAGTTCAATGAACACTAAACACATTCTGCGAGCCATTGGGAGTCTCATTATCCTCCTTAATGCGCATACTCTACTTCTGGCTCGGTGAACTCATGACTAATTGGTGAGCACAAAGAGCAAGATGTCGCACTAAAAAATTACAAAACGGAATTGCAGAAGTCCCAACACACGCTCCGCAGCTGTCTGGTGTCTTTACTGCGATTCTCGGTGCGAACTACCCCTAACGTCCTGAGCACCGTTCTTCGTTTCGATCAACATTACCATTAGTATGCAACACTAGAGGGTAGACTAAAATTTCATGGTACGAAAACCTGTCCAGGTGTGCACCATAGATGAGAACATTCTGTTTTATAAGATGACAACTGCCATGTGACATGCCAACTTGAGATAGATTATTTATCTTCAAAGTTGCTATCTTTAATACTACTATATAACTGTTGGGATGTAACGTCCCAAAATCATGATACGATCATGAGGGATGCCGTGGAGGAGGGCTCTAGGAATTTTGACCACCTGGGGTTTTTCAACGTGCAACTAAATCAAAGTACATGGGCCTCATTTTGAAACAGTTACTCCTTTCAAGAATTCATTGTACTGCCTGTGCCTAATCAATTATTAAGGTGCCTTTTCATGCCTACATAAGAAAAATATTAAACATTGCTTCTTTTATCTTTCCCTTGTCCAGGTCTGCCGCCAGTTCCAGCAGCCAGTAAGCAGTGAGTGCCATCATAACTCTTGTTGCTGATGTCGACAATAAGAATAAATTGATGCCCATTCGTTACGCCGAATTTCATTCACATCATTTGTTTTAATATTAATAGTCAAATATGCAGAGGCACAATTACAACAGAGTTAAATGCTTGATCTTTACATTGTAGATGTTGCACTGCTCAGTCGTCGTCGATGAATGCACATGCTCATTCTCACCAGCCTACTTTATAAACTTGTGTAACTGTTAAAGTGTGCCCATTATTTTGTCGTGTCTAATTTTACGTGTAGTCGCCCAATGCACTATTATTATTATTATTATTATTATTATTATTATTATTATTATTATTATTATTATTATCAGTAGCCAAATATTTTATGATAAAATAACTTATTGTGGTGCTCTTCTCTGTGTTTATTTAATTAAAGAGGGATAATAAAAAATGCATATTTCCTTTTTTTTTTACAGTGACTAATAGTGTGTCCCTGGCCTTTTCAAAAATGAAGTAAAAAATGGAGCCACGACAGCAAACCAACACAATTCGGCACTATTTTGGTAACTTATAAGGAAACAATAAAGCAATGGATTCTAGTGCAACTAAACGCTTTGCTTCAGCTCTCATTCTCCAATACTGCAAACGCACCATAATTCTCCAACATGATAGCGACAGCCTGCTCAAATCTTCAATCAGCTGATAGCACTGTGTTCTGCAATGCACAGACCGTAACTACCGTCCCTCCACAAACGCACACAAAGACGTACAAGTAACTTCACCATATACCTCAGTGCGAACAAGACAGTACTGGAAAGTAGAAAACACGTGACGCATCTTTCGACTAGTTAAAGGAGCCTTGTGCCCCACATCGCTTTGACTGCAGAAGCTGTAATGAGATCAGAGTACCAGCCAGTTTTCGTCGTGCAGTTGTTCGCCGCTGCCGCCATTGTCCATAACCAGTATGGCACGAATGAAGAAACAATACCTAGGATAGGACGGGATTTGAACCCACGCCTTCTGCGTGCCACTGTGGTATTTCACTATAAAGCCATGCATGGTTTTTTTAATTTCATCGTATTTATTCAACTTAAACATGGCTGTGATGCAAATACACACAAGGAACTCATATGTTAATTCTTCTTCTATTACGACACAATGGTGAGTGCACAACCCCCAAAGAGTTCACCATCTCTAGAACGAATACATCTAACAACGACTTTTTGCAAAGATACCCTTGAATGGGGGTAGGGATAAACACCTCACCAACACAGCATACCATTCTGGCTGAAACTTCATTGTCTCGAATGACTGAGCTATGCCAGTGCTTGTGACTCCTTTGCAAAATAACCCAATACAGGCCTCATGCTGGACAAGGAAACATGTTAAGGGGGGATGCGAGTCAAGAACAGAAGCTTTTTCCGAAATTACATATTCTTTTTTTGTTTTCATTTGCTTTCACAAGTTCAGCTTCTCTACTTTCATAAAAAAAAGATGAAAATTGTAATTAAACTCGTAGTAGGTTCAAATTGCTTTTAAAGAGCACAAGTTGGCAACTAAAAAACTGAAACTCATTGTCTAGAGTCCCCTGGAAATTGTCACCTGGCTACTTGCCATTACATTTTGCATGAGGAGATCACTAAAATCACATATGCTCAAAATAGCCGTAATCCCCAAGCTCCCATGATGAAAGAAATCATCTTAAAAAATATATTTTTTATGCATAGATGAGAGTTCACTTATACCTTCGAAATGCGTTTTTCTCAATATTAATTTGTGGGCAACTTCCCGAGTTTGTAAATCCTGGTTTTAGTACTTCTAATAGCCCAATCAGGACAAAATTTTGCACACATATTCCTTAACAGGTGAAGGGTGCAAGTATCTGCTTTAAAACTTCAAACCTAAAGTAAACAGTTATATAGGCCGAGGATTCTAAGGATTCTCGCATTACAATTGTTCTTGTCCATTCAAATGTCTTATACAGACTTTCTTCATGGTTATTTCCATTCCATAATTAATGTGGAGCAATATGAGTCATTAATGGCTCAGAAACATAAACATTTAGTGGCAGAAAAAGTTTTTCCAAAAAGAGCTATACTTTACGCATTGTCATGGCATAAAACTAAAACTGTACAACTTACTATGAAACTAATTACGTATTTAAAATCAGCAAAGAAGCGTATATACATATACAGCAAATATTTCATTGCCCTAGGTTACAGATAAACGCAACTTTTTCTTTGAATCGCATCTCCCCTTAACCTATGATGATGATGATGATGAGTAGATTTTAGTGGCGCAAGGGCCAATTGATGGCCAAAGAGCGCCATTTCAATTGACTACAGATATGAACAATGATATGGTGCGTGGCTGTAAAGGGGCCTTAAAATTCCTCGCTCTAACGCGGGTTAAAACATGAAAGTAATAAAATTATGACAGTGGGGTGACATATGTGTGGTGATAGCTGATGGCAAAATGTCATGATAATAAAACCATGATGAAGATATAGTCACCGCAGCCACGATCACACTATAGAGGTCGTGCTACGGGTGACCTCGAAATATCGGGTGAAAGCTTTGCACATCTTTTAAAAACGTAAAAAGTGTTTGCAGTTTAAAAAGTGGATCCCTACCGATGAGCATCCCAGGGTGTAGAGGGAGCTGCTGTCGGTAGGGCAGTAAAAAGTGCTTTTTTCTTAGAGCATCTAGCTCATTGCACTGGACGAGAATGTGGAGAACCGTAAGGGGGTCTCCACATCTCTCACAATATGGTGGATCACCGGAAGACAGAAGAAATGAGTGTGTGGAATGTGTGTGTCCTGTTCTAAGCCTTGTTAGTATTACTTCTGTGTGTCGTGATTTTGATAGTGGCGGCCAATAACCTAGTTGCGGTTTAATAGCATGGAGTTTATTATCTGTGTGTTTATCCCACATCCTCTGCCAATACTCCCTGAGCTTTCGTTTTATAAAAGGTTTTAAGTCAAGTGCAGGGACTGGTGTTGATGCATTGGCAGTAGTGACATTGGCGCAAGCAGCCAGATTGTCAACCAAAACGTTTCCTTGTATTTCACGGTGCCCTGGAACCCAGCAGACAACGACATGCTGTTTTGATGTGTAGAGTGTGCACAGAAGTGAGTAGAGTGACACCAGCACGGGGTTCTTGTGTTTTTTAGGAGTTTTCAGGGCTTTGATTACGCTTAGGGAATCTGTGTATATTACCGCCTTTTGTAATTTTATCTGTTTAATGTGTTTTACGACCGCCAGTATTGCGTAAGCTTCTCCTGTGAAAATGCTTGCATTAGGATGAAGAACGCCAGCCTCGGAAAAGGATTGGCCTACCGCTGCATATGACACAGAAGTGTTTGACTTTGACGCATCGGTAAAGAACTCAGGGCATGTGTATTTATGTTGTAGTTCTAGGAAGTATGTATGTATGTGTGCAAGTGGTGCGTGCTTTGTGACATCAACAAAAGAGATATCACAGTCTATAAGCTGCCACTGCCACGGTGGCAGATATGTTGCAGGAGCCATCAAACTGCGTTCAAGAAGAGGCACACCTGTTTCTTCGGCCAGGCTCCTTACACGCAGCGCGTAGGGCTGCCTAAACGAAGGACGGTTCTCGAACAAGCCAGAACAAGACAAATCATTAATTATGAAATGGTAAGGGTGTTTCTTGTCTGCCTTCACCTTCAAAAAGTACAAAAAGGACAGGGAACATCTTTGTAGGTGGAGCGACCATTCATTCGAATCCACGTACAGGCTCTCCACAGGGCTGGTGCGGAAAGCACCCATAGAGAGGCGAATGCCTTGATGGTGGACAGGGTCGAGAATTTTCAAGGCTGATGGTGTTGCCGACTGATAAATTATAGCACCGTAATCTAGGCGTGTGCGTACGAGGCTTTTATATAAGTTAATTAAACATTTCCTGTCGCTACCCCATGTAGTGCGTGACAACACTTTCAAAATGTTCATTGTTTTTAAGCACCTGTCCCTTAAATACTTGATGTGTGGGATGAAGGTTAGCTTAGTGTCTAATATGAGACCAAGAAACTTGTGCTCGGTCTTCACTGACAGAGGTTGACCATGCAGGTCAATGCCGGGGTCAGGATGAAGGCCCCTCTTTCGGCTGAACAAGACAGAAGTGCTCTTTTGCGCGTTGAGTATAAAACCATTCTCGTTTGCCCATTGAGATACCTTGTTCAACCCTAGTTGAACTTGACGTTGGCACATTGAGATGTTGCACGATTTGTAACCAATCTGCACATCATCGACATATATGCAGTAAAAAATATTTCGTGGGAGAGACAGGTGCAAGGAATTCATTTTAACTATGAAAAGTGTGCAGCTCAATACACCTCCTTGTGGCACTCCTGTTTCTTGGACAAATACTCGAGATAAGACAGTGCCAACTTGGACACGGAATGAACGGTTGGACAGGTAGCTTTCGATAACTGTCAGCATTCTACCCCGCACACCTAAATGTGACAGGTCTCGCAATATGCCGAAGCGCCATGCAGTGTCATATGCCTTTTCCATATCGAGGAACACAGACAGAAAAAATTGCTTATGAACAAAAGCATCGCGAATTTGTGCTTCGATGAGGACAAGGTGGTCAGTGGTGGACCGAGCCTCTCGAAACCCACACTGGTATGGGTCAAGTAGGCCACTAATTTCAAGGAAGTGCATCAGGCGCCTGTTAATCATTTTTTCAAAGACTTTGCAAATACAGCTGGTTAATGCTATTGGCCTGTAGCTGGAAACTGAGGCCGGGTCCTTGCCTTGTTTTAGAATCGGGATAATGATAGCTTCCTTCCAGGCTGAGGGTAGCTCGCCAGAAGACCATATCGCATTATAGAGAGAGAAGAGAGCTTTCTGGATTTCAGTGGGCAGGTGTTTCAACATTTCATATGCCACACGGTCCGGACCTGGGGCAGATTTATTGCAGCAGGCAAGTGAGGCCTGCAGTTCAGCCAAACAGAAAGGTTCGTTGTATGCCTCATGTGTTCTGGGCTTGCGCTCTAATCTCTGTTTTTCTATTGCGGTTTTGTATCGTCGGAACGCTTCACTATAGTGTGTTGAGCTGGAGACCTGTTCAAAGTGTGCTCCGAGAGTGTTTGCCTGGTCTTCCAAACTCTCCCCTTGGGTGTTCACTAGAGGAAGAGAATGTGCTCCTCGTCCTGCCACCTTACCAACCATACTCCAGACTCTCGACTCATCTGTGTATGAGTTAATGCCCGACACAAATTTGTGCCAACTTTCTCTTTTCGCCTGTCGGCACGTCCTCCTTGCTTGCGACTTGACGTTTTTAAAGTTTACAAGATTCTCGGCTGTGGGCGAGTATCTATGCAACCTCCATGCCTTATTTTGTTTTTTTCGAGCATCACGGCACTCATTATTCCACCATGGTACTCATCGTTTGCTTGACGGTCCACATGTTTGGGGAATACATTTTGTTGCTGCATCAACCAAGAAAGCTGTGAAGTAGCATACAGCATCCTCTATGCTCAATGCCGCCATGTCAGTCCAAGATAATAAAGTCATTTTTTGAAACTTTTCCCAATTGGCTTTGTCGGTGAGCCATTTGGGAACTTGTGCAGGACATGTATTTGTTATTGATGTGCTAATAACGATAGGAAAATGGTCACTACCATATGGATCATTAATGACTTCCCATTTAAGTAGAGGCAGGAGTGATGGGGATATTATGCTGAGGTCTATTGCTGAGTACGTATTGTTAGCGATGTTGTAATATGTTGGCTCTTTCCGATTCAGCAGGCACGCACCGGAAGAAAGCAGGACCTGTTCAATCAGGCGACCTCGAGCATCGCAGCGAGTCACCCCATAGATTGCTATGTGCATTGAAATCTCCAAGGAGGATATAAGGTTCTGGAAGTTCCTCTATGAGGGGCTCGAGTTCATGCTTTTCAAGACGGTGTTGCGGAGGTATGTAGAGAGAGCAGATGGTGACGAGCTTATTCAAAAGAACTGCTCGAACAGCCACCGCCTCGAGGGATGTTTGTAGTGGTAGGTGTGTGCATGCAATCCCTTGATTGACTATAATGGCAACACCACCGGATGGCACAATGGCATCATTCCGGTCTTTCCGAAAGATAACGTAATGACGTAAAAAGTTGGTGTGTTTAGGTTTCAGGTGTGTCTCTTGTACGCACAGCCCCTTATGTGTATGTTTGTGTAAAAGTTCATGGATATCGTCCAGGTTTCTCAATAGTCCTCTGACGTTCCACTGTAGTATTTGTGTCATTTTAATGTAGTGTGGTGCTGTGTGTAGAGAGGTGTTGCGTTAGTTTACAGGGCCTTTTGAGGGCCCTGTGATTCGAGGTTTTTCTTTTTTGGCGCGCTCCAAGGAGTTGCGCCTATCCTTCGGCGTCTGAGACGCCGGAGGAGCGGAACTTGTATCCATCACCTCTTGGGAAGTGGTGGATGGTGCCTGCTGGGCAGGCACATTCACTGAACTTTTGGACCTAACTGCGCCTGCAGTGGTCCCAGGTTCGGCAGACACCGGGGTCTGCCGGCCCTGTTTGTCAGGTGGCCGAGCAGTACAGGCTGCTCCAGCTGGGGGCGCTGGCGGCACGACCGCGGCCACACACTGTGTGACATTCGCGGGTGCCGAGGCATGTGGCGGGGCGCCCCGGCGCGTCACATCTGCAAAGGAGGAATAAAATGGGTTGTGTATTGCGAAATGTTGGCGTGCTTCTTGGAATGTGAGATTGAATTTAACCTTAAGTTCTACTATTTGTTTCTCTTTTTTCCATGCGGGACATGATCGTGAGTAGGCAGCGTGATCTCCTTCACAGTTCGAACAATGGGTTGTTTCTGAGGTGCAGTTGTCCGATATGTGTTCAATGGATGCGCACTTTGCGCAAGTGGCACGCCCTCTGCAACTCTGCGATCCATGACCGAAACGTTGGCACTTGAAACATCGACGAGGGTTGGGAATGTATGGTCTTACACGAAGCTTACAATAGCCGGTTTCGATTGATTCTGGTAGGTCACTTGTTTCGAAGGTAATTATTACATGCTTTGTAGGGGTCAGTTTGTTGTTGCGCCTTATTGTTGTTCGTTGGACTTTGACCACGTTCTGGTCCTTTCAACCTTCGAGCAGCTCACTTTCAGAAAGCCCAGTAAGATCATCATCAGAAATGACACCACGGACAGTGTTCATGGACCTGTGTGGGCCCACCGAAACAGGGGTTTCCCATAAGGCTACAAGCTTAGACAGCTTTTCAAACCTCCAGAAGAAGATCGCCACTTCCCATCTTTGTCACTTTATAACCTGGGCCTATTGCTTCTGTAAGAGTTTTGGAAATGAGGAAAGGTGAAATGGCTCGGACTGTCTTGTTTTCGTTTTGACTGTGGATTACATGGTACTTTGGGAATGTCGGCTTTGGTGTGTTAGCAAGGAAAGTATCTTCGGTGCGCCACCTTTTTAGGGAGCGATCAGGAAGGGAGGGAAAAGCTTTTGCCATAAAATACAATAAAGTTCGGCGGCAATTTTGGCCACCCACCACCGAGCCCAACAAGGGGACGCTACAAGGTTGACTATTGAACACTTGGAGACGCCAGCCATGCATCGTCGCTATAACCGAATATAACTACCCAAGGTTGGGTAACTACACAGGGTTAACCCTCGCCGCCAGGAAATTCGGAAGTAAATGGAAAAGAGAAGATGACAGGACAGATAAAAAGTGAGAGATAAAGACGAAGATGTAGGAAGAGAGAGATAGGAAAAGGCGACTGCCGATTTCCCCTGGGTGGGTCAGCCCAGGGGTGCCGTCTACGTGAAGCCGGGGCCAAAGGGGTGTGTTGCCTCTGCCGGGGGGCCTTAAAGGTCCAATCACCCAGCGTCAGCTCAACCCCCAGGATCCCCTTTTCCCCGGACACGGCAAAGCCACGCACGGCTAGGCGTGGGAGGGAGCCGAAACTCCCCCGTTAGCTCGGGTCCGTGGTGTCGCTACACACCAAACGCCTACTTGCGCAGGCGCCCCTGCGGGGATTAACCTATGATAGTATGATGTGGCAAATGACCAATGATGCAGCTATACAGAGCACTGTTTCTGGGATTTTTGCACTACAGCTTGCCGTTACTGGCAAGTACGTGCAAGACGAACATCCGCACTCTCGAAAGTCTGCAAGGACAAGCACTACGCGTGTGCTTAGGATTGCCGCGATGCACCTCAACCTACGGGGCAATTATGATCGCAAGAGAGCATCCAATTCGAACATACATCACCACTGACAATTTGAGAGCCCACATAAGACATCTCTGCCGAGTTCCTGGTCACCATTTTGCAGTGTTGCCAGTTCAAAGACCACACGCGATCTTTTCAAAGATTATTTCTGCCCATAGAGAATACCTCCCTTTTGGCTTCACTCCCGCAACAAGACCAGCGTCACCCCCGTGGTGCCTACAACAACCACAGGTGTGCCTCACTATTCCGGGAATAACGAACAAGAGCCATCATTCAACAGTGATCCTACGACAGGTGACATTGTCGCTACTCAACGAAAAATACGGCCAGAGGACCCACATTTACACCGATGGATCGGTCTCGGCTGACAGCTCCACAGGTGCTGTTGTCATCCCGGCGTACCAGGTCACTATAAAGCTCAAACTGTCGCATAGGACAACATCCACAGCAGCGGAGCTTGCCGCCTTACGTGCTGCTATACTTTATATCGCGGAAGCCCGACCTCAAAAATGGGCTGTGTTCTGTGACTCCAAGGCATCCCTTCAGAGCTTGCAATCAGCTTTAAGACAGAGGGAGCATCAACAACTAGTGAATGAAATAAGAGAAGTGATTCACGAAGTTTTATCGAAAGGACATGACTTGGTGTTCCAGTGGTTACCGGGACATTGTGGTATTGTCGGGAATGACCTTGCTGATAATGCTGCCCGATCCGCCCACGCGGACGCCCAGACAACCCCAATTCCATTGTCGAGAACCGACGCTGCAAGGGGCCATCACTCGTTCGCTAACACCATGTCGGAAACTTGGCTGAGTGACCCCAGGGTCAGGAACCGCCGCCTACACAAATTGGACCCATCGAGAAAGCTTCAAGTTCCATCGGACTTCTCCCGCCAGGATGCAACTTTACTGTGCCGCCTGTGGTTAGGAGTAGCTTTTACAAAGGCGTACTCCTTTCGCATAGGAATGGCGGATAGCTCCCGATGTGAATCGTGCGACACTGACGAGACAATAGAACATCTACTGTGTTCATGTGAACGTTTTGCGAGCGAACGCAATTTGCTACGCGGAACGTTGGAGACACTAGACAGTAGACCTTTTTCCGAAGAGAAGATACTTGGCTCATGGCTCTACGCGTCGCTGGCCAGCAAAGCGACGCGGGCACTGCTAAGTTTTCTAAAGACGACCGGACTACGCGACCGCTTATAAGCGTGCAATGGACAAGGTCACACCTACATACACGTTGCCCTTCACTTCTCTCTCTCTTCTCCTTTAATCCCCTCACCCCTTCCCCCAGTGCAGGGTAGCAAACCGGACGTGCGTCTGGTTGACCTCCCTGCCTTTCATTTCTTCCCTTCCTCCTCCTCCTCCTCCTGTGGCAAAAGAGCAAAATAACAATCGGGCATCACACAACGCGACTTGTATAATGAGTGCGTCATTTAATGCTTCCAACCCACCACGAAGTGCTGAGCCATAATTATTCCTCTTCATCAGGCACAGCACCAACAAAGTCCACAGAGTGCCCTACAAATATGTAGCGGGTATCATGCTTCTCTGCAGAATAAGAAATAATGGCGTAGTGGGTGCTTCCCCGCTTTACAAAAATTATGATGATTTGCACTTGTATTAGTTACCCCAAGAGGGCTCACAATAGGCTCCTGACAGGCCACTCTCCTAACATTTACTGTGGCTGTGCTCAGTGTTCTGCACAGGCTTGGCATTTCACAGCGAAAGCTATTGTGAGATCACAACAAGGGCCAATTCCTGGCACCATAGTTGTCTGCCACCGCCGCTATAGTGTCCATAACCACTATTGCACGAATAAAGAAAAAAACTAAACAAAAAAAGCCAAGGACAGAATGGGAACAGAACCCAGGCCTTTGCACGGCAGCCCAACAATCTACCTTTGAGCTACGCTGGTGCTTGAAAATCTGATGCGAACGAACCCTATGCAGGCTTTATGTTGGGTAAAAAATGGCAGCATATCCACGGGGTGAATGATGGAGAGTGGGGCGAAGCATTCGTCTGTCCATTCGTTCTTGCTTCCGTCCATCTATGCGCCTATCTGTGTGACCACCCGTGCGTCCATCTGCCCGTTCGTGCACCCACATGTCCATCCGTGAGTCCATCCCTGCGTTCGTCCATGCATCCGCCCCTGCGTCCGTCCATGCGTCCATCTGTCCGTGCAGCCGTACGTCCCTCCGTCCATGCATCTGTCTGTGTGTCCGTTTGTCCATCTAGTCAACACTCCAAGTACCATCATCTTGCATCTTTTCATCATATATTACGCATATAGAAGCATCGCCATCCAGCGAACATTCCAAGGACTGAACGAGAGGTGGCACACGCACACTTTCTTACGGGTTGCGCTTTGTGTCTAGTTCCCACATTTAACCACCTCGAGTTCATGGTATATACTAGTTCACTGTATTCATGGCACTGCGGCCCAATGCTCGCTAAACCTTTCTATAACCAAGGAAATTATGCCCAGCGAGTATAACGTAGCAACCCTTTCTTGTCAAATAGCACTCAATGTACATGCCAATGGCTGCTAATGGGGAATGAGAGACAGGAGAATTCGGCTTTTAGTTAACGCGCACGCTGCGAATTTTTTATTGTTCAACAACACACAGGATAAATCTCCCACCGGCACCACCTTGCAGGTCAAAGCGTAAGACATGTTACATACTACGACGAGGGAAGAACGGGTGCCGCTTTAAGGAGCTTCGTTCCTAAAAATTGTGTTAGCATGTGTAAGAAAGTGTTCTAGAACAGCGGTGTAACAACCAAGAGTCACGCAATGAGTGCTGAGCAATGAGTAAATCAGTGAATAATTCAACCCCTTACAAAAGGCTCAGACGTATTTCTTCATTGCTGTCAGCCAGAGCATCAACAAGTCTGCATAATGCCTTACAAGTGTTTAACAGGTATCACGCTTTTTTAAAAAGTGACGAATAAAGGCAGAGTGAATGCTTCCTTAATACAAAAAAAATTATCCCAACTTATGGCATAGTGGGTGCCATGCAAGTGTGCTTATAGTACTTGCAGAATGCTTAAAATAAGCTCAAGAAAAGCTGCTCTTCAAGTTTTCACTGTGGCTGTGCTGTGTATTCTGTGCAGGCCTAGTGTTTTCTTTACCTACACAAAAAAACATGGCTTGAGGTAGCAAACTAACCTTCTGCAACACCAAAAACTAACCACTATTGTTTTAACAACGGGAGAATAACCACTTGGTGTTGTAAAAGCAAAAAAACTCATACTCTTTGTGTATGACGAGGCCTAACAAGCAACAAAAAAAGTCAGGATGATGGATGGATGGCAACATTGATTTTATATTGACTTTTTTTCATACAGTATACACATGAACATTGTGGACCAACACTGATTTCTAATGTTGGAAGCCAGCAACAGCACCCAGTATTTCTGGGTTCATTTTTTGTCCATGCTTATTCGCAAGACACTAATTTAGCGCTAAATGTACAAACTAGCCTGCAAGCAGACTAGGTACGTTCTCACTTGAAGAGACTAAATTTACAGATAATTTTTTTTCATTAACAAATTAGTCATTCTTAACGACAAAATCACCATGCTTGCGAGAACATGTTTAGTAAGCGAAGGGACGGGAAAAAAATGTGGGTGGCGGCCCCACTTTAAACTCTTGCACCTAATGCTGCGACGTTGCCGATTTTGATGGCGTCTACTACGTCCTATGTAATTCCCAATCAGCAAAGGTGGAAGGCATTCTTTTGCGATAGGGACACAAGACTCAACCTACAAAGTTTAATAAAATTTCCTGGCACTAATGTCGCCAAAATACAAAAAATACAGCTTAAAATCGGTGATGTCAAGCATAAATATTTCGACACGAAATTTAAAACGGAACTTTGACCTGGACTTTCTTTTCTATTAATGAAGCGATAATGTTAAAATTAATGACATAGGAGTTCTTGGAGTATAATTAATCAATATAAATGGACACTTTGTCTCACTTTGTAGTTCCTTTAATAAAAAAAGTAAAGATAACAAATGAAACACATCTAAATCAACACATTGAAAGCTGAAATTTTCTCTCACTTCAATAGTGAGAAAATATCAATTCAACTTGATGAATTGATATTTTTCTTCTGTTAAAGTGAAACATCAGCTTGGGAAAATGCATTCTCAGTCCCAATAACCAGTTGTTATATTTTGGTCCCTTCATTTTTGCACTTTTATTTTCACTGAGTTTTCCTTTTACGATTGATTAAAAGACTAGCACTCACAGTAAAAGCTCATAAACTCAAATGTGAAGAGGACCATAAAGGAACGTTCAAATTAAGCACAGTTCAAGATAGTTGGCAGACACTAACAGGAATGGACATTGTGCAACAATGCATGTGCAGAACCCGAGCAAATCGTCTCTAAACTCATTATTGTGAATTAGGCATTGTTACACGTTTCTGGTAGGAGATTTTGTAAATTAAGGGGGCAGACTGGTCTTAGACATTTTTTGTTTATTTCTTCAGTGATCTTGATAAAACTGCACAGGGTTATACAGTTTTTTCTGCTGATTTCAAATATGTAATTAGATTTCCTGTAACTCACTTTGTTGCTGAGATAACTTAAGTTCACTCCCTATTGTTTAAGGCCACCATAGAAAAAAAAGTGCTTAATTAAAAGTGATATTTAGGATATGCCAACATAGACTAATGACTGTAGAGTGAAAGTATGGAAGAGGTTTTTGTTTTTAGACCTTTATTGGTTATTTTGCAGCAAAATGAACTATACATTTTCAAAAGCAGTTGGAATTGTGTTACTATTTTGATTAGTAATTAATTAAAAGGGCATGTGCTCTAAATTTTGCTCCCATACATGCATTCTACACACATACAGGTTTCCACTGCAAATAGAAATATTGTTGTACCTGCCCTAGCTGCAGAGATATTGAGGCCTCAAAATTGAATAGTCACAAATTTACTTTTTTGAGAAAAATGGAAAAAACTGAAAACACACAGTTTCTTCAAAAAGCAACGATCATGGTGCGCATGTTTAGCAATCCTCACGAAGGTGCTCATAAATTGGTAGTAGAGTTTTAGACAAAGGTGCTGGCAAATTATAAAAAAGCCTCAAAGTCGGTTCCCCATTTTTTTGCAGGTTCTGCATGTTAACAGCACCAAGAATCTGGACAGTTAAAATGACATTACAAAAAAATTACTACTTCTTGGTGCGTGAAAATTTGCAGAGAGATAGAAAAATACTTGCAGAAACCAAATATGTCAATTTTAAAAAATGAATATTTTTGTCACTTTTTGGTCCCAAAGAGCAGTCTTTGGGACCTAAGAGTGAAGAGTGAAAAACATTGGCTCTAAGAGTGAAAAACATTGATCGATTAATCAGTGACATGCAAGAAAAGGCATCGACATGAATTCATATGAGCAGTGATCTTTAATGTCAAAATATATGACACTATTTATGCTATGAAACATGCTTATTGAAGACAATAGTTTTTTGGGGGGACCTTCGACGAAAAAATTTTGGTCTGTCTGTCTGCCTGTCCACCCTAACGATACTTCAAACGGCACCAAACGGCCAACCCCATCCGCAGCGCTCACCAATATTGCTCAAGGCTTAGCGTTCATAGTTGTGCGATTGTCAATTAAAAAGCAATTATTGTGCATAATGATTATTGATATGTGGGGTTTAATGTCCCAAAATCACTATATGATTATGAGAGACGCCGTAGTGGAGGGCTCCGGAAATTTCGACCACCTGGGGTTCTTTAACGTGCACCCAAATCTGAGCACACGGGCCTACAACATTTCCGCCTCGATCGGAAATGCAGCCGCCGCAGCCGGGATTTGAACCCACGACCTGCGGGTCAGCAGCCGAGTAACCTTAGCCACTAGACCACTACGGCGGGGAATTATTGTGCATATCTGAGGCACTACAACAACGCTTCGATGTTTTGTACGTCTGCCTTTATACTAGAAGTGACACACACAAGTAACTCTGAGGACTGTAGCGTTTAATCGCGCTGCGCTGACAGTGCAACGCGATGCTCAAAAAGGTGTTTCCAACGCTTTGCTACGACGTTACGGTGGTGGCACCTGCCTGTCGCTTTGCGTTCTACACCTTATCACCTCCGAGATTAGCACGCATCTTTCTCCGCGGGCTGCACGCCTTCGTTTTCGAAGATAACTGCCAGATGACACTTGTGTCTAACATGCCTAGATGCGCTCGTTCGCCTCTGCCACACGCTTAAGGCACTCTAACGCAGCGCCTGCAGAATACCATTCACAAATTTTCTTGCACACAACATCAAATAAACGTTTTGTTCAGTCTCTCCAGACGCAAGACTATCGTCTTTCGACGACATGTGCAGTGTAACATGTAGATTCGAGCCAATTTTTTTTTTCATGGCAGAGTTAGTCAACTCAAAATTAAATGTAGTAATCAGTTATTTGCATTTGTTTGCATTTTTTAGACGTGACTGCATGAGCATCATTTGCAGCTTGCCAAGGAGCTCCAGCGCACAGTTTAAATTCTCATCTTCTCTTCTTTCTTCTCTATCTTTTTTTCTTTCCCCTTTCCCCACCCCAAATGCAGGTTAGCCAACCGAGCCAAGCTTGGTTAACCTTCCTGCCTTTCCACTCCATTTCTCTCCCTCTCTCTCATCAGCTGAGAAGTGCTATACTGTTTCAATGCTTTGCATCACTAGTAAGTTTCCTTTGGTTTCGCAACAAAATGTGATTGCTGGAGGTAAACTTCTGCAAGGAGAGATGAAAACCCGGGATTCCCAGTTCGAATAAATTATTATATCCGAAGTTTCTAAAGTTTTCCCCCACATAAATACACAGTGTCATAACCGGCAATACAAGGGACCGGCATGCAAGGGACGCTCATCGGCGTACCTGCCATACGCTGTCCGCCTTCCAAAGAAACGCGGGAAATGTCTTGGCGCGCTGCGAGGAACGCGCATCGGCAGGCCTGCTGTACGCAGTCGGCGTCTAGCGCGTGCACGGACGGCTATAAAAGGAGCGTGTCGGGAGTGCGCTGGGCTCTCTCTCTGGACTTCGCTGACCCGCTCGTCTCGAGTGCACTCTGGGCCCTTGTGATGTAAAGGCGCGTCAGTACGCTCTCGTTGCAATGTACTTCTCTTGCAAATATGTAAATTAAACGCACCTTCTGCTTGTTCGTGAGACGCGTCGCAAGAGTCGTCCTTCGCCGAATCCTGGGTGGCAGCCTCAACCCCTCTTCGGGCATATCAACTGGTTGGCAGCGGCGGAATCGGTTCGTGTTCTTTCCTGGTACCGATGCTGGTGAGTGCTCACTTTCCGTAGAGTTTCTGCCAGGTGTTTTGGATAGATGGTGATGTTTATCCAAAAGGGTAGATTAGTTGCTGCTTTGTGAAGGACTGGGTTAATTAGAGGTACATTCACGGCAGTTTGAGCAACGGAAGTCTGCACGGGGTGACCATGGACTTGAACAAATTGAGGGAACCATTTTTAGTGCTGTTGTGCCAGGAGCTGGGGATTGAGGTGGCGACTATACATAGAAAGCCACTTTTAATACAGGCGGTTAAGGATTCTGGCGCGCATGCCTAGGAGCTCGCCGAGGAGCTCGCCGAGTGCTGGGAGCTAATTCAGGAGAGGATGAAAAGGGCACAAGAAGTCGAAGAGCGAGAGCGCCTTATGTTTGAAAGAGAAACCGTCAGGCGCAAAGAAGAAGCGGAAAGCCAAGAAAGGGAGCTTGAGCGCTTGCGGCTTCAGCTTAAGATTGCAGAGATTGAGGCGCGTCAGGAAGCGCTGGAACCAGAGATCGCGCCAGAAAAGGGCCCGCATATTCTTGAATGCATCAAGGTAGAGCATGTAGAGAACGAGGCCTTGGCCGGTCTGGAGGTAGGGACGATGTCGGAAGACGCTCCTTACATAGATGAGGAGAGTTCCAGCAGCCTTAAAGGGCCCAGTATGGAGCTGGAAGCTTCCTTTATGCCTCAAGAGGATGTTTCGACAACGTCAAATGTAGGCATGGATAGCGCAGTGGCCGGTGAGAGCAAGAACGCCATGCTTCAGCAGTGCAGCCCTATTATCGAGGTGATTTGCGAACATCGCAGAAAAAGAAAGAAGCGGAAGCGTTCGTCACTGCGTAAGCCTAGGACAGGCCCCACTCATTCGCAAGAAAGAGGAGAGGGTAGGCCGTTAATCCGTTTTAAGGAACGTCAATGGTGGCGTTCAGAGAGGTACAAGCGGCGAGCCAGGTGTGGAGGGGGAAAAGGAGGGACGTCACCCAAACGAAGCGCACGGTTCAGTTACACGACTTCGGAAAAGCGGCCTTGCCCGAAGGGTCAAAGTCGGAAGGGCAGAGTGGCTAAATACCGCGTAGGGGTAAACACAAAGAGAAAATGGCACAGGCTCCCCCCAGCTTCTGGCGTCACTTTCAAATTCCTGCGTGGAATAGGCCTAAGTGGAAAATGAGGTGTGACAGCATTGCACTGCTTAGAGTTTGTGCATTTTGTAGCTTATGGCGTGCTCGAAAAACGCCGGGACCACGACCCCGTCGTGTGCAATTAAACATAATCTAGTTGAGAAAGGGGGAACGGTCAGTTAGAGTAACTGTTGCACGTGCGTGTTAAATGTTGTTACTCAGTGTTGAATTGGAGATGCATATTTGAGTCCTTTGTCAGACGCAAGTGCTACTATTTAGCCTTGTGCGTGTGTGCGTTTTTATTTCTTTGTTCGAGTTCACTTGGTCACCACCATAGTGTAGTCTTCTGTAGTGCAATAAATTACGAGCCTTGCAGCAAGTTACACCTGGTGATTCTCGGGAGAGCTGAGTGTTCTCAGTGTGGGTGTCCGGTTTGAGAGCGTCTTCCCCGCTAAAGGCAGGCAGAAGATTGCTATGCTTACCGGTCCAACAGCATGGCATGGTGGACACGACGAACCAGCTATTGCGGACTGTGGCCCTTCGGTAGGGCTTCCTGCTTCCTTCGGCCAGTGGACGACCAGGCAGCGGTGACGGGGCCTTTGCAGCTGTGGACAGTCCCATGCTGTGACCAAGCGTGTGATGTGCTGGGCCTCTTTACGACGTCCAGGTGCGCCTACCGTAAGACCTGCTATGTGGTGAGTGTCTCTGTGTTGTGGTGGACAGTGTTGCGCCTACGGAGACGAACTACGGCCACTTCAGGGAGCAGCGCCACTGCAGCCCTTACGTGACCTCTTCGAACGGCCGACGAGCTGTCATAACCGGCAATACAAGGGACCGGCATGCAAAGGACGCTCATCGGCGTACCTGCCATACGCTGTCCGCGTTCCACAGGAACGCGGGAAATATCTTGGCGCGCTGCGAGGAACGCGCATCGACAGGCCTGCTGTACGCAGTCGGCGTCTAGCGGGTGCACGGACGGCTATAAAAGGAGCGTGTCGAGAGTGCGCTGGGCTCTCTCTCTGGACTTCGCTGGCCCGCTCGTCTCGAGTGCGCTCTGGGCCCTTGTGATGGAAAGGCGCATCAGTACGCTCTCGTTGCAATGTACTTCTCTTGCAAATATGTAAATTAAACGCATATTCTACTTGTTCGTGAGACGCCTCGCAAGAGTCGTCCTTCGCCGAATCCTGGGTGGCAGCCTCAACCCCTCCCCGGGGATATCAACAGGACTGTGCAGGGACCAGTGAGTTTGAATTGACTGCAATTTCAAATTGACCTGAGTTTGAATTAACAAGCCTTTACTGTATAAAACAAAAAAGTGTTCATTTTTGGGCAAATGTTATCTCCCAAAAACTGAAGCACCCCACAGTTGTCAGTTTCTCGGAGACACCAGGATTAGGCAGACATGCAATGAACAGGATGACTCACCCGCCAATGGCATACAACATTCGGTTCAGCGCAGTTATGCCGGCTCGAGATCTCCGGTGAACAGTGGGTGCGAACGAGCTCCAGCGGTCCGTCCGTGGATTGTAGTACTCACACTCACTGTGAATGGCAAAAAGTGAGCCTCCACCTGAAAGGAGAGGGGATGCATGTAAGAAGACCCAGACTAGTTAGTAGTACATTGCTACTGCATATTGCCGATTATAAGTCAATGTTTTTTTCATAAAATGGTCTTCTAAAGCTCGGGAGTCGATTTATAATTGGAGTCATCCTATATGCGTTACCGTAAGGTTGACTTCTTTGAGGGGTCTGACAAGTGGTCGTCTTTCTCCGATTCACTGCTATTTGACGCATCGATAACATCAGCCTTGGAGGCAACGGACTCGCAGGAACTGCTATCTCCCAACACAAGCACGCCACTTCTGGAACCGGACATTTTTATGATCTGCCCCGACGATCGAGAGACAACGGTATAGCTATGGTGGCCAGAGGAGAGATACAGCATTTATTCATGACACGTCACTAACGACGTCACTGTTTCAATGGTAGCGCCACCGCATTTGCGCGTCTGTCAGGCGTGATCAACAACAACACCGGCTCTCCCCGTATATGGGTATGACAGTGCATGTGGCTTACAAAGAAACATGACATGCGTATGTCACTGGCTGAAAATGCGACATACAGTCGACTCGTGCTAATTCAAACTTGAGGGAATCTCCGAATTTTGTTTGAATTATCAAGGAGTTTGGATTCTCAGAAGTTTTCAGATAGATGAATCTGGGTGAGGTGACACCACACATTATGATTAGTCATTGATTTTATCACATTAAAAGTTTTTTCAAAAGTTTTTAATCCTTAACTGCATGCAATGAACAGCAAGCAGAGGTGTAAAGTTCACAAGTCTATTGGCCATTTACTACTGATCACACCTTTTAAAGAAATCATGAATTGCCAACTGCTTCTTTTCTATAGGTATGTGCCTTAATCACGAAGTTCTGTATACCAGTTGAGAATCATCATGGTTTACCATGCGTGTGCTTCGTTTCAAACATTTGTTTACTAGCAAATCCTTTTTTCTTGAAGCCCTGAGGCACTTACTTTTCATTTTTAGACTGCTACCTTGTATAAGCACCCAAATTTTTAAATAGTAGTGGGAAAGCAGCAGATATTTTCTAGGTGTGGAACAGCAATAAGTATGAATTAACCAAATGATGGAGTTTGAATTAAGAGGCTTTTAATTTTAAATACACTGAAAGAATAGAGGGCCAACCAAAAAATCGAATTTTGTTCGAATAAACCGAAAGTATGAATTATCAGAGTTTGAATTATCGAGAGTCTACTGTATGTATACCTGTCGCAGAAAACTTGACATGCATCTCTCGTTCACAAGAAACGTGATGTTTATCGTTTGCAAACAACGTGATATCCATTTCTCGCTTTAGCGGACAGCGTGCCCTAACAGCGCTTGCTGACTAGGCAATTCAATAATTCAGATCTTCCGCGAAGCACCATAGGCATTTCACGAAAAGCTGGCAGCATCATGTGGGCTGACAACACTTCGCAGGGAACTAAACCACATGACCAGTCGCATGCACCCACAAGCGTCTTCACGTCCTTTTGCCCTCACACCTGTTCGCCATTTCTGCATTTCGCCTTGCTTGCGAACACTAAAGGTGTACACGACTTGCGAAGCTGCTCAACAGACAACAAGATGCCACCGCCACACTGCCAACAGTACAGTGCTGCTTTCAAGTGGCAAGCGATCCTCTACGCAGAGTTGGCAAGCAACGTTGAAGCAGGGCGGAAGTTTGGTGTGTCGGAAAAGTGCGCGAGAGAATGGAGAAAACCAAGAACCGAGATCTTCATGTACGCTGTGATACAGAGTTCTTTTCGCGAACTGAAGTGTGCCCTGCCACTGAGGAAGTGGTTTGAGAATGGGTTCACAACCAGAGAATCAAAAGCCTGAGTGTCTCCTATGATGATATTAAAGCAAAAGCACGTACTGTCGCGAAGGATATGTGCATCCCGCAACTGAGTTTAAACCGAGCTCTTTGAGTGAAGTGGTGCAATAGGATTATGATGCCTAGTGTAGAGTGCCAATCGACATGGTCTGCATGGCATTTTTCAAGTGCGGCATCTCGGTATCACCAGCACCCTTTTCGACGGTGAGCAGCAACAGTGTCTCACACAATGGCAATGACCGTGACAGTTGTATCCTTCTCCCAAGCGACGACGAGTGGTGAGCGATGTTTCATGGTCAAATAAATGTTTCTTTGCATCACTTCCGCTTCTGAAAGACTTACCTGTGTGCTATGGCTGCAGCATAAGGCTGTGTTCAGAGTAAACTTTTTTTTGCCTAGTAGGAGTTAAAGGTTGGGTGGCCGACTATATACGGTAAATGTGTCACCAGGAATATGAAATATTAAGCAAGTCAATCAAGGAGGTGAACTTATCCAGCACCCACCCTGTCAATGACATATGCCTAGTCTTCGGGACCGAGAATTTGCCATTTGATACAAAAAGCTGGAAGAAAAAAACTAGCTGACCCTCAATACCACCAAACTGGGAAATAATTTTAGCCCGATGCATTAAAAAGCTCATTTTGCAGAAATTTCGGTGCCGGCGTTCCCGGTTGTGATCGAAAAGGCAGCGTTCACTGTGAGTGAAAATTCGAGGTAGATGCAAATAAACATATAAGCAAGCTGGGCGGGCGTTTGCACTTTGGCTTTTTTCGTGGCAGTTTAGGTTTACACTGAGAAGCGAAGGCAGGCTAGAGATTGGGAAGGCAATAGTGCTTGTGTGTGTGCACGTCTGCGCATGCCAAATCGCTATCACATTCAATTATTTAAAGGCGAAGCTTGACAACTCTCTAAATTTTCACCTTCGCTTTAGGCACTCGAGAAAGTTGCACGTCGACACTCACCAACTGCGAAGAGGTAGGAGCGTAGGCCCTCGGGTCTGCGGTGCGAGGTGCGCGGTCCAGCCAGGGCAGCACGCTGCTCAGGCATCAAGTGGTAGCGCATGGCCTCGATGAGCAGGTCTTTGCTCTCCTCGTTAGAGCGCACCAGTGGCTCCTCGCTCACCTTGGAGAGCAGGAACTCCCGACGCATCAACGGCAGCCGACAGTGCTGCAGCAGCTGAAACACACGCACCACGAGGACATCATCATCACTGTTGTAATTCTATTTCATAACCGCTGCAGAACATGGGCCTTCTAATCGGCACTTTGCACGCGACTCTGCATTGCACTGCTTTATCTGGACTGACTCAAAAGAGGGATACAGTCTTAAATAGAAGTTTCACAAGCTACGCAGTCTCAACAGGCTGAACAAATTCTGCTAAATGTTGCGTGCATTACGCCCTCGCCGAAATCCAGTCGCCCTGAATAGGAAACGAACCTAAAGCCTTGAGCTTTTCACGCAACGAAAGCCCTTTTCAACTTTCTTAGAGACACTGGCTTTACGGAGGTACTTTGCTTTGTTTAGTAAGGTAGTTATTTTGGTGTGTATTGTCGTGCACTGCTCTCATCACTTCCATTCTTCACCATGCCCAACTTAGGGCAAAGTAACGCACATCATTTTGTTTCCACTGTCTTCAGGTTGGTTCATATTGATGTAATTTAAATTTGAATTCATAGATCAAAGCCAGAGCTATCTTTAGATACGAGATTCTTCGCAAATGGCAAATTTATGTCTAGATATAGAGCATACCAGTCGTGTTGCTAAAAAATGCGCTGTCTATTTTGAATACGTAAGTGCTGCACAAAGCCAAGTAAAATTTAGGCTTCAATGCTTCAACATCCGATTTCTCCGACTTTCTGCTGTCTCTGCAGCAAGCGCAAAGCACTCTTAACCGAAGCCACCACTGCTGCTATGCTGACCCTTTCGTAACGCTGACCAGCCCTCTTGTGCACCGCTCTATTGCAACAATCGTGGTCTCTAAAAGTCGGCTCCACTACATTGCGAAAGTGTAAAGCGGTCAAGCATATGTGAAGTACCGTATTTACTCGATTCTACCGTGCCCTCGATTGTAACGCGCACCCGATTTCCACGACGAAAAAAAAAACAAAAATAAGACATGGATTGCAACGCGCACCCATTTTTCTCGCTGGCCCGCACGATCACACCACGCGAAAAAATTACTCCTTTCGGGAGCGTCTTCCATTTAAATATGAGGTACGGCGAAGCTTGTGCCTATCTGACGTGTAACAGAGCATTGCCGTCACTGTAGTTTTACCGTGGACCGATGTCAGCACGCGAACTTGCTTCGCCCCCTTCTTCTCGACAGTTGTGGTGCCAGGCATGTCAAAGTAAAAAGGCGTCTGATCGGCATTCCCGATTTGCCCAAGCAGGTAGCCGTTGTTGTGCCGCAAGTTTAGAACGAACCTCTGAAAACTGTGAAGCTTTTGATCGTACTCCTCCGCAAAACTTTTCGCATATGCCCGTTCCCCTTCGGAGGGAAAAGCCTTTCCTCTTCATAAAGTTAGTTAGCCAGCACCTGCTCGCTTTAAACTGGCTCCGCATTAGACCTTTTTCTAAGGCTAATTGCATGGCCCGCACTTGGAGCAGTTCTGTCGTCACAGACCGCCATGCCGCTCAAGCACATACTCGCCGAGCAGCTCTTTAATTTGCGAAAACCGACCTTGCTGTGGTTCACTGAAGCCTTTGCGTGAAGCTTTGCTGTCGACAATCTTCTGCTTTTGTTTCTGCCAGTCCCGCACGCACGTTTCGGGAACTCCGAACGACCACGATGCAGCCCGATTTACGCCCGTTTCAGCACACGCGATGACTTTTCTTTTAAAAGCGGCACCGTGGTGCACTCATCGAGTTTTTGGAGTCGGCCCTTCCATGCCGTCGATGCTAATGCACACCAAGATGACGAACTCCTCAGCACACGTACGAAGTGCCGCACATGGGAAACACATAGGCAGAAATGGCCGACGCACGTAGGGGGCGGCCATTTCGAAATGCCGATGGCAATAGAACCACCGTATTCATTTTTTTTTTTTCGTACTCGATTTTAACGCGCATGCGATTTATGAACTCGCTTAACCGGAAAAAAGGTGCGCAATAGATTCGAGTAATTACGGTACTGCAATGACGTGAACCAAGAATGAAAATAGGCCCCTGCCTCTGGACAAGGCATGAGCACTTTAATTATACATTGCCCCCTGTCAATTATTCATTGCAGGATGGGCACCAATATGCCTAATAGGCCTATGCAGCTATTTCGGAGATGGTGGTTTCAAAGGCCCTGAAGGAAGCATGAGTTCTTTTTTTTAGACAACCCAATTTTTATTGTTTGCACACCGAACCGATGTGCCGACAATGCACTTCAAAAAACATCGCGACATGAAGGAAGCAAAGTTAAACTTGAGATGTTCAGTGTGGGTGAGAGTGAAGTCGTGGTGACAAAAAGCAGACTGTTTTCGCTGTTTGTTGACAGAAGGCACAAAGAACAGTCCGAGGGGTGGAAAGCATGAGATTCTCACCTTGCCAACGTACTTCTCCCTTTCGGGCAGATCGTGCTTGATCCAGGCTACGGTGGCCTCGTAGACCAACTCTTCCGAGGAGACATTGAGCTCATCACTTGAGATCAGGTCTTCTACCTGCACAAACAGCACAAAGCTGAATTTACCAAGAATTATGGATATCTAGAATGCTGGTTGGGGGGCAGGGGTTTAACAGGTAGACAGGGAGGTTTACAGACAAGAATTGTGGGGGTTGTATAAAACTACCTGGGACAAGGCCATCTAAAACACCTCTATCTCTGCCCCACTGCGGTTATCTAGTGGGTAAGGTACTCGGGTGCTGACCCGCAGGTTGCAGGATCGAATCCCTGCTGTTGCGGCTGCATTTTTGATGGAGGCAAAAGTGCTGTAGGCCCGTATGTTCAGATTTCGGAGCATGTTAAAGAACCCCAGACGGTAAAAATTTCTGAAGCCCTCCACTACGCGCCTTTTATAATCATATGATGATTTTGGGATGTTAAACTGCCCATATCAATGAAATCACCTCTATTTGTACATATAATTTATACAGGTGCTTCAAATCATTGTTATAACATATCAATGGCAGAACATACAATGTATGGATACAACTCGTTATTTCACCATTGCACATAACTGCGGCCACAATAAGATGTGCACAAAATGAAGACAAAATAATGTAGAGTATTTTCCGTCCCAAAACCACAATAGAATTATGAGAGACACCGTAGTGAAGTTTCCCAGAAATGTTCACCATCTGGTGTTCTTTAATGCGCACGGACATTGCATAGTACATGGGCTTCTACCATTTCGCCTCAATTGAGATGAGACCATTGGGACAGGGATAGAACCCGTGACCTTTGTGTCAGCAGCTGAGCATCGTAGCCACTGTTCCACCGAGGTGGACAAAACAAAGACGAAAGTTGCCTACCTCGTCATGCTGGTGTTTAATTTGACCCTACAGTTCACGCATCTCCTAAACAGCAAGTACAAAACACCTATGTAGAAATCTTGAGGAAAAGACCAAAAAGAGACCACAGTTGAGAATAACTTCGTACCTAAAACATCGTAATAAAGAAAAGGAGAGCATCGATTTTGGAACGATGAAACTGCGCTGTGCATACCTCGTTGGTTTCTTTATATGAATGTACGAACAATTCATAATGACCCATTCAATGGACTGATTGCTGGTGTCTCCGAAGGTTTTAGCAACCCAAGTGCAAGAAAAGTCAGAAAGGTCGCAGTGCTGTGCGCTGCAATGTCTCTGACATTTGAAAGTGGTCACTGAAAAATGATTTAACAATAAGGTATCGCTATAAAATACTTATACCCCAGTTTTTCCAATAAATGTGCAAGCAGAAAGGTGACAGAAGGGCAAATGAGAGAGAAAAGAGAGAGAGAGAGGGAACCTGCGACAAAGGCAGCATGAGGAACTCGTCGGTGTGCGCCACCTCGCGGAAGTGGTGCAGGGCGTATCGGTGGCTTTTGCCCAGCAGGTCGCGGCAGGCGTGTGTGTCGGCAAAGCTGCGGATGCCCAGGCAGTTGGACGGGTGGAGCTGTCCCAGCAAGAAGGCACAGCACGCTTCGCGCACGCTGCCCACTTGCAGCAGGCTGGCGGCAGGCAGCAGGCTCTGCACAGCACAAACATGTGACCACGAAATTTATTAATGCAAAAGCCTCACACGTGTAAAAAGTTATAACATCAGAGGTAGTTGGCATCAACCTGAACTATCCAAAGATAACTCGTAGTGCAATGCAACCTCGATATAACGAACCCGGATATAACGAAACATTGGTTATAACGAAGTGAATGAAGAATAGTCTAGCAATAGATAAAATGTTAGGAATAAACCTTTATAACAAATTTTTGGATATAACAAACTCATCATGTAAGATGCAACTTTTTTATAATGAGGTTTGAGTTGGTAAAGGTGTGGCTCTAGGCACACGGCAGTGGAAACTTTGCGAGTCTTTGTGAGAGCGTTAACGCAAGGCAATACGAAAGAAGCACAAGGAGGTCTTTATAAAAAGACAGTTCAATATAATGCTCAATTCGTGAACATGCATACTTGTCTAGATAGGTTCCAACACAGGCCACGTTTATCTGAATGTGTCACTGTGGTTTGCAGAACAACTAGCAATGTCATCAAAAAACCCTGAAAAGAATAAAAACCAATACACTTTATAGGAATAATAGCGAAAGTTGAGCTAGTTGGTGTTTCATACTTGGGAAGTAAAAACAGCGCACAAATATAGACAAGGACAGAGGAAGAAACGATATTGCGCTGAACTCGCAACTAAACTTTATAGGAAGATACGCGCACATATATCAAACATTCGACCCAGTCACAAGGAAAAGCAAAGGCGATTTATTAAACCAAAGGCGGTTTGTTAGGGACTCTTGTATATGTTTTTGGCAAGTAGGAAGGTGCGTTTTTTTTTTCTGTGTTGTTACACACGTGTTGATGTTCAATATGATTAGGCTTATTTCGTACCTTGCTTGCTTTGGTGCACAGACGCCTTTGGTTTTCCACGTGACTGGGTCAAATGCTTGATATATGTGTGAGTATCTTCCAATGAAGTTTAGTTGCGAGTTCAGCGCGGTGTCGTTTCTTCCTCTGTCCTTGTCTATATTTCTGCACTGTTTTTACTTCCCAAGTAGGAACACTTTATAGGCTTTTGACACTGAGTGTTAGTTAGGGAACGCAAGATTTTTTACGAACTGCACTTCCAAAGGGCTATTGGGGGAGTTGAATAACTATCCATGCATTCAATAGCTGCGGTGAGCTGCTGAATGTTTGACACAAGTCTGCATTGTAACAGTTGGAGCATAGCAGCAGGGACCTGGACAAATTCACTGTGTCAATGCCAAGGTAAATTGCCATTTCGAATAAAAATTATTAAGCACTAGTCAGATAAGCAGTCGGATTATGTTGTCATTTGTGATAAGAACATTTAAAAAAAGATTTCAAGTTTATTAGTCTCATTTTTTTTTTCATTAGAATTCCCTTACAAGGTCACATTAATTGCTCTGCTACCTGAAATGAAGCAGATGGCACCTTTGCTAGCTTCCGTTAAGTTAAAAACGAAGGATGAAAAATTATTGTACAATGCGTACTTTAAAGGTGCATCACGGAGGTTCCGCAAAGACATGGACCATTCATACTCAAAATGCTGGCCAAACCAAGCCAAGAAACGTTAAGTTCTTTTTGACATGTACTAAAGGTGTAATAATAACGCAATCACAAAGGTAATGGTTTTTCTTCATCTATGAGGGGTGAACTAACTAGATCCTGAATCACCTTGAGTATTACCGTATTTACTCGAATCTACCGCGCCCTCGATTGTAACGCGCACCCGGACGAAAAAAAAAAGTAAGACATCAATTGCAATGTGCACCCATTTTTCTCGTTGGCCCGCACGATCACACCACTTGGGAAAATGACTCCTTTCGGGAGCGTCTTTTGTTTAAGTATGAGATACAGGGAAAGATTGTGCCTATCTGATGTGCAACAGAGCATTGCCATCACTCTAGTTTTACCGTGGCCCGATGTCAGCACGCGATTTTGCTTCGCCCCCTTCTTTCCGACGGCTGTGGTGCCAGGCATGTCGAAGTAAAGAGGCATCTGATCGGCATTCCCGATTTTCCCAAGCGGGTAGCCGTTGTTGAGCCGCAAGTTGAGGAGGAACCTCTGAAAACTGTGAAGCTTTTCTTCGTACTCCTCCGGCAACTTTTCGCATATGCCCATTCGCCTACGGAGGGAAAAGCCTTTCCTCTTCATAAAGTTAGTTAGCCAGCACCTGCTCGCTTTAAATTGGCTCCGCATTAGCCCTTATTCTAAGGCTAACTGCATAGCCTGCACTTGGAGCAGTTTTGTCGTCACGGGCCGCTGTGCCGCTCACTGCTCAATCACATACTCGCCGGGCAGCTCTTCAATTTGCGGAAACCGACCCTGCTGTGGTTCACTGAAGCCTTTGCGTGAATCTTTGCTGTTGACAATATTCTGCTTTTGTTTCCGCCAGTTTCCGCTTTTGTTCGGGAACTCCCAACGACCGCGATGCGGCCCGATTTCCGTCCGTTTCGGCACACACAATGACTTTTCTTTTAAAAGTGGCACCGTGGTGCACTCGTCGAGTTCTTGGAGTCGGCCCTTCCATGCCGTCGATGCTAATGCACACCAAGATGACGAACTCCTCAGCACACGTACAAAGTGCCGCACATGGGAAACACATAGGCAGAAATGGCCGACGCGCCATGCCAACGCACGTAGGGGGCGGCCATTTTGGAAATGCCGATGGCAATAGAATGATCGTCTTCTTTTTTTTTTTTTTTTTTCGTACTCGATTCTAACGCGTATGCGATTTATGGACTCGCTTAACCGGAAAAATGGTGCACGTTAGATTCGAGTAATTACGGTAGTCCCTTTTAGCATAAGCTAAAATAAGGTTCTTCTTATACTACAGCATGTAATTTTTCTGCCTTCAATGTGTGAATGCCCTTTACTATGTCTCTATTGTGGACAAGAGAAAGAAAAGTTAATTTGAAGGTACAGTACACGATGCACCGAAAGCCAATTTTGTAAGTGCCACCAGCAGCTTCAATGAATAAAAAATGCCACAGACGCACGAGGTACGTTTCGTAATTGGAAAGAGGAAAAGCAATCGGGAAGCTTGAAAAGCACGTTAAGTGACGTTCAGTGCCCTCGGCAACTGGAGACGGGCTCGTACCGTCACGACAGTAGACATAATGACACACATCACCGAGCGCGGTTCCTGTGACGAGGCGTTGCGACACTAGAGTGACGCACACGGTCACACGAAAAAGCAATACTTTCCCATTCGTGACGTTGATCAGTGAGTGAACATTTTTATGCCAATATACTGAACCAAAAAGTTTGAAACTCATCCCCTCCTGCTATAGCCCTGTACTTGGGCTGCAGTATATTTAAATAAATAATAAATAAATAATTGAAAGGTCAATCGCTCACGGTTGGCCGCACACATGCACACTTTAAAAAAGTTACTTATACGTATTGAAATAAAGCACAAGCTGTACAACAAACTGTCGTTTGTGATGACCCTGAGACAGCGCTGCAAACATAATTTGGCTAAAAGTGTCGGGCAGTGAACATTGTCCACACAGTATGACTGCTTTATATCGCTCAAGGATGGTGATGTGCGCAAGTTTGAGCCGGCCCATTGCAAGCAGCGTGCAAATGGATGAGACATTCACTAAGACAAAACAACGACAAAAGGGTGGGTGCTCATCAGTTCAGCAAGCTTAACGTGCCTTTCCTATATTGTTCTTATCTATCTATGTGCTTTTTGCAGTGCCCATGCCATCTCCAATGTTCAAGTAATAGGCTAACGAGAAACTTCTCGAGTTGCTACATTAAATGTAAGAGAAAAGCCAACTGGAGTACGCCAAGCAGATCATAAGTCTCCGAAGTATGAGTTGCAACAGCCACCCCCAAGCTGCTGATACTTTCTGAAGTTTGAAGCTTTTTTTAATAATGTACAAACACTTTGCAACAAAACCCAAAAGGCACCGCAGGCTTTTCAGAAAAACTTGAAGAATGCTTGAACGTTCTAGTTCAAGAGTAGAAAGCGACAGCGTAGAAAATCAACCCAGAATAGAAAAGAAACTTTGAGACCGCATGGAATAAAATTCACCACAGTGAGTGGCTGATACATAAAAATACAAAACGTGATTGTGTACAGATGCTGTTATTTGGCTTGCTGCGCCAGTTTCTGCATGAAAGACAACACCACAATGGACAAAAGTGAACAAACAATTGCACTAGACACTGAAGTAGTGGGGTTAACTAATGAAATATAGTTTAAATCACGTTTCAGAAGTTAGGCATTTGAACTAGAATCGTGCCATGGGCTAATCGGTATTGTACCTGAAACTCGTATGGCTTTCCTGATGAGGAATGACTGCAGTGCACAGTATTTTGGTGTGTGAGTTCAGAACTGCGTCCAAGCGTTTATTGCTGCTACCGTATTCTGGGGGTATTAAAGTCTTAATCACTCAATCAGTTTATTTGGTCTGATCGTCACTTGGTGCCACTTTCCATCAGTCTATTTGTGGGTTATAATTGACCGGCTTTTCAGTTGAAATCAATTTAATGTCCAATTCGGTTGAAACATGGGCGAGTTTGTGATTGGCCGTCGTGCCGTTTTGATAAGGACAAAAGACATGAGAAAGATGCAACACTTTGATTCTCATCAAAGTGTGCGACTTTACCTATACGGTATAGTGATCGAGTGATACTTCTCACATAGGCACTTTGAATTGCGATCAGTTCCAATCCAGATTAGGCTCGATCAGGACCAGGTGCAGTTTTGATAAGGACAAAAGACATGAGAAAGATGCAACACTTTGGTTCTCATCAAAGTGTGCGACTTTACCTATACAGTATAGTGATCGAGTAATACTTCTCACATAGGCACTTTGAATTGCGATCAGTCGCAATCCAGATTAGGCTCGATAAGGACCAGGTGCTGCCGTAAGGTCCTATTTAATCACTGTCAGGCCCCTTCGAGATTGAGATGACTGCGATTTGACTGTCAGATTACGATTTGATTGACTCGGTCAAGATTAACATAGCAGCGACGACTGTGGGTCATGATCAAAGAATCCTATCAGAATCGGCTGTAATCGCGATCAAAAGTAACCGTGTGAATTCAGTATAAATAAGACGCTTCACATACCTTAACACAGATCTTAGCCGAAATCAATAAGAAAGAATGGCCATGGGCAGACCATGCAGTACGAAGGCAAGATAACTGGTGGTCATTATATAAGCCCATAACAGACTGGATTCCAAGAGAAGGCAAGTGTGTGAGGGGGAGGAGAGCAGTTAGGCAGGCGGATGAGATTAAGAGGTTTTTCAGCGATAATGTAGCTGTAGCAAGCAAAGGACCAGGTTAACTGGACAAAGGGTTGGGAGACCTCAGTCTTGCGGGGGGTGATGTCAGGCTGATGATAAACATTACCAAACATTATCAAGATTCATTTTTGAAAATATGCACAACTTGTGTACCTTTTTTTTGATGCTCTAATGTTGAGAAAGGAAGTGAAAATTATTCCAGTGAGCACGCCTTCCTCCTGTTGAGTGATATGGACGAGATACGTTTATAACAAAGCAATGGTTATAACGAAGTGCATCAGCTCCCCTTACAACATCATTATAACAAGGTTAAAACATACATAATCATCTGATGATTTATGAACACAGTATGAGTAAGAACAATTATTAGTGCATAGTACTGAGTAAAAAAAAGTGCGAGGCTGAATCCTGCATAACTTGTTAAACCCCTGCCCCTAAAACACTCGGCTAGTACTGGCGGGTGCCAGGATATGAAAACGCGGGACGCGCAGTTTTTTTTTTTTTTTTTTGCATCTTGTCATGGATAGGCATCAGGTCGAAGACATTCCCCTGAGCTGCCTGCAGATATGTTACCTTGATTTAAACGAAACACATTTCTGTGGACCCCACTAGGATACCCCTCAGTTCATCAGCTCATTCCAATTTCTGAAGAAAATTATTTCATGCTTGATCACTTATTCAAAGCCACAATTTCCTAAATTTCATAATCAATTTGAAAATTTTGCAACTTAATGAATGCCCCTGCCATGAAACTGTCTCGCCAAATTTATTATAGGTTAGCTAGACACTCTAGTAATTAACAATTGAACCCATTAATTTTCCCTATCATTTGATTCCTCATATCAGAATCAGGGGGAAGATGGAAGCTTTGAGTGAAGAGCTGTTGTTAGATAAGAAACATTGTTAGAGGTTGTAACAAGACTTTGGTGATAGTTGTTCAATGACTTCTAACGATTGGACATTTGTGTTCAAGGGTTTAGCCAGAATTTTTTTGGGTGGGAGAGGATGGAGTTTCAGCATAATTTATGAATGACTATGCATGCACTGGTATGTGTGCATATATATATACACAAGCAAAATTGGTGAACTTCAACAGCGATTTCAACTCTCCCAACCCTTGCCTTAGCACGCCCCTGTCTCTGTTGCAGATATCAGACTTGGCTGAACATGCTGAGAGACACTACCCATGCATGCAATCTTAGATGATCTGGATAGACACACCTGAACGTTGCCCTCAGTGATTACAATCTCGCCAGTGTAGGCAAATTCCACAAGCTGCTGGAGTGCCGAGAAGGCGATGTCGTGAATCACCACCTCAGCCTGCGCCTTCTCACACATGTCACCTGGCAAGTGAGAAAAAAAAAGTCAATAAAAGCGAATTACAACAGTTCAGTGTACATTAGAAAAAACATTACAACCCAATTTTCATTATGAAAAGGTTCTGAATATCATGGAAAAAAAATAAAACAGTCAGATATTAAGAGAGGGCGTGACTAAGGGCACGACCAGTTTTCAGTGACAAAAGATATAATAGACGTATCCCACACAAGCTGCGATAGACAGGACAAGTAAAATAAGTATTTAGGTTATCTGAGGTTTCATTTAATTCAAGGACCCAAATACTGCCTAGAATTGTTTTTTTAGTGTGGAGTACAAGTGATTTAAAGGGACACTAACAAAAAAACATTTTTCTCTTATTAATAAAGCACTCTTTCACAACACCAAAAACAGTGGATTAGTCATAGGAAGATGCTTGGCAAGCGACGAAACAGCCAAAAAGATAAAGCTAGTGCTGACGTCCCCTTGAAGTCCTCGCATCAAACATTGCAATGACAAATTTTGATGGCAACTACTACTTGCAGTTTGACTTGCTGGAAAATTAAATACCGACATTGTCATTTTAGGGGGCTATAGACTTGACACTCCAACGTTTCAGAAAGTTCAGTTCAGCCAATTACGCGAAAATGCAAAAAATACACTTCGAAATCCATGACATCGAGCGTGGAGGTTTCAATGTGAAATTTAAGCATGGTAAACTGCCCTTGATTTCATCCTCTATTGATAAACTTTTGCGAGTGAATTTCATAACATGAAAGTTATCAGAGCACATTTAATCAATCTAAACAGTTTCTTTGTTACAATTTAGAGTCCATTTATTAACACAGTTGTAAAGAATAAGAAAGGCTGCGCTTCTGCTCTTGTAGCTTGTGTGGAATGATATTATGCATGTACAGGGGGGTTCATTGTTAAAAAAAACACTTCGGTGTGCACAATATCCGCATTTCGCTCTCTGGCAGAAGCATAGTGGCTTAGATTTGCATCAGACTACTTCGAGCTGACTGTTCTGACTACTTTTAATAAACCAGTGCCGTGCAGGAACAATTTTTCTACATCTACCAGCAGTTATCGGGCCTTCAATATGATAGGTGCTCACTAGAGTGTTCCCTTTGACACTGGACGGTACTGTACATAGACAAATTATTCCTAATAAGTATCTATGATTCTGCCATTCAAGAAAGCTTTTCAGACTTTCACCTGCATCATGACATCTTGCCCTCAATGCACTGAAACAGTAGCTCATGAAGTCATCACCTCCACCATAAACACTGCAGATAACATTTTCAACTGTCCTTTAAGAGCAAGTAACAGGAGCATAGTCTTTTAAAGGGCCCCTCACCAGGTCGCATAACAGATTTTAGTTAGATGCGGGAAGCTGTTGCGTGTCCAATGAAGAGTATTGTGCCACAAAAATTTCTTTCACCTGATTTGGTGTAGACATGAGCACGTAATGCGTACATCGTGTGTACAGTCGCGGCCACGTCTGTGTAGAGCCCTCGAGCAGCCGGTTTTTGCTCTGTGGGTCGAAACCTTGAGGCAGTTGCGGGCTCTGAAGTGGTGTATCAGGAGCATGCACGGCCTAGTTGTCAGGCTGACCACATCAGAGCCTGGTACTGCCCCAAGGTTTCGGCCCACAGAGCAAGAACTGGCTGTTCGCCTGCTCTACACAGACGTGGCAGCGGTTGTACACCAGGTCCCGTGTGCATGACGTGCCCAAACATGCTTGAGCACTCGAGCATGCGAGCAGCATTTTTATGTCGTGCCAGCGCTCTCTGTGATATACTGCCTGTTAAGGGCGATACCAGAGTAGCGGCATCGTAAGCCAGTGCCGCATGTACACTTAATTAGACACGGGAGAATAAATGAGCTTAATGAGCACTCAAATGTGCCAGAAAAAAACTTTCGTTGTCACGTCTGGCTTCTGCTCGACGTGCAAACTTCAAGAACACAAACGCATGAGAAACAGAGGTAGATTAGTCTTGTATCTTGCTGCAGTTTGCAGTACAAAAAAAGAAAATTCCTCACACATTTCGTCTGTGTGTCTTATAATATCTCTGAAGTTTCATTAATTTAATCAAGCAACAAATCACGTAAAACCATACATGCCACACGAAACATTTATCGCAGTGTCATGTGCTACTGTGAGTGACGTCAGAGCCCATGTAGGGAAGAGCCGTCTAAGCACTGACAACTACGTAAAACCATTCATTGTCATACGTCTCTATCCACACCTTCTTTAGGTGCACGCATGTGCGACAAAGAGGAAGCGGCATTCAGCTTGAACATCGACTCATTTTCACAACATGTAGCATTGCGAATTTCGGCAGACATAATTGCAGACGCCCAGAGTATGAGTGCGCTCATCAGTTCAAAGGTCAGACCTGGTGAGGGACCCTTCAATCCTGGCATTGTAAACAAAGCAGTAATACCAATGGAACTTTTAAGATTGTTGAATATGCAGTGCCCTCCTCTTTCTCAAAGACCAACACCTGTCTAGAAAGGCCCTCGCTATGATGATGATGAAAACACCACAGCAAATTCGACATCGTTAGTGTTCAATCAATTTCCCCCCGACGGTCCTATAGCCTAAATTTTGATCACTCTAAATATAATCACAACTCCAGATATTGCTTAATTTTTTCGGAACAGTAAACTGATGGAGTACCATCACATGTGGAATAATAAACTGATGGGACTGGCCACACAGTGCATTTGTATTGTTGCCTACAAGAAACTGGCTCACAGCCCCATTGCAACATCAAGATGCTCATCTTAGCTTAAATTTAACTAGACTTGACTAAAAGCATGGGCTCTGTTTAAGCCTAACTAGTCAATGTTGTTCCTATGGCCAGCCAACCAAAGTTGACATCCTTTCATTTCTTCAGCATTGCCATATAAGCGAACTTCGTTTGTCCAAAATCTACTGTACAGCGAGGAATCACATTGAGCATTCCATTTTGTTTTTAGAATGCAATGTAGTCCTTGTTTACTGATAAAATGTTACATGCTATATCTATAAAGGTAGTACACTGTACTGCCTTTGTGATGTTACTTGTAACCTGAGCTTTACTCGTTGCATGTATGTCAGGTGTCGTAGCCCCACTACTGCGAATGACAGCATCTCGCAAGACACCTGGCTTGATCATGACTCGGCACTGTCTCTTATCCTTTTGCCTCGGAGCTCATGCCTGGATAGGAAACACAACAGTAAACTAGAGACTATCTGATCGTCCTTGCCATGTTCACATAGGATTACCATACCTCTGCTAATGATTCAACTGGCACTTTTAGTAGTAGTAGTAGTAGTAGTACTTTATTTACAGCAAGCCGGATGCAGAGCTCACTGCAGGGGCAAAGGGCTAAAGGCGAACAGTCTGACAAAGGCCCTTGTCCCTCCGCAGTCCGTGACAGTGCAAAGCTTAAACATCAGCACTGGCAAACAATATATATATTCAATACATTGATTTTAAGCAACCTGCAATTGTACAAAATTCAAACATAAATAGCATAAGAAGTTTACATAACACATTTCATGAATTAGAGGTCACTCTCGTAAAAATTCCCAACTAAACGATATCAATAAAACAACTCAAAAACAGACACAAAATGCATGCGGATACAGTGAATTGCACTGTATACACTCGTATAATTACATAGAAATTTATGAACAATTTAAGCATTTGCAGAGGCATGATACTCCATTACGTAATTTCGATAGTGTAGCCTAGAGACTATCTGATCGTCCTTGCCATGTTCACATAGGATTACCATACTTCTGCTAATGATTCAACTGGCACTTTTAGTAGTAGTAGTAGTAGTAGTAGTAGTAGTAGTACTTTATTTACAGTAAGCCGGATACAGAACTTACTAGTTAGGCTTTGGTGTGTACAATGCTATTAGTCAGAAACCCGTACAACACTATTAGTCAGATATAGCTTTCAATCAAGTTCCGTTGATGGTAAAAAAGTTGAGACCACTTAGCTGCACTCAACTGTTGAACATGGCGTGGAAGTAGGGGCTGGAAGCGGCCAGCACAAGCCTGTGCGCCAACAGGCTTTGCCCACCGGCCACCAGGCGCACATCACACAGCTGGCCCTTAAGTTGCATGCAGTGCATGGCCTGGAAGGCCTCGCGCAGGTGCGCCTCGTGCACGTGCTGCCGTTCGTAGCTGCCGTCCCCACCGTTGCCAACAACGCTCAGCAGGCTGCCCCCACTGCCACAGTCGCTGCTGTCCCCAGCGACCTGCACGCAGCAACATGGCCAGCAATGTAGCTGAGGGTCTGATAAAACCCTTGTTTGCTCAATAGCTGTACTACACTCAAACCTCGATACAACAAACCCAGATATAATAAAATATCGGTTATAACAAAGTCAGTGCATGATTGCTTTGCAATAGATACAGTGTTAGGAATATACCTTTATAATGAATTTTCAGATATAACAAACTTAGTTTCGTGTAACATGTAACTCTGTCATAATGAGGTCTGCGTGATATTATTAGTGTTCTTAGGCTGTTCACCATCTCAATCTTCCGTGCAAACACGATTATGTGTAGCTAAGGTGCTTCAATTATGCTGTGAGAACAGAAGGTTAGAAAAGAAACTAGCATATTTCAGCGAGGTGACTGAAGTGCTGTCATGACTACGATGTCTGAGCTGGTTTGCCCTATGAATATTGTTGTTGTAGCCTGAAAAATCTGACTCATACCCACGATGGGCATTGGTCACACAGTATTTTGTTTTGTCACCTACAATAAACTGGCTCACAGCCACTAAGTGCCACACGGTTAATTGCAATGAGTGGAAAGCAATAAATAATCCGATACTAAATGCTAGGCAACATTAAAAATGGAGACAAAACGTGACCTAAATGACAACAGAAAGAGGTAAAAGAGTTCAAAAAGCCATAGGTAAGAGGTTTTAAAAAGAAAAAAATGTTTAGTTTATAATATTTACGGTTTATAACAGTTGTCTATAAAGTAAATATGTCCCTGCTGAAGCAACCTCAGACTCTGCCCACTACAGTGCCAATGATGCAGGAACCTCGTCCCTGATGTTATACACTGTACACATACACCGTAGATTTACAAAGCATGCAAGCCCCATCACAAAATGTTTGCTCTCTCGCAACATTTTCCAACGCAGGGTGTGCTACGGACCCCCAACTGTGCATCTGTTAATGTGCTAGCCTCCCTTTCATGCTACTTAGTTTCTCATTTCCATGCCTGTCATGCAACACTAGACTAGTAACATCCCGTGCTGCATGACTGGATCGGGTTGCACAACAGCAGCCGACTGCGAGTCGGGAATCGTTACGTTCCGAGCACATAAGCAATAGGCATGCACGTCAGATTCGGAGTGCTAACTGCGATGATACCATGTGCAACACAATGAGGCCCTGATTCGTTGTCGCAATTAACTTTGCTCCACTCACGTGTGCTGCGATGGCTTCCAAAGAGGGAGCGTTGTGCCCCACTGCACGGAATTAGTTCCTTTGGCAAACGGTGGAGGCAAAAGCGTATGAGATGCCTCAATAAGTGAAAGAAAAGTTCTTCCCAGGAGGACAAAAAATGGAAAAAGCTAATCACCCTGGAAAGTACCACTGTGGGGCTACTTTCATCCTCCCAGTTGTTGCGGTTTAGTAGCTTTCAGGATTATTTCTTATGCAAGTACCTGTTATCTAAGTGACATTTTCATTATTTCTCTATATAACTTATGCTTACTGCTTCCCCTCTTTTTTTTTGTCCTGACGTATGCTTAAGAATATCATACTGCATACTGTGTCCTGTCATTCTGCCCTCCTGTCTTTAATGTTTGTATATACCTTGAGAATAAAATATTAAGTAAATCTAGTCTGACCCTGATGTACAGAAAATTTAAAACGCCAAGTCTTGTGTGAAATAGGTCTTTTCTGACAGCTTGCAAATGGTCTCCAGTGGGAAGATAATGTCTTATTTATTATAAAGGCCATTTATTGAAAACTGGCAAGGTTTCACACATGTGCGCCGAAGTCAAAGTGCCCAATAAAGTTGGTTCAAGCCTCCATTCACACTTGCGAATACAGGGAATCTTTCACTTGTGTCAGAGTGCCATGAATGCCGGAGCAAACCTAGTCTATCGGATGCCTCGGTTATTTTTCATTACAGTGGCCAACAACCACAAGTGATCGTTGAACTCTTCCAAAATATACAAAAACGATAGCATGCACACTGCTGGCTTTGTTCAAGAGTCAAGCGAATATGTTAAAAAAGATTCCCTGTGTTGATTTCCTGAACCTTTTAATCACTGCAGCTGTCATAACATTGCTGAAGCAGTTGAGAACTGAACCATAAGCATGATATCAATAGCTGAATGCAATGTTTGTGGCATTTTAGGTGTTTCAAGTGTCCCAAAGGTTGCGCAGTGTGCGTACCGTCAATGCCAATGCAGTGAGACATGTGCCTCTTTCTTTCTGTTTTCCCTATCGAATGTAAACGGAGAGTTACAGACCTGACGTTTCTCTGCCGGTCAACACACACGTGCGTGTTTGTGCCATTTTTGCTTGTCAAAATTTACCCATGACCTGCAGGCAAAAACATGCATGCTATATATATGTAGTATATGTGCCATAATGTCTCATAACGACTATTTTGGAGCTGGAGGTGCAAATAATGATGTGCAATGTATAAGTTACATAAATGTGTAAAAACAAAATGGCAATTAACACATAACTGCAAAGTGTTATGTGTGCTTGCACCATAAAAAGTTGCACTGAGAATGTGTGGGTGGTGCTTACATGCTACCAACTGCTTCTAGTGACACTAATTCATGCTTGAACAATATAACGAACGAAAAGTGTACTTTGAAATTTACACTGACATAATACCCATCAAACTTTTTAAATGTTAGTGAGGCAGCCTGAAGTATTATACAGGGTGTTATATTATGAGAAATTTTAGTACAGTGGTTTGATTTGCCAAGTACCACTGCAAAATAGAATATGTTGTTGACCTCGTTTTTTGGTACACAAAACAAACAATAAAAAAACACTTTGCGGGAGTCATACCTAAATGCGGACTTCAGTCCTCGTTTTTCTTCATGGCATATATGCTCAAAAATAATTCTAAATGTTCAACACAGCCTCCAGCTTTACAAACTTATACTGGCTAATTAAATTATAAGATTTTCGTGTACTTAACATTACATATTATGTGTAAAGAAAAATCAAGGCGGTATAAAGAAAATCTGACAAGACATTGTGTGGGCTATACATCTTGCTTTACAAAAAGTGCCATAGGTAATCGAGTAAAAGAATTCTGGCCTTCTTGAATCGTGTGTTTGTCTGGTACATAAAATTATGATGGGGACTTAAAAATATTGAGGTAGCTCACTCAATCAAAAATTTTTTTTGTGGACCATTCATATACTGAATTTTCCATCATAAATGGGGCACATGTCAACCGAGTAAGAAACACTGTTGCATACCTGGGTCCTTGGTCTGAGTCTTTGAGACTGCCCGGCACTCGATCCCTGGGCAGCTGGGATCCGCGCAGCATCCTCGGTTCGCCTCCGTTGCCTTCGGGCATGCCGGGCGGTGTCAGGCGCATTCCTATGCGAAGACCAAATTGCCAAAGGGAGCAGCCCGCTAGGGCCATGTCCGCGCGATGTACAGGCGCCCGAGCGGCGCTGTTTATGCCGCCGGCCGTGATCGGATACTCGGGCTCATATTGTTTCAGCTCGGTCGCTAGTGCAATCCGATAAGGGGGCAGCGATCGAATAGCGCAAGTTCCACGGTGGTTTCACCGCTCGCATCACGTACTGCTCTACATATACCTGTATCGCTTTCGCGCGCACCTATCAATGCACATGCGGCGTAGCAGATGAAGCACGCTGCGCGCACGGGTCTCGGCCGCGCGTTGCATCTGGCTGCGCGCTGATGCCGGAGGACTGGACGTCAAAGAGGCAAGGAGAAAAAATACGAAAGAGGGGGGGGGGGGGGGGGGGCAACAAGGGCAACAACGCTGCGGGCAATGACCAGCTGCAAAGCAGCTTCCGATATATCAGCGCGCTCGCTTATTCTGCTCGCGCAGCACAGATATGGTGCACATGGTCGCGCTTTCGTTTTCAGACGCTGCGAAAATGTGGTTCATTCGCCTAAACTGAAGGGCACACGTACGCGCGCGTGCATAGCGCACGGACTACCAGTGCGCGCTCCGAACGTAAACCCCACAGGCCGCACCGCTAGTTTTTTTTTTTGTTTTTTTTTTCAGACACCCGCATTTTGGGGTTCCGCTCTCATACCCAGCGTGCATTCGCCGCGATGCGCGGTCATCGGGTGGGGGCGGTTCAATGAACCCCACGCGCGCGCGACAAATGGCCGGCCGCATGCAACGCGTGCGTATTCCCATTCAAACTCGAAGCGCGCGCGTACTGCGGCAAAAGTGAACGTGCAGGCGAGAAAGATGTGCTCACCACGGTGTGTGCAGCAGCCGCCGGCCTCGCACGGGGCACCGGGATATGCGCCGGACTACTCGGTTACCCCAACAACCTGCTGGGGCGTCGTCCTGGCTGCGGAAGCACTTGTGCTCGGCAGAGGCGCGGGTTCAAAGTCCGGCGGCGGTAGCCGACGTTGGCAACACCTGTTTCGATGGAGGGGGCCCCCTCCCTTTCGCAGACACCGCCCAGCGCCGGCGAATCGATCGCGGAGCTGAGCGCGCGGCGCTGCCGTTCACGCAAATGAGTTCGCTAGCGAGGCGCAGCGGCTACGTCTGTCAAACGCTGTTGCTGTGCGCTGCACGCCACTTTGTGGCAAGGAATGTTCCTCCTCCGCCGCCTTTTGCGACCGTCGCCGGCGCAAGTTCATTGCACCGACGATCACATTACAGACCCGTACTCCAGACTTTCAAGCGCGTCGTACACCTGACACCGTGCTCACTTGGTTCCACTGCCGAGCGGCCGGCGCACCGCTCCGCACGCCAACTCAAGCGGCACGCATCCGGCGCGCGCTCGCGTAGACAGGAATACGTAGTAGTGGCAGTACAATGCGTTGCGTTGCACGAAGGACGGATGGCTCCGTTTATTGCTGCTAGCCTTTCGCTGTTTTTCCTTCCGCCACGCTTCGCCTGCTTCCGACAGCAATCAAGGGGATCGAGCCTGCGGAGGGATAGCGCAATTTATGATCCGTCGCGCTGTCGTGTCGTTTTATTTCGCTTTTGTTTACCTCGGCCTCTGTCTGCGTGCCCATCAACGCAGGAAAGCGGTGTCCTTGAATAACTTCACGTCACATCACCGCAGTAACGTCGTAAAAGGGGACATTACGGGAGACGCAGAGAAAGAGATTAAGGCTTTATGCATATTATAGCGGTTTTATAATAAGAAATACATCAAGCATGACTGCATTAGGTAAAGAAGGGCCTGTAGTCACAGTTTTAGTAATCCCCATCCTTTGGATGCTCGCTGGACGATCCACCACTGGGTCACAGAACACCTACCAGGTAGGGTCCACTACCTCCACACCACGACTTCGTCAATCTTGTCTATCATATTACAGACCACCTAGTGATCATATCGTGCACCATACGTCGTTCTGCCGCCACTTCTTACCGCTAGATGGCAAGAATATCGTGCACCATCGCGCACCAAACACTCTAAACTCCTTAAGAAATGAGACGAGCCTAGAGCAGAGCTTTATAACTACAGCCCAAGGTGCCAGGCTAGAAGGGGACGAAGCTATTGAATATATAAGAACAAGGGTGACAGAAAAATTTCAACAAAGCAGTACTTTATGCACCACAATAGACAAGGACGAATCAAGTGGTGCAATGGCTCCATTTTCACAACGAGAGTGGGAAAGGGCTGAGAAAAGGGTTCCTAGTAGTACATCAACAGGCCCAGATGGCATTCCAATTAGGCTGATAAAGACATTAGGTCCGAAGTCTAAGCAGGCTTTGAGAGAGGCAGTGAGCAAAATAATAATCGATGGTGAAATTCCCGATGGATGGAAACTTAGCAGGATGAGCATGATCTATAAAGGAAAGGGGGACAAAGCTGACATAAACAACTACCGTCCTATAACTGTGACATCAGTGGTCTACAGGCTGGCGATGCAGATTATAAAGGAAAGACTGCAGGCATGGATATAAGATGAGGGGGTGCTGGGGGAAATGCAGAATAGGTTTCGGAAACACAGGAGGTTGGAAGACAATCTGTTCTCACTGACGCAGTGCATCGAAATAGCAGAAAAGGAACACAGGCCCCTGTGGCTAGCATTTTTGGATATCAAGGGAGCGTACGATAGCGTGGTTCAAGAGGAATTGTGGGGAATACTGGACACACTAGGCGTGGAACATGTAGTCACTAATCTTTTAAAGGGTGTCTATAAAGGTAACAAGGTAGTTATAAAGTGGCAAAAACAGGTATCCAAGCCTGCAGAGGTAAAACGGGGGCTTAGGCAGGGGTGCCCCCTGTCACCCTTATTATTCATGATGTACCTACAAGGATTAGAGGCAAACTTAGAGGGAAGTGGACTGGGCTTCAACCTCTCTTTAGTCAAACAAGGAAAACTTATTGATCAGGCACTACCAGCATTAATGTACGCAGATGATATAGTGCTAATGGCCAACAACAAGGAAGATTTGCAGAGATTGATGGACATCTGCGGTAATGTGGGAGATAGGATAGATTTTAAATTCAGTAAGGAAAAATCAGCAGTCACGATTTTCAATGACAACGAAGGTAGTGAGCTTAGAATACAGGAGGTCACGCTAGAGATAACAGATAAATACAAATATCTGGGCGTATGGATAAGCAATGGGGCCGAGTAGCTAAGGGAACACGAAACATACGTGACGACTAAAGGTAACAGGAATGCAGCGGTAATGAAAAACAGGGCACTGTGGAATTACAATAGGTATAATGTTGTGAGAGGAATATGGAAAGGGGTCATGGTTCCTGGGCTGACGTTCGGCAATGCGGTCTTGTGCATAAGATCAGAAGTTCAAGCAAGATTAGAAATTAAGCAACGTGGAATAGGTAGACTTGCTTCAGGAGCTCACGGGAATACACCAAATCAGGGAGTACGTACAAGGTGATATGAAATGGACATCATTTGAGGGTAGAAAAGCTAGCAGCAAGATAAAATTTGAGAAGCGATTCAGAGAAATGGGGTAGGAGCGTTGGGCTAGGAAGTTTTCAGCTACTTGTACATGAAAAATGTCGATACAATATGGAGGAAGCGAACCAGGAAGTTGACTGGTAAATACTTAGAAAACAGCAGGTGGCCAAACAAAAAAGAACTATCGGTTAAGAAGAAAGTGAAGGAAACGGAGACTGACATGTCGAAAATGGGCATGATAAAGAAGTACGCACTAGAGATCTATCAAACTTTTAAGCAGGAAATTGCCAAGGAAAGGATCTATGATAATACTCGGGGTAGTTCTCTACTGTTTGGGGCAAGGACGGGAGTACTGCGAACCAAGACATATCGGGCCAAATACGAAGGGGTAGACACAGTATGCAGTGCGTGTGGAGAGGAAGAAGAAACTGCCGAACACTTGATAATGTTCTGTAAAGGGCTTCACCCTATTGTTCAGGATGATGGCGCAGAGTTTTTCAAAGCACTGGGGTTTAGGGACCGGGAGGGCAAAATAGACTTTAAGCAAGTAGACTTAACTAGAAGGAGGTTATCTGATTGGTGGCTAAAGTCAAGGCACGAGTGAAAATTAAACTCTTCACTGCAAAGTGCGAATCCCCAAACTCACTTTTTAAGGAAAAAAATAAATATAGCTTTAAATTCATTAAGTATTACGGCTTGGTGGCGCTAGCCACCGCCCAACCTAAAGAGTACAGCCATATTCATCTGTCCATTTATTCATACGTCGTTCTGCCGTCACTTCTTACCGCTAGGTGGCAAAGACCAGCGACACAAATTCGATGAAAGTTGACTGTTTCATACGTCCATAACAGAGTAATTGTTGACAATTTCTCCATACCTTACTCACACGCGCACGCTTTCTGCTCTTGGGGCGTCTTTCCGTGAGGCGCTCCAGTTTACTAAAATGAATTGTTTAAATAAATGTGCGCGTCTGTGTAGGTTGTTACTAAGCGACGTCGCTGCTAAATCATCTGTGATTAGGTCTACAACTCCCAGGTAACTTTCATTCAGCCTGAAGCCTGTCATGTAACTCCACTTACCGAAAACACATGGCGTTGTAGGAAACGGTTTCAGTGTTACGCATCTAGTTCTCACCCGTTCTTTCACCGCCGCGTGCGTGTATTTTCTTTTTCGCAGGATCGCACAATCACCCTGTGGCGCGTCTCTGCACACATCATGCGTTCAACGAGGCCTGATGGAGTTTTTCGAGCCCAAAGATAACTGGGGTGCCGACGAAGTTCGGTCAGGTAACGACTTTACTTTTAGTGGAAATTTAAAACCTGTTGGAAGTGTTCCAGCCTGTTCAAGTGGAGTCGCAGATGGCTGCTTAAAGTTAAAAAAAAAACAAACTTGAAAATAAATAGCCGGGCTCCAGTGAACGAAATAAACCCTAATACTGATAGCGTCGTTGAGAGTGCGTACAAATAGAAAATCGGCACACTTGTACAATATACCTTAACATTTCATTAAGGCAATTGAGTGCACTGCGAGCAAGTGTTTGCGTTGAGTATTAAAGGGCCCGTGAACCACCCAGAGGTCGAAAGTCAGTTGTGGGGAAATTGTGCGCGAGAGTACGACGAACACGGAGCCGTGAGAATTTTACAAAACGGTGCAGTAATAGCGGAGTTAGACGCGTTTGATTATCGAAACCGTGACGACCACACTTTTCGCTCTCTCCTGCGCATCCCTCCGCTGGTATGCTTTCCCACGCCGCTTTGCCCTCTCACCTAATGCCCCTCCCAATCTCGCGTAGCATGCGTCATCGCCGACGCGCTGCTTGAAACCATAGAGTTTCCCAAAATTAACTAGAGGGCACTCTGGCGCTGCGATCGTTCAGCGACCATGGGAATGATGGGTAGTACACACATTTGCCTAGTCTTCGTACTTGCGGGCGGCGAATCGTACTTGCGGCTTCGTTTATTGCTGGCTACGGCTTGTTTTGAAAGAAAAAACGACCCCTTTTGAACTTAGTGGCTTGATTCGAAGTGTTAAGCCTAAAAGAATAAGGTTGTGAAGTGCAAACGGTGAACATTTGCTAATTTATGTTTTCGTGAAAAAACAGCTTCAAGCCACACGAACACACAGGGTGCCAGAAGCAGGCCAGAAGTACGAAAATTGGACAAATGTGTGTACTACCCATCATTCCCATGCTCGCTGAAGCACCGGGTGTTGCAGCTCCCATAGACACTAGTGCCAGAGTTCCTTCTTGTGTATATTAAGAAACTCTATGCTTGAAACACCGTCTACTTTCGGTTGCCGCAACTCCAACCGTCGATTCCGTCAGTTGCGTGCTTGTTAGTGAACTCTGGCTGCCATAATCGAGCTGGTATGGAACCTGCGTTGCGCGCATGCCTTCAAAGAATTGCCAAAGCGATGGACCTGTACAAAGACATGCCGTGCGCCACACGCACGCAGGCAACACGATGAACAACAAGCAGCGTGGACAGCTGCTTGCAGACTGACCGGAAGTCATAGGCTCTTGCTCGACAGCATATTTGGCATATTTGGCTCAGCGTGCCAAAGATGTGGAACAGTGCGTCACGCGGAGGCCCGGAAAGGAGGAGGGATTGCTTCTCGGAATTTGTGGCACGCCAGTGGCTCGTAATTCTGATTCTGCCACGTGTAGAATCATTGATCGTGACACTATTCTGTACATGATTCGTGCATTTACTTGAAATGCTTGAAAAAATATTGGAGGTGGTTTACGGGCTTTTCAAATACTTATTAAAGTGTACTTTGTTCTGATCCTGCCATAAGACAGTTTTTTTTGGTAATGTTAGTGCAACAGAGCTGTGTACCAGCAATACGCTGGATCAATTGTTTTGTGTGATTTCCTTTGGAGATTTCGCGTTAATTTGTTTGAGATTTTTTTTTTTGAAGATGTGAATGCATATTCTGAAAACACACCACACAAATTTAATCACCGAATGGAATGGCTTCACGAGCAGAGCTCAGAAAGGGAACATTACATGAGTGCAGTCAAACCTAGTTGTAATTTAAGTAGCATCGGGACCATAAGTTAGTTTGTTACTTTTAATATTCGCTGTAACAGTGGATGTCAAAATCAGCCATAGTGAATTGGCAGTCTGGCAATGTTATGTACAAAAACGCATAAAAATAATAAACGACACTGTCGGACAACGGATCAATTTTGGTATGGTGTAGCCTTTCTTCAATGCTGGAAAAGTTGCGCACCTTTCGTTGTCACAATAACTTCCAGTGCTTTCCCGTTTTGTTCGTGCAACCTGTCAATTTCAGAAGCTTTCGTCGCACAGTGCAAGAAATTAAAATAAAAAACTCAACCTTTTAAAATGAATAAATCAAATGTTGCAACTTGTTCTTCAATATTTATTTTTTTCTTCTTGATTTCAACTATAATATCCTGCCTACATAGCGTGTAAACAGGATAACCACTGGTCATTAAGGGTAACTGGCTGGATTCCCAAAGAAGGCAAACGCACGAAGGGGAGACAAAAAGTTAGGTGGGCCTACGAGAATAAAATTTTCGCAGGTATAACACGGCAGCAGTAAGCACAAGACCGGGTTGATCGGCAGAACCTAAGAGAGGCCTTTGCCCTGCAGGCTAATGATGATGATATTTTTTTTATGTACCCTTTAAGGTTAGAGCCTCATGCAGACCAAACATATCCTCATTACAGTCTATTTCATGGCAGTTCTCACATTTTCGGTTTTGTTGTAGAATGAATCAATGTCACTGAAATGAAATGGTACCAGCTGTAGTTTGTATTTAGTTCGCTATATCAGATACTTCACTGTATGAGAGCACGTTATAATGAGGTTCCACTGTACTATTGTGATTTACCTTAGATCATTTTGTACGGATACATCTTGTCAGTTGCTGAAACAGCATAGATTGTTTCTAACACATGCCTGCTTGGTGAAATGGGAACCCGCTTGTTCTCTTGCGGAGTGTTTTTCTTGGTACAGATATAAAGGCCAGCTGTAACAATATGACAGTTTCTACGTTTGAACTAGACTTTTTTTGTTGGTGTTGACTAGCTTATCGCATTTCGCTGAAACTAAAAGGGGAATTAAGGAGGTGAAACTGTTTTACTATTAAATGACTCTTTTGCTACTCCAAAATCATTGCACTTGCCACAAAAATGTGATTCGTAAGCAAAAAAAAATTTGAAAAGAAATGCAAGTGGCGATATCGTCCTGAAGTTTCTGCACCAAATGCCATTACGTCACGTATTTTCACAGCTTCTCCTAGTTTCTAAGTGGTTCCCAATTAATAAAGTACATTGGCCTCCAAAGGGAACATAGGCTTAACATGTTTCAGAAAATTTTGTTGAGCTCAATGGCATAAATTATGTAGGGGGAGGGTAAATCAGAGATGTCCGGATCCCCTTGTGATCAGCCTGGGGGGAGGACACCCATTGCAAGTGTCCCTCTTGAAATTTGGCTTTAGGGTGTCATATATTTCAGTCAAGTATAACACAATCGACTTTTACTTGAGGCTGATTAATTTTTAAAGTGGACTTGTATTCAATATCCTTCAGCTCTCTGAGACTGGAAATCGCAAAAGTAGCTAGCCCAGTTAAAAGAACACTGCTTAGAACAGTGTGATTGGTATACTTTGGAAACCACGTTCTTTTTTCAAACTTTATTTCAACGTGACATTGAATTCTTATGAAAATAAAATACAACCCAGGTTTTAAAAACAATATTGCCACCATTGTCTGATTTGTGTCCGCCCTTGTGATTTTTTCTAGATTTATGCCACTGGTTGACCTAATGTTGAGAAAACATGTAAAATGCACTTCGAAATCCATGACGTGACGCACGGAGATCACGACATGAAGCCTAAGAATGAAGCTTCGACCTTGATTTTGTTCTCTGTTCTCATGATGGTTGGACTGTGAGATTCTATACAGCACTCTAGTATCTTCGTAAAAGAAGTTTGCAGGTCCCGACAAGCAGTGTCATTTGACTACTGAGTGAGCAAGCTGGACACTACCGAATTTCTCACCGTGTGATTGTGCAATTTGTGAGTGTAGATGCAAATCACCGGAATGATCTCTCCAGGTTGAAATTGCCGATGAGAAAGCTCTCAGAGTACAATTTATCACTCTAAACCCATTCGTTGTATCTCTTTAGTGTCCTTTTAAAGGGGCCCTGCAACACTTTTTGCGCATGGTCAGAAAATGCTGCCGATCGGTAGTAGAGGCTCTCGTCAAAACGCGAGCCGAATAATATAGCGCAGCACGTAGCCTGGAATTCACAATAAATTATCAAAGTCAGCTGAAAATTGCTTTCTCTTCTCTCCACAAATGACGGCATATGCCCAAAAATCACACATAGCAAGCCCATCTATCAGCAATTGGCTGATTTGAACATGGCGTGTTTGCTCATTACAGAGATGGCTGCAGGAGACCGCTACTTGTCCACACGTGTGCGCGCATCACGCTGAAATAAAAAAGCCATACATTTGAAGAAAAAAAAAAAGGATAGAAGTTCTCAAGGTCACGAGGCAGGCGTGACGTTTTTTTTGTGGCCCTGCCATACCTCCCTGCTTAGCTTCCAGCACTTTCGTCGGGACGAGAGTAGAGAGAATGCAATTGCAGCATGCGACAAACCTTTGAAACTCCACTCGTACTGGACGGATTCTTAAAATTTTTGTGGTGTTGAATTTGTGAGGCAATAAGATCTTCCAGTCTTCCTGGAAACTCATTCCATCGTTTCTTGAAAAAGCGATTCAGGACCACTTTAGAGGTAGACAAGAACGGCAATTGTAATCAATAGCTTGTTCATCATGCTTCTTAGTCTACAAAAATGAGAATGAAGGGAACTAGACTTTGTTGGACAATGAAGACGTTGAGAAATATTTGGTGCCAGTGAGTGGTCTAAAATTCTTACAGAACTGAAGACCGGGTAGTGGGGCTATCTACTACTTCTTGGGCAGTTAACCTTCTAAGGATGCTGTAAAGAAAAAAAAATAAACATGCAAAAAAGGCAGATTGTCTTTTTTTGTGTGGACGATTCTCAAAATAGCTGGATTATGAGATTTTATCTCAACTCTTTCGTTCCTTCATGAAAGAAGTCTGCAGGTCCCAACAAGCAATGCCCTTTGACTGCTCAGAGTAAGCAAGCTGGACGCTGCAAAATTTTTTGCCAAATGATTGCGCAACTGCGGATAGAAACCACCAGAATGATTTCCCCAGGGTGTCCAGGTTCAAAGGTGTGCAGGGGGTTATTACGGTGTCTTTAGGCAGAACGTGGTGCCTTCAAACTGGTACTGCGTCTAGATGGACACCAATACTATCACGACCGCACTGTACGCAGGGATGCAGCCAAGGCTATTGCTGGCATAACACGTTAGTACGGTTGTACATTGAAAGCCCTAATTTCACAAAAAGGAGGTATAAGTTGTGAGCAAATTGAACGATGCCAGTTCCGACCTCATCTTCTCGTCAACTAGCGAAGATTTAATTTATCTTTCAGTATGTTCTTCTAGCATATGACTGTGTGAAACATTTGAAAGTAATGGTTTTGTAAAGTTTTGGCAAATTAAAGATTGGGCTTATATGCACTTGAATTTCTTACCAGGCATTCCGCAAAAGGGAATGATAACATGCATGAAAGGAGACATATGAATTGTATACATCATTGGCCGAGAGATCTTTCTTAACGTTCAAATTATAGTAGTGTAGGTAGTGTTATAATGAGGAGACATTCGTCTGCAAGTGACACTGTAAATAGAAACGTCAGAGTGGCTTCTTCTCGATTCACATTCTTTCAAAACTAAATTTCTTCGTAACATTTCAGAAGTGACAAGAGCGAAGCTTGGGGTAGTTGGTGCGTAGTCATATTGTCAAGTTTTTTCAGTGCGCGAACATAGGAAAAAAGGGACAGGGTAGACAGAAAGAGCACTGACTTCCAACTAACTTTATTTCACAGAGTGGCAACAATATATATGCCTAAAGAAGGATGATTACAGAACATAAAAATAAAATACAGACCTAATCAATGCACCAGTATCAAAGCACGTGTGACGGGCCCTCTATTGACTCAAAGCCCAGCCAGGTAATCATGTAGTGCCCGTGATAAAGCAACTGACGAGGTGCTCACAAATTCATAACCTAGCGAGTGTTACCTTACGCATTTATCACCCAAGGAGAAAGATGAGATTTGTCTGGTTAAGCTTAAAAAGCGTGCGAAAACTCTTACCGGGGCCCTGGAATTTCAAAGGCGATAGATAGTTGCAAAAAGTTTAGCCTTGACCAGTTCTTTTCTGCGAGAACTCACAAAATTGACTGCCCATTGTAACAGAAAGGGGGACCTGGCAAAAGTCGGTAAGCTCAAAAATATAACAATAGACGACCCTCTTTTGGTCAAAAACTTTGATGCTGTCATTGACATTCTTGGGCGGGCTAACACAGGGCTGCAGGCAATGTCTGTGGATATTAAGGACTTATTTTACTCTTTTACCGTATGACCTACTACTTAAATGTGTAGAGTAATCCATAGACAGTTTCAGATCATCAGCGTTCCAAACGCGTGCTGGAATCCATAACAGCAGCCTGTTCGAATTACTCAGTTTTTATTTGAAGGCCACCTTTGTATCACGGGATAACAAAAACTACCTTCAAAAAAGTGGAGTATGTATTGGTTCATGTTTGGTACCCATTCTCAGTGACATTTTTAGCACATCATGATCATGTCTTGCGAAACAAGCTTGACGACTCAGTAGTTTTCATAGTTTGCCGTTTTGTTGACGATTATTTAGTGTTGCTGAAATGTGATAGTCAAAATTTGCAGATCATTTCCTCTGACATTTTGACTGTTCTCCGAGAGGGCCTGATACCACTTGTTCTAACGTATAAACTCCCCACTGATAACCTGAAATTTCTAGATTTGAAGCTTTTGCTAGAATCCTCGCATGTTTGCTGGAGATATGAACCAAGAAGTGGCAAGCCATTTTCGCCTTTCAGTTCAACTCACTCAAAATTGTTCAAGCGGAGTATTGCAAACCTCTGCCTTGCCAACGTCTTAAAGAAGTCCTGCCCCGACATGGTACACCGCAGCTTTGCTTTATAAGTGGAGCATCTGACCAAACCTGGTTACTCCACACATGTTCTCCTTTTGGTGGTGGAAAAGTTGGTCACTGTGGTGAAGCCAGGTGACAAACCGTATAAGCAAAACAGTGTCAGAAAGAGTCACACAGGCTAAAAAAGATTGCTCGAGCCGCCAACGTTCTTGTGGTTTTTCTGCACCGGAAAATTTTCAGTGACTTTGCAAACAGATTACCACACCTCGTGCGAATTCCGCCCCGTGCTCTGTTATGCACAGGTCACATTACGCCCCACGCCCAGTGGGAGTCGTCTACATAATTTCACTGACGTGTGGATGCGTCGTGTGTCGGCCAAACTGGCAAGTGCATAAATGACCGCTTTCGAGAACACCGAGACAATGTGCACAGTGAAGTACAAGGGCACCTTGGCATTCATTGCCGAGGTTGTGGGTGCACCCCCCCTTTTGATCAGTGCTTTATATTGGCAAGGCATAGGAATCAGCTTACCCGAGAAATTATTGAAGCAGAAAAAATTCACTCACTTGGTGATAAATGCATGAGCACCTCATCGGTTGCTTTATCACAGGCAGAACATGATTACCTGGCTGCGCTTTGAGGCAATAGAGTACCCGTCACACGTGCTTTGATACTGGCACATAGATTAGGCTTGTATTTTATTTTTATGTTCTGTAATCATCCTTTTTAGGCATATATATCCTTGCCATGCTGTGAAATAAAATTAGTTGGCAGTCAGCGCTCTTTCTGTCCACCCTGTCCTTTTTTTTTCCTATGTTTGTGCGCTGAAAAAACCTGCAAATATTTCAGAAGTGATTGCTAGAGCGGAATAGTTGATGGCAATCCTTAGATGTTTTCAGCACCAGAGTGCCAGTGCTGGCTGATAAGTAGTACGATTTCACTTATTTGAAAGCATGCTCTCGTATTTTGATTGTTGGGGATAAGCACATGGCGACTTTTAAACTCGTTTGCTTTAGTTCCATTAGAATAAGCCATAAGACACACTCGGTGCTGAAAATAGGCCCCGGAGACCCATTTGACTTTATAATGAGGTGGTGATGTTGCATGCAATGTTCTCACTCATAATTAATTCTTCCCTTCATTCTGTGGAATGATATTAGTACATTTAGAATAATTTTTGCTTTAGTGTCTCTTTTATGACACGGGTGAAATGTGGACTACATTAGGTTCGTTAAATTAGCTTTTCTGTGCCTGTATCAAATAGCATGTGCTGTGCTGCTTGCATTACCAGAAGCTTGAATATCTGGTAATATTAGTAGTTAGCCCACTTTCTGCAAGACTCAGCATGGTGCTAATGGCCTTGCATAAACTGATTCTTCTTTTGTGGACAGGAAAGTCATGGAGCAAGGATGAGCTGCGAATCAAGAGCAACTCGGATCTTCACAAACTTTGGTAAGTGTTGAGCAGCGCTGTGAGCTCATGGTCTTGAGTTGTTAGTTCAGCTTTTGCTGGTCCTCTCATTTTGGAGGGGAGGGCAGTTGCCTTAAGTAACACCACAGAGAGGGACTGTCATCACTTTTTGTTTATACTTACAAAAAAATTCCTTCGTAGCATAAATACTGTTAATGGGTGCTCACAGTGCTTTCACTCATTTCTCCTTTTTTGTGATAAGAAGTGGACTACCAGCACTTAAAGAGGTACTGACTCAAAATTTCGGGGCCTAGATAGCGTGCGGGGTCGATTCTCGTGAAAAATCGTATATCATCTGCAAGATATCAACAGCGAATATAGCTTGGAAAGTATTTTAAATTAATTTTGAAGTTTGCGTGAGCGACCAACTCCATAGCGCTATAGACACCCTCGGAGGTGACCCCGAGGTGACCCCCTACTTCCCTCACGTCACCCCGCTGCGGTGAACAAAACAAGTTATGATGACGTCATAGCTATCATTTTTCTTTTGCCGCGTTAGTTCCCGAAGTCAATATTTCTCGGCGGCTGGTCGCGAGTGCTTGGCCGTGCGCACACTTAGGAAGTTTTGTGTTTGGTGACATTCCAGTGCCGTTTCCTATTCGAAAGTAATTCTTGATGCGGATCATGCGGAATTGCATCACAGTTCTGTGTGCTGATGTGCTCAAGAGTTGCACACGCTAGGTGGCGACAGTTGCACTTAGTTTATGGAACTCTCTCAAAGCGAAACTGAAACTGATTGATAATGAGGGGCCTGTAATTAATTATCTATTGCGTGCTGCAGCAAATAATGTGTCGTGTCATGACTAACAGCCCTACAGCAACAGATTGCAGCAGAAAAACACGAGGCCGAATTTTTTGTGTCAGTGCCCCTTTAAGTGTTGGAGAAGGGGTGCTGACGCAGCCTTTGGGGGGAGGGGCAATCACATTGCTGTCCCCCCACCCTTGGATCTGCCACTGATCTAAGGTGTTAGGGGCCTGTAATTAATTATCTATTGCGTGCTGCAGCAAATAATGTGTCGTGTCATGACTAACAGCCCTACAGCAACAGATTGCAGCAGAAAAACACGAGGCCGAATTTTTTGTGTCAGTGCCCCTTTAAGTGTTGGAGAAGGGGTGCTGACGCAGCCTTTGGGGGGAGGGGCAATCACATTGCGGTCCCCCCACCCTTGGATCTGCCACTGATCTAAGGTGTTATAAAACACAAGGGTGCAAAAATTTGCCTACCTCTGTATTATTTATTTTCTATAGTAGCTTGTAAAAACTTAAAATCTGATTTTTGACTTCACAATTTAATACATCGTGTGCTGGAAAACATAATGGTATCAACAACACTGAAAATTTTTTTTCACTGTTTTGGAGCTCAGCACAGTTTTGTTTTTTGCTGTTGGTGGCTTTGCATAAGTTTGACGTTTTCGTATGACATGTAGCTGGAAGCTTTTTTCTCTTTGCGGCTCTCTGTAGGTACATCCTGCTGAAAGAAAAGAACATGCTCCTCACCATGGAAGAGGCCGCGAAGCGTGAAGTGGAGCTCTTCCCAAACCCTGAGCGCATCGACAAGGTTAGTCTAGACACGCAAGTGTGCTACTATGAGTTGCCACATACAACCAGCTTCACCAGCATGCAGTGTGTTCAATCAGCATGCAGTGTGTGCCGGTGTTTCCCACTGTAAGATTGCTTGCAGTGGGCACCAAGAGACAGAAAAACAAGAAAAGTGGCCTGACTAAGGTAATTCACCGCATTGTTTTGAGACAGATTTGTTTGTTGAGGCGCTAGTGCTACCAAGCCTGGAACCACCGGGCATGTAGGAAAGGGTGTTTCAGCTCCAGAAGCGTCGTTGAAAAACTGCGTTGGAATGCAGCTTGCTGTAAGGTTCTCCTTCTTCTGTCTGTCATTCCCCATTCATTGAGATTTTATCGTAAGTTGTCTTCGTGTTACGTGCATGACAGAACATGCTTTGCAAGAAAAAATGTGGCACGTGAAACTAATTTGAGATAAAATTTAGCATTTTGTTGATTAATGCAATTAAATCTTGATACATCATCAGCTATTTATTGGGTTAACTATTGCCTTCTCCATTTTTAGTGGACCGGTAGCAAGTAGTTGGATTTATCCAATTTTCATAGTGCATACTTGTTTATGATGGACTGTGATGGCGACGTGACACATCTACGAGCCAATACCCTGCGATGCTTTGCTCCTAAAAGGCTTGCTATGAATGTGTTCCTGACCAAAGGCACTGAAATTTTGCAAGCGTGTTTAAGAATACCCAAGGATTAATCTATATAATGCAGATTATGAGCAAAAATTAGGTGTCAGGGCCCCTTTAAACAGCTCTTGCAAACAAATCGTATTTGGGAGCCTCAAATACAGTGTAGACCACTTATACACTAACTGCTTATAGTGGAGAACTGGTTGCAATGCGGTCTTTTTTCGACTTTCGTTTACTTTCCATGGAACCGCACGTATAAGCATACCGCTTATTGTGCAGTCCCCCGAAATGAAAGACAGGTTATAATGCGCTTGCCAAAAAGATTTGTGACATTCGCGGTAGAAAGTGCGCATAAAAAAATGCGCCTCTGGGAGCGAGTGATGAGGTGGTTACGGAGGAGGAAGGGACGCGTTGGGAAGGAAAGAAAAAAAGAGCCCGGCACGCTGCGCAGCCTTGCCGTCTTTGCACCAGCGCGGACGCGGCTGCAGATAAGGACGGGATCGCACATGTGATCCTGTCTCTATCAACAGTTTCCTGCTGAGAAATGCATTTTCGTTTTTGAGCTTGCTACAGATATCAGGTTTGCTACCTCGTCTGTAAATTGAAAAACTTTTACAGTTATTTGACACGAACTTTCACTTTTTCTACCAGTACGTCTGTGGTCTTTTGTGAGTTTGGCAGGTTTGTGAGCTTGGCAGGAACAATGTGCCTGGCAGGAACAGCATGCGTGGCGCAAACTTCGCATCACCCACACTGTTCTTGGTTCAGTGCTTAAGTGCAATCTTCTCGACGACAGATCTTAATGTCTTGGACAAACATCCTGCTACAGCATTCTGAACAGCAGTCTAGGCCTAATTGGCATTGGATGTGTTTCGGTAGTGATCACGTGCTATTCATAAGCTGCAGTACGGAATGAACGAAGCTCGTTGCGGAGGCTGCAATTGACTGGAAGGGATGCATATCAATGAAAACGAGGGTGGCACATGTAGCGCTCGAAAAGTGATAGTTTGTGATTCGATTGCGATGTCTTGAAATTGGGTGCACGCCCTTCAAATCAATTTATATTGGCCTCTTTCAGCATGTGAAATTCTGGATGCAATTCGGCATCGTGTCTGCGTAATGTGAATAATCGAGGTGGTTTGACAAGTAGTTTGCGAGTTTCTGCGATGGTCTTGGACCTCCCCCCCTTTATTTGTGTTCATTTTGTTGCCAACGTGCGGCTTCGGGCGCAGTTTTTTTTTTTTTACATTTGGAAATTTAAATGCTTGTATAAGCAACACACATTGCATGCTTCGGTTCTCGGACACGCGAGTATGCATGCCCAACACGTTTAGCGCAAGTGCAACCCTTAAAAAAGGATGTTTTGCCTATAGTGCGGAGATTCGTGACTCCCGCGACTTATGTTATAAGTGGTCTGTACTGTACTCAATCTAAATTCATTTTGACACTGTCATTTCAAAATTGGCTGGTGAAGCGCTTCTGCACCAAACTGCACTTGTGTGCAACGAGGTGTAGGTAGTTCAGTGCCTTAACCTATCTGTTGCTGCCTATCATCACTTACCAAATGATGGATCTTAATTAGCAGTGAATTGCAGCTTTTTTTGATATTCATTAATCTTGTTCATTTTTATTTTTTGTCATGGCTCAGGGATTAAGCCTATATAACCTGTATTTGTATTGATAACAATGAAAAGTTTTTTGATTATTAAAGCACCATGGGCATTATAGTAGCGTGGTCCACATTGTTACCTTGATGACTTTCAGATCAGGATGCTTTAAAACACTTTCTGTGAGTCACTCATGAACGTAATGGTTGAGTCTGACACAGACACTAAAGGCTGACACAACTCGTTCGAGCAGATGCTCACTTTTTCAAATATCTTTTGTATTTGGGCTTTTGTGGTTCGGTAAAATTTCTCCAGACTTTCCAAGTCTCTGGCTCTCCACTGATGTACCTTGGTCAGTGTTTACTGACAAATGACATGTTGGGTATTCACAAATGCTGTCTAAATTCAAGCCATCACGAACAGCTAGTTCGAAAACGTTTGAGCAGCTTCCCTTCTGACCTGCCACTTTTGCTGCTTCTCTAGCTTACTTGATTTCTTTTTCTGGAACAGCATCTGCTTTGTGATTATAAAGGATGATTAGTGAGTTTTAGTATGGTGTAAAATGCTCACGTTATCCTTAGCATGTATTTAATTGCCATTGCTGAAACACAGCGCTGCGCGTCACAACTTAGTTATTTAGCATAGCAGATGGGAGTTCAATGATAGCGATAATGTATACATGTTCAGCACCATCTAGCTGTAGAAATGCGAAGTACTGACAAGTCTATGTTGTACAAGCACATTTCATTTTGTTTTGCCATATTCACTCCGAATGAGGCAGCACTAAAACAACATCCAGAGGCGAAACAAAAAGTGCAGTGCTGTTGCTGAACACACCGAGACATACAACCACAAAAGAACTTTAACTAAATGACTGTCATTGATAGTAAGGCCCAATTTGGGTAAATATTGCTACTCAAGTTGTGGAACATTGAGAGAATAGCACAAAACCTGAATCACTCCCCTGGAACGCCCGTTAGTGCGTATGTGCATGGATTACACTCCATAGCAAAGTGTTTGGTGGATGACTGCTGGGCAAGTGGCTACAAGACGGTGCGGAACCATGGTCACAGTACTGCATTGGGAAGGAATTGGGCTGGTTCAAAATGTTGCACTTATATGTGTTATGCATTACTGTAATAAGAGTATAAAGCTTTTTCTCAATTTTTTAAAATATAATTCTCCCCTGCTCTCTTTTTCGATGGGAGCTTACAAGATTTTCTGTAATGAATAGGTCGCAAAGGCTGTCCAAGTTTGTAAGAATGTAGCTTAGGTGTTAAGTAGCATTTTCTGATGAAGTGAAGATGAAAGCTCAGGTAGAGGCACTGCGGGAGTAGCGTGAGCCCTCTGTTTTTTTTCCTTTGATTGGTTCAGTGACTACAATTTCTTCATGTTACCTGACCAACGTAACTGAACTGTTTTAACCTAAGGATAACGTTTTCATTCACTCCACCTATTGCAGTTAGACGTCGACATATCACTATTCCTCCCGTTATCAAAATGCATCCAGCTTCTGCTATGCCACCGGCTCATCAAGGCACATCAGAGCAGCGCGTTCTGGCTTCCATGTCCATTTCGTCCACAAGTCTCCAAGGCTGGGAGGCCGAGAAGAAAGGCTTGAGAAACTGCAGGTTCAACTTTTGGTCACAGCAGACTTTGTTTCATGCAGTGGGGAAATATGAAAATGCTATCATGCTTAGATGTAGGTGCAACTTAAAGACACCTGGTCAAGATTTCAATAACAGATGAAAGTTCATCTCGTCCATAACATGATGAAGCTGCAGTCACTGACCCGATTAGGTAGCAAGGGATGAAGGGAAGTCTTCATTTCAACTTGGTCAATGATCACAAGTTTTTCGTTGTAACGATCCCCACCTGGTCATGTCCAGTCGGGAAACAACACTTCGGTGTATCTTGAAAACACATTGACATTTCTAGCAACTGGAACGCTAGGATTAATTTATAAACAGAAACCATTTGGAATGCACAAAGAATGTACTCATAAGGCATTTTATTGTGACGACTTGCAGGTTAAGGAGAGCATGAACAACCTGGAGGAGGTGGTGCGGGAGCGCAACGAGGCTTACCACTTGCTCGAGATAGGAGAGTCCGGAGAGCAGCCGTGGGTCCCCAAAGAAAACATCTATGGCTTCGTGCGCGAGTGAGACACTATTATACCACTACAAATAGACATCATTCCAAAGAGCTCAAGTTCCTTTCTGAAACTGAAAGTGATCGCACTCACGTTTCGATCATCTGCAGGCTTGTGTACTGTGTGGTAGAAGAGCACATGAAGGAACCCATTGCAGTCAATGTTGTCTGAAGTTCTCCACTATGGGGTCTCTCACAGCCCATGTGACATTGCGACAATAAGCCGCGAAAGCTTTCTAAAGAATACATCCCAGCTGGGCTCATATTTTATTATATCTTGTTACTGCTCACTAGTATAGACTATAGTGAAAAAACATTAGGCTTACTACCCTTATATCTCTTTCAGGTGCCAGTTAAAATGGTCTGCCTGAAAATGTGTCATTTTCACTAGGCATTATTATAAGACACTAAATATTACATAGCAATAAAAAAAATTAAGCAATCTATTGCTTTGCAGAACTTTCAGAAATTATTGTAAATTAGCATGCAACTAACATATAGTTATTCCTGTAGTCAGTTAGATTCATTTCTTTTATAAAAGAATCAAATATCAGTCTAAAAATTAGGGATGTGCGAATATTTGAAATTTTGAATATATTTGAAAAGTTTGATTTGCGCTGAAATTTTACTATTCGAACTTTCTAAAGTACAGTCAACTGTTCGATTGGCAGTGGCCCCTTCAGATTTTCAATATGCTTGCACCCCATCACACTCTCCTATTGCAGCAAGGCTGCCTCTCGAGCTTCTGCTACACTTGCAGTTGTAGTGACTCAAGAATACGTCCGTTTCTAACATGGAAATGATAGATGTGATGGGGGAGGGGGGGGCTCAATTAATGCTGCTTTGTACCTGAAGTTTGGGCAGGAAATCCGAAAAATTGGACGCCGAAGATTTGTAGCATACAAGATTTCAGATGTTCTTACAAAATATGGACGTCTACCAGGCAGATTTGAAACTTTGAACTCTGAGGGAGCACACCCTTGTCCGCCACATCAGTTGAGCTGCCATGGAAGTTCAAAGAGGAACAGTGACGGAGGAAGTAGCATTTCTGCCATTAAAGAGTAAAGTGTTGTTGGCAACAAGTAGATTGCTCCAAATCGTGTACATAAATACAATTCGGCCTCTGCGTTCGGCCTCATTATTATAAGACAACTATAAAACACCACCCCGCCAGTGTTTCATCAAGCTAGCCAAAAGAAACACTTTCATGTTGCTATTTCATAAGGAATCCCTTAGGAATCTTCTTCAACTTATTTACTACAACTTTGCTTCTAAGTATTAAAAAATATTACTAGAAATATTCGAGAAATATTCTAGAGTATTTTATTCGGTTCACACTTGAACTTTATTCGAATTCACGTCGCGTCCAAAGTTTTGCAATACACTCAGCTCTACCGATGTGTGTTATCCTCCTTAGGGCATGGAATTTTAAGGCCCTTATACAGCAACTTACCATAATCATCTTCCATATCTCCTGACCCACTACCTGGTGCTCTTTGGCCATGAAATGGCCCTTGCTGCCATGAAACACCATATGTCATCAGTACTCACTGCTTCATTTTGCAAGAAAACTTTATTTAGCCATTCCAAAGCTTTGTACACCTAACCTTAACTTTTTTGGAATGGTCTGGTGCAATTCTTTTTGCAAAAAAGTGTATATTGGTTTGTTTATTTTCCAAGTCTGAGTGATTTGTTTTTGGCATGCAAATTTCAAGTGAAGTTAGACATTCCTGAAGGTGAACATCTTCCGATTAGTTGATGATTTTCTTCATTGTGTCAAGAAAAAAACTTAGTTGGCAAAAATTGCTTTTCATTTCGTTTTAACACACGTCTCTTGAGCTGTGCTCACATTGCGAATGGAGTTGCAAATTGTAGAAATTTTGGCGTTTACATTGCTCTTATGCAAAATAAGTCATGTATCTACATCTTCATCAAAAAAGTGAAAATGCATTGCTTCTATAGACACTTGTTCTGAGTTTTTCTTCATACTTTCAATAATTCAGCACTGGGTTAATTTGAGCACTTCTTCGGTCCCGTCGAAATCTGGAGTAGTGAGCTTTTGCTCTATTGATGTTAAAAGATGCTGCTGTTATAGGAAAAGAAGCTATGAGAGAGCACCTAAATGTTTGGTTATATATTTGGAATTTGATTATGTATTGAAATTTACTATACAGTCGAGCCCACATGTAACGGCCCCACTTAAAATGAACTTTCGCTTAAAACGAACAATATCCACATGACTATGAAAATATACATTGTTTCAGTGGCACGAAATCCCACTTAAAACGAACGTCTTTGAGCGCCGCCGATTGTTTACAGCGAACGGAGTTGGCGCTTTGCGGACTTCCCGAGAATCCATTTTCGACCACCGATCAGGCATTGGCGAGGGGCCCATAGATTCTTATTGTTAAATGCTGACTCTGCTTCTGCACCTTTCTAGCTGCCGCTCTCCCCGACCGCTTTTTGTTACACACCCCTCTACCCTTTGTCTCCCCGCTACTCTGAGCACCCCGCATTGCCAGACGAGGCCCGTGTTTTTACACTGCCACTGATTTTTCGAAGACCGGTTGGCTATCTCTCTTGTTTTTGATCGCTGGTACTGTCGTTGGCGTCGCCGGCTTCGAGTGACCAGACCATTTGCCGACATCGTCGGCCACCGACTGTATCCGATCGTCTGCGTCTTGTCTTATCGTATCGTTCGAGTGCACGCCCTCACGCTACGTCACCGACTCTGATAATTTGCGATTATTTTCGTGTTTAGTAACTGTTCTCACTCACTGCGCACGCGGCTCAGCATGTCCTCCGCACGCATGCGGAAGCATAAAAACAGCTGTTAATTAAGTCGGTGAGGCCTCGCAAACTCGCTGGCGCAACAGAACAATTCTTTGAACACGACCACCGATGCACTGCACACTGCTGCGCACCGATCCAGGCGGCCGTGCTTTGTGCGTGGAAGCACTCTTTCAAGTTTTTTTACGTGTGCGTTTCGCGGACATTTCAAGCAAAAGGTCGCTTTCCTGCCGTATCTTCCCCTCTCTTCACCCTATTGAAACTCCTTGCCCTTCTCTCGCAACTCTGCTCTCCTCTCTTGATAACAACTCCTTTGCCCGTCTCCACCGCTCCATGGTGCCAGCCACGCTGACTCGAATTCAGAAGTTTTGTTTTCTGACTAGAAACAAGCCCAGAACTGTACCTCGCGTTCTGGCACCTGTGTCGCGTGTACGCGTCTTGCTCACTCTTGGTGTGCATGTGTGGTCAGGATGGCGGACGGGAGGCCTTGCACGCTTTTTCCTGTCGCTCAACAAAACATTGAAAGTGGGACTGCTTGGCTTGGGCGTAATTCGCTCGTTAGGTGCTGCATTGCGGAGCGCTTACTCATAGCTGTTGACCACCTGGCAGCCAACTTGCCGCTTCGGGTGTCCTGGTATTCAGCTGCGGAGATGGTGAATATTTCGTGGGGGGTGGTGACGGCTACATGCGCACGAAACTGTTTTCGCGAGGCCGACTTCGTCGACGTCGGGCCCGATGTCGAGCCTCACGCTTCCGAACAGGACCACTGTGGCTGTGATTTGTGGCAGTGCGTCGTCGACTCCGACATGAGAGAGTGTGTGGGACATCTGTTGCAATGGTTTAATTACGGCCGATGATGATGCCGAAATCGCGGAACCGTGCACGGATTAAGGCATTGTGAATGAAATACGCGGCAAGAGCGATTTGAAGCAATGGGATTGCGAGAACAACGAAACTTTGGATCCAGTGCCTCATGCAGCTTATGCCACGGGCCTCGGCAAAAAGCACGCTGACATTTGAAATAACTCCAGACCACCCTTATCGCTTCTGCTCTTCGAAACACGTGCGTCACCGACTTTTTTGGGCAAAAAAAAAAACTTGTGTTTTCACTCGCAACTTTTTTAAAAGCTGTGTTTCATTTACTACGAACTTCGGGATACAGCGAACGAATGCCGCGTCAGGCTCAGGTTTGTTATAAGCGGGCTCGACTGTATCGAAACGGACTTCATGTGGTATTTTAGTCATGAATTTCAGCTGTGGAAAAATTCATTATCCTTTAGAGCTTTTTTTCTCTTATGTATGAAATGGGCCAAGGTGCATTGACTCACTTCTTGCACTTTTGGTATTAGAAATTGCACTTTCATACCAGTGCACACCATCGCTATGATCAGCGGCACTGATGTTTCTGTATTTGGTGGCTTCCAAACGACACATTGTTTTGTTCTTGCCACACAGCTTTGCCCTGAAGGAGCACTTGATGCCACGCACGTGCAACCCCAAGGGCTACTTCCGGCTCTGGCGAGACAAGGACCTGAACGACTTCCTCCGGTTGTACCGTGAGAAGATGCAGAAGCGCAAAGAGTTTTTTCACCGCACGAGCAGGAACCGGATAATGCAGATCATCAAGCGCTTTCCACATGTGGACCGTTCTTTGCTACGCGATATGTATCCAGACGTGGACATTGACAAGCTCGAGAAGATTATGCAGGAAAAGATTTACATCGCCTACGAACAGCAGACCACGTGAACTCACTTCCCAATTTGGTAGTGTGGAGATGTCAACTGAAGTTAACATACTATTGAACTTATATTAAAAAAAAATTGTGTGAATAACAAGGGAGTGGTTTCATAAGTCAGCACTATAGTAGAATACTTGACTAGAGAACTCAAAGGGACCGAAGAAATTCACTTGCTTAAGCAGGAGAAAGGAAACAAAAACGTTTATTCAAGAAAAGGGCTTTGTGGTGTGGGCTCATCTTGGTATGCAAGTCCCATATAGCTGTGCTGGCTGTCCTCAGTTTAGGGCACCACGGGGCTGACGCTTCCGGGGTGACCTTCCGAATGCTTCCATGTCGTCGCGGCCGCAATCGTGGAAAAGCAACGTCGAACAGCGAGCCTCTTGTTCCAGCGCGTCAAGCTGATGGCATAGCAACGAAGGTCCCCGCACCACAGCTGATTATGTGCTGCACACGCAACACACATTCTGCATGTCGGTGCGGGGGAATTTCAGCGCCGTGCTGTCAGCTTGGCGCGCTGAAGCGAGGCGCTCGCTGTTCAAAGTTGCCTTTCCGCGATGGCAGAAGCGACCCCACTGCAGCGTCGGCCTAGGTGCGAAGTATTGTTGTGTGCCACGACAGGTACACACAGTACCAAGGCACTCAATCCATCTGTAAAACTATCGGTCGCCAAAGAAGTCATACGAGAGAGAAAGAAAGCAAGTGTGGATTGCCGCGGATAAAAGAATAAGGTAAGTCCAGCTCTGACCTGCCTTTCATTTCAATTGTCTCAATTATTTACTTGAAATCATTTGTTTTTACTACCTGAATCGTATACGTGGAACGTCCATGCAAAATCTGCCGTAATGATTGCAAGCTGTCTCCTCGCTCCTGTGAAAGTTCAGTTCTGGGTATATGTTGAAATATTGTGTTTAGATTCCTTGTGTTTGTGAGATATTGCTGTCATTGCTGGATGTTCACACTCACATTCGTCTTACTGCGAGTACCTTTGCATTGTTGGTTGCTTTCAACTGAACAAAGCACATTGTCAAAGGTTCGCCGCCGGCAATTCATGCATCGGGAAGGATGCATCATTGCGCCGGAACAAACGTCCATGCATTTGCAGCAAACTTTGACATCCCCTTGCTGGTTTGTTCTATTTTGGTCTCTTCATTGCAGTGGTACTTATTAGAGCCACTGAATCGAACTGGCACCTATATAATAAATGAATTATAATTGTCACATTAGTAGTAGTTGTCCGGTATTTTTCTCATGTGCGCCGCTTGCAGGCCTGTTACGATTCGTAAAGTGCTTTCAGTGTGCGTTTACGTGTGCACTAATTGTGCGAGCTCATTGCGCACCCAATATCGCATCGTGCATGAAAAACTTCACCTCTCACGCTGAGCCGCGTTCACGGAGCAGGCCTTACACACCTGTGCAGTCGATATTTTTATAAAATGGTAGAACAAGTGCGACGCGAGAATTAAAAAGAAGCAATAAAGAGAAAACAAGATGTGCAGTTCAACTTGCTTTGCAGTGGTTAAAGTCAGGCTAGCTGCCTTGCAGCTGAGGAAGCAGATGATGCTCCAGTGGTATGTACAAAGGAAATGACCAACTTTACCAGGTTTTTTAGGGCTATGGCCGTGTCATCCTTTCTTTTTGATACGCTGCGAAAGTTCGTTCATGACTGTACGCGTCTGCTACTACCAGCATTCACATCGGAACAACAATTATGTTTTCTTATTACCGACAACGTTTACCATCGATCACTTGCGTGGTTTCTTTTTGCACTGCATATAGACCATTAGTATACTTAACGTATCAGAGAAGGAAACTTACCTCGACCTATCATACACGGTAATGTAGCGGACATCAGAAATGCATTTTGCATTCATTCCGGCGTCATTGCCTGTTTCATAACGTAAATGTGAGTAACAAACTTTTCTCATTTGATTATGTTTACTATTCGAAGTGCCTATACAACTAGGATATTTTTTTTAAGCGATGTGCAGCTCTCCAAGTGCAGTGCTACGGCCCTGCACGTACATGGAAGCGAGCTGCAGCACAGCGAAAAAAAGGAAAACGCGCCTCGTACATCCGCAATTTCCATTTTTCAGCCAGAAATGGCACTGCTTGTCCAGAGTTTCAGTGCCACTAAGGGTTGCTTTAACCAGATGACACCCCACCAGTAATGATAGAAGAAGTCAGAAAAGCTTTGGAGAGCATGCACAGAGGCAAAGCTGCTGGTGAGGATCAGGTAACATCCGATCTGCTGAAAGATGGAGGACAGAATGTGTTGGAAAAACTAGCCACCCTGTTTACAAGGTGTCTCCTGACGGGAAGGGTACCAGAGTCTTGGAAGAACGCTAACATCATCTTAATACATAAGAAAGGAGATGACAAGGACTTGAAGAATTACAGGCCGATCAGCTTGCTCTCTGTAGTATACAAGCTATTTACAAAGGTAATTGCTAACAGAGTAAAGAAAACATTAGAATTCAATCAACCAAAGAAACAAGCAGGATTTCGAACAGGCTACTCAACAATTGACCACATTGATACTATCAATCAGGTAATAGAGAAATGCTCAGAGTATAACCAACCACTATACATAGCCTTCATAGATTACGAGAAGGCGTTTGATTCAGTAGAAATATCAGCCGTCATGCAGACACTACGGAATCAGGGCGTAGATGAAGTATATATAAACATTCTGGAAGAAATCTACAGGGGATCAACTGCTACCATAGTGCTTCATAAAGAAAGCAACAGAATACCAATCAAGAAGGGTGTAAGGCAGGGGGACACAATCTCCCAAATGCTATTTACTGCGTGCTTACAAGAGGTTTTCAGAAGCCTAGAATGGGAACAGTTAGGGATAAGAGTTAATGGAGAATACCTTAGTAACCTGCGCTTCGCCGATGACATTGCATTGCTGAGTAACTCAGGGGACGAATTGCAACTCATGATTACGGAGTTAGACAAGGAGAGCAGAAAGGTTGGTCTTAAAATTAATCTGCAGAAAACGAAAGTAATGTACAATAACCTCGGAAAGGAGCAGCACTTCGAGATAGGTAATAGTGCACTTGAAGTTGTAAAAGACTATGTCTACTTAGGGCAGGTAATAACCGCAGAGCCTAACCATGAGATTGAAATAACTAGAAGAATAAGAATGGGGTGGAGCACATTTGGCAAGCACTCTCAAATTATGACAGGTAGATTGCCACTATCCCTCAAGAAGAAGGTATATAACAGCTGTATCTTGCCGGTACTTAGCTACGTAGCAGAAACCTGGAGACTTACAAAGAGGGTTCAGCTTAAATTGAGGACGACGCAGCGAGCAATGGAAAGAAAAATGGTAGGTGTAACCTTAAGAGACAAGAAGAGAGCAGAGTGGATTATGTAACAAACGGGGGTTAAGGATATCATAGCTGAAATCAAGAAGAGGAAATGGACATGGTTCGGGCGTGTAGCCCGTAGACAGGATAACTGCTGGTCATTAAGGGTAACTGACTGGATTCTGAGAGAAGGGAAGCGGGTTAGGGGGAGACAGAAGGTTAGGTGGGCAGATGAGATTAAGAAGTTTGCGGGTATAAGTTGGCAGCAGCAAGCACAGGACCGGGTTAACTGGCAGAACATGGGAGAGGCCTTTGTCCTGCAGTGGACGTAATCAGGCTGATGATGAAGGGTTCCTTTGAGTTTCTCTAGCTATGGTGTTCGACCGTGGGGGTCCCTCGTATCACATATAAGGCATGACAGTGGTACTTGTACATGGAGAAGATGCAGTGTAGCTATGGTGCTCCGCCTTGCGGGTTCCTCGAATCATATACAAGACACTGCATTGGAATGGCTACAATGGCATGATAGTGGTACTTCTACATGGAGAAGATATACTTATGATGTTATACCATGCGGGTTCCTCGAATCACATATAACACACTCTATTGGAATGGCCACGGCAGTATGGTAGTGGTATTTATACATGAAGAAGATATAGCTATGGTGTTCTACCATGCGGGTTTCTCGAATCACATATAAGACACTCCACTCCGTTGGAATAACCACGGGGGCATGGTGGTACTACTTATACATGGAGAAGATATAGCTATGGTGTTCTACCATGTGAGTCCTTCGAATCTACATATAAGACACTCCCTTGGAATGGCCACGACGGCATTATAGTGGTAGTTTACATGGAGAAGATACATTATAGTTATGGTGCTCTACTATGTGGTTCCTCGAATCACATATAAGACACTGCATTGGAATGGCCATAGCGATATGGTTGTAGTACTTATACAAGAAGACGATATAGCCATGTCGTTCTATCATGCGGGTTCCTCGAATCACATATTAGACACTCCATTGGAATGGCTACAATGGCATGAAAGTGGTACTTTACATGGAGAAGATATACTATAATGTTTCACCATGCGGTTACTGTGAATCACATATAAGACACTGTATTGAATGGCTACGACGGCATGGTAGTGATACTTTGACATCTCATAGCAGGTGCATAGCCAGAAATCTTTTACGGGAAGGGTGGTTCAGTCGTTTTTTGTGTATGCTCATATGAGCATTTGTGTGCGTGTATATATAGGCAGGCAAAATTCAAATATTTTGAAGGGTGTTTCAAGTCCCCCAACTGCCCCCCTGCCTACGCCTCTGTTTGATAGTTATTCTTTCGACAAGTTTCTGCATATATTGCTCTGACATTATCAAAAAAATCTCCATATCCACCTGTTTAAGGCAGAAATGTTTGAATTTTAGCTGCGATTGTGAGAATAACAGAAAACACAAGTATTGGAATACAGTTTGCCCTTCAATGCTTAAGTGAATTTTGCCACGTTTCAAGTTTGTATATTCAGTATGTAGTAGTTATAAATAAAGCTGTTCATAATTATTGAGCTGGTTCGAGGAATGCAATAACATTGCTGCATGGAAAAGTTTAAGCCCCCGGGACTTTGAAAATAAAAGCACAATGAAGATGTTGCAGAACAGCTGAAACTGCAAACATCAGGCAAGTCAATTTATGCACTACTGTTCATCTGGTCATAGGCGTGTGCAGTGTTCAGCTTCGCGGAGGGAGGGGAAGGGAGAGAAGGTTATTAGCAGCACCCTTGGGGCCCCTACCCCATGCCAGTGTATGGAGCCGACTTTTCGCCTCCCATCTAGGGTGACTAGCCCCCACACCCTCATGCAACATGCGCCTGGTTGCTATGTACAACTGAATGGCCAGTACTATAAAAATGTTCGTGTAAAAGTTCATACTGGAAGCCTGTTTGTTAATAAAAAGAAACAAACAAAAAGTGTTGAGGCAGCTTTGCACTTGTGCTGCCAAGCATCAGGGAAGTGCCGATTTTTGCGGCATTCCTTGTTCATCTTCATTTTTGCCTCCTGTGTTTTAGGGGCGAATTCCTTATAGTCTAACCTTGTCACTAGTCACATGTAACAGAGAGAAGGAGAGACGAGAAAGAGAAACGGATGATCATTTCTCATCTCATTTCCTAGATGGCGTTGCTCTGCCGCTACTCTTCGATTGGCTGCTATGCGCGCTTTGCCCGAGTGCGCGAACGAGTGCCTCTCAGTCTCTTGGATAGTCGCCGTACGTGGCGGATCGTTAGTGGTGCATAGATGGAGCAGAGCGGCGGGCGTGTTGAAGACGCTTGCGCTCGGCTTCCTTGGATCGCGTCTCGTCGGTGTTACCCGCGCGCCGTATGCATTGTCAAACGCGATCGGACGCATGCACGGAACGACGGATGGATGGATGAATGAAGGCTTCGTCCCACTCATCTTCATTCACTTCGTGGATATGCTGTGATTTTTTCTCTCTGTTTTTCTTTGTCTTTTTTGTCTCTGTGTATGTATATTTCTGTCCTTTTCTATCTGTTTCATTCTCCCTTTTTTCTGTTTTCACTTTTTCTTACCCTGTATTTTTGTTTCTTGCTGTATATCTTTCTTCCCCTCCCTCTATCTCTATCTACTCCTCGCTTAGTCTTTGTAATACGTTTTCTCTTTCTTTGATTCTCTCTTTCGCTCTTTCCTTTGTTCTCTCTGTACTCGTTTTCGTTCTCATCTGAGTTATGGCATCCCACGCCGAACAAATTGGCTCTCGTGTTCTGGGAGCTAAACGGAACAGGAAGATGAAAGGGGATGATAGAGCGCGTGCCGGTTTATGCTGATGATAAATTTTTCGCGGCTAACGGCGACTCACCACTGGAGCTTAAACAGCGGGGATCCCAAGGTATCCCCGCTGACCTCTGCTAAGCAGCGTAACCGACCTCTTGGCCGGTCCCCTCTTTTGGCAGTAATAAAGTTTTGATAATCATAATCCGCCTCAAGTGTTACATTTCTTGTCAATAAGATAAAAATAATATTAGTAGTTGTTGGGGTTTAACGTTCCAAGCCCCGCAGGGGCGCCTGCGCAAGTAGGCGTTTGGTGTGTAGCGACACCACGGACCCGAGCTAACGGGGGAGTTTATACTCCCTCCCACGCCTAGCCGTGCGTGGCTTTGCCGTGTCCGGGGAAAAGGGGATCCTGGGGGTTGAGCCGACGCTGGGTGATTGGACCTTTAAGGCCCCCTGGCAGAGGCAACACACCTCTTTGGCCCCGGCTTCACGTAGACGGCACCCCTGGGCTGACCCACCCAGGGGAAATCGGCAGTCGCCTTTTCCTATCTCTCTCTCCCTACATCTTCGTCTTTATCTCTCACTATTTATCTGTCCTGTCTTCTACTCTCTTCCGTTTACTTCCAAACTTCCTGGCGGCTAGGGTTAACCCTGTGCAAATAGCCTACCTTGGTCTAGGCGCATTGGGTTATAGTGGCGTTGTACGGCTGACGTCTGCAAGCTTTTAGCATCCGCAAACTTGCAGCGTCCCCTCGTTGGGCTCCGTGGTGGGTGGCCGCCAACGCTGCTGAACAACATACAATTAGCATGCAGAAAGCATTTCCTTCACTTAGTGATCGTGCCTCCTCAAAGCGGGTACGCACCGAAGACATCAATTTTTTCAACCGGCCAAGACAATTGTTTTCTCGTTTCCACGTTATACACTGTGAAAAAACTAACAAGCAAGCCAGAACTGTATCCCCCTTCATAGTGGCTAGATGCTTAACCGAAACTCTCGGTGCTGGGTACAAGGTTACCAAAATGGCCAGCGGAGATCTACTTCTTGAGATACGTGACAAAGACCAATTCGATAAACTGAACACCCTCACAACGTTTGGAGACACACCCATCAGTATTACGCCACACAGGTCCATGAACTCATCTCGCGGGGTCGTATCGGACGCAGATTTGCTTGACCTGACCGAAGCTGAACTTCTGGAAGGATGGAAGAGCCAGAACGTGACAAACGTACAGCGGATTAAGATAAGAAGAGATCAAAAAGAAATACCAACCAAACACTTAGTACTGACCTTTGCTTCGAGCGATTTGCCGGAAACCATTCAGACTGGGTATACAAAGACATCCGTGAGGCCATATATTCCCAACCCCCGCCGTTGCTTCCAATGTCAGAGATATGGCCACGGCTCGCAAAGCTGTCGTGGCCGGAAAACTTGTGCTCTATGTGGAGTCGTGGGCCATGCCTCCGACAACTGCGAAGCACCTGCACACTGCGTGAACTGTGGTGGTAATCATGCCGCGTACTCGCGTTCCTGTTCTTTTTGGAAAAAAGAAAAAGAGATCATCACTCTAAAGATAAAAGAAAACATTACATTTAAAGAAGCAAGAAAAAGAGTCTCGCCATTTTATGGCCCCACATATGCTGATGCGGCGCGTCAGGGGGCAACGCCGCACCAGCCCTCGCCACCCCTTCGGCCTGTGCAGAGCGAGCCGTCGGCTGTGGCTCCTGCCCCCAAGGCGGCTGTAGCCCAGGCTACACCGCCCACTCCCAAACAGAGACCGGAGACTCCAGAGTCTTCGGGTCTCAAGGCCTCCCCCCACCAGGCGAGGCCCAAAATCCAAACTAACAGCCCGCACGTGCGGGCATCCAGTGCCTCCGAGGAGGCAATGGATACGTCGGCACCCTTGGTGCCGAAAGAGCGGCGTGGCTCCTTGGAGCGCGCCAAGAAAACAAAAAAGCAAATAACAGGGCCTGGTGACGGCCCTGTTAAGTGAACTCAAACTCCCCGTCTAAACAGCCACTCGCTTTTCGTACACACAGCATTATTTTACATTCACCATGAACACTCAAATTATACAATGGAACGTCAGGGGCCTTCTCAGAAACCTTGACGACATCCAAGAACTCCTACACGAACACTCACCAAAAGTGCTGTGTGAACAAGAAACACACCTTAATTCAAAACACACAAATTTTCTTCGCAAATACGTTATTTTTCGAAAGGACCGTGATGATGCCATGACATCATCCGGAGGTGTTGCCATCATAGTGAATCAAGGAATTGCATGCACACACAACTCCAAACACCCCTTGAGGCAGTGGCTGTTCGAGCGGTTCTTTTTGATAAACTGATCACAATCTGCACTATTTACATTCCTCCTAGCTATCAGCTGCAAAAACGCGATTTACACTCTCTAATTGATGAACTTCCGGAGCCTTATGTTCTCCTTGGAGACTTTAATGCGCATAGCAGGCTATGGGGTGATTCTCGGTATGACGCGCGAGGTCGACTGATCGAACAGTTCCTTATCTCGTCGAGCGCATGTCTCCTAAATCGAAAAGAACCAACCTATTATAACCTCGCTAATAACACCTACTCCTCCATAGACCTGAGCATAGTATCTCCATCTCTTGTGCCTCTACTCCAGTGGAAAGTCGTCAGTAATCTGTACGGAAGTGACCACTTCCCCGTAGTTTTGAGCACAACGACAGTAACTGAGTGTCCACCACGTGTTCCCAAGTGGCTCATAAACAGAGCCGACTGGGAACAGTTTCATACTATCGCTTGTCTAGGTTGGAATGACATCTGTACTCTGAACATTGATGGCGCTGTGAACTACTTCACAGCGTTTTTGATTGATGCTGCAACAAAATGCATCCCACAAACAAATGGACACCCTGGAAAACGAAGTGTGCCATGGTGGAACTCTGAATGCCGAAACGCGCGCAAACAGCAAAACAGAGCTTGGAGGCTGCTTCGGAACTCACCGACAGCCGAAAATCTTGAAACCTTCAAGAAAATAAAGTCTCAAGGCAGGAGAACGCGTCGGCAAGCCAGAAGAGAAAGCTGGCAAAAGTTTTTATCAGGGGTTAATTCATACACACAGGAGGCTAAAGTCTGGAGCATGGTCGGTAGAATAGCAGGGAAACAAGTACACACACTTCCACTCGTAAACACTCAGGGTGATACCTTGGAAGATCAGGCAAACTTCCTCGGTGCACACTTCGAACAGGTATCCAGCTCATCCCACTATACTGACACCTTCCAAAAATACAGAACAAGAATTGAAAAGCAGAAACTTGAACACAAATCCACCAGATACGAGGCATATAACCAAGCTTTCAGTCTAGCTGAGCTCCGAACATCTCTAAACTCCTGCAGTACTTCTGCCCCAGGTTCTGACCGTGTGATGTATGAAATGTTAAAAAACCTACCAAACGAAACCCGAAAAACCTTACTTTGTTTGTACAATGCAATTTGGTCTTCTGGCACAATTCCTACCTCCTGGAAAGAGGCTCTTGTTATTCCCATTTTGAAAGAGGGCAAGGACCCTTCTTTACCCTCGAGTTATAGGCCTATAGCACTTACAAGCTGCTTGTGCAAAGTCTTCGAAAAAATGATAAACTGCCGACTTGTACATTTTCTTGAAACAAATAATTTGCTCGACCCATTTCAGTGCGGGTTTCGAGAAAGTAGATCCACCACAGACCACCTTGTTCGTATCGAGGCACAGATCAGAGACGCCTTCGTCCATAAACAATATTTTCTCTCTGTGTTCCTCGATATCGAAAAGGCTTATGATACAACATGGCGTTTCGGAATTCTAAGAGACCTGTCCCACCTTGGTGTGCGCGGAAGAATGTTTCATATAATCGAAAGTTACCTGTCAAACCGGACATTCCGTGTCCGTCTGGGCAGTGTGCTCTCCCAAACATTTGTCCAGGAAACAGGCGTGCCACAAGGTGGTGTGCTTAGTTGCACACTTTTTATTATTAAAATGAATTCTTTGCACTTGTCCATTCCCTGCAATATGTTCTATTGTACATATGTCGACGACGCCCATCTTGGCTTCAAGTCATGCAACTTGGCCATGTGTGAGCGGCAGGTGCAGCTGGGTTTAAATAAGGTCTCCAAATGGGCAGATGAAAACGGATTTCGACTTAACCCACAAAAAAGCACGTGTGTCTTGTTCTCTCGAAAGAGAGGCATGCACTCGGAGCCCGACATTCAACTGAACGGGCAACAACTGTCCGTCAAAGCTGAGCATAAATTCTTAGGCTTAATCTTGGACAACAAGTTGACCTTCGTACCCCACATAAAGTATTTAAAAACAAAATGTTTAAAAGCTATGAATGTTATAAAAGTGTTGTCACGTACTACGTGGGGTAGTGACAGGAAATGCCTCATGAACCTGTATAGAAGCCTTATTCGCACCCGCTTAGATTATGGGGCCATTATTTATCAGTCAGCGACTCAAAGTGCTTTGAAGATGCTGGATCCCGTGCACCATTCGGGCATCCGCCTTTCTACGGGTGCTTTTCGCACCAGCCCCGTAGAAAGCCTTTACGTTGAGTCAAATGAGTGGTCGCTTCATCTGCAAAGAACCTACATGTCCTTTGTATATTTCCTTAAGGTGAAAGCAGACAAGAGGCACCCCTCATACTCTACTATTAATGACTTGTCCAGCTCCATTCTTTTTCAAAACAGGCCTTCAATGAGGCAGCCCTTCTCAGTTCGCCTGAAGGGTCTAGCTGAGGACACTGGAGTGTCACTCGAACACAGTTTAATGGCTCCTGTAGCATACCCGCCACCGTGGCAGTGGCAGACTAAAGATTGCGATGTGTCTTTTTTAGAAGTTACTAAACATGCGCCTATTGCCCATATTCGAACATACTTCTTGGAACTTCAACACAAATACACACGTCCTGAGTTTTTTACAGATGCCTCTAAGTCTAACTCCTCTGTGTCCTACGCTGCTGTTGGCCCTTCCTTTTCGGATGCTGGCCCTCTACATCCAGGCACAAGTATCTTCACAGCGGAAGCTTACGCGATACTTGTGGCAGCTAAACACATCAAACAATCACAAATACAAAAAGCAGTAATTTATACAGACTCCCTCAGTGTGGTAACGGCTCTGCACAGTCTTAAAAAACAAAAAAAACCCTGTCCTAGTTTCACTTTACTCCATTTTATGCACCCTCCACACACTCAACAGACATGTTGTTGTGTGCTGGGTGCCAGGGCACCGTGAGATTCAAGGCAACGTGATGGCGGATCAGCTTGCTGCATCCGCCCACGAAAGCACCGCCATTACACCGACATCAATCCCGGCCCTTGATCTTAAGCCGTCTCTCAAACGAAAACTCAGGGACTACTGGCAGAGCAAGTGGGATACACACACACAAAACAAACTACACGTTATCAAGCCACACCTTGGCCATTGGCCACCAGTATCAAAATCACGTCTAACAGAGGTAACACTAACAAGACTCAGGATAGGACACATATACACGACACACACGCATCTTTTGTCCGGTGGTGATCCACCATTGTGTGACAGATGTGGAGAGGCATTGACAGTCCTTCACATATTAATCCAGTGCAAACACTTAGAAACTCTAAGAAAACGACATTTTCCATTACCCTACCGACAGCATATACCTTTACACCCTGCAATGTTCGTCGGTAGGGAACCGCTTTTTAGTCATAAATCATTGTTAGCGTTTTTAAAAGAAATTAATAATTTTCATATCATACACCCGGGCATTCCGTAGCACGACCTCTCTAGAGAGGTTTTTGCTGCGGCGGATACACAAGAAAGCACTTGCCTCACGGCCCTTGGACGCAAGGGCATGAACGAGTGAGGCACTTGTGCTAATGCCATTCATATCCACCATCGTTTTTTATAATCACCAACTCTTGTCATCTATCCTCACCACACACACCTTTCACGGCATGGTCATGATTTTATTATTTGTATGTTTTTACCCGCCTTACCGCGAGGAATTTTATGGCCTTTATACAGCCGCTTATCACAATCATTGTCCATATTCTTAGTAACATGCACTGGCGCTCTTTGGCCGTGAAACGGCCCTTGCGCCACAAAACTTCAAACATCAATTAACGTTCCAAAACCACCAATGACTATAACAGATGCCGTAGTGGAGTGCTCCGGAAATTTCGACTACCTGAAGTTCTTTAACGTGCACCCAAATTGAAGCTCACGGACCTCAAGCATTTCCTGGAGTATGAAAATACCGTGGCATATAACTTCTATTGTTATTCGGCCAACTGGTAGCCGACAAGAGATCCCATCCTTTTAATTCATACTCTACTCCCATCTCTTGTGAGCTACTGTTGAGGCATCCTCCCCCTAAGAGACAGTTACGTGGTTCGCGTTTCTTTTCATTTAAAATCACCCCCCCCCCCCCTAACTGGATTTATGAAAACTGGCATCTAATATTACATATTTTGCTCTAATAAAACATCCCATCACGAGTACATTTGCAGAACATGGCATATAGATAAAAAAGAAACAAAACCAATGTAATCAGTTGTAACGCCATGTTAACTACCATGTCTACTGCGAGATCTGACAGGCCTAATGCGAACATACTTCTTAAAGTAGTGAAGTTTCAGCGCGCTCATTGATTTTTCTTTTCTTTTTTTTTGCTTTTCATAGCACTTTACCGGAAGTCGTAACCAGCAGTTGCGTGAATCATTTCGTTTGCTGCAGTTTTAATAGCAGACTTGGAAGAAAGAGGACAGCATACTCGTACGTGGGCTTGGGAGGGGTGTTATTGTCATCAGTGAGGAATTCGTCAAAGCGTCTAAAGGAATGCCTTTCCGAATTATCCCGACTTGAAATATTTCATGACTCGTATAACTGATCATTCAAATAAAAAATTCACACCATCTTCCCAAAGGGAACTCTGATGGGATGCGAAGCAGCAGCGTTGCGCACGGGTGGCGTCACGGTTGAACGGCGCTAACGCGGGTGCTGCGGTGTCCACCGAAAGATTCGTTTGAAGAAATGGCTGGCATAGCTCTTGAAATGGCTGGTGCTCTCCAAATCTTCCAGTGCTCACCGCAGCACCCGCGTTAGCGCCGTTCAAGCCGTGACGCCACCCGTGCACTGCGGTGAGCACCGGAAGATTCGTTTGAAGCAATGGCTGGCGTAGCTCTTGCAATGGCTGGTGCGTCAGGTTTATTGCGCGTGAACCAACCAGTCGGTGGTGTAGCGAGCGGCGGTCGCGGTAGCGGAGTGAGCGGAGGTGGTGGCAAGTATTGCGGGAGAACAGACGTGACAGCAGCTGCAGCAGCAGAGAGAGGGGTGACGTCAGCGCGCACTGTGATGGTAGCCTCATGTCAACGCGCAGCTGTGGCGTGAGCTACTTGGCACCACTCCAACACGTGCAGCGTGGGTAGCACGCTGGGGCACGTTCGTACGGTTACACGGAGGGACAGCATTACACAGGCTAGTCAAAGATCTGTTTCGCATCTAAATGTTCAGGAAGCTTCATAGGAGTGAACGCGAAGGAAAGCCGGAACTAAGTGCCCTTCTTTCTTTTTATCTTCATTTTGCTCTTTTTTCTACTTTGTTTTGTATCTTACACATTTTTAACATATTTCACGCCTTTTTATGTGTATTTTTTCTATCTATTACTTTACCTTTCTTGCTTGTTTATTTCTGTTTAGATTTATTCTATTTCTGTACCGCTCGCTCTCTATTTCTATCTCTCGCTATTTTCTTTGAATCTGGCTCCTTCTCTTTTTCTCTGTTTCTCTCTTGCCCTTTCAATCAATGTCATGATCTGCCCTTTTCCTACAACTCATACTTATTTTTTTTTCGTTCTGTCACTATACTATGGTTTGCCAGTGTGCCTGGATAGCTAAGAGTTTACTACGTTCGTCTTCTGATTGTGGCTGCGTTTGTTGGAATGCTGCCTCGCCAATAATTTTTGTTTTTGCGCTGAGAATTCCCCTCCTTTTGCTTCTTTCTACATACCTTTCTCTTTTTGTACTCGCTATCGCGGCCATCAGAGTTATCCGACGTTGTTAAAATCGGCGCACGTGTTCTGAGAGCGAAGCAGAAGATGAAGAAGGGAGGAAAGAAGACAAAGACAGCGCTTGCCGGTGCATGTTGATCGTTTTTGTTCACGCGTCACTGAGAAATACTCTGTTACATTTATTTCGGTGACCTTTGATACCGCCCACATGTGTTTACAATGCATTAATGCACATTTTATCATTAGATAGATTAGGATCGATGCTCAATTCGTCGTGACTTAAGTTGAAGTGCTTGGGTAGATTTGGTAGCTCGGGACAATTATGAGGCGTGAGCACGGAGGGGGCAGGGGGTTCGAATATCTGTTTACTGCAAATTTCTGGCCGCCCGGCCCCTCCCCAGTGACTTGAGGGGGGAACTTCAACGTGCACCCGTTGAACATGCACCCAAATCTGAACACACGGGCCTACAACATTTCCGCCTCCATCGGAAATTCAGCCGCCGCAGCCGGTATTCGATCCGACGACCTGCGGGTCAGCAGCCGAGTACCTTAGCCACTAGACCACCGTAGCGGGGCTGCGGATGCCGAGGCTTGAGATTTGAAGTTCGCCGTTCAATTGGGTATCGTATTGCAAGTGTAGCGGAAGCTGCTCAGCACCACCGCATTCTTTTCTATCCCGTCAGCAGCCGGCCGTAGACAGCGCGCCTACTCGCGGCGCCAGCGCCTCCTCCTCCGTGTTCGTGGAACAACGTGTTGTCGGGGCCGGCTCCGGGGATTAGCACCGGCGGCATGCTACGTCTGCTCGCTCGGGGGCCCCCTTTTCCTCTTTCTTGTAGAAGAACGCGGGGGTGCCTCCTTCTCTCCCTCGTCGAGGGGAGCTCTCGTCACTCGCACGGAGTGGAAATAAACAGTCTTGCCCTGCAACTCCAAACCAGCTTCACGTCTCCTTTCTCGCTGCCTCCGGCAGCCGAAATTCCCGGCCGCTACAAAATTGGTGACCCGAACGCTTCAACGAACACGCCGCGATGAGCTCCGACGACAACGCTGCTGCCTCCACGCCTGCGGTCATCGCCACAGAACTGAAGCTACCAAATTTTTGGCCGAAAAATCCAAGAGTTTGGTTCAGCCAAGTGGAGGCCCGTTTTCAGCTCCGGCACATCACCTCGCAGTCGACAAAATACCTTCACGTCGTCGCAGCCCTGCTCCCCGAAATCGCCGACGCTATCGACGACATTTTGGTTGCACCCCCCGCGCAAGAAGAATATGACACCCTCAAAAAGACGGTGCTGTACCGCCTCGAGGCGCCTGAAGAAAGCAGACTGCAGCAGCTCTTGTGTCGCGAAGAGCTGGACGACCAACGACCTTCCCAACTGCTGCACCGTATGCGGCAACTACTCGGTGTGCACGCGCGTCAGGACGGCCAGCTCCCACTTCTTCGTGAACTTTTCTTGCAACGGCTCCCCCAGTCGGTGCGCGTGGTTCTCGCGGGTTCAAATGAGGCGTCCCTTGATCAACTAGCGCAACTTGCCGATCGCATCACGGAATACTCAACTCCAACCTTTGCGCCCATAGCTGCTGCAAGAACACATGAGCAACCAGATCGACTGTCGCGCCTTGAGGAGAAACTGCAACACTTTATCGAGACCATGCAGAAACTTGTGCTATCGGCGCTCCCCAACAGGACGAGCAACGACGCAACCGATCCCCTTCAAGACACCCAAGCTCTTCCCAGAGAAGCCATGCACGAGATACACAGGACGGAGTTTGCTGGTACCACCGTCGTTTCGGCACGTGTGCTAGCCGCTGCACTCAACCTTGCTCGTTTCCGGGAAACGCTCTGGCCAGTCGTTAACGGCGGCTTACGACATCGGCCCTCCACCCAGCCGCCTGTTTTTCGTAGTCGACCGCGTAAGCAACTCGCGCCTGCTAGTCGACACGGGAGCCGAAATCTCTATTGTCCCGGCAACCCCCGAGGATCGCCGACGTAGCAAGAACACATCGTCGCTGCAGGCAGTGAACAACACTGCCATCGCTACGTACGGCTTCCGCTCGCTGACAATAGACGTCGGACTCAGGCGCCTGTTTCGCTGGGTCTTCGTGGTGGCGGATGTTAATTTCGCCATACTCGGAGCAGATTTTCTCAGCCACTTCAACCTGGATGTGAGCGTACGTGACCGTTGCCTCAAGGATAACAACACATCCCTCAAAGTACGTGGTTTGGAGTTAAACATCTGCTCATCTGGCATCTGCGCCTTCCAGCCAGTATCAGCCTACCACCACGTCCTGGCCGAATTCCCCTCGCTCACCAAGCCCCGCAACACGGAACAGCCGGTGAAACATAACGTGACTCACCACATCGTCACCACCGGGCCACCAGTCACCGCCCGGCCACGACGGCTGTCCAGCAAAAGGCTTCAAGCTGCACGCAGGGAGTTCGAGCATATGCTGCAGCTGGGAATTGTTCGCCCTTCGTTTAGCAACCATTCATCGCCGCTACACATGGTGCCTAAGGACGACGATTGGCGCCCGTGTGGTGATTACAGAGCCTTGAACGCATCGACAACGCCGGACCAGTATCCTCTGCCACACATTCACGATTTCAGCGCGCGGCTGGCAGGTACGAAAATATACAGCAAGATCGACCTTGTAGCGGTATACCACCAAATCCCCGTCGAACCGCAGGACATACCAAAAACAGCCATAACAACTCCGTTCGGCCTGTTTGAGTTTGTCCGCATGCCCTACGGCTTGAAAAATGCCGCACAGACCTTTCAAAGGTTCATGGATGAGGTCACCCGGGGTCTTCCTTTCATCTTTGTCTACCTGGATGACATTTTGGTGGCCAGCAGAACGCCTGCGGAGCACGAAGAGCACCTCTGCCAGCTCTTTCAGCGTCTGGATGAGCACGGTCTGGTGTTGAAACCTCAAAAGTGCGTGTTTGGAGTAGAGGCGCTCAACTTCCTCGGCCACCACACCACTGCTGAAGGCATTATGCCATTGGAATCGAGAGTGGAATCCGTCAAGAAGTTCCCAGCTCCAACATCTTTTCGCAAGCTGAGGGAGTTCCTCGGGCTCTTAAACTTCCACCGGCGCTTCATTCCGTCTTGTGCTCGAGTGCTCCAGCCATTGACCGACCTGCTGCGCCGAGACGACCTAAAGGCACCAGAATTTTGTTGGTCTGACGAACACCAGAACGCTTTCCAGAAAGCTAAGGACGTGCTAGCCGCGGTTACCCTCCTCATTCATCCACGGCCTGAAGCTCCTACACGCCTCATGGTGGACGCTTCCTCCACATCGGTCGGAGCAGTGCTGCAGCAACAGGAGGGCGCCCAGTGGAAGCCACTGGGCTTCTTTTCGAAACGTTTGAAGCCTGCAGAAGCACGGTACAGCACTTTTGGAAGGGAGATGCTCGCAATCTATTGTTCCATTAAGCATTTCCGCTACTTCCTCGAAGGCCGTGAGCTCTACATCTTGACAGACCACAAGCCCCTCACCTACGTATTCAAAAACAACAGTTCCTCCTACTCAGAACGAGAGATCCGTCAGCTCTCATTCATCTCCGAGTTTTCTACAGACATCCGCCCGGGGTCGAAAACGAAGCAGCTGACGCCTTGTCTCGCGTCAACGCTTCCGGCACAGAAGTCCTGGACTTCGAAGCTATGGCCGCAGCTAAGCGGGACGACCCCGAGTTGACAAGACTGAAGGGAGGGGGATCTTCACTCGTGCTCTCGGAGGTGGCACTTCCATACGTCCAGAGCACGATAACCTGCGATACCTCCCAGGCAGCACCACGACCTTTCGTCCCACTGAACTTTCGCCGAGTGGTATTCAACACTTTCCACTCCATCAGCCACCCAGGTGTCCGCGCCACCCAGCGGCTGATAACGCAACGCTTCGTTTGGCCCGGAGTCAACGCGGACGTGCGACGATGGGCTCGAACATGTGAAACGTGTCAGCAAGTGAAAGTGACTCGCCACAATCGGGCTGCACTACAGGAATTTCGGACTCCTGAGTCGCGGTTTAACCACGTTCACCTCGACCTCGTGGGACCACTACCGCCCTGCCAAGGATTTAGGTACCTGCTCACATGCATCGACAGGTACAGCCGGTGGCCCGAAGCTATACCAATTGTGGACATATCAGCTGAGACCATCGCGCAGGCCTTCATTCAAACATGGGTGTCCCGCTTTGGCTGCCCCGCCCGCATAACAACTGACCGGGGACGGCAATTCCAGAGCAACCTCTTTTCCGCACTTTCAACGCTCCTCGGCACGAAGCTGCAGCATACAACCGCCTACCACCCCGCCAGCAACGGAATGGTTGAACGCTTCCACCGGCAACTCAAAGCCGCACTGGCAGCGAAACTCGACCGCCAGCACTGGGTGGAGAAGCTCCCGCTCGTTCTTCTTGGCCTACGCTCAACGGTGAAGGAAGACCTCGGCTTCAGCGCAGCGGAAATGGTCTACGGCTCAACAGTGCGCCTCCCGGGAGAATTCTTCTCCGACCAGACACCTTCCGCCCCAACAGCCTCCGATCACATCGAGAAGCTGCGCGCATGGCTCGCGCAACTCAGGGCAACAGCACCTCGCATCGCCCGCAACAGGAAAGTTTTCACTTTTCCTGACATGGACTCTGCTACCCATGTGTTCGTGCGACACGACGCAACGAAGCCGCCCCTTACTCCGCCGTACGATGGCCCATTCAAAGTTTTGGGACGTACTAACAAAACCATCGCAATCGACGTGCGGGGGAAACGAGAAGTCGTCGCCGTTGACCGTGCCAAGCCTGCTCATATTGAGGTTTCCATTCAAGCAGCCTCTCACATACGATTTCAGTGCTAACCATTGGACTGTGACCTTTCACTATTCAGCCCGTAACTGCTGTCCTTCTTTAAAAGCTCCGCAATCTAGGGGGGGGGGGAGCCTTTGTAGCAGAAGCTGCTCAGCACCACCGCATTCTTTTCTATCCCGTCTGCAGCCGGCCGTCCACAGCGCGCCTACTCGCGGCGCCAGCGCCTCCTCCTCCGTGTTCGGGGAACAACGTGTTGTCGGGGCTGGCTCCGGGGATTAGCACCGGCGGCATGCTACGTCTGCTCGCTCGGGGGCCCCCTTTTCCTCTTTCTTGTAGAAGAACGCGGGGGTGCCTCCTTCTCTCCCTCGTCGAGGGGAGCTCTCGTCACTCGCACGGAGTGGAAATAAACAGTCTTGCCTACCGCTGAGGATGGGGCCCTTGTCACCCCTACCCTTGCTTCTGGACTGCTGCTTCTGTTGATGACGACCGTTCAATTGCTCAATTAATCTTTCCTCTTCTTTCCACTTTTCTCCCTTTTCCCTTCCCCGTAGGCACTGCGCCGTGCTCCCGACCGGGTTGCAGAAATTAGGTGCCTTTTCTCATCTTCTAACCACTACCACCACCACCAGTCTTGCCCTGCAACTCCAAACCAGCTTCACGTCTCCTTTCTCGCTGCCTCCGGCAGCCGACATTCCCGGCCGCTACACAAGCTTTAATATCAGCATCTCCCGTTTATCATTAAAAAAACTTGCTGTCTTCATCACATCTCAGCGACGGATGTGTTGTATTATACGGTAGCGGGTGAACATTCTTTATGTGCTTCAATATAGTCAGTTCGGCTATTTGGTTTGATATCTTACTTATAGGGAGCTTGCATGAACGGCGGCGACGCTATGGACTCTGGGTAGGCAGCCATTTTTTTGTTGTCAGAGGCGGCTGGGGAGTGCAGAAGCGAAGTCGTATTTGCCGGCGTGACCGATTGCGATGGCGGCGAAAATTTAACTCCAAGAAGTGTCGTGCATGATGTCAGTCTCACCGGAAGACTACAACGCAACGCTGCGCCACAAAGACCTCGAGTGGTACGAAGAAGAGACGAGAATTTGCTCGGAGTGGACCCATTGACGCTTCGTTCGGGCGACTGCAACGTGCACTGGTGGCGGCGCGTAGACAGCTCCGATATTCGTGAATTGTTCGTTCCGAAGATGATTTTGAAAACCCGGGAGCAGATTAAGCCCAGAAAGGCCCTTGAGGTTTATAAGTTTGTGAAGAGTGGCCGGGTGCGGGAGCCGTGGGTGAAGAAAGTCCCCGCCGGCACCGTGGTCGTCGTCTCTCAAGTAAGACGTGTTAAATTGAGGAGCACTCTTCTCGTGCACGTGCGTCGTACCCTACGTAGAATAACATCGCAGTGGTATGCAAGCAGGCTGCGCTTTTCCCGGCCATGCATGTGCAGTGCGCGGCAAGGACCTCACCATCACTCTTGCCCATGAAAAACAAGACGTCGACGGGGGGCTTGTTAACCCACTGGGAGTTTAACTTGAACAGAAACAAACATTAGCATCTACGGGGAAATCAAGTAGTTTAACACCTCTTAAGTGATGACGATCACGGTATTGGCGGCGAATTTCTTCATTCACGACTCCCACAACCAGCCACTCGTCACAAAGTTGTGGCCCTTGATTGCCTTTCTCGACTTCAATAGCTCCCGGGTAATAAAACTTGTCCTCGGAACGAGACATTCATGAATATCGGAGCTGTCGACGCACGGCCACAAGTGCACGTCACTTACACAGTCACCCGCACGAAGTCAATGGGTCAATTCGGATTAAATTCTCGTCTCTTCATCGTACCGCTCGAGGTCTTTCTGGCACAGCGTTGCGGTGTAGCCGTCCGGTTAGGCTGACATCGTCCACGACACCTGTTCGAGTTAAATTTGCGTCGCCCTCGCACTCGATCACGCCTACAAGCAATGCCAATGCTCGCTAACATGACTGCGCTGCTGCATTCCCGACCGTCTCTGACAAAAAATGGCTGCCTACCCAAAGTGTATAGCGTGGCCACCGTTCATGCAAGGTCCCTATAGTAGATTTCGTATATAGAAAAGGACACACCATAGAGCAGACGCTCAGCTGTAACTGAATTCATTCGAAAAAAAAAAAGCTTCACGCCAAGAAAGCTTATACGCAGGCGCGTTGACAACAGACACTGTCACAAAATGGGTTTTTTTTATATCGCCCGCAAACCCGGTAACAATCCAAGATATCTTGAAAGGGAGTACATTGAATTGTTGAACTGCTGCGAAGAAATTCTGTCTCTTTGATCATCGAGTGCACCGAGTGCGCAGCAATGCACGCATTCACCGCAATCTTGATTTGGCCCCCGCTTCTGGAGTCTCTTTTTCACGCCTACTCTTCACTCGACTGACGACGTCAGCCTCCTCGAAGAGTGTTGCGCAACCGTACGTACTTCCTGCAATGCACAGGAGGGTGCGTCCCGTCATTTTGAGCCTTCATCGATTAGCCGAGTGCTGCCTCTATCTATCGTTAAGACATCGGACCGTTTTACCGATGCAAGCTTTTCCACAACTGAGTGGAATCTTGTGGACCACTTCCGTAGCGTAGAGAACAAATGGCTGCTTATGTTTTTTTCGGTACGCTGTTTTCTCTGTTTTAATCCCCGATAAGAGGACACAAGCGTGAAAGGAGTGCCAGGAAGACGTGGCTCGCGCCATTTTTTCATCTTATTCTCTAAGGATTCTGAAAAACGGTGTGAAAGTATAGCGGGATAACATACTTGTGGTACCTGTGCCTTGGTGAAACGCAGGGTGGAGCTCCAATATGCTTTAGAAGACAGGACTCCATGGCAACAAGCAAGGGGGTAGAGAAACCCGATACTAAAAGGCGTGGAATGTGGTGGTCGAAGCTATGGGGAACCTTAAGAGGGCATAACTTGGTCAGAGCCGAGTTGCGGCATGAGACATCAATCCCCCTTTTGACAAGTCCGGTATGAGACGAGTCGAAGGGTAAAATGGCTTTCTTTGACCGCGATTTACATTCATAGCAAATCTGGTCGTCTCAGTTCAAGAAAAGGGCTAAATCTAAAAAAAAAGGCAAGAGTGTCGTTGTCAGAAAGTTCTGTTGTGAATGATAATGAGGGTGAACAGTGCACGAATTCTAAAGACACTGTCAGCGGCTTCTGCATAGCTCACATTGAAGGGGACCGCGGTAAAAACAATAAAACCATTGACATGTCTGTATACATTTAAAACATATAAATGGTTCATTTTTTGCTGAAGGATTCGGTCAAAATTAGCCAGGTCAATTTCACGCAGAATAGGCGTCACACACGAACAAGTACAGATTCCTTTCTTCTGCAAATCCAAAGTTCTGCCCACAATCTTCTGGGGTCTTTTTATCCCCTGCTCTCATCTACCTCCAGAACAAAAAGCCGGCCCGCCGTGGTGGTCTAGTGACTAAGCTACTCGGCTGCTGACCCGCAGGTCGCAGGATCAAATCCCGGCTGCGACACTGCATTTTCGATGAAGGCGCAAATGTTGCGGGCCCGTGTGCTCAGATTTGGGTGCATGTGAAAGAACTCTAGGTGGTCGAAATTTCCGGAGTCCTCCACTACGGTGTTTCTCATAATCATATGGTGGTTCTGAGACGTTAAACACTGCATATTGATCGATCAGCATAAAAAAAAAGGTAAATATTCGTTGTCTGAACAAACTGCTTTTAACAAATCGCTTCATCTCTCTTTCTCTCTCTCTCTCTCTGGTATGCGCTGATCAAAAGGGAAAGCCATGTACAAGGATGAATAATGCAAAGTGTTCAATGCTGAGTATTCTGCAAAGGCTTGAACTTGCGGTGAACGTATCTGAAGATTCTCAGTATTTTTTTTGCCAGTTCTTGAACGTCTTGAAACAAACGAGTGGTTACTAAAGACCACTGAATAGTAAACAAAAGCGTCCTCCGCAGCAGCTACCTTCCTATAAATCAAGTGGTTAAGACGACATTCATATCCAAATAAATGGGAGAATCGGACCAGAATCAACAGGAGTCACCATTTAATAATGCGGTGTTTACGTTAGGCGCGCTGCTGCTTTGATGGAGCGTAAATTAATGCTGTATGGCCAAGATGATATATCAAAGAAAACGTGATCGTCAGTAAACGCACCCACACAAACACCATAAGTTGCCTTAAACATATCTCACCGGGGTTCATACACTTGGATACTACAGTAATTATGTGGTTCATAACAACAACAAAAACAGCAGCAAGTACAGCAACAACAGTAGAAACAAATACTTGCATAAGTTCGGATGCATTACTGTGTAGGTCAGGTAGAACCGCGTGCTTGGAATTTTAAATGCCAATGGGCTGACTACGGCTGCTCGGTATTCATGTCTGCCGCATTAGAGTGCTTAATCACGCACTTGACTTGTAGACAAATTGTCTCAGCACGGCTTTCGAAGATCATCATAAAGTCATTACAAGATTACCAAGCGTGACGGCATGGGAAAATTACAAGTTTGATCTTGTCTTGTTGCTCTCACGTATGAACTCGCAGAAAGAAGCCCCAGCCACAGTGGCAAAAACAAAGGAATGAAGCTACACGGGGTTACCGGCTCAAAGTAGCGAACGATCGTGAAATCACTAACCTGGACTAATCCTTTTCATTGTAGTTTCCCGGTGCGCAACGACTACAGTGACGCAGCCGTTTCGAATTCCGGGCGCTCGCCTTTGTGATCTTACCGTTTGTTGTGGAACTCGCCAGTAAGCCTTAGCGTGGGAATCATAGGATTGTCTTCTAGCGATGGTACGTATGAGAGTTCACTGAAAATAGTGCAATACCGCAGTGTCGTCGGTGACTGGATCTATCGTGAGCCAATCACGAGCCGTAAAAACGAAACAGAATGGCATGCACTTATTCAGAAACTCACTCTGGGCCAACAGGCGCGAGAAACGAAAAGTGCCGGCAACCGCGAAGTAAGCACTACTCTAGAAAAAGAAGTCAAATAGATTGGACGAATTGGTAGGTTTCCACGATGAAAATAAAGCGGAGCTTAACACACGACACGAAAAAACACACGTACGGGACGTGTGTGCAGTGGCGTGAACCCAAAAAATCACTAGAGGGCACACACCATATACCATATACCATGACAGGTACGTTGTTTTGGAAACATGTATTTTTTGCATGAGAATTAAATTATTTTTTCGAAAAAAAAGACCATGGGGTCCAAGCTCGAACATTTTTCTAATCATTCTTCTTTGAACTGGCCGAGTGACTTTTGCAATTTCTGCGGTCTTACACGGCTGAAGGGTTTTGAGTACAGGTACGTGCTAAAAATTATCAGCCTTTATAAAAGTTGGATGTGTGACACTTAACTGTGAAGTAGTTCAGATATAAGATGTTCAAAAGCTAAATCTCAAGCAGAGACATTTCAAGGTGTGTCCCCTAGAGTCCGAACAGAAGGGAGGTCCGGACCCTCCTGGCACCCCCCCCCCCCCCTCCTAATTTACGCTAAGCCAATGCGCACGTGCGCGTGCGTCGCTTCTTTTATGCCATTTGTCAAGTGCTGTTTTATATTCATCATGGTAGCTCTAGATAAATAGAGGCTCCCAATAGGCGGTCACCAGCAGTAGAATTGGCCGCACTGCACCGTTCTATAGAGAGTCGGGGATCCAGTAACGTGCGGAGAGAAAGGAATTCGAGGGTCGAAATACAAAAAGAACAAGAATGGCATGACACTCACATAAAATACAAGAATACGCGTACAAAACCACTACTTTTGCCAACTCCTTCTTTTTAAAAACAATTAGAGACTGGAATGAACTTCCCGAAGGTATAGTGAACTTGAGTGACAACAGCGCTTTTTTCTCATCGTTGTGAAATTGTGACATATGTACTTCTCTTTTGGTACCTGTTGTCATGTGCAATATTGTACTAAAATATTTTTTATTTTTATATGTTGTTATAATTGAATTTTTTCACTATGTTTGGCGTCTTATCGCAGAAATGTTTCCTATGACTTCTTATGTATACCCCCCTGCAGTAATGCCACTACGGCGTTGCAGGAACTATGTAAATAAATAAATAAATAAATAAATAAATAAATAAGAAGCGTGGAAAGTTGGTTAGCATTACCTTGCCCTCACGGGCCTCAGTGTGCATCTCACATTACATTTTATTTTCTCGCTGCTATGGCTGACTTCTCACCGCGGGCAAGGGAAAGCTGACCATGAGAAAAGTTGAAACACGGGGCATGCCTGGTGATGCCTGGATGCGCGTAATGTCTTAAATAAAAAGGAAAACATATTCAGAAAAAAAAGCTTTGAAGCGGCTAACAACCTACGAGATAAGTGGGACCGCGTCAGAAACGCTGTACTATACCCGTAAATTACGTCAAGATCTCGGCGTGTAGGTATCTTGTCTCGCCGCTTCGTGACCACCGGCGGTAGCGTTCAGGCGTACACTGTGTTGAGGTACTTTGGATAAAATAGATTTTTTTCTTTCTTTATCTGCGTGTACCTATCACTGTATCAGTGTGCCAGACGGCGAAGACAGCGTTATCTCGGGGTCACTATTTGTCGCGCATTTATCAGGCAATGGAGTGCCCCCCTCCCCTTCAACGAGCTCACAGGTGGTGCTTCGCATATCGTGTATTATACCTAGTGGATGTGCTCCTATAAAGGGGCAGACATTGTTTACACACTTTACGAGTTCAGCTACGGCTGCACAGTATACGTACCTGGTCGCGGAAGATATCGGAGCGGCTCCTTTGAAATGTAAGCCTTCAGCGGCAACCTGCGTGTACTGCACGCAAATAAAAATGTGCAGTAGAGAGGCATTTATGGTTTGTCGCGTGGTATAGTTACGGACGTTCGCAAATTTCAGCGGCCACGCAAGGTGAGAGAAGGCTTTTATGGAGCAACGCACCCACGTGCGTGGTTAGCTGGATAAGATGATGCATATATCTCTCAACGTCATCACCACTGAGCTTTTAAAACCGAACCACGTGGAGTTCGTCTTCACAACAGGAACCTAGGACTGCGGCGGAACACGGTGGTCAGAGACATCGGCGCCCGACCTCTCAGCGTTTCTCCAACTTCCTGCTAAATCGTAGGTGTCCTTTTCGTATTTTGCGCTCGAGCCTATTGTTTGTGCATTGCGAATTGATTGATTGATTGATTGATATAGTGGTTTAACGCCCCAAAACCACCATATGATTATGAGAGACGCCGTAGTGGAGGGCTCCGGAAATTTCGACCACCTGGTGTTCTTTCACGTGCACCCAAATCTGAGCACACGGGCCTAGTGTAAGCACATGAGTGTTATGGCATTTCGTACGCACCTAAACGTGGCCTCCGAAGCCAGTAATCGAACCAGCATCCTCGACCATAACGGAGCAATACTGTAGCCGCAAGAACCATCGGCAAATATGGGTCATTTTGACCGATCTGCTCACACGGAAGTCCGTACGGATGCAAGTGGCCATGATATTGGTGCTATTTTGTCCCAGCGACAGGGAGAGCTCAATCGTGTAATCGATTATGCTAGCTGCCTTCTCTCAGCCTCAGAGCGCAATTACTCTATCACAGAACGTGAATGCCTAGCCCTTGTCTGGGCCATTGCCAAGTTTCGCCAATTTTTCTTTGGATGGCATTTCACCGTGGTAACAGAGGATTACGCCTTGTGTTGGCTCTCCTCACTCAAAGATCCTACAGGACGCCTCGGTTGCTGGGCTTTACGCCTCCAATAATGCACATTTTTTGTGTCCTACAAGTTTGGACGGCTACTTAAGGACGCTGACTGCCTCTCCCGCTATCCCGTCGACCCACCTGACACCACCAAAACTTACTCAAGCACCTTTGTTTTGTCGCTTGGCGATTTAGTACACGTCAACGACGAGCAGCGCCACGACCCATGTATTTGTGATCCCTTATACAACGCCCCACTTCAACACCACGGGACGGCTACCACTGTATGTTTATTCTGCAGGACGGTACTTTATATCGACCCAATATGACACCACATGATGCTGAGCTGCTTCTCGTTGTTTCTCAGCATTTGCGACCAACTATCCTCTGGGAATTACACTATGCTCCCACCACTGGCCATTTGGGTGTTTACCAAACCCACGATCATGTGCGCAGACGTTTCTTCTGGCCTTCGGAATACCGCTTGATTCGTCGCTACATCGCTTCTTGCAAACTCTACCAACGCCGCAAAAAGCCTTCTCTTTCTCCTGCTGGGTACCTATCTCCATACCTATTCCCAGCGAACCATTCTTTCGTGTCAACCTGGACCTCCTTGGTCTTTACCCGACGTCGTCTGCGGGTAACAAGGGGGTAGCCGTAGCGACCGATTATACGACACGTTATGTCATTACGTGAGCCCTTCCTACCAGCTGTGCAACCGATGTCGCTGACTTTCTTCTCCATCAAGTCATCTTACACCATGACACCCCGCGTCAGCTGCTGGCTGATCGAGGTCGATGTTTCCTTCCGAAAGTCGTCGATCACCTTCTCCGCTCTTGTGCAACGTCTCACAAGTTCAGCACCACTAACCATCCGCAAACAAACGGGCTTACTGAGCGTTTGAAGCCTTCACTCACGGACATGTTATCCATGTACGTGTCTGAGGACCACCTGGATTGGGACTGCACGTTACCATTCGTGACAATCGCCTACAACTTGTCGCGTCACGACATTACTGGTTATTCTCTGTTTTGTCTGTTGTATGGCCGCGACCCACTCTTGCCTGTCGACTCACTACTTTCTTCTGAGGCAAACTCAACCACATTCTACGCTCACGACGCCATCATTTGCGCGGCTACGGCACGTCGCGTTGCCCGTGATCGACTCCTGATATCTCTGGCCTACCAAAAGCGCCAATACGATAGTCACCACCGTCACGTGAGTTTCAGGCCTGGCTCCCTGGTCTTGCTCTGGCTGTCTTCGCGTCACGTTGGCTTGAGTGAAAAACTCCTGCCGTGCCACGCTGGGCCTTACTGAGTTCTTCGCAGAGTTACCGAAGTCACATACGAGATTTCTCTGCCCAAGCCGTCGTCCACCTCACCAGTTACTGAGACTGAGCATGTGTTCCGCCTAAAGCCGTACATCACGTTCGCTGATACTATGCACAGAGACGCATGGGCGGATTATCCAGGGTTCAAAAGGTTCAAATTACCGGGCCCCCCAGTTTTAGTGGGCCCCCTTAAGGAAAAAAAAAGGGGGGGGGGACCACTTCATTGTTTTGTTCGAAAAAGTTTAACCCTCCTACTGGATTATCTATTTATAACTATTTCAACACTCAATATACATGCTTCTAAGAGGATCTTCGTTGCACAACTTGCATAATCTTCAAGGGAGCTCACACTTTTGCAGTCTGTGGTAAAAACCTTTTTATTTACCCAAGATTATGCATCGTGTAGAGAGAAGGAGTTGATCCAGCAGGTGGGCACATTTAGCAGCCGGACGAGGATTCTAGCAGCTACGGTCGATCGTGCAACGAGAAGACGCATAGAGAGTTGTTCCTGTTTGAAATATTTTTAATACGCTGAATGACAATAACTGCAATTACAGTGTATGCAACGCACCATGAAATATTTGCATGGTACGGAACTTTCTGATTGTGCAAGGACTCCGAAAGAGTAATGGTTTGACTTTTTGCTTCTGGCATTGCCGTTATGTCTTAATTCTTGCTTGGTGGTTATTTAGGGAAACTTAAGAGCCCAGCATTTGGTAAAAGTTGTGCACAGGAAATATCTACAATATATATCCATTACCTGGCCACCAGATTGTGGATACCCCCTTTCCACATTGAATGAATGAATGAATGAATAGACTTTATTTAAAGTCCGGCAGTTTTACCGGGCGAGGTGGGGCAGTGTGGTTAATCCCCTATTTCCACTTTAAAGATATCTTAATTTTAAACCATCTGTGATCAGTAGTTGTATACAATGTACATAATTACACTCTATCGAAATGCTGCCTTAGAATAGCTTTAATGTGTGTTCTATGAAATAGAAAGCAGATGGACGATTGTTTGCGTATTTACTGCAAGTACGTACGAACAGTTTCTGAAAGGAGCCCACCTGTCAACTTCGGCAGGGCTCGCACGCAGGCAACCAAAGCGTGCGCTACCGAAATACTGATGCTGAAGCAGATACAGAAAGCTATTTTCACACAGGCGCTCCCTAGTTTTCGAGGGAAGATGTCCTCACATGAAATAAGTGTTAAACAACGCAATATGTTAAGACGGATGAAATAAACACACATGCTGCTTGAACTGCACTTCCAAGTGTCGTGTGCATTCCTTCCTTTCGTCTTGACTTTTTACACTGTTTGCTCTTCTTTCAGTATGATCTAACTAACCAGACAAACCTTAATGTGATCCATGTGTCTCGGTCCCCAGATATGGTTATTCATAATGCGCTGACAATCTCTCCACGTACTCCGCAAGAAAGAAAACGCCTAAGTGACATTAACGAGGCACTAAAATCAAATAACAATTTACGTCAGAGTGATAACTCAATGTATGACAACATCTAAAATGACAATATTATCAACAGTAGTGTCCTACTTACCGAGAAATTAAGACAAATGCACAAGAACACATTCGCCGTAGTTGGCCATTTTCAAAATGATCCCGATGACATCAGTCGCACCACCTAAAATAAATCACTAGTAATCGATCTAGCTGCACTAAATAAAGAACTTTTCGTGCATCAAGAGAAGCAATAAAGTGCAGGTTGTTGGTTTCTGTTTGATTCATGAAAAAAAAAAGAACCACCGGGCGTTGTTACTATGGGGAATGACGTGAGTGGTTCAAAAACTGAATTTTCGCGTAGTTACATTAGACAGGTGGTGCCATCTAGCGGTGCGCAGTTGAACTAAAAGAAAGTCTGCAATCTCAGAGCCAATGGCGGGAAATCGATCAATGGCCGTTGTTGCTGTTGTGGCTCGTGCTGCTTTTGGTCTGCTGCTACTAGCGCAGTAAAGCCGGGCGACGTTGTGCACCGCAACAGTGACGTCAGTTGGTCCGCTTCTTGAGGCGGTTAATTTGAAGTGCACTTACCCGATCCGGACCAACAAAACGTGATTTTATTTCAAATTACGCCCTTCCTTGGCACAAAAGTAACACTGCAAGGTTTCTGGACCGTTATTTCAACGATCAACGTCGAGGTAATAGTTGCCTTTAGTGTCCCTTGAAACATTTCAGAGAGGCTTAAAACAAATCTGACTCGTGTTCTTTGCAGCTAAATCTAAAGAAGCGTCAAGTTTAGAGCACAACCAGATGGAAAAGTGGGAAAGAAGGGGGTGGGGTGAGAGAGAGGGGCCCCATTTTTTTATTGATCCGAGCCCTCCTTACTGCTAATCCGGCCCTGCCGAAACGGTGCTTTTGCCGCCGGGAGTTAATGTTACGTAGGTGTTGGTGCCAGTGTAGACTATAGAGGACGCTTCTAGCCACAGAAGATGTTGAATTGTGTTGGGCTCAGAACCGATTAGGTTGCACTTGTCTTAGTGCGTCTGCAACCGCAACTGCAACTCTACGCGTATCAATATAGTCCGGTATGTTCAGTTTATTAGTCAAGAAGCAGAAACGAAACAAACATTATTGTGGAGGCTCAAGTTTACAGCACGAGAAAAAGCGAGCGATGAGGTACAGACTTTATCGATTGCAAGAGAGAGAAAAAATGGTAGATAAAGTAACGTAAAGGGGTTAATCGGTCCAGGATAACTGGTTAGTCACCCCAAACGTGAAAACGTGGTGGGGGAAATCGAAAGAGAGGAGAGAGGAAGGCAGCACATAACACATCCCACACACAAGTTATTAATAGTAGGGTCTCCAGTTGTTCAATCATGTGTCTACATTTACCTAACACACATATCTCTGATGTGTAAAGGCCGCAAGTAAACGTTAAACGTTTGTTAAATACCAGGCACAGAGCCATTTCTGAATTTCATGAGCAAGCGAGATACTTCATCGAGAAACATTCGCAAGACAGGTGCCGTCGTGCGCTGCTGTCATGTATCGTTGCTAAGACTGCCACCAGGACTCCCTTGTTACTATTTAAAAGATTACTTCCCCGAGAAAAATGGATACATATATGCTTTTCTACCACTCTGGTGCAATCATTAGCGGCAGTTATGTACAGTCATTAGGCGAATTATTTGTCTTTTGCCCGCAGAAGTCCTCTGATCCTTGCAATGTATGGTCAGGACTAGCAAAAATTTCCTTCTGTAACGTATTTCTGGAACGTATTGATTTCTGTAACGTATTAACTCATGCTGTTCGTTATGACGTTGGCTCTTGCAACAGTCATAAGTGATCGTGCCAAGTGTGTGTATTTAGACTTCATATATATCGTGAATTGAGGCGACTGGTGTTGTTGCGTTCAGCGGCAGATCTTCAGGTGGCAACTTGAATTGCCGGTTACGGCGATCACATTTGCTTATCTTTGAATAAATAGTGGGTGGTTATAAAGCTTCTTCAGCATTGTTCCCTGGTGTTTGTTGCCCTCATGGTAGTTACATCACTTGGGGACGTTGAAATGGTCGCGCGTAACAATAGGCGAAGGCTTGTTATTACCATAAATCACTGAAAAGTTGAAATTGGAGCTTGCTAGCGTGCATAGGGAGGAACGCGTCTTATAACAGAGCATAACGCTTGTTGTCGAGGAACGCTGCCCTTATTTGTTGTGCGAATCACTCCTACAATTTCCCGCATTAGCACCTGGCAATAAGAGAATAAAAATAATCAAGAAAGCAGTGGTCAATGAGAGGAGAGGTGATTATGTAGTTGCAATTTTTCTGTCGACTGCATGTTTTTGTTACCGTCCGGTCAGCTACAAAATTAAAGTTCATGTTTTTAACTTGTGTTGTCTTTGTTTTAATACACACAGAGCAATTCTATGCTACACATATATTTTTTTATTTTTTCGATAGCTTTCTTCACTGACTTCGGACAAGAAACTTTTGCAAACAAACTTAAGCCCACTCTGAGTACTTCTTTCAGCTTAAGAGGTTTAGATATCCAGCCTCTCCGATGTCTCAGGAGGTCTCTTTTGGATCGGGTAGTTCAATGAACTGTTTGTACTGCAGGGTTTAGATAAGTGATGCTAGACACGTGGCGCTGCTTCGTCAGCTAATGTTTGAAAGAAAAAAGAGGCACGGAAATGCAACACCGTATCCCCATGAGTATCAGCTTGGCGTGCCATATTTATGACGTTCGCTTTGCTGCTGTTGGCATGAATATTGTTTGCACGTGCACTCCATGTGACGTTCCTTCCCAATACCCACTTTGTACAAAGTTTTTATGCACACATTATGAACAAAGCATTGATGTAGATCAGTTATCGTTTGGATCAGTGACTTCTACGTAAGAAAACATTAGCGCTAACTGAGCACTCTAATGCCATAAGCTTAGCGGTCGTAAGTTCATTATTAGCGAAGAAACTCCACGTTGAAGTTTCAGGTTTAAATTGTGCGCAAAAATCGCCGCGTGTATCGTCAAAACGGGAAAATGTATTTTTCAAATTTTTGCTACAATGGCTGATTGAATTTTCTTAAACTTTGTGTGCAAGGTTTATGGCATTGACAGATGACATTGTACTTCAATTTCTTCGATTAGAAGCTACGCAGGATCCAGTAGACGCCTTCAAAGTGTGTGACGTCAAGGTGTGTGGTGTGGAAATTTTAGTATATGGCGTCTTCACCCGTATTTTCTTTTCGCATCTCTTTCGCTTACCGGTCGTTGTGTCGCGGTAAGGGTGGTGTTTTCGGCATTGGAAATTGTAGATTGCCAATACCCTAAACCGTTTCGCTCTTCAATGTACCTTTGACGCGCTTACTTTAGTTGCAAAACCTGCGCTGTTAAAACAGCTGCGGCATTCGTAATAAATCCGTTTCTATTCGAGAAGTACTGTCAAAACCTTTCAATGTCTTATAGGAAGCATCCCTTCTTTCACAGGTGTACAAGCGTATTTCTAACAAAGAAGACAAACAATATCTGCATGCCTAGAGAACGAAGTTAATTCGACTTCTTTTTCCTGTGTTGATAAGGCTGAATTACCAGTTTTGTTGAAGTATCTCGAGAACATTTATTTAGCGGTGCTGATCTCCAGGTTGCGCGCCTGCTCCTTTCACAGAACTGTACACGTGCCTCACATTGGGTTGTCAAGAAACTTTGGACAGTCCACGTACGCACATTTTGACTTCATTTTAACCATTTGGATATAAAGCCATGATCAACTTTAATGGTGTGTTTGTGATTGTTTGTCATTATCTCAAGTGTGGTGCGTGCTGTGAAAGGAACTATAGTGCCGCAGTAACGTTCTGGGGATTAGCTAAAAGACGCTTTCCATAAACTTTGAGGACCTCAGCGTGAAGCGCTGAATGAAAAAAAAAAAAAACGCTTTGAATTAACACGATTACAGAGGAAACTGAGGTACTTCAGTGAAGGCAACGCTATCCCTCTAACTCGCAGGCGCAAAATGGCCGCCGGGCAACTCCACTGGCGGCTGACGATGCTTGTCGAGATCGGCCATCTTGTACACGGTTTCCACGGTAGCTGGGGATGGCTGCCCGGAGGGCAGACCGACATCCGTCCGACAATCGAGGAAGCCCAACAGCATGCGCAAGAACTGGCCATTATGCTGGCCAAACTGAAGAGTAACCTTTTTGTTTCTGTCCCCGACGATCTCTAGTTGTACGCGAGAATCACGAATGACTCTCTGTCATCTGTCGCAGTGCTACCCCTACAGTATTAGCTAACCCATCTTTCCATTTCGATGGCTTGTAATCTTGTCTTGAGTACTTATTTTCTTGAATAAAATGAATGCTAACCATGTAAATGGAGAGCCCTCTGCATTAGTAAAAGATGGCACGCTGCTGGCGCGCTTGGCTTGACCCGCTTCCTAACCTGAACGACACGTGCCGCTTGCACTGTTATATCTGCAGGAATGTAGATGTTACTGCGCCAAGGTGCAAATAATCTACAGATGAACTTGTGTGAACTAGAACTCAAGCGTTATTTATTTTCGGTTCTTGGTTGGGGGTACTTGCCCATGATTGCATCTCAATACAGTCAAGACGGGTTGTAGAGAGCAATGAGTACGATGACATTAGTGATGAAGAGGCTTCAAAGCAACGATAGAATCTAGGCTACTGTCGAAAAACAGTAAATTTTTAGCATGTCTGTTAATGCAGTATATGAGGCAGCTTACAATTCCTCGTGGGGAGAAATTCACAAAGGGGACTTTTTAAATAGCAGTTGTAGGTGTTTGGTCTCATTCTGAAACGCAAGCAAATATGATAAACTGCTGGACATGACCAATAGAATGATGTTTCGTAAAGGGTATGGAAAGGACAACAATGAGAAACAGTGGGTTCACAAAAATTATATTGCAAGTTAGGAAACGTACAGAGTTGAGTACGGGGGCAATCGTTAGGCTGTTTAACGTGCTGTTTCGAAAATGGCGCCTTCAATGAACTGAATGTTGAAAAATCTATTGGACCTATAAAGGACTGCTTATGTACATGTCATTCTTGTACTGAGCTTACTAAAAAAATTACACTTAAACTTTTATGAGTCACTTGCATTTAGGCTGCGGCAACTATAATTGGGTATTCATAAATAAGGTAACCATTTTCAATAGTGAAGCTACCAAGCTGTCTCACCTGGTTTATTAGAGGGCATAATATTTTGCCGTGACAGTCATTATAAAATATTCCTTCTTCACTTTTTGATTTTTTTGTAGTGAAGTAAAACATTGACGGTGGACGACTTGAATGGGCACTTTTTTTTGGCGTTCTCACGGTGTCTTTAAAGTACCTAATTGCGACACACCTTTCTCAACAGGTCTGTTTAGCTGCTATGATGACCCGGGAAAGTTTACGCGTGCCAGAACGGCCCTGTTATTATTTTTTTGTTTTCTTCGTGATCGCTTTCTGTGCAGCCACTATCCTCCCTCGACACTGCACTGATCTCCTTGGCGCTGGACAGCGTTCAAGCGGAGTGTACACCGTGTTCCACAAGGGTGCCGGACCTTCGGGACAGAGCGTCTACTGCGATATGGACACTGATGGTGGCGGATGGACGGTGAGTGATCCGGCATGGCTCGCCGCATAGAGTTTCCTAAAATTCACGAGAGGAGACTGTGGCGCTGCGATCGTTTAATGAGCCATGGGTAGAGTCAGCGTTACTAGACTAACATAGTCCTAGTAACGTTGGGTAGAGTGACCTAGAATATAGGCCACTCTAACCAGGGGAACGGTGGGTAGTACACATATTTGCCTAGTCTTGTATTGTCCTCGTACTTGCGTGCCTCGCAGTGCACGTGTGGCTTTGCTTACTGCTGTGTTTTTGTTTCGTTTCAAACTGAGAGAACGGGCCGTTGTGAACTTCGTGACATGATTCGAGTTTGTGAGCATAAACAAATCAAGGTGGTGACGAGTAGCTAAACCTTTGCTGAATTTCAAATTGCGGCAAGGCAGATTCAGGTGACCCAGAGCCAAAAAAAAAAAAAAAACAAGACTAGAAAAGACTAGACAAATACGTGTACTATACACATCATTTCCACTGGTGGCGGAAGTGTCATGCATTGCATTTACCATAGACACTAGTGCCAGAGCTACCTCTAGTGTACTTATGGGAAACTTATGGCTCGCGGTAGACGTTTAGAGAAATCTTGTGTGTGCGCTTGTTTTCTTCAAACGGCCTTGCTTTAAGCTATATTTTTAACATCGGAGTTGTTATTGAATGGGCCGAATCTTAGAGTTTCCTATACTATCTACTACAGGGAAGTCTGACGCTGTGGTTATTCAGCCACCATAGGAACGTTTGGCGGTAAACAGACTTGCTTTGTGTCTGTGGCTTCGAACACACTTTTGGCTTTGTTTATTTTTGCGTTTTTGTGTTTTCAGAATAAAGAGCGGGCGGTTGCGAACTTCGCGAGCCGATTAGTGAGCCTAGAAAGGTCAAAGTAGTGAAGCGTAACTTCTGAGCGTTGGCTGAACTACGTCTTGCAGCAAGCCGTATGTAGGCCATACAAAGCCTAATGAAACCGAAAAAGCAAAGTTTAAACAAATCTTTGCGCTATACCCTTCATTCTCATGCCAGTTGAAACGCTGAGCGTTGCAGTTACCATAGACACTAGCACCAGAATTTGCTCAAGTGTACTTGTAGGAAACTGTATGAGTCGGACAACACATGAAGGTCCGAGGTATAATGACGTTCCGCTTCTAAGACCCATAAATGGCGTAACGGCTTTGGTAGCGGACGAAGCCGCAGCCGCACAGTGAAAATGTGAAGCGCGGCTACAGCTTGAATACGGTCTTAGGTTACTGTAGCAGAGGCCGGAGTGGCAGGCGCTGCCACACGTCCTTTCCTGTTCATTTCATCTCTACGAATAACACAATCACAAACAGCTACACAAAATGTCGAAATATCCCAGACAATCTCACAAAATCACAAAGGTAACAGCAAACCACATTTCCACTGTTCCGGCTGATGTCACGCCAGGTGGAACTTCAGGGTAAGCATTTTTAAAGAGCGGAAGGCCTGCACTCCAACGTCGCCATCAAAGCTCACAGCGCCGTGCAAGAGCGCCGAGCAAAACCACCGGTGCGCGCTCTCGGAATGCACTGGAGTGCCCGCAGATGGCTCGCGCTGCGCCGTACCCTCGCTCTCTCAGTCATTCTCGCCACCGAGGCAGCAGCGCTCTCCCTTCACAATCCCCATTCTACCGCCTTCATGAAAGCAAGCAGCGCGTCGCAGTCGTTTGAGTCCCACTTATAAGGAGCTTCGCTCGTCCGTTATATTCGTACACGGAACAACTGCTAGTTTTTATTCGCAGAGCGCAGTACCCAAAGGAGCAAAGAAAGTTTGGGCATGTTTTTGGTTTTGCCTTTGCGCAACGCTATGGGTGAGAAATGCGTTGTCGTAGATGCCATGCATCTTGGGTGTCATAGAACGACGTTTTCAAAGAAAGGTGCAGTGGTGACCACAGCCCTATTGTGTTGTCTGTTTGTAACGTGGAAGAATAAATAAATAAATAAATAAATAAATAAATAAATAAATACTGCTGGTGCGATAAAGTACATCCACGCACGCACGCTTGTGCATGCGTGCCAAAGCGTCACAGAAGTCTTGCAATGAGAAAAAGTTGCCGAGAGGAAAAGAGAGATAATTTTATTTAGCAGTCATCGAAGAATTAAGGAGTGTTGTTGGAGATTAATTCCAGACAGAGGGAGTTGCTGTCTTCCGAGAAGTAAAATGTTTCTCTCGGCCCCATTTTCGAACCCGAAGCGGACAGTACACCTATATATGCTCCGAGAATAATGAATGAGAGCATACACTAGGGTGGGGTAGATGTATGTGCTTTACTAAAGGAAGGAAACAGCGGAGAGTTAGGGCTCATAGCAAGAACAGTGCAGACGGGTATAGATCTATCATGAAAACATGGCACCGCAAACAAAGGAGGCAGAAAAAATGGGCGAAGCTTGGGCTAAGCTGCGCAAGCCTTGAGACAGTGAAATTAGAAACTTATAAACTCTACTTCGTTTTTTTTTAATACAAGTACCTGCAGCGCCATGAGTGCATTATTGCAAGGAGATAGTACGAGAAAAAATAATCACGTAGAAGAATGTATGTTCACACAAAGACAAAGATGAAAAAATAAGCTAATAACAAAGCGGTGTATGCAACAATAAAAAGTGACGACACAATTCAGGCACAATGTCATCAAAAGAAGAAAATAGAAAAAAATAAAAGACAACACAAGCAAAATCTAGGGGACAGCTAGCTTATAGCTCACGGTAAATTTGAATGTAAAAACGACTGGAACTGGGAGAGTGTTTTACAATCTCCTATACCTTTAGGAAGCTTGTTCCAAAGCGTGGAGGCGTGAGGAAAAAAAGAATAATGAAACACATTTGTGCGGCATAGCGTTTTAAGAACTTTACAGTCATGATCACAATGCGTAGAGATGAAGTGAGGGGGAATATGTACAAGTTTTTGTTACCACCTTTTAAACCAGAGTAAATGCGGAAAAAAAGTTCCAATTTGTGTTTAGAGAAATTTATTCCGACGGACAGTGAACATCAGTTACAATCCAACAGAACATCGCGACAGAACACAACATCCACACACACACCAAAAGTTGTTACAAAAAGATATGTTTACATATGTACACGGAACACAACATGCACGGATACACGAGAATTGTTACAAAAAGATATGTCTACATGTGCACAATACATGGTAAACGAAGAACACACAAATGAAATGTAACGATCCATATGTCAGATATTTACATAGTATATACAAGGTTGAAATTATTGAAATGCTGCTTTTATAGTTTTAAATATGGGAGACAAACCTGGCTACACGAGCCTGGATACGCTCAAGTTCATTTTCAAGACATAAGGTGTCTGGGTCCCATGCTGCGCAAGCGTACTCGAGTAATGGGCGAACGTTCGTATTATAAAGGTATTCTTCAATGTTCATGGGGGCTTTGTGAAAATTGCATCTAATGAGGTGAAGAACTCGGAAAGATTTTAATGTAATATGTCAATATGCCTAGTCCATGACAAATTTTCTGAAAAATAAACGCCAAGGTGTTTGTAATGCTGTATCCGTTCAAGTGATATGTCGTCCAAATGATAATCTGATCTCACAGGCAAACGTTTGTGGTTAAAATATATAAATTGACATTTAGAACTATTCAAAGACATACACCGTGTGGAACACCAAGTTTAAAATTTGCTTAAATCGGTTTGTGGGCTAATGACATAGTTACGTTCCGTTTTGGTTCTTTCCACTCGCTTCTCGCTTGCTGCGCGACATTTGCTGCTGCCGCCAAGGAAGCCGAAGACGAGAACTTTTCATCTGCTGTCACCTTTAGGAAACGACCGCTCCGACATCATCTGGATATAGAGACGTTTATTCGTTTTTTTCCCTGTCCCTGCACCCCTGGTTTTATCCCCTGTCTCCCCATTCAGCCACTCTTACAGTCCAATCGTAACGCACCACTCTTACAGTCCAATCGGGACGCACGGATGTGTCTCTCCTCGACTCCCGGTTTGGCTGCCGTTGAAAGTGCCAGGCCCGGATTTCTCCTCGCCACAACCTCGAAGACCCACCGCCTCTTGCCCACTCATCGGTTCTCCGCCGTCGCTCAGGTTTCTTTCACCCCGGTTCCCGGAATGATCGACGACGGGCGTTGCCGGGTAGTGGGAAAGCGCCTCCGAGTAAGTTCCCGCGATGCCGGGCTGACAGGCCATCAATACAATTGGCCCGTGCACAAATGCCGTCGCCTCCGCTGATTCTGGTTGTCCGGCGGACGCGCACGTGCACCTTCCATCCTTGCAGCCTGGCCCGGCCACCTGCAGCCTGGCTTGGTCTCCTGTAAGGCGCCATAATTGAACCCCTTGGGGCACGGGAGTTGTTGCGTCCTTTGTGGCCAGCAGACAGTCATCGTCCCGCATTCTGGTGGCCCTGCTTGGTCGCCGGCCGCGGGGTGGGTAACAATAAGGTATTCAGGGAACGCACGAAGTTCGAGCCCAACAGACATCGTGTTCGTTTATTATGTTCCCATAAATGACACAGTCATCTGCATATAATCTGACATTGCAGTGAAGACGCTACACAATATCAATGATATAAATAAAAAATTGCTTGTAGGTTGTTTATAGGTCTTAGCTAGGTGAGTAAGGTTTTTTTGGGGTTGTTTCTGGGTCGTTTCTCGGCTACAGCCAGATGATGCCAGGTGGTTTTCGCGTTGATTCTCAGCACGGAGAGTTTTAGTTAAACCACAAACAGCCACAGAGATGACACGGACACGTCATAGTTGGTGTATATATAGGGTCTTCCATCGTTTCGGGGTTTCTGTGACACACTCCCATTAGTTGCGCTAGCTGTGGCCTTCTTGGTTATTATTGAATTAATGATGAGCAGCGGCTGGTATCCAATTTTCGAGGCGTACACTCGTTTATGATGGTGATAGTATCTTGGAACGGAGTGAACAAGTATTTTTCTTTAATTAAATGTATATAAGGAGAGGTTGGTGCCAATGCGTGGCGCCGGCTACTCCTCTTCTCTTGCACAAACGTCGATATCGCACATTTTGTAGCAAACACAAGGCTATACATATGTACATAGCACAACACTTACACAATGAGTTCACGCTTTTAAACACTGAGTGTCCACACCACACAAAAATGTTTCCGCACTACATAGAAATGTGTCCACACCACACTGAGGTTGTAAAAACACAAGTAATCATGCCAATTTAAGTGCTCACACAAAACGTGAAAGTTCAATAACATTCCTGTTATCTTCTCCTTTTTTTTGCCCACCTCTATCACTCTTTTGCCTCTCAACTGCTTTAAAACATTCTTAGAAGAAATGACCCCTTACAAGGTTGAGTACTGCCAGGTAACATCTTGCGGTTTAATGTGCGTCAAACGTCTACCTTCAAGGATTGTAATATCCCTCTGAATTGAAACAGCTTAAAATACTCATTGTGTGTGTTTTCACACTTGCAGGTTATCCAGAGGCGAGGGCAGTTTGGCAACAGAGTCTACCACTTCTACCGCAACTGGACCGAATACGCTCAGGGTTTCGGTGATCCGTCTGAAGAATACTGGATTGGTAAGACCTGGCGTCAAGTTTTGTGGCGGCACAATGTCTTCTACGGAAGAAATAAGGCATAAACAAGACAAACACAAGAAGAAACATGGATGAACGCCTACAAGCAACAGATCCTATTCGAAGAAAAAGGGGGATACAAATAGGAAAGCATTTCAACAGCGCAAATCAGATGTTGTTCTTAAAAGCGATAAAAGTTGTACGTGATGGCATATATTTAACAAAACTAGAAATATGCAGCGTTAACAAAAATAGAAATATGTCAGCGACACGTGGTGTAGAGCAAAGTAGCATAAAAATGAAATAAATGTTGTAACGAGTGCAGCAACAAAACCTTCAAACAGATAAAACAGCGCCACCCGTTAAAAAAGAGCACCTCTTCATTTTTTAGGCCATGCGCGTTAGGAATTTTAACTAATACGAGATGTTATTGCAACCAAATGCTTCTAAAAACGACATTTCGCATTCGTATGCCACTTTTGATGGTTTGCATACAGAGGCTGGGCTCTTATCTTTTTCTACAGAAGGCCTCTTTTAGCTCGCGTGCGGCTTCCTCCCGACTTGTACCGAGAACCAAGGTTTGTTTCAAACGAGGAACGCGTCCGCAGGCTTTATAATGGATTGCCAAATTGAATCCGGTCCCTTTATAGAATGAATACACGTGTTCCTTCAGCCGTTCACAATATATTCTATAAATCAGAAGCTCATGATTCATCAGGACATTATTTGCCACTTATAGCCTCGGCGAGCGATTGCGATGGAGCTGCGGCAGCACACTGCTGGAACGACTATCGCAAAAACTAGGAGACTCTTAGCAACATGTAACCGAAGTCATGTAAAGGTCCTTGATGCACTTCATGCTGCGTGATCTCCTACAACGGCATGCAATGCAGTGGACATGAAGTTTTCATCTTATGGAGAGCATCAGCATGCATTTCGCTGTCACCATTATTTACACAGTTTGGTTTCGAAGCTTCGAATATTTTTTAAGAATTCCGATGTCAACAGTACGATTAGCAGGAACTCGACAATATTGGCCAGTGTAAGCCATTTGCGTGACAGTGTCGTTTACTTGTTGGCTGTGACATCTAGATTACAAAACACGACAAGCAGCTGTTCTCGGCTATCATTCGCCGCTTTGAATCGAAGTCATGCAAAGCACAATTCAACACGCAGCGCATTCCGCGCGGCTGCCACATTTTGGCAGTTGGCAGTGTAGCTATGTACAAAAATCGGGAGACGGCAAGGAACTACGACTCGTGCGACATGTCGAATTATACGTTTTCTGACTTATTTAAGCAGAATATTGGTCTAGAAAAGTTATCAGATACTCAAATTAAAATTTGATTGATTGATTTGTGGGGTTTAATGTCCCAAAACCACCACATGATTATGAGAGACGCCGTAGTGGAGGGCTCCGGAAATTTCTAACACGTGGGGTTCTTTAACGTGCACCCAAGTCTGAGTACACAGGCCTACAACATTTCCGCCTCCATAGGAAATGCAGCCGCCACAGCCGGGATTTGATCCCGCGACCTGCCGGTCATCAGCCGAGTATACCTTAGCCACTAGACCACCGAGGCGGAGCTGAAATGAAAATTTACGCATTTGCTTTTACGTACCGTAGCAAAATCAGTTTCAAGTCCGTTTAATGTTCCCACAAATTCACGTACATCATATTTAAAGCACTTTCCGAAAACTCAACTCAATTTTTATCCTATATACAATGAGAGATCCAGTGGCCTCACTAATGTAGTCATTGTGTATAGCGTAATTCCGACTACACGATTTCCAGTTAACCGAAGAACAGTCAATTTTTCTGCTGTCGGACGGTGTAATTGCTTGATGTAACACAGAACCAACCACGTATGAAAGCAGAAAAGAAAAGAAAAAAAGCGAAAAGAAACAAAGAGAGAGAGAGAGAAAGAAAAGAAGTAGAAAGAAACTTGAAATATCATAGAAATAACGAGATTATAGAAACACACAAAAATTGGAAGAAAAATAGAAAAATAAAAAAAAGTAGGAAAGAAGAGAAAACCGCAGAGAAACACAGAAGACTGCCCAAATCACCTAACATTTTCCAAATAAGCATTTAAATTTTCCACAACGCATTCTTCGCCAATTCCTCAGAGTGGGCACCTGCCATAGGTTTGAAGGAAAAACAAATAAACAAACAGCTTCGCACTTTCGTGAGGCTTTGCCCCACAATAAGCTGCCTCAATTTTTTTGAACATACAAATGCATTTCGGAGAGTTTGAGTATTATAAAACAGCCCTTATATAACTAAGTAATTTTACCTTTGCGCCATATTCTTCTTCATTGTTGCAGGCAACAACGCGCTGAATGCGCTTACATCAGGCGACGACACGATGGTTCTTCTCGTGGTACTCAGCAACAGCACGGACGATAGCGCTTCGCTCGAGTACGATAGCATCCGCGTGGATCCCGAAGACCAGCTCTACAGGCTGCATCTAGGACGGTTCTCGGGACCAGAAGGTGAGAAAAACGATACAAACGACCACACTGAGATTTACTACACTTAAATCTGGTTAACAAGTTCCATTACTATTTCATAAATTGCTATTGTCGGGCTGCGGTGCATTATGCTGAGATGGCATCACCATAGCTTGAATAAAGAAAACGGGAGACGTTTACACTAGTCGTGCAAAGCTTAAGAAGTGGCGAAGCTGGTTGATCTTAGGTGCTCAACATGATTTTCTTGGTTGGTGGTCTTTCCATGGCGCGCACAAAGTAGAGTCGAATCACAGACTGTCGCATCGCTTGCAAGAATGTCCAAACTCTAGTGGCAAAAGTCATCTGCGAAGCTGGCTGTAGTGCCCCTTGTAGAAACGCGGTCCTTTTGTCGCTCGTACTCAGCTCACGTTGGCGGGCAAACGGCGCTGTGGCTGCAGGCACTGCCTCCGTCGATGAGCGCGGCTTATGAGCAACTGCGCGGAGTTTTGTTGTGTTTTTTTTGCACAAATCCAACGTTTCATTTCGAGCTGGAATGTTGAATTCCAATGGTGGAGTCGGAGCAAGCTTTTCGGCTCATTTTGGAGCAAGTGTGTTGCAATGACAGAGTGAGGGTGGGATCAAGCGTTCCAATGGGAGAGCCGGAGTGGATTCGGAGCGGGAGTTGGAGTGGACCGGAACTTGGCATGGCGCATAGCTTCTTCAGCATGCTTGCCTGTTTGGGGTAGTTCACTGTACTTAAAAGGCGCCGTCCAGCGTGACTTGTTTTGATGGTAATGGCGGATGACATGAATTGCTTTCCCTGCTAGATAGGGACAGTTCCGAGTCAGAAAGATGTTCTTGCACGACTGGTTCCCGTATAGTGTCAGAGACGCTCAAACTGACGTGCACCAGTGGGGATTTGACAGAATTCGTGTTAGCAGAATGGAACAGCTGTGTGCATAGTACTCGGCAACTCGTGTCCCGAAAGATAGACCTTCAACTTACACCTTGTTTCAGCAGCACGTGTTGTGTTCCAGTCGAGATCTGGAGCCATTGCTCTACGCCAGAGTCAAGTGCTCTCTTGTGGAGTCCGTCGGCTGCTTGGAGCGTTTCGTTGCCGTCGCCCGTACTATGCTGAATACGCCCACAGTTTCGCTCTTAAAAACGACGAACGCAGGGTAGTAACGTACTAATGACTGTTTACGTTCATACAAGACTTGAATGTGAATGGTACAGAAGATGATCAAGTCGTTAGTAAGCGTGTTACTACGTGTCTCTTTTTTCCATTGTCCTTTTCAGGTTCTTGACAGCGCGAAGTGATGACAGCAATGTTGCCAACTGCACACGAGAACTAAAAGCTGAAAGCTGATCATTGTCACAACATAGTAGCGCAAAGAAACGGAATAAAGGGCACCAACAATCACAGATTGATGCTTGGGTTTAATCCTAGCAGAAATATATGAAGAAAAAAAAACGAGTGTAGGGAACTATGCGAACGACGAAGAAGCAGCATGAAACGGCAAGCCACAGCGTTGGTGCACGCGCGACCCGAGCTTGCGTTTGTTTTGTATTTTCGGCCTGTTGGCGTTCCTCGCTCTTCTGGCGTTCCTCGGCCTTCCAGTAGGTCTGTACGTGAATAAACTGCGTGACATCTCGTGGAGGTGTGTGGACTCCCGGACAAACCTGGAACTTCGCTCCCGTAAGCTTCCCCCTCTACGTGACACGAACATGGCCACCGAGACGCCTCTCCAGGTGGGACCTTCGACCGTCCATGTCACTTGCGGTGCCGTGTATCCTCAACGAGACCCTCCTATCTTCACGGGCTCCACTGAGTCGGACGTCGAAGATTGGTTGGCGAGGTACGACAAAGTCGGCGCAAGTAACAAATGGGACGACCCAAGTAAGCTTGGCTACGTCACATTCTACCTTGCGGACACCGCGCAGCTGTGGTTTAATAACCACGCAGCTGACATTACTACGTGGTCTGCATTCAAGACGGCTATTACGGACGTCTTTGGACGACCTGCGGCACGCAAGCTTCAAGCCGAGCACCGTTTACGTCACAGCAACCAGGCGAGACCTACACGGGCTACATTGAAGATGTGTTGCATCTATGCAACCGCATCGACTCTACCATGCCTGAGGAAGAAAAAATCAGGCACATATTGAAAGGCATTGACGACGGCGCCTTTCAGATGTTGCTCGCGAGAAATCCCCCCACCATTGCTGTCCTCGTTTCCCTCTGTCAAAGCTTCGATGAATTGCGTAGGCAGCGCGCAATTGCTCGTCAAGCCATCACGACGCCAGACACGCTCGCAAGCTTGCACCTGGCTGCCCATCCTACCGACCAGCAGCCGCTGCTTTCGACAATCAAGGACTTCGTCCGCGAAGAGGTAGCGCGCCAGCTGTCACTGCTGCCACTGACACACGAGCCCACGCAAGCTTTGGCACCGGACCTCCAACACGTCATTCGGACCCAAGTCGCTGAAGCCCTTCCACCGGTGCATCAGCAACCACCAGTCACAACGCCTCCCACGTACGCCGCCGTCGCTGCTCGGCCTACGCAACAGCGTATGCCGTATGCTCAACCTGCCACGCCACCCTATGTCGTGCCTACAACCCCAATTGCGGCGCCGTATCCCTACGCGAGATCTCCAGCTCCATTTTATCGTCGCTCAGACGCTTGGAGGACGCCAGATAATAGGCCCATCTGTTTCACCTGTGGTATCGCTGGACACGTCGCCCGCCACTGTCGCCGAGATCCCCCTCCAGTCGACGCCGTGGGCCGGCCAATGGCGTCGTCGTCTAGGACGCCATCAAGGTACACCACTGACGGTCCTCGACCCTACGCAAACCAACGGTCACCATCGCCACGACGACGCTCTCTGTCACCTATGCGTCGCCGACCTGCTACGGAAGAGGGAAACTGATCGCTGCAGCTCCGGAGGCAACAGCTGCATACAATTCGAACTGCTTAAGGCCTCCATCTTTCTCGCCGCAAAATGTTATTGACGTCAATGTTGAAGGGACCGCCGCACAAGCGCTTATCGACACAGGGGCCGCCGTTTCCATAATCTGTGAGCCCTTATGCCGCAAGTTGAAAAAGGTGACGACGCCTCTTTCGGGCCTGATGCTCCACACGGCCAACTCGCAGTGCATAGAACCTACAGCTGTGTGCACTGCACGTGTCATTATCCAAGGTGAACTTTATGCCATTGAATTTTTTGTGCTGGCATCCTGCTCCCACGAAGTCATTCTTGGATGGGACTTTTTTTCGCGTCATCGGGCCATCATAGATTGCTCACGTGCAGAAGTTGCCCTTACACCGCTGCCAACCTCTTGTTTTGTGGATTCTCTTCCTGAACCTTACAAACTTGTCGTTGTTGCAGACACGGAAATAGCACCGAGAACATCCGCACTTGTAGCCCTGACCTGTACGGCCCCTCCAGCCGGAACTGTTTTGTTCACTCCGTCTGACGTATTTACCCGCCGCCGTAGCCTACACCTGCCCTTTGCCGTACTCACCGTGGAATCCGGTGCTACCGCCATGCTCGTCGCGAACTCGCTATCGTCGCCAGTTACCTTACTTCGCGGAGAATGTTTGGGTAACATACAAGACGTTGACCTCTTGCGCCCTCTAGAGTTCGCCGAACACGCACCTCACCTCCAGGTCAATGCTATGACGCCACCTGTGGCCACAGTGCCCGCGCCAGACTCATTCCAGCCCTCTGTTGCCGCTGAGCTATCGCCGACACAAAGAAGCGAACTCTTGTCCCTTCTTCGAGAGTTCCGTTCTGTCTTCGATTGCGCTCAACCATCTTTGGGTCGCACAGCGAACATCACGCACCACATTGACACCGGTACTCATGCTCCCTTACGCCAACGACCATATCGAGTTTCAGCGGAAGAGCGCCGTATTATCAACGAACAAGTCGACGATATGCTCAAGCGTGGTGTCATCCAGCCATCGCAGAGCCCTTGGTCGTACCCTGTTGTACTTGTGCGCAAAAAGGATTGGTCTATCCGATTCTGTGTCGACTACCGCCGGCTCAATAAGATAACTCGGAAGGATGTGTACCCGTTGCCATGCATCGACGACGCTCTCGATTGCTTGCAAGGGGCAGAATATTTCTCCTCCTTAGATTTACGCTCAGGATATTGGCAAGTTCCAATGGCTGATCCTGACCGATCGAAGACTGCATTTGTAACACCTGATGGGCTGTATGAGTTTAACGTCATGCCGTTTGGACTCTGCAACGCCCCAGCTACCTTCGAACGGATGATGGACACCATCCTTCGCGGCTACAAGTGGAACACGTGCCTTTGCTACCTAGACGATATCGTCGTTTTTTCTCGCGACTTTTCCACTCACCTTGTTCGTCTTCGTGCTATTCTCACGTGTCTCACCTCTGCTGGCCTTCAACTTAACATCAAGAAGTGCCATTTTGCCGCACGTCAGCTCACCATACTGGGTCACGTCGTCTGCAAAGAGGGTGTTCTCCCTGATCCGGCGAAACTCCGCGCCGTGGCCGACTATCCGAAGCCCAATTCCATCAAGACGCTTCGAAGTTTTATCGGCCTGTGCTCATACTTTCGTCGATTTGTGCGCAACTTCTCTTCCATCATCGCGCCTCTTACCAACCTGTTGACAACTTCCAAAGGCATTTCTGCTTGGTCAAAAGAGTGCGACGAATCCTTCACCGCGCTTCGGCGGTTATTATTATCACCTCCAATTCTACGACATTTTGACCCTGATGCGCCTACGGAGGTCCACACCGACGCCAGTGGTGTCGGTCTTGGTGCTGTATTGGCTCAACGAAAACCAGGGCACCAAGAATACGTGGTCGCTTACGCGAGTCGAACCCTCAAGAAAGCCGAGTGTAATTATTCCGTCACGGAGAAAGAGTGCCTCGCAATTGTCTGGGCTTTGACGAAGTTCCGCCCATACCTTTATGGCCGCCCTTTCGAAGTCGTTACGGACCACCACGCTCTATGCTGGCTATCATCGCTCAAAGACCCGTCGGGGCGCCTTGGTCGTTGGGCGCTTCGCCTACAGGAATACGACATTCGTGTTGTATACCGATCCGGCCGCAAGCACTCCGACGCTGATGCGCTATCCCGCTCGCCGCTACCGGCTGACCCAGCCTCCTCGTCACCTTCTTCAGCTGTCATAACACCAATCGACTTCACAGACATGGCATCGGAACAACGCAAAGATGTGTGGATTTCCCAACTCCTCGCCTTTTTGACTGATCCGTTAGCTAATTTAGTGTCAAGAACTATCCGCCGTCAAGCCACACATTTCGCTATTCGAGACGACCTACTCTATCGGCGGAATTACACGTCTGAAGGTAGGAAGTGGCTGTTAGTGATACCCAACCACATGCGGTCGGAAATCTGTACTGCTTTCCACAACGACCCGCAAAGCGCTCACGCTGGCGCTCTCAAAACGTACAACCGTCTACGTCAGCGGTACTACTGGCGCGGCATGTACACATTTGTCCGCAAGTACGTACGTGCTTGTACTGCATGCCAGCAACGTAAAGTCCCACCTCAACGCCCTGCCGGTACACTTCAGCCTCTGCCTTGTCCAGCGCGTCCGTTTGACCGCGTTGGTATTGACTTATACGGACCACTTCCCACGTCGTCTTCTGGAAATAGGTGGATAATTGTCGGCGTGGACCACCTCACGCGTTACGCGGAGACAGCAGCACTACCCGCAGCAACCGCGAGGGAAGTTGCGTTTTTCATCTTGCGCAACTTTGTTCTTCGCCATGGTGCTCCCCGCGAACTTTTGAGTGACCGGGGGCGTGTTTTCTTGTCTGACGCCATTCAAGCGTTGCTCGCTCAGTGCAACATGGTTCATCGCCTGACGACAGCATATCATCCGCAGACGAATGGCCTCACAGAACGATTTAATCGCACTCTCGGTGATATGTTGACGATGTACACAGCTTCAGACCAGACTAATTGGGACACTGTCCTTCCATTCGTCACGTATGCGTATAACACCGCTACGCACGCGACAACAGGATTCTCCCCTTTCTTTCTGTTGTACGGACGCGAACCATCGTGCACGCTAGACACTATCCTCCCATACACGCCCGACTCCTCTGAGTACACTGCAATTTCTGATGTTGCCAGGTACGCAGAAGATTGCAGACGATTGGCCCGTTCTCTGACAACCGAGGACCAAGGCCACCAGAAGCTACGGCTTGACACCGGCCGACATCTCTCTACTTTCACGACTGGTGCTCTCGTTTGGCTCTGGGTTCCACCGAGCACTCCTGGCCTTTCGTCGAAATTACTGGCACGATACCACGGGCCCTACCGCATTCTCGCCCGTACGTCACCCGTCAATTATGAGATTGAGCCATTAACACAGTCTCATGACTTACGCCGTCGTGGCCGAGAAATTGTGCATGTGAGTCGCCTGAAGCCGTATTACGACCCCGCTATAGTGACTACGCCTTAAGTCGCCAGGTTGGCTACGCTATTCACCGGGGGCCAATGTAGGGAACTATGCGAACGACGAAGAAGCAGCATGAAACGGCAAGCCACAGCGTTGGTGCACGCGCGACCCGAGCTTGCGTTTGTTTTGTATTTTCGGCCTGTTGGCGTTCCTTGCTCTTCTGGCGTTCCTCGGCCTTCCAGTAGGTCTGTACGTGAATAAACTGCGTGACACGAGGAAGACAAAGGTTACTCGAGGAAGGATCAACCTCTGTTCCTTGCCCATGTAATCTCTTTGCCTCGTCGTTTTATTCTGTACATACTTCTGCTACGATTAAACCCAAGTTGCAGTCTGCGCTTGTTGGTGTCCTTTGTCCCGTTCTCGTTTGTTTGCGGTACACCAAACTTTCATAATGAACCTATACCAACTGGCCCGCCTTTCAAATCTTCTAGAAAGCTGATTTTCCCGATTATTGCTCACGCAGGTTGGGACTCGATGGCTGTATCTAACGGACACAACTTCTCCACGTTCGACCGCGACAACGACATGTGGCCCCAGAACTGCGCCGCCACTTTCCGGGGTGCCTGGTGGTACAACAGTTGCCACTCGGCCAACTTGAACGGACTCAACCTGAACGGGCCGCACCAGAGCTTCGCCGACGGAATCGAGTGGAGCCTGCGAGGATCACCAGTGCCCCTTCACTATCACTCCTACCCCAGCGTTCGGATGATGATACGACCAGCGGACACGGAGCGTTTATTGAGGCACCCATTATCCTGAAGGTGGTGGCAACTTTACGTGCGGAGGCACCCCTATGCCATCCGGAAACTGTAGACCTCGTTTTTTTACCTTAACATCGCTACACCCCTGCCCCGCCGCAGTGGTCTAGTGGCTAAGGTACTCGGCTGCTGACCCGCAGGGCGCGGGTTCGAATCCTGGCGGCGGCGGCTGCATTTCCGATGGAGGCGGAAATGTTGTAGGCCCGTGTGCTCAGATTTGGGTGCACGTTAAAGAACCCCAGGTGGTCTAAATTTCCGGAGTCCTCCACTACGGCGTCTCTCATAATCACATAGTGGTTTTGGGACGTTAAACCCCACATATCAATCATCGCTACACCCTGTAATGCCCCAAACGGGATTGCGCATCAAAGCAAATTGTTTCCCCTTTTTTATTATCACTGAGAGAATACGATCACAAAAAAATCATAAACGTGGTCTGACTTACAACATCAATACTGCACTAATTATTAACTTTTGCGAAAGCGTCTAAAAGGGCGAAACTATCTGATTTATGAAAACTGCTACTGCAAAGAATATATGCAATACGTTACCCATGTGTGCCTTTGAATTATGAGCTAACTAGATAGATCAGCATAGATTACGCATCGGGCATTACAGGGCTAAGATCCACGCTGATAATCATTCCCGTCATTGGAAACCACTTGCTACAGGCAACCGTAAGCGCTGACTTGAAAATGGATAGCGCACTCAATAACTAATAACAGATAGCGGCAACTCTTCGAGCTGTAAGCCATGAAAGTTCACCGTGCATTTGTTCAGATAAAGCAATACATGCAGCTCCAAGCGTCGAGCTTGTTTTTTTATTTATTGTTATTAAACATAATCGAAACTGACATTGAGCACATAAGGTCACATAAGTGAAAGGGGCGCATTTGTGGTGGTCGGCTAATAAGAAAGACGTTTTCATCGAAAAACCAAAACAAAACAAATGAGACAGACGTAGAATGAGCAGTACACATGTCAAGAGCTTTGAAAAATATACCTTGATATACCTTGAAGTACTACGCGGTGCTATATTTTGTCATCCTCGCATTGCCTTCGTACATACTTAAATAATTGTAAGCAAATAGGCCGAATCAAACGCTTTGCTTTCATAGACCACGTCAATGAAGGTTTCAGTGTGAAGAATGACGCCGTTAGCGTATTTATTTATCAGTATCTGCGCAAGTCTGCGCTATCTTGTCTTTAGCAGGCCCCTGAAACTCAACGCTAGTGTCGCTTAAAAAAAAACAAAGGAAAAAAAAAAACATGCGAAGCATGCACGCTCGTAGCAGTTGCCGGGCATCCTAAGATCCGGTTGAACGGAGTGAGGTTGATGTGAATGTTCGCATTTATAGGCTTTCACAAGTTTTTACTGATGTTGAATTCCAATGGCGGAGTCGGTGCAGCCGACCGACTTCGCGAGCGAGCACTCGACTCTGGCGTAGAGCAAATCCTCCAAATCCGCCATCGGAACACAACCCGCCTGCTGGAGCCAAGCGGAAGCTGCCGCGTTAGCCAGGATACCTTGCGCGCGGTCTCTTCCGCTGTCTGTTTCCAAGGTGGCTTACCAGCATCGCCGCATCGTTCGTTTGCTTGTTCAGCGCTATTCAACTGTGTGGAAAGGATATCACGCCAAGCGTGCAGCAGCTATTGTCCACGATGTCTGCGATGGTGATCACACAGTATGCGGAGCAACATGGTAAGTGTCTCCTCAATTTCATCACTGTGCTGTAATTGTAAGTTGAATGCAACACACGTGTTGCGTGGAGCGTTTGTCTGCACGCGCTTTGTTCATGTTGCAACGTTGCTTTACTGCTGATGCGATCGTGTCACTGAAACGCATCAAATGCGTCATACCGTTCTTCGTTTGCCTGTGTCCGTGGAGAACGAAAACCTTCGCCGCATTGATTGCACAAACACCGCTGTAGATATACAGCCAAAAGTAAACGTGCGCGCGACGCCACTGTTCTTGCACGGAACGGCGTCATTAGTAAGGACCGACTTCCTATCCCTTTAGAATGTAGCCACACGAATAGAAACGAACCACGTTGGTGACAAGCGTGTTTGGTATAAGGGCAATTTGACCGATCGTCCAAAACAATTTTTTCTGCCCCCTACTCCGCTCCCGCGGCGAGTCTCTCAATTTCAGAAGTCCCTAGGTTGGCAGGTACGCATTTGCGGCGAGATACCTCCAAAGTAACGCTTTTACCGTACAAGCACAACGCAGCGCGAGCGTTTCAGTACTGCACTACTACGTGGCAAGTTCCAGTGCACTCGCCTTTCAGTGGAAGCGGCGCAGAAGCAGTTGTCTGCCTTTATATGTCTCGAAGAAACTATAAGCCAGTGTTACGCACCCGAGAGTTTGACTCCCAGGAAATTTTAGCTGCATAGGTAGCAGCGTGAGTGCATGCGCTGCTATCTAATTGGTTGGCAATGTTACCAAGGTCAGGACATTGAGCACATCCAAATTAGGAATCGGTCTCAGTCCACAGAAATTAAGTTGCTTTTCCTGGAGTGTCACTGCCTGTTTCAGGCCTGAAAGATCGTGCTTCATTTTGATTAACAGTCAGCTGATCAGAAACTCTGTGCATCATGATGAGAGTGTGTAATTCAATCAAGAATGTGCACAATGTGTTGAGCTACTGTTGAAGAACTTGCATGCCACAATGTATGCTTACGGGAAATTGTTATTCAAAATTTTGTGTCGTGATGAGATAGCATAGCAAACATAGAGATACTGTTTTGTGAAGCTGTGTTAGGAAGCCTCACATGGCTTAGCTTAATTGCATACATAGTTGCATGAAATTCACATGGTGCTTCAATGTACAGCAGTTTGTGTCACAAAATACAAATCGTTGGTCGTTATGTCGCTTCATGTATGCCAGCTGTATGAATAACAATGCATTTCGTTTTTCCATTCACAGTGCCGAAACACAGTCAAAAGAGCGAGCAACGCAGTGAGTCAATTTATTTATTTATTTAGAGAATACTGCAGGCCCATTTAGAAGCCCTAGCAGGAGAGGATACAAATGCATTCAAGTAATGAATTATACATGATATATACAGTTAGATCAGTGCGAAGAACACCAAGCACTGTAACGACAAAAATCAAAGTAGAAAAATTGATATCAAGGCAAACTAAAACAGGTTGGTGCTTATATATGCCTATAAGCTCTACAATTAATACCAACACAGCAGAATACCACAACTCTCTAACACCTTTGTCGGATGACGTGCAACTGGTAACGTCTGTACAAATGTCTCAAGCACTTTTTCTTTTCAGGTACAGGCTGTGAGTGGACGGCGGGAGAAACAAAGCTGTTGCTCGACTACTACCAGCAGTATTTTCCCCAAATAGGGCCAATGAAGAAATTTAAAAATAAAAAGGCAATGTTTGCGGAAATAGCGGCCAACATCACAGAGGCTGTCGGGGTCCCTAAAACAGGGGACCAGTGCTGCAGCCGCTACAAAACAGTCATGCGACGAAAAAGAAGCGCTGCAGCACATAACAACAAATCGGGGAATTCTCCTTGCGACGTTCCCTTTGAAGACGACATAGCCAAAATACGTTGGCTAGATGATAGCCTTGAGCCAGAAGAGCTCAGGGACAGCTCTGGAATAGTTTCTAATAAAAGACCACCCAGCCAAGCGTCGACGAGCCGATCGTCGACAAGCCAAGCATCGAGGAGCTAGGAGCTGACAAGCCAAGCATCGAGGAGCCAGGAGCTGACAAGTCAAGGTTCAACTAGCCAGGAGTTGACCAGCGCAACGAAGAAACCTGAGCCCAAAAAGCTGAAATTCTCTGCTTCTAGAATGCTGGAAATTAATCACTTCTTTGACGAAATGACTGAAATCCAGGAAGAAAAAAAAAAAACGAACTGAACGCGAAAATGAAAGAAGGAAGCGTCATGAAGAGAGGCAAGAACAGAAGGGGCGCATTCGGCAAGAAAAAGCAAAAAAGCATGAAGAAAAAATGAAGCTTTTGAGCCGCTTTCTTGGCTTAGACAATGAATGATTTCAGTGGCCTAAAATACAATTAGCATGTTGAAATAAAATGTACAGTGCAAAACATGTGTTTGTGTATATAAAGGGGGCTGCGCATTGGTGCACACACACAGCCTCCCAACTACTGTGGGGAACTAAAAGGATAGTTCAGAGAAAACAGAGAATTATGGTGTTATTTCCCACAATCACTTCGCAGGAGCTTAGTCAAGACCTTTGCACACTTAATTTCGCCAAGCTTCTGCAAAGCTCGCTCCTCATCAGTTTTATCACTGTGGTTATCAGTGCAGTTCTCCCACTGAATAGCATTGGGTGCTCCATCATCATCATTATCATCATCTGGCTCTTTATCACCGTAATCGATGCACAAGTTATGAAGGATACAGCAGCTTATGATAAACTTATTGAGCCAGTGAATAGTGGGCAACTACAGGTACATGAGCTGCCTGAAGCGCTTCTTGAGTGTGCTGAATGCATTTTCAATGAGCACTCGTGTGCCTGAAAACGTAAAATGGAAGCCTTTTTGTTGCTTAATCATTGCACCGTAATCCCTGTATGGTGTCAACAGGTACTCCCGCAGCGGATATGCTGCGTCCCCTAATATATGATGATGGCCCTGACATACTGAAGCTATGTTCTTCGAAAGAGGCGATAAGCTAAACACATGAGAATCGTGCATTTTGCTGGAGGTTCCAGTGAACGCATCGAGGAAGCGCCTCTTGTGGTCACAGACGGCTTGCAGCGTTAGTGAAAGGTAATGGTGCCTGTTGCAGTATGTGGAGGCAACCTTGTTGGCTGGGCACTGTATCTTGACATACGATCCATCTATACAGCCAATAAGAGCAGGCATTCCAGACACCTGCAAGCAAGTTGTACTCTTCTAATGAGTGATATCATCCATGCCTGAGCAAGAAATGAGCATTTGCGAGGAGTTTTAACAGGAAATACTGGTGCTCAAGCCCATTAACTCACAATCACAGCATACGCTTCATGGCTCAGCACAATATATTTTATGTTAAAGATGCAAAATGCAAACCAAATTCAACTTTGAGAACTAGTTAAGATAACATACGTACATTGCTGTCTACACCATATACAACACGTTTTATTGCTATCCACCTCTCTTTTTACAATGGTAAAATGGGAGAGAAAACAAAACAAAGCCTGCGTATGTTTTTTCCGAAAGGGAGTTGAAGTACGTAATTGGAATTTAATTCTTAAATTTTAAACCAAACCTCGTCCATATTGTATCGTACATCTGAACAGAAATGACAAAGCATGCAGCATCATCCGCATGCAAGGAATCGACTGTGACTGCAGGAGAGACAGACATAAGTTGAATGTTTCGAACACAACTGGATGAAGCTCAGTATTATCATCACGACCTATCAAATTTTTCTTAAAGTCCCACCTCAGTGTAAAATTGAGCTTGAAATAACCCACAATAAAATGAGCACTCGTGTTTGTGATATGATCAATATAGCTTGGCCGGCCAATATTATTGCTCCTCACGATAAATAAAATCAAAACAAACCTTCTCAAAACTGCTAGTGAGGTTCTCTAGGTCTGCGGGAAACTTCATCACCGATGGTCCCAGCGTCATCAAGAACTGCGCTACTCTCTGTACACGGTGCTTTCTGACATGTCGAAACGGCTTGCCACGTCTCGCATGCAGGTTTTTGTTGGCCGCGTACCTGCGCAGGGGGATTACAGGTACCCGAAAGAAAAAAAAACAGCTTCAGATCACACTGCACTGTAAGAAACGGGATCATAGTCAAATGCGTTCTTGTGCAGGCATCGTACAAAGAAAAAAAAAAGGGGGTGAAGGTGGGGAGGTGTAAATAACCAGATAAATGTCAAGACATGCGTTTCCGCGGATTTCGCTTGAACTCCTTCGTGTGTGCTCGAAGGGCACATTGACGAGACAGCAAACTCCGTGACCAACTTTTCGGCCACAGGTTGAGCCAGCCTAAAGTGCCTCCGGAAGTGCTCAAGAAAAGAAACAAACGAAAACACCACAACGTGTTAAACCTTGAGCATAATGCTTTACTTCTTTTTTTCTATTTCTTTACCTCGTGGTCCCAGTACTGCCGAACGACGTCCTCGATGAAACGGACGACTTTGGGCCTCTTCGCGGGAATGCGGAACAACTTGTTGAATTCCCGCTCGTAAGCGCAAGCTTTAGCGTCGCTGTCACTGTCCGACGAATCACTCGTGTCAGTACTTGAGCTTTCTGACTCAGAGCTGTCGCTATCGAGTAGCAGAAGCATTGCCGCACGCTTTGCCGAGGTAGCCGAGCCGTCCATGCCGTCCGCCATTATCAACACAACTCGCGCCGCGCCCCCAAGCAGGCAAACGTGTTAAAGGAAATGCGTCATGCTGAGTTCCGGTCCACTCCACCGATTTCGGCGGAGCAGTTTTTCCTGCTCCACGGAGGGACTCCCGCTCTGAATCCCCTCTGGCTCTCTCATTGGAACTTTTGACTCCCGCTCTCACTCTGTCATTGGAACGCACTTGCTCTGAAAGGTGCAGAAAAACTTGCTCCGACTCCGCCATTGGAATTCAACATAATAAAAAATTGATACCCCCTTTAAAGAACTTCTTTTTTGTTTACGTATCTTTTCTTATTCCTTATTCTGTGAATTTTAAATTAGGTAAAGCACAGAAAGTGATTGACTTGCGTTCGTAGCGCTTGCTTTCGCTCCTTCTCGCTCCTCGCTCAGTGACATTAGGAGTTGGATCGCGCTCAGTTATCTCGCTTCTTGGCGTGTCACTTACGCGAAAGATAAAGACAGCAAGTTGTGGCGGGCAGAGAACGGAAGTTGAAGTGAGCGACGCCGAAAAGTCGACCATGCATTCTCCAAGAAGGGCTTAATCGGGCAACATATGTCTTCCGCGGCTCTGCGGTGTGCTATAACACGCGGATTTCTAGTACTGCGATTTATCAGCATTGTCTAGAGGCAACTGGTGAGCACGAAAATTTGGGCCCATTATTCGATTTGGGCCCATGTACATATGAGTACACCCAGTTCTCTGCAAGCCTGGCTGGACTGACGGAAGTGCAGTGTCGCTTGTCTAATTGGTGAAGACGGCCGCAAATTAAGCTACTGTCGGGAAAATGCGTTTATTGGAAGGCTTGAATTCGTAGTGGCTCGGCTACATACTTTTCGTTTCTTTTACTTTCGGCGTGTAGTTCAAATGATGTCAAGTAGTTATAGGCCACTTCATCGTCACAAAAATCTTCAAGCCGCCATTTCAAAACTAGTGAGTCTTTACTTCTATTAGTGCCACTCAAATACGCGTGATGAATTAAATGTGTCTAAAAGTTATTACAGCGAATGTTGACGAATTCAACGTTTTGACAAATGAACTTTTCTTTGTCAAGGCAACGCTGTTGTCCTGACGAAAGCAAGTCAACTTGCCGAAGCACTTTTTCCAACGACGTTCGTTTCTCGGAAAAATGTTTGATCGCTTCAAGCCTCTCCGTTCCTCTGAACTTTACCCCCGTATTCACAAACGCTCCTCGACTCGACTTTCACCCTTCACTTGACAGACTTCAGCACTGCGCCACAGCTCGGCTCAAAAATGACGCTGCGCTGCTCAAGAATCGCAGCAGATTATCGCTGACACGCAGTGATTTGCTCCCATCGGCTTTCTCGAGTGAATGTGGAGCGTTGAGGGAAGGGACGTTCTAGAATACGGGGGCTAGTCTCGTTTGGTACTCAGGTTCTGCAAGAAAACTATGCGGGCTGTCATAGCAAACGTGATTGAGTCCAATACGACGTGTCCTATACTCACGATTGCGTTAGTTTGGATATTTTGTGTTCAACGTAGGCTCCTTAAGTCCATATGTAAGTTGTAAATTAAAACTGCGTTTATGGATTGACACTTTTACACTGCGTGTATGTATCTGTTTTTATTCAATACAGAACACCCAACAAAAAGTGAATTTCATTTTTGTCGATCGAGTTTCGTCTTAGTGGGAAATCAGTAAGCTTTATTTTCGCCTTGTAAGAAAACATGAACAGAATTTAAAAAAAAATATGGCCGCATTGCCCAAGTGGCCAGCAGACCTAAAGAAGGCACGAGCGCATTCCGCTTGCATGTGAAGTGGTAAAGAAGGGCTCCCGCGGCTACCCTCCTCCTCTCAACTTTTTGTTCCTTCTTTCTATTTGAGAAACTCAGTGACTTCATGATAGCAATTTTCTCTTCTTGATTTATTTGTAGTGAAACGCTCGGCAACTGCCACTGGTAAAAGTGGTGCTGCCACTGCCGAGGGCGAATACATGGGAGGTATAAGGAGTTTCCACCCCCTGTCTTTAGTTTGAAGAAGACCCCTCTCGAAATTGGACTTGAACCACCGGTATACCGCTGCTTGTGCTTCTTCAAGCGAAAGAAACATTTTCAATACAATCGCGTGACCCTCGTTCTGCATCAGAGTGAATGCAGAGGCCCGCATCCGGAAAATTTCTGTTTTCGCGATAACGTGAAGGTGCAAGAAACAAGCAAACGCCAATCGCATCGTGTGATATATGAATGGCAGCGACATGTCTGTTTGGATTCGTTTATGCTTGAACCTATTCGTTCCGAACCAATGTTCCGAACGAATGCATACTGCAGGTGTACTCCAAAAACGCACTTTTATGCCAATCCTCACCATATTTTGCACAAGTGTGTCGGGAAATGTGTATTTAGACAATCGCTCCCGCAAGTACGTTTCTCGCACCTTGCACTCTCATTATCACGCTTGTGAATGGCGATTATTTTCTCAAAATGTCGTGGCAATGAACACACACAGTCCATAAACAACGGAAACATTTCTTCGTTTGCGGAAAACTCGGGTAGCTGTAACACGAACACGTTGTTTTTTAGCAATGGGTCACAGAAGAAAAGTGGTATTCAGAACGCTATGTTTTCACAATGGAAATTTAAATTCCAGCAATATATTACTAAGTTGGTTACCAGTGATCCGTTGGCCACCTGTTCATAAAACTGAAGTAGGCCGACATAGGTGTATTTGCACGCAGGAATAAAAACAAAGCTGTTAAGTGTGATTCGTTTCTTTATTATGAAACTGGTTTGTATGTCTCAATAAAAAAAAAGGAAGGGGGGAAGAGAGCAGGGAAACAGGGTCGCACGTCGTTCTTGTGCGTTAAAGGACGTTTAAAGTCTGATGTTGTAAGACTCCATCGAAGTTCCATACATATTTTCTTGTTGATAATATTTTTGTATTGATAGCGGTGACAACAGATGTAAAGAAAGATTCACCGCAAATTTCACCAGTTATTTGCCTAGTGCTGGGCACTACCTTTTGCCAACACGCATCAAGATCACATGGTGCCATTTTAAAGTGTCGAAGTGGATGATGTTTCATTGGTGCCGATAAGGTTACTTTCATGAGGAACCGATAAACCACCTGGCGCATCACCTATGAGAACTATACGCACACTCATACTGTTATCAAGTACTGCACCGGTTTTCATCAGTTCCCAATGTGCATCCACTCGTCTGTACGCCTTGATGGTCGACCGCGATTTCTAGAATACCGTCGACTACAGTACTACGATCTTAGAGGATATTTGGTTTCAGTTAATCTTTCTGAACTCTGCATCTCGTAGACGCGAATCTTCGCGATCTTACGAACGTGTTAAGGAGGTCCATTTGCTCATTTAATCGTCACGCCTATCGCGAAAGTGCTTGTCGTTTACGCAGCACCGAATTCGCGCAAGCGGGTAATAAAAAAGAATACCATCGAACAGTAACGTGTCACTGTTGAACTTTAGAAAAGGCTGAAGATTACTTTGAGCCGAACGAAATGAGGCGCCTTCTGTGTATACGACAGTGCCTTCGTAGTTCAATGTTAAGTGAGTTACTTGTAACTGTAAATGGCAAAATAATTATAATGTAACGCCAGTGAGATTGTACATACTATACTGTTTATGAGACGAAGACTGATGTCAGTCGCATAATAAACTTCAAAGGTTTCGGCGGCAGGTTTGGGAGCTAGATGCCTTAATAAAATATATAGCCAGCAAGCCAGGAGGATTACGGCGGTGGCACGAAAGCAGCAGAGAACTATCTGAAGAGATTTAGTATAAAGCATGTTGATTTTTAGTGCGTTTCCGTTTTACGATCCGGCAAATTCCATCACTGTGACGCTTGCGTTTCTGTAATGATAAGAAACTCCGCTGTAAGCACTGTGTAGCCTATAACCAGACTGTACATGCGAAAGCACGTAGGCGTGCTCGAGAAAAACCATACAATATCTGTGGCAGCGAACTGAAGGAGGGTGTTAGCTGCAGAGTTATGCGTAAGTATTTCCTGACATGCAGTTTCTTCATGGTAGACGACATTTTACAGATTATTTTACGATCAAGTGCTGGTTAAAGCTTGCCTTTCAAACACACGCTACAGTTCGCGTCATTGGTACCCAAGTAACTTTGTTTTCCAAGTCAGTTCACTTTTTTTTACTTTGCTTCGTTCTTCCTGTGTGATCAGTCGATGATTACTTATCGTCTGTGGTCTTTTGTTAGGATTAAATTATTAGGCACACCCGAGACATAGCGAAGAGACTATAAACCTGGCAGTATAGAAAGACGACGAAGTGTTTGGGCACTGAGGGGAGAGGTTCCATGCTCACCTTATCGCCATATAAATCAACGTAGCTTATTTTACATTCAGCCTATGTAGAAAAGCAAAGATCCTCCGGCAAGCCTACTCTGGTTAGCTTAGTGCACACTGTCTCGCCATGTTTCTCATATGTAGCAATACGTTGCGTGCCAAGGAAGCTCATGCGATTCTGTAGAATTAATATTTTGCAAGCGTGTCGAGTATGTTGCGCATGAAGCAACTGCAGAGTTTGAAAAAAAAAAGCTTTACGTATCTGATATACTACTGTGTCCAGATAGGAAATTAATTTTAGGCTGCTACAGGTATTAAGCATGAGGTACCGGGAGCTTTTACGTAAATTACTCTGCTGTGCTTACGTTTCGGCATCTAGCCATACTTAAAGTGATGCCCAATCAACATGATCGAGCTGTGTTCTTCGACAGAAACTTGTAAATTATTGCCGGAACAGTGACTCAATAGCTACGGCGCTCGGCTGCTGATTCGAAAGTTGTGGGCTGAATGTCAGCCACAGCGGAGGCATTTTGATGGAGGTGAAATCCTAGAAGCCTGCGTGCTTGCATTTAGGTGCACGTTAAAGATCAACACAGCAAGCCAACACAGCAAGCCAACAAGAATTCAAACCAACTAGCCCAAATCGCCATTCTTCTTCACAGCAAGCGAGACGTATTGGTAACTTAACACGCTGGAATAAAGTTGTAGTGCGGTACATTCGAAGGACTTATAAAATGCATGGTGACAGAAGCGATGTAACCGAAACTCAGGTAGTCGAAGTTATCCGGAGCACTTAGTTACGGCGTGTATATCATTTTGCGGTTTTCACGGGTAAACCCACAGCAATAGTTAATCTCGTAAATCATTCGCGCAGATGGAGTCCGAAGTGAGCAGTTTTACGCGCGAACACATTGAAGTTTGAAATTTGATGTTTATTTTTACCACACATTTACACATTAACATTGATTTGTAGTCACAACAAAGGTATAATATGTGGTGTGGAATGCGGGAAAAAAAGCTGCGATACAAAGGCAGCTTGACTAGCCCCACATCCCAACAAACAAGGCAGAAAAAGTGACAGCCTTCGTGAGGTCAACTAAAACAGTAAGCAGAGAACAATTACATAGTTGATTGATTGATTGATATGTGGGGTTTAACGTTCCGAAACCACCGTATGATTATGAGAGACGCCGTAGTGGAGGGCTGTGGAAATTTCGACCACCTGTAATTTTTTAACGTGCACCCAAATATAAGCACACAGAACAAATGTATAGTTGAAAGTGGTACAATATTCAATATTTCATATATGTAGGCAAGATTGCACTCTTTGAAGAAATACGAAAAGTAGGAATAAGCAAAAAACAAAAAAACTCTCTTTTTTGCATCACGTAAAAATAGACTGGACATGCCCTGTCACGAAAGAAGGCGCATTCGCTGCAATGAAAAATTGAATTTAATTAGTATGGGTGGGAGTGAGTATTTCAGCATTTGGAGACAGTAGTTTGTCCGGCATCGAAAAATCTTCCATAATTCGCTCTGTCTAGTTAGTGGAGAGGAGGTGCTGCGCTCTAAGCATGCTATGGAGATAAGGTTGTCATTTAATTTCTTTACTTCAGAATTTAGTACGCTAATAAGCAATATTCATACATGTTTTCAAATCTCAAGACTCTAAAATTTTTGAATAAAGACGAGGTATGTGCATTATACTCGGCATTTGCAATAGAACATAAAGCATTTTTTGAAGTGTGAGTAATTTCTGCTGAGTGTAAGGTGCCATTTCTCCACACCAAAATACCATACCGTAACTGGGAATAAAAAAGCGTTTTATCGATCAATAACATCTGAGTAGTCGGTAAAAATGACCGACATCTCCTTAGCATGCCGAGTGCCTTACATAGCCTCTTTCTTAGCAGTTCACTGTGTGAACTACCACAACAAATGCTCATGAAAAACAATGCCCAAAGCTTTTGCCGCCGAAGAAAAATCAATCACAGAATCATACAGATGAAGTTTTCATGTATCCTCGTACGATAATCTTCTGGAATGAAACAGAACCGCCTTGGTTTTTGAACAGCTGATTTCAAGGGAATTAGCAGTTGTCCATGCAAAAAAGTCATCTAGTGTTGTGTTTGCTGTTGAAATTAGATCATTTACATTGATGCCCGTGAAAAACAAGGAAGTGTCATCTGCATTTATGACATATTTGATTGTGCGATTTATATTGATAATGTCGTTTATGTAAGTTATAAAAAGCAACGGCCCCAACATACTACGTTGGGGTTTTTTGCAAAGATGATTGTTCCGAGTTCATACATACACACTGTTTCCTATTACTCAGATAACTGGTGATTAAATTCTGTGCATTTCCTCTGATGCCGTAATAGTACAGCTTTTGTAAAAGAGTATTGTGATTTATCTGATCAAAGGCTTTGGAGAAGTCAGCAAATATGTCTAGGGTAAGTTTGCTGTCCTCTATGTTGGCCAATATGATTACCTTTTGCCGTAACAACGCTACCTCTGTCGACCGCCCTGACCTAAAAACATACTGTGCTGGAGTAATTACCCAGAGTTTTGCGAAGTTCGATATTTTTATAAATATTAACTTATGAGCTTTGAAAATGAGTGGTAGAACGAATATGGGCCTATAGTTATTCAAATCATTTTTGCCTCCTCCCTTAAACAACACTGCAACTTTTGCATGTTTCATGCATTGTGGAAAAATACCTGTGCTTTAGGTTAGGTTATAAATGTATGTTAAGGGCATCACTAATATATCTATGACCGAAAAACTAGGGCCATTTTTAAACCATCAATATCTTCCGATTTACTTTTCTTTAGTTTTTTGAAAACACTCATAACTTCGTATTCGTCTGTTGGGAAGAGATAAACTGACAAAGCTACTGTTTGTGTGGGCATGTCATGTAGTGCGGTAGTGTCACTGAGACTTTCTACTACGAAAGTAAGGTGGTTATTAAATTCTCAGCCAATTCTTCACCCCTGTATTTTCGATCACCTTCAGTTATCTCTTCTACACTAAAATGAGCTTTATGAAATGCAGTGATTGAATTTAACTTGTTCCACATATCCTTGACCCCTGAAACGCCCTCGAACATGCAAGCGTAATCATCGCGTATTGCTTTTTTCATAAGTTTATTTAAGTTATTTCTATATTTTCTAAAAAGCTGTAATGCGTTTGGATCCCGATTTTTCAAAAATAGTTGATACATGCTATTTTTCTCATTATACATTTTTTACACGTTCTTTGTGACCCATGGTTTCCATGAACGTTTGAACTTTTTATTTCTTTGTAGGAAAAACGTCGCTTGTAAATTCGGGAAATTGTCTCTATAAAACAGTCATAAGCTGCGTTAGCTGATGTACATGAGAGCACTGCTGCCGAATTAGTACAAGAGATTGCATCTCGAAATTGAGAAAGAGAGTTTTCGTTTATATTCTGGCACTGAAATTTGTTGTTTGGGTTTGATTTAGTACGACACTTCTCAACAACTAAATATATCGGCATATGATCACAAAGTGTAATGTTTAGTGTCCTAGAAAACAAGCTTTCATGTGGTAAATTTGTAACGAAAAGGTCCAATAACGTAGCACTCTCTGGTGAAATGCGAGTTGGCTACAGTACAACATATACGAATCAAGAAGCATACAAAATTCCGCCTGTTCGGTGTACTTGAAAGCATGTCAATGTTTCGGTCGCCACCTAGAACTAATTTATATTGATGCAGGTTAACATAAGAGAATATGGCAGTGAGGTGCTCAAAAAACTCGCTTACATTTCCATCAGGTAGGCCGTATACTACAGTGAAAAGAAACTGTCCTCATTTTAAACATAGTGGTTCAATTAATGACGCACATAAAAATAGGTCATCAATCACTTCACAATTAATACCTTGCTTAATAAACATACACACCCCTTCACCTCTTCCAAGGGTCCTGCTAAAGAAGACCTCTAAGTTCATATCATCAGCAGTAGCGGAGAACCGTGTTTCTGTCAACATAATCACAGAAAACGAGAAGCCGAAATCACTGAGAAGTATATTGAGTTCGTCCTGTTTACCTCGTGCTCACTGCATGCTATGAATAATAGTAAACGGGAATTGCATTTCTCGACCGTGTTTTGCCTTGACTCTGTCAGACTAACAGCAGCACTGGTCATTTCAAATGCTGACTTGGCAACAGGAAATTGTGCATTTGAAAGTCTGGGTTCATTGCGGTGCGTTTGAATGACATGTGTTCAAATGACAAGTTAAAGACAAAATTGGCAACATCAAATTTATCAAATTTTCTGTGAGCACTGGTGCATCTCAAGCCAATAAGGGGGGGGGGGTCAAATGTTCTTCTTCATAAAACTGCTTACACACTGACATTTCATCGTGATATCATAAAACAAGTATTTTATGGACAAACATAAACACAAAATCATAAGCATACGTCGTGTTTGACCCACTTGGTAACAACAACAACAACAAAAAAAAACAAGCATGAAACCAACTGAAATTCTCGTGAAAAGTGGTGCCGTGATATCTGTACCCACCACACAAACCGCCTCTTTCGCTTCGCTGCTTTCCGATGAACTGTGCATTTTGTTTACGTCATCACTGTTTTCAATTTTGATCTTCGGTGCATTTCCAGTTTGCCCGGCAAAGATTTTACCATCACTAACCCAGACATATTTGAAACCGGTCTCGCGCTTGCGCGCCATAGCCTGGTGTGATGGTTAAGGGACGTTCGTCACTATGTTTGTTGATAGCGGACGAGAAATCATTAACATGAACTTTTTATTTCATGGCATGGGTAGAACGGCTGACGACGCACGGATACGCTACCGTGTGCAGCGCCGTTGAGTCGGACGTCGCGGCCAACCCAGCAGTCAGGGTCGCAACTCCAGAGGTCCCGGATCAGGCCACGGCTCACGACGACCACACCCGGTAGGCCTCGTCCACGAACCTGCTCCCGGCCTCTGCACTCAGGCAGGAGCCGTTCGGCAGGTCTCGGCCTTGAACCTTGAACAGACACACCGGAGCTCGACCTGGCCGACACGTACGGGTCTCACGTCCGGCTCAGGAACGCTGCCAGGAACTCGTCCTCTCGAGCGGCACACCGTTTCGTCTGCCTTCGTGGCCTCAACTCTCGAGCTGCAGTGGCGGAGATGCCTTGACCAGCGCGACCTCGGACCTCGTTTCCAAGCTCTTGATCACCTTCCGGGCGTAGCGGTTCCACGTGCGGGTTCTGGCCAGCACAGCACCGTCTGTGCCGTGCTGAAATGCTGCTCGCTACAGCTGCGGTGCGGCAGCTCACTCACCGGCGTTCGTCGCCTTGGCCAGGGCACAGCCAGGTACCCTCGGGTGCGCACCTCGTGAGCTCGCGGCCCACTTCCGAGGCTGGCGCGTCGTTCGGTCCGGCTCGGCACCACTCGGCGATCCTCGATTCAGGCGGCAACTCCCCTGGCATCTGAATCCTCGGCCACCCTGGACCTCGCCCGGCTCCGTGGTCCTCTGTGCACACGCCCGCGTCTCGCCTGGCAGAACATCTCGCTCGTCCCTTGCTGAAGTGCGACGCTCTCGTGACACCGGCGCTTGATGGCATGGGTTCGGCCACGGAGCAGTCAACCCGCATGGAGACGCGATGCTCCATGCGGGGCATGGCCAGCCCGTCCAGCGAAGAGCGTGCGCCGAGACGCGATGCTCGACGCAACCGTGACCATTAGCCAGGCCACGTTCATCGCTGTGTCGAACGGCTGACCGTGGAGACGCCTCGCCGAGATCCGCGATGCCCTCGGCAAGGAAGAGAACAGCAGGCCAGGCCGCGCCCCGAGATGCAGTACTCGTGCCGGCAACGCCGCCCCAGCTGGTAGTTGGACGGCAGTAGCGTGGACGGCCGCGTTCCCTGGCCGGAACCTGGATCACCTGCGTCCGACGCTTCGGCCCGCTGTCTCCCGTCTGCCGCTGCTCCGGCTCGTCCCCAGCCACAAAGCCTACTGCCACGTGGTGGTCGCCCGTGGCCCAATCGTGGCACGCCACCTCTATGGGCCACCACTGGTCATCAGCTGATTCGCTGACAGTCACGCGCACATTAAACGCGCCTTGCCCCGCACTTCCGTCGTTGTCGTTTTCTTCGCTCATCACAATAACCCCCCGCACAAGAAAGTTGTTTCAGTCAAACAACTTTTCTCACAATACACAGTGATGAGGAAGAACAGTCCCGTGGACTCACGACTCTCGAGCAGTGGTGGCGGAGATGTCTGGACCAGCGCGGACTCGGGCCTCGTTTCCGAGCTCTCTGGTCCCTCATTTCTTTTTCCTCAGCGCTCACCCATGCCAGCAAAGCCTCTCCACTCAGTTCCATCTCCTTCCCTAGCTCAACTAGCTTTCTCTTGTCGTCCATTCTCGTCCGCCACACACAAACAACGTGAGGCTCTCAGAGGTAACGCGAGAGCTTGATCCTGGCAGGCTCGCCATTTATTGTGATGGTTAAGGGACGTTCGTCACTATGTTTGTTGATAGCGGACGAGAAATCATTAACATGAACTTTTTATTTCATGGCATGGGTAGAACGGCTGACGACGCACGGATACGCTACCGTGTGCAGCGCCGTTGAGTCGGACGTCGCGGCCAACCCAGCAGTCAGGGTCGCAACTCCAGAGGTCCCGGATCAGGCCACGGCTCACGACGACCACACCCGGTAGGCCTCGTCCACGAACCTGCTCCCGGCCTCTGCACTCAGGCAGGAGCCGTTCGGCAGGTCTCGGCCTTGAACCTTGAACAGACACACCGGAGCTCGACCTGGCCGACACGTACGGGTCTCACGTCCGGCTCAGGAACGCTGCCAGGAACTCGTCCTCTCGAGCGGCACACCGTTTCGTCTGCCTTCGTGGCCTCAACTCTCGAGCTGCAGTGGCGGAGATGCCTTGACCAGCGCGACCTCGGACCTCGTTTCCAAGCTCTTGATCACCTTCCGGGCGTAGCGGTTCCACGTGCGGGTTCTGGCCAGCACAGCACCGTCTGTGCCGTGCTGAAATGCTGCTCGCTACAGCTGCGGTGCGGCAGCTCACTCACCGGCGTTCGTCGCCTTGGCCAGGGCACAGCCAGGTACCCTCGGGTGCGCACCTCGTGAGCTCGCGGCCCACTTCCGAGGCTGGCGCGTCGTTCGGTCCGGCTCGGCACCACTCGGCGATCCTCGATTCAGGCGGCAACTCCCCTGGCATCTGAATCCTCGGCCACCCTGGACCTCGCCCGGCTCCGTGGTCCTCTGTGCACACGCCCGCGTCTCGCCTGGCAGAACATCTCGCTCGTCCCTTGCTGAAGTGCGACGCTCTCGTGACACCGGCGCTTGATGGCATGGGTTCGGCCACGGAGCAGTCAACCCGCATGGAGACGCGATGCTCCATGCGGGGCATGGCCAGCCCGTCCAGCGAAGAGCGTGCGCCGAGACGCGATGCTCGACGCAACCGTGACCATTAGCCAGGCCACGTTCATCGCTGTGTCGAACGGCTGACCGTGGAGACGCCTCGCCGAGATCCGCGATGCCCTCGGCAAGGAAGAGAACAGCAGGCCAGGCCGCGCCCCGAGATGCAGTACTCGTGCCGGCAACGCCGCCCCAGCTGGTAGTTGGACGGCAGTAGCGTCATAGAGAAATAAAGGTTAAGAGTGGACACTCCCGTAGACCCCAGCGGCCCAATCGACCCTAGCACACCTAGTGGTTGGTGAGAGCAAGTGGCGTGCGCTTCCTGTTTCGGTTTCACTGGCGCAAATTTTGAATTACTTTGCATAACCGACGTTTGGCTATGACGAAAGTTCATGATTTCAGACCACTATTCATCGCCCAAATGGATAGTTTTTGTAGGTAGTTTTGATTTAGCGATTCCCTGTTTTGTTCAGTGGTTCGTGCGAATCAGTCGTGACGTAATTTCTATTTCGATTAAGTTATAATAAAAAGAGATGCAGGTAATGATAATTCACTACGGTTTTATTCATCGCGCTTGTGTTTTTCTTTTGGACCGAGTGATCAATGTATATATCAGTCAAAGAGACAGAGTATCCGTAATGTTTTATTCAAAGGCAAGGTAGAGTCTGAGAATATAAAAAGCACAATATGACAAAGGTAGACAACATATGCATCTCGCCTTACAAATAAATTGTAACAAATACAGAGAGAACACAGACAACGCACACATCGCTAGAGTTGGCAGAAGCCGAGAAGCTGGTGAAGTATGACACACCGGGCCAGTGGGTAAGTAAGGATCTATGGCAAAAACACAGCGCACAATGCTGATGAAGAAGGAAGAAGTGACATATACACAGCAATGAAGTCGCGAATCACGCCTGGGGTTAACCGAAATAATGCATATAAAAAAAGAGCACACAGAAACCACACGACACAATATAGCAGAAAGGCAAAGGTGCAGTGTGCTGGCTGTGCTTAAGAACAGCTAGTCCAAAATGAAAAAAAGCAGACTTGATGCCTGCTTGTCCTCAGAAAGGTAGGGCTTTGCAGCTTGCTCACTACGTGAAAAACAAACTTTATGCTACAACACTGGCAGGTTTTGTGGCTTTTGTTATGCGTCGCCTTCATCAAAAACTTAAGATCCCAAGTGATTTGCGTCTGGGTGTTGCTGTGACGCTTGCGAGCTAAAATAGATTGTAGTAATCACTTATCCAGAATTGTGGACCTTAATTGGTGCTACGAGAGCGGTATTACAGGGCTAATAAATAGCAGAAGGAAATCACCTTGGCTCATTATTTTTCACAAAGGCTCTACATCGTACGTTATCACTCAAAAGCTATATAAAAATAAAATGGCAGCGTCCGCAGCCAAATCAAACGCTACAAGTTTGAGTATTCTTTTGAAACTTTTGATGGGCGAGATGAGGAGGTTGATGAGAAGCTAAAATACGAAAAGCGTGATAACCTGAACCGTGCCCACTTCATACTGTGTTCCTTACCCGCTCGAAGACATTTCAACAAGCGGTTTTGTTATCGATATATTACTTGAGCTGGAGAGATAAAGCATACACAGTGACCAAGCGAGCCACAGTAAAGTGTACAGTTCACCCGCATTCGCTACAAAAATACAGACAGGATACCCAACATTCTTTTTAAGGTTATGCAAATCACTTCGAGCGAATACACAGTGTCCCTACTCCTCATAGCGGGTAACCTAAACAATGTATGCAACGAAGGAGTGGCTAGTCCAGTTGAGCTGAATATAAGCATATAAGACCATAATGAAGTCTGCTGTAACGAAGTAATAACATAACAAAGCTATTGCAGGATTCGGCTCAACTCGAATACTTAGTGTAAACCCGCCGCTAATTGCTAACCTTTGAACTTGTCAAGCTGTATGCCTGAGATTGAAGACTGGAACCTTACCCTATCTAAGTTTCGGTTCACAAAACGCACATGCCAACATAAACGAACCCGGCAAAACATTTTCAGAAACTTCGCGCGACACCCAGCAGAGCAGAAATGAAAATCGCCAACACTTGACAGATGGTGATACAAAACATCGCACACTTTCAGGTGATGTGCAGTGGCCTCAATTATGGCAAGAAAGTGAGATTCAAGTTGTTGTACGTATGCAAAAGCTGCTTCTGATGGCACAGTGAGATTCCCAAAAAGTTTGCTGGGGACGTGGTATGCTTTGAGCATTGTGAAATACTGGTGGGTACCCTTAAGCATCTCACTGTCGTCTTTCAGTAACTGTGGGCAACTGCAACCGTCACATGCATTCCGAAGGAAGTGTTTGATGAGAAAACCAGCTACATAATATGCAGCGGAGTCATCGATAATATGGGAGTGAACGTTTGTCGCAAGTTCAGAGAGATCGTCTAGAGTGGGAAAGTCGTCAGGCTGTGGCTGTGCACACTCCTCATTATCCACAAGAGACGCACTGGTGAGGGAGAATGGCGAGAGCTGCTCCTGGAGGAGGTCACATTCATCATCCTCGACATTTCCGTATTCTGACAGCTTGAAGAGTTTTCTTATGCAGATGTGCTTCAGGCCACAAATAAATTGTGCTACACTGGGGTTGGTGTTGCAACCCTGTTTTTGCCTAATGTGGCCAAATATGTTCTCCAGAGGATCCTGTTGAAGCCTGCGTGTTAACAGGCATTCAAAATTGTAATTTTTGGAGAGGTCGTCCCATAGTTGACAAATTGCCTGAATTGTAATTTGCCAACCTACGATGGTTTGTGGTTGACGTCTGCCAACAAACTGCCATGATGCAATCCAGGGAAGCTGGCCTCGGAGGAAGTCAATCAGCTCTGAATCATTTTTCATGATTGCATGCCGCAGCTTTTGCGAAGTTCTTTTTTTACTCGAGCTGTTCAGGGCATCTAAAATCCTGTCCATACGATCACAAAATTGAGCTGTAGTGATGGCCGAGGCAGGCAGCACCTTCGCATACACCAATGCCGTGATAGCAATCGAAACTGATGCACTGAGGAGCTGAGTTGCTCTGCTGACCTTCATATTAGAAAAAGGTTTCTGATGAATGTGCCGTTCAGTCAACTTTGGAGCCAATCGCAACCGCAACTCATGTGAGGATTGGTAAAGGCTTACAATGTGCGACCAGTTAACGATGTCATCCCCAATGTATAACTTGTGTGCTTGGACATTATTGCGCGTTGTTTTAATTAAATGCGGAACATCAAAAATGTAATATACCCGCTCACCATTAACTTCAAAAAAAGGCTTTGCTACAGTCACTCTTAGTTGGTTAGCGAGACTTGCATTTGAACTGCCCTGGTCACAAATGACTGCTTTTACTGCAATAATAATGCTCCTAAGTTCCAAAATGAGTGACACCAGCAAGTTATGCATAACAGATGATGGTGTTGATGTGTGCCCTATAGTAAAAGCAACCGGTTGAACCCACTTTCTCGAAACGCCAACAAGAAGAAAAACCAGTGTTCGATCAGCGAGGGTTGAAGTGCGATGAGTGCCATCATCTGTAAAACCCTGGACAACGTCTCTTGCAGCATCATAGTACAAATTCTTTTTGAGTGCTATTTCGTCGAAAACTAAAGCGCACACTCGGTCCCGTTCATTCCAAGCTTGAGTATTTGTTGCAATGGAAGAAAGGATTCCTGGAATTATGCCTGGAGTCATCTTTACATTAGCTAGCCACCTCCTTAATGAACGCCGGGAGGGCAAAGAAAAATATGGAGCCAGAAACCGGTATGCTCGCGGACCTCGGAAGTTCGAGTGAAGAGCAAATTTCTTGAACCACACGGGAAACCGCTTGCCCTTGCGTTTGGGCCTCAAGCGAACATGTGCAGAAAGAAGTTTAAAAACCTCCTCGGTGACGTGCGGTCGGATAACTTCAAAAGCCTTTGAAGTCGATGACGGTGCTTGGTGAGGCTGTCTCCGCAGTCTTTTGATAGTTTTCCGCTGTGCTGCTACTTTGGCTTGCAGATGTTTAATGGTTTGCTTGTACTTCATTGATGGAGACAGTGTCGCTGGCACACAGGAACGCACTGCAATAAACAAAAAAAATGGATGGAAAAGAGAAGAACAACTAATCCCATACGAGCACTTTCCTCGCTCTTTCAGACCCAAGGTGCACAACTTTCTGTGGTGCAAAGTTTTCGATTCCACTACCTAAAAACAAACCATTCACAATGTTGACAATGCACAAAAAAAAAATAAAAACCACTGAGAGCCCACCCTTACATTTTGTAAGTGCACACGTAGTGTCCTTTTGAGGATAGTTTCCTCAGAATGTCCTAAACATAAAATAGCACATTAAAAACAGCTGCAATAAAAGCATAGTCACCATTTTCTCTAGGGCACTCAGGCGTGGAGCTGTTGGCGGAGACGTCTTCTGGAGGGTTTTGTGAAGCTTGTTCAGTGCCTCGGACAGTGCTGTCGGAACAATCTTGCGAGCGGCCTGCGGAAGTCTCTATATCAATCCACTCTGGTGTTGAAGTGAACATACAACTTACCGGTCACACAAGTTCCTTTTGTGACAGCTGAACGACTGGTCAAGGTTTTCTCCGGCAAGACGAAGTCAGCAGAAATTCTTTCACCAGCTACAAGAGAGCTGCCACCTGCAGAAGTTTGGTCAACAGCCTATTTGGGTAAAAAAAAGAAATCGCGCCACTGAACGCGCCCTGCTCATCGGGGCACCTCGATGTGTGGGAGCCGCTTTTTGAAGCCTCTACCGCAGGTCCTGAAGAAATGAAATTACGACAATGTATCAGTAAGAGGCTTAAAATAACACAAACTGAAGCTCATCCGCACCTTGCAGTGCAGCTTCTGCAGCCATGTCACAGTCACTACTTAAAGCGACGCTCAGAGAACCTGCATATATGTGCAGTTGGTACAAGTTACAAAGTTTGTAGCATGTGGAAACTTAAACAGCTCTTTCAAACGCATAAATTGGTCGAGCGTGGAAGAAAAGAGAAGGCACCAACTAGAAAACAAGTAATTTGTGATTTTTGGAATTATCAACAGTGGCAGCTTTCACTGATGAAAGGTATACGTACATGTGCACTCAGGCTTGAAGATAACGTGAAATAGCCCTTTAAAGTCTTTTAAAACAAGTTGCGCAGGTCAAGAGCATCAAAAAACGACAGAAACGTAAAGCTGCTGTTAGGAAGGTAATAGCCCACAATTCACAAAATTTAAGACTTTCCAAGTGTTACTTCTATAGTGAGGCTTCTCCATCGGCTACAAAGATCTTCACGGTTAACTGTCGCCACTGATTCAATACAAGTGGCTGCTATTGCACATATTTGAGTTTCAGTCAATCACTTACATGGTGCAGCTGGTTGCACACTGGGAACAGCCATTCTTGTAAGCCTTGTGTGCCCAGGGTCCATGAAACTTTGAGCAGTAAAATGGTCGCTACAAACCCTGTACGTTGCGTACAATAGGCTGGCCGGCTTACTAAGGAGATCATCGCGTCCAGCATACTGCATCCATGCTTTCATCCTGCATTGGCAATGAACTATCAGCTGAAAGGGCAAGTGCTTGAATACTGATTTTTTATTGTTACCCTCACTGAGCAAGTACGAACAGTAAGCCTAAAGACATGCAAACCATACAAAAGCTTTAACACACCTGCCGTCCCGTGGTATGCGGAAAAAACTCGTCCCAGGCTTCTTGTGGGTTCTGCCATTGTTGAAGCACCACAATACACAGCAGTAGCTGCCGTAGCTTGGACCGCCGGACGGCATGGCGTCAGCGCGGTCTGAAAATGTTAGTAAGTGGATGCTTCGCTGTCAAATTACGAAAAAGATATGTGCACGTCATAAGTGTACCAACAAACCCCTTTGAATGATTAGCTAATCGATGCACAATACAAAACCAGTGATACATCTCTGACCCATAAAACTCTGACTTGCAAAGATATACGTCAAGACCACGTACAAAGATCTTCAGAAGTTTCCAGGCCGCTATCCCTTGTAATGCAATGGTATCGTGGCCTGGGAACTTTAGAACACCTTCGTACGTACGCAGTATCAGCAGTAGCTTAGGAAGAAAAATCGTAGTTGAAATTTATGCGGTAAAATTATATTGGAAACGTCAAAAAAATTTGTGAGCAGCTTGCACTAGTGGCACAAGGCTAGCGAAAAAACGAAGATGATGGCCACTTGGCTAGTCCGGATTTGCCTCCGGCACACTAAGAATTATTTGTGTTCCGAGCCTTCGGGAAACGCGTCGTGAAGCATGCGAGGCCCAGCAAACGCTTCTCAATATTTTGCACCGAGCCACCGTGCCTATGACCTAGCTGCCCAGCTATACACAGCGCACAGACGCTCGCGTCCGTGGCAGACGCAGCACGCGTCGCCTCGACTTGACGCCGTGCCGCCTTTGCTATACTGCATACGTAGCACAATGTTCCCGCCTAGCCGCCGCATAGAGCCACAAACTTTTTTTTTAGCGAACCTCCCAGTCTTTACAAGCTTCAGAAAAAGGTTACAACTGCGTGAATGAGACGCCACGTAAGAAACAAACTCGCACACTCGAAGCGCAACGTGTGTGTGTGCATCTTTCTATGTTTGTTGCATGGTGTCTTATTCGCGCAAGTGTAACCGTTTTCTGAAAAAATGACCCAACAAGACCAACAACATGTCATTCAACAAGCTTCGCTTGAAAACGTGCCTCACCTGTTATCTCACGCACGAAAACGCCGACGCAGCCGACGTTGACGAAAGCGACGAAAGCTTCTCGCTGTCAGTCATGCATGGGCTTGTCGCTGGGTAGATGGTGTTTATGACAGTACGGCTGAAGAAAAATAATCGCGTAAGGTGTGTTGAATAAATTGTTTTTATGTACAAAGAACATACCGAATTGGGGCGTATAAATATTATTTTGTAAAAACAATTCTGTTGCATTGATTGTAACTGTTTTTTTTTTGCGTTTGCGCCCTCTGACGCCTGGTGAGAGCACTAGTTCGTTACGTAGTCGTGACGCACTTCCTAAGGCCAGGTTTCGCGGAGTGTCCGCTCTTGTCTTCTTCTTTCTCTATGGTAGCGTGGACGGCCGCGTTCCCTGGCCGGAACCTGGATCACCTGCGTCCGACGCTTCGGCCCGCTGTCTCCCGTCTGCCGCTGCTCCGGCTCGTCCCCAGCCACAAAGCCTACTGCCACGTGGTGGTCGCCCGTGGCCCAATCGTGGCACGCCACCTCTATGGGCCACCACTGGTCATCAGCTGATTCGCTGACAGTCACGCGCACATTAAACGCGCCTTGCCCCGCACTTCCGTCGTTGTCGTTTTCTTCGCTCATCACACCTGGCGAAGAAGTCGTTTTAGTTCTCGGCACAGATGTTCATTTACAAATACAGCTGACCGAGAGTTAATGCCCATATCAGAACACTTCAGGCTTGCTGCGCGCGCCTTCATCAAAAAGTTATCCCTGCCTTTTCTCTGCTCGAATTGCACAACCACATTTCTTTGGTTTGGGTTGTGTGCCGTTGGAACTCCGTGTGCTCGTCCGATATCAGTCACGGCAAGTGGCACGCCCACATTTTTTCCCAATTTTTATGACCAGTTCAACAAGGTTTTTGGAGGATTCGTGTGGAATGCCTTTAATTCCGACATTAGTCCTCCGGGAGTTCTGTCCAGCCCGAAGCATTCTGCTCTCATGGTCATTTACTTTCTGTAGGAGATCAGAGTACTGCGTCTTTAATTCAGCATTCGAGACTCTCAGGGATTGGTTTCCTTCCCTAATTTCTTCATATTTCTTGTTTGCCGTAGACAAAAAGGTTTTAATCTCCCTCAATTTGTTACGAAGGTCTTGCTTGATTGTTTCTTTAAATTCTTTGAACTCCGACATAAGTTCACGCTTCAGCTCATCGAAAAGTGCCCGGAGCTCTTTCGACATCCTCTAAAACAAACAGCTATACTAGAAATACAAAATGATGCCAGTGGCAGCAATGACAGCAGCTGGAAGAGCACTGATTGATTGATTTGTGGTGTTTAACGTCCCAAAACCACCATATGATCATGATAGACGCCGTAGTGGAGTGCTCCGGAAATTTCGACCACCTGGTGTTTTTTAACGTGCACCCAGATCTGAGCACACGGGCCTACAACATTTCCGCTTCCATCGGAAATGCAGCCGCCGCAACTGGGATTCAAACCCGCAACCTGCGGGTCAGCAGCCGAATACCTTAGCCACTAGACCACCGCGGCGGGGCAGCGGCAATAGCAGTGACAATAAAGAAACTAGACTGATTTCCAACCTGCGCAAAAGATGCACAGAGCCTGTGAGCACACGTGAAGCCGGCTGCTGCCCTTGCCCCCAAGTGAACGAGCGGATAGTGCGCTCGGTGCTTTTTCTTTATCTCAGCCGAAGCGATCGACTCTTAGCTGAGAATAACTAAATTACTGTCAGTGATATCCACACAAACAGATGATCAGCTTCATCAACAATATGTAAAACCTTAACAGTGAAGGAACTTTACACTGGAGTACTGTGTTGCCACGGTTCATAGGCGTACCATATATACTGGTGCAGTTGCCGTTCCAAAAGTTTCTAAAGAATATCGCCTAAAATATACTTAAGCATTAACCCCCCTGCATTAGCGGCACCTGTAATTTTTTTAGGTTAGCAGCGTATCCGTTGTGCGGTGCGAAAATTCTGAAGCTATTTTTTGGCGAATCAAGGCAGCTTTGCTACCTCCAGGTAACAAAGGCGCAGCTTCCGGGGATCAAAAATAACAATATTATCGGGAGTATTACGCACCAAAATCACGATATGATTATGAGAGATTCTGTAGCAGAGGGTTGCGGAAATTGTATTCATCTGGTGTTCTTTAACCTGCTTTGAATACACGGGCCGCTACCATTTCGCCTCCGTCGAAGTGAGACCACCATAACTACTGCTACACCGCGGTGGACCAGCTTCCGCGAATTAGAGGCTGCTTTTTCGAGGCGTTGTTCTCCACCAAACAACAACCGAAGGTGCGCATCCATTGTAAATATGTGCCACTAGATTGTCGAAGCGTGGGTCTGGTTTCCGTTCAAAAAGACGCAGAAAAACGTTAATGTGACGGGAATCTCAAAAAAATTTGGTTGAACACAGCCTCACGTTATCAGGGACAGAGGCTAGTTGAAGCACGCGACAAGTAAAAAGCCGCACAAGACAAAATTCGCAGAGGAGACGAAAAGTACGTAGGTCAGACAGGCAGGCAGACTTCAGGAACATTTCCAGAAAGTTAGAAGCGTATGACGGAACGGTTTCTTGGCCTCTTATTGTTTTTAATGTGGGCGTCAGCCATTGTATAAAGGCAACTGTATACTCTCTTCCCACCTTAACGAATGCACTATAGACCGCAACAATTGCTCGAGGCAGCTGCATCAGTAAACCGTCAATAGCTTTATCAGAAAAAGAATTGGCGTATTTGAATTCTTCGGCACGGGGTTGTTCCGAAGTGATCACGTAATTGCTTGCATTCTTTTTGTTTTTGTTGTTATTTAACCTATGTTCTTAGATAAGTATGCGATCTTATTTTTTTTTCTGTAACCTACATATATGTGCGTCTTAGCAGTAATAAATCAGTTCAAAGTTGGCGCTAGTCCTTGTCTCTTGTGTTCGTTGTCTAAAGCTTTTGCGCTAAGAAGTTTACTAGTGGAATACAAATTAGTCCAATCCAACATTTTAGTTTAATAAATGTAGCCTACAATAAATCTGAAACAACAATGAAGAACGCCAAGGTAACGTGCAGCTGCAAATATTAGCTATTTAGAATAAAGCACGCCTCCTTACACAAACGTAATGATGAATCGCCAGTGAGCTAGTTAGTTAAATGCCCATGTGGGCTTTGCATACATCAGGACTAAAGTGGACAAAATGACAAAAAATACATGATGTTAGCTACAGAATAAAACAGCTCATCACTTAAAAGAAAACTTCTTAGCAAATCTAAAACCAGGAGTCGAATTTGAAACAGCTCCCTGAGCTGTACAACCGAAGTCGAAGCAAAAGAAAATGAGTCATAACTGACGCAGCTCTCATGGGTTGTGCGGTCGTAAGCTCTTGGAAGGTTGTCGCTCAGCGGCATGTTCTTAGTATTACGCCTAAAGTGTTCAAGTGGTTCTCCAGTACCCTAAGCCGCGAGTCATTTCGAATATCTTATTGAATTCGACATACATGATCTTTAACACGACAGTGTTTTATGCTAATGTCCATCAAAAGTTCACTGACTTACTTTTGTCACAGATATGACGTTGTTAAAATGTACAGGAACTGAATACAAGAATATCAACTAGAAGAGAAAGTTTCGCGAATTCGAGAAACCGGGGAGTCGACTCTGCCAGTTATATTTTCTTAGTTTGAGGCTTTCATTGCTTGACGTTTGTTGATGAGGCTTTTCGTCTTCCGGGAGAGCTTGCCTATGTACTGTGCAATGAATGTACCTCCGACATCCATAGCACTCCCCTTAATGATATTAGGCAGAATATTATTCCTTGCATCAACGCTAAGGTGGGTTTCTTCGGTTAGAGCCACTTATCTATTAGGAAGTGAGACTCTGATTTGCAGTCTCACTTTCAGCGCTAGCTCATTAAATTGCTTCCTGCGTGTCTATAAATGCGTATCAGTAATAAATAATGATTACCTAAATAGACGTCGTAATGAATAAAATGTCAATAGCATCCTCAGATAACACAGTTTCGCCTCTCCCATTATTGAGTTTTGAGCACCACAATTCATAATTCTCCAAAAATTGTAATTTATCTTCACCTAAACAATATGCGGCCCTAAGAGACAGCAGATTCCAATCAGGATCCAGCTATGTTTTTTGTGGTGATAAGTGATGAAGTGCAAATCTGCCGATTGCTTCAACTGTTTGGTATGCCCAGGAGTTTGCTGCGATTACGCTTCCGATTTGTACATTTCTTCAGAATTAACATGCGCGAATTTCTTTGCCATTTCATATTGAATGTTTGTCCGTCTCGTCTGTAACCACTGAACGGAATGAACTGAACCACGGGTTCAATACTTCACTCGAGTACTCAATCATTTTTGGTTGTTTGCTCTCGTAGTGCACTTTAATTTCTCGCACATGAACGTTATATCCCGATTTTGGCAAATAAAAACGGGAATGACATATGTTCGAGATGCAGTTTTCGTTGCAGTAGGTTATGGAGTTTTTAGCCGCGTAGTTTTAATTATTTATTTGTCATTGATGTTATTCTTCTTTGTTTGCTGACCTAAAGAAGTCACAGTCACAAATAGACGTTTTTTTTATGGTTAGATAGGTGCTATAGATGAGCATTGTATCATGGAGCACCAAATAAAAAGTTATGGTCAAAGTTGAAATGTGATTTTCCGTCATTTTCTGAGCTTTAGCGGCCAGAATGTTCCACTTTTGCTGAACTGCATGATTTTCATAATTTAGTAAGAAAGTATCGATAAATGTAGTGGTTCAATATTCATTGCAGTGAAGTTTGTTTTTTGCAAACATGTAAAGTTTTCTTGAGTTTTTTCGCTCTTGGTGTGGAAACGATTATAAAAAGTACGAGGAAGCAATGATCACCTACACCAGGTAGGTGCGTGATCACAGAGATCATGTCAGGGTGAGATGTTTACACTTGATCGAGAGTATTTGCAATGTTATATGATTTACTTGTCGGTTTAATTACGAGCTGTGGCAGAAAAAAACGCAGTACAAATCTAAAAAGTCACTAGCTTGTGATGAAAGAGAAGCGCGTTGTGTATTTCGATAATCCCATGTAATGTGTGGAAGATTCAAATCACCCATAAGCAGGATTGAAGAGGAAGGAAATTGCGTGCGAACAAGGTTCATACTATCATACAGCTCAGTAATGAATGTGGGTGATGCAGAGGGGGAGTGATAGCGTACGCCTAGGGCATATTTTTTGTGGTAAAGTATTATCGAAGCCCCTACGATCTCTATCTTGTCATTGGTACAGATAATAGAAGACGCAATGCCATTCGAAATGGCCAAAATAACTGTGGACGCCACTTCCTCTACGTAAAAAAACACCGCCTCTTCTGCGTAAATACAATAACAGCGATAAACACGAAATTGCATGGCATTGTTGAACGCTTCAGTGTTGATTGATTGATTTGTGGGGTCTAACGTCCCGAAACCACCATATGATTATGAGGGACGCCGTAGTGGAGGGCTCCGGAAATTTTGACCACCTGGGGTTCTTTAACGTGCACCCAAATCTGAGCACACGGGCCTACAACATTTCCGCCTCCATCGGAAATGCAGCCGCCGCAGCCGGGATTCGAACCCGCGTCCTGCGGGTCAGTAGCCGATTACCTTAGCCACTAGACCACCACGGCGGGGCAACGCTTCAGTGTTGATAACATGCGCAGATAACCGTGTTTCAGTAAATTCAATGATTTTTGCGCAACTTATGTCAATTGCGGCCGATAAAGAATCGTGTTTGTTAGAGCCACTTCTGGCGTTAAAATAAAAAAAAAAAACTGAAACTCCAGAAAACGAAAACGAGCCACTGCCCCTCTCGCGCTGCTAGTTAGAAGAACGAGATGGAATAGGAAATGAACGCTCTAGATTATTATTATGTTTCTCAATTCCTTACATTCGATCAGCACTCGTGCTGTACAAATACCATTTTTTCATTCAGGATTTAACTTGTCGTGACGTAGCTTGAAGAGTTCGGAAGATGCCTGGCTCTTACTGAGAGCGATCAGCTCTCTTCGTGTGGTGTGTGTAACGGCCGAAAATCCCTCACCTATATTGATGTTTTTTTTGCTTGAATTCACTAAACAGAGACAGACGTTTTTCTTTTATTTTGAAGCATGTAAACTTAGCGATAACTGGACGGGATTTCTCAGGTGTGCACAAAACTAGGTGGTGCGCACTTTGTACGGCATCTGACTGAAATGTGTCGGTGTATAATGCTCTTTGTTACTCTGTTTATATGCGCTTCATTTTCTCGCCACATCTCACTGATATCAGGGAGTCTATTGGAAATGAAATTGTCGTAGCGTGACTGGCCTTACAGCTCATTTAGACGAGCTTCTAAAAGGCTTCCCTGACTGTTAAGTTTTTCAATAGTTTTGGAAACTTTAACGATGACCAATACTACATTTAGCAATTTTTTTCTAATACCTAAAGTCTTTTTATATTTCGCAAAGTTCATATACTGTCGCATCGCCAAGCGGTATTCAGGAGCGTCCTCTCAAGGACGGTCAGTAGGCAGACGCTTCCTTGTTCATTTGTGCTAGCTTCAGTGCTAACGCGCTACCAAGAAACGAACACAAACCACTTTTTTATATTTCGCGCATGAGTGAATAAACCAGACCGTCCGTGACACGATAAATTAGTTACATTGACGTGAAGTTTTCGTGAACATACGCGGCAACTCGCGCTTTCTATTATAGCCCACATAGTACACATATGAGCTTCGCGAGATTTTCTGCAGTCATGTTGCATAGTTAAATGTTATCGCCCGAAATATGTAGTTGAAACTCACCTTGTTTTGCGTGCGGATAGCATTAGACAGTGCTTTTGTCGTGCATGAATCACATAACATTCATGGTACCCCGAAAGTAATGCAAGCTCGTGGTTTGCTTTTCTAAACCTTGGTGCATGCTGAGTCCTGTGTTTTTTTACATTCTTTGAGAGAGATCAGAACACTGCAAGCCATTCGCTTCTTGCCGGGTTTCAGAGCGAGCGGCTCCCCGCGCCCAGGCCCAGGTAAACGTGGGTAGTGACGCCATGTGGGTGTTGTGCATGGTGAGAGCATGTTGTTGGGGCTGTCAAGTCGTTCAGCGAAGAGAATTTTCCCGATTACTTTCAGCAGGGACGTTTAAAGAAATCATCTTAACGTTTACGGTTTTCGGCAGGACGTTGATGGTTGTCAACGCGCTGAGAGTGACAGCGACAATGAACGATTAGCTGCTAGCTCGATCACGAGCAGCGAGTTGCACTTCATGTCCCCTCGTGCGTTATTTTTTTTATTGCTCTTAAGTCACTCATTTTATTTATTGTAGAGTATTTTTCAGTGAATTCGAAATCAAAGCAGAGTTTTTCTTGCGCATTGCAAGCAGCCCAACCGGAGACCACCATGACGAGCCTGTACACAGACATCTGCGTATGGGCGTCTGGTGTTTCACGGCCACAGCTTCGTACAAGACTACAACGTGCTGCGTCGGTCACCTCTAAATATTTGCGTTGGCGAGGTCTGCAGTTGTCGACTGAGAAGTGTGCGGCGCTTGCATTTCCGCGCAAATTCATGCAACGTTACCCGGTTACGATTAATGGAGCTTTGGTACTATGTGTAACGTATCACCGATTTCTAGGAGTCATGATTGACCGAAGCTTGTCCTGGTCGAAGCATGTGTCGATGCTTAGGTACAATCTAAGTAGCTTGATTCGAACATATGCTTAGACAAATACCAGGCACAAAGAGGGACCCATAAAAAAGGTCATCGCTCCAACTGTATGATGTGCTTTTCGTAGCCTACCTGCGATATAACTTACCCATTATGACCAGTATTCGCTCGTCCTGCCTGCGTACAATGCAAAGTTCTCAAGCCAATTCATTGAGACCATGTCTTGGGCTGCCACGGTATACTTCAGTGATGGAAGTACTTGCGAGACCACGCAAAAGTCCAATGAACAGCTATCCTTTATGCCCACCTTTAAGAGTATATCTCCGACTGTTGACCCGTAACGATCGTCATCCTTTGTTGAAGATCCATATCCATCGACCGGACAGCACTTTCACAGAAGCAATATGACGCCATGCAAACATAATTTCTTCAGGCTTTTCCGATGAAAGTTGAAGAGCAACCAGCATGGACATTATCAAGACCTGAGGTGCGCCTATCCATTCCCGGATGAGAAAAATATCGCGTATACCTTCATGTGGCCTGAAAAAAACAACGTTGTCGTTTATATCTACAAAATATGCCCCTTACACACATGTATTTGCTGACGGGTCTGTGTTATCCATTGCTTCAGCGACTGCGTACGTCATACCAAGTTTGACAGCCAGTGAGCGTTTTCTAGACCATTGACCAGCATCGAAGCGGCAGAAATTGTGGCCATCCGCGAGGTAATTCGTTACATATCGACGCAGCCTCCTCGCACCTGCACTATATTTTGTGATTCTAAACCTGCAGTTGAGGTCATTGATTTGGCGTTTAAACGGGGGTAATTTTATCTTCTTGCCCAAGAAGAGGATGAATCACATGATGTAGCCTTGAAAAGTGGCCATGGCAAGGAACTGTGGCATACATGAGAAAGAGCAAGCCGATGCAGAGGCATATATGGCTCCCGTTAACGCCGCAATATTGACTATTTCGTTTTCTCGACTGGTAATAACACTGTTGTGTATACACTCCTGCCAGAAATTACAGCAGCATATTTGTCCTTACTAAGTCATTATAACCACCGTCTTTACGAACTCGACACAGATATGCATGTTGGATTACCGCCAACCATGAAAAGGTGCAGTGCAAGCTTATTGCACCGGTTACGAATAAGTGTGGCGTTCACCCGTCGTTACCTGCACATTATCGGCCGTGCATACATTCCCAATGGGGAGGCATGTGGCACCCCTGAAACAACTGAACATATCTAGTGCGTCTGCCCACGATATATAACGCAAAAAGATTCGATAGCGACAGTGTTGATGAAATGTACCAAGCAGCAAGTTTCCGAGAAGCTTCTGTTGGCACCACTACTTCGTCATCAGCGCGATATTCTGAAAGCGCTGACAAAGTGTTTACGATAGACAGAACTCTACACAGACTATAAATTGATCCAAGGTATAGTTTCATCGCCACCTTCCTCCTCATCATCAAACTCACCTTCTCTCTCCCCTTTTCTTTTCACCCCTCCATTTTTCTAACGCTGAGTAGCAAGCCAGAAAATTGATTCAGGAAGACATTTCCGCTTTTCTGCCAGAATAAACAGTTTTCTCTCTCCTAGCTTATCGTTGGTGGCAGTGTTATTTCTACAACAAACTGTACTGAAGACAGTTAAAACGAGACTTTGACTACGATAAACGCAAATAAAAGCAAGACGTTTCGGCCCCCATGCGGGAGAGGCTTGTGAACAAGGCTCCCTCACGGAAGCCAAAACGTCTCGCTTTTATTTGTTTTTAATCGTGTTGAGTGTGTTATTTTATTTGTGCTCACGCATGTGCCCGATCAGACTGGTTTCCGTCCAATTATCGATTTCAACAAACTGTACTGTTCGCTTTGAGCGGTCTAGCTTATCAGAGAGAGAGAGACGTTCTTGATCCCTTTGTTTAGTAATTGGTATACGATGAAAGTAAAACGTGTGCTCGCAGCGGTAGTTGAGCATTCATTGTGCATTGTTTCGCCACAAGAGCGAAGGAATGAATGCTGCTGTAACAAATTGCACTGTCACGCGAAGAACGGAAAGCAGCTCGAAACTTGCAGCGCACACCTCTAGCAGAAAGCACGCTAGAAATGAGCATACAGAGTACGAGCGCGGAAAAACAACTTTCACAACTCTTACTTCGTGTGTGAGCAGCGCCCTCCTTTTGTAAAGCGGCCGTGGCAGCGCGCGCTCTCTTTAGCTACTGTAACTTCAAAGCAAACTTGTGGTGGAAGCACAAGAGGTACAAAGCGCCCGAATCCCGAGATAAGTGCACGCGTGAGTGAGCCACCACGCAAGAGAACATTATCCGTGGCACGTGGAGGCGCGTGCGCACCGCGGCGCGTGGTGTGGCGCGGCACGACAACGCACGCCCATCGCGCGATCTCGTTACAGATTACTAAAACGCGGTGATGTTTCCGAGGCCTGAGGACCACGAGCGGTAAATGGTGTATATAAATGGGTTCCCGTTAACGATTTCAAGAAGGGTAGTTTTGTGGTTAAGCGGGTAGCGTTGCGCGCTGGGGAGCGCAAGGTTGCTGGTTTGACGCCCCGTTGCATAACTTTTATTTGTCGTTTTCTTCTTTGCAATCGAGCTAGTAAATAATTTGCAGCTTCGTATCTATGACAGAATTACGCTTCGGAGCAGTGATAAACCCCTACATAAAACACCTTTGTGCTAAAAAAATGGTAGCATATTCACGAATTGAATGATGGAGAGTGGGGCGAAGCATCCGTCCGTCCATTCGTTCTTGCTTCCGTCCGTCCATGCGTCCGTCCGTGTGACCGTCCGTGTGTCCATTCGCCCGTCCGTGCGTGCGTCTGTTCGTGCGTCCGCACGTCCATCTGTGCGTCCGTCCCATTTCGTCCATGCATCCGTCCCTGCGTCCGTCCATGCGTCCATCCGTCGGTGCAGCCATCCGTGAGTCCGTCCATGCATCTGTCTGTGCGTCCGTTCGTCCATCTATTCAGCACTTCAAGTACCACCATCTCACATCTTTTCATCAGATATTCCGCGTATGCACCGCCATCCAGTGGACATTCCAAGGACTAAACGAGAGGTGGCACACGCACGCTTTTTTACGGCTTGCGCTTCGTGGCTACTTCCCACCTTTAACCACCTCGAGTTCATGGTATATACTAGTTCACTGTATTCATGGCAGTGCGGTCTAACGCTGGCTAAACCTTTCTAAAACCAAGGAGGTTATGCCCAGCGAGTATAACGTAGCAACCCTTTCTTGTCAGATAGTGCTCAATGTACATGCCAATGGCTGCTAAGGTCACCCCCTTAGCAACGATTGAAACGATCCGTATGCGATGTCCAATAATTCCGTATGTTTTCGTAACAATACATATAATTCCTATATATTTTTCATATACTTCCGTAAAATTCTTACGGAAGCATACGGAATTATTGGACATCGCATACGATCGTTTCAATAGAGATATGAGAGACAGGAGAATTCGTCTTTTAGTTAACGCGCACGCTGCGAATTTTTTATTGTTCAACAACGCACAGAAGAAATCTCTCACCGGCACCACCTTGGAGGTCAAAATGTAAGACTGGTTACACACTATAACTACTACTACGACTACGAGAGACGAACGGGTGCCGTTATATGGAGCCTCGCTCCTAAAAAAACTTTAATTTATGTAGGCCTAAAGGATAACCCTCGTTGGGTGAAGACGTAAGTAGGGCCCCATAGGCTCGTGCGACACCCCATGCTCGCCAAATCTAAGACTCTGTTTCTGCGCTGGTCAGTGAAATCTCCTCGGAGGAATATGGGGGTGTAGAAATGTGTATCCCGGTAGTTGTTGACATTCCATAGTGCAGATATACATCGTGGGCTTCGATATACAACAGGACAATATGAGGAATATTGCGCGGGGTGGAAGAGATGAAGGATGTTAAGGCAGGGGAATGAATTAGTCTGAAGCTGCCACCAGGCAACGGTCTCATCTCAGTTGAGTGATTTGTGTGGTCGTGGGATGTACAGTGTAAAGTTTTATGAAAGGGAACACCTCGACACGTGGCCTGCGTGTTCCGGCGGCTACTGGCAGCGTGATTGAGCGGAAGCGATAGCAACCACAGTCTCTTTTCGCGTCATCTCGCAGCGAGCAAACAACCATGGAAGCAGAGGCATGATTGCAACCTCCTCTCCCTTCAAGGCGATTCCGCGAGAACTGGTAATAGTCTTGAAGGGGAGGGATTGCAAGCTTGCCGTTCTATATCAGCAACGAATGGTCACTGATATAGAACGTCCTCTCACGGCAAGCAAAACTTGCCGCGAGATGACGTGAAAAGAGACTGTGGTTGCTATCGCTTCTGCTTGATCGCGCTGCCAGCAGCCGCCACAGCGCGCAGGCAACGCGCTCCCGTGTTCCCTTTCATAAAAATTGACACTGTACATACGGCTTTGTCGGTAATTCTGTAGCGTGTCGGTGTAGTTCAGTGGTTGTGTTGGCGCATCGTCTGGGTTGAACAGCTGTTCAGATGACGCCTGGTTCGTAAGCTCTTGAGCTGCCGCATAAGCCCGTTCATTGCCATGGAGAGAGAGGTGTGTTGAGGTATCCAGATTATGGGTACCCTGTGTAACCAAGATCCTAGAAAAATAACCTGGAATGTTTCCAGACACTGCACGTCTAATGAGCCTGTTACATAAATATAGCAAAAAAAAAAAAAACTCGTGTGCTCTTATAGTCGCGCTTTCAGAGACCAGTGTGATTGCGCGTAACGTAGTTTGGCAGAGTGTCTTTATTAACGCGGAGTTTGCTTAATCTAGATGCGAAGGACACTTGCACGTTATGTATGTCAGCGTAGGTGTCCGTTCGCCCCAAGGCCATTCGGCTCGGTATTCCGAGGGCATTTTCCTTCTCCGTCTCCTTCAAGCAGCAAGATCACGCTCCATCAATCGGCTGGAGAAAGGGGAGGGGAGGTGGACTGCGATGGGTTACGAGTATGCTTGGGGGAAAAAAGGAAAGCTTACTGAGTCCCAATAGTACCCGCGCCACGAAGGGCAAGCAAAATGCGAATAATTTTTACATGTCTTAATAATTTGGCCATATACAGAAAATTCAAATGTCATTCGCCTTGATGTCATACGTCCCCTAATGCTTACGCTAGAACTCATTCACTTGAAAAAGAATACTTTCGGCGCTAAAACATGCTCGGTTCAGTACACACAAACTGCTTGAAATAACATCAATCATATGAAAAAACATTTTAAACAAGACTTTTAACATAGCGTGGCACTTCTCAGTTGCATTATATCAAAATTCGAGGACTGTAACGGCTTTGATATGACAAGCGATGTAGAATTCTAGGTTTTGATCGGATTCAAGATGTTGTGGTCGGTTGTAATGTAAAACAAGAGGCTGGGTATTCCTGTCACCAATCAAGGAAATTTTTTATGGCAGAGTAGTTGTCATGACAAATGTACGTTTTCAGGACTTTAGGACTCTACGTCAAGCATTAATTAAAAAATTCAACTTTTATATGTGTAACCCACAGGCACAGTGAAGGCATTATGTGAAAGGGACGTTGCATGCCCGAGGCGCAACGGCCTTGCGATGCCACAGCATAACGCGATACGTTTCGCATCGTAACTGGACGTGACAGAACTACCGAAACAAGGAAACACTGGCAGCAAATGGTAGTATGAGTACTGAAAGAAAATGTTTTATCTACAGTAGGGAACGCTATTCAAATTTTGCCTAGCAGCTGGTTCTTTTGAGGAAATCGGCTACAGCACAAGTAGTGTTATCTTCGGAGTGTTTATGGCTTCAACGAAAACTTCGCATTGAAAGCACAGCACAAAGAAAGATATGAATCATCTGCTGATGTCATTTAGAGATAGCGACCGTGGGCGACCACGCCAAGTGTGTATATGTGTGCCCAAGTATGAGTGACAAGCGATTGCTCACCAGGGACAAGCAATGCGTACAAGGGAAGCTGCTAGTTCCTGCCGGCATGGACCGAGCAGTGCAGACTCTCAAGAGAAAAGCTAGGGTTCAAAATGAAAGAAACCCCGCATGTATACGAGCATTCCCACGCGGAGTACTGCACTATGGGTTTGGATGCACAGTAGAAACAGTAGTATGGTTGGACAAAAATAAAGCTCAAGTATATAAAGGTAAAATGAAATTTGCTGTTGCCATCAGGCGACGTCATCTCCTATCAAACAAAATATAAATATTGGGTGGTCCAGTGGGTTGAACTTAGAGTTGCGGTGCAGTTTATTTGTTCTGTAGAAGTTGCCCCTTGCCCACGTACTCTCTCGTCATCGAAATGCCCATCAATTACTTCTGAGCTTTCAGACACTGCTATATAGCGTATACAGCTGATTGCTGCTATTGGACGATAGCTGATATAGACCAATAATGTTGTTTAGACCATGCGCTATTCTTGCCACACAATGCACTATGTATCGATGCTGCGCTGCGTATAGTGGGCTGAAATTGCAAAGTAGCAACACTATTAGGACCATAATAATAGTGATGGTACAAGCTGACGATGCTGCCTTGCCATTTTCTTCGCACATTCTAAAAATATGATTCGCGCAGAACCGAATACACAATTTGAATAAACGTTTAACATGTTTTGAGGGTTGTTGTTTGATTGTTATTGCTTTATTTGATTCGTCACAGTACAGTGTGACAGGAGGAGGAGGAAAAAGCCATAATGACGGCTTGAGGAATCCTTCGCCCCCTTTGAGAACAACGGCAGGAGCTGAAGGGCATCACAATATTATCACAATATTATAAAATTAGAAAACAGTGCTTAGGCACAGGATGCAAGAAAGAAGAGACGCACACACGCTGAAATTGCAACTCTATATTTTCATCATGAAACCCCACTAACTTGCCCAATCTGCTTGTCTTCTGTTATTATTGTTTTTTAGTACATTCTATTATCTTGAATAATGTGCGGCTCAGAGCAGCATAATGGCCCTTTCTGTAGCAATATATACGACCCAGTTCCATAAACTATTTCTGAAACGAAAAAAAAGTGATTTATATTCAAATTTTATATATAAGAAGTAGATAAATCTTATGTATAAAAAATAGGGCGATTATACTGATATAGCAATACTGCAACGCTTAGAGAACATTCGTTTCTTCAGCAGCTTGTAAGAGTCCCGAACATTGAAATTCACTAAAAAACTTGCAATTATAAAAACAGACAATTTGAAAAACAGAGAGCCCACGTGCCTTCCACAGTATTCTTGCGTTTTAGTTATGCAGGTAGCAGAACTGTTCATGTGTATAAAAAGCTAAACTGAATGATTGTTCACGCTATATTTTATTCTGGCTAATATGAGAAAAAACATAGTTTTTGTTGTGTTATTTTAGGTGATGCAGTATGAAATGCACCATTTTTTTATTACCGCTGTGTTAAAAACAGTGAACAAAGCACGCGCTAGAAAAATAGAAAAATGATCTACGGTGCGTGTAATTATTATTTTGGTAGTTTTTTTTCTCTGGAATAAATGGCAGCATTGAGAGGCACTGCTAGAGTTTCGTCAGGTGAATTCTCCTAAACCCTGTTCTTCTAGAACGAAGTCTTCGGAATCAACACGATTATAGTGCAAAACGAGGCACAAGCTGTATTTTACTCAACAATGACTCTAAGATGATAACTCATACGCTACTCGTCTTCTTAGTCATTTTACTGTGAGTATGAGACAAACATAGTGGCCTGTATGAAGCACTATGTAATATTTTTTATGACAAAAATCTCAATTTTGTTCAAAAGAAGACGAAGAAGTGTGTTTTGAATAGGAGCTGCTTCTGCTAACTCCGGCGTATTTCAGTTGTAATTTAAGTCTGTTGATCAGTTTCCGCTGCTCCCTTGGAGGGGATGGAAGTAGACCACCCCGGGCGCCTGCCGGCACCAGCGGCGTCAGCGGCGACCGCCTCCAGGAAGCGGATGGGACAAGCGAGCGACAGCGACAGTGAAGATACTCATGCTTACTATCTGAGCAGTGAGGACTTCTCAGATGACGGTTTCCAACCTGTGCTGAGCCGCAAGGCGAAGAGAAGGAACATGAGGACATCCTCATCCTCAACTATTCAAACTGTAAGTGAAGCGCCAAAATCGAACGCTTATACCATCCTGTTTCTGCCTGCACTTCCTACCGTCAGCATGAAACGCCTTAACAGACAGTCTGTGTCGAGGTCTCTGGAAACGCTCGTGCCAAATGAGATCACGGACATAAGAGTGAACGCCAGAAAGAATATACTGGCTGTGGACGTTTTGCACGCAAGTGCGTTGGGCGTTCTGCGTAGTGTAACTGACTTGGACGGCAACCAGGTGCGCTCTCATGTTCCCTTGGGATGTGATGTAGTAACCGGCGTGATCTATGACATTGATGTCGCTATTTCCAATAAGGACTTACAACTTCTTGTCAAGTCAACAACTGATACCCCAATTGTTGATGTCACCCGGCTAGGCAAGTCTCGCTGTGTGAAGATTGCGTTTAAGAGCACATCACTCCCTTCTCATGTGAAGGTGGGGTACTTCAGACATGCTGTGCGGCCTTTCATTCCAAAGCCTCTCCAGTGCCGTAAATGCATGAAACTTGGACATGTGAGCAGCGTCTGCGAGAATTCGGTGGTATGCCACCGCTGCGCCGAGCACCATGAAGCGGATAAGTGCGTCGCAACTGTCAAGAAATGCTCTAATTGCAATGGATCCCATGAAGCCACATCGAAGGACTGCCCACGGATTCAGAAGGAAATTGCCATCTTGAAGGAGATGGTGCGCGATCACTCATCTCATTGAGAAGCCGCAGCTAAAGTCAGAAGGCGTCGTTCACGTCGACGTCGGTCTTCGAGGACGCCCGCTACCTCCTCGACACGTTTGCGTGATCCCTCATCAGTACCACCTCCTTTGCCTCCCAGACCACATGCCGCGGGAAAGGCTGTAAAGGACAAAGCCAGTGAGCATACCCTAACTGCGACAGAGTGGCCTGCACTTCAAAGGGAAGCAGCATCAAGCGAACCGAAGGAGCTTCATGACGGCCAGTCCGCGCTCCCGGTTCGAGATCTTTCCAACCAAGACAGGCAAGTGACTGCAATCGTCCCGGTTCGAGATCTTTCCAACCAAGACAGGCAAGTGGCTGCAATCGTGCAATCATTAATTGCCACGATTCGCACGCTACTGAGCAGCATACAATCTCCGTCTGCTAAGAGTGCACTGCAAATACTGGATGCACTGAATCCAGCTCTTGCTAACTTCGTATAAGCACAATGGCTCAACAAAATCTCCACTTCCGCACTGAAGTTAAAAGTGCGTCGATTTTTCAGTGGAATGCCAGAGGCATGAAGTCGCGTATCTCGGACTTGCGCCAATTTGTTCGGGCCAATCAATTCCCTATACTTGTCATATGTGAACCAAACGTGTCAACGCGTTATAGATTGTCCGGTTATGAAGCTTTTTGTTCAGCCGCTTGCGAAGAACGAAGCAAAGTAATTGTTCACATTCGCACAGACTTGACTTATCTTTCGCACCCAATAAGTTCAAATGACGACAATCAGTACGTGTGTCTTCGTGTGAAGAAGAAGGCAGTTTCGTTCACGCTTATTGGTGGATATATATCTCCGTCATCGCGATTTGACTGCGACAGATTAAAAGACATCCTAATGAGAACCGATGGGCCTTGGATCATCACCGGTGACTTCAACGCCCATCACATGCTTTGGGGGAGCACTAGGATGAATGCCAGGGGCCGGAACATTGTTACATTCGCTTCAGATTACGACCTTTCCATCATGAACGATGGTACCCCCACATATCTGCGGGGTCTCTCGTATGGCAGTTGCCTTGACCTGACATTGGTGTCACGGTGCTTCTCTCACAAAGTTAAGTGGTTTTGCGATATTGAGACTCATGGGAGTGATCACATACCCACCTACGTGACGATCGATGGTATCATAAAAAATTTCTCTTCCGGTGTTGCAATTGGCACTGACTGGTCGATGTTTGCATCGCGTGTTGAGAACGCTTGCCAAGAAGGCCTCGCCTGCAGCCTGAAAACTACCATAGTGGAAGCTATGCAAGCGTCCAAATCTAAATTACCATTTTCGTCTAAAGTAACACACTTTGACATCGAACTGGAAAATTTACGAGCTATACGAAGGCGTGCAGAACGACGATACAGACGCACAAGATCAATTTAAGATCTGAGGGAAGCAAGGCGGCTCCAGAAAAAGATTCAACGACGCATTTACAAACTGGAGAGCGAACGCTGGAAAGCATTCTGCGAATCTCTAGACCCTCATAAACCACTGTCATATATCTGGAGAACAGTTCGTGGTCTTCGCTCCTCTCCACAACAACGGCACCCTTTTAAAGCTTTGGCACTCCATCAGGGAAAAACAGAACTCGAGGTGGCTGAAGAATTTTGCACGAGAGTTTCCGGGAATATTGTGAACAAGAGCATCGACGCCGTGATCGTTTCTGAGACGCGATTACCAGAAATGGACATTCCGTTCACCATGGAAGAACTGGAAGGTGCGTTAGTCGCTTCTAAGCGCATGTCATCGCCAGGTCCTGATGATATTACTTATAGTGCGTTGGGACACCTTGGACAAAAAGCTAGAAAAGAACTTTTAACATGCTTCAACAACTCCTGGCTCAGCGGCAGTGTTCCCCGAGAATGGAAAATTAGTCGATTATTACCACTTTTGAAATCGGGAAAATCACCATTGGACTTGACAGCGTATCGCCCTATTGCCCTCGCAAGCTGCCTCGGAAAAGTGATGGAAAGAATGGTTCTATTTCGTCTCGAGTGGTACTTGGAACGATACACCAAATACTCTTCTTGCATGGCAGGCTTTCGTCGGGGCCGCTCCTCCATTGACTGTGTCCTTGATTTATCGACATTTGTTCAACAAGAAAAAAGTCGCAAGCGCATATCAGTGGCACTCTTTCTTGACGTGAAGGGTGCATATGATAATGTAGCTCACGATGCCATCCTCACTTCTCTCGCAGCAATGGGCATTGGTGGACGAATGTTTCAATGGATAAAAGATTATATAACTGGCAGAGGTTTCTTTGGACAAACATATGAGGGTACAACTGCCCAACATTACACCTACTGCGGAGTACCTCAGGGAGGTGTTTTAAGCCCCACATTCTTCAATGTGGCCCTCATTGGTCTGGTGAAGGTTCTGCCAAAGTCGATGTGCCTATCCATATACGCCGATGGTATTTGCCTCTGGAGTGCTGCAGTTACTCGCCCTCAGGTGCGTGCACGAATACAGCGGGCAGCAACCCTCTCAACAGCCTACCTTCAGAAACAAGGCCTAAATATATCAACTGTGAAGTGCGCGTTGATGGCGTTTACACGCAAACCAATGACGCCATACCCTGTTTACATCAATGGGCAGAGTGTCAAATATGCACGGACGCATCGTTTCCTGGGCATAATAATCGACAGAAGTCTTTCGTGGAGCCCGCATTGTGCGTACTTGAAGAAGAGACTGCTATCTATTGTGCATATCATGAAATTCTTGTGCGGTAAAGCATGGGGAACTTCTGTGGCCTCCATGCTACAGCTGTACAGGGCCCTATTTCTGGGTCTATTGCGCTACAGCTTGCCGGTGCTGACTAACACTTGCAAATCGAATACTCATTCATTGGAGAGTTTGCAGGGTCAGGCACTGCGTATCTGCCTAGGACTGCTCCGATGCGCTTCTACTTATGCCACAATCATGCTTGCCAAAGACCATCCGGTCAGGACATATATAGCTGTCGATTGCCTCAGAGCGCACATTCAACATGCTAGCCGTGCCCCCGACCACCACTTGGCCCTTCTACCTTCCGGAAGACCACGTGCTACGTTTTCAGACGTCATAGCCAAGCACCTAAACAGCATTCCATCAGGATATACGCCAGCTGCGAGAACGGCATGCCCTTTGTGGTGCCTCTACCAGCCGCAAGTACGTCTAGAAATTCCGGGAATCAAAAAGAAAAGCAGTCACTCCAGAGTAGAATTGAAGCAAGCAACACTGCTAGTATTACATGAGTTGTACTTAGACCGAACGCAGATATACACTGATGGGTCCGTCTCATCCAGCAGCTCATCAGGTGCCGCTGTAATTCCCGCTGCAGAAATGACAATCAAGTTTAAGTTGTCACATATGACTACATCTACGGCATCAGAGCTTGCTGCTATAAGGGCTGCTTTACAATATCTCGTTCAAGAACGTCCAGGAAAATGGGTCATATTCTGTGATTCAAAGGCAGCGCTTCAGAGTTTGCAGTCTGCCATGCGTAGGAGGAGCCATGACCAACTGGAACAAGAAATAAGACATTGCCATCATGAAGCTCTAGCACGAGGGCATGATATTATATATCAATGGCTGCCTGGACATATCGGTATTACCAGAAATGAACTAGCCGATGATGCAGCCCGCTCAGCCCATGAAGAAACCCGTGTAGTCCCGATTCCTCTATCAAGGAATGATGCAGCAAGACAACTTTACCTGCAGGCTCGAGATCTCACACGCACGTTCTGGTCGTCTACCTGCTTCCAAAGGTGTCAATTTTATGAACTGGATCCTTCGCTCAAGCTAAAGCTACCATCACAACTTTCCCGCTCCGATGCGACACTGTTATGCCGCCTTTGGTTGGGTGTTGCATTCACAAAGGTGTACTCCTTTCGCATTGGTATGGCAGACACTCCTACATGCGACTACTGCGGAGACGAAGAAACCATCGAACACGTCCTCTGTAGCTGCGCTTGCTACGACACACAGCGATGCCAGCTACGGATGGTTTTGAATCGACTTGACCCTGGACCATTTTGTGTGCAGAAGATACTAGGACCTTGGGCATCTGCCTCAGTTGTGCAGAAAGCAACTAAAGCACTGCTTCTTTACCTTAAGTCAACAAACCTGAGCGACCGCCTGTGAACTGTGTGTGCTCCCCGAGTGTGCTCGTGATTGTGTGTACCTTCTCATCTTTGTGCAACCTCTTTTCTCCCCTTTATCCCTTCCCCAGTGCAGGGTAGCAAACCAGATGTGCGTCTGATTAACCTCCCTGCCTTTCCTTGTATCTTTATCTCTCTCTCTAGAAAACAGTGCTTAGGCACAGGATGCAAGAAAGAAGAGACGCACACACGCTGAAATTGCAACTCTATATTTTCATCATGAAACCCCACTAACTTGCCCAATCTGCTTGTCTTCTGTTATTATTGTTTTTTAGTACATTCTATTATCTTGAACAATGTGCGGCTCAGAGCAGCATAATGGCCCTTTCTGTAGCAATATATACGACCCAGTTCCATAAACTATTTCTGAAACGAAAAAAGTGATTTATATTCAAATTTTAGATATAAGAAGTAGATAAATCTTATGTATAAAAAATAGGGCGATTATACTGATATAGCAATACTGCAACGCTTAGAGAACATTCGTTTCTTCAGCAGCTTGTAAGAGTCTCGAACATTGAAATTCACTAAAAACTTGCAATTATGAAAACAGACAATTTGAAGAACAGAGAGCCCACGTGCCTTCCACAGTATTCTTGCGTTTTAGTTATGCAGGTAGCAGAACTGTTCATGTGTATAAAAAGCTAAACTGAATGATTGTTCACGCTATATTTTATTCTGGCTAATATGAGAAAAAACGTAGTTTTTGTTGTGTTATTTTATGTGATGCAGTATGAAATGCACCATTTTTTTATTACCGCTGTGTTAAAAACAGTGAACACAGCACGCGCTAGAAAAATAGAAAAATGATCTACGGTGCGTGTAATTATTATTTTGGTAGTTTTTTTTCTGAAATAAATGGCAGCATTGAGAGGCACTGCTAGAGTTTCGTCAGGTGAATTCTCCTAAACCCTGTTCTTCTAGAACGAAGTCTTCGGAATCAACACGATTATAGTGCAAAACGAGGCACAAGCTGTATTTTACTCAACAATGACTCTAAGATGATAACTCATACGCTACTCGTCTTCTTAGTCATTTTACTGTGAGTATGAGACAAACATAGTGGCCTGTATGAATCACTATGTAATATTTTTTATGACAAAAATCTCAATTTTGTTCAAGGCTCAAAGGGGCATGGTGAAGCGAAAGGACACGCAACTTTATAATTGCCGTTGCAGGTGCCAATTATTTCACTTTTTGCACTTTTGCATAGTTTCTTTAGTTTTGGTATGAAGTTATCTCACAACAGCAGTTAGCATAGAAATGTTTGATTCCAATGTGAACTACGAATAAAAGCTAGAGAGTAATTGAAAACGTACGGCACTGTATCGATGAGAACACGTATGGTGCAAATCTTCACGCAGCAAGCGTCACCATGCGTTAGAATTCAATTAACTACATGCAACAGTTCGCAATGCATGGAGGGAAAAGGGTAGTATCGTGTAAGCTCATCCTGAAGTCGGCGTGTTTGCATATACTCACAAGGCATATCTAGTACCTTCAGCGTTCAGTCAGAGTCTTTCAATACTTGCAGAACTCCGATTCAGTCAATATTAACAGCGTTGTTTTCAAAATAGAATTCATTATGCATAGACTTTTGTGCTATTTCGTCGCTCAAAGTATTTATTATGGCGACTCCTCACATAACAAAACTTCCATCACGGTATATTTTCTTACCGGACTCAATGAGCATGTGATGAATTCCTTTGTGCTGCTTCAGAGGCCAATTGTGACATTCTGCTCACTTTTAAAGCCTTTTGCAAAAACGCGATTGCTTCGTTACTATGACCTCACTATAAAAATTACTAACATCAGTAGCATTCGGAAGCCTCGTGACTACAATATCTTATGGATGCAGCCTTGTACATTTCACAGCGCCTGTAGAACACAATGTAGCAAAAAAGTTTCAGGCAGGTGAAAGAAATGACTTAAAGGAGATCTATGCAAGTGTGCAAAGTTTAGTCAAAGAGAAATATTACCTTGTGGTCCAGTACGTTATTTCATACTGTGTGTTCCGGGACAATAAAAAGAACGGTATTGAGACTATTTTGAGGTGCCTCTGGAGAAAGAATGAAATATTGCAATTCTAAACCAATGTATAAAAGGATAGCAAAGTCTCCTCTTTTACTACACTGTTCTGAAAGCCAGTCGCTGGAGTGAATTCCGAATGGCTGTAACTAGAACTGTTGCTTTGGTAATTTTGGGAACTGTTGCCATTTTATTGTGAGTATGCTTTAAGTTTCGCACAGAAGTTGAAAGATGGAAGAACCCTTTTTAATTATGCTCTTTACCACAATAAAATTTACTCGTTTTATCATGCATTATATGTAATGTTAGGTCGCAAAGGTTTCACCCTCCCCCAGAAGCTATTGTACACTTGCTAATATTTATTGTGTGACATTTCTTTTAGGTCTTCCTTAGTCAGTAAGTTAAGAACAATATTAGGAGGTCCTGAGGAGCTTGTCTCCAGGGGTCTATGTGAGACATCCTAGCAGCCGCTCAGATTATTCATTCGTTCGCTAAGCCTCGAGCAATAGCCAAGGCTGTCTAAAGGGCAATAATACGTGATTGTTTGTTTCAATGAATAAAAATTTTCACGAGTTGGTAACCTACTAGGTACTTCTAGCTACATTGGAACATTTAGTTCCAATAAAGATAGGACTTTAATTATTATTGTTACCAATAAATGCGGGATTTTTAGGCCCCAATAGTGTTGTCTCTATCTTAACAGGTACAAATAGAGCGCTCAGTGATTGAGTTGGAAAAAAAAAAGCCTACAGTAGCCACCAATTTCCTCACCTTGCCAAACAAGGCACCGCGATACAATCCGAACCATATTAGAAATGGCGTTAGTTTTACGTTAATGCAATGACGAAAAAATTAGCGCAGGCCACTACATTTTAGTACTTCATTTATTAAAGACGACAGTCTTTTTTGGGGACCTTCAATGGAAAAATTTTCGTCGGTCTGCCTGTCTGTCTGTTTGTGTGTTTGTCTGTATGTGTGTTTGTCTGTATGTCTGTTTGTCTGTACATTTGTCTGTTTGTCCGCCCTTACCGATACCTCAAACGGCATCTAACAACCAACCCCATCCACAGCGCCCACCAATATTGCTCAAGATTCAGCGTTTATACTTGTGCGATTGTCAATTAAAAAACAATTATTGCGCATAACTGAGGCACCATAACAACAAGTCGATGTTTTGTATGTGTGCCTTTATACTAGAGAAGGCACACAGAAGTAATTCTAAGGACCGTAGCGTTTATCACGCTGCGCTGACAGTGCAATGCGATGCTCAAAAAGATAAGTGCTTCGAACGCTTTGCTAAGACGACTCGGTGGTGGCACCTGCCAGTCGCTTTGCGTTCTACACTTTAGCACCTCCGAGACAGGTGCGCATCTTTCTCAGCGGGCGCGCACACCTTCCTTCGTTTTCGAACTGTCAGATGGTGCTTGTGCCTAACGCGCCTCGATGCGCTCGTTCACCTCTGCTACACGCTCGAGTCACTAACGCAGTGCTTCCAGAATACCATTCACCAATTTTCTTGGGCAGAACATCAAATAAACGTTTTGTTTACTCTCTCCAGACGCAAGACTATCGTCTTTCGACATTTGCAATGTAACATGCAAATTCGGGGCCAATCTTTTACTAAATATTTTAAAGGATTACCCTTGTAGACATAGCAACCTAGATTATTGTTTCAGCGCACACAATTGCTTCAGCACGAAGAAATGTTAATTGTAATCCCGAAAATAATGTGGTTGTGCTAAGGTGCAGAAGGCTTGCAGGATGTGTCGGTAAATCTGGTGTGCAGGACGTGCTGGTACAATTACTGCAACATAGCTGTATTACTCAGCTTCAATGGATTGAAATAATTTTATTCTGGTCCTTCGGGGCGTGAATTAGGCGGCATGTCGCCGCACCCATGTTAGAAGACATGGGCCTGGCTGCCTCTCAGTCACGTCTAGACTGCGTAGGGCAGCACCACAGCTAAAAGAATAAAAAACCATTACTGCAGTTATGAGTATAAACATAACCAGCCTCATTCACACTTAATTTCGTTGCTGAAATATAATGTTAGGGCAAACACAAACAGGAACAAGAACATAGGACTACGTCTTCTTAGTTTAAAATTGCATGGTGCGTATTCGCAATGCCCACGCACCATAGGTGACGTGCTGTGTACTTCAAGATGGCACCTCAAGAAGGGTGAACTAACTTGTTGTCCTCGGACCAACAGCATGAGACGTACGCCCGTGGGCGTACGGCCTATGCTGATTTCACATGAGGACGAAGAAGGATACCTCGAGGACGAAGAAGTGATAGACTAGGGGGTTGCTACTCTCACTATCTTGGTTATTTTTACCCGCATTACAGTGACTGTATATATTGTAAAGGCACCCGTTTTCTGTCATTTCCCAGTAACATCTTTGGCGGAGGTGCTGAGTATATAGTACGTGTCTGCCGACCACCAGGATCTGGATGCAGCGTTGCCTTTTGTTACATTCGCCGACAATACGCCACGGCACGAGACGGCTAGCTATTAGGCTTTCTTTCTCTTACTTGGCCGAAATTCAACGTTGCCTATGGACACGATGATCCCTCCTTCGACGTACCCACCTACTGAGTACGCTTAAGAAGTGATAGCCCACGCTGACCATGTATGTCAAGTTGCGCGCGTTCGGCTAACCGATTCGCAGGCGGCAAAACCATCTCGTTACAACTGCCGTCGCCGAAACGCGCACTTTTCTCCGGGATCTCTTGTCCTCCTATGGTCTCCAGCACGCCGTATTGGGCTTGTTGAGAAGCTACTGTTCCACTTCTCCAGACCATACACTGTGCGCCACCAAGTGACCGTTGTCACGTATGAAATCGAACAATTGTCTTCCCCCTCGTCGACTAAACCTCGCACCGACATCGTTCACGTTGCCTGTCTGAAGCCTTATCATACACCGGACACCCCCAACGCACATGTATTGTGACCGCTTCCACTACCTTCTTTCTCCAGAAGGCCGGTGCCTTCACCGCTGGAGGGTAGAATCTTATGTGAAGCCTACCCAGAGGACGAAGAAGTGAAAGACTAGGTGGTGTCTTCTCTCGTCATCTTGGTTGTTTTTACCCACATTATGGTGACTGTAATTATTGTATACACCAATTTTCCTTCATCTCCCCATAACAATATATTTAATCTGTACAGCTTCAATAATTTACCTTGTGAGCTAGTCAGATTATTCTGGGCTAATGAAAGCTCGTAGTTGAACTGTGGTTTGCAATTTCATGTCGCGAAAATCACAGTGGCCTGACAAGGCGAGTTTTTCCTCAACGTGCATGTGCTCTCACAATGGAGCGAACGCTCGCACCATAAAGAAGCCTTATTCCTCGTGTTAATCCAATGCACTATGATGGTGTGAAGCACATTAGGTGTCTGGGCTGTGGTACACTGTCATGCTGTCGTCGCTAGGTGTAACGCATGTAAAACAACGTATATAAAGAGAAAATGAATGAATCAAGCGAGAATTAGAGAGACAGAGAATTAAGGAGAAATCAGGAATGGAAAAAGAAATTAATAAAAATAACTAGAAGAGGCATACACATCTGGAAAACCGAAAAAAAATAAATCAAAGAAAAACAAGAAAGACTGCCCAGATACCCACTTCTCTCAGGCTTGCCACCACTTGTGCGAAAGTGCTTCAATTTTTTCTCTCTGCCGCAGAAGATTGCATTCAGCGGGACGGTATAGCTGGCGCCCACGGTCGTTCATGTAGCTGATGTTTTTCAGCGATGCGAATGCGTTCTAAAAACACACCTTTATTTAAATATTTTTAAAGTACTGTTTCGCTTAATATTTCACATCATAATACACATCTTGGTACGAAAATCTTCAGCGTTTTTAGCTCCACGTCCCAAACGCTGAGTTGCTGGAAACGCAGTGATAGCTGTTCCTGCCAATCCACTGTCTCTCCGTCTCAGTGTTCTGCCCACCTTAATGAGTGAAGGGAGTCGCTTCATACAACCGTTGTCGAAAACGGTTGGGGTGTCCTACAGGGTTCACAGATCTTTCAAGACGGTCATTGTCTCTAACACTTGAACAAGCTTATGATTGCGTTCAAATAAAAGAAGGTTTGACTAGATAGGAACCTCTTTATCGGCTACGTCCCGCGTTGAGGACACCACAAAAGAAGATGCGATAGTGACTGTGGAGTCACTCGTTCACTGTACCACAAGTGCATAAGTTACTTCCCAAAACGTGCTGGGCTCAGCACACCCGTCCAGGCGCCAATCTCTGAGGTGCCTGACCGACAGGTTCATGCCCAATGACGTCTGTCACGATGAACTGCAGGCCCAAAATGTGAGTGTGCGTGTGTGTGTGTGTGTGGTACGTGGCGAAAAAAAAGGTGATCCAGTGGATCGCAGGGACTAACAGACATGAACTAAATTCGGAACAATGAAGATGGACGTTGAAGACAATCACAAGCTTTGAAGAGGGTGTGAGACACCATGGCGTTGAATAAATTGTACGCTACTCTTATATGAGTCGTACTGCTTATTTTCCCCACTGGCTACACTACATAAACTAAGGGTTTGCATACAGAAATTTCACCGTATATGCTACCTTTATTTGGTCATGAACCTATGAACAGATGAGGTGAGACAATGTTTTAGACCTGTCTGCGCAGTGTTGTGAGTGGCACCAGAGCTGACGAGAAAGCGGCGCTCCTTAGATTTTCGAACAAGTAGCCGACAGACCGGCTGCCTTTGACCACCAGGTATTGTCCCTCCTAACCGGAGGGTGAGACGTCGTGTCGCCACGACACCGTGAGCCGTTCGAGAGAGGACAAGAAATACAGCATCTTCCTTGGAAGAGACCGCAGTGGCCACCGCAAATCGCCCCGCTAATTAAGGGAGCAGTTCGGCGGACCCTTTGAATTATGCTGTGATGAACTTGGGACCCCCCCCCCCCCCCCCTTCAGTGGCACACACGACGAGCAAGAGCCCCGCTGGCGCCACCTTGGAATGCAGAGTCACGCCTCAATATTGAACGTTCACGTGGGCCGTGCATGCTCGTCCCCCTCGCCAGTTGTGTGTGATCTGTGATTGGACAGTGCCATCTGCACGTGTTCCCTGATCCATAGATCTGGGGAGCAAGTATCCTTTATAATGAGCTACCCGGCTCACTCGAAGGAGCGCCATGTAGAGGAACGCCAGATTCGAGAGCTCGCCATGTAAGAAAGATCTCGTCGTGTACGGGTGCTCACTACGTATATAATGTAAATAAACCCTCTTCAAATCTCTCTTCTTCTTGTCTCGATAACTTCATCCCGGACCTCCGGTGCCTGCAAACCCCGATCGTAACAACTGGTTGGCAGCGTTGGGATACGACTCGGCGACGGAAAACTACATGAACCGGAGGCCACAGCCGAAAGCCCTGGAATTCGGCGGGATCGGCGCAGCGTACCACAACCCCATGTAATGGGGTGAGTGCCTGGCTTTGTGCTTGAGATGTATCGAGTCTTTTAGCCTAGACCCGTTAAAAGATAGATATAACCAACAACTGCCTGGCCACCGTGGTTGTTATCTCAGCACAGAGAAGCACTGGATAATTATCTGAGCAAGTTAAGCAGGAAGGCTTAGATAGTTCGATATGAACAAACATTTTGCGGGAGTTTTAAGGGTACGTTTCGGGAAAATTTGGGATGTTGTAAAAAGCAGTAGAGTGAGAAAAAAACAGGAAAAAGGTTAGAAAGGGAGGCTAACCACGTAGTGCTACTTATGTGCTTAAGCTTGTCGTCTCTAACATTGGATTTGCCAGGCTTCAATTTCTCCAGACCCAGAATTGAAACTCTGGTGGGTTTGTGTTTTGTCAAAAGCTGAGTCAAAGCAAAACAGTAGTCATGGACCTTAGGAGATTGACGAGAGAGAACTTGCTGAAGCTGTGTTGGGCTCTCGATCTTAATTTTAACGACGATATGCTTGCATCTCAACTCCGTGGAGTAATTTTTGAAAGCAAAAGTGAAAAGGCGGAAATCGAGCACTTCGTGAATATGTATTTGTTGGATCAGGAAGAGGACGACAAGCTCATGCGGGACAGAGAGGAAATCAAGCGCAGAAAGGAAGAACACAGAAAGCAGATGCAGAAATTATATGAGGAGATAGAAAGTATGCATCGTAAAGTGGGGGCATTGCATAAAAGAGGCCAGACATCTGTAGATGTAGCGCACGAACGGTGCGATGTAGCGGTGGTTCCATTTAAGGCCGAAGAGAAGGCTACAGGCCGGACATTTGCAGATATGTAGAGCACAAACGGTGTGATGTAATGGCGGTGCCATTTGAGGCCGAAGAGAAGGCTAGTACCTGTAAGGACATGGTTGAGATTCGAACCCGTTCCGAAGAAAAAGAGCTCGCGGTCGAAGCAGGTTATGAGGGCTCCATGGTTGTGAAACAGAGTTAAGATTAACAGAGCGTTCCACGAGAATTGAACCTTGCAGCCCTATTGACGTTATTGATGAGCGTCAGAGGTGGACGAAAGGCTCCAAAGTTGGCACCAAGGAGTGTTCCAAACGGAGAAAGCGTCCGAAAAATGGAAGCTCGGCAAGGCTCGCAATCAGCGCGGCGCGTTTGACGAGGACCTTCAAACGGCGTGGCGGATTCGCGAGAAAAGGCCCGTAGTCTTCTCTGGCTGGCTTGAATCGCATGCGTCTGAGCGGCCGGAGAGTAAAAAAAAAAAGAAAAGCGCAATCTACGTGGCCGCAGTCTAACGATGAACTGATAGGCAATCATCAGGACTGTGCGCGCGAGACAGCGGAGGAGCATATCGATGATGCAGAACGTCAGAGTTGGACAAAAGGCTCCCGAATCCGCGAAAAGAAGCGTGCACGCGGGAGAAAGCGTCCGAAGGGCAACAGTAAGGTAAAGCTCGCTATGAGCCAAGAGAGAGAGAGTGAGAAAGGAAAGGCCGGGAGGTTAACCAGATATTGGCATCTGGTTTGCTACCCAGCGCTGGGGGTGGGGAAATAGGGGCAAGAAAGAGGGGTTAGGTAGAGGAAAAAAACACACGCGCACTCATATAAAAAAAACACGAAAACACACACAGGAAGGACGTCCCAGCTACAACCGTTCAGCAAGGCCGGTCAATCGCAAAAAGTGCAGCAGCGCTTTCAGGGCCCTCTTCTGTGAAGTCGCATCCTGACGATACTGCAGAATTTCCTGCTCCGACAGAGGCTGATCATCTAATTTGTTGAGTTCCCTGCGAAGGCATAGTCGCCGCCTACTATACGCTAGGCACTCACAAAGAACATGTTGAATGGTTTCCTCCTTGCCACAGTGGCCACAGGATGCGGTGTCGGCCATCCCAATGCGGAAAGCGTAGGCGTTGGTAAATGCAACGCCCAACCACAGCCTACATAACAGGGTCTGGTCTGCTCGGCGAAGCCTCGACGGGACTTGAAGACTTAGCGTAGGGTCAAGCGAGTACAGTCGGGCATGCTTGAAGTGCGGCTGATTCCATTGCGATGTGGTTTGCCGGTGAGCAAGTCTGCGGAGCTCTCGTGCAGCATCCGTCCTAGAAAGTGGTAGTCGCAGTTTGTGATCTTCGGTGTGGGCTGAGCGGGCAGCTTGATCGGCCCGTTCATTGCCGATGATTCCGCAGTGACTGGGCAAAACCTGAAATGTAATTTGGTGCCCTTTTTCAGGCAGGTGGTGTATAACGTCTGCTATCTCTAGTACCAGCTGCTCGTGTGGTCCACGGCGTAAGGCTGATAGTAGAGACTGCAGTGCCGCCTTCGAGTCGCAGAAAATTGTCCACTTGCGTCTAGGTTGATCAACTACAAATTGCAACGTGGCACGAAGTGCTGCCAATTCTGCTGCCGTTGATGTTGTTGCGTGAGATGTCTTGAATTTAATTGTCGTGGCCAACCTTGGTATCACTACTGCTCCTGTAGAGCTCTCTGGCTGAACCGATCCGTCAGTGTAGATATGTGTGGAGTCTTGATATTTCCCATACAAGAGAAGTAGTGTGAGCTGTTTAAGAGCCGGTGACGACAAATTGGCCTTTTTCTCGACACCAGGTATGTTAATAATAATCATTGGTTGAGCGAGGCACCATGGCGGAGTCACAGGTCTAGCGGCAGGAGAGAACGAAGTTGGGATCGACTCACCATGTGCGATCACTGTTTTGCAGTAAGATGTGCATGGTCGGACCACTGGTAGAGAGGCTAGGTGATGTCGAGGGGTTCAAGCAAGGTGTCGTATATGTGTCCTCAGCACTTCCACATTAATGTGGGTCTTGATGAGGTTGTCCCTTGTGATGGCGATAGTTGCCGCTGTTGGCGCACTTTGGGGCAAGCCTAAACATATCCGGAGTGCTTGAGCCTGGACACTTTGAAGCATTCGTAGGCTTGTTTTACTTGCGTTGGTTAACACAGGTAGGCTGTACCGAAGGAATCCAAGGAAAAGAAACCTGTATAGTCGCAACATAGCAGTTGTGGACATTCCCCAGTTCTTTCCAGCGAAGAACTTGAACAAATGACAGATGCCTGTCAATCGCCTTTTCATGTATGATACATGTGAGCTCCATGAGAGGTCTCTGTCAATTATAACACCTAGGAACTTGTATGATCGGAGGTGACGTATTCTTTCGCTGTTTATCAGAACGCTGTAGTTATGCATTGGTTTGTGCGTAAATGCCACTAGTGCACATTTCTCAGAGAAAATTTCCAGACCTCGTTGACGGAGGTAAATAGCAACTTGAGCGGCAGCTCTCTGAATTCGCGCTCGCAGCTGCAGACGTGTTACTGCAGACGTCCAAACGCAGATGTCGTCCGCGTACATTGACAATCTGACAGTACTTGGCAGATGCTCATTGAGAGCTATTAGCGTCAGGTTGAATAGTACAGGGCTATGTATGCCACCCTGGGGAACACCACGGTGGCTGTAATGTAGCGAAGTGTCACCATCCTCGGTTCTCACGAAAAAGGATCGCTAAGAGAGATAACTGCGTAGCCACTGAAACATCCGACCACCCACTCCTACCTCCTTGAGAGCGGTGAGGACAGCTTCATGTGTGATGTTATCGTACGCCCCTTTAACATCAAGGAATAAAGAAGCGCAGAGACGCTTACGGCCTTTTTCGTGTTGCACGTAGCTGACCAGGTCTATGACGCTATCAATTGATGACCGGCCATGGTGAAATCCCGTCATAGCGTCCGGGTAGATGTTGTGATGCTCCAGGAACCATTCTAGCCGTCCAAGTACCATCCTCTCCATCACTTTGCCCAAGCAACTAGCCAGTGCGATCGGGCGGTATGATGTGAGCACCAATGGTGACTTGCCAGGCTTCAGTAATGGAACCAAACGGCTGGTCTTCCAGTTAACTGGGAGGGTGCCCTCTCGCCACGAGTCGTTGTATATCTCGAGGAGGGCACTCCTCGCACACTCACCAAGGTGACACAGTGCTCTGTATGATATTGATACGCAACCACTGGCACAGCCTGTCTGGAAGAAAAAGAAAGACGACGTTGGTGGTTGGTTGTTGATGAACTGTCGCCATCTTGTTCGCCGAGCACAGTGCATCGTATTTAACTTATTAAATACGTTACCCGTAACATTATTGGTGGAGGTGGACGACTCCCGTACCTCGATGGAGACGCGCAGCGGTCGCAACACCGGGGACTCTTCGGCTACTTCAACTGCCAGTGCCTCATCCCCACCGGTCTCTCGATCCGAGTCAACAACCTACGTCACCCTGCCACCCCTGCGGGATCCTGGAACTTTCTCCGCTGACGGCACCATCGACGTTGACTCCTGGCTGCACCGGTACGAGCGAGTCAGTGCTACCCACCGCTGGGATCCGACGCTCATGCTGGCCAATGTTGTGTTCTACCTCGACGGCACGCCGCGGACATGGTTCGAAACCAACGAAGCCGAAATCACAAGTTGGGATCTTTTCAAATCGAAGATCCGTGATCTTTTCGGCGATTCATCTGGTCGTCAGCTCGCTGCCAAGAAGACTCTCGCCACTCGCGCCCAGACGTCTACGGAATCGTACGTGTCATACATTCTTGACGTCTTGGCGCTTTGTAGCAAGGTCGATCAGCGCATGTCAGAAGACGAAAAAGTTAACCATGTCCTCAAAGGGATTGCTGACGATGCCTTCATCCTGCTGGTTTTTAATAATGTCACGACCATCGACACGATCCTGACAGAATGCCGCCGTCTAGAACAGGCTAAAGCCCGCCGCGTCACCCACGGCATCACGCGCCTGCCGAACACAGCTGCTACTTCCTCGTGTGATGACTCCGTCCGCCAAGTTCCCCGATGTGACAACCTCACCCGCATCATTCGTCGTGAGGTCGAGGCAGCCCAACCAGTAGCTACTCCATTTCCAACGCCTGATCCTTCACCGACCACAATCTCACTGATACAAGCCGTCGTTCGTCAAGAATGATCGAATGTCGGCCTACACCCCATTCAACCAGTCTACTCTGCCGAGCCTTTTTATCGTCGTCCATCCGCTCCTCGATATGGTTCCAACTACTCTCGACAGCGCAATTTGTCCGAATGGCGTACACTGGACGACAAGCCCATATGCTTCAACTGCCGACGTGTTGGTCATATTGCTCGCCACTGCCGCAATCACTGGGCTCCGCCGGCACGCTATGGGCCTCCTACCCAAGCCACTTCTGACCACCAGGCGTCCTCAACATTTGATTTTGCTTCCCCTATGCCGACAACATCCTCTGATCCTGCCGCACCTCTGACGAGACCTCGCTACGCCCGCTCGCCATCCCCTGCTCGCCGTCAATCTCGTTCGCCCCCACAACGCCGTCCTGCCTCTCCGACCTATTCGCAGCGCCCCCGACCGGAAAACTAGGCAGTGCAGCTTCTGGAGGTGAAGCTGCATTGACGACGACCTCTGCAAGAAATCCTCGTGTGACATTACCGACCACCCGGAATCTGTTGAATGTTACTTTAGACAATGTACCTGTGCGCGCGTTGATCGATACTGGCGCGCATGTGTCCATAATGAGTGCTGCTCTTCGTCGCCGCCTAAAGAAAGTTCTCACACCCGCCTTGAACCGAGCCGTTCGAGTCGCCGACGGGGGAACTGCCGCGATTATCGGCATGTGCTCCGCCCGTGTGACTATCGCCGATAGAAGCAATGCTGTTCTTTTCACCGTTATAGAAAACTGTCCTCATGAAGTAATTCTAGGCATGGATTTTCTCACTGCTCACTCGGCCCTTATAGATTGCTCAGCCGGCTGTCTTGACCTTGAAATGCCTCTACTTTCTGATCTGACCAACCCACCCCAAAGTCGCCTTTGCTGCATTGATTTCGCACGCCTTCCGCCTAACTGTGTCACACATATCGACCTCTTCTCTACACCACCTGTACCTGACGGTGAATAGATGGTGGCACCAATTCATGCCGTGATGCTTACGCATGGCGTCGCTGTTCCGCACACCATTTTGACAATCGTTGAAAACCGCACATGCCTTCCTATTGTCAATTTTGCCCTCACAGCCCAAATTCTTCCACAACGTATCTCCCTGGCTGAAATTACTACTCTACAAGACCATACGGTTGAACCCTTCAGAGTGGATGATTGCTGCACCTCAGACAATGAACCAACTCTATCACGTTCATCGGGCGTCGACGTTGACCACATGGTACCTACAGACCTCGCTCCTGATCAAGCGGAAGCCCTTCGTCACGTCCTAGAGTCCTATAGTGACATTTTCGACTTCGCCAGCACGGCTTTAGGCCGAACGAGTGTTGTTACTCACCGCATCAATACTGGTGACGCGAGTCCCATTCACCGACGTCCATACCGTGTTTCCGCGTCCGAGCGCACCGTCATACAACGGGAAGTCGAAAAGATGCTTGCAAAAGACATAATCGAACCCTCTTGTAGCCCCTGGGCTTCTCCTGTCGTCCTGATCAGAAAGAAGGATGGAACATGGCGCTTTTGTGTAGATTATAGGCATCTCAACAAAATTACGAAGAAAGATGTTTATCCGTTGCCTAGAATCGACGATGCCTTAGACTGCCTTTACGGTGCTACGTATTTTTCCACTATCGACCTTCGATCTGGCTATTGGCAGATCGCTGTGGATGAGATGGACCGTGAGAAGACCGCATTCGTCACTCCTGACGGACTTTATCACTTCAAAGTTATGCCCTTTGGTCTCTGTAATGCGCCGGCCACATTTGAAAGAATGATGGACTCGTTGCTCCAAGGGTTTAAATGGTCAACCTGCTTATGTTATCTAGACGACGTTATCGTTTTCTCGCCCACATTCGACTCCCATCTCAAGCGTTTATCGGCGATTCTTGAAGTTTTTCGTCGAGCCGGACTTCAACTGAACTCGTCGAAATGCCACTTTGCTCGTCGTCAAATAACCGTACTTGGCCACATCGTCGATGCCGCGGGAGTCCGCCCGGATCCCGAGAAAATTCGCGCCGTCGCGAACTTTCCTGTTCCGAAGTCAACAAAGGACGTTCGCAGTTTTGTGGGCTTGTGCTCCTACTTTCGACGGTTTGTTAAGGACTTCGCCATCATTGCACGCCCACTCACAAACCTCCTGAAGAAGGACACCCCGTTTTTCTGGGGCGCTGATCAAGCCTCATCTTTTTCCCAGCTCACGACGCTCCTTACAACACCGCCGATTTTAGCCCATTTCGATCCATCAGCTCCAACCGAGGTTCGCACTGACGCTAGTGGGCATGGCATCGGAGCAATGCTAATGCAACATCAACGCGGACATGACCGTGTTATAGCATATGCAAGCCGCCTGCTATCTACAGCCGAGCGCAACTATTCAATCACGGAACGTGAGTGTCTCGCTCTCGTGTGGGCAGTCGCCAAGTTTCGCCCATACTTATACGGGCGTCCATTCCGGGTAGTTACCGACCATCACGCGCTATGCTGGCTGGCCTCAATCAAGGATCCCACAGGACGCCTCGCTCGTTGGTCCCTACGATTACAAGAATACACGTTCACCGTAACGTACAAAACAGGGCGGTCACACCAAGATGCTGATTGCTTATCACGCTACCCTGTGGAAGAGGCTGCCCATACTGACACCTTTCCAGACCTTCTGTCTGTGACGCAGCTACTCAACCTTGGCCACGAACAACGCCTGGATGCATCACTGCGAACCATCATTAGCAAGCTTGAGTCAAGGCCTCGCGACGCATCTCTACAAATGTTCTTGGTAAAAGACGGCATCCTGTATCGCCGTAACCTCGATCCATATGGCCATGACTTGCTCCCCGTCATACCAGCACATCTTCGTGCGACTGTTCTCAACCAACTTCATGACGCTCCTTTGGCGGGCCACTTGGGCGTCTCTCGCACATACGACCGTGTACGTCGTCGTTTCTTTTGACCTGGTCTTGCCCGCTCTGTTCGACGCTACGTCGCCGCTTGTGAACCCTGCCAGCGCCGCAAAAAGCCATCTTCGCTACCAGCTGGATTCCTTCAGCCGATCGACATTCCCTTTGAACCTTTTTTTCGAGTTGGCCTCGACCTGCTTGGCCCATTCCCGATCTCCAGCTCAGGCAACAAATGGATCGCTGTCGCCACTGACTATGCGACACGGTACGCTATCACACGAGCACTTCCGACGAGTTGCGCAACCGATGTGGCGGACTTTCTGGTATATGATATTATTTTAGTACACGGAGCTCCACGCTAACTTCTCACTGACCGGGGCCGCACCTTCCTATCAGCTGTCGTTGAAGAAATCCTGCGCTCTTGCTCGGCCAAGCACAAGTTTGCCACTTCGTACCATCCGCAAACGAACGGTCTTACGGAGCGCCTCAACCGCACCATAACCGACATGCTTTCCAATACGTAGCGGCCGACCACCAGGACTGGGACGTTCATTTGCCATTTGTGACGTTCGCATATAATTCGTCACGTCACGACACTGCCGGCTATTCACCATTCTATCTTCTATACGGCCGAGAACCCGCCCTACCATTTGACACCTTGCTGCCCTCGGTCACGGAGTATGCCGGCGAAGCCATCGCGCGAGCCGACCACGCACGCCAACTCGCCCGCAGCCGCCTGCAGGCTTCACAGGAGCACCAAAGACAGCTCTACGATTCCCATCATCGAAACGTGCACTTTTCACCGGGTTCCCTTGTCCTCCTCTGGTCCCCCACTCGGCGTGTAGGGCTTTCTGAAAAACTGCTGTCACGCTACACTGGACCATACCGCGTCGTTCGCCAGGTGACTGACGTTACATACGAGATCGTGCCAGCCGATTCAACGTCATCATCGTCACCTTCGAGTGACATCGTCCACATAGCCCGACTCAAGCCCTATCACCCTCCTTCTACCGCATCCGAGTTGCTCAAGCACCGAGACGGTGCTTCTACCGCCGGGGGGTTATGATACGCAACCACTGGCACAGCCTGTCTGGAAGAAAGAGAAAGACGACGTTGGTGGTTGGTTGTTGATGAACTGTCGCCATCTTGTTCGCCGAGCACAGTGCATCGTATTTAACTTATTAAATACGTTACCCGTAACATTATTCCATCAGGCCCGGGTGCTGATGTCCGTCTACACAAAGCCAGTGCTGCTTTAAGCTCATGAATAGAAAAAAATTGGTCCATGTGGTGATCGTGTGATGTCGTGCCACCACGTGAGAGCGTGGAGATGTTGGGATCTGCGAGTTGACCAGATAAGTTGGCACAGAACTCTTCTGCCACGTCGACCTCCGATCTCTGTTGAGAGAGGGCTAGAGCCTTGAATGGAGACCACTGAATGGGAGATGTCCGGAGCCCTCTTATTGTCCTCCACAAGTGTGATAAAGGCTTGCGAGGATCTAACGAAGCGCAGAAGGCTGCCCAACGTTGTGACTCTAGCTTGTCTATGCGGCGTTGTATCTTCTTCTGAAGACGTCTAGCGATTCGTAAATCGTCGATTGCTTTCGTGCGTCGGTACCTTCGTTCTGAACGCCGTCGGAGAGCCCGAAGTCGTTCTAATTCCACATCAAATTCGGTTACTCTCGAAGAGCATGTGAGGGTGCACACTGTGTCTTGCACTGTGGACTTGATCACCTCTTCTAAGTCAAATGAGGTGTTCTCTTGACAGCGTTCTTCCATGAGAGATTCAAACTTGGTCCAGTCCACTCTTTGGATAGTTTCGCGTACCTTGCAAGGTGATAATCCTCTGATCTTGACATATGTGGGAATGTGGTCGCTTCCATGTGTTTCTATGTCCGCAAACCATTCGGCACATCTGACGAGACCTCGAGAAACGAAAGCCAAGTCAAGGCAACTGCTGCATCCAGGGCCACGTAAAAATGTTGGGCTACCATCATTTAACAAGCACAGCTCGTTGTCTGAAGCAAACGTTATCAGACTTCTACCCTTTGCGCTGATCTTCAGGCTCCCCCATAGCGTATGGTGAGCGTTGAAGTCTCCGATGATCACCCATGGGCCAGGAGTGGATGATAGGATGTGTCCTAGTCTTCTGTGGTCAAATCTACTTGATGGCGACAGGTATGCACCGACAACAGTGACAGTAAGACCCCTTTTCTTCACTGTTAAGCATATATATTGGTTATCGTTGTCAGGTGGTACAGGCCGAATAATCTAGGTCAGGTGTCGCACCTGTCCCGTTTATTAGGGAGGCGATCGCCGGGCTAATTCCAAGAGCCGAAGTATCGGCCCCCCGAACCGCACCACGAAAGCGTGGACAATTTAGAAGTGGTCCTTATTGGTGCGCCAGCGGACGCCGGCTGTGGCCCAAAGAACAAGACAGAGCCGAGAGTTGATAAACAAACAAAATTATATTCTCATTAACGGCAGATCAAAAACAATACACACGTATGCACACTCCACAATAGTTACATACAATACGTCACCAAACAGACAATGTACTACACAGTACAATCAACCACACTTGAAACAACGGACACGGACAACAATACGCACTAAAATGCAGTCGCATGCATTGAACAACCAAGACACTTAAAGACTAAAGAGATATAAAACCTATTCAGTCCAAAGTCCTTGGAACAAAAGTCTGAATGATACTCTTCCGAGAATCACTCACTCAAAGTCCAGCGTTGTTGTCGTTCCGCAGCTCTCGAAGTTCTCTCCCAGGAAACCTCCCGTCTTCAATTGGCCACTCTTCCAACTTCAACTTCTTCGCCGGAAATCCGTCGGCTTCACACACGCAGCTGTTGCCCGCGTCTTCGCTCGATAGCGGTAAACCCACGCTCTTGCCTGTAGCTCGAGCCGTCCCTACGGACCACAAACTTCGCCGACTACACGGCGGACTCTCTACGCACTCTGGCGCTCACTTCCGTCTCCTCCTGTTCCGTCACTACGGGCAGAACCTTCGCCGACTCCACGGCGGAATTCCTACGCGCTCCTGCGCTAACTTTCCGTCTCCTCCTGTTCTGTCACTCCGGGCAGAGCCTTCGCCGACTCCACGGCGGAATCCCTACGCGCTCTGGCGTTAACTTCCGTCTCCTCCTGATTTCTCGTCTCGGCTGCTCGGTTAAATACCTTGCGCGCGACTTTCCAGATCTTTCTCGTCATTTCGTCGGCGCGATACGCAGCGAAGGCTGGGGAGAGGCGAGACGGTTTGTCTGCCCTCCGCGTCGGATGACTCAGCTCGGTCTGACCCCGCCCCGTTCGTTCGAGAGAAATCGCGGTCTTGCTGGGCCGCAGATGTGGGGTGAGGAGGATCGTCTGCGAAGCCGTGCTTCTGCGGGGAGAGCGCGCGCCCGGGAGCCCTGGATGTTTGCTTTCTTTTCCTTTTCTTTTTACCTCGCGGCGTTTCTGCCGCCCGTTGTCGCAAGGATTTGGCGGCGCGCTCTTGTTTAGCGCTCGTTCTGTGACACTGCCCCCCACTTTAAGAATATTATCTCATAATATTCAAAACCACACAAACGAGCGCGAACAGTCACCACACATTCTCACAGACTGTAACACAATCCGTCGCTCATGACACTTCACATTCACAATATATCACTCAATACAATCGTACATTGTAGTTCAATTCCACAACACATGAAATATAACCACAGGTACATGTCTACAACACTTCATCACACATTCTAAACAATACAAACGTACAAAGTTCTGTCTATCCAACAATTATACAACACTATACATCACACCATCGCACAGAACACTGACTCGCTCGACATACACTTGAGACACAGGATAACAAGAACATTAACTCAACATATGTCACTCAGCCCTGCCGAACACATTCTGATTCCACCTCAGCACCTATCTTGAGTACTTCGAACAGCGCTTGCGCCCCTTTTTGCGGTGCTCGCTCGATCTATTCTTGTGTTTCCACGTTCTTTTTCGGTGAGCCCTTTCCCACGACGATATCTGGGGCGTCGTCTCAGCCATCGTTGTCTCTTCCGACACCGTTAACGCGTCATTACATTCGACGGGTCCTGTCTGTTTATTTACCCGCTTGATAATGCCTCTACATTTTGCCTGGCTGGCCAACCCCGTCTCCTTTGCACTGTCGGTCGGTTGAGGTCGTGCCGACGTAAGTCCGGTTGCTCGGCTCGTGAACTTATTCGACACGATCGTCTTCTCCTTCGCTGTCTCTTGCGCCGCGGCTTCGCCTCGGGCTCTAGTGAGATCCGTCACGGGATGCTCCTCCACTGTATCTCGCGGCCGCTGTGTTGGCGAGGGCTCTATCTTCGGGTCTTCTCCCAAACATTCTGGATCACTTGGCCCTCGCGCCCCATCGATGTTTCCGATGACAAGGTCATACAGGGGGGTCGTCATGCATAAAGCAGTAACCTTCCCGCTGAAGTACGGGGTTTCAATCTCAATTTCTGCTTCGGGAAGCATACGGACCGTACGGTCAATTAGGCAAACCGGTTTCGTTCTGCCTGTCAACTCTCTTTCCCGTACCAAATTTCTCCTCACGATAACCGTGGAGCTGCCGGTATCTCTTAACACCGTAATCTCTTTGTCCACAACTTTTCCAGGCAGCGTTGGCATTCCTTTCGTAACACCGGTTGGCTGTTTTGACATGACAGCACCCACAATAGGAATTTTCTCCCCATTTTTCAATTCTACGAATCCATCAGTGACGGCATTATTATCAGATTTCGGTGCTGCTTGCACACAGGATACCTGGTGAGTTTGACTCACTCCGTTCCAACAAGCGTCTGCTTTGTGCCCAGTCTGACCGCACTTAAAACATTTTACAACCGTAGGGCTCGTAAAGATCGTTCGACAGTTTTTCGCGCGATGACCCACTCGGTTACATAGAAAACATCGCGGAATGCTCTCTGGTGCACGCTTCTTTTCTTCAGGAGCCAATTTCTTCGAATCATCGGGACAATCCTTCTTGACCTTGGCCAAATTAGTTCCTCCTTGCGCTTCTAAGAATTGATCAGCCAATTCAAGCATTCCTTCAAATGACTCCGCCTTCCTCTCTTTCAAATACAGCGACAGGCTTGGGTGGCAACTAGTAATAAATTGTTCTTTAATTAGCAGCTCTCTAAGTTCATCGTACTCCTGTGCTGTCCCTGAAAGTTCAATCCATCTGTCGAAATAATGGCAAAGTCGGGCGGCATACTGCGTAGCTGTCTCACCATCAGCTGGCTTTCCTGTCCGAAATCTGTCCCGGAATCCTTCCACGGTAAATCTAAATCGCTTCAGCAAAGCAGCTTTCACCTTTGCGTAGTTGGCTGCATCAGTCGGCGTCAGCCTACCGTACACACTGAGCGCTTCACCACTCAAGCAGGTACTTAAAGCAGTTGCCCATTGCTGTTCCGGCCAATTCTGGCTCCTCGCAATCGTCTCAAATCTGTGGAGGTACGCGTCTAGGTCGTCCTTCCTTTCATCAAACGCTACGAGCAGCTTGCTTGGGTTCAAGCGGAAGCCGTGATCTTCCCGTTCGCTGCTTTCAACTCTAACTTGGACGGGAGTTTCGCTTCGCTGTTGTAAACGGAGCCGCTCGAGTTCCATCTCGTGCTGCCGCTGCCGCTCCCTTTCCTCTCTTTCTTCTTTCAGCTGGCGCTCTTTTGCCTCTCTTTCTTCTCTCGCCCTTTCGGCTGCCAACTTTTCTCGCTCCAGCTCCAACTTCAATTGCTGCTCTCTTTCTTCCTTCGCCTTTTCAGCTGCCAACCTCTCTCGTTCCAACTCAGCTGCTTTTTCTTCCTTGGCCCTCTCAGCTGCCAACCTCTCTCGTTCTAACTCAGCGGCTTTTTCTTCCTTGGCTCTCTCCGCTGCCAACCTCTCTATCTCCACCGCCTCTTTCTCCTTCTGGCTTACCCACTTCCGTAGTTCGGCGCCAGAAAGACCCATCTTCTCACCAAGCGCAGCTAACTTTTCGAGATCCATTGTGTCTCGCAACTCGCAAATAAAACCTTGCCGCGTGCAAAAAGTATCTGCCTAAATCAGTCTATCGGAACACTCCCCTGCACTCGTTAACGAGAACACTGAACAACACACAAAATCGTTCCGATAGCACTATCAACAACTCGAGGCTCTTTCTCACTACTTTGGACACACTGTGCACCAAAAGGTCCTGTATCGCGGACGCCAGATTAATTGTCACACCTGTCCCGTTTATTAGGGAGGCGATCGCCGGGCTAATTCCAAGAGCCGAAGTATCGGCCCCCCGAACCGCACCACGAAAGCGTGGACAATTTAGAAGTGGTCCTTATTGGTGCGCCAGCGGACGCCGGCTGTGGCCCAAAGAACAAGACAGAGCCGAGAGTTGATAAACAAACAAAATTATATTCTCATTAACGGCAGATCAAAAACAATACACACGTATGCACACTCCACAATAGTTACATACAATACGTCACCAAACAGACAATGTACTACACAGTACAATCAACCACACTTGAAACAACGGACACGGACAACAATACGCACTATAATGCAGTCGCATGCATTGAACAACCAAGACACTTAAAGACTAAAGAGATATAAAACCTATTCAGTCCAAAGTCCTTGGAACAAAAGTCTGAATGATACTCTTCCGAGAATCACTCACTCAAAGTCCAGCGTTGTTGTCGTTCCGCAGCTCTCGAAGTTCTCTCCCAGGAAACCTCCCGTCTTCAATTGGCCACTCTTCCAACTTCAACTTCTTCGCCGGAAATCCGTCGGCTTCACACACGCAGCTGTTGCCCGCGTCTTCGCTCGATAGCGGTAAACCCACGCTCTTGCCTGTAGCTCGAGCCGTCCCTACGGACCACAAACTTCGCCGACTACACGGCGGACTCTCTACGCACTCTGGCGCTCACTTCCGTCTCCTCCTGTTCCGTCACTACGGGCAGAACCTTCGCCGACTCCACGGCGGAATTCCTACGCGCTCCTGCGCTAACTTTCCGTCTCCTCCTGTTCTGTCACTCCGGGCAGAACCTTCGCCGACTCCACGGCGGAATCCCTACGCGCTCTGGCGTTAACTTCCGTCTCCTCCTGATTTCTCGTCTCGGCTGCTCGGTTAAATACCTTGCGCGCGACTTTCCAGATCTTTCTCGTCATTTCGTCGGCGCGATACGCAGCGAAGGCTGGGGAGAGGCGAGACGGTTTGTCTGCCCTCCGCGTCGGATGACTCAGCTCGGTCTGACCCCGCCCCGTTCGTTCGAGAGAAATCGCGGTCTTGCTGGGCCGCAGATGTGGGGTGAGGAGGATCGTCTGCGAAGCCGTGCTTCTGCGGGGAGAGCGCGCGCCCGGGAGCCCTGGATGTTTGCTTTCTTTTCCTTTTCTTTTTACCTCGCGGCGTTTCTGCCGCCCGTTGTCGCAAGGATTTGGCGGCGCGCTCTTGTTTAGCGCTCGTTCTGTGACATCAGGTCACGTCGAATAAACAGCAGGACCTTGCTGTTTCCACTATAACAAGCCGACATAAAGAATTCGTATCCGGAGAGTCTAATAGCGCTCGATAAATTTGGCTCGCAGATGACGATGATGGGAAACATATTGGTGGAAACGAACCGACGGAAATCTGCAACGCGTGATTTCAGTCCCCGTGCATTCCACTGAAAAATTGTTGCTTTTTTGACCTCTTCCCTGAAAGACAGTGGCTGGTGGGCCATTATCTACTCAAGAGCCGCCAGTACTGGACTCAGAGCGTCCAGTACTTGAAGTGCACTTTTGGCTGACGTTGTGCGCATGTTGTTTAACACCGTGCGAATGGCATTAATTATGGGTCGTAGAAGAGCAATCACTTGCTTATCCAAGTTTCGCGTCTCCTCTGTTGTCGCAGCTTGCTCTGATGAATGCTGCTTCTGATGTGGTTCTTCCACAAGTTGCGTGCGCGTAAGTGGCGGCCAATCTTCAGTAGAGAGAGATCTACTTGTTTTTGTCTTCCATCGTCTGCGTTCGCCGCGGTGTACCCTGCAGTGGGCGTCGTTTCCAGATGCGTTGGCTTACTTCTTGTAGTTGACTGCGTTCTTCGCGAAGATCTTCGACGGTGACGTCGTCGTCTTCACCGGACTTTTTCCGCGGCCTCTTTGTGGGTAGAGCTGTCTCGCACCATTTGTCTAAGAATACTAAACTCCTTCTTTATGCGTGGACAGTCTTTGGAAGATGCACTGTGGGCACCTTGACAATTAGGGCACTTTAGTATGGTTGCGCTGCATTTGTCCTCGGTATGTGGTTCTGAGCATCGAGGGCACACTTCGGAGTTCCTGCTAGCTCCCTGCACATGGCCGATCTTCTGGCACTTATGACATCGCATAGGTTTTGGAATAAATGGTCGGACCTGGTGACGAAAGTGGCCAACCTTCACATGGGAGGGGAGGCAGTCCCCTTTGAACGTAATTCTCACACAATGTGTGTTACCAAGGCGGCTGACATTCACAATGACGTTATCTTCATTTGCCGGTTTTATTAGCACTGAAAGATCCGAGTCTGAAATTTCAGTGGCGATGTCATAAATGACTCCTGTTGAAGTGGTGCTATCAGCTGGTATTATAGACTTGACATTGATGTTACCCAGTTGCGTTACTTTCTGAAGCGCGTTTAGCGCACGTGGGTTCAGCACATCGATTGCCAAGATGTTCTTTCTTGCGTTTAGACGTATTTCTTTGATCTTATTTGGCGTAATATTCTCGAGATACACAGAGAGCGCTTGCCTGTTCAGCCCGCGTAGACTGTCGGTAGCCTTCAGTGGCACAAACAGTATAGAGTGAGGCCATCGCTGAGGGGCAGTTTTCACGGTAGTCGTGCTTGATGCCGAAGATGCATTGACGATCCGTCGTTTAGCCTTGCTGTACAGGACGGGTTGGAAGCCGTCGTCCGAGGACTCGTCGCTTGATGCGGAGTATAGTTCAGTGTCCTCACTCTCACTGGACGCGTTTCCTCGCTTCCTCGAAGCAGTCCCAGCGGTCGAACCGGACTCGGACGGTGCCCCGTGAGGTTGAACATCCATCACCACGATATATGGGGCGATAGACCCCACAACTGCAGCGAAAAATCCAGAAAAGCACAAAGACGAGCAAGATGTGTTCCGTAAACGAATCACTTCGTCTTCCTCCCTCTCATCTTCCTCCCCCTCGCTATGAGCACAACGCGTTTGAGTAAGGGTTTCAAACGGCGGATCGCGCGAAAAGTGCGGTTGTCATCTCTGACGGGTCTGTATCGTATGCGTCCGAGCCACCGGAAAAGAAAAGCGCAGCGTACGCGGCAGTGTTCGAATGATAAATTGCTAGGCAATCATCAGGTCAGTGCGCGTGAAAGAGCTAACAAGCATGTGGGTGCTGATGAGCATCAAAGGTGGGCGAAAGGCTCCGTAGATGGCACCAAGAAGCGTGGAAAATGGAGAAAGTGTCTCAAGGACAAGCAGGTGAAATCGCGACGCGTTTGAGTAATGTGTTCAAATAGCGGAGCAAAATTTCAAGAAAGTTGCCGTATCACAAGCGTCCGAGTGGCCGGAGAGCAAAGAAAAGAGAAACGCATTGTGTGCGTAAGCGGTCAGGCGGTAAGGAACCCTTCCGTTGTTCTCACGGCGCAATGGACTGTGTACAGAACATAGAGAAATTGAATTGCTGCACAAACTTGAAGAAAAACAAGGGAGACAGAAAAGAGCGCAGTTTTTTTTTTCACAATCTAAACTGCGTAATCCGAAGGTGTGCGCTCATCTTTTTTTATTTATCTTTTATTATTTATTGCACCAAGCATCAACAAAGGCATGAAAAAATGAAAACGTACTCTAGATATTTTTGTTTAAAAACCCTAAATATAGCGCTTAGCAACAAATAAAACAATAAATTAACATTTTTATATTCACTCCGAGCAGCCTCAATTGAGAAACCCGAAAAAGCAGTACGCCGAGAGAGTCAAAAACTATACTAACATAAAACCTTACAAAACATTACGTAGCGTCACATGGGAAATAAAACAAGAACACTAATGAACAAAACAAAAGAAGAGAAATGGAAAAGAACACAATGCAAGGCGTTAGCCACAACATTACACATGACCATGTAGGAAGACCATTTCCCTGTCCGAAGGTGAAATTGAAGGCATGCTTATGCACTTGTCATGATATTGCCTGATTAAGTATGCTTCAATTATCTCCCTTTCGATCTTTTCACCTGCCTTAGCCATGACTGACGCATTCTCGAACCGGGGGGATGCAATCGTATGTCATACAGTTGAAATCTAAATGACCACCATTTTTTTCCTTTAACGGCCAGACTGTGCTCACGCAAGCGGTCGTTGAGGCAACGCCCGTCTGCCCTATGTACACCCTCCCACACGACGAAGGGATCAGATATACAACAGCAAATACACACTTAATGAACGCATTCGCATGCTTTTTTGCGCATTTTGCCTTCTTCTGTTTAGTCATTAACAAACAGATCTGACGTAACTTTGTAGGCGCTGAAAACAGTACATCCACACCGTACCTATTAGCCACCTTTTTTACATTATGGGAAACACTATGTAAGTAAGGCATAACATGAATAGGCCTCCTCTTCCTTCCTTCGACGCTTGGACCCCCGCCCTTGTATTTTTTAAGAAGGCTTTCACGAGCGCTAGCTAAAAACTGTGCTGGGTATCCAGCCGCACCCAGACGAGCTACCTGATTATCGAAGCTTTCAAACATCAGATGAGGGCAAGACTTGTCGAAGGCTTCCGCAACAAGCTGACAACGCAATGCCCCTCCTAATCAAGTTAGAGTGCGCGCTATCAAAAGGAAACAAGCCTTTCTTCAATCGCGGATTGTATTTGAAGCAGATGTGTTCCTTGACAAACTTCAGCCGTAGGTCCAGAAACTGGATCTCATTTTCAACCGGCATTTCGTGCGGGAACTTCAGTCCACTGGAGTGTCTGTTGAAAACCTCAAGGACACCTTTCACAACACCTTTTACCTGTTCACATGGGACCTTCCCAAGCACGATAAGGTAGTCGTCCACATACCTGAAGGTGCGAACGACATCCAAATGGGACAGATCATCCTTCAGGCGTTGGTCGAAGGCTGCCAATAATATGTCACTGAGAACAGGTGCGACTGCAGATCCAATACAAATTCTAGCTTTTTGGACGTAGGTACCCTCCTGGTGGCCGATTGCAGTGGACTCTAGGTAGAACTTCAAAAGTTCTAAATAGTTATTCACGAAGATACCATGCTTGTTTTGGAAATTAACTTCACCGAATTCTTCGATTGCACTCCTGACAGCATCAAAAAGTGCGCCATGTGGAACTGAGTAAAAAAGTTCTTCCACATCAATTGAAAAAGCCGCGGACGACACTGGTAAGCTTTCCTTCAAAGTAGAAACGATTTCCAAAGAACTTCGCACTAAGAAAGGGTCACCGCTGTTAAGAGAACCAAGTATGCCTTGTAGGTACCGTGACACTACCCTTTGCCAGCTGCCCTTCTCGGACACAATGAGGCGTAGCGGGTAGTCACACTTGTGCGTCTTGCAGGTGAAAAATGACTGTAGCGTCACATTGCTTGTTTTTACCACTTCTCTGCAGAGCGCATCAAGGTTCATTTCTTTCAACAGTTTCTGTATCATGGTCTTCCGTTTATTTGGACAGAAATGCACCTCCTTGAAGTTTTTGCACACTGCATCTAGTGCCTTGTCCTCGTACATCCGTTCAGGAAGAACCACAAATCCTCCCTGTTTGTCTGAGGTTAGAACCATCAAATTCCTTTCTTTAAGTGCCTTGACGACGAATCTTAGAGGAGGCCTAGGAACCCGCTGATCACTCACGAAGTTAATTAAGAGGGGCATTGTGTTGTCAGCTTGTGTGGAAGCCTTCGACAAGTCTTGCCCTCATCTGTTGTTTGAAAGCTTCGATAATCAGGTAGCTCGTCTGGGTGCGGCTGGACACCCCGCACAGTTTTTAATTAGCGCTCGTGAAAGCCTTCTTAAAAAATACAAGGGCGGGGGTTCAAGCGTCAAAGGAAGGGAGAGGAGGCCTATTCATGTTATGCCTCACTTACATAGTGTTTCCCATAATGTAAAAAAGGTGGCTAATAGGTACGGTGTGGATGTACTGTTTTCAGCGCCTACAAAGTTACGTCAGATCTGTTTGTTAATGACTAAACAGAAGAAGGCAAAATGCGCAAAAAAGCATGCGAACGTGTTCATTAAGTGTGTATTTGCTGTTGTATATCTCATCCCTTTGTCGTGTGGGAGGGTGTACATAGGGCAGACGGGTGTTGCCTCAACGAACGCTTGCGTGAGCACAGTCTGGCCGTAAAAGGAAAAAAATAGTGGTCATTTAGATTTCCTCTGTAGGACATGCGGTTGCATCCCCCAGGTTCGAGAATGCGTCAGTCATGGCTAAGGCACGTGAAAAGACTGAAAGGGAGATAATTGAAGCGTACTTTATCAGGCAATATAACGACAAGTGCATAAGCATGCCTTCAATTTCACCTTCGGACAGGGAAATGGTCTTCCTACATGGTCATGTGTAATGTTGTGGCTAAGGCCTTGCATTGTGTTCTCTTCCATTTCTCTTCTTTTGTTTTGTTCATTAGTGTTCTTGTTTTATTTCCCATGTGACGCTACGTAATGTTTTGTAAGGTTTTATGTTAGTATAGTTTTTGACTCTCTGGGCCTACTGCTTCTTCGGGTTTCTCAATTGGGGCTGCTTGGAGTGAATATAAAAATATTAATTTATTGTTTTATTTGTTGCTAAGCGCCATTTTTAGGGTTTTTAAACAAAAATCTCTAGAGTACGTTTTCATTTTTTCATGCCTTTGTTAATGCTTGGTGCAATAAATAATAAGAGATAAATAAAAAAAGATGAGCGCACACCTTGGGATTACACAGTTTAGATTGCGAAAAAAAAAAAACTGCGCTCTTTCCTGTCTCCCTTGTTTTGCTTCAAGTTTGTGCAGCAATTTAATTTTTTAAGTGTGAACCAACTAGTCTGCAAAAAAGTATTGCTGGAACATAAAGGTCAGTGGTTATCACGAACTGACAGGAAGGGACGACGGCAAGTCTGCTTCGAGGAACGTCGCGGGGTGTGTTAGCAAGGCGATTGGCTTTTACGTGTGTTGTACACCCCGCTTGTCTGGAAAATTGTTTCGGGCGCGACCACCACGAGTTCGACTCAAAGTTGTTGAGAACAGCTGTTAGCTTCTCAAAGATATTGACTCAGGACTGTTGAAAGGAATTTTTTAAGTGTTACTGTGGTTGTTTTGTACATAACTAGTTTGAACTTTGTTTTGTTTGCGCTCTATCGTTTTGGTAGCCTATATGCGCTGTAGACATATCTATCGGAAGGATAGGAATACGCATTAGAGCTAGTCGCAGGGCTTAAGAGATGAGCTCCTTCGAAATAAGGTGACGGCAGCTGACGGGAAATAATGTATGGCGTTTCCGTTGCGTGTCATGCGTAGACACAAGGAAATATCATGTTAGTGTACCACTAGTTTAATAGGGACTACGTTGCTGTTAAGATCGAAGCCGTAGAGAAGAGTCTGGCACCTATGATGGTAACGGCAGGTTCCAGAATGAACCGAGTTTGACAACTGCGGATGTTGCTACGCTAAGAGAAGAGGTCGACGAAGGCCAGAATAAGTACAACGAGATGCTGTGCTAGGCTAAATCTAGCAAAACAGCTAAAATAGTTTTAGAACATGTGGCACAGGCACAGTGAGGCTGTCCCAACGGTGAATCTTGCATGCAGGGTCCAGGAAGATTTCGACCCGCTAGGCAAGAACACCAGCTTCGGAAGAGCAGGGTCTACAGAAGATGCGAGCAACAGGCTCAGAAATGCCCCTTGAGAAGAAGCGTAGACAGAAGCGGCATCGTAAAGCAAAGAGTACGACGAATTTAAGAGCCCGCTTGAAAATAGTTAGTAAACGTTTGAGGGCAGTTTAAAGCATTAGGCGTCTGTAGTCGGCACCGGAGTTGCTTTGTATGCGTCCGAGCCGCCGGACAAAACGAAAAAAAAAGCATGTTGGGTGAAGAGGCAAACGGAAGGAAGGGGACGGCCATCCTTTCGTCGCTCTATCAACCGCATGTTTGATGGAGCGCGGTAGTGCGAGGTCCGCGGAACGCCATAGTAACTGTGAGAGAGTAAGAACTCTGGTTGCCAGCGACGAGCTTTGCGGGGTCGGAGGCAAAGCGAATGGGTTTTGCCATAGTTGCACTTGCCGTTCGCCAAGAAAGACCCACAGGACGCAACACCGCGCGTTTGTCTGAAAGAGGAATACACACCCATAGGCTTTTGACGATGTTCACTATAGTGGATTCGTTTTGTTTTGAAGTTTGAATTTGACGGTTTAAGTTTGCTTTCGGTTTTAGAATGTGTTCTCTAAGTATGTCTGCTACTACATAGTGTTTACGTAACGCAATTTTGGTTTTGTCCATTTCTTGGGCGTTGTACGTTTATATAAGGTAAGCGTTGTACGATTGCATAAACAACATGCATGGGAGCCTGCGTCATGATTATGATAGATACGCGTAAATGAGCAGGGGCGACGTTAGGAACAAAGTACTACTGAGCACAGGGACGCAAAGATATTGCTTGCGAGTTTTTCAGGGTTCATGCAAATTTTTTTGTTGTTATTATAATGTTTTTTTCGCATGTGTCCGGTGCGTGAGTAAAAAAGCTAGTTCATGAGCTTATGTGCATGCTTTGTGAGAGTAGAAACCGCAAGGAGAAGTTAAGTAGTAGTTTATTCAGGCAAGAGCACTGTGACGTTCATTTGTGGATGTGGACGTTCCTTATGCAGGTGCAGCATGACAATTGTCTCTTCGTCCGCTCTGAGGGAACTGACGACTAGCTTTGACGGCACGAAGTTTTGGGAACTAAAAGATTGCGTGAAGCAAAAGGCTTTATTTTATGAGTATGAGGCCTGGTAGGTTAAAGCGGATTGCTCACGCTAGCACACGGGTATGCCACGGGGAATGCCTCATTTGGCAGTTAATTTTCTTGAAAGCAGTCTAATGGGAAGATAATTCTTGAATCAGGATTGGACACTTGGCGAAAGTTTGGACAAACCTTCCGATCGCTGCTTTGTGTTGTGATACTACTTAAGTAAGGTTGTTTTGGAGAAAGTGTAGGACTCGATGTGTCTCAGGGCCGGCAGGGCGCTCTCTCGTGCCTATGGTGGTGTGTATAAATGCTTTTCCCAAAAGAGAGCCACAAGGAACGAGCGGGAAAGAGTGCTTGACGGGGCTTCATCGGCAGTGGCCTGGAAGACGGCACCACACTACGACACTTCGGGTAACCTGTGCAGCTGGTTACCCTGAGGTGGAATCTCCCGCCGGCGGACGAGCTGTTGTGACTGGCGCTAGAGCTGATGAGAGTACGGCGCTCTTTGGATCTTGAAACAAGTAGCCGATAGGCCGGCTGCCTATGACCGCCAGGCATTGTCCCTCCTATCCGGAGGGTGAGACGTCGTGTCGCAACGACGCCGTAAGCCGTTCGAGAGAGGACAAGTGCAGCATTTTTTTTTTGAAAGAGACCACGGTGGCCACCGCAAATCACCCCGCCAATTAAGAGAACAGTTTGGCGGACCCTTTGAAGTATGCTGCCATGAGCTTGGGACCCCTTGACCAGTGGCACACGCACGACGAGGAAGAGCCCCGCTGGCGCCACCTTGGAATGCAGAGTCACGCCTCAATATTGAACGTTCACGTGGGCCGTGCATGCTCGTCCCCCTCGCCAGTTGTGTGTGTGATCTGTGGCCGGACTGATAGTTGGGTTAGTTGGTGATACATTATGGGCAGTACCAGCGCACAAACTCACGGTACGAAGAGAAGAGACACAAAGAAGCGCCGTTCTCAAGCGCTGTGTCTCTTCCCTTCGTCCCGTGAGTTTGTGCGCTGGTACTGCCCCTAATGTGATCTGTGATTGGACAGTACCATCTGCACGTGTTCCCTGACCTAGGGATCTGGGGAGCACATACCTTTTATAATGAGCCACCTGGCTCATTTGAAGGAGCGCTATGAAGAGGAACGCCAGATTGGAGAGCTCGCCATGTAAGAAAGAGCTCATCATGCACGAGAGCTCGCTATGTATATAATGTAAATAAACCCTCTTCAAGTCTCTCTTCCTCCTGCCTCGACAACTTCATCCCAAACCTCCGGTGCCTGCAAACCCCGGTCGTAACAGCAGGTCATCTTGGGATGGTACACCTCTTTATTGGACAACTGGTGTGGCGCTTTTGCTATTCATGACTGCGCTCATCTACTGCTTCGAACATTCTTGCAAGTGAATTTCGCAGATGTTTTACCAAGTTTAGTGGTATATACTAGTATTGCATCGTCTCCCTATCTGCAAGGGTTCATGCGTGAAGTATACAAATCAGTGCGTTTTCTCACAGCCAGATTCTTCAATTAGTACTTGTTCTCTAGCTCAAAAAAGAGCTATATTATGCTGTGTTGGATGTGCTCTTTCCGGCCCCACTTTACCGCTCAATATGTATTGGACTTTATGTTCGTGACGTGCTATTACGCGTAACGAAAATGTCTATTTCACCAATAACCAAGGCATTTTTTTGCGTAGTGCATACGGAAACAATACCTGTAAAAACTTGGTCAAACACCTAAGGCATAGTTGTATCCTCAATTACCTGCCACCTCTTTGAAGTTTCAGAAACAGTAGAACATTGCTTTATTAGTTGTAAGACGCCATCTTTTTCTGTGACGTCCTGCAGAAGGCTTTTAAAAAACGACTGGATTTAAATTCTTATAGAATCCGTTATCTTGTAACACCCAAATGCATGGATAAGCCAGTTGACATGCTGTTGTTTATGGGCATGCATAATTCATAGGAAACTCGCATGTTGGACAGGCATGCGGAACCAATGGTGTATTCGCGATGCCACTTTCTACAAATGACTGTGCAGCTAAAAGACTTTTACGAACAACTGCAATTTCATCCGGACTGGTATTCTGAGTTCTTGAAGTGTGCTGCTAAAATACCCCTTTAGACATATATTAGAGTGTTGTTTGAGATTTGCTTTGTAGCGTACTTTGTACATTTGTCGAATGGACCTCATGTATGTTGTACGCTAGTATATACGTGAGCCGCATTTGTATGATTGATTGATTGATATGTAAGGTTTAACGTCCCAAAATCACTATATGATTATGATAGACGCCGTAGTATAGGGCTCTGGAAATTTTGAACACCTGGGGTTCTTTAACGTGCACCCAAATCTAAGCACATAAGCTTACAACATTTCCTCCTCCATCTGAAATTCAGCCGCCGCAGCCGGGATTCAATCCCGTGACCTGCGAGTCAGCAACCGAGTACTTTAGCCACTAGACCACCACGGCGGGGCACGACTTCAGTGGTGCATTAAATCTTCTTGGCCCTGTGCTGGATCTTATACAAACACCCTTGCCTTGGTCCTCACATTCGACCTTCCTCTCCACAACCACGCAATTCTGAGTTGATAGTTGGCGCCATGTTTTGTGTTCGTTTCTCCGCGTTATCATCCTTTTGCGCACCACCATGCTAGGTATATCGGCGCTCGACAACTGTAGCCCTGTTTGAAGTGGGTGCACCGACGTTGATGCCTATTCGTATGTCTCTATTTTACAACAAAGTATATTATTACGATTTATCTATTATAGTAGCGTAAGTAACATATGTGTTCAGCATCGCACAGAGGTGGCATCAACAAGAACGTAATAAAGGGAGGTAGTACTCAACACACTCATTTAATGCGTACTCATTTGAGGAGAGAAATGTCAGTGTGGGTGCTCCCAGCCATTGGCTTTCCTACGCCTTGGCTCATGCGCATACCACACAGAGTTTCAAGAACGACAGTTGCAGATTTCATAGATTGAGCCTCGAAAGTAAAAAAAAATGTTCTGCTTCGCACAGGCGTGTTGCACCAAAGCACTCACCTCGTGACATTCGTCCGTCAACGCCCTTGCCTTTCTGTGGCACTTATCGCACTGCGACGAGGACGACGACGAAGTGTTTATCTGTCGAACGCTGCTTAGTTCGTTTGGTGTTTTCTTTATGAATTTACGCATTATCCGAGAATAATCGCTCTCCTGCGGGCAGCGATGGATCCAGGCCCCTCAGTACGCAATCCGGACTTGGCCTCATCTTCGACGTCAACCTCAAGGAAGCGTAACAGCCGGGAGGACGACAGCACCAGTGACAACACTGAACTGTACACGGCGAGTAGTAAAGACAGCGACGAAGATTTCATCCCTGCAGTGAAGCGTAAAGCTAAAGAGAGAATGGTCGGCATGTCTTCGCCAGCTAGTGTCTCTACCGTGAAGGCTGCGTGCAGTTCTAAACGCCATACCATACTTTTTGTTCCTGTCGACTCTTCCATCAACCTGATGAACATGAACAGGCAAGAGATATCAGCGCGTATCGAAGCTATCGTTCCTAATTGGATAAAGGATATTAGAATCAACCCATGGAAGAATATCTTGGCCATAGACGTTGAACACCCGGTGGCGCTACATACCTTGCCAACTGTCACGGAGCTTGGAGGCATCAATCTCAGTGCTTACACTCCGCAGAATAGTGACACGACGACGGGCGTCATTTATGGCGTTTATGTTTCCATACCAAACGCCGACCTTCCTGTGCTGATGAAGCCAGCTACTGAGGCAACGGACATATTGCAAGTATGCCGGCTTGGCGAATCCCGTTGCATCAAGGTGACCTTGAGAGGGGATTGCATCCCATCACATGTAAAGGTTGGTCACTTTCGTCCCGTTGTCCAACCATACATACCAAGGGCACTACAGTGCCGCAACTGTTTAAAACTGGGTCGTGTTAGTGCTGTGTGTAACAACAAGCAAGCATGCCAACGTTGCGCCGGATCCCACAAAGCAGTGGCTTGCCAAGCAACTCTCCTAAAATAGAGCAACTGCAACGGGAACCATGAGACCTCATCTAAAGACTGCCAGTACTCAAGAAGGAGAGAGACATTCTGAGACAAATGGTGAAAGACGGATCCTCACGAAAGGAAGCGGTAACGGTTGTTCAACAATGGCGTTTCCGTAGACGGGGGTGCTCGAAGTAAAGAAAAAGCAGTCCTGTGCCGAAAGCGCCTTCACTTATAACGCCACCACCACTACCACCACCACCGCCACGACCACAGCGACCTCCTCCGCCCCCACCACGAGGTGGGGTACGTCCAGAGGTGCCGGAAGACACTGTGGCGGAACAGAGAACATCTGGCTCTGACTGGCCCGATTTACCGCGGGTACACGTGTCTACGAAACCACAACATCGACAGTCAACAACAAATATGCCCCCAGCAGGCAGTCTATCCGCTCAAGAAGTACAAGTTTTTCTGTACTGAGGTCGTTCATGAGTTCTATTCCCACTCTCTTGGCTAGTCTACAGATCCCTGCCGGTAAATGCGCACTGCAAGTTTTGGACACACTAGAACCAATTCTTGGCAGACTTAAGTAACGAGATGGTGCACCATAGACCAAATTAGCCTTTCCGAGGAAAATTCAAGCATGCTTCTATAATTCGGTGAAACGCCAGAGGTCTACAGACAAGAATGCCCGAGTTTAGACAGTTAATTTTCGATAATAACTTTCCCATCACCGTCATTTGTGAACCACATTTTTTCAAAAATACCCCGACTTACGGGCTATGATTCATTCGTTTCTTAAACGTGCATTGAGTGAAGTCAAGTTGCTGTGTGCATCCGTAAAGAACTCGCTTATGTTCGCCAAAGAGTAGAGTCTCACAATAGAAATTCCTACGTGTGTCTATATGTTAAAATAATAAGTTGTCATTTACGCTGATAGGCGCATATATAGCGCCGTCACGTCGACTGGATCAACAGATATTTAATGATATATTTGCAAAGACATTATTGGTGGGGGGCTTCAACGCCCATCATCCACTGTGGGGAGCATGTGGACAATTCGAAAAGGCACAAACTTAGTTGATATCACATTAGAGCACAGGCTTTAGGTGCTGAACGATGGCAGCCCTACTTATCTCCGAGGAGTAACTTATAGCAGTTGCCTGGACTTGACATCAGTGTCGCATAGCATTGCCACGAAAGTCCAATAATTCACAGATATTGCAACCCACGGCCGTGACCACATTCCCACGTACGTGACAGGCAGAGGTATGGACGATTCTCTTTCCCCTGGACACTCAGGACTTATTGAATGGGAGAGTATCACTTATCAGTGGAGAGCAAGTGCATGCACGAGCAGCCAGAATCTATTGAAGAAGTGATTTGTTGTGCGATGGAGACTTCCACGGGGATACGTTCGAAAAAATCAAGACGTACCGCACTCGACCAAGAGTTGGAACAACTTCGAGCGGTCCGCCGACGTGCCGAAAGACAATACAGACGCACGAAATCTATCTATGACCTTAGAGAATCCAGACGCATTATGAAAAAAATCCAGCGTCAAATGCACAAACTCCAGGAACTTGACGGAAGAGTTTTTGCGACTCGCTAGACCCTCGAAAGCCTTTGTCTCCCGTATGGAGGACTCTTCGAGGAATCTACTCGCATCCGCAACAGCGTCATCCCTTCGCCGCTCTGGCGCTACATCAACGTCGCTCACAGCTTGATGTTTCTGGTGAATTTTGTGCAAAGATCGCTGACGACATCTCTATACCGATTGATCGATTGCCACAGGTCGTTGCAGTCGCACGAGATCAGTAAATGGAGGTTGCAATCCCTACGGAAGATCTTCATGCAGCAATGAACACATGCAGACGCTCATCGTCCTCAGGTCCGGATGGAGTGACCTACACTGCCCTACGTCACCTAGGCCCGAACGCACAGTGCTGTCTCCTCCATAGTTTCAATAAGGCTTGGCATGATGGAATGGTGCCTGATGAGTGCAAGTGCAGACACTTGGTGCCTTTGTTCCGAAAAGTCTCCATTGAAATTGGCATCATACCGGCCTAGCACTAGCAAGCCGCGTCGGCAAGGTCATAGAGACGATGCTGCTTACACGCATGAAATGGTACCTGAAACATTATAACATCTATCCTGATGCTATGGCTGGCTTTCGACGTGGTCGGTTCTCAATTTATAGCGTCATTGACTTAGTGACGTCTGTTCAGCGACAGAAAGCTAAGAATCGGCTGTCGGTAGCTTTGTTCTTAGACGTGAAAGGTGCCCATGACAACGTGACCCCTGAAGCTTTTCTCAATGCTCTTGAAGCAGCTGAACTTGAAGTTCGTGTCTTTCGATGGGTAAGAAGCTACCTGACAAAGAGATTCATGTGCGTTCTAACTGAAGATGGGCCTTTGAATAAGCATTTCAGAAGTCGTGGGGTGCCACAAGGCGGCGTTTTGAGTCTGACTCTTCAACCTGGTTCTGGCGGGGCTCACCGAAATGCTGCCACCGACGGCTTATATAGCTCTCTACGCTGACGATATCGGCATTTGGGTGTACGGCGTGACATGGCCTCAAGTGCGTGCAAGGATACAGAAAGCGACAACAGTGACATCAGCATACTTTCGCCAGCAAGGTTTGATTATCGCCAATAAAATGCGCAGCTGTGGTGTTTACACGCAAACCGATGTTTTTCTACCCCTTGTGCATCGATGGCAGATCAATCTCATATAAGAGCAGTCATAGATTCTTAGGTGTCATCGTAGACAGTGACCTAACCCGGAGCCCGCATGTCGCATATCTGAAGAAAAAGGTCATTGGCATTGAAAATGTATTCAAGTTCGTCCACGGAAAATCATGGGGCCAATCCGTGCACTCTATGTCACAGCTTTATACAGCCCTCTTTCTCGCAATTATCCGGTACAGCCTTCCTGTCCTGTCCAACACGTGCAACACTAACATCCGTACAGAGCGTACAAGCCCAAACACTTAATATATGTCTTAGCCTTCCAAGATGCTCATCGACAGTGGCAACTATTTTTATCGCACAAGAACAGCCGGTCACAACGCACATCATTGTCGAGACGCTGAGAGCGCACATTCGGCATTTATCACGGCTACCGTCACATTTCTTAGCGTGTTTGACAGCGTGGAGGCCCCATTCTTCGTTCTGCGGTATTGTAACAAAACATCCGGACATATTAACGCCTGGCTTCGAACTTGCGACGCATCCAGCAGCTGCGTTATGGATTCTCCGACAACCTGCCGAGCGCTTATCAGTTCCTGGAATCTTTAAGAAGGCAAGCATGTCACCTAGCCTTGAAGCAATTGACTTTGCGTTGTTGGACGAAAGGTACTTCAATCGCATACATGTTTACACCAATGGCTCCACTAATTCTAACAGCTCGAGGAGCAGTGATTGTTCCATCTGATTATGTGTTGCTTAAATGCAAGTTTTCTCACACCACCACGTCGACAGCAGCAGAGCTCGCAGCGCTTCAAGGTGCAGTAAAGTACATTCTTCGGCAGCAACATAACCAATGGGCCATTTTTTCTGACTCGAGGTCAGTCTTACAGACACTACAGTTTGTAATGCAGCACTGGTTACACGAACAAACAGTATATCAGATAAGAAAAGTATATCACCATGAAGCACTCAAGGGAGGTCCCGATATTGTATTTCTGTGGTTGCCGAGCCATTGCGGAATTGTCGGCAATGACCGCGCGGATGAAGCTGCTCAATCGGCTCATGACCAAGACCTGCGTACGCCCACACCACTCTTCAGAACGGACGCTGCAAGGCGACTACAATCACTTGCTCGCCATATAACTCTCATACAATGGAATACGCCGGGTTTCTCCAACACGCACCTGTATTCGATCGACCCAAACTTGCAACTTCGTTTGTCATCCGGGCTCCCACGATGCGCTGAAATTTACTTTGTCGCATGAGGTTGGGCGTGGCATTTACGAATGCATACTCTCGTCTCCTTAGAATGGCGAGCACTTCGCCATGCAACATCTGCGCCTGCGAGGAAACGCTTGAGCACATTCTATGCCATTGCCCAGCATACCAGTCTGAACGACGTATTATGGAAGCCAAGCTTTGTCAGCTGGATTCACGGCCGCTTACAGAAGAGATGATCCTGGGACCTTGGCCGATGGTTTCCCATACGTGCAAAGCCACGAGGACCCTCTTGTACTTCTTAAGGACCACCATACTTCATGACCGCTTGTGAAAGAACAGTGGGAAACCATGCTATGTTGTCTCGAGCTGACTATTCATCCTTCCCTTTCTTACTCCTCTTCTTTTCTATCTCTTACCTTTCTATTATTCTCCCTTTACCCCACCCCAAGTGTAGGGTAGCCAACCAAGCCAAGCTTGGTTAACCTCCCTGCCTGTCTTCTCTATTTATCTCTTTTTCTCTCTTATCGCACTGCACTCTCGAAAGGGTATGCGGCGCAAACACACCGTTGGTGCACATGTAAGCTGCAGTGCTCTGGCGAATGGCCTCACACATTATTGCGACATGAATTGGGGACATAAAGACAGAAAAAGAGACAAAGAAAAATAGATAAAGTTAATATGAAATAAAAAAAACAACATCAGGCCTGGACGGAAGGAGCAGCACTGTCTCACCGAAAGCTAGAAGAGTTGAAAGCTACCCGCCGGTCGCGGGATGGAATCCCGGCTACGGATGCTGCATTTTCGATGGAGGCGAAAACGCTGTATGCCCGTGTGCTCAGATTTAGCTGTCAGTTAAATAACTCCAAGTCGTCAAAATTTCTGGAACTCTCAGCTACAGCGTCTTTCATACACATATGGTGGTTTTGAGACATTAAACCTCACATATCATTAGCAACACGTGCAACGGTTCGGAATACAGTGCTCGCTGCACTTTCATCCATCAGTATTCCAGCAGCCCAGTTTTCTTCTTGAGCATGCAGCACCTACTATTATTCGCGTTATCGGTGAGCAGATCGCCAAGTTATCAATCACGCTAAAATTCATATTTCTGCATTTCCATACGTAGTGGTGTTTTATCGGAGCATACCGCTAAAAATCATGCCAGTAGTGTCCGCAAACTTTTTTGTGCTTATTACGTTTGTGTGCAGTTTGATAAACTTGAGTTCTTGTCACCATTGAATAAAACTGAATATCATAAGTTTCGTGGTCTAGGTATCATTTCTTCCTGTTAGAGCTGAAGAACACAAGCATTTTCCATGCTAAAGAACCCTAGTATGTTTGAAGGAAATAAGCAACGACGCAGATATGACAGGTATACACTTTTGGTTACTTCAATACATGTGTGGAAGATGCCATGAACGCCGAATATATCAGATTAGGTCGCATTGACTTGAGGCATACTCGTAGATGAGTCGCCGGTGATCACCTTAGCGCGAGTCCTTAGCGATCAGGGGCCTATAAAAAGTACTTTGGAATCAATAGCGCTCACAAAATGACGTCCTTTCATAACTGACTATTGCGTCGCATTTGCTTTACTTTTTTTGTTCTGCCGGAAGTGTCACCTCCTTACAGAGACTGCGTTAAGACCCAGGAGCAGCTAGAGTGCCCCGATGCCATGAGAGCCTAGCAAGCTAAAGTGCCCGACCCTATGAGCAGCTGATCAGCCACCGTTTTTTTAACATATGGGCTTCTATGGAACCTTCGATACCAGTTGTGTCTGCCTTGTTCACGCCACCTCGCTAGAGATAATGACAACGTGAGGTGTCACCGAGCTCCGAGTGCCGCCAATGGTAAATGTTGTAAAATAGGTCATTGTTAGTACAGTGAAGAACGTGCGGTGGGAGCGAACATTAAGAATTAACATATTTCATAAGGTGTTAAGGAAGAATAGCTGTCTTTGTGTAAACTCTTTCATAACCAAGTAATGCCACGTTTTTTACTGACAAGAGACTGAAGAGATGTTTTTTAGGTTGTTGATTTCAAACTATGTTATTAGACTTCATGCCTAATTTCACCTCATCGCTCACATTACCACACTTATGCACTGAAATATTTCATTGAAATCCCCTCGACGCCCATAGAATCTCGGTTCGGTACTCTAACTACAGCTGGTATGAAATACTTGGACACGTGGTGGGGCGACGTAGCCTTTAAAAACTCTTTAGGTTATCGCATTGGATGGCTGAGTCCCCCAAATATGATAATTGCGATCGCTTGGAAACTCTCAACCATGTCCTATGCCGTTGTCCCGATTTTGAACAGAATCGCTGGACTCTCCAGCGAGCCTCGAGGAGACTGAATCATCGTTCCTTTACTCAAGAGAAGAGCTTGTGTACGTGGTCTTCAATTACAGCAGCCCGGAAAACCACAGAAGTCATTCTACAATCCTTGAGAACAATGTCACTGAGCGACCGCCTGGGAAACCCTGTACTGTGCGTGCGGTGTGTGTGCGGTATGGAATGTGCACCTGCTTCTATCGTTCTTTCTCTCTTTTACTTCATTTTCTCTTCTCCCCATGTGTAAAGTACCAAACTGGGCGTAGTCTAGTTAACCTCCCTACCTTTCTTATATTCCTTTTTTCTCTCTCACACAGTGGAGAATGAAACATCTTGTCACCGTTTTTGCGCGAAACTGTCTTGTCATATCGCTTCTTGAGGGCAAGGATTTCAATGAATTAGTTATCTAAAGTGAATAAAAATGGCTTTGTGAGAATGTCTTGAGAATGTATTTTCTGTACCCCTTTACCGTTTAATGTTTAAAGAAGTGTACCGGCAAGACGTATACTCAAGCGAATAAAAAAAAACACGTGATTACTGCCTTACGTAAAAACTTTCGTTTGCAAGCTTCATACGGGTGCCTTGACAGTGAAAACTCTGCTTGAATACAGAGGAATGTATATACCATGGGCAAGCAGCTGCCTCCTGCATTATAATCCTGAAACCATTGAACATGTATTTATTGATTGGAATAATGTCATTTTCTTTCGGGGCATTTTAGAGAACACTTCAAAATTGATTTCTCTCTTTTTACACATGGATTAGTGGCCTTGTAAAAGTTGTGTTCAACATCTGGATGTTATCTTTTTACTTGGTCTTCATTCGGTGTGTCATAGAATGTTATCATACAGGCACTGTGATGTCAAGGTTCTCAATGTTCATGAGTGTTTCATGGAAGCTGTTACCAAAGTGCGATATGTTCATAAAACGACTGATTGTGATGAAGATTTCATATATTTGTTTGATGCTTAAAGGCGCATGAAACGAGTTTAAGTGCACGTTAAAGAATGGTGGTAAACTTCTGGAGGTCTCCACTACGGCACCTCTCTTAACAGCAGGTGGTTTTGGGACGTCAAGTCCCACATATAAATCAATGAAACGGTTTTGATGTGTGACTGTTGACTACATTGACCCGTAGTCTAAAACGCAATAAGAAAAAAGGTGTGTGGGTGAGTCGTTTCGCACCCCGCACTGTGGAGCAGCGCGTCATTGGTTCCACTTCCACTGAAGGAATCTTTCTTCTAGTTTTTTCTTCGCCTTACATCAGTGCATACTTTATAAAGCCCTGTCGGTGCAGAAATACGTCAATGGTGCTATGGGGAACCCCGGCATAAAAATCTTTCATTTTAGAATATTTTGCAGGTTGTGTACTGCCGCTTTCATAAAGCAAATTATATTCCACTGCAGGGTGGCAAGGTTGTACGCTGATGCTCGAGTAACACCACCTTCCGGTCCAGGCCCTGTATTGCAGTCCTGCAATGCAACGGTAAGCCGCAACTTGACTCCGTTACACTTCGCAAAATTAAAACTCCATTTGGGCGTGTGGTGGAGATCCTGCAGGTTGTCACCATAATACGGGAACAATAACAGCCATTAAGAGCTTCTGCGTTCATGTCTGCAAGGAAGATGGTGAAAACATTCTCAATCGTATATACGTAGAAATGTAAAAAAAAAAGATAGTTTATTGAAACGGGAATGGAAAAAGTCAGTTTCGTCACGACGCTGAAGCAGTGAATGCGATGACAAGAAATTAGAATTTGGTTGGTTGGTTGCGAAACTTTATTGAGGTCCTGCAAGGCGCGCGTCAGCGCGCAGCGGGCGACTCCCAAGTCGGGACCGTTAGGCCAAGCCTATCGGCCGCTCCGCGGGCCTCCTGGACGGCCCAAAGTTGGTCGGCCAGGAGGGAGCTGCGTAGGGCCGCCTCCCACCTGACCGATGTAGTGTTGGGGTTAGTGTACATTGCCTTGCACTCCCAGAGCATGTGCGCCAGCGTGGATACATCCCCACATGCGGGGCAAGCGTCATTGGGAAACACGTCCGGATAAATAGCGTGAAGGGATCTCAGGTTAGGGTACGTGTCGGTCTGCAGTAGTCTGAGCGTAAGGGCCTATGGCCTATTAAGATTTGGATGAGGGAGTGGATATAGTCTCCGCGCGAGGTAAAAATATTTTGTTATTTCGTTGTACGTGGCAGGCGCGTCCCTGTTTTCCGCAACCCGGTTGGCCCGAATCGTTGCCCGGAACCAGCGCGGTCGGTTAGTGCGCGCGCGGCCTCGTGGGCAGACTCGTTGAGGTTGTGGGGAGCACCTTGGACCTGTCCAACATGTGCAGGAAACCAAATCAGTACGTGGTGCTTGATGCCGTCGCGGCCACCACTTTGGAGCACGCGCAGGGCTTTCTTGGAGATTACACCGCGCTCGAAAGCGCGAATAGCTGACCTAGAGTCACTATAGATGACCTCCCTTTCACCTTCCAGGATGGCCAGGGCGATGGCCACTTGCTCGGCAATCGTCGGATCGTCAGTGTGAACCGATGCGCAGTTGGTAATTTGTTGTTTGGAGTCGACGACGACTGATGAGAAGGCGCGGCTCCCACGGTACGCTGCCGCGTCGACAAAGCTGACGCCGTGCTCCTCATTGTGAATCTGCTTGAGAAGAGTGGCAGCTCTAGCCCGTCGCCTACCACGATTGTGCTTGGGATGGACATTCCTCGGTATCGGTGCCACGGTGATGAGGTCACGAATCTCACGGGGCACCTGCCTCATCTTCTCGTCCACTTCAGCCGGAGAGTGACCGAGCTCTCGGAGTATATGTCTGCCGGTCTGGGAGCTCGAAAGGCGCGCGAGCTGGGCCCGCTCCTGCGCTTCGGCAATCTCATCCAAAAGAAATTAGAATGTCCCCGAAATAACCACAAGCAGCTCGTTGCTTGCTGCACACCTCTGAACCACAAACCAGGATACTCGAAACAAAGTACAGGTACGGTCGGACTAGGAAGGCGCGTTCCACTTTCCGGCCTTCGCAACAGAGTGCAACACAATCGTAGAGTTTTTCCGTGGTTATAGCCGCTGCTCAACGCCAGGGGCAAAGTGACGCGACAATTTTAAATATGAAGAAAGATCACAGCGTATCCACACAGTGAATGATGATGAGTGGCGTGAAGTGTCCACCAGTCCGTCCGCTCTTCCGTCTATCCGTTCGTTCTTGCTTCTGTCCATCTGTCCACGCGTCCGTCCGTGCACCCGTTCGTCCGTGCGTCAGACAGACAGGCAGAAAATAGACTGACGCGGCCCATGAATGATTAACGGTCTGCCGATAAACCCTCCGAAGCTTCGCTCCACTCATCATCATTTACTACTTGGATATGCTGTGAGGTGATTACTAAATATATGCGTACATACAGGTGACGACCAATCCACGCCTTAAGAAGCTTCGCCCCAAACAGTTTTCAAGGTAGCGGCAATCATTGTTCTCGACGCCGTCCTCCTCACTCTTTCGCGTAGCCCTCGTTTTTTCCGCCACCCGCGTCCGTAACTGGTGCATAATTGTTTCACGAGATGTAGTCAACGGCTGGTGGAGATATTTCCTGTTGTTAGATAGGTCCGAAACGAGTAGGCATGCACGTATGGCTCCGGTTGGAAGCTTGCCGTGACGAAAGACAAAATCGTGGTGAAGACATAAGCTGTAGAGGAGCAGGGGCCCAGTTTGCACCAAGTCGGCCAACATTGCTTCGCGGTGCATGCTCAATGCACCGCGAAGCAATGTTGAGTTTTAAATGCTTAGTCGCACGATGTCGCGCTTCGGTGTCGGCGGTGGCACCATCCATACCTACACTGCGCATGCTCGCGTCTCGCATCTCGGGCCGCATTCTTACGCCTCGTGCCGAGACTCACATGCTCGTGTCTTGTGCCGGCCCAGAAAGACACCTGCAAAAACTGTTGCTTGCCTCCCCCTCTCTCGTATCGCAAGGTCTATGCAGGCAGCGTCTGCCACAGTCGGTTACCACCTAAGAATAAATACACACTTTACCCCCAAACTGCAGTGCACCTGTCCTTCATCCTTGCAACAGAGCAATGATTGGCGACTTACGTTCTAACCATAGGCACAATTTCGCTGGTAATGCAAGTGCTACACATATTATAAGCTAAAGGTTCGTCGTTTATTCTTGAAGCGTTATGTTTGGCAAGGCATGCAGTGCAGTAAGACCTTTTGATGATATTTGTAGAGAAATAAAATTTTTTAAACAGAAACTGGTGAAATGAACACGAGCCTGTACAGGCAAGTGATATGCGTTAAGTCCGCGAACTCTGCCTGACGTCATATAAATAACCAATTGTAATTCTGTTTCCTTTTGTGACACATTTTGTGTGGCTGTGTTTGTGTGAATCATTGAATGTACATGTTTTTCCACGTCATTTTATATTCATGTTCATATAAATGAAGTCTGTTTTGTCCTCATTGTTATTTTCTGTCTGAGAAGAAAATGTTCTGTTGAAATGCTATTGACGTCTGTGACAATAAATGTTTCTTAGAAAAAAAAACAGGACATTTATGCCATTTCAGATTGGGTGGGATGGTGACCGCTGTGAGCGGAGCTTACACTTATTTTTAGGTTATCACCAACTGTAGTAAAAATTTGGCCCTTTCTCTGCATATTCGACTGCAAACCTCCTCAAAAGATGATATTATTCCGTCTGGAAAGAGTGAATAGAATAAAACATTTACTATATGTTTTGCGCGAGAAAATCAGCGAATAGGATTCGAGAGGCGCTGGTTGAAACATGAGCGCTATCTGGCGGTAATTTCCGAAAACGAAAATATGGCCTCTGTTGGAGCAAGCACACAGCGTACGATAGCATGTGTGCACAATCTTTGAGGCCACGTTTTGTAAATTTTAAAGTAAGTGGCAGTACCGTATCATCTTAGCTAAGCGTCGAAAACTCGCCTTTCGTGTACGGCATCGCATTGTCAGCGCAGCCTAATAAACGCTACAGTTCCGAAAATAACTAATGTATGCCTTTTTTAGTATGAAAGAGCGCACTGCACTATATTTACGTGTTGATATTGTGCCTCAGTTGTGCGAAATATTTGCTCTTTTATCAACAGTTGTACAAGTATAAACGCAGAAACCTGAGCAATATTTGTGGGTGCTGTAAATGTGGTCATAATTGAGCCATTTCGGTTGACAAACAGACAGACCAAAATTTTTGCGCTGAAGTATCACGAGAAGGACATTCGTCTTCAAAAAAAATGATAATGAATGGGGTATAGCTTTAGAAGGTTTTATTGGTAAACGATGAATCGTCCATCCATCCATCCATCCATCCATCCATCCATCCATCCATCCATCCATCCATCCATCCATCCATCCATCCATCCATCCATCCATCCATCCATCCATCCATCCATCCATCCATCCTTCCGTCCGTTCTTCCATCCATTCATCCATCCATCCATCCATCCATCCATCCATCCATCCATCCATCCATCCATCCATCCATCCATCCATCCATCCATCCATCCATCCATCCATCCATCCATCCATCCATCCATCCCTCCGCCCACCCGCTCGCCCGTCCGTCCATCCGTCCATTCGTCTGTTCATCTATCTGTCCATCCGTATATTGCGTATATCTAGTGAACACTTCAAGTACCACCACTCGCATCTTTTCATGATTGCCCCGGACCTTGACATTTCTCAAAGCCTGGACCGACGCCTTTTGTAGGCGTCATACAGCGATGTTTTTGATTTCGTTTTACGAAAACTTCGACAAATATTTCTGGTGACCCATCGAACTGACACCGCAGACGCAAGACCTTTTCATCGACGCCGTTACCGAGTCTCGGCGACCGAGCGCCGCGTCATTCACACGGAACTTGACAAGATGATGGCTAAGGGCATCATCGAGACAACTTCGAGTCTTTGGGCGTCGCCCGTGGTACTTGTAAAAAAGAAAGACAACACCTGGCGGTTATGCCTCAGCTACCGGCACCTCAACAAAATCGCCAAAAAGAAGTCTATACCCTCTGCCGCGAATAGTCGACGCCCTTGATTTCCTCATGGCGCACGGTACTTTTCTTCTATCGACCTTCGCCCATTCTATTGGCAAATAGCCGTCGATGAAAATGATCGAGAGAAGATCACCTTTATTACACCCAATGGTCTATATTAGTCATGCCCTTTGAGTTGTGCAACGCGCCAGCAACATTTAAGCGCATAATGGACTCACTACTGAGTGGTTTCAAGTGCTCCATATATATGTCTTTGCTAGGACAATGTCGTTGTTTTCTCCCCGACGTTCACCACTCACCTGCAAGGCTTGTCGGCTATTTTGCAAGTCTATCGCACCGTGGGTCAAATCTTCAATATGCCACTTTGCTGCTGAGAGATCACCATGCTCGGACATCATGTTGACGCTGCGTGTGTACGACCCGATCTAGCAAAAATACGCGTTACCTATCCCCAGTTCTTCCAAGGACGTTCGCTCGTTTTTTGGCCTGTGGTTGTATTTCCACGGTTTCGTTGAAGATTTCGGAGTGGTCATGCAGCCCCTCACAGGCCTTTTGAAAAAGCACGCCCCTTTCTCTTGGGGACCTGAAAAAGCGTCGGCTTATTCTCATCTCGTTGATCGACTCACGTCACCCCCTGTTTTGGCCCATTTCAAAAACTCTGTGCCTACCAAAGCATGCACCGATACCAGTGGTCATGGTATCGGCGCTGTCCTTGCTTAAAATCACCGTGGCCACGACTGCGTCAATGCCTACGCCAGGTGCATCCTCTTCGCAGCTGAGCAGAACTATTCTGTAACCGAGAAAGAATGAGTCAAGATTGGGATGATGGATGTAATCTCGATGGATCAGATGATCACGACGACACGACGTTGAAGGACTGGACTGCTAGCTCACTTCCTGGCAAACTTCAGTTTATTTACACACTGACACTTACTTACTACGAAAGGCCGGGATGGCCACTAAACCGACAGTACAGTAAGCACTGGGCTGTATTAATACTAACGTCAGCGTTACTTACCGAGCCCTTCGTATACTCCACCATCGATATCAACTTCTCGATGTAGTATCAACCTTGTATCAGAGTCGGCGCTAAGCACGACCTCTGTCCCCGCTTCCCGATCACTTTCCCGAGCACCAAGCTCCCCCTTCTCTCCATTTCTCTTCATTAAATACCTCCCGTATCGTCTGAGACAGCCTCATTTTACGAATCCATACTCGATGCTCCACCAATGGAGCAAACAACTCTTTTTCCTCAGAGATGGGTCTCTGGCTCTGCGTTCACACACTTTGCTATCCTCTGAGCATCGGCTAAGAACTCCGTCATTTCAACGACGTACAGCTTAAATGATACTTTCGTGCGACAACAAGCCTGTCTAGACGGCCGGTCGGCTGTCTGGCGTTAGTAAACACGATTTTGCTGCATATCCACACGTGTTAATACATCATGGCGCCACATAATTTTGTCGGGAGCCGTGTCCCGACAGCGACCACTTATTTCTCAGTCTGGCTAACCATGAGAGCGCTACCGCCGTGCGGGTGGCTCCCCAGCGCAAGGTGCGGTGAACAAAGGCTCGCGGGGTTCGACGACAAAGACGCGTTCCGAGGGGAACGGCTTATTCCGCGTCTGGGCAGCCTCTTTTCATTAACTTCCTTTTTCGTCAGACGCTGTCTACCGACTGGTCATCCATCGCGTGCCCCAAACAAAACTCCTTCCAACCCAAGACTGTTGTATGTACGCTAGTTGTACATACAACTTCAAGAACCATATGGGGAGAGGGGGGTCACACTAGGCGCATTGCCGACACTTCAAGTCGTGCGTAAACATTATACAATAGTTTCTAAAATAACAACAAAAACATGTTACAAAGCATTAACTATAACGTCATTACATCATTACAAAGCACTATCACACAAGTGTTCCTTCCAAAAATGTTCGTGGTCACCCAAACGCACAAAGTGACGCAGAAGACCACAAGGAGGGGCACACACTCGCAAATAAATGGATGGGTGGATGGATGGATGTATATGGCTGTACCCTTTAGATCGGGCGGTGGCTAGCGTTACCAAGCCGTAATACTTAATGAACCAAAAACTAGATTTATTTTTTTTTCAGTAATAGTGAGGTTGAGGAATCGTACTTTGCAGCGAAGGGTTCAATTTTGACTCGTGCCTTGACTTTAGCCACCAATCAGATAACCTCCTTCTAGTTAATTCTACCCGCTTAAAGTCTATTTTGCCCTCACTGTCCCTAAACCCCTGTGCTTTGAAAAACTCTGCGCCATCAACCTGAACTACAGGTTGAAGCCCTTTACAGAACATTATCAAGTGTTCGGCAGTTTCTTCTTCCTCTCCACACGCACTGCATACCATGTCTACCCCTTCGTATTTGGCCCGATATGTCTTTGTTCGCAATACTTTCGTCCTGGCCTCAAACAGTAGAGAACTACCCCGAGTATTATCATAGATCCTTTCCTTGACAATTTCCTGCTTAAAAGTTCGATAGATCTCTAGTGCGGACTTCTTAATCATGCCAATTCTCCACATATCGGTCTCAGCTTCCTTCACCTTCTTCTTAACCGATAATTCTTTTTGGTTTGGCCCCCTGTTGTTTTCCAAGTATTTATCAGTCCATTTGCTGGTTCGCTTCCGCCATTTTGTATCGACATTCTTCATGTACAAGTAGCTGAATACCTTCCTAGCCCAACGCTCCTACCCCATTTCTCTCAATCGCTTCTCAAATTTTCTCTTGCTGCTAAATTCCCTGCCCTCAAACGATATCCATCCCATATCACCTTGTACTTCCTGATTTGGTGTATTCCCGTGAGCTCCTAAAGCAAGCGTACCTGTTCCACGCTGCTTAATTTCTAATCTTGCTTGAACTTCTGATCTCATGCACAATACCGCATTGCCGAACGTCAGACCAGGAACCATGACCCCTTTCCACATTCCTCTCACAACATCACACCTATTGTAATTCCATAGTGCCCTGTTTTTCATTACCGCTGCATTCCTGTTACCTTTAGTCGACACGTATATTTCGTGTTCCCTTAGGTACTCGGCCCCATTGTTTATCCATGCGCCCAGATATTTGTATATATCTGTTATCTCTAGCGTGACCTCCTGTATTCTAAGCTTACTACCTTCATTGTCATTAAAAATCATGACTGCTGATTTTTGCTTACTGAATCTGAAATCTAACCCATCTCCCTCGTATTCGCAGACGTCCACCAATCTCTGCAAATCTTCCTTGTTGTCGGCCATTAGCACTATATCATCTGCGTACATCAACGCTGGTAGTGCCTGTTCAATGAGTTTTCCTTGTTTGACGAAAGAGAGGTTGAAGCCTAGTCCACTTCCCTCTAATTTGGCCTCTAATCCTTGTAGGTACATCATGAATAACAAGGGTGACAGAGGACACCCCTGCCTAAGCCCCTGTTTCACCTCTGTGGGCTTAGATACCTGTTTTTCCCAATTTATAACTACCTTGTTACTTTTATAGATATTCTTTAAAAAATTAGTGACTACATCTTCCACGCCTAGTGTGTCCAGTATTCCCCACAATTCCTCTTCGACCACACTATCCTACGTTCTCTTGATATCAAAAAATGCTAATCATAGGGGCCTGTGTTCTTTTTCTGCTATTTTGATGCACTGCGTCAGTGAGAACAGATTGTCTTCCAACATCCTGTGTTTCCGAAACCCATTCTGCAGTTCCCCCCGCACCCCTTCATCCTCTATCCATGCCAGCAGTCTTCCCTATATAATCTGCATCGCCAGCATGTAGACCACTGATGTCACTGTTATAGGACGGTAGTTGTTTATGTCAGCTTTGTCCCCCTTTCCTTTATAGATCATGCTCATCCTGCTAAGTTTCCATCCATCGGGAACTTCTCCATCGATTATAATTTTGCTCACTGCCTCTCTCAAAGCCTGCTTAGACTTCGGACCTAATGTCTTTATCAGCATAATTGGAATGCCGTCTGGGCCTCTTGATGTAATACTAGGGACCCTTTTCTCAGCCCTTTCCCACTCTTGTTTTGAAAATGGAGCCATTGCGCCACTTTATTCATCCTTGTCTATTGTGGTGCATAAAGCACTTCTGTGTTGAAAATTTTCTGTCAACCTTGTTCTTATATATTCAATAGCTTCGTTCCCTTCTAGCCTAGCACCTTGAGCTGTAGTTATAAACCTCTGCTCTAGGCTCGTCTCATTTCTTAGGGAGTTTAGATGGTTCCAAAATTTCGCAGCTGCCTTTCTATCTTTTTTATGTACTTCTGCCAGCCACTGGGCTCCCTTTCTTCTAATCGTTTCATTGATCAGAAGGGATGCATCCCTTCTACCGCTTAGAAAGATTCCCCATTTTCTTTCAACATCATCTGTCGGTTCACCCCGCTGCTTAGCATGTCTGTGTTCCCTAGAGGCTTCCTGACGTTTTGTTATGGCTCTCTTAACTTCCTCATCCCACCAACTTTTGGGTTTGTGTCTTCTTTTCTGGGGTGACTTGTCACGTGCCTTAGTAAGCTCTAGCTCAAACAGTCTAATTAGATTCGTGTATGTCCACACTGTTTTATTATCCTCAGTGATTGTTTTCTCAATTTGTTTAGTGGCTATTTCAATTCGCCTTTCCGAATAAAAATTTTCCTGTAGGTGCTCATCTTGTCTCCTTCCAACTTTCGCTGCTCTTCCAAAACTTAGCTTGATACGCTTGTGATCACTACCCAGGCTTCTGGAGCCACCTTCATCTATGTGCAATCCTCTGAGCTTATCATACATCCTATGTGACATCAGTGCGTAATCTATTGTCGACTGCAGCCTTCCTACCACCCATGTTATTTGCCCTTCACACTTCTGGGTACTGTTGTAAATGATCAAATCTGGCCTTTCACACATATCCATGATCATTTTGCCTGTCGGGTCGGTATACCCATCTATATCTTCTATCTGTGCCTTCATATCTCCTAGTATAATTATCTCGCACTCTCCTCCTAACTCCTGAATGTTCTTTGATATACACTCTACCATTGCCTGGTTTTGCTCTCTGGCCTTTGCTCCCGTCCACAAGTACATAAAGCCAAGAAGTGTCATTTGCCCTGCCACTTTTCCTTTTAGCCATAAATGTTCATTGCACTCCTGCTTGACCCTTTGCCAGTCTGTACTGTAAAAAAATGCAGAGAAGCGCACTCTAGTAGTCACACCTGCGTACTGGTCGGATCGCAACTCGCAGGTTGGAGCCTGTCCCGTACATTGCTTGGTGCACCATGGCAATTCATGAACCTTCAGCCATCACGCATTTTCTAGCTGCCTAAATCTAACAAACTGCCATACTGCTACTTCACAACGTGCCCATTTTGTAGTAGTAGTTAAAAAAGGAGAAAAAAAACTTCCACCCGTCTCCCTAACCTCACTCTACTGATCTCCGCTGTCCAATCGTGACAAGGCATCGCCGCACTTATTAAGACATCCCTTTATGAGACAAAAAAAAATAGAGATGTCCTTCTGTAATGCCAAAGCCCAGCGAGTCAGGCAAGCACCGGATCATATGGAGCGGGTCAGGTACGCGAGTGGGTTACGTGCCGCTACGTCCTTATCTCTGTCACCAACTAGCCGCATGTCCAACAGGCTGAGTGTCCACTTGACGGTAAACACCGCTCTTTTACTTGGCAACCAATCTAGTTGCTGAGGACTGATAATATTTCCCAGAAAGACGATTGGTCTCTCTTCTCCGTTTACCCCTTGAGAAACATGGGCCCCTATTGGCCTTTTTAAGGCACCTGTCACTAATGTTATCTCGTTTCTCAGATGCGGCACGCTTGTCTTAAATGCGGCCTTTAGAGCCAGTGAAACAGCATTGAAATAATTTTTACCAGTCGAGCTCCCTAGAAAAATAGGTACAAAGTAATTCGTAAGGTCCGTAAATGGGCTAATTAACTCTGAGTGTGCGGATATCTGTTTTCGGTAATATTTTACATGTGCCATCACACTGTGCAGGTCTCTTTTAGCGCTCGGAGTGTTAAGTTGCGCAACCGAACCTAACCCATCGAGCTTAGGATAGTGACAACTGTCAACATTGTGTCCGTGATAGCTCATCTGCGTTTGTGGTGCCGAACATCTTTCCAGGTTCATTGCAAGGCCCATTGACATTATAACATCCAGAACCGAAGTTAGTGTGAGCCCAAAATATGCTCTCCAAATGCACTCATTTGTTTTCTGTCTTATGAACATTCCCTGCTCAATGACCAGTTCCTGCTCGCATGTCATCCCCAGTGAGATTTCTTTTCATCATTTCCTCACGGACATCTCGCCCCCGGTCTTACTACCTGAAGCCCGTACTTGCATCGCAGCCTCGGCAAATGACACCTTTTGTTTGGCTGCTCTGGCATCTTATCTGCTTTCATTTCATCTTTACGATCGACCACCTGAACGATAACTTGCTCCGTTCTTAATATATGAATCGCCAGTTGCGCCGACCCTGCTTGAATCTGCGTGAGTATCTCCGAATCGCTTGGCGTTAGTAGGGCATCTACTCCTGCAAGTTTATTTCTGATTGCACACAATTCAATCAGCACAGGGGCAGCACCTCTTTCAGAAGTGTTCAGCCCCAATGGTACGTACATCAGGCCAGCCTGAACAGCATGCCCAAATGCTCCTCTCAGGCATAGTTTTCCTATTCACGAGTGTTTTGCTACAGCGGAAATGAGCTCCTCTCTGAGAACGGTTATGCCAGATTCTGAATCTACACACGCCTTAAACGTGCCCCTCCTCCCCACCCCACCCCGCTTACTAACTCAAATCATGTTAAACTTGACGTACTTATCATGCCTGTGACAGAAACTTTGCCTCCTGTCGTACGTTCACACACTGCCCTCGCCGTCAACCTTTCAGGCGGGTGTACTTCTTGCCCCCTTTCTGCTGCCGATGTTTTCGATGTCGTTTGCAGGAATCACCAATGACAGTGTCCGCTTTGTCCGCAAGCATAGCATCAGAGCATCGTCTTCCCGTTTCCTAGCGATGGCCGATCCGCCGCGTGGTGATTAAACGATTCCCCTGTCTTCGATTTAGCAACGTTGCTTTAGCCCCATCGTCTGCTCTCTGTCTTTTCTTCATATTTTTTCACAAGCTTCGCTAGAGGCAGGTGCCTGAGCCACTCTGCTCTCTCATTCTGTAGGACGTATGTCCGCATGTCTTCATTCATAAGCTGTTTGACTCGGTCAAAAATTCATAAAGCACGCAGCCCCAGTAATTCGCAGCCCCTGTAAGTCTACGAGTCAAGTAGTATATCAAGCCTAGTGACGAACTGCCCCCGCGTCTCATCTCCCTTCCTACATGTGTAAAGACAGTGTTTTTATTTTTCGGGGGTAAGCTTCAGTTCTTGTAGGATGAGGTCATAAATCTCTTCGTGAGAAAAGACTCGCTCCTCAGCTCGGTTTGCTACCAATGTCAGAGATTTCTCATTCAAAAACAGCATAATAATAGCACCCTGAACATATTCGGGAATATCGCAACTTTAAGCATATTTTCAGCGTTGCCGATCCACACAGGCACACACTCATCGGAAACCGGCATCGGTGGAAGAACTGCTCGCAACCGATCCGCATACCGTGCCAAACCATACCTGTCACTCTGCTCTACCTACCTCCTGCCTGAGACTGAAGCTCCAATTTTTTGTTGCTCAATTTAAAGCTTCAAACCCTCTATTTCTAGCTCCTTCTTTCGAACTTGAACAGCATAATCCATGATTTCACTAGCAACTACATTTGCGCCGGTCATACCCAACGACGGCTCGTTATTTGACTCCTGGTCCTCAGTCATCCCATCTGCCCTCTGACTTCTCGTCTCCCTGGTCGCCATGGTGCTCCCGGAGAAAACGGAATAAGAACCCACCTGTTGTTCACTGTGTGTAGATGAGTCACCGCACCACCTACGGGTAGAAGTTCCAATCAGCAGGTAGTGGAACCTATTTTCCGCTGCAGTTGGATGTACGTGCACCACTAAGTCTTTCTCTTGATAGGTGTGCTGGTCGCCAGTCACCCGCTGGCTCTCTCTATAACTCCAGTCGTCTCCAGCCACTCTGGGTGAGAAGCCGATGTCCGAGCGTAAGAAGCCACCACTCTCCATTCCTGCTCAGCTGATCGTCACGGTCAGTGTTGCGCAGAGTTCAGGTTTCTTGAACTGCGTATCTTCATCTCTGCTCTGACGTCGCCTGATGATCTTTTTCTTCTGCTCCCACCTTTGGCTTTCGGCGAGCGTGTGCCAGGAAGGCAACAGCAAGTTTGGTAGATGTGAAGCTAGCGAGACGACCGCAAGCGCATTATGAGTGCAGCCCCTACTCATGTTTGACATGACACGTGTGTCCTGATTATCATGTTTGGACGTGTCATTTACCTTCGTCGTCCGATCACGTCACGTAATACGAAATTTGGTATGTGTGAAGCTAGCGAATAGCCGCGAGTGCATCATGAACGTGGCATGTAACCATGTTCTTACATGACACGAATGTCATGATTATCATGTGTGCACCAGTCATATACCTTCGTCATCCCTTCACGTCTCGTAATACCAAGTTCGGTGTATGTGAAGTTAGTGAAACGACCGCGAGTGCATCATGAGCAAGGCGTGTAGCCACGACTTTCACGACATGCATGTCATGATTTTAACATTAGGGTCTGTCACTTATGTTCGCCCTGCAGTCATGTTATATACCATACCAGTTTTGTAATATGTCATGTGAACGAAACCACCGAAACAGCAGCAAGACCATGATATGTAAATCATGACAATAATGACATACATGTCATAATTTTCAAGTTATGTATGACTAGTCTTTTGTGCTCGTAAAACATTGATGTTATCACACCAATTTGGGTATAAATACCATTATCGAAACGGCCAGGAGATCTAAAAGTCGTAAGCGGCTAGATAGATAGATAGATAGATAGATAGATAGATAGATAGATAGATGAATAGATAGATAAATAAATGAATAGATAGATAGATAGATAGATAGATAGATAGACAGATAGATAGATAGATACGCTAAATGTTTCCGAAGTTTGCTAAGAAGTGTTTCGCATTTAAAAACTCCATACAATGTTTTTCAAATAGTCGCAATTTCATATTTGTTAGAGTTGACTGTACGTTTACTGGACCGTGTATTGGAGACTTGGTTAAATGACTGATTGCCTCAGTTTTCGGTCAAAGACCTGAAATAGGGGGGGGGGGGAGGAAACGTATCTATGCAGGCAATCTGCTATCAGATCTTTTAGTAAGTTCGGCGCATTGCCGGGTCAGCAAGGCATCGCTCTCTTTTGCGTGGTAGTTTAGTGCGTACCTTCCGTATATAGTTTATTTGCTGATGTGCTGTTCACTAGCGTGATATTTCAGAGCTGAACTAGCACTCACACAACGTGTAAATAGTGTTCCTGTGAGAGATGACTGCCTTAGCTGGAGCAGGGCCTTTGGCGACAGTAAATTCTACACGCTAAGCAACGAGGTGCTGTACTCTAAGGCTGCGATAGCGACATTCTCAAGGCTGCTTTTCGCTGCAGTAGTTTCTTATGAGTTTTCGAAGAATCGTGATATTGTGGAAGTTATATCATTATTTATTCATCTGCAAAGTTTTTGGTATATGTTGCAAGTACGTAATTTGGATAATAAGAGAACCCTGACTCCTCAATCTTTACTGTTGTCTTTCCTTTAACCTCGCGCACGATATTAGCGAGCCATAAGGTGCAATAGAATTGCCTTCTTATAACGGCACGTAAAAGGTCTTTAAAAAAGAAAACTTCAATTTCGTGCTATGGAGGGCAAATATACGATGTCGCTACCACTTCCGGCTGTGACGTCATATTGAATATTTTTCTTTGCTGTTAGCTGTTTCTTTCATACGTAGATGGCGACGGTGGCAACGAGGCGCTGACGATTGGATGCACGGGTTTTTATGGAAGTTACGCTACCAGTTCTCATAGACTTTCAGGTAACCTCTGGAGAACACAGAAATGACAACGCGCTCTGCGCGTTTACATAGTTTAACAAGAACACGTGCGAGTCACGTACAGTTAGGCACCATTATGCTACGGTAGAAAAAAGTGCGCCACGGATGGAACAAAGAAAGGACTCCTACTGCAAAACGCTCCATGTAGTCATCTAGTTGCAAGTGAGTACAAAGACATGGTGGGAGCGTGAAAGGGCGTGCACACGCGCAGCAACGCCTCGACCTCAGAAGCTCCGAGTCAGACGATGAGGCAATGCCATTTCATCTGATTGAAGTCATCGCTCGCACGTCCTGACATATTTTTCTACCTGAATGTACGTACACGAATGACGCGATATGAGTTGTTGTCGTTTCCTACTTTAGACGGAACACCTAGGTAATGACAAGACATTACATGCAGAGTTAATAAAGTGCTTAACACAAATAGAAATTGCTTCTTGGTGGTGCGCAGGGAACGCACTCTGCACTACCTGTACTGCAAAAATTAAAGGAAAATAGTGTCATCCCATCTAAACATGTTACTTTTTCTTTCCAGTGCCATTTTATTAACGGCATTAAAAGTAACTGCCTTCTTGGTTGCATCTGCTCTTCGCCTCACTACGGTCTGATTGTTCCACAACAGCACACTGGCAGCGGGACGTGTGTACGGTCCGGTTAAATAATGGGAACGATCACTCAGTGTATACCAATAAAAATGGCGTGGAAAGTAAAAAAAAATGTTGTTTGGAAGCACTTGTTTTTATAAGGCGGAAGACAGGCGAAAAGTTATGGAAGGATTTCCCATTGCATTGTTATCACTTTCTCACCTTGCTGCGTGTTCAGCGGTGTCTGTGAACACAGCTATATATATCCAACAGAAATATGCACAACAGCGACTCTGGGCACATCTACACCGATGGATCCGTAACTTCGTCCGCCTCAGTTGCAGTCTTCGTGATCCTTCAACTCGGTATTTCCCGACAGTAAAAATTTGATCACAGATCATCTTCGACAGCTACAGAAATTGTTGCTACACAGGAAGCCATAAAATTTGTGAGCGACAAGCACCGCGTAAGTGAACGATTCTTTCCGATGCAAAATCAGCGCTTCAAGCCATCCATTCTTGCTCAAAAAGCGGCCAAGTTTACGCGTAAGCGTTAGGAATCGTCCAAGCATTTAAAATAGCACACAGGAGTGGTCACTTGATTACACTCCAATGGATTCATGGACACTGCGGCCTGGTTGGCAACGAAATAGGCGATAGCGAAGCAAGAGCGGCAGTATACATTGCTCCTATGTACATCAAAGTGCCGTATTCGCGAAGCGACGTCAACGCATTGTTGAGATCGCTAAAGCACAAATGTGCTGCCACTTTTTGGTCGCTACCAGATCATCAGAACAAGCGCTGCGGAAAACAGACCCTGGTATTGCTTCTCGTTTTCCAGCTAAAATCAGCCGAAGACATGCTAATGTACTGCACCGGATTCGCCTGGGCGTCGCCTTCAATCCTCCCTACACCCAAGAAATCGGTAGTGCGGACAGCCGAAATTGTGAGCGCTGCAAAGTGCGCGAAACTTTGGCCTACATATTTTGTGAGTCCAATATACGTAGCGCAAAGAAAAATGCTAACTGCAACGTTGAAAAGCATCGGAGGAACGCCATTGAGTGAAAGCCACATATTGTCAGCAATCAACGACCTAACAGTGTCAAAAACTGCTACAAAGACAGTTTTAAACTTTATCAAAAGCACTAGACTAGACACTAGACTGTAGGGTACTATGCTAAGTGGCTACTGTACACACACACCACTTCTTCTTGTCTGCATCATCATCCTTCATCCCTCTTTCCTTCCCCCTTCCCTTATCCCCTGTACAAAGTAGCAGGCTAGAGCAAACTAGCTCAGGCCGACCTCTCTGCCTTCTAATAAATCTTCACTCACTTACACAAATATACAAATAACCTAGCAGCGGGCACCCTACCGCTGTGGTCTAGTGGCTAAGGTACTCGGCTGCTTACCCGCAGGTCGCAGGATCGAATCTTGGCTGCAGCAGCTGCATTTTTGATGACAGCAAAAATGCTGTAGGCCCATGTGCTTCGATTTGGGTGGACGTTAGAGAACCCTAGGTGGTCAAAATGTTTCTATCCCTTCACTATGGCGTCTCTCATAATCATAAAGCGGTTTTGAGACGTTAAACCCCACATATCAATCAACCTAGCAACGGGTGGCAAACAGGTGTGAAAATAAAATGCATCACCCAGTTTCCTCTTATTGGTGTCTCTTATTTTGCATTAGTCGCTTCCCCTGTACCGACGACTGGCACGTTCGCCAAGCGTGTCCCTGATACGAAAGGTGTATCAACGACAATACCCGTTTGTAGTGTTACGCCTGCAAGTCCACACCGAACGTCTGTGCCTCTGTAAAAGGCAATCTGTGACAAGGCCAGCAATTGAGCCCGGCTGACGCGAACAACTCAACGACGTCATGAAGCGGCGGTGCCGGTCTGTCACGCAACGCACCGCGAGCTCCCTCAGCCCGCGAGCCCGTTGGAGCTATCGGCGCCTTCCAGTCTGGCAAGTCTTACGCAATGCGTGGGAACGTCACTCGTCCTTGGCTGCAACGACGCGAAGCAATCGGCGCCTTCGAGTCTGGCGAGCCTTACGCAATGAGTGGCAACATTCCTCGTTCTTGGTGCAACCACGTGCAGCGGCGGGTCCCATTGGAGGATTCCGACATCACGGCCAGCGGCGCTTCTGGTTTAACATTTGGTTACTCAATGGATCCACCCGGTGCCTGTAAAAGAAATCCTGCGGCGTGTCAGAGAAGGGAGCTCGGCTCTTCGAGTTTTTAAGCTGTAGGCCCCAGTGCCGAATTTGTAACGCCTCTATTTCTTTGCTGTACATATACCTTGCCTTAACTCATCGTCGTCTTGTCCGCTCGTCTATCAGCTCTGCGCAGAATCACTTGCGAGCTGAGTAACACACGCTACCAACGGCTGGTGACCATATCGGCGTGGTTCGGAGCAGTGGCGCCTTCGGGACTGTGTTGGCGTTGTCTTCGTAACAGCAGACAGAAACATTCAAAACACGCAGCTCTGTCATTGGTGTCTTTGTACCAATGGTACAATGATTAGGTAGTAGGCTCGTCCTGGAGTAAAGTTCTTCTTTAAGAGGACTTCCTTCAAAGTAAGTAAATCCTCACCCATATAGTTTTGGAACAGGCTGTGCTTCTGCTTCTCTCCGGGTATTCTACTTTACTTGGCGATAGCTTTTCTTGGCGTCGGACCGATGGCTACAGTGCCAAATCACGGGCATGCTACCGCCAGTGAATGTAGTTCCACAACAGCACCTCTATTTTCACCGTTAAATATAGAAGTTCCCCCTTTATTTTCTACATCGAGCTATTCAAGACAGAACGCAGCTCCCACCATTAAAATAGTCTTATTTAGTTTAATTTATTCGTACTGACTTCGCGTGTTCAAACGCAGGAGAAAGTCTCACCTTTTTACGTGCACCTCAAACGATAAGCGGTGAGCGCGTCTGCATGAAATGCTGATGTTGCACCCCTGTCACTTTCCATAGTAAGACAAGACGCGCTCCAGAACGAACTACCTCACGTAGTGCCACATGTGCAGAAGCTCCGCCTCCATGCCTTTTCCTTCAGTGCCAAGAAAAGTTGTCGCCGAGTGTAGGATGCTCAGAGCTTTGGGTCAGCTCGCTGTAGTTCGGCGAAATCGTCAGCACTTATGGTTTTCATGAAACAGTTATCATCCTGGTGGTCCTGCGGGGGTGGGTGGATGGTGGCACGATTAAGCAGTCGGTGTCAGAGTGTTTCCTTCCGGACTTGAAAACGACGATAATGTCGAACTCTTGAAGTATTAGGCTTCAACATACGAGGCGTACTGAAGGGTCCTTCAAGTTAGCGAGCCAGTACAGGGTGAGGTGGTCGTTCAGAACGTTGAAAGGCTTGCTAAGGCTGAGGCTTGAGCGAGTCGGCACATAATAATAGTAAAAGGCAGCGTAAAAAGGGTAAGAAACAGAAGAAATAAGAAACAGAACAAAGAACAGAAGAAATAGAAAAACAAAAAAGTCACATCTTTGCCACAAAGGTGAAGCAATAAACGCGATAGCAACGAAATGGAAGGTCACGCTCAAAATGGCAAGCAGATCGTAATGTGTCCCGCGTTTCTCACGCACAAATAACGTACGAAACGTACTCATAGGTACAGGTGAACGCGAATAAGCGTCTCATCTGTTACTTCGCTGTGCCTGAAGAGGGTGCTCTTTTCGCAAACGGGGACTTTGCAACAAATGCAGTGACCTTTGCGTGCCCGCTAGCTGCAACAGAATCGCTCCAGTGAAAGCTTAAGGACAGCAAAGAAAAAATTGGCCCCGTATCTGCATGTTAATCTGCAAATGTCGTCGAAAGACGACAGTCTTGCGTGTGGAGAGAGTGAACAAAACATTTATTCGATGTTCTGCGCAAGAAAATCGCTGAATGGTATTCTGGAGGCGCTGCGTTAGAGTACCTCGAGCGTGCAGTGGAGGCGAACAAGTGCATCAAGTCACGTCACACGTGAGACATGAGCGCCATCTGGCAGTTTTCTTGGAAAACGAAGCACGTGACTCTTAGACGGGTGTGCGTGGCCATATCAGAGGTGATAAGGCGTAGAACGCAAGGGCACCACCACCACGCCTCGGTGCCACCACTGTTTCTTCTTAGCAAAGCGTTGAAAACATTCGCCTTTTCGTGTAAGTGTTGCATGGTCAGCGCAGCGTGATAAGCGCTAAGGTCCTTATATATATTTATGTATGCCTTTTATAGTAAAAGACGCACATGCAGAATATATACGTGTTGTTATGGTGCCCCAGACGTGCGCAATAATTGCTTTTTATTTGACAATTGCACCAGTATGAACGCTAAACCTTCAGCAACATTGGTGGGCGCTGCGGATGGGGTCGGCCATTTCAAAAACCTGGTGCCGTTAAGAGTGGACAAACAGACAAGCGTACAGATAGACAGACAGACAGACAGATCAAAATTTTTGCATCGAAGGTTCACAAGAAAGACTATCGTCTTTAATAAAATGCTCCAAAGCATGAAATGAGGGCGCGCGAGTGTGCGTTCACGGGCTTTACGACCACCCACTCCTTTCCGCGAGGCAGACCACGTGTAAGAGGTGAGGGCGCGGGCCGCCACGCCCTCATTGCGCCATCGTGCTTGTAATGCTGAAAATACGATAGTTTTTTCCTGAGATACCCATAACCAGCGGTAAGTGGTAGATATAAACAGATACAAAATACCAATCAAGAAGGGTGTAAGGCAGGGGGATACAGTCTCACATATGCTATGTACTACGTGTCTACGGGAGGTTTTCAGAGGCCTAGAGTGCGAAAAGTTGGGGATAAGAGTCAATGAAGAGTACTTTAGAAACCTGCGCTTTGCCGATGCGATTGTGTTGCTGAGTAACTCAGGGTATGAATTGCAACTCATGATTACAGAGTTAGACAAGGAGAGCAGAAAGATAGGTCCTAAAGCTAATCTGCAGAAAACGAAAGTAATGTACAACCTCGGAAGAGAACAGCATTTCGAGATAGGTAATAGTGCACTTGATGTTGTAAAAAGATTACGTCTACTTAGGAAAGGTAGTAACCGCGGAGCCAAACCATGAGATTGAAGTAACAGGAAAAATAAGAATAGGGTGAAGCACATTTAGCAAGTACTCTCAAATCATGACTGGTAGATTGCCACTATCACTCAATAGGAAGGTATATGACAGCTGAAGCTTGCCGTACTTAGCTATGGAGCAGAAACATGGAGATTTACAAAGAGGGTCCAGCTCAAATTGACAACAATGCCGCGATCGATGGAAAGAAAAATGATGGGCGTAACCTTAGATACAAAAAGAGAGCAGAGTAGATCAGGGAACAGGGGACCACTAGAGGGCATCGAGATAAGCGGGTGTCTACGCATTGGCTCCGCCTTCTGTTATACTTCTTGCTGGTCTGCTGTGTTCAGTCTTCCCTAATTTTATCACCAATGTTTTCGCTAACTATAGGGAAACACCCAGATACCAATTTTGGCCCAGGCCACCCCACTTTTCTTTCTTTCCAACCAATGTTTCGCCTTCATTCGCTAAACCTCGAGTAGGCTTAACACCACTATGGACCCTTGCGCCGATGCGTCCTGTGGCTGCGCCGTCATCATGCCCAAAGCCATGGTGGATGGAGAAACGATCACTGAAGAGGAAGCCAGCGCACTTGGCTGGATTGACGCATTCCGACGTCGAGAAAAGTCTTCAACTACTACCACTGGCAGGACAGCCGGCACCCGCATCGGCGCCCTGCGAACCGGAGCTGTGACGAGGGTTGCCGCCGCCAGCCGGCTCCCTAACTCCCAACGGATCACCACCATGTCATCATACACCCCGGAGAGGGCCTGGATGTACGTGGTACAACAAGCTTAAGTTATTGCAAGCTCTACTACTCGCTGCACGACGCCCGCCAAAGGCGGCCGAGGAAGATATTATTTGCGCTAACAAAGCACAGAATATAATTTTGATCAGCACGCCGAGCCTACAAACTGCCGAAGTGTACGCCAAGAGAGAGAAATAAATAAAAGGAAGAGACAGGGAGGTTAACCTAGACGAACTGGTTTGCTACCCTGTACGGGGTGGGGAAAAGGGTCAGAAAGAGGATAGAAATAGAGAGATAGAAAATAAATTAGAAAAAAACCACATGCGCACACATTCAGGGAGTTTCGATCACAGTCGTTTGGACAGGCCGGTTGAACGCAAGAAGCGCAGGAGCGCCTTCACAGCCTTCTTCTGCGACATAAAGTCCTGTCGGCAGCGCAGGATTCTTTCTTCCGAAAGAGGCTGGTTGTCCAGTTCATCTAGTGCATTGCAGAGTGACTGTCTCTGCGAGCAGTATTGTGGGCTTTCACACAGAATGTGCCAAGTTGTTTCATCACTGCCACAACTGTCGCATGCAGCAGTGTCAGCCATTCCTATGCGGAACGCGTACGTATTGGTAAATGCGACGCCGAACCATAATCTGCACAGCATAGTAGCGTCTCGTCGGCGTAATTCCGGAGGAATTCGAAGACTAAGAGTTGGGTCCAAAGTACCTAACCGTGCATGGATGAAATGTGACTCGTTCCATTGTGACGAGGTGCGCTTGTGAGCAAGCATGCGGAGTTCCCGTGCAGCGTCAGTTCTGGAAAGCGGAACTGATATTTCATTGCTTTCAGTATGGGCAGAACGGGCAGCTCGATCGACTCGTTCATTGCCAATTATTCCACAATGACTTGGGAGCCATTGTAAGGCTATTTCATGTCCTTCCTCAATGAGTTGGTGAGTCTTTTCTGCAATCTCAAATACCAGCTGTTCGCAGGGGCCGTGGCGTAAAGGTGAAAGAAGGGATTGCAGTGTTGCCTTTGAGCCACTGAAAATTGTCCATTTTTGTGGCTGTTGGTCTTTGATGCATTGCAATGCGGCACGAAGAGCTGTGAGCTCTGCTCCCGTTGATGTCGTAAAATGGGAGGTCTTGAATTTTCTTGTCGTGTCTTTTATCGGTATAACACATGATGCCGTTGAACTCTTCTGTAAATCAGAGCCGTCGGTGTATACGTCTTGAGCCGTCGGTGTATGCAGCCTTGATACGTCTCGTATAACAAGAGCAGAGCAAGCTGTCTAAGAGCAGATGACGACATATCTGCTTTTTTCTGGATTCCAGGTATAGTTAGCCTGACGTTAACCTGAGTCAGGCACGAGGGAGGAGTCGAAGGCCTGGTGGTGGGTGTGACGCATGTTGGCAAAGAATCGCGATATGGGGTGACCGTTTGGCAAAATGACGAACGTGGTCTGTCTGCTGGTAAAAAGGCTAGGTGGTGGCAGGGTGTCCGAGCAACATGCCTTATATGTGTCCTGAGTGCTTCAACGTCGATATGTGTCGTGATGAGGTGGTCACCGGCGATAGCTATAGTAGCCATTGTCGACGCACTACGAGGCAAGCCGAGGCAAATCCGGAGTGCCTGGGACTGAACACTCTGTAGCGTTCGAAGGCTTCTTTCGCTTGCATTGGTCAATGCCGGTCAACTGTACCGCAGAATACCGAGAAAAAGTACTTTGTACAGCTGTAGCATTGCACTGGGAGACATTCCCCAAGTCTTCCCTGCAAAGAACTTCAGTATGTTACAGATGTCCATTAACCGTTTCTTCATGTACGAAACGTGATCGCTCCATGATAGATTCCTGTCAATTATGACGCCGAAAAACTTATGCGATCGAACGTATGGTTTGACCATTGATGCTTATAGTGTACTTATCCATAGGCTTTCGTGTAAAAGCTACGAGGGCGCATTTCTCGGAAGAAATTTCCAAGCCTCGATTTTGTAGGTAGCGTAATGTTTCAGTGGCAGCTTTTTGAACTCTCTCTCGTAACTGCAGGCGTGTTACAGCCGATGACCAAACGCAGATATCATCTGCGTACATTGATAGCCTGCCCGTGCTTGGAAGATGCTCAGTGAGGGCAATTAACGTAAGATTGAACATCACAGGGCTGAGTACGCCACCCTGGGGGACGCCACGGTGGCAGTAACGTGGAGAGGTTGGACCGTCTTTAGTGCTGACAAAGAAGGATCGCATTGACAAATAACTACGTTTCCAGCGATACATCCGACCACCTACACCTATATCTTCGAGAGTGGTGAGAACAGCTTCATGCGTAACGTTGTCATACGCCCCTTTAATGTCCAGGAACAAAGATGCGCAGAGACGCTTATGGCCTTTCTCGTGAGTATGCCAGAGTACAAGAAATCGTTCTTACCGAATGAGCACAACCAGTATCCGCTTACGTAGCGGCGTCTGGCACCAGCAGCCGAGGCGTAGTCTGAGGGGTCGACGCCGACCTTCCAGTTTCAGAGTTGCAACGCCTGTTCGTCACATCACACAACCCCATGTTAAGGGGGTACGACGAATCAAGGATACAACCACCACCATCTTTCTCTTCGATGGACTTAAAGTCCCGAACTATGAGCGCTGCGGCATGCTCCTGCTGCGTTGCACGCTCTACAAGCGACAGATTGACACCTTTCGCAACTGCAGCCGCGCTGGGCATCGACAAGACGTCTGCCCTACCCCATCTGAGAAAGTCTGTGAACACTGTGGTATCAAACCTACCAGACCCGACCATGAGTGCATGGCACCCAAGTACGCGTTGCGCGGCCAGGCCTAATAACGGGCGACCGCACATGCCCAAATCACAATCAAGTCCTTTACAACGTTCGCCGTCGACGCCGCCGCAGACGCCGGCGTAACAACAACCAACAGACCTGTTGTGTCATGCTGTTCGTTTAGTTTTGGTTTTAATGTCATGTGGCGCCTCGTGTTGCAGTGTTATGTACTATATGTATATATGTGTAAATAAAGTAGTAAGTGACAAAGCCTCGTGCGAGAGGGACGTGCCATAGAATTTCCTAAAATAACTAGAGGGGACTCTAGCGCTGCGATCGTTCAGCGACCATGAGATTGATGGGTAGTGCACACATTTGCCTGGTCTTTGTACTTTCGGGCGGTGAATCATACTTGCGGCTTCGTTTATTGCTGTGTTTTGGTTTTGAATTGAAAGAAAGTTTTAACCCTTTTGAACTTCGTGACCTAATTTGGAAAGGTAAGTCTAAAAGAATAGGGTCGTGAAGCGCAACCGCTGAACATTTGCTGATTTTTGTTTCGTGAGAAAACAGCTTCAAGCCACACGAACACACACGGAGCCGAATGCAGGCCAGAAGTACGAAGATTAGAGAAATGTGTGTACTACCCATATTTCCCATGCTCGCTGAAGCGCCATGCGTTGAAGCTCCCATAGACACTAGTGCCAGAGTTTCCTCTAGTGTATATCAGAAACTCTATAGGGCGTGCTTCTTCTATCGGCGCTGCGCGCCGAAGTCGTGGGTGGCTGCCACCGGTGGCGGCGTCGGTCTTCTGCGGCCTTCGTTCTTTTTCTTCGTCGGCGTCGCGGCCACAGCCAACCCCAACAGAACAATGGTGACAAGGATGGGATTCATTGGACGACGGAGCTATAGCATACTAGAAGTATTGAGTGGCGTGACCGCGCCTCGCCGCCTGATCCGTTCCACGTTGCCCATAGCGGCAGCACTGCAGTCGAATAGTACTTAAAAAGCCGCATGCAGCGTGCTGGAACTGCTATGCGCTTCGGCTCCTCCGTCACGCTTTCTTGATGCAGATTTCTTCGTACCTGCCCATCATTCATGTCTAGCACATGATGTCATAGCCCTTGAAGTGTGGCACGATAATCTGCTAAATTTGGGTTCCACAAAAGTCCTTGTGAAAGATAAAAAAAAAACTCCCAAGCATTTCCCCGAGGAGGAGGAGGAGGAGGAGGAGGAGAGGTAAGTTAATTTACAGAAAGGCAGAGAGGTCGGCCTGAGCGGTAGCTTGCTCTAGCCTGCTACTTGACACTGGGGGAAGGGAAAGGGGAAAAGAAAGATTAATGGATGACGATGGTGAGATAGAGAGGTGAGTATGTAGTGCTCTTTCTAGCCGAGACACATTTTATAGCCGCGCACATAGTCAAGTTGTTTCTAAAAAGGTAATAACTGCTCTTGTGACCGCAGTTGCACTGTTGGTGTATGGCCAAGGGCCCAACATGGTCTCATCAGTTAATGACCTACTGCGATATAGTTCAGTAGAAGAAATCAGTGTTTGTCGTTCACGTGCGTATGCTGGGCAGACACAAAATATGTGCTCCAGCGTTTCTGGCACATCACAGTGTTCACAATTAGGACCGGTGTCACTGCGACCGATGATATGTGCGTAACGTCTGGCGTACGCTACACCAAGACGAATGCGGTGGATCATACTAGTGAGTTGCCGTTTCAATTTAGGAGGCATGCGGAACCTCATTTCCGGGTCCCATTTGTGAAGTCGCTGGTGTCGCCGCTCCGGTTTGGTCCAGTGCTGAAGTGTGTAGCTGCGCATCACGCAGTGAAGCAGGGCGTTCGTGTCAGCTCGTGAAAACGCAGTGCGTACTTCAGGGGCCCTACTTAAGGCATTTTTAGCTTCAGCGTCTGCCTCTTCGTTTCCCATCACGCCGCAATGAGCGGGAATCCACTGGAAAGTTATAAGATGATCATTTGTTGAACCAACCTGAATAAGTTCTGTGATTTCTATTGCCAAGCTGTAATACGGACCTTGCTTCATGATGCAATTAATGGTTTGCAAAGCGGGTTTGGCATCACAGAAAATTGTCCAGGCTCAAGGTTGCTCTCCGGAAATAAACCTTATTGCCTCCCGGATAGCGACAAGCTCTGCAGCAGCTGATGTGGTTTTATAGTCCACTTTGAATTGTCGAGCGATATCCATGTCTGGGATGACAAAGGCTGCGGCGGAAGTGTTTAGCGTGGTGGATCCGTCGGTGTACACGTGCAGAGAATCACTGTACGTTGCATAAATGTGATATAGGGTCAGTTGTCTGACACCAACAGAAGAAATGAGCGACTTCGTAACTCCAGGTATCGTAAAAGAGACAGGTTGTTAAGGCAGGACCCATGGAGGCACTGCAGGGGCATTTGGCGGAGAAAACCTTGATGGTATAATATTTTCACGCCACGATATTACTCTTGAGAAACTGTAATCTGGGTGAGTGGCGGGTAGTACTGACAGTGGGTACTGTCTGTGTCTGCTCAGTAATCGGAGGTGAACTCGCAGAGCATGTATACACCGAAGTGGCTCGCAGAGCATGTATACACTGATGGGACAAGCCCGAGTCTTAGCGATTGTACCATTTGTTGAAGTACAGCGTGGTAGACCCAAGCATCTTCGTAAGCATTGAGCTTGAACACTCTCTAGTGTATTCACACAACTAGGTCTTATATTGGAGAGCACCACTCTAATCGTGCCAGTACCATTCCTTCCATCACTTTTCCGACACAGCTGGCTAACGCGATTGGTCTGTAGAAGGAAAGTGCACAAGGACACTTCCCCGGCTTAAGCAATGCAATAATGCGATTGCATTTCCAATTAGCTGGAACTTCTCCTGACTCCCCTGTGGTGTTATAATGAGATAACAGGATACGTCGTGCTACTGTATCAAGATGGTTGAGTGCAGCATATGTGATTTCATCAGGTCCTGGTGCCGATGATCGGCGGGAGGCAGAAATCGCAGCGTCAAGCTCATGTATTGTAAAACGTACATCAAGGCACTCGTCAGATAATGAAGGCGCAATGGTAGTAAGAGGCTCATTAGTGGCAAGACCATCAGTGGCGTCCACGATGAGGCTACAGTAGTCACTGGCTATCTCAACTTCTGTCCGTACCTGATGTAGAGCAACAGCTTGAAATGGTTGACGTTGTTGGGGAGTTGTCTGCAAACTTAGTACCACCCGCCAGATCTTAAATAGAGGTTGCTTGGGGCCCAGAGATCCACAGAAATTTCTCCAACGTTGCCTGTAAATCTTGTCAAGATGCCAAAGAACATGTCGTTGAGCTCGACGACAGGCGGAAAGGTCTGAAGGCGACTTCGTTCGTCTGTATCGGCGTTCGGCACGGCGACGGATTGCACGAAGGGCCTCGTATTGGGAGTCAACTGCTGATCTCTGCATCGGTAGGTTAACCTGTTTGGTTGTGTCACGCAGTGAAGAAGCAATGATGTTCTATACCTCGCATGGATCAGTCGTGTGCTCACAGCCAGACTTGACAGATGCCTTGAACAGTGTTCAGTCGGTTTGACGGATGTAGCGTATGTGCGTGCGGCGAAACCACCAGAACTGAACATAGGTTGGAAGGTGGTCATAGCCGCGAGTGTCCAAATCTGTGCACCAACATGCGGAAGACAGAAGGCTTCTGGAAACAAAACAGAGGTCGAGGCAGCTGCTGTAGGACGTGCCACGAACAAATGTAGGTGATCCGTCGTTAAGTATGCTTAGTCCATAGTTGTGTATAAAATTGGATAAATCCTTTCCGCGATAATTCGTTGTAGTGATACCCCAGAGAGGATGATGTGCATTGAAATCACCGATCACAATGTGTGGCCTTTGTGCTGCTTCAAGATTGGTCCCCAGGTGGAAGCAGTCCATCTGTGCGCTTGTGTGTATTTATTCTCCTATTACGGAGAATGTCCGCTTTTTATGTGTTATAGTCAGGCTCACGTAATCATTGCTGGTATGTGACGCGACTTCATGTCTCAAGAACGTCAAATCACGGCGTATAAAAACGAGAACTTTGCTCGTACGTTGCTCACTGCGGAACCAAATCTGGATATATCCAGATGTACGAAAAGTTGAAACCATATTCGGTTCACATGTAACGATAACAGGAAATTGATATTTAAAAACCTATTGTCTGAAGTCTGACAGACGGCCACGTAGGCCACGAGCATTCCATTGCATAACAAGTGACTGGCGCATGCGTTCTTCGAACATCAGTACCATGTTGACTTACTGAAGAACCAGTAGAAGAGGCTCCAAAACCTCAAGTAGCTGCACAGCCGCCTTAGCAGCGGGAGTGTTTAGGCTGCTGAGAACCTTACGCATCGAACCCATCAAATTTGTAAGCATAGCCTTGACATCTGCGTTGTCTATCTTCTTGTTTTCTTCATTGGGGGTAGGGGCCCTATGTGATGATGGCGCTACCGTAGCTCTTGACGGTAGTGAAGGCCACTGAGTCTTCGACGTGGGGAGAGCCAATGACTGGTTACATTGTACTTGCGTAGACTGTATTGGCATTTGAGCATCTGTATCCTCCTTTCTGGCCGACAAAAGAAGGCTAGGAGGTGGTGAGGGCACGGTTTTGTGTGTCGAATTCGATAAGCTATGAGCACTGCTGCTTCGTTTGCGTCGGTGTCGCGAGCGATGTTTGCGGCGCCGTACAGCCCTTGCAGCTTCTCTGTGAGTGGAGTGGTCTCGAACCATCTTCTTCAGGATACTAATTTCATTCCTCATTTTGGGACATTCCTTTGATGTTGCGTCGTGGGCGCCTGAGCAGTTTGGACATTTGCCACAGCGTTGCAGTTATCACCATCATGAAGGCCACCGCAATGCTTGCAGGTTACTGCACCCTTGCAAACGGCACTAACGTGCCCAAATTTCATGCATTTATGACATTGCAGAGGTTTTGGTACGTAAGGACGTACCGAGTGCCTCACGTACCCAACATTTACATGTGTGGGTAACGTCTTCGACTGAAACACTATTTTAACACATCGCGTGCGTCCAAAGCGGTGGAAGCCAAGCACAAAAGCCGACGATGACAGCAGTTTCTCGAGACTCGAGTCTGTTATCTCCTCATCCACATCGTATATAACTCCTGTTGTCGTTTCTTCGTCGAACGCGGAGAATGCGCGAACCGGAATGTTCCCTGATCGAACAATCGCTTTCAGCGTGTCCAATAAGGCCTTCGTAGTGACTTCCACGGACAGTATGTTCTTTTGGGTATTTATGCGTATTTCTACGACTTTCCCTGGAGCGATGAGCTCAAAGTACTCTGACAGGCTCTGCCTATTTAGAGAGTTCAAGATGTCTGTCTTCGATGTCGGCACGTACGAAATGGTGTACGACCGCATGCTACTCGCCTTGGTCTGTGCCTGCCGGCCAGTCGGTGATGTCCGGCTGATTTTCCTCTTCAGGCGTCGGCTTGGTACGACCACGTAGTCGCTGTCCGAAGCTATATCTTCAACGGAGGAGTCATCAGAATTGTCAACGTGGGCCGCGCTTGGGCTGGGGTGAGAACTTGCGTCAGACGCACTATGATGTGGTCGGCCCGGTGCCGTGATCCCCCATTCTAAGGGGAACGCCCCTCCGAGGTGTGTCGATTATTGAAAAACCTTGGAAAAAGTATTAGGAAACTCACAAAGCTCGAAGCCGAGGCTCTCCATTTCCCCGAGGGTGAACATGGTTAAGTGTGAATGCACGGGGTGATGCTATGAGGGGGAGTAAAGTTAAAATCTTTTGGCATTCGCCTGTGAGTTAACGTAAACTCCCCCGTGCTATCACATTGCGATTCCCAGGAACCATTAGACCCTCTCGGGAAATCTTGCTGACTTTGCGCGTATATGTGAGAGTAAATGCGCACTGTAACGACGTTTATGTCCGCGGCCCGCTTCGCCCACTTGCGTTCGGCATCACGTGCCCTTCGCCACGCTGCCTTGTCTTCAACCGGCGCGACATCTTCAACGACACGTGCAATGCTCGCATTTGATTGCGTTGTACTCGTCGTTGGAGGTATCGCAGTCGAGGGTGATGCCTGCGGTGAATCCATACCTATGACGAATTGCCGATCTCGAGCAAGTTGTGGCTGCGCGGGCACGTGCAGCCGCATAGTGGAGGGTGGAGCGCGCACAATTACGTGGTGTGTGACGTCACTGCGCCATTGCTACAGGCACTCCTCTCCGCTCCTCGCTCCATTGCTAGGAGAGAGGAGGAGGCGCACCGCGGACGGCGGATTCAGGGTTGTTTATAAAGTGCACTCGCACCTAAAATAATTTAGAAAGGGCAAGTTTATACTGACTTTTTCTGTCTTAACTCTTTCTTCGTTGGTAAGGCGTGTACAGTATACAGAATAACTGAGCCGATTTATTGGAAGTTAGCTGCGCTCAGAAAGCTGTGAGTTTAAAAAAATACTGTTTCAAATGCACGCAGAACCAGGAGGCCGTTAGTAGAGAGTGGAGAAGAAGGAGAAAACCTGAATACACCATGAAAAATATTTTCCCGCATTCACAGCGACCACCCATTGTCAAAGTTAGTCGTTCTGCTGCACCTCCTTCTCAATATATATATATATATATATATATATATATATATATATATATATATATATATATATATATATATTGTAGTGGGGAAGAGGGAGAGAGACAGTATCTAGTTGGAGCACCTGAAAGACGACTACGGTGAAGAACTGAGCTCGTCACAGTGACTGACGCCTCTTGAACCTGGCAGTTGGTTTTATTAAAAAAAAACCCTTATAATTTGGTGGAAGTGCTGGGTAGTCTTCGAGGCTGCAACTACGAAGTCGCATATTACCTGCAGTGCCAGCAATGCCGGAAGAACCCTCCACCCAAGGTACCTAGCAAGTTCCCGCCTCTACATGTCCCGGCATGTGGCCACTGCGTCACCCACCGATCTTCAGCGGTACTGACGGCGAAGACGTTGAGGAGTGGCTGGCTACTTACCACAAGGTGAGCGCAGCGAACAAGTGGGACGATGCGGCTAAGCTGACCTATGTAATCTTTTACTTGTCCGGCGTCGCTAGTCTCTGGTTGCGCAATCACGAAGCCGACATTGCTAGCTGGGATTTATTCAAGGCCTCCTTTTCGCAAGTCTTTGACCGCCCTGCTCTGCGAAAACTCCGCGCAGAACAACGACATCCTGAGCGCGCTAAACAGCCAGGAGAGACCTTTACCAGCTACATTGAAGACGTTGTTGACTTGTGCAAGCGGGTAAACCCAGCGATGCTCGAAGCCGACAAAATCAAACAAATCCTCAAGGGCATATGCGATGACGCATTTCAAATGTTGTTAGCCAAGGACCCAGAAACCATTGCCGAATTCGTCAGCTTGTGCTAGAGTTTTGAAGAATTGCGCAAGCAACGCGCCCAAACACGGCGCTCTCTGGAACAACGTGATTCGATCGCGGCCTTGACTTTCGGAGACCAGAATGACATGTTGGCTCGCATAAAGCAGTTCGTGTGTGAGAAGGTCGCTCGGCAGCTCTCCATTTTATCGAGCACGCCCGAGCCAGCACAAACGCATCCTTCGGCCCCAGATCATGTGGCCCCGGCCATAAGGCACGTCATACAAGATGAGGTAGCGGACGCTTTGCTTTTCGCTCGTTCACCACCTCTGGAGGCCGCACCCTTGACGTATGCGCAAGTCGTTGCAGCCAAAGCACTTCGACAGCCCAATTATGCTACCTCACCGATCCCTGTTCAGCCATCACCAGTTCTGTTCAGCCGGCCGATTGCAGCGTTTCCGAATCCGTGGCGCACCGCAGGCAACCGCCCGATTTGCTATTCTTGCGGTTACGCAGGACATGTGGCTCGCTTGTGCCGCCGCCGCCCTCTCGTTCAGAGCGACAACATGCAAAGATCATCGCACGAATTTCGGCGCTTTAACAACACGGCACGTCAGCAAGGATCCTCTTCACCCGACCGCCCTCCCTCAGTCAGTCACCGATCTCCATCTCCCCGACGTCGCTCCCTGTCGCCTATGCGCCGTCGAATCTGCCCTTCAGACGCAGAAAACTAGATGCCACAGTTCCGGAGGCACGAACTGCGTCGTCGTCGAAAGAATCAAGCCCTCGCATTTCTCCGACAAACATCATCGACGTTTTTGTGGATGGTTACCGTACCCTTGCGCTTGTGGACACTGGTGCTGCCGTTTCAGTAATTGATTTAAAGCTTTGCCGCCTGCTTCGGAAGGTTACCACGACGCCAAAGGGGTTGTCCCTCCGTACTGCCAGTGCTCACCATATTCGACCATCAACTGCCTGTACCGCCCGCGTTCTCATCCAAGATGTTTTGTATACCGTTGAATTTCTTGTGCTACAGGCGTATTCTCATGATGTGATCCTCGGCTTGGATTTTCTGTCTTGTAATCACGCCGTTATCGACTGTGCTCGTGCTGAAGTGACCTTCTCTGCGTTGTGTGCCTCGTCTCCGGAATTTCCGTTGAACAAGCTGTTTGTCGCTGATGACATCGTCATATCACCGACTAGCGCAGCGTTTGTTCCCGTATCTTGTGCCGATGTGTCTAAGCCTGCAGTGTTGTTTACGCCTTCCCAAACATTCCAAAGTCGCAAGAGCCTCGCGTTGCCATTTGCAGTTCTAGATATTTCGGCGGGCGCTACCAATTCGTTTGTCACAAATCCCTTGCCGTCTCCCACAACCTTGCGTCGCGGAGAACGTATTGAAACATTCCAAGACTTAGACGTTTCCTCCATCTTCGATCTTGACGGTGAAAGTGATTTGCAGCTTAATGCATTGACGCCATCTGCCCATTCAATCGTCCACGAAAATAATAATTTGTTTGGCCCCTCTATTGATGGCTAACTTGAAGAACCACACCGCGAAAAGCTTCTAGAACTTCTTCACCAGTTTCGCGGCTCGTTCGATTGCCAGCAGACGTCCTTAGGCCGAACGCACACCGTTGTGCATCATATTAACACCGGCTCCCAAGCGCCTCTGCGACAGCGTTCCTACCGTGTATCTCTTGTGGAGCGTCGTGTAATCACCGAGCAAGTAGCCGACATGCTTCAATGTGGCGTCATTCGGCCGTACAGCAGTCCCTGGTCTTCCCCTGTGGTACTTGTGATGAAAAAAGACGGCTGGATTCGCTTTTGTGTCGATTACCGCCGTTTAAACAAAGTCACGATTAAAGACGTATACCCTTTGCCGCGCATCGATGATGCCCTAGACTGCTTGCAAGGTGCTGAATTATTCTAATCACTAGACCTACGGTCCGGTTATTGGCAAGTCCCCATGACACCATGAGATCGTCCAAAAAGTGCTTTTGTGACGCCCGATGGGCTATGCGAATTTAATGTAATGCCCTTCGGCCTTTGTAATGCGCCAGCCACATTCGAAAGGATGATGGATAGCGTCTTGCGTGGGCTAAAATGGAAGACATGCCTATGCTACTTGGATGATGTCATTGTTTTCTCCCCTGATTTCGACAGCCATCTCCAACGCCTCAGCGAAGTCTTGAGCTCCCTCACGGGCGCAGCCCTTCAATTAAACATCAAGAAGTGCCACTTTGGAGCTCGGAAGCTCACAATACTTGGTCACGTTGTCTCAAAACAGGGCGTCCTCCCAGACCCAGAGAAGCTTCGTGCTGTCGCTGAGTTCCCGAAGCCTACGACTGTGAAAGCGCTTCACTGCTTTGTCGGACTATGCTTTTACTTTCGCCGCTTTGTGAAGAACTTTGCTTCGATAATCGCACCACTGACACAACTGATCTCTGGCGATGGACACCTCTCTGTTTGGTCGCCAACATGCGATGATGCTTTTGCAACATTACGCCATCTCCTTACTTCACCACCTATTTTACGCCACTTCGACCCTACTGCTCCAACCGAGGTGCACACGAATGCCAGTGACATAGGACTTGGCGCTGTCCTTGCTTAATGCAAACCTGGCTTATCGGAGTATGTAGTTGCGTATGCCAGTCGCACCCTAACCAAGGCAGAGCACAAATACTCGGTTTCCGAAAAGGAATGTTTGGCCATTGTTTGGGCATTACTAAAATTTCGTCCTTACTTATATGGACACCCATTCGATGTAGTTACAGATCACCATTCACTCTGTTGGCTCGCTTCATTGAAGGATCCTTCGGGCCGGCTTGGACGTTGAGCACTACGTTTACAGGAGTTTGATATTCACGTCATTTACCGCTCAGGCCGCAAGCACACCAACGCAGATGCTTTTTCTCGTTCACCCCTTCCTTCAGCCGTTGCACCTGTTTCCTTCGCCGAAGCTACCATCGGCAGCATCGGTACCGCTGACATGCCTTCGGAACAACGCAAGAACCCTTGGATGGCCTCGCTCATCGACGTTCTCTCCTCGTTTTCGGTGACATCACGCCAGCGTCTACCTCGTGCACTACGTCGGCAAATTTTCCATTATGCAATACGGGATGCCATGTTGTACTATCAGCTGGGTGGTAGGAAATGGCTTCTTGTTATACCTCGCCATTTGCACTCCATCATGTGCGCATACTTCCACGCAGACCCTCAAAACGCGCACGCCGGCGTTTTGAAAACATACGACCGGCTTCGTCAGCAATTTTTCTGGCATGGAATGTGCTCGTACGTTCGCAAGTACATACGCTCCTGCACTGAGTGGCAGCGACGGAAAACAACTTGTCATGCCTCTGGCGAATCACAACCATTGCCGTGTCCAGCTCGGCCATTTGATAGAATCGGCATCGACCTCTACGGCACACTACCTTGTACTCCTGCGGAAAATAGCTGGATTATTGTGGCCGTTGACCACTTAACCAGTTACGCTGAAACCGCCGCTTTGTCAGCCGCTGCTGCTCGTGATGTCGCCTTGTTCATCTTGCGTAGCTTTGTCCTTCGCCATGGCGCGCCACGTGAGCTCCTTAGCGACGGTGGGCGTGCGTTTCTATCGCAAGTCGTCCAGGAGCTTCTCAGTGAGTGCAATATTATTCATCGCATCACTACAAGCTATCACCCACAGACAAACGGTTTGACAGAGCGCTTTAACCGCACGCTCGGTGATATGCTTTCTATGTACATATCCTCCGACCATTCAAATTGGGACTTGGTTCTCTCTTTCGTGACGTATGCATTTAATACGGCCACACAAGCAACTACTGGGTTTTCACCTTTTTTTCTACTGTACGGACGTGAGCCCTCTTCTAGGCTTGACACGATACTTACCGCCCAGATGCTTCAGAATACCGCCCAGCCTCCGAAACTTGTTCAGTGTGCCGAAGAGTGCTGCCAATTAGCGCGTTCATTTACGTCCGCCACACAAGGTCTCCAAAAAGAACGAGTTGACCAAGACAAGCCTGCTCACAGCTTCCCCGTAGGCTCATTTGTATGGCTTTCGGTTCCATTCCAGTCCCCCGGCCTCTCCCAAAAGTTTGCACCCAAGTACAATGGTCCGTACCGCATCGTTCAATGCACGTCACCGGTCAACTACGTCGTCGAACCGGTGACACCTGCCGACGACAGACGATGCCGTGGTCGTGAGACAGTCCACATCAGCCGCTTAAAATCTTACTATGATCCCCTTGTGCTTGCTTCGCCGTGAGTCGCCAGGATGGCTCCTCTTCACCACCGGGGCAAATGTAGTGGGGAAGAGGGAGAGAGACAGTATCTAGTTGGAGCACCTGTAAGACAACTACGACGAAGAGCTGAGCTCGTGACAGTGACTGACGCCTCTTGAACCAGGCAGTTGGTTTTATTCAATAAACCCCCTTATAATATATATATATGCACACACACACACACACACACACACACACACACACACACACACACACACACACACACACACACACACACACACACACACACATATATATATATATATATATATATATATATATATATATATATATATATATATATTGCCACAAGGCAGTAGTGGGATTAGGCATAAAGCAGTAGAGGGTCTTGGAAGAAAAGGCTGCGAAGTGAATAGAGACTGGTCCCAGCCCGCCAGTGTGTCAGCCATTGCCCTCGCATGCAAACATCGTAAATATCCGCAAATATACGTTAGATTATTGGTGGAGGTGTTGGGTAAGTTTACCTGGCTCTCCTGGCAAACCAACACGGAACTTAGGAGTGGTGGCCACCTTCATTTTCCTGCAATGGCTCGACAGGCTTACCCACAAGAGCAACAGCAGCAGCCGCAGCAGCAGCAGCAGCAGCTGCCTTCTCTGATTCTCCTGCCTCTACGAGACCCCGGAACCTTCTCAGGCAAAGGCAAGCACAAGGTAAACGTTGAAGATTGGGTCGCATTGTACTAGCGCCTGAGTGAATATTATATGTGGCACCCCACGTTGATGCTGGCCAACGTTGTATTTTGATTGCGGGATACGGCACTCACCTGGTATGGGACGCATAAGTCGGAGTTGACCAGCTGGAACATTTGCAAAATGAAGCTTGTCGAGTTGTTCAGCAGGCCATTTGGGTGACAGGAGGCCGCGAGGAAAGACCTGGAAGGTCACGTGCAGACATCGACGAAATCGTATGTATCTTATATATACAGGACGTAATGGGCCTGTGTTGAAAGGTGGACGAGAACATGAGCGAAACTGACAAAATCGCCCACATATTAAAAGGAATTGCCGACGACGCCTTTAACCTGTTGTTCGTTAAAGATTGTGCCACTGTCGACATGGTGATGAAGAAATGTCAGCGTTCGAGCACGCCAAGAACCGTCGCATAACCCACCAGTTTGTGCGTCTGCCTAATACTGCAGCCACTTCGACCTGCGAAGACTGCCCCAGGTTCACGCAAGCTACATCATCCGAAAATGTCACCCGGATTGTTCGCCGCGAACTCGAAGCAATGGCTCCTGCAGCCATGGCTTCCAATGGCCCGCAACATAACGCATCCGCTGTCTCCCTCATTCAAGCCATAGTTCGCCATAAAATAGCAAATCTCGGCATCGCACCTGTTTGCGTGTTCGCACTACCTGAAGTTTGGCTTCGGTTAACCAGATCCCGGTGTACCCTTCACGCCACCTTTCCCGCTACCGGGACCCTGATGAATGGAGGACGTCGGATGATCATCCGATCTGATTTCACTGTCCTCGCGCCGGACACATTGCGCGCTACTGTCGCAATCGTTGGACGTCAAATTCATCCGCGAACACTGGGACATGGCGCCGCTTTGAAGACAACTCTCGTTGGTTTTCTACTCGGTACAATCCCCAGCCTACTACTACTAACGTTCAGGGCCGAAGGTTCAGCTGGTCACCATCACCCCAAGGCCGCTGATCTCTCTCGCCGATGATTCTTCGATCCAGGTGCCCTGCACGACCCGGGCCCTCAACCTCAGGAAACTAGATCATGCAGCTCCCGAAGGTGACGCTGCATTAACGACCCCGTCTGCAAATCCTCTGTTGACAATTCCTACACGCCACAATATTTTGGACCTTTTGGTAGGTGACGTAACCGTTACAGCCCTCATAGACACTGGCGCACAAATTTTAGTCATGAGCGCTGCTCTCTGTATGAAACTGCGAAAAGTGATCATGCCTCCTCTTAAATGTGCAGTAATGCTTGCCGATGGGAGCACATCTACCGTTCTCGGCATGTGCACCTTTCGCGTGTGTATTGCTGGCCGTCAGACTGTCGTATTGTTCACCATGCTTGAGCAGTGCCCACATGACGTGATTCTCGGTCTCGACTTTCTCTCTGCACACTCCGCTCTTATCGACTGCTCGACGGGCCTTCTTCAGTCTGGAACTGCCTTTTGACGCCGCTGTTGCCCGTGATGCCCAAAGTCGCCTTTGTGCCATCGAGGTCAACACGCCGAGTCTCCTGCGACGGGGTTAAGGATATTTGAAATCAAGAGGAAAATGAACATGGGCCGGGCATGTAGCGCGCAGACAGGATAACTACCGGTCATTAAGGGTAACTAACTGGATTCCTAGAGAAGGCAAGCGGGTCAGGGGGAGACAGAAGGTTAGGTTGGCAGATGAGATCAAGAAGTTTGCGGGTGTATATTGGCTGCAGCAAGCACAGGACCGGGTTAACTGGCGGAAAATGGGAGAGGCCTTTGTCCTGCAGTGGACGTAGTCAGACTGATGATGATGATGATGACTATCCTTCCATCTTCGATCGTTTTCAATTGCTTCGTCTACCGCTGCCACCCGTTCCACCCAAAAGCCAAGGCCTACATTATCTGCTTGACTCCTGGCCATCGCGTGGACGTCTGCATCAAGTCCAAGTCCGCCCTCTCCTACCGCTGCAGCCAGACCCACGAGAGAGTTGAGCCCCCGACCTGCGTCCCATGCTGCATCCTCTGCAAAGAAGACCACGTCACGGGCTCACGTCCATGTAAACTCCGCTTCAACAAGAGTGGCCCGTCACCCTCGTCGAACTCTAAGCCCCAGCCTCCAGCGCCAGCACTACCCACCGGGCCCATCTTTAAGAGCTCCCGGCCTTCCCGCCCCCGCCACCGGTTTACATTACACGGTGCTCGGGCTTCCAGCCACCACCGCTCCATCTCTTTCCCGCCCCTGCCTAGGTCCGAGGTGTCCGCCGCCCCCACCACCACTAACACCACCACCATGGCCACACCACCGGTAAGCTCGACAACGCAGCCTCACACGTGGGACCCCAAAATCGCGGCGCTCGAGGCCACTATAACTGCCCAGCAGCTCCAAATTCAAGAGCTGACACGTCAGCTGCCGGCCGCGCTGGCACGTCAGTCCTCCCTCGCTCCTCCTCTTTCCCCAGCTGTCTTCACCTGCACCAGCTGAGAAGTCCATCAACACGGCACCATCGGCTGCATCATCGCGCGCCTATTCCCCTACCCGTCAACCCCCTCAGAAACGCCGATCCCACTCTTCCGACACCATCGCCCCACACGAGCGTGACGTCGTTCGCGAAACAGCCTGCTTTTTGGAGTCGTTCAAACAGCGCATCATGTCCTGCTTTACACGACTTGAAAAGCGTGTTGCTCTATCGACACGCACATGGCCGCCATCGACTCCCACCTCGCCACCTTAGACGCCAGGGTAGCTGCCTTAAGAGACCCGACAGAGCGCCACTGAGGCCACCATTGCGCATCGCTTGCTCCCCGCCCCGTATCCCGGCACCTACACCAACACCGCCCGTTCACCCTGCCATTCATCATGGCCAGGCACCACCCGCACCTTAATCTCTGGCAGTGGAACTGTCGGGGGTTCCACGCCAAACGGAGCACCCTCCACCTCCAGAACATTCCTCTCGACACTACTTTCTCTGTCATAGCACTTCATGAACCACTAAGTCCAGTAAAACTTCGCGATTACACCGCCTTTCATCCATCTTCTGAGGTCACCCGAACGTTGCGACACTGGTGCATTGTAATTTTACTGCGGTGCTGCACCAGTTGGACGATCCGGAATGTACCCATGTCCTGCTTGAAATCCTTCCTCGCCGTCGCACCGAGGCAAGCCTTTTTGTCCTCAATGTGTAGAGCCCTCCCAAGGCTCGTTCTGTCCCTCTACTTCTTGTCCTAAACAAAGCGCTTTCCTGCGCCAGCCGCAATGCTTTAGTAATTCTAGGCGACTTTAACGCCCCCCCCCCCATACCAACTGGGGCTACCCCCAGAATACCTGCAAGGGCCACTCAATCTGAAACTTCATTCACAACGAACGTCTATCGATTCTCAACGACATTACTCGCCCCACCAGAATCGGATCCAGTATCCAACGAGACACCAATCCGGACCTTGCACTCGCGAGAAACATAGCCGATTCATCCTGGTCTAATACGGGTATCTCCCTCGGTAGCGATCTCTGCGTTCTTTGCACCACTTTCCCACTCCCCTACCTTGCTCGCTCCTCTAATCGTCTTGCCCAGGTAGTAGACTGGGATCGCTTTCGTTCCCTTCGCCTCTCTGCTTCCTTCCTCTCCTTCTGCTGTCACGAACCTCTCAGTCTGGACAGAGAACATTTTGGCAGATGTCCGCACTGCTGCATCCACACTCCCTGCAGCGCCACACTTCACTACGGCAGACAGCTGTCTGCTGCACCTTTGGGAGGCCTAGAACGCTGTCCACCGCCGATAGATGGCCCAGAAACATAATCGCCGCCTGCGCCTCCGTTTAGCACGGCTTGCGTTGGACATAGAGAAGCGCTGCTCCTCTCTTCCACAACAACAGTGGGGTCAAACGTGGGACTGCATGGCCGGCCACCTTGGCTTCCGCGACACTTGATCGCTTCTCAGGGTGCTGCTTGAGTCCACCCATACCAAACCATCCCAGCGCAAGGATGTCTCCCTTCTACTTCACTCTTCCTCACTAACCAATACTGAGTTTCTGGCGACCCTCCGCGACCGCTACCTCTGCACCGACCACCACACTCCACTTCCTGCTTACTCCGGCTCCTACAACAGCCACCTTGATTCTGATATTCTTTGGGTGAGGTTTGTGCTGTGTTACTCAAGCTCCGCACAACCTCGGCCCCGGGGGCGGACCGCATTACTAACAAGGCTCTCCGCAACCTAATACCCCTCCCTCGAAGCCCTTACCGACCTTCTCAACACACACTGGCAGGCTGGTACTCTTCTCTCCTCCTGAACCCATGCACGTGTCTCTTTCATCCCTTAACCTGACAAACCGAATTCCCTCGAGCACCTACGCATGATCTCTCTGACATCTTGCCTTGGCAAGCTGTTCGAGCATGTCATCCTGGCGCACCTCCAAACCTACCTGGACGACCATAACCTATATCCGGACTCCATGTGCGGCTTTCGTCCACAGTTGTCTACCCAGGATGTCATGCTCCAGCTCTCCGAAGATGTATTACACCCATCCCACCAAAAACGCACTCGATCTATCCTGAGGATGGACCTAACCAAAGCGTTCGACAATGTACATCACACAGCTATTCTGGATGCTCTCTCCTTCCTTGACGTCAGACACCGTTCACATGCATAATCACCGCTTTCCTCGCCCACCGCACCGCAGAAATTTCATACGGCCCACTTTCTTCTTCTCTTTCTCCTTAGGCAATAAGGGTATCCCCAAGGGTCTGTCCTGTCCCCTCTTCTGTTTAACGTTACCCTCTTCCCACTGGCACGCAAGCTTAGCACAATAGCAGCTCTATCTCACGATTTCTATACCGATGACATCACCCTTTGGGTGACCACCGGCAATCTTGGCGACATGGAGACCACTTTCCAGTCGGGTGTGGACGCTGTGACATCTTACGCCCGAGCTATCGGGTTGAGCTGCTCGTCGACCAAATCGGGGCTTTTGCACCTTCTGCCTCGTGGAGTGGCTCCTTTGTCTCCTTCTACACTCAACATCTCCGTTAACGGCACACCGCTTCCTCTCGTCTGTACCCTTCACATCTCTTTCTTCCGTCCGATGGTAAGCACACTACCCTCATCACTCAACTTAGCAACGCTGTACACTAAAACACGCACCTCATACACCGCATTGCGAACCGCCAACATAGCATGCGTGAACACGACCTCCACCGCCTGGTCCAGGCCTTTGTTCTCAGACGCTTTGTTTATTTTCTACCGTATCTCTTCCTTTCTCGCACCGAGGAAGAGAAAGTCAACTGCCTTATTCGTCAGGTGTCTAAGTCAGCCCTGTCCCTTCCAACATCTACCTCAACGGATCAGCTACTGTCGATGGGTATCCACAACTCCCTCACGGTGCTGACGGAGGCCCATCGCACGGCCCAGCTCCTCCGTCTCTCTCGCACATGGTCAACTCGCGCACTTCTCTCAACTCTTAAACTCTCCCCTCTCTTGCATCTTCCTATCTCATTGCCCATCCCTTCCCACGTCTCTTTCCTTTTAGCCATCGATCCCCTCTCAAAAAATACGCATCCCAAACACCACCCCTACCACAGAGCAGCGCGAGCCTCCACGCTCTGGCGTAAGTTCAGAAGGCAACCCGACGTGGCCTATGTGGACACCGCCCCGTATCGCCAATACGCAGCCAACGCCCTCGCAGTCACTGACAACTCCCTCCGACCTATCATTACCGCCTCCGTCTGTACTTCAACTTCTGTTGAGGCTGACTGAAGAGGCAGCTATTGCTCTCGCCATAACACAAACCTCAGCAGAATACATTGTTTCTGACTCTAAACCCGTGGTATACAACTATGCGGCAGGACGGGTGGCACCTTCAGTCACACGCATCCTGCGGTCTAGCACCATTTCCTCTCGCCCCATTTATATCATCTGGGTACCCGCTCACGCGGATCATTCAGGCAACGGGGCGTCCAACTCTGTCGCTCGCGATTTGACCGGCCAAGCAAGCCCGCCCCCGCCCTGGATGAATACGCGAGACACGCTTCTCACGTGCCACGACATCACATTACACTACTGCCTGTCCCACCTCACCTTCCCCCACCACACCGATCTCTTTCCCAGCACCAACAACACCTGTGGCGCCAACTTCAGGCCCGCATTTTCCTTACTCCTGCACGTCTTGCCCTCTTCCACCCCGGAACATACTCGCCAGCCTGCCGCTTATGGGGCAGCTCAATCACCAATTTTGAGCACATACTTTACTCCTGTCCGGCACATTTGCCCCTGCCTCTTGGCACCTCAGAAGTCCGCAGCCGTAGGAGGCTGCTTTGTCCAGCAGCAGACCGGACCTGCAACTTCGGCTGGTGACTTGGGCGGAGGACGTCGTGGCTGGACAATGCCTGGACCTTACAACCGGCAGCCTGAAAGCCACCCACAACGCTGCTTTTTAATTTTTTAAAATATTATTTTACTTTCTAGCCTTCTGACGAATAAAGATTTTCACCACCACCACCTTGACTGTGGCATATAGTCATGTTCTCACATGACACGCATCTCATGATTTTCATATTTGCACCAGTCACATACCTTCGTCATCCGCTGGCATCACGTAATACCGAACTTGGCATATGCGAAGCTAGCGAAACGGCCGTGGGCGCATCATCAGTGTGGCATGTAATCATGCTCTTACATGCATACAACGCACGTCATTATTAAATTGTTTGGATGCGTCATTTACATATGTCATCCTTTGGTGTCACGTAACACTGACTTTTGTACATGTCAACCTACAGCGAGATCGCCGCGACCGCATCATGAGCGCAGCATGTAGTCATGTTGATACATGACACGCATCTCATGTTTATCATGTTTTCAGCAATATCATACCTTCGTCATCCATTCACGTCCCGTAATACCAAATTTGGTATAAGTGAAGCTAGTGAAACAGGCGCCAGCGCATCATGTGCGTGGCATGCAGTCATGTTGTTACATGACACGCATTTCACGATTATCATGTTTTCAACAGTCACATACCTTTGACATACATTAACGTACTGTAATACCAAATTTGGTATATGTGACGCTAGTGAAATAGTCGTGAGCGCATCATGAGCTTCACATGTAGTCATGTTGTCACATGACATGCATGACATGATTTTGATGTTAGGGCCTGTCGCTTGTGTTCGCCATTCAATTATGTCATACCATACCAGTTTTGCAACAAGCCATGTGAACGAAGCCGCCGCGAGAGCTGCAGGACCACTAAATGTAAATCATGACAATCATGACATACATGCCATAATTGTCATGTTATGGCTAGTCAAATATGTTCTTCACGCAGTCATGTCATGCCATACCAAGTTTGGTATTGATACCATTAACGAAACGGCTGGGTGAGCTACAAGTCATAGGCGGCTAGATAAATAAATAGATAGATAGATAGATAGATAGATAGATAGATAGATAGACAGATAGATACGCTCAAAGTCACCAAAGTTTGCTAACAAAGGCTTCTCATTTAAAATTGGTCTCGTATCTGCATGTTACCCTACAAACGTCGTCGAAAAACAATGGTCCTGCGTCTGGAGAGATTGAACAAAACATTGATTTGATGTTCAGCGCAAGAAAATCGGTGAATGGTATTGTGGAGGCGCTGCGTTAGAGTGCCTCGAGCGTGTAGCGGAGGTGAACGAGCGGATCAAGTCACGTCACACGTGAGACATGAGCGCCATCTGACATTTATCTTGGAAGACGATCCACGCGCGTGGTTTGTGCGCCCGTCTCGGAGGTGATAAGGTGTGAACGCAAAGGCGACGGGTAGGTGCCACTACCGTGTTGTGTTAGCTAGAGTCGTATATAGGTAGCATATACAGTAAGTCTAGTCTTAGCAAAGCGTTGGAAACACTTGCCTTTCGTGCAAGCGTTGCATGGTCAGCGCAGCATGATAAACACTAGGGTCCTTAGATTTGCTTATGCATGCCTTGTCTAGTAAAAGATTTACGTACAAAATATAGACATGTTGGTATGGTGCCTTAGATATGCGCAATAATTACTTTTTAATCGACAATAGCACAAGTATGAACGCTGATCGAATATTGAGCAAAATGGGTGGGCGCTGCCGAAGGGGTTGGCCGTTTGGGGTATCGGCCGGTCACTCCGGTGCCTTTTAGAGTGCCGTTAAGGGTGGACAAACAGGCAAATGTACAGACAGACAGACAGACAGACAGACAGACAGACAAACAGACAAACAGACAGACAGACAGACAGACAGACAGACAGACAGACAGACAGACAGACAGACAGAACAAACTTTTTGCGTCGAAGGTCCCCAAAAAAGACTATCGTCTTTAATAAATAAGCGCCGTAGAATAACTTGCCTTCATACTGGTGGATCAAGACAAGCTCCTAAAGCGAGCCTTGTAAGCACTGAACCAAACAGGCACTTCTTTCTCAATAATAATAAGTCCAGCCGCACTTTTTAAAGTAGTTGTTGTATTGCTTTAATAAAAGAGCCGATTACAGAAAAAAATGTTTAGAACTCATCAAGTACTCGCGTAGTTGGAAGGATTTGTCGCATGCTTCAAGCGATTTATCCATTTTTTCGTACTATTAAGCACACTCAAATCTAGACGGAATGGAGAATATGGGGGACGATGCGTCCCATCGTCAGTGCACGTCATGACCACGAGCACTTTTTTTTTCCGAACGCGTAGGTTGTTTTAGGTGTTATGGTGAACCCGTACTGGGCACGTGGTGGCACCCCGCGCTAGCTATGGTAACTATACAGCTCATGGTGCTCGAATTAGCCAATTACCATGGTCTTTGAGTTCAAGGCGCTGTAATAGGGGTTTATGGCAGAGAGAGAGAGAGAGAAGAGAAAAGGAATGTAGGAAAGGTAGGGAGGTTAACTAGACTATGCGTCCAGTTTGCTACCCTACAGATGGGGAGAGGGAGAGGGGAGTAAAAAAGAGAGAGAAGGATAGACACATGTCACATCACACACACAATGCTGAGTTTCACAGGCGGTCCCTCAATGAAGTTGCTGTCAAGTATCTCAGGAGGGCTCGTGTGGCTTTCTGTGCTGATGTGCTGCGCGACCAGGCTCCTAAGATCTTTGCTTCATTAAATGGCCGGTCATCGAGCCTATTCAAGGCACACTGGAGAGTCTGGTGATCTTCATCGAATTGGGCACAGCGGCACAAGAGATGTTGAATAGCCTTTATACAGTTGCAGCTTTCACACATGGATGAATCTGCCATGCCAATGCGATGGCTGAATGACTTAGTAAATGCTACCCCAGTCCACAGCCGGCACAGCGGTGTAGCGTCACGTCGAGAAATCTTGAAAGGCAGTTGTTTCTGGAGTAATGACTTAAGATTCTTAAGGCGATGATTGGAGTTAAGTGGAGAATTCTAATGCGTAAGCGTGGCATTATGCGCGATGTGACGAAGTTCTCTAGCTGCGTCTACTCTTGACAAGGGTATTAACAGTGTGGGCGCTCCATCGTGAGCACATCGGGCAGCGTCGCCATCGAGGTGGTTACCACTGATGCCACAGTGGCCCGGCAACCATTGTAAAACAATATCGTGTCCTTGATCAGCGGCGCGATGACAAATTTCTTTAATACGATACACCATCTGGTGGTAGTTTCCGCGTCGTAGACTTCGCACGCATTGAAGGACTGCCTTGGAATCGCAGAAAATGGCCCATCTTCTAGGGGATTCCTGCGTAACAAACTCCACAGCGGCTCGAAGAGCGGTAAGCTCGGATCCCGTAGATGTCATGACGTGTGATGTCTTAAATTTGACGGTGATTGATCGAGATGGTATGACAAAGGCACCTGTCGAACTTCCCGAGACAGAACCATCCGTGTAAACATGAATTCGGTTAGCATACCACAAATGCAAAAGGTTCAGTGAGATCTGCTTGAGGGCTGCAGATGACAGACTTGCCTTTTTAGATATTCTCGGCACTTCAAGGTGCACAGTCGGTCTTTTCACGCACCACTCTGGAGATAGTGGTATGGCTGCGGGCGAGAATCTCCACGAGATGGGATTCCGGTTAGCCGCATCAACTTTGGAAAACGCTGCCTTTGGTCTTTCTAGCGGCAAGCTAGCAAGGTGGTGGTTAGGTGACTCTGGATATGTGACGGATATGTATACGGAGTGTATCGACAGTTATATATGTCAGCATTTTCAGAGGGATAAGGGAATGATTTATAGCTGGCTGCGACTTCATTGTAAATTCTAGCCCACGTGCTGCAATATAATCTTTGACTCGCGTGCATTTCGCTTCTGTTTAACCACGCTCCTTTGAAATGGTTGGGAAATGCGTAGCTCGCAAAAATGCTGAAGGAGGAGGAGGAAGCAACAAAAGGGAGAAGGCAGGGAGGTTAACCAGAAAGACATCCGGTTGGCTACCCTACACTGGGGGATTTGGGAAGGAGACAAGAAAGACGAGAAAGAGGGAAGAGAGGGAAAAGAAAAAAAGGGGGGGAACTGACAGTAATTTCACTGCAGCGTGTAGAGCTCTACCGCATGTCAGAGGCGTTCAAACAAGCCTGTATTTCTCAGGAAACACAGCAGGGCTTTCACTGCCTTGTGGGCTGTCGAGGCATGTGGACGTTGCTGTAACAGCACCTGCACAGAAAGAGGCTGATCATCCAGTCACCGCATTGCGTTGGCAAGTACTTGTCGATCTGAGGCAAATCGAGGACAATGGCACAGGAGGTGTTCGATATTTTTGTCTGTGCCGCAAACATCGCACGCCGCAGTGTCAGTAATTCCGATTAACGTGGTATAAGTTTTTGTGAAAGCAACTTCCAGCCCAAGGCGATAGAGAAGCGAAGCTGCACGTCGATGTAGGCCGGGTGGAGGCCAGAGTTGTACTGAAGGGTCGAGCTCGTGCAGTCTTGTACGTCGTATGCTTGGTGTGTTCCACTCAGTCAGTGTGAGACGGTGGGCCAGTTGACGGATCTGCCTCGCCGCATCCGCTCTTGAAAGCGGAATCGGAACGCTGTTCGCTTTTTATGGGACGTGCGAGCAGCATGATCAGCAGAATCATTGCCGCCTATACCACATTGCCCAGGTAACCACTAAAAGACGATGTCGTCGCCTTTTTGTATTAAAAGGTAGTGAAGTTTCACGGTTTGTTAGGTCAATTGGTCGTGGCATCCACGTCAGAGAACTGATATCAGGCACTGTAACGCTGGTTTTGAGTCAGAAATGCAAATGGGTAGCCAACTGGTGACCCTTGGTCAGGCCCGCTGATCTGTTGTAGCCAGTCGAGACCCAGAAGAGGGGCAACACCCACCATATCCATACAAAGCTAGCCCTGATATGAATGTTTCTTCTGTCTCTTTCTCCTCAAGAGTGAGAGAGACATGACTTTATTGGGTTGAAAAGAAAAAGGTTTAGGAGCTAGATGGGTGGGGCGCTATGTCCAAGGCTCCACTGGCGTGCGCCGCCAGCCAGACGTGGTCGAGGAGTGCTAGTTGCACCTCCGGGGAACCAGGAGGCGCCAAGCAGTGAAGACATGCTCACACTTCTCCTCAAGAGAATACCGGTTAGCGTGGAGAACGGATGAACCGTACTTTACATTGAGTGCTTGCGTTTGTATGTTCGCGTGCATGTGTTAACATGTGAAATTGAAACATTTTGTGGGTGAGAGACGGGGTTGATTCTCCTCCACAACCCCTCTCCCCACAGCTACGCTACGCTAATGTGGCAGTAGTACCTATTCACCTGTTATTTTCCGGTGGCCAGCAGATCTATCGACGCGGACTCAAGTTTCTGCCCGAATAAAGGTTGACATGTCATGATGTTGTGGACTCACGCCCCTTGCACAAAAAGAATGTTTCACGGTAACAAAGATGCTTTAACGCGACGCAGGATGGACTGATGGACTCGTTGAACAAGCACAGACACATAGAACACACTCGTGTCTGGCATTTACTCCGTAATATCTATCGGCATACCTACGATACGACTCACGACACGTTGGTGCGCACGACGTTGTCGTGGTAGGTCAGGGTAGTAGGCAAGACGGAGGCCCAGCACTATAGGGGCTGGGTTGTCACCCAGCACTATGGCAGACCGAGGGCACGGACCGTCCGCACTGGAACACGCCGATGCCAGTTGAATACTTGTACCATGAACACGAGCCTTTGGTGACAGTCAACTGACTTTACCGGGAACACGGGCACGCGTGTCTCGCACAGGCAGTTCAGACTAGTGCCATGGCCAATCGTTTAGCGTGAGTACCGCCCACTGGCACCTTCTTCGTTGCCTCACCAAAATTTACACGTGTAATCGTGAGCGCACTTCTAAAAGGCCATAGTTGGTTGGTTGTTTGGCTGGTTTCTCAACATCTTGGCGCAACTACTCCTGGGGACAGGCCTTGGCAGTCCTATCAAAGTGACACAGCGGTGACAATGTTCTTATCCTTTACTAGAATTCGGTCTGCGTCGATATCTGTGTTGGTCACCAGAAACACAAACAAAACCTGCAGGAACTGAAAAAAAGAAGAAAACGATTGGAAGAACACAGAAAGATAACCAGCTATTTCTGCTTTAAATCACGTCTTACGGTCAAGCCGATAAAGTTTGGCGGTTTCTCTTGCTGTTCTCTTGCTTTTGTTCACCATTGTATACCGAAAGGTGCAAACTAATTATTGGCTGCCATGAGGATAGATGTACTTACGAAAATGAAAAAGTAGGCAGTTTAGTGGGAGAAAATGTATGTTTGACAAGCGTATACTCAAGACAAGGACAGCACAGGCATGAAAGTCAGCCTCTAGAGCCCAGCAGAGCCCAATGAACACTTCAACGTTCAATGCATTGAATCCTGCGTCGATCGTAACAACCACGTACAACTTCATTCGAGATAAACAATAAGTGTTGCAATGTGTGGCAAAATTAGAAAGATACAGCCCTCGACCTGGTCAGCAAGCTAATAGATAAATGAGTGCGACACCAAGGTTGATAGCTCATGTGATTTATCTTCAAAGTGGAATATTACTAAGGGTAGAACATGCTACATAAAATTTTTCTTGATAAAAAGTGAACGGTGGAATACACGATGCGTTTTTAATCGTAAAAACTTAACCCCGGGCTCGATTCAGGACTCTATCGTGAAACCAATTGTAGTGGGTGCTCGTCTATAACATTGTCATTTATAACATTGTATTTATACAAGCGTTAGTGTATGAGCCTCCAGCATGGACAGGGCCATTTAGCGGCTTGAGGAGGCTTTGGCGAAGCCATGGAGAAAAGGAGCTGACGACCCCACTAACGGGTGCGGAGGCACCCGACTAACTGTCGCCTAGTCGGAGCACACCATCCTCGAGGTCTAGGCTCTCAGATTATCGGACTCTAATAGCCGCAATCATAATATAGAGAACATCCGCGCTCTGCGAGGCCGGGGGCTTCCTACACACCGGATGTATAAATAAATGCTATTTATCTCTTTCTCCTGCATGGACGTACAAATCAAGCACCTTTCGAGAAGCTCCCGACATTCTTCACTGCTAAGCCAAATTTTTGGAAGCAAATATCTATGAACACTTACCAGCTAACTTTGCGTAAATAAACGCATAGCATTTTGGAGGTTGTTTTCTAGACTCCATTAAAGCGATACACATCTATGAGTCATGAATATACGATTTACATTTAGTCTTATAACGGTGACTTTTAAGAAACGACTATTTTAAACAATTTGTGTTTTTCTCATTAAAACTGACCACTGGCACAGCTAATCACTTACATATATAGTATAATCGAGAAGTTTAATCATGCAGGTTTTCTTGATAGGCATTAGGATACAAAAGTGTGCCGTTAGTTGACTTACTTTCACGAAGTGGCTTTACGGAGCATACTGACGGAGAGCCCAATATTAATCTGATCGCGTAGAGACGCAAGAGAAAAGAAATGTGATGGGTGGGCATTGAGGGTCCCGGTACGGTTCTTCTGATCTTGGGACCCTCTTCTGCATATCCTTAACGATGTAACCATACTATGCAAAAATAAAGATTGATTGATTGATTGATTGATCACAAGAATCGCTGCCCCAATTTTTTTCGAAGCTCCACTGAGGGACTAAACGTTTATGAAAGAGGGCGAGGAAATAAAAAAAAAGTGATGTAAATTACGCATTAATGGGTTTACATAAATGCAAAGACGGCGATTAGAAGTGATTGTTTTTTTCTGTAGCAAAAATTACAAACATACGTACACAAGTTTCAAAATATGAGCAATTTTACGTTCTCATTCAAAAACAATGCGGGCACGTGGCACCGAATCCAGTCTTTCGCCACGTGTGCAGCCGCATGTTGGCGCAGCCACTTATCTGAAAACACAATCGTCTTATATTTCAGAAAAGAATATGTACTCTATTATTATGCCAGACATTCGCACAGTAGAGCACCAGGTAAAGCATGGCACAAAGAGAAGGGAAAAACCATCGTACGCTGCTAAGTAAGCACTATGCTGCACTTTCGCAAGACGCTGCACCTATAGGCACGACACGTGCAGATTGGGACAAAATGAACATAATTCCTCTACGCTTAATTTTTTTCACATTTGCACAACAATGCATTTCCGTTTATGACAAAAAAAGAACACTACCTCGCGTTTTGTCTTCACCGAGGTATATACAGTCAGCCAAGACTCTCCTTCAGCGCAGTCTTTGAGCGGAAATTATGGCGTTTTGCAGAACTATTGCTCTAGTGAGCGTCATGGTGATGCTGGTTTTTATGTACGTATGTGCAATATTTTATATATTGCTGTAGATAACAACGCTGTTAAGTAGTGTAGCTAACGTGTTGCATATTAGTGTCTGCCAGCAGTGGCTTGTTAGTTTGCACTTAAATTTGTGTACATGAGTGTCCTTGCATTTTGCTCCAATCGAAAAGTATTGAACTCGCGTCCTCGAAATTAGTACCGTAACACCTTGCATTTTAAGCTACCGCTGCGGACGTTGTTGCGTTTATGTATTTATGATGCAGTTTGAGAGCTTTGATGCTATTAAATTCGATTGTGTATGTGTGTGTATGATTTGAAAGGGGCCTTGAATCAACTGTCGATATTTTATAAGGTTCCTTTGAGGTACAGGTGGCTTGCCAGTTCTATGGTTTGATCGCGAACACAACGTGTTCTTTACACTTAAAAATGTGTGGTTACCGCTTCGTAAAGTAAGGACTTCTACAGTGTCAATTTACTATAATGTGTTTATTTATATCTTTATTTATTTTAAATGTACTGCAAATTTATTGTGGGTGCTTTCATGAAACAAAAAAAACACACACAAAATATTTGTCATAGAACTCTGTACGTAAAAAAATATTCAAATGAAATGCATTGAAAGATAAATATTTTTTAAGTCTAAGATGTAGTACTGTCAGCCAAAAGAGACAATTACGAGGAAAATATCCAGCTGTATGGACAAAAAATCTGGAACGTAAAATAAGTTCTGCTGACTCTGTTTAATGTACCACTGTCAATGTATAGGCACATATTTTGTCCAGAAAGTTTGTGATGTTGCAAGAATTCGGCAAAGTGACAAATTCTCTAGGTTGATTCGATAATTTTTCTGCATTAATTATAATTAGGTGTTTGTGTATTTCAGTTAAAATTACATCTCCCGCAAATCATGTTTACACACGTTTGTACTGAATCAAAACAGTTGCGAGGTTTTGCATACAAACGCGCCTTATGTTATACCTCTCGCACAATCTCCGTCATACGGTGCTCTTCGTTGGTTAGGCGGTGCGGCTTCGCACACTGAGAGCCATGAAGAGAAGTAATGCAGCATCACTCTAGCATCGATAGAGAACTATTCCTTGACGGCGTAGTTAAAGAGTAGCGTCCAAGACTGCGCACTGGTGGGCAATATTGGAGGCCATGGTTAAAGCTTTTTGATAGCCCAGTCGGCACCAGTGCACTGAGCATTGAGATCTTGCACCCCTGAATTTTCAAGAGCCACCTCTCCTGCACCGCACAGAGAGGAAAAAAAAGAGTTTGATAGCTTAGTCAATAAATCAACGGGCACCTTTCGTCATGGCACTAGGAGTCAAAGGCTACATTCCCGGTGGATTAACATTTTCTTGATGGTTTTCCTATCTCAGTTGGTAGCCTTCATTTTACAACATCATATACGGGATGGAAATACGTCACCAACGTTTCTTTGAACCTGCCATAAAACACTTTCGTGTTAAAGAACGGCAATGAACGTGCCGATAATGTCGCTTGGAACAGTCATAAAAATAGCTCGAAAAAAGCAAATTCATTATCAAGAACTCGTGGATGTATACCCATCCCCGTCACTTCAGCTTCGGAGTTGAAAAATCAGGATCAGTACGTATGTCCTTTTCGTGCCCAAAACAAGAGCTCGTTGCGAATCCGTTGCTATTACTGTCATTCACGAAAACCTTTGCCTACCAAACTTACATAGCAAGCAGTGCTGCCTGTGATCACTGCAAAAATGAGAAAACAATTGCACACAATTCTCTACTTTTGTCCCCGCTAGAGCTCCCAGAGAGAGCCCCCTCTCAACAATGTTATGACACCACGATGACCAGTCGCTTTCGAATAGTCAAGTTTATAATGCAAGAACATTTCAGAACCTTACAAGAAAGCGAATGAGCATTCGCTACTGAAGCTTTTGAAATACAGCGGCCTCATTGAACGACTAGGATGCATTTGATTGCGTGCGCGCTTGTGTGCGTTAGTGTGCACGTGCTTTTAGAGTTAGGCTCTAATATAGCGCATAATATAGCTCTGGGCGTAAGTGTTGCATCATCAACGATGTACACGGGTCCTAGCTGTGCTCGTTGCATGACACATTACCGCGACAGGTGTTACGTTAGGCTATTCGTCCGTGCACTTCCCCTCTTCTCAAATATTAGAGTGATTACCGGTTGGGAATTATAATAATCATGTTAACTGCATGACGTACAGCAACATAAGCCCATTTACTGCCCAGACCATTCGCTTTCATTCGCATTCGTGCTTTTTACTGGCTCTTTGAATGGAGAGCAAAAATTAAGTGGTATAGCCTACGATATTTGAGCCTCATTCAACGCTGAGGGCAAATCAATATTGGTATCTTTTGTTTGCAAATGTTTAGGTCGCTCCTTTGTTTTGATGCTGCTAGGTCTACTGATGTGCTGCCGAACCGTAAAAGAGGTATGATGTGAACTCAGTAGATGTCGCCTGAACATCAGCCTCAGTGATGCGTTGGCGATGCGAAACACTCTGAATGTATTCATTGTTTTCTGTACTTATAACGAGCTATTCCACTTATAAACAACACAATTTATGAAAGATTCTGACACTTTCTTGGTGCCTGGATCAACATAAACTTCGTCTGACTGTGCCAGGGATTCGTAAAAAGTCGGAGCTCTCGTCGCCAGCTTTAAACCAACTGTCCCTGCTGATGCTGAACAAGGAATAGGCAGACCACACTAAACTCTACACGGATGGATCGACAACTGCTGAGGAATCTGAAGGAGCTGTGAACTTACCAGCAAAAGGAGAAACGTATAATTTCAGAACGTCTCATAGGACTTCATCGACTGCTGTGGAGCTGGCGCCGCTCCGCAGTGCACTTCGGTGCATTAAACAAGTCACCACAAAAATGGGGCATATTCACCGACTTCAAGTCTGCCCTGCAAGGTCTATTGTCAGCTTTGCATCATGGTGCACAAGACCAACTAGTACTGCAAATAAGAGAAACTATCAGCAATGGAAGACAAAGGGCCTGACATTTTGCAGTGGCTTCCAGGCCACTGTGACATTGACGGCGACTAACATGCCGATAAATTTGCCAGGAATCCTCATGGAATTGGCGTGCAGGAAATCATTCCACTATAAAGAAGTGATGCATCATACAAGATCCGCTTGCTCGCACGTGATATAACACATTCAATGTGGAGCATGACCGGTTTTCTGCACACCCACCTACACTGTTTAAATCCGTCATTTCAACTCGGAATTCCATACGGACTATCCAGATCTGAAACAAGCGTTCTCTGCTGCTTTTGGCTTGGAGTGTCATTGACAAACAGTTTTGCTTGCCGGATTGCTATGACTAACAGTGCTACGTGCGATCACTGTGGCAGTGAGGAAACCATTGCCCCCGTTCCTTGTGACTGTCCTCATTGTAGTTCCCAAGGACAACAGCTTTCGGAAACGTTAGCGCGGCTCGACAACCGGCCGCTTTCGAAACAGTCAATTTTGGAGTGCCGGAACGTTCGGTCTTGAAACCAGAAAGCGACGAAAGTGCTTCTGAAGTTTGTGAGGTCAACTGGACTCGCTAAACGACTGTGACATTCCCGTTCTGCAGTGTGTGCGCGTTGTCAATTTTCTTTTCTTTAACCATCTCTTTCCCTCCTTTTTCCCACCTTACTTTTTCATACCCATTTTCTATCATCAGTGAAGGGTAGCAAACAGGAAGTTTTCTTCTGGTTAACATCGCTGCCTTTCACTCAGACTTACTCTCTCTATCACTCTCTCTCTCTCCTAATATCAGTACCCGAAAAATGTACACTTTGCTGTAGTTCAAACGTCCAGTATTTACCAAAAAAAACCAAGCAGTAGCACTAAACGCGTTTGGCACTGTCAAAAGAACAACGCGGTGAAAGCGCTAGTCTGAACACTGTTATATATATATATATATATATATATATATATATATATATATATATATATATATATATATATATATATATATATATATATATATATATATATATATATAAAGCACCTTCCTCTCGTACGCCAGTGAACGCTTTCTGAACAAGGGGGTTCCTAAACATGGAAAAAACGGCGAATTGGCATCCCCGAAAAGGTTTTTGCGTGTTGTATTAAGTGTAGGCAGCATATATCGACAAAATCAGCAAACGGATGCCAAAAGCACAACTAGCGGATGACTCTACGTTGGTGAACAAGTTTTGAAGGGCTTACATGTTTGCTTTTGCCTAAGACGTCCGACAGCTTCCATAGTGCTTCAAGGCTCTTCAGAGATAAGTGTACGAAAAACCTGCATCACGTGACTTCAGTCACGTGACGCTGCTTTTTTTGCCATGGTCACCTCAATTCTTCAGAAGCCTTCGCCACCGAAACAGAAAATAATCAATAATAGAAACAAAAAATACAAAAAACAAAATAATACGAATAATAATAATAAAGAAAAACTTCAGGCCAGCGCGGAACGCACAGCAGAGTGACAGCGTAAAGTAAAAAAGCGGCCTTTCCGGGCCTTTTCTGAACACAATTTAAGTAACTGCTGAAATCGCACTTGCTGGGTACCCACTACGCCATAAATCATATTTTTTGTGTAGTGTGTTAGCATTCACTTTTGTTCCTTCGTCATTATTTGGAGAAGCGTGGTATCCACCACACACTTGCTAGGAATTTAGTGCAATTTTTTATGCAGCGGCTGACGACTATGAAGAATTATGCCTGAAGTGGGTATGCGCCACAGTTAATAGGTAATCAAGAACACGAGTTGGAGCATTTGACGACCCACTCGTTAAGCGATTTGCATTGTGTGACACCTTGTCGTTCTTTTGATGTTCTAAAACGGTTTATTACTCATATTATTGCGATTGATTTCCCAATTGACATGAAGCCTGCCTAAGTTTCGAGAGAACATCGATGCAGCAGTGTGGCTCAGTGCTAGAATACTTGGATATCACACTGTTGACCTGGGTTCGAATCTCACTGTGTCCTTGCTGTTTACCGAGTATTATTTTTACAGAGAAAGCTGTTATTAGATCACAACTTGGGTCACGAACAGTTGTCCGCCGCCGGTATCTGTAACCACAGCGCGCGAAATCATAAAAAATAAACCTAGCACCAATGACACAGTGAGGCTCGAACCCGGGTACGTTTAGTGGCAGCCCATTATTATACCACTGAGCCACACCAGTTTTTTTTTCGTTTTTGCCTTCTTGACTAAGGACAATCGCACATCACACGCGTTTCATGTGTGTTAACGCATCAAACAAAAATGTTACATATTAAGCACAGTCGGTAGTCTTATACACATGTCGCACTTTGATAATAGCTTCCACAAAACACTCATGAACAGATGGAACTCTTACATCACAGCGTCTGTGCGATAGCAAACTACATGAAACCGAATGAAGACCTAGTAAGAAAATAACGTCCAAATGTTGCACAGAACTCTCACAAGGCAAAAAAAAAACGGATTCCATGTGGAGTAAGAGGTAAATCTCTTTTGAAAGTCCTTTGTAAAATGTCTCAAAAGGAAGTGACATTCTTACACTCAACAAATACATGTTCAATGGTCTCAGGTTTGGTACAAAGGAGACAGCAGCTTCCCGATGGTACATACATGCCTGTCTCTTCAAGGCACGTTTTCACTGGAAAGGTTCCCGTATGAAACATGTAGACACCACCCAATGTTAAAACTTTCTTTTTCAAGCTTGATAGGAGACTGAGCCACACCAGTGCTTGTGACTATTTGGCAAACTTGCCTTAGGCGGGCTTGAAGTCTCGAAAGCAATCGCGTTAATACGACTTATGAAGCGTTTTTAAACAGCCAAAAAACAACCAGTATTCGCACAGTGCAAATATCGTAACAAGAGGGTCGTCCAATACTACAACATATTACAAAAGCTTGTTCTTGTTCCCCTACTAACTGTGGTGCATACCCACTTCAGCGATAATTCCTCATCGTCGCCAGCCACTGCATGAACAATTGACACGAAATAAGTCCTTGCAAGTGTTTAGCGGATATACCACGCTTTTCAGAAGGATGACAAAAAATAGCATAGCGAATGCCGGCCTACTACCCAAAAGTTTATTATTATTGCCCTAGTGGGTATCAAGCAAGTGTAAAAGCAGTAGTTACCCAATGAGTGTTTTAAAAAGGCTCTGAAAAGGCTCTGAAATGCTTCTAGCTTTCGCTGTAACTGTCCTGCACCTTCCGCGCAGGCCTGGCGTTTTTTCATTTCTCGCGAGACTGGTTACGGACACCAGCGGTGGTGGACAACTACGGCACTGCGCGTGACCCGTGTTCTGATCTCATAAGAGCTTTCGCTGTAATAAGACATCAAAAGAGTGTTAAATATAGCTGCCGTGCAAATGGCCGTTGATTGATGATTTGATATGTTAACGTCCCAAAACCACCATATGTATATGAGAGACGCCGTAGTGAAAGGCTCCGAAAATTTTTACCACCTGGGGTTCTTTAACGTGCACCCAAGCCTGAGCCAAGGAGCTTGAGGGTATGTCTGGGGATGCCACGGTCGACTTCCAGTGATTTAGTGTATGCAGAAGCTCGACAACCACCTTTGGCTGTACTCCGAGCTAAAGAAACATCTCGAAATTTATTTAGAATTTTCACGCAACATAAAAATAACCCTTTATCTGGTGCAACTCAACGCAACAAGGAAACCACATCTTTTCAATCTCGTAAGAAAACGTACGGCTGCTCCTTTCGTAGAGCGTTTGCGTGCGCTCGCCCCAGCCAACGCCCACAACGTTTGCTTACTGGTGGCCGTGGCTTACCAGGAAGCTTACATGACTAGCATATTTGGTCACGCAGCTCGTTGACAACGATAGGCTTGTACGTCATTTATAATGAAGCAATTTCACCACAAACTGTATTATGTGCTGCACGAGGATGCCTGCGTACTATTTTTAGCTTTGGCAGTGCTGCAAGGTAGTTGTAGGATGGAGTGTGGGAATGAAGGTGAGGGTTGAACTTTTCAACCATGCGTCACAGGTTCCTCAATAGAAAACATATACATGCGACAGGACACATCTTTTTTTTTTTATTCAGTGACCATGCGCCAACTCCCCGTTTTTTTTTCATGTTTAGAATTACATTTGTACAGGCAGCGTTCAAATGCGTTTGTGAGGAACAAGTTTTTTGTTAAATATCAGCGTTCTCACTGAAGCTTTAACCAACATTTTTTTTGGCAGCACCAAATACCTACTAATATTGCTTTTTTCAAAGAATGCCGGATGTTTGACATGGAATGCCCCGCCGAATCAAGACCTAATTTTGGCAACCGGGGGTGAAATTCATTCGGTAGGCTCCTTTGAAGTATGATATTATGTGTGTTATGTGAGATAGCAAGAGCTATTGGCTACCTATTAATCATGAGTAGCATTCGGTGCGCGGATGGACAGATCATCCACCTGCCTGTCATAGGGGACTATGGTGGCTGTTTACTAACCTCCGCGGTAAGAGCTGGTGATGAGCATGCAAAAACATTGGCTTCGTATTTCGATGCTAATCTGCAAATGTCGTCGAAAGACGATAGTCTTGTACGTGGAGGAAGTGAGAAAACCATTTATTTGATGTTTTGTGCAAGAAAATCGGTGAATGGTATTCTGGAGGCGCTGCGTTAGAGTGCCTCGAGCGTACTGCGGAGGCGAACGAGCACATCAAGTCACGTCACACGTGAAACATAAGCGCCATCTGGCAGTTTTAAAGACGATAGTCCATCTTGGGGACCTTCAACAAAAAAATTTGGTCTGCCTGCCTGCCTGCCTGTCTGTCTGTCTGTCTGTCTGCCTGCCTGCCTGCCTGTCTGTCTGTCTGTCTGTCTGTCTGTCTGTCTGTCTGTCTGTCTGTCTGTCTGTCTGTCTGTCTGTCTGTCTGTCTGTCTGTCTGTACATTTGTCTGTATGTCCGCTCTTAACGATACCTCCAACGGCCGATCCCATCCGCAGCGCCCACAATATTGCTCAAGCTTCAGCGTTTATACTTGTGAGATTTTCAAATAAATAGCAATCATTGCGCATGTGTTACCAACGCTTTGCTAAAACGACACGGTGGTGACACCTGTCCATCGCTTTGCGTTCTACACCTTATCAACTGCGAGAATGGCACGCATCTTTCTCCGCAGGCGCAGACGCCTTCCTTCGTTTTCGAAGACAACTGCGAGATGGCGCTCGAGTCTAACGTGCCTCGATGCGCTCGTTCGCCTACGCTGCAAGCTCAAGGCCCTCTAACGCAGCGCCTCCACAATATCATTCACCAATTTTCTCACGCAGAACATGATATAAATGTTTTGTTCACTCTCTCCGGACGCAAGACTATCGTCTTTCGACGACTTTGCAGTGTAACATGCAGATCTGGGGCCAATTTTTTTTGAAGAACAAAGTGTGTGCTCTGAGACGGGCGTGCGCACCCGTCTCAGAGGTGATAAGGTGTAAGCCATAAGGCGACGGGTAGGTGCCGCTACCGTGTCGTCTTAGCAAAGCGTTGGAAACACTTGCCTTTTCGTGCAAGCGTTGCATGGTCAGCGCAGCCTGATAAACGCTACGGTCCCTGGAATTACTTATGTATGCCTTTTCTAGTAAAAGACGCACATGCACAGTATATATGTGTTGTTATAGTGTTCCAGACATGCGCAATAATTGATTTTAAATTGACAATTGCACAAGTATGAACGCTTAACCTTGAGCAACAGTGGTGGGGGCTATGGATGGGGTCGGCCGTTTGGGGTATCCGCTGGTGCCGTTTAAAGTGTCCGGTACCGTTAATAGTGGACAAACAGACAAATGGACAGACGGACAGACCAAACATTTTGCGTCGAAGGTCCCCAAGAAGGCTATAGTCTTTAAAAGAGGCGTTCCGAGGGTTTCAGGCGCATGGCTCCGTCCGAAGGTCATATCCTAATGATTGCCTCTTTGTACCCGGACACCCTCGAATGGGTTGGGCAGTTTGGGGTATCGGCTGGTGCCATTTAAAGTACCCGGTACCGTTAAGAGTGGGCAAACAGGCAAATGGACAGACAGACCAAAATTTTTGAATCGAAGGTCTCCAAGAAAGACTATTGTCTTAAAAATACGTTTTCCTTAGAGCCGTATTGGCACAGGAGAGCAAGAGCCTGCGCTGCCAACGGCCGGTGTGTGACTCACGGGACAATATTGATGGGAAGGGGTCGAACTTGCATCGCGTATCTTCAATGTTCAGGCAATCGTAGCGGCTCCTCTGTGTGGAATTAATGTCCAATGCATAGGCGATCTATAGGAGTCACCTGGCTGATGGGGTCGGAGCCAGGCGGGTGTATGGGTTTATTAGGCGAGCCTCCCGGAGTTTATGACAGGTGTTTACCACTTCCCAAGGCAACAAGTTTTGCATTGGAAATATTGATCGGGAGATCTAGGGCTTGCTTGGCGATTTTGCGGAGGTTAATCTCCAAGGAATCATCATTCCCCCATAAGTGAGGGCACAGGGTCGCATACAAGATGCAACTAGTGACAAAAGCATGTGCAAGACGAAGTGCATCGTTGCTTTAAGACTCTCTGGTTGTTTGAGAGTAGGCCGATCATGCAGCCCACCTGTTCTCTAGTCTTATGGAACTTGTGAAGTGTTGTCTTGACCTTGCGGTGCCTGTGATTCTGAAGTTCAGGAATACGAATGCTCACCAATGCTGAAGCATTCTGACTGTTTTCTTTTCAGCCACTTCCAGTACTGTGTGGTGGTGGCTGACACCAAAAACATAGTATGGGCATGCCAGCTCAATCCTTCTTCCCACCAGAACCCCAATTCAAACAGAGAGAACTGGGCAGTGGCCCTGCTCGGCTGCCAGGACCTTCCGGCTCAACAAGCCATAGTCCCGTGTACCAGGACAGTGGCCACGACTAATGGGGTCACTGACTAGGGACTACACCTTGTACTGCAAGAAAGCTAACCCACCAGAGGCTGGTTGTCTTGCTAACCTTTCCGTTAGCTTAATAAATGTTTACCACCACCTGTAAGCGTTAATGCAAACAAGCTATCAAAGAGAACAGATACCTAATGCTTAGCCCCTGAGGTTAGGTGAGACTGAGCGATGACATACTATACCACTTATATCTGGCTCTCAAGCCAGAGATCCAGTAAGAAGCATGAATTTGGATGGAAGCGGATGAACTAAACTCTATTGGGGGCTGTTATGTTGGTGTACGTCATTGCGGTTAGGATGGCTATTACGGTTACCCGACTGTAATATTTTAAAAATTGCGAAGTGCATGCGCCAAGGATCTAAAGTACTTCCAATCGCTGTAAAACGTCATGCAAGGAACACTTATAAGTTCCTTGTACCTTGTTCATAATGAAACAATTTCACCTCAAAATATATTATGTGATGCACAAGCACTCTGCCTGTTTACGTCTCGCAGCTTTGGCAGTGCCGAATAAAAGTTCTAAGATGGTATATAGGGACATTTTTAGGGTTGCATTTCCCAAACAAATTAGAAAAAGCTACCTCATTATTACTTGGTGCGTGCAGAGTACATGGCCACTAGGTAGTAGATGGACACTAGGTTTACTGGGTCCCGTATTCTCAATTGAACGATCGCGAAAGACGAGCGTCACCTTTCATGGCATGATATCTGATGTGCACAGTAACTTTACCACAACTTGCAGGTGAAGTCGTTGTTGCACGGTGCTGATCATTATCAGAATCAGAATTGCAAAAGTTTTTATTTTCCAACAAAATGTTTGAGGGCCCGTGAGGCGAAAAGCTGCATCATACAGCTTGAATGTGTCTGAAGGCTCACACATGGCAGCAGTAACATAAAAATTAGCATGCATACATGGTGTTTGAGTGTCTCACAACACAGGATTGAACGAGCTGCATGAGCGCAAAGTGCCTCAAGTGTGGCGGTGGCGTATAATCTGGCTTCTACGCAATGACCCAGATTATGGCTTCTCTGTGGCTACTTGAAATATAAGACCGGACAAATGTGCTTTCAACGTTTTTGAGCACTTGTTTTAAGCACGGCATAATGCTTAGAGAATGGAACTTTGTGAAATCTATTTTTGTTGAGAGTTTAACATGGCCTGCTCACAGAGCTCAGCTGCAGTGCGCTGCCGCAGCGGCATCATCTCGCCATGTCAACATGATGCCGGCGAGCATCTGGCATGCGATAAGCCATGCGATAAACTTACTGTTCAAGCTCCTGGCACGTTCAAAGGACACAAAACACGTGCTCGCAAAACAACGTTTACTGTACACACTCAGATAATGCTCGCGGAGAGCTTCAACGTATAGAAGGCTTCGCACATCAACGAAAGGTTCAAAACTAGAATCTACTGCCTGCGTCACTGAAACACCAAACTTCACCAGTGACGTTTACTAGAAGTGTTTATTTATTCCACGCATGAGCACTGTAGAACTCCACCACGACGACAAAAGACAATATGTGGCTTTCACATTTACTATATATATATATATATATATATATATAATTAGCGCGGCGTACCAACGGCGGCAATTTTGCAAATGTTACTTATTTAGTGTACGGGCCAAGCATTGTGCACAAAAATGACGGTCTGAAGTAAAAAAAAACACAGTTTAATTTTAATACGTGTTTTTTTACAGGACTGAGAGATCTAACACTTATTTATTGAGCGGTATTGAGCACAAATGGCATTTGTGTAACCAAACGGTGAGTCACTTTAAACCTTGTAAAGCCTGAAAAACGTGCTTTGTAAAACTTTAAACTTCTGTTTTCTGAGACGCACTGAGGTGCTAACAGAAATTATCGATGCAAGTAAAAGAGGTATGTAACTTTCAGTACCCGTTTTGTCCATTTGCAACGTGAGGATTACGAGTTATTTTTTTTTCCTATAAGCCTCGTGCACTTTTGGCAAAGATGACAGGAACCACTGTATGTTTTCGGCAGCTTTGGGAGGCATCTGCATTAATACGGCCAACAACTGAATTAGCATAATTATAAACTGTAATGAAACAAGGGATCATGGGAGTTTAACAGTAAAACAAAATATTGTTTAAATTATGCACACAATGATGCTCATTCCATTACATATTTCTTCCCCTTGTTAACTATGAACAACCCTTTCCGCATTCAGGTCTAAAATTCTTGAATTGGTGCAACTCACAGTTGTGAAAACAGCGACTACACAGAGACAACCTGCAATTTTATCAGCGCTCCCTAGAAATAGTACGAGGCTGGTCGGCCAAAACATTATAGATCGTAGCTGTCAGGAGAAAACGCTGCCTGTGTTGGCACAGTTTCTTTCGCTTTCTCCCCGCGTCGCCGGTGAAGCCGTGGAGGAAGGGCCATAAGCAATCAGCTCCCCGTTTCCCGATTTGCTTTAATTTTTGCATCTCCAATATACACTCACACATTTAAAAGCATGCAGGAGCACACATGAAGTACGGTTGAAACCTCACCGATAATTTCTGGCTACGCAACTGTTCCCGGTATACATACTATTAACGCATGGTTGGTTCATTTGTTTCTTCTTTTATTGCTAGCCCGAATGCAGATTGTTGGCAACCGTTCCGATCTAAAAGAGTGTACATTTTGTCGGATGTGTACACGCGTTGGGCTTAGAGGTCTCAGGTTCGGTTTTATGATGGTTTTACCTAAACCATAAACACAGTGCATATTGAGAAATATGGTTTCGTGAGATGTAAACAGATGCTCACAATTTACTAATGAGACTTTTTTCTGTCAAGTGCTGGTCGTCGGCTTCTGCTAAACACGAGGCTGGTCTGTAGATGATGTGCGTTGGTGGCTGTGGACATACAGCTTTGCGGGTGTAATCAGCTTGTAATTTTTTTTTGTGTGTGCGCTGATGGCTGCCAGAAGAAAAGTACACAGTCGGTTTATACCTGAACATGTGTAAGTGTCTTCACATAATCCAGGGAACGGAACCAGCCGGTTGAAATGCGCACGCCCAGATCTCCATGCACAGTATAAAAATAGAATTCTGAGGAGGGTTTCGTAACACGTAATAGGCTAATGCATAATAGCTAACGCTCTTATTTTACGTACTGACAGAGCTAGACAACAAAGAGACAGGCACTTCATGTGGTCTCTGTCTTTTTATTATTGCTTATGTGTACTTTTAACTATCACAGCTTTCTGATAATACGCGACAATCATTGGACAAGAGGTGCGCCAGGCTGCCGATAAAGGTATTTTTTATCGCCTACCAAGGAAAAAGTTTATGACCTCTACACTCATTTGCGTGACACTTTCCGAAGATTTCTGTTCACCCGACGGCACTCTGCAGTTATTTCACGCAACAAACGTGATTAGCAGCGTACTAGTCACCAAGTGGTGGCTCGTGGTTCCTCAGACACATGCAGAATCAAGGACAAAAAAATATTTATAGACATTGAAAAAAGAAAAAAAAAAGGTAGATCCTACGTACAGTGCGAATCGATGGTATGCGACGCAAGAATGCGGAAGGTTGATTTGTCACAATAAAATCAGCCCAACATCACGAGGTGGACGTGAAATGACTTCCCTGTCATGATTATTACGTTTGCGCCTGGCATTTGTGCTCGTCGTCTATTCACGTCATATAATATCAATATTCGTATATGTGAAACTAGAAAAACAGCCGCTAGCACGCTATGAACGTAGCAGGTAGCAATCTTTCACATGACACGCATGTCATGACTAACATGTCTGGATGTGTCATTTATTTTGGGCGTTGATTTGCGCCACGTAATACTAAATTTGGTATATGTCAAGCTAGCGAAACAACAGTGAGCGCTCCATGAGCGAACCATGTAGTCATGTTTTACGGCACATGCTTGTGATGATTGACGCGTTTGAATGTGTCATTTATTTTCGTTGTCCGTTCGCGTCTTGTAAAACCGAATTTGGTATATTTGAAGCTAGCCAAACGGCAGCAAGCGCATCATGAGCGTAGCATGTTGTCATGTTTTACATGATATGCATTTCATGATTAACAGATTTGGATGTGTCATTTATTTTGGACGTCTGTTTGCGTCACGTAATACTAAATTTGGTACGTTTTGTATATGTGAAGCTAGCGAAACAACAACGAGCACTCCATGAGCGTAGCACGTAGTCATGTTTTACTGGACACGCATGTCACAATTGGCATGTTCGGATGTGTCATTTATTTTTGTCATCCGTTCGCGTGATGTAATACCAAATTTGGTACATGTGAAGCTAGCGAAACGGCCACGAGCGCATCATGAGCATGGCATGTAGTCAAGTTCTTACATGACACGCATATCATGATAATCATGTTTGCAAGTCATATACTTTCATCATCTATTTCCTATCGTAATACCAAATTGGGTGTTTGTGAATTTAACGACCGGGAGCGCATAATGAGCGTGGCACGTAGTCATGTTCTTACATGACACGCATGCCAGGATTTCCACGTGAAAGACTTAAGTTCGCCAAGTTGTCATGTAATACCATGCCAGTTTTGCAATATGTCATGTGAACCAAATTATCGCTGGAGGAGCAAGATCATGACATGTAAATCATGACGCGACATTCATGTCATGATGTTTGTGGTATGGCTAGTCACTTATGGTCGTCATACAGTCATGCGATGCCGTATTTTTTTGGTATAGATTCCATTATGCGAATGGCCAGGAGTGCTAAAGGTCGTAGGCGGCTAGACAGATAGATGCGGTCAAACTCGCCGAAGTTCGCTAAGAAATGCTTCGGATTTATTACGCACACATAAACTTGCTGTATATTACTCTCGTTCTCTACGCTAAGTTCTGACAGCCCGTAAGCATACGCGAACATCCCCACACACTGTCTAATACGGAGTCTAGGAGTCTGTAGACATCAATTATAGTACCGGTGTCCATGCAACTTAGAAGTGTGGCAGCTTGGGCTAGTTGGTATGGCATGACGATAGTTATAGCGCGAGAACAAAACGACGACACAGAGACAAGAAGGACACGAAAGACACGAGCGCTAACTTCCAACTGAGTTTATTGCGCAGAGCACGTAAATATATAGAGGAGACAGTGACTATGGCACAAGAGCAGAACATGAGTAAGAAAACCAAAAACAAACAACACAAATACAAAGGCACTGAAAAACAGCAAAGAAAAACCTAGAAGAAACCGAACCAGAAAGGTAAAGCTACCTGCCCGCACCGAATCCTTCGAGGAACCTGCGTTCCTTCTCGGACTAAGCCACGGAGGGCTTGCTAATCCAAGGCACCTGTTCGCGTTACCTGCCCGCACCGAATCCTTCGAGGAACCTGCGCTCCTTCTCGGACAAAGCCACGGAGGGCTTGCTAACACAAGGCACCTGTTCGCGTGCCATCTGCGCAGCCTCGACAATGACCCGGGTGCTTACATCTCTGTGTTTGTACAACGTCGCTGTTTCCTCGAAGAGGGGAACACACTTGCACTCAGTGCAGTGCTGGGCAAGAAAACCATCTTTCCTGTTTTTAACATTGTTCGCGTGCTCTCTCAGCCGATCGTTCAGACACCTTCCGGTCGTTCCGACATAACAAGCACCACATGAAAGGGGGGTCCTATAAACGACTTCCCGGGAGCAGGCCGCATACCTGTTTCGATGTTGAACTCTGCAATCTGTTGATGATTTCGTTTTCAGGGGGTTGGTAGATTTGGTGAGGCTGATTAATTTGAACGGTGCTGAGAACAGGACACGAACTCCAACACGTTTTTCGATTTTTTTGAGCCTATGTGATATCTGGTGTATGTATGGAATCACGGCTATCCTTTCACGTTCTGTATCCGTGTTGATCAGATTCTGTCGCGTCCTCTGCTCCGCCTTAATAGTCCGCAGGATCGTCTCCGCAACAGACGCGATAAACGCCTCGGGGGAGCCTGAAGCCTTAAGGCGGGAAACTTGAGCTTTGAAGCTCGCAGAGATATTGTGGGCGCAAGACCTATTTAAAGCATTCTCAAGGCAGGTTCGTGCTATGCCTCGCTTAACTATCTTACTGTGAGCAGAAGAAAGGGGAGTAGAGGTTTCTGCGCACGTGGTTCATAACACCAACAGATGTGCTGTGGGCTAAAAACCAGATTTAAATCCAAAAAGCGTAATTTGTCATTATCGGGCATTTCATGTGTCACCACAAGAGGCTGCAAACAATTTTCGAACACGCCTATAGTTTGAGTGGCCAACGAGTGAAACATAGAAGACTTACAATTTAGAATAACCAAGAAATCATCCACGTATCTAAAAATTTTGACGACATGCCAGCCTTCTAACTTTTCCTGCAGTTTTTTGCCCATTTTTGCCAATAGAAGATCACTGAGTAGAGGTGCTATGCATGAACCAATTGAAACACACTTTTTCTGCAGATAAATGCAATCATTCCATTGAACGAAAGTAGACGTAAGATAGAGCAAAACCAGGTCAAGAAAATTCCGCGAACAAATGCCAGTTTTTAATTGGAAGTTCAATTCCCCGAAAATTTCTATGTTATCCCTTATACATTCTAGTACCTCATTGTGAGGCAGCGAGTAGTATAGGTCCTTTATGTCAATTGAAAAACCGAAAAGATTAGATTGATTTGACTGTTTGAAAAATTCTATCAGAGCCTGCGAGTTTTTGATCACAAATGTAGTGTCTAAAGATTGACGACCCATTGTGTTAGGTGCCTTGTGTTAGCAAGCCCTCCGTGGCTTTGTCCGAGAAGGAGCGCAGGTTCCTCGAAGGATTCGGTGTGGGCAGGTAACGCGAACAGGTGCCTTGGATTAGCAAGCCCTCCGTGGCTTAGTCCGAGAAGGAACGCAGGTTCCTCGAAGGATTTGGTGCGGGCAGGTAGCTTTACCTTTCTGGTTCGGTTTCTTCTAGGTTTTTCTTTGCTGTTTTTCAGTGCCTTTGTATTTGTGTTGTTTGTTTTTGGTTTTCTTACTCATGTTCTGCTCTTGTGCCATAGTCACTGTCTCCTCTATATATTTTCGGGCTCTGCGCAATAAACTCAGTTGGAAGTTAGCGCTCGTGTCTTTCGTGTCCTTCTTGTCTCTGTGTCGTCGTTTTGTTCTCGCGCTATAACTATCGTCGTGACCATGCAGCTGACGCAAGCTTGCAGCAGGGACGACGCAATGAGTCGGTCGCGAGGCCACGAGAAAACCTAGAACTGCTCACTCAGGGAAGCGTGGGAAGATGCACCGGCGTAGCACTTGATGAGGCTTTATCACTGCTTTTAAAGTCACAGCCTCACCAATAATGACCTTGCGCAGCATCACTTATCAATGTTTTCTGGCTGAAACATACTGTGTCCAGATACCGAGTGCTTATTAGCATTATAAGAATGTTCATGCGGTGGAGTTTGCCCTTCTGAATAGGCCTCTGACGAGTCTTTCAGATACTTTGTCTATTGCTCTTTTGGCAAAGATGAAAGGAACCACTGTATGTTTTCGGCAGCTTTGGGAGGCACCTGCATGTATGCGACCAACAACTGAATTAGCATAATTATAAACTGTAATGAAACAAGGGATCATGCGAGCTTAACAGTAAAGCAGAATATTGTTTAAATTATGCACACAATAACGCTCATTCCGTTACATATTTGTTCCCATTGTTAACTATGAACAAACCTTTCCGCATTCAGGTCCAAAATTCTTGAGTTGGTGCAACTCAGAGTTGTGAAAACAGCAACTACACAGAGACAACCTGCTTTACGCTGTTTGAAAACAAATACTGTGTGTGAAGCGAAATGTGCAGAATATTCTCGTTTTATGTAGTGCGACGTTGCGCCGCAATTGTGCTATCTCCGCACCCGACAGCATTCACTTTATGTTTGCTCTATGAACGTGCTGGTAGCTGATTTTTACTAGTGTCAGCGGTCCAAGTTCAAAGTTTCTCACACGCAGCATTCGAAACGGGTAAGTAGTACTAGAATCTACACAGGATAGTGTGGCTGGAACCCATTTATAAACGTGATATTCTGAGATTATCACGCGCGAAATGCCACGATTTCGCACTGCGTATCGCGCGGAAGCATATCACGAGTGATAGTGCCGCTTATCAACTTGAAACGAGAAAGGCTTCCGCTACGTGGAAATACGGTCAATGAGGCGCAGGGGACTCGCTGCGAAAGCCGGGTAATGTTACCGATTCAGTTAGTCTTTTCGCGGTTACGTGAGAATTTTCCCAAGTCATTAATAAGTTAAGGATATTTACTATTTGCTGGCACTATGTTGCTCTGGGTGCGCCTCTTCTGTGGGTGCAGATTGAAATGGGGTCATTACACGTGATGTTCCCGCAACGATGCGTTCATACGCTCGCGCGCTGCGGGAAACGAGGTGGGCCAACGCTTCCGATGGCAGAAGACACCCCACCGGCGCTCCAGCTGCAAATATTGCTTTGTAGCCGCCGTAGGTGGCGCGCGCCTATTGCTGGAAATAGAATTACTGTATATGCTACCTTTAGGTAACAGAGTTGCGCCACTGTTGTCCGGGCGCCGCTCGCTCCGCCTACAGGAGTTCAGCGCCCCTATTCGCCAAGCGCCATCCCGTGGTCATAGGTGGTTCATTTGCACCGCGGAGAAGCCAACGCTACGCAGATTCCGAGCAGATCAAGCGAGGTTGACAACGGCTGTTGACTTTCTCACCGCACTTCTTCAGTAATGTAGCCATGCTGCCTGTTGGTCATGAAAAATGAGGCAGATTGTGTTGAATTGTACTACGTAGAGCCCGTGCAATTAGACGCGTGTGCAGCTGGTGTTGCTTTAGAAATATTAGTGTTCAGTCTGAAGGAATAAACGCTTGGCCAGTGTCATCGGCAGGATTTTTTCTTGGGGGTGCAAACCATTGTTGCATTGTGGCTTAGGAAGAGCGAGAGCACTGGTCAAGCTTGGGGGAGGGCAAGTCCTGTTGTGGCTTGAGGGGGGCATGTGTCCCTTTTCCATTTCTACGCTGACATCCATGCGCTTGACATTTTTTTAAATCAGTCCATGGCACTGAAAAACTTGCTCTATTTGTATTAACCAAACATGCAGTAGTGAATACGTTATACATGCAGAGTTGGGCAGCGTGTGTCAGCCGCATACGTCACAACTGGTCTGGCGGTTAAAACGTTAAAAAAGAAGAGAGAATTTAAACTAGATCTATTTGAATCGGCCAGGTGTTGCTGCTAGTGCGTGAATTGAATGCAGCTTTGAAACCTTAAGCGAACAGAATGTTGCACACGACGGGGTTGTTGAACAACGATTCACATCAATTGTCGTGGGCCGCGATTGTAGTACGAGCGTAATACAAGATCCGCGCGTAACGCGGGCGTCGCACGGCCACTCTCGATCGCTACCCTGCTCGATTCAGTTGAAGACTACAAAGCTTTAGCTGGTTAACTCACAGAGCTAATGAATGAGCCTAACGCGATGAAAATATTTCATTCCTAACTGGCTTGATAGCGATCAAGAGTGAAAAATAATTTGCTATATGCAAATGGCAAAAACAGCGCAAAAGAATCCGACGCTAATGTGTGGTCCACTATAAATATACATATGTATCACTGGTTCAATGAGCTGACGCGCTTTTTATTATTACATATCAAAAACGTAAACATAAAATCAAGGCCTCCAGGCGTGACCCAACCAACTTAGTTTTTCTCGTACCTTCATGAAAAGAAAATAGAAAGCAAAAAAAAATTTAAGCAACGCTAGTATTCGGAAGCGCGAGCGCTGCTTTTACGCGGTTGGTGAGTGGCTTTTCCGCAAGACATTTGAACCCAAGATGACGTACCTTGGCGCTACTCTGCTACCTAAAGGTAGCATATACAGTCACTCTAGCTGGAAAGGTACACTGCGAGGCACACATGCGCTGTGACTGCCGGCGAGAGAGGAAGCGCGCCAATTGCACGCGTCTCTGACGCATCGGAGCGGATGGATGGATGGATGGATGGATGGATGGATGGATGGGTATGGTTGTACCCTTTAGATCGGGCGGTGGCTAGCGCCACCAAGCCGTAATACTTGATGAACCAAAAACTAGATTTGTTTTTTCCTTCGATAGTGAGGCTGAGGATTCATACTTTGCAGTGAAGGGTTTAATTCTCACTCGTGCCTTGACTTTAGCTACCTCATTCTAGTTAATTCTACCCGCTTAAAGTCTACTTTGCCCTCACTGTCCCTAAACCCCAGTGCTTTGAAAAACTCTGCACCATCATCCTGAACTATAGGGTGAAGCCCTTTACAGAACATTATCAAGTGTTCGGCAGTTTCCTCCTCCTCTCCACACGTGCTGCATACCATGCCTACCCCTTCGTGTTTGGCCCGATATGTCTTCGTTCGCAATGCTCCCGTCCTGGCCTCAAACAGTAGAGAACTACCCCGAGTATTATTATAGATCCTTTCCTTGGCAATTTCCTGCTTAAAAGTTCGATAGATCTTTAGTGCGGAATTCTTAATCATGCCAATTCTCTACCTATCGGTCTCGGCTTCCTTCACCTTCTTCTTAACCGATAATTCTTTTTGGTTTGGCCCCCTGCTGTTTTCCAAGTATTTACCAGTCAATTTTCTGGTTCGCTTCCACCATTTTGTATCAACATTCTTCATGTACAAGTAGCTGAAACCTTCCTAGCCCAACGCTCCTCCCCCATTTCTCTCAATCGCTTCTCAAATTTTATCTTTAACGGAGGAAGCACCCCCAGCGCAATCTAGTGACCAAGTTGAGTACAAGAAGAGCGTAGGGTGCCTCGATGTGCTGTTGAGGAACAGGGTGGAAGCACTGCTTTTGTGGGCACCATATTGGTTCAAACGTTCGCGATCGCTGGCATTTCCTGGCATGCAGAAAGGGATCGCTTTCCGTGAAATTCGCGGTAATTTGGCTCAGTTTATCCCTTCTTGTGGTAAGGCTTGCACATAATTCATTGATTTGTGGGGTTTAACGTTCCAAAACCACCATATGATTACGAGAGACGCTGTAGTGGAGGGCTCCGGAAATTTGGACCACCTGGGGTTCTTTAACGTCCACCCAAATCTGAGAACACGGGCCTACAACATTTCCGCCTCCATCGGAAATGCAGCCGCTGCAGCCGGGATGATTCGATCCTGTGACCTGTGGGTCAGCAGCCGAGTACCTTAGCCACCAGACCACCGCGGCGGGGTGGCTTGTACATATGATGTTGGTAACAAGTAGATTGAGCACCAATTATTACACATGAACTATCTGATGGCGCAATAATGGCACTTGGAGTGCATCTATCGGCCTGTCTATCTCGCTGGCTGCGTTGGTCCTCGTGCTCTCTCAGCCAATTGATTAAGTTAACGAGCACCTAAACTAACATGGCGTGACAAGAGCATGTGGGAAACGAAAATGCCTGCTCATTACATGAAAATTGGCACGCCTTTAATGTACGCCATGACATACGTGGCGTGTTCTAAAAGCAATGATAGCCGTTAGGTGAACTTCATGTATACCAAAACTGACATCGTCTGATAACAGCATGAGAAAAAAAAAACATGACTTGTCACATCTCACAACACGAAAACCTTGACATGCATGTGATATAGGCCACAACACCACGACCGAGTCATGGAGCTCTTAAAGCCGCTTTATCAACTTGATGTGTATCAAAACGGACATTACATATTAGGAGTATATAGCTAACATGAATGACTGGTCATAATACAAAAATTATGCCATGCATCTCATGTGTGCCACGACACAGTCATAATGTTCTAATGGCCATTTTATTACCTTAATGTATACCGAAATTGACTGGGCATGATTACTGCGTAAGCTGAAAAAAAAATACCTGGCCGTAACTCCGAAAAGTACGTCATCCTGTCATGTATGCCATAACATATAAGACATGGTCATGGAGTTCTAATGGCAGTTTACTTAGCTTGTTGAGTATCAAAATTTACATGGCATGATAAGAGATTAGGAATAACATAAATAGCTGATCGTAACACGAAAACATTGCCTTGTAGGTCATGACATACATCACCCCGTCATGAAGCTTTAACAGCAAGTTTATTAGTTTTGTGTCTACTAAAATTCACGCGACATCATAAAAAAGGACAACTACCATAAATGAGAGGCAGGAGCATAAAAATCGTGTCAGGCATGTCATGCGTGCCATGACAGACATGCCCAAGTTATATGGCTTCAATGGGGGAGTTTTGATCCTATTGACTACCAATATCGGCATGGCACGGTAACAGAGCTTGGCTAACATAAATAAATGACTAAAAACATAAATAAATCTAATAAAACACGAATCAGATTAGCTTAACAGTTTTTAGATTAACTTTCTCTAGCCTAATCTGTGTGGGCTTAACGTGACTACGCTTCGCATCCAACAGGCTACACCATTTTATCTTAGTTGGTGATACAAGCACATAGAAGATGACAACGAACAAAAACCAAGATGAACGCATACCAACTCCCTTAAGCTTCCATTTCTATACAGTTGCAACTCACTCAAAGTTCACTTGCTCATGGTTATTTATTGTGGATTACATTACTCTGGCTTTATCCACATTGCCTTACGGTCGTCGCACTCAGTCATCAAATTGGCTAGGCAATCTCAACTTATTCAAAATAGATTTCTTTAGGATTAGCTTGATTTGGTTTAGTTGAATCCGCTTTATTCCAGGCTGTCTTGACGTGGCCATTCTCAGACACCAAACAGGCAAGACAATCGCACTCCAAATTCGGTTGCTTGTGATTATCCTAATGCAGATTAGCCAAATACGGCTTCACCCACACTGTTTTGTGGCCATAGTCTATCATCAAACTGACTAGGCAAACTGAATTTACTCATTGCATGCATTAGTTTGAATTAACCTGCTACGGCTTAATCTGAGCTATGTTAATCCGGATTAATCTCTATTATCTTATTGTGGCCATGCTTAGTCATCCAAATGCCTAGATAATTACAACTTACTGATGAGAGACTTACTCGAAATTAGCTTAATTTAGATCAGCATAATCTGGCCTAAAGGGACACTAAAGTCAAATAACAAATTACGTCAGAATAAACACTCAATGTATGACAATATCTTAAACGACAATATTATCAATAACAGTGACCTACTGACCGAGAAATTAGGGTAAATGAACAATAATACATGCGTCGCAGTAGAGAATTCTCAAAATGATCCCTATAACGTCAAACGAACCGTATAACTTATTCACTAGTAATTGATCTAGCAGCACTAAATAAAGAACCTTCCGTGCATCAAGAAATGGAATAAAATTCTGCTTCTTCGTTTCTGTTTGATTAATAGAAAAAATATCCAGACGTTACTACAGAGAATAGCACGAGTGATTCAAAATTCAATTTTCGCGTGGTTAATATCGACATGTCCTGCCATTCAGCGAGGCCCAGTTGAACCAAAACATGTCTCCCATTTTGGAGCCAATGGCAGAAAATGGATCAATGGGCATTGTTGCTGCAGTGGCTGCCACTGCTTTCGTTCTGCTGCTACTAGCACAGTAAAACCGGGCAACGTTGTGCACGGCAACAATGACTTGAAACGGTCCGCTTGATGAGGTGGGTTAATTGAAGGGTGCCTACCCGATGCGGATCACTAAAGCATGATTTTGTTTACAAAAAAAGCTCTTTCCTGGCACAAAAGTAACACTACGAGGTTTCTGGACCGCTATTTCAACAATTAACGTCGACCTAATAGTTGCTTTTAGTGTCTGTTTATTCTGGATAGGCTTAACGTGACCATACTGCAGCATCTAATAGGCTAGACAACCTCAACTCAATCCAAGTTCACTTCCCAGTGATTAGCATATTGTGGATCAGTTTATCTTGCTTAATACCCATTGTATTATTGTGGCCCTACTCTGTTGTCAAACTGGTTAGGCAATCTCAACTTACTCAAAATAAACGATTCCATATTCAGATTACCATATTTCAGCTTATTTGAATTTATTCTGACGAGATGTGACCATAATCAGTCACTCAAATGGTTAGTTATTCTCAGTTCACCCAACATTGGCGCGTTCAGGATTAGCTTAACCCAGATTTATCTAGTCATGCTTATTCCCGAATAACATACCCTAGTCGTGTCTATTCTTCCTCATCGCTGGGTCATTTCAAATTGGACCAGATTTGTGTGATCTGACATATTCTTCGTTATTCTTGCCTAATCCCACTTGATAGCTATCTATTGTTATAAAGTGGTATCGACTAGCGTTGAATTGGCTTGTCCAAACTCCATTAGGCTGTGATATACTGGCTTAACTAGGCTTTTTCTGAAAATAACCTGATTTCATGAGTGTCAGTCGGGATTGATCTGTATCAGTTACTATCGAGTGTTTTGCTATACGTATTTAGCATGCGCTATATAATTAACGTGTGTTGACCAAGCTTATCTAAGCTTATCGGTAAGGTAGCCGAAGAATCTCTTCACTGCGCATGGCTTAACGGAAAGCTTGACATCCTATCTGCAAAAGCAGCTTAGCGTAAGAGCAGATGCAACTATTGTGAGACAAGGATTCCTTAAAGAGCACGCTCACTGCCAGTGACAAAAAAAAATGGATGGCCACGTACTGGACGAATCAACAATAAACCCCGCATGTATTCATGCTGTCGGTCGGATGCCAGTGGTTGGGCTTCACAAGTGTGTTTCATATTGTTCTTAGCTAGGTGTCACGAGGGAAGCTAAACATCCGCTGGCCTTTCGCGTATGAACTAGCACACAGTGGCACATAGTAGCCTGTCATGGCGGCCAAAGAACGGATCCTAATACGTCCAGAACAGCATTTTTACAGCACCGTTTCCGCACTCGCCTCTGCGCGCACTTCTGAGTCAATGTGGCCGTCAGGTAGCATGGATTTTTTCAAAACATGGAAGAAGAAAACAACTGAGGAGATGCCCTGACGTCACTCATTGTGAAGCCGTGGTGAAGAGTAAAGTAGGCCATGCTGACTGGGCAAATTTCCCTCCCTTGTTTATATCCGAATGTGAAGCAGAAGGCATAACCCTCCCCCCACCGCAGTGGTCTAGTGGCTAAGGTACACGGCTGCTGACTCGCAGGTCGCCGGATCAAATCCCCGCTCCGGCAACTGCATTTTTGAACGAGGTGAAAATTCTGTAGACCTGTGTGCTCAGATTTGGGTGTGCGCTAAAGAAACCCAGGTGGTCGAAATTTCCGGAGCCCTCCACTACGGCGTCTCTCATTATCATATGGTGGTTTTGGGTTGTTAAACCCCATAAATCAATCAATCAGACGTGACTCTCTCTCTGGCTCGAAAAGCACGTGGGCGGCGTGGCACACGTGTCGTGGTGATTCGAAACCAACGGAACGGGGCTTAACACGTTAGGCCAGCGCGATACCATTGGTGAAATAATTTCGTCCGAGCAGTAAACAGCGAATAACAGCTCACCGACAAAGAAGAAAGCACAAGAAAACGCGTGCTAGATGGACCGACTGCGGCGAGTGTGGTGCTAGTGTTTTCACGACATTCCACGTACTGAACAGGCAACATGATAGGCCGTTCGCCGCTTTCTATGGTTGCATTCTGTCGCTCACGCGGCCGATGCAGCACCGGATGATTGTAACCATGTTCGACGTAAAATCTCACCACCGTCAGCATTTACAACCACGCTGGCCTTGTGCGCAATACCTGTGACACTCTAACGTGGTTGCTTAATGCCGAAGGTGCGAGCACAACAAGCAAAGCAGAAAAGGTGTTTTAATATGCACACGTAAGTTGTTGCTGTACACACATCGAACACAAAACTACATACGTGCACGTGACGCCCTGAGCACAGATGTTTCGTCCGTCGTAACAAGCAGGAACACTGCTCCATTTTCACTTGCCTGCAAGGCGTTCGTCGTGATTCCGTTTTGTCATGTTGCCCGAACATAATATCGCTGAGCATTCCGAATACTTCATCCGCCGCACGGCACATGGATGTAAGCGCTCGTTCTAAACACTGTTGAGGCCCCGTCAGAAGTGGCGTGCGAACAATACATTTTGTAAACGTTGCTGGGAGTGCAACAACCACCAGCAGAACACTGTGTAGCTAACAACGTGGCACAAAGCATGAATATTCTCCGCGGCGGGTCAGTAAAAGCGAGACGTTCGTCAGCGCACATGCCGCCACCATGCTGCCGCCGATAGACCAGCTGCACTGCATAACCCGTGACAATAGGAATGGTGCCATTGTGCCTAGTAGATATGGCCGCCATTGAGTCATTTCCTCCACACTTCTGCCGCAACACGCCGGCTGAGCATGGCCTCCCTTCTGATTATTTCCTACAAAAAATGTCTACACTCTGGAAGCGAAGGCGCGCACACATCGAGGCGCCCTAGGACAGGCAACACCATCTCTGGCAGAAAAATGAAAACTGGGGATGAAGTACGTCATGCGTTTTCCCTTGTCTCCGCCTCGCTGTCGTTCACTTCCGTGCACGTGCAGGGCTCTCACGCTTACTGGCACTGCGCTTGCAGCGCCGCTCAGTGCACCGCTTGAAAAAAATCTCCCAGCTGGACAGGCACTTCGAAAAGCGAACGTCAGGAAAGTTTGTTGTGCACGTTTAGGTTGTGCAGCAGACGACAAAAACGACGCCCGATAATTGATTGATTCTTTTGTGGGGTTTAACGTCCCAAAATCGCCATATGATTATGTGAGACGCCGTAGTGGAGGGCTCCGAAAATTTCGACCACCTGGCGTTCTTTAACGTGCACCCAAATCTGAGCACACGGGCCTACAACATTTCCGCCTCCATCGGAAATGCAGCCGCCGCAGCCGGGATTCGATCCCGCGACCTGTGGGTCAGCAGCCGAGTACCTTAGCACTAGACCACCGCGGCGGGGCACGACGCCCGATTTAACACGAAATGCATTTCAGAAGTCCGCGATTTTACCGTGTACGGTAGGTCGAGCTACGGAAGTTCGAGGTAGGCTTCCTCCCGTCATATTTTAAATATTACTAATGGTCAATATGCAGTGCGAACTGAAGCCACGCATGCGATAGATGCTTTATATTGACGGGAATGAAATACCCATGATTGTTGTTTTGGTGTGCATACTATAGCAGTAGCGTGCACAAACTTTCGCAGCGTGAAAAAAAAAAAGATGACTTGGTCATGACACTAAAACGCATGGTAAGGTTAGTGATGTCCTCCTACCACTGGAGTGTCACCGGCTGACCTATAGCTGCGAGGCACCTATCTTTAACCACGTCGAAACTGATTGAAGTGTTCACCTGGTTTTTTTTTTCTTTTTTTTCGATTCTCGCGTCCTGCTCGCACTACCATTTCATGAGAATATCGGCCGTACCAGTGCATAAGGCCTGGCGCGCGAATGCGGATCAGCGTGAGAGTTGCTGAATTTCAGGTACGATGTATTATAGGGCAAGCGACGAGCACGCGCGATTAGCGCCCACCTAAACGCACACTCGAATCACTGTATACAGATCGTAACATTCAGACACGCAGCGCACGTGAAAAAAAAAAAACCCACACATATCTGAATATGACAATTATAATTCATGTACTCTGTGCCGTTTACATTTAGTGGCTCGAAAAAAATATCACACCAATGAAGCGACAAATATTGAACAAAACTGCAAAGTAATGTCAAAGATTGCTGAGAGTGCACAGATGTTCGTTCCGCTGCGATGATGCGGTCTTCTCGACGCATAATTGGCAGGTGCCGAATTTTCGACAATGTGCGTAGTTAATTTGAAAGCAACCAACAGCGCAACGAGAACTTTTGTATAACGTACGCGATTGTGAACATCCAACAATTACAGCACGTCTCACACAAAAAAAGGAAATCAATATACAATGTTGTTTCAACATACAACGGTAACGGGACAAGGTGGCAGCGAGCAATCAATACGGCAGTCGCTGCATAGACGTGTGGCATTACGCTCTAAATCTGGTAGTCCAAATAGATTATTTCAAGCCAAAGTAAAGCGAAGTAAAGATGTGTCTTGATAACAATGAAAAAGAGGTTTTTGTGTTCAATATCGGCTCTTCCTTAAACTACAGCCGGTGTTAACTCACGCTTCCTATAGCACCATTGCTTTTAACTGACAATGTCTTGCTCTCTCATCGCCATGTCGAGCTGGCGAGTCTTGTTAGACGTCGAAAAATCACGCTATAACTTCCCTAACAGCTAGGGTGAAAACTTCCTCTTTGTTGATGCCATAAGCTAGCAACCTTAGCAGCGGACAAGCTACAAAATTTGAGGGCACTGTAGACTGTATAAGATTGTCAGTTAGACGACTGCTTGTTTTTATTGCAATAGCAATTATAACGACACTCTCAGCTGGATTTTGCCGCTGGCTAAGGCGTGGGCGTTGGCGTCGATGTCATGCACCGTACATGTATACGTATCTATATATATGAAAACGCAAGAAAAAAAATAGCCGAAAAAAAAAGAGTCCGCCGCGCGGAATCACACGTGAGACCTACGCGTCGTGAATGCGAGGTTTTAACCACTGAGTCACTGAAAGGTACCTCCTTCAACTCTCAAACGGCAAGCTATTCATATCTACCACTTACCGCTGTTGGCGGGCATCTCGTGGGGGGAAGGGGGCTATCGTGTTTTTAGCATAATCAGCAAGATTGCGCAGTGAGCGCGCGGCGGCTCTCATCTCTCACGCGTACTTTGGCCCGCGTAGAGAATAAGGGGGTGTACAATCGATCGCGCGCCCTTATCTTGCAGTGGGGAGAATCGTACGTCTTGGCTAGCCTTTGCGTTTTGTCGAACGATTCTGTTGTAGTTCAGTGCAATCGTTCCACAGTCTCCATTTGCGAAAAGGGCACGCATTTCAGGCACAGCGAAGTAACAACTGAGACGCTTATTCGCGTTAATCTGTACCTGTGAATACGTTTCGTGCGTCCTTTGTGCTAGAAACGTGGGAAACGTTTCCATCTGCTTGCCATTCTGCACGTGACCTTCCTGTTTGTTGCTATCGCGTTCATTCCTTTGCCTTCGCGGCAAAGCTGTGACTTTTTTTACTATAGAAAACTAATTACCGATTGCATTTTTTTTGTTACAGTGCCGGGTGAATGATGATGACTCTAAAACGTCTTGCAAACCACCTTGTACTTGCCAAGCCAAAATGGGTCAGGATGGTTTTCCGCTATACGGAGAAGGGCAGTGTGTAAATTATTACTATAGGCTCACTACATAATTGTCAATCACAAAAAATCAATTTACATTTGTGAACGAAATAAACATTCTTTATTAGCATAATATTCACTCTGGCGTGTGTTTGCCACCACCATCGGTGTTAGCGTGATAGGTATTTCGCATAAAGTCTAAACCGAACATCATCCCACACGTCGTATATGCTCCATGCGTGAGCGAAAGCGTGCGAACCCTGCCAAACATCGCGGCTATGATAGAAGGCATGGGCGATAACCTCGTAGCCCTATTATATTGAAGCTCTGTCATCAGTTATGTCAAGACTGACGTGCCGGTGACGTTCACCAGCGCCCACTAGCGCCCGAAAAGCACCTGCTCCACCAGTGCACTTTGGCGTCGCCTTCTTCGTTTTTTGCAGGGCGTCTCTCTCGCAGCATTCTCATAAATGTAAGCGCGCCAGCGGTCTTTGTGAAGCAAAAGTTGGTGGAGGAGGCAGCGTTATTCCGGCAGGAAGTGCATGCCTGTGAAAGCCGGACCTAGATGTTGGTGGCCACGCCCTTCATATCTTTCCAATGCATCAAGTGAGAGCTTCGTATAGGTTTAGGCAGAATGCATAGGCCAAAGCTGAACACAGGACCAGAAGAAAACGGGACCAGCATGGTGTTGAAGCTTATTCATTGGGTTTCGCTGAAGAAAATGCCATGAACTAAATCAATGTGTGACTGCATGGTCTTGATGGAAAACGGGTAGAACCGTTTCTTTTGGAGATTCCACAGGCGTTAAGGTGTTTTTAAGTTCACGTGTCAACAAAAGGATTACTTGATTTTTTGTTGATATCGACGATTTACGTTACTTACAGCCGAACGATAGTCTATTGTCCTGCGCAGAAGCATATTTTGAAGAGCATGTGGCCAGCGTAGTCGATATTTAGAATGCTTCAGGGGTGAGATTGTATTTTAGATCTTTTATCGTTTTACTTCAAGTCCAGCTGTGTTTGCTTTGACAATAACATATAAATGCAAACGTAAGGTGCCTAGAACCATTTATGCACGATACCTATTTTAACTTATTTGCTTTTAACCAAATGCGACTACAGTGCGAAAACTCCGAGTGACATCGGAGTTTCGAAATCATATCACTATGTTGACAGCTTTTTTTGAAATAAATTCGAACAGATGTGCTCTGGACCCTGCTCTAATTACACGTGCCGGTTCATCGGAAGGTATAAATAACCTTTCAGGATGCACTTGGTTCACTTTCGTTGCGTGTTCTTAACCTCTGAAATACCCGAGGATGACATTATTACTCATCGGGCTTTTGATTGTGTGTGGTGTCTAATAACGATCAAATTGGTTGGATGTATGGGCCTTGAGCTAACAAACCGCTTTTAGGTTTAACTCCACTCATTCGAAGTTTATATGAATAGAGCCTTTTCGTTTGAGAGAGACGCCGTATTTCATGCAATCATATGTACGAAGAGAGCCAGCCGAGGCACATTGCTCGTCTTGAGTTCGCTGAGTATCCGAGGCACGTGACAGTCTCGGTGGCAGAATGTATGCATCGAAGAAGAAAAGCAGCGTGACAGGCCAGGTTGAAGCAAGACGAAAATAAGGCTGCAATACCTTATGCACAAAAAGTGTCGTAATAGTGTATGGAACTGTCGCTCCGGCACAGCTGAAATGGCATCCAAAAGGTTGAAGATGACAACATGGCTGTTGTGGGTTGGACTCTGGTGTCCCGTTGGCCTGCATGACTGTGCGCTCTTGAAGGCGTTAGCAAGAACCGCTGTTGGTAAATAGGTTTTCCCCGCGACATCGTTTGGTGGAAGGTGCGGGGTCTTCACACAAGCCGGCTCTGGAACTCCGCAGTGGACGCCAGCTTTGTCCAGCCGCAATGCCTGAAACCAGCACTCAGGCCTCGTCATCTGTGCCGGCTCCATCACCTGTGATTCCCCCCCCCCTCTTCTTGACCCTGGCATGTTTTCCGGGACGGACAGCACGGACGTCGAAGAATGGCTCGCATTATTCGAGCGCGTCAGCGAGCACTACAGGTGGGATGAGACGCTTATGCTGGCAAATATTCTATTCTACCTACGGGGTACGGCACGCGCTTGGTATGAAACGCATGAAGAAGAATTAACCAGCTGGGACACATGCCATCAAAAGCTTCGCGACTTGTTTGGTTGGTCAGTTGCTCGTCAGATGGCAGCCAGGCAGGAACTCGCGTCACGTGTTCAATCATCGACGGAGTCGTACGTCACGTACATCCAAGACGTACTGGCACCCTGCTGGAAGGCTGACAAGGACATGTCCGAGGCGGGCAAGATCAATAACGTGTTGAAAGGTATTGCTGACGATGCTTTAACATACTAATGTGTAAGAACTGTACCACTGTCGACTCCATCATATCTGAATGCCAAAGATTTGAACAGGCTAAAAGCAGGCGAATAACACATCCCTTCACGAGACTACCAAACACCGCTGCGACTTCGTCTTGCGAGGATTCTGCATCACCCCGTTCACTCGCGCCTCCTGACAATATCACAAGGATTGTTCGGCAGGAGCTGGACGCCATGGCACCCGCTTCCTATCAGCCTCCTGCGCAGACAACTGGGCAACAGTCTCGCTTATTCAAGCTGTCGTACGTCAAGAGCTTGCTAACCTGGGAGTTCAGGTTCCCCAGCCCGCCAGGCACATGCCGCAGCCCATGAGCCATCCCGTCCACAACGCTGACCACCACTCTGCTCCACTTGTCGCTGCGGCAGCTTCGACTCCTCGGTTTCCACCACGCTACCGAAATCCATCTGAGTGGCGCACGCACAATGAACGACCCATCTGCTTTTCATGCTCTCGAGTTGGGCACATCCCCCGCCGTAGCCGCAACAGGTGGTATTTCCGGCCAAGCTTTCCTAATGTCGACCGCCTTCAGGACCGTGGACACTATTCGCAACCTGCTTTTCGGGATGACCATCTTCTGGACCCTTCACCTCGCCATTCATCTCCACGCTCCGAACCATCCTACGCTGACGTTGTTGCCCAAAGAAACTGGCTTAGCCGCTCGCCGTCACCTCAGGGTCGGCCGTCACGCTCCCCTCAACACCGCCGCTCTCCGTCACCGGCTCATTCTGGTCATCCCCCGGAAACTGACGAGTGCCGCTCCCGGAGGTGGCGCTGTGTTGACTACTCCAAACGAAAACCCTCAACCGGCTACAAATTCAAGACGCAATTTACTTCGAGTGTTCCTTGATGGCCTCGCCGTTACTGCTCTAATTGACACTGGTGCCCAAGTATCTGTAGTGAGTTATACACTTCAATCTCGCCTGAAAAAGGTTCTCACACCTGCTTTGTTCTCTACTGCTCAAGTGGCCAACGCAAGTCGAACATCGGTGCTTGGCGTTTGCACTGCCCGCGTTACTATTGCTGGCCACCACAATTCCGTTCTCTTCTCCATGCTTGCCCACATGACGTCATCCTTGGAATTGATTTTTTAACCGCACACTCCGCCCTCATCTATTGCTCCACTGGTATCTTATGGCTCGAATTGTCTTTGTGCACCGATTTCACTCCTCCAAGTCACACTCGGCTACGATCCGCGGAGTCTCTACGGCTACCGCCCAGGCTGCTATGTACATTCCTTTGTTGCCCTTTCCATCCGTTCCTTATGAAGACTATCTGGTAGCTCCCCTGATTGATTTGACCCTTACGCACCACATCACACTACCGCATACTATAGTGATTGTTGCTAACAACACGGCACTACTTCCTGTTCTGAACTTCTCTACATCGACCCAAGTTCTTCCCCAAGGCATCACTTTAGTCAATATTTCCACTCTGGATGAATATTCAATTTGTTCTTTCACCCCTGACACTAAGACCGTGGTGAAACCGGTCATCACTCCGCAATATAAGGCATTCCTCTAGAAAATGATATCCGACCACCTCTTGCCTTCCCAAGTTGCAGGGCTCCGGGGTGTTCTGTTTTCTTACCTGGATATCTCTGACATCGACAACCATCCCCTGGGCCGCACAAAGGTTGTAGCCCACCGCATCGAGACCGGCGGCATCAGTCCACTTCACAGGCCCTTACTGCGTGTCACATGCTAAGCGCCAAGTTATACAGACAGAGGTCGAGAAAATGCTCAGCAAAGACGTCATTGAGCCTTCATCGAGTCCTTAGGCATCCCCTGTAGTCTTAGTTAAAAAGAAGGACAACACCTGGCGCTTTTGCGTCGACTATTGCCACCTGAATCGGATCACCAAGAAGGACGTTTATCCTCTACCCCGAATCAATGATGCGCTCGACTGCCTCCACGGCGCCAACTATTTCTCGTCCCTTGACCTTTCATCCGAATACTGGCAAATTTCGGTCGACAACTGTGACCGCGAGGAGACAGCATTCATCACACCTGACGGCCTTTACCAATAAAAGGTCATGACTTTTGTGTTGTGAAATGCCCTGCTACTTTCGAACGTATGATGGACTCTCTTCCCCGCAGTTTCAAATAGTCGACCTGCCTTTGCTATCTGGACGATGTAATCGTTTTCTCACCCTCCTTCTAAAGCCACCTGTCTCGTCTCTCGGCAATTCTTGACGTTTTTCGTTGCGCTGGTCTCCAACTGAATTCGTTGAAATGCTCATTTGGACGCCGGCATATTAAACTACTCCGCCACCTTGTTGACTCCACTGGTGTTCAACCCGACCCTGACAAAGTCCGTGCAGTCCGAGAATTCCCGGTCCTGCGTTCCACACAAGAAGTTCGCAGTTTTATTGGGGTCTGCTCATACTTCCGCAGCTTTGTCTTCAACTTCGCGGATGTTGCTAGGCCCCTCACAGATATCCTTAAAAAGAATTCGGCCTTTTCTTAGGGAAAGGACCAAGAACATTTCTTCGCGTCGCTGATTACCGCCCTCACATCACCACCTGCATGTGTTGACTCATTTTCATCCAGGCGCTCGAACGGAGCTTCGCACCGATGCAAGCGACCATCGCATTGGTGCTATACTCGCTCAGATACAGAATGGTACCAACCGTGTGATAGCCTACGCTAGTCACCTTCTGTCACAAGCGGAAAAAAATCATTCCATCACTGAGCGGGAATGCTTAGCTCTCGTTTGGGGCAATGTGAAATTCCGTCCGTACTTAGTCTGTCCGTTCGTAGTCATCATGAACCATCATGCACTTTGCTGACTGTCGTTGCTTAAGGACCCTACAGGATGACTCGGCCGATAGGCACTTCAATTACATAAGTACGCATTCTCGGTTTTGTACAAATCTGGAAAGCTGCAAGCGATGCTGACTGCTTATCCCGGCACCCCGTTGATCCACCTGACTCCACTGATTTGGAATCTGATGCCTGCGTTTTAGCCATCACTGACTTTCCAAACGTGGCCGAAGAACAGCGCCGATATCTATCGCTGCTCGCCATCATTGACCGCCTTCAATCGCATCATACTGATCCTTCCCTTAGCAGATTCCTCCTTTAAGAGAACGTTTTGTACCACCGCAACTTACACTCTGACGGCACGGAACTTTTGCTTGTCTACCATATCACCTGTGAAAGGATGTTCTGCGACAATTTCATGACGCTCCAACTTCCTGACATCTAGGCGTCTCCAGAACTTACGACCGCGTTCGACAACGAGTATTCTGGAAGGGTCTTTACCACTCCGTTAGCCGTTACGTCGCATCTTGCGACCTCTGCCAGCACCGAAAGAAGTCTATGACTTTCTCTGTTGGTCTCATTCAACCTATTGAAGTTCCAGCCGAGTCGTTTTAACGAGTGGGGTTGGACTTGCTAGGTCCCTTTTCTACTTCCACAACTGCAAATAAATGGATTGCAGTGGCCACAGATTATGCCCCTCGGTATGCAATCACTCGAGCGCTACCAACCAGCTGTGAAACTGACGTTGCCGACTTCCTGCTCTACGACATTATTCTCCAGCACAGTGCTCCGTCTCACCTGCTCACAGACCGCGGTCCCTACTTTCTATCTCGTGTGGTTAATGATCTACTTCGATCTTGTGCTACCCGTCACAACTTCACCACATCTTACCGCACTCAGTTTAGTCGCCTTACGGAGCGACTAAACCGCACATTGACAGACATGCTTTCCATGTACGTATCTACCGACCACGCTGATTGGGACATAGCGTTGCTGTTCGTCACCTTCGCCTATAACTCGTCTTATCATGAAACAGAGGGCCACTCCCCATTTTATCTACTCTTCAGACGTCATCCCTTGCTGCCCTTCGACACACTGCTTTCATCAGACCACCCATCCTCCACTTCGTACGCTTAAAATGCCATCACCCGTGCCCTCACGGCACGCGCGGTTGCCCGCGCTCGGTTATCGTCGTCGCAGACAGCAGAAAAGTCTCTTTACGAACGTCGACATAGGGATGCCATTTTTTTCTGTGGGATTTATTGTTCTCCTATGGCTCTCATCTCGACGGGTTGGCCTCTGCGAGAAACAACTATAGCGATTCGCCGGGCCCTATCGAGTCCTTCATCAGATCACAGCTGTGACCTACGAGATTGCCGCGACCACAAACTCATCGGCTGCTGCACCCAGAACGGAAGTAGTCCACGTTTCTCGTTTCAAGCCCTACAACGCTGACTCGCTCATTCAACAGGCACCGAGACGGTGCCTTACCGGCCAGGGTGATGATATGTGTATGGAACTGTCGCTCAGGCACAGCTGAAATGGCATCCAAAAGAAGGAAAATGACAACGTGGTTGTTGTTGGTTGGACTCTCGAGTGTCCCCGTTGGCCTGCATGACTGTGCCCCTTTTAGGCGTTAGCAAGACCCGCTGTCGGTGAATAAATCTTCCCCGTAACAATATTTAAACAATGTTGGAAAGCAATCTGTTGTCAAAGTGGTGTTCACTAATAGTTGTCGAGTAGGCTTGCACAGTTGTGAAGTTCAAGCTGTGGAAATATAAGTGTTGACCTAGACATTGATCGCTCTATGCTTTTCGCAGAGCATATGCATTGTATGTGATACCACTGTCGTGTGCACATGGTAAGCGTTATAAAGGCAGGTCTCTGAGCATTTGTCTGCAAGAACCATAGAATTTGGAATGTGGCAGTTGACAAACGACAAGCCACCCATTGAAAAGATGTGGTGTGTTTCTTCCTTCTCATCCACTTTTGGAACATGCCATTGTTTTTTATCGCTAGTTCAACTAGACCAGCGGTCTCAGACTTACCTCGGCCAGCAAGCCGCAGTCCCACAGTTTAGTCCCCCGAGGACCAGGATAGGGGATAAGGGGAGAATGATGGGTTGAGAGTGGGGAAGGGGGATGTAGTTGGTACGTATTACCTGCAAACATTACCACTTGAATAAAGTCTTTCAAGTAGGGCACACTTACACTATAAAAAAAGTCTCTCATTTACGGGTAATTTCTGAAGGAGATTTGGTGCCAGGATTCCAAATGCATGCTTTTAGTGATCGCCAAAAATTCATGTACTATGAATGCCGATTGTGAAATATAGTATTTTGTTGAATGATTACCCTCTGCACATTGGGCAAACATTCTCAATTTAGCAATAATAATCTACCACTAACCGTGTCATACATGTTATCTCGAGAGTGCTTGCGAAGGATGAATTTGAAAGAGAGACGCAAGACGCGTGTGTGGCCAGACATATACTTTATCACCCGAAACGGACAAGAATATACAGAATTCGCATGTCATAACATTTAATACCACTCAAAAACTCAACAACAAAAAATAGCTTAACAAGATCCAATATTCAATATTCCTCGATAACCGTTCGCGTATGATGGAAAACCCAAACTGACTGTGGCTCAGTCCCAATCTATTGCTGGCCCTAGCCGCTAGCTCTTAGTCGATATAGCATCTACAAAGGAATGTTCTTACGGCCTTTCGCGTTGCAACTCGTTCCCCCTGCTGTGTCTACGCTTCGTCGCTTCGGTCGTCGATGTCTTCCCCAAGTTCCTACCGTCGCAGTTGTCTTTCGCTGAACAAGCCACTCGATTTCATCGCCGGTGTGTTCCGGTCATCATCGTATCGTCCGGCTCAGTTAGAATACGCCTAACTCGTCAACGGCGTCTTGACTGTGCGGTGGGCCGCATATGTACTGGATTGAAGTGGAGGAGCTATAGTCCATCCCGGAACTGCTGTGACTGGTAGCGGCAAGTCCGGGCAGCCTCACTCAATTCGGATATCGACGACCACCCCTCCGAGTCTTCGCCGAAAGCCTCAGTAACGGGTGGTTCTACTGCTTCCGTCACCGTAGTGACGCTCGTTTTCCACGTCCTCGCCGCTCGGCGTCTTAACGCACAGTGACAGCTCATCTTCTGGGATTTTCCTTCTTGGCTCAAGTCGCGTGCCACCAGCCCTTGTCAATAGCGTCCTAGATTTTTCTTGCCTGCCGCATTATCAGTGGTCACTTGAAAGGTGGCCGTCGTCGAAACTATGGTGGCGGTGCCACCTAATTATGGGTGTCTTCAAATACGTTTTTGCGCTTTTGGAGCTTTTATGCAACAAAAATACGTAAAAGAGTTTTAAAAAGGCGTAAAAGTAATTATACATTAACCTACGTAAGTGACGCCGTCATTCAGCGAGCAACTCCTTCAATACAAGGCATAGCCTCTGAAATTAGTAGCAAACGCCAAAATTGCCGATCTTAAAGGTCAAGTACAAAGACCCTTACTTCTACGTCGGTAGCGCCCCATAGATGACGGGCGTTTCGCACTCATCGAGAAGGCATGGGAAATCCAGGAGGCTATGCTTTGTCCGACAAATCTCTTGCGTCTGCGTGGCTCGTGCGCGTGCATGATGATACGGGGCGCGAAAAAACGACACACAACAGAGAAGAAGTACACAGACGACGCGCTACTAGCAACTGGAATATTTTATTCAGGAAACACCATTTATACCGCAGTGACATCAAATTTTACCCAACGAATCGACCAAAAACTAAAAATACCTGCTCAGCATGCCTATAAGTAACGTTGCAGATAGGCTATCTCCCCTTCCTGCAGACTGATAGAGGGGTGGCTGATGCAATCATGCCCCTCCCTCTGGATAAAGAGGGCTTCTATAATCTCCCTCTCCGCTGAGCCCCTGTGCCTGTAGATTACAGTTGTCTGCTCAAATACCGGCTTACAGTTACCCTGATCGCATCCTCTGCAATGCATCGCCAGATGCGTGAACGGCCTTCCTATTAAAGAGCTGCTGTGCTCTCGCAACCGCACGTTGAGGCATCTACCAGTTTGCCCTATGTATGCCTTGCCGCACGACAGTGGTATTCTATATACAACACCACGTGCGCAAGGAACGAACTGCCTTACGTGCTTAATGGCACATCCTCTTTTTTTCACACTGCTTTGGCCTACCTGTCTTCTTACCAACCGCTGAGCAGATGCGGCCCACCTTGTTTTCTGCGGAGAACACGAGATCCACCCCATACCTCGATCTCGTGTTCTCCGCAGAAAACAAGGTGGGCCGCATCTGCTCAGCGGTTGGTAAGAAGACAGGTAGGCCAAAGCAGTGTGAAAAAAGAGGATGTGCCATTAAGCACGTAAGGCAGTTCGTTCCTTGCGCACGTGGTGTTGTATATAGAATACCACTGTCGTGCGGCAAGGCATACATAGGGCAAACTGGTAGATGCCTCAACGTGCGGTTGCGAGAGCACAGCAGCTCTTTAACAGGAAGGCCGTTCACGCATCTGGCGATGCATTGCAGAGGATGCGATCAGGGTAACTGTAAGCCGGTATTTGAGCAGACAACTGTAATCTACAGGCACAGGGGCTCAGCGGAGAGGGAGATTATAGAAGCCCTCTTTATCCAGAGGGAGGGGCATGATTGCATCAGCCACCCCTCTATCAGTCTGCAGGAAGGGGAGATAGCCTATCTGCAACGTTACTTATAGGCATGCTGAGCAGGTATTTTTAGTTTTTGGTCGATTCGTTGGGTAAAATTTGATGTCACTGCGGTATAAATGGTGTTTCCTGAATAAAATATTCCAGTTGCTAGTAGCGCGTCGTCTGTGTACTTCTTCTCTGTTGTGTGTCGTTTTTTCGCGCCCCGTATCATCATGAACCAGCACCAACTCGCCCAACTTTTTACTTTACTGAGTATCGTGCGCGTGCCCTCGTGTGACTCTTCTCCCCTCATGCACCGGCGTTGTGCTGCCACGTTCAGCACGCGTCTCGAGCCACTCCATTACTCATGGTAAACCCTCATTGGAAAGTATATAACTGCTGCATCTTACCGGTACAATGGTCCTTTAATACTTCTAAATGTGAAGTATTTCATAGCGAACTTTTGTGACTTCAAGCGTATCTATCTATCTATCTATCTATCTATCTATCTATCTATCTATCTATCTATCTATCTATCTATCTATCTATCTATCTATCTATCTATCTATCTTATCTATCTATCTATCTATCTATCTATCTATCTATCTATCTATCTATCTATCTATCTATCTATCTATCTATCTATCTATCTATCTATCTATCTATCTATCTATCTATCTATCTATCTATCTATCTATCTATCTATCTATCTATCTATCTATCTATCTATCTATATATCTATCTATCTATCTATCTATCTATCTATCTATCTACCTACTACTTTCAGCTCTCCTGGCTGTTTCGATAATTGCATCGATACCAAACTTGGCATGGCATAACATGACTGTATGAAGAACTTATCTGCCTCGTCATAACATGAAAATTATGACATGGATGTCATGCATGTCATAATATACATTTTATGGTCCTGCAGCTCTCGTGGTGGTTTCGTTCACATGCCATGTTAAAAAACTGCTACGATATAACATGATTGCATGGCGAACACAAGCGACAAACCTTAACATGAAAATCATGACATGCGTGACATGTAACAACATGACTACATGCCAAGCTCATGATGCACTCGGAGCTGTTTCGCTAGCGTCACATATACCAAATTTGGCATTGAGGTACGTGAATGGATGTTGAAGGTATGTGACTGGTGCAAGCATGATAATCATGAGATGTGTGTTATGTAACAACATGACTACATGCCACGTTAATGATGCGCTGGTGGTCGTTTCACTAGCTTCAGTTATGCCAAGTTTGGTATAACGGGACGTGAATGGATGACGAAGGCATGATACTCGTGCAAACATGATAAACATCAGATGCGTGTCATGTTACAACATGACTAAATGCTACGTTTATGATGCGTTTGCGGCCGTATCGCTAGCTCCACCCATGCCAAATTGGTATTACGTGACGTGAATGGATTGCGAAGGTATGTGACTGGTGCAAACATGATAATCATGAGATGCGTGTCATGTGAGAACATGACTACATGCCACAGTCAAGTGAGTGAGTGAGCGAACTTTATTTAACCAGCGGATTGAAACGTGGGCCTAAGCCGCACCAGGGGCGGTGGAGAGACCCTGTCTCTCAGCCGCCTCCCGTGCTCGCTGGATGGCCCATATTTGATCTGTCCGATCTGAGCTGATCAGCGCGGCTCTCCACCGCGCCCCAAGCTGTTCTGGGGAGACTTCATTGGCGTCCTGTAACTGTGTGCATTCCCATAACATATGCTCTAGGGAGGCGCGTCTTATGCTACATTGTTTACACGAGTCATCTGGGTATAGTTCGGGGTAGATGCGATTTAGGTGCTTCGGGTCGGGAAATGTTCTAGTTTGAAGTCGCCTCCAGTCAACCTCCCGAGGTCTGTCTAATGTGGAGCTAGGTGGGGGAAATCTGCACCTCGACTTTTGGTAGAATTGGATAATGTCGCAGAACCTAAACATTCTGACCCTCTCCCAACACTCATCTCCTCCCAGTACCTCATGTGAAGCTCCATTGCGAGTGCGGTAAGTGAGACCTCGCGCTACACGGTGAGCCTCCTCGTTGAGGTTGGGAATGAGCAACGCACACGGGGTGTGGGCTGGGAACCATATAATATACCTTTCTTCGAATTCCTCGGATGATATGAGATTTGCCTTGCGGAGGAGTATGTTGGCTGCCTCGGGGGATATTCTTCCTCGTGCATAGTTACGGATTGCTGACTGCGAGTCGCTGATGACATACCTACACTTTGGGGAAATTATGGCCTGTGCAATAGCCACCTCTTCCGCGATTTCTGAATTATCCGAGCGTATGGAGCACGCGTTTACGCATTTGCGGTCGGTGTTTATTACTACCGCAACGTAGGATTTGTGACTAGGGTACTCCACTGCGTCTACTAACAACGCTTCCTTGTCTCTGCCGTAGGCCTTAAGCAGAGTTCTAGCGCGGCTTTCTCTTCTGCCCTGATTAAATTCGGGGTGTATGTTTTTGGGCAGATTGGGGACCTGGATCTTTTCCCCAATCACCCTTAAAACCGACACTTTACTTCCTTGTTGCCTATGGTAATTTATCCCCAACTTGTCGAGGATACTCCGTCCAGTGCGCGTGCTGGCTAGCCTCTCCAACTGGGCAATCTGTTGCGCTTCTATCAGCTCCTCTAAAGTGTTATGTAAGCCCAGTTGAAACAGTTTTTCGTTGCTGGTGCTATCTGGAAGGCCCAAAGCTTGTTTGTACGCCTTTCGTATGAGTGCGTTGATTTTGAGTTTTTCGGCTGTATACCAGTTTAGATATGCCGCTACGTATATAATGTGACTTATGGCGAATGAATTATTAAGCCTGATGACGTTAGCCTCTTTCATGCCTTGGTGTTTGTTGGTTACTCTCCTGATTAGCCGTATTGCGTTGGTGACTTTGGTTACTAACCTCTTGACGGTTTCACCGTTTGTACCCTTAGACTCGATGATGAGTCCAAGGACTCTGATTTGTTGCACTATAGCAATAGTCCTGCCGTTTTTGGTGTGAATTTGGATCTCTTCGTAAGCACGGTCCCGGTTGTATCCCTTGGGTGGTCTGCCTTTAGGCGTGGGGCGATAGAGGAGGAGTTCGGATTTATCTGGCGAGCACTCGAGGCCAGTACCATCAAGATACTTCTCAATAGTGGTGACGGCCTCCTGTAGTCTCTGCTCTATCTCTCCGTCACTACCTTCACACGCCCAGATGGTGATATCATCTGCATATATAGAATGATGTATTCCGTATATTGAGTTCAGCCGCGCCGGGAGTCCTATCATTATGAGATTAAACAGAATTGGCGATATGACTGAACCCTGCGGGGTACCAGCACTGCCCATAAGCCTTTTCTCAGATCTCAGTTCTCCCAATACAATAGATACCATTCTGTCTGTTAGGAAGTCCTTGACATAGTTATACGCTCTTGATCCTAAGCTTAATTGGCAGATCTGATGTAAGATAGCCGTATGCGATGTTTTGTCGAAGGCTTTTTTAAGGTAAAACCCTAAGATCGCCCGGGTAGCTCTTGTTTTGTTGTCTAGAATCTGCTGCTTAATTTGCAGCATGGCATCTTGCGTGGAGAGCCGTGTGCGGAACCCCAACATGGAATCTGGGTAGATTTAGTTCTCCTCAAGATAAGTGTTGATTCTGTCTAGAAAAGCGTGTTCCATCAGCTTCCCAGCACAAGACGTTAGTGATATGATATTCGATAGATCCGGGGGTTTCCCGGGCTTGGTGATGAGGATTACTTTAGCTTTTTTCCACTGTTTTGGTATAGTGCCCTCGGTCCAGCACTCGCTAATATATTGCGTGATCTCTATGGCTTGGTCGTCAAGGTTCCGTAGTGTTCTGTTAGTGATCCCGTCTGGTCCCAGTGCAGATTTGGTGTTTAGCTTCTGTAGTATGGCCCTGATTTCAGCCACAGTAAACTCCTCATCTAAGAGCTCATTCTGGCCTCCGGAATATGGTCCGTGCTCTATTACAGGCATGGCGGGAATGTACATGTTGCTAGCCTCAGCGACAAAGTCCTCCTCACTGCCGTTATACTGGTGCACCACCCTATCGGAAAAAAACGAATGGTGGGCATGGTGGAAACCACCACCCACCATTATAGTGGATTAATGTAGTGGGTGAATGGTGGGAAACACCCACCATGGCGCATGGTGGGTATGGTGGGTGCTGCAGTGCCGGCAACACTTGAGCGCAAAATGACGTCAGAATCACCGTGACGAGCTGCCACAAAAAATAAAAAAGTATTCTATAAAAACGGTATAAAAAAACACCCGTCCCGTAAAAAAAAAACAAGACGGCACGGGGGATCGAACGTGCAACCTGCGGATTCCGATTCAAAGACCCTAACCACTGCGCCACACCAACATAATGGTGGTTGCGTGTTAAATACTTAGTTGGCGTACAAACTTAAGGTTCAACTTAAGTTATGTTTGTCGTGTACACAACATAGACAAGATCTACACCTGTTACTAAAATTGCACATTTATTAGACACAAGCAACTGCGCCCTGTAACGATTGCCACTATGTTATTGGCACTAGTGCTATTTTTTTTTACAATTCACAACTTAAAGAAAAAAAAACCAAGTGGACTGGGGAGCAGCAACAGTTTACCGGCGGGGTCTGCCAAGTTTAATATCCGTTTCGCGCTCGTTCTAAAGGGCGACATCTTCTCACGCTTTATGACGCTTCTAGGCTCATTTCATAGATACGCCCGCCTAATTTATTTGAGTGAGTATTGGGATGCTTTTCGCGCAATGTAGAGGGCGGTCGCGCCAGCGCAATGCTGTTGCTCTTTCGCTAAAGCAACAACTACATAACGGCTTGGCCAAAACGAATGCAGTGTACCGGAAACATTACTCTATCATAATGGTTCACCAAGCACACGAATTGCCACGTCTGAGTTCTCGTACAAAAGCTAGAGAAGTGCCGGCGAGTGCGACCGGCGGCTGTCGGTGAGAAGACACTAAATTACGTTCTCTGGGAGTGCTTTAATCGCGTCGCATCGATGTTTGTTGCTTCTTGAGCGAACAGCATACACAATGAAAAATGCTTCATTTAGGTTAATTGATGCCATATGGCTGCGCTGTATTGTCATACTTAATCGTCGTAATCGTGTATTCTGAAACCCGGAAGCACGGATAACACAATTGTACGGGCTCGGTCAGTAGGCCTAACCTTTGGTGGAAATCATGATGGTAGAACATGTAGTGTACAGATCCCAGCTTGGTACACTATATAATTTGCCCGCCATTATAAGCCCACCCATCATCTGCTTACTGCTTCCCAGCATTATCGCGATGGTGGGCAGAGCTTCTCAGCTTGGTACACCATGTGGCCCACCATAACAAGCAGCACCCATCATCTGCTTAGTGCTTCCCAGCATTATCGCAATGGTGGGAAGAGTTTCTCTGCTTGGTACACCATGTAGCCCACCATAATAAGCACCACCCACCATATGCTTAGGGCTTCCCAGCATTATCGCAATGGTGGGCAGAGTGTCCCATTATTGCCCACTATCTAGCCTCTGCTTTCCACCATCATTTCCACTTTACCCATCATCTGTACACCATACCACCCAGTATGTCCCGGCATAACCACCATATTTTCCACTACGTCCCACCATAGCCATCATAATTTCCACCATGCCCACTATTATTTCCACCATGCCCACTATTATTTCCACTACGCCCACCATGTTTTCCAGTATCCACCATGGCAATTTTTCCAATAGGGCAGTTTACGCAAGGTTTGCTTGTGTGCTGATTTGGTGTTATCTGGTTCTAGCAGGTGTTTGAGCATGCGCCATGTCTGACCAGCATTCTTTTGGCCATCGAGACTATTACAAACTTGGTCCCATTGCTGTTTGCTTAGCTGCTTACAATGTTCTTCGATCTGTTTGTTGAGCTTGGCTATGCGCTTGCGCAAGGGCCTGTTGTGCCTCTGTCCCCGCCATCTATTCTGCAGTGATTGCTTGGCCTCCCACATGTGTGCGAGACGACTATCAATCTGCTCTAGGGGTGGACTTGAAGTGATGCTTTGCGTTGCCTCGCTGACGTCGTTATTGACATCTTTGATCCAATGTTCTATATTGCTGATAGGGTCTTGTTTTTTCGCGTTTCTGACTTTCCGAAACTTATCCCAGTCAGTCCATCTAATCTGTCTCTGAATTTTTGCGGCAGCCATGGTTTCTATCGTGATTTCTAATATTCGATGATCACTCCCCAGATCATCGAATGTGTTTTTCCATTTAGCGGTCCCCGCGTTACGAACTAACGTTAAGTCTGGAGTGGTGTCTCTTGCAAGTGCAGTTCCCATACGCGTAGGGGAGTCGGGGTCAGTGATGAGAGTTAAGCCTGTTTCTTGAATATCCTGCCATAGCGTTTTTCTTTTGGCTCTTGTGTATCCATATCCCCAAGCACTGTGTGGAGCGTTAAAGTCTCCACCTATGACGAGTGGATTGGGTCCCGCTATATCTACGGCCTTCTTAAAGAGAAGAAGGAAGCATTGTCGTATGCGTGTGGAGTTGCTGTACAAATTCAGAATAAATATGCTCGGAGATTTTTTTCTTTTAGGGGCAAGTTTTACGAGTATATGTTCAATTTCTGTGATGCGGGTGTCGTGGCAGATTGCTATGAGTCCCTTCCTTACTAGAGTGGTTAGTGTTCTAATATCCCCTGTTGAGGGGCCGATCGCCTGATATCCCGGTAGCTTAGCTAAAGCATGGGTTTCCAGCAAAATTAGAACATCCGGTTTGGTTCTGTCTCTAAGGTGTTGTTGCAAGACTGCTCTCTTCCCCTCATGGCTCCTGCAATTCCACTGCCAAATAATTAAGTCCCTTTTTCTGGGCTTCCCTATTTTGAGTTGGCTATCGAAGAGGGAGGAGGGTGAAAGGAGGCAGTCCTCATGAAATTAGTTAATATAGGCACTGATGTGGTGCCCTGAGATAAGTGTGAATTTCCTTCAGTGCTTATCGGAAGGTTGGTAGCTAGAAGTACCGGAGGTGTCCTAGGGTTGAGATTGGCTACGTTAGCTTCGAGTTTATCTAGTCTATTCATGATCATGAATATTGCAAGCGAGAGGTTGTTGGTTGCCTCTGCCTGTTCCTTAACTGCTTTCTGTATTTCGGACAGTGTTTCAATAATGTTCGAGGTTTGCGCCGTAGTTTTGTCATTAGACACCTTAGCTTTCCTTTCAAGAGGTGGCGGGGTACTGTCCTCGTCCATTCGGTTATCTGGCATTTCTTCGGGGCGCTCTTGGGCCGCGGAACGCATTTGACTAGAAGTTCTATTTGTGCAGTTTTTAAGACTTTGAATTTCCCGAGTAAGTTGTGATATCAATTCTCTAAGCTCAGCGTTTTCTTTTTTCAGCTCCGCTATATCACTGACATTATGCGCAGTCTTCCCCGAAGGCTCAGGGCGCGTCCCTTTAGCCACGTCTGACCAGCTCACCGTGAATGCCGGGTTCCCTTGATGGCCATTGCCACCCTTTGGCTTAGACCGGGATCTGAAACGGGATGTAGTGCGCCTTCTCGGTCCCGGAGACTGGGTGGTGTGGCCGCGGGGCGTTGCGCAGGACCAGGACCTTGATTTGGACCCAGGCGTTGCCCTCGTCCGGAATTTGGACCTCCCGCGTTCGGTTGGCTTTGTGGTAGGGGGATAGTTCTCCTCGAGCGTCTCTTGAAGTTGTCGGAACCACTCGCGTTGTTTTACGATGTAGGGTGTCTTGAACTTGGCCTTGCAGAGTTTGTCAGCCGTGGGATGATACTTGCCGCACAGCTGACATCATGGCTGACAGTGGTGGTCCTCGCTCGGATCAGGCGTTCCACAACCCGCACACAGCTTGTCGTTTGGCCTCCAACACACGTCACTCCTGTGCCCAAGTCTGTTGCATTGTTTGCAAAAGTCAACTTGTTTCCTATATAGGGAACAGCGTGTGAGCACTCTTCTGTACATAACGTGCGTCGGGACTCTGCTGCCGTCAAAAAGGACTATCACTGTCATGGTGTTGTCAAGACGTTTGGCTGCGATCGCCGTAGGATTTCGGGTTGTAATAATAGCTGCGGTGATGCCCCGTGGGTTTTCGATCAAAGGAACTCCTTTGATTACACCTTTGGCAGTGAGTTCCGGAGCCGTCTCGTATGCTTTCACCTCATACAACTTGTCGTTGGCTTTGATGTGCTTGATGCCTTGGTACTTGTCTGCATGGTCTTGGCTTGGGGTGCTAACGACCAAGATGTTCTGAAAATTATTCGGACAAATCGTGTCCGTCTCTCTTTCTTCATAAGGGATCTCGGCCACTTCATACACAGCTTTGTCTAGCTCCGTTAAGCTGAGCTTGGATAGCTGCAGTCCTCCTCTTGGCCTTATAACTATCTTGAAGTCGCCTGTCGGCAGTCTTGGCATTTTGCTGGCTCTGGTTATCCGGGATATCAGATTTGCACCACGCGTTCTAGGTGTTCGGGTAGGGCTAGGGCTACCACGGCGTTCCTGGCTACCTTTCTTCGCACGTTTTCTGTTTCGAACTTCTGTCCACCCGTTGCCTGTGTCATCTTCCTGTAGGGTGACGTCTTCGTCTTCCCGTTGGGTGGCGTCTTCATTCTGCTGCGATACCTCCATTATTGATGATTACGGCCTCTATGGTGCGAACGCCGAGGCCTGGCTATCGTGAGGCCGCCCCAGTCGACGCGGAGCGCCGGTCGTAGGAATAGTAGACGCTGCTTGGTGGGGACTGGTTTTCGGCCGTAAAACCTCGAAAAAAGATCACCCACCTCAGATTATGGTCTTTTCGGATTCTCGGTGACGAGAAGAATCAGATGGTATATAAATCTGAGCGGTGCCTGGCTGTATTCGCTGCGAAATCATTCTATCGCCACAGTCAAGGCGCAAATACGTTTCGACGTATCGCAGTGCGCGTGCTCGCCGGCGTTCATTTCGACGCGCCACGCCAGCGTCGCGACGCCAGGCGCGGGTTTTACCATGTACTCGCAAAATTAAGTTGTTTCTCTCTCTCTGGAGGAGACGCCGCGAGCGCCGACGAGTGCAGACGCACTTCACGTCGTCTCCTGCTTTCATGAACAACTTCGCAGTGAAAATCGCCACGTGCATTTTTCAGAGTGATATCAGAAGATTCGCCTCGTCATCCAGATTCTCAGGATACCAAAGACAAGGTGGGTCGACTGTTTTTGGTCTTTTTACGGCCTTTTCTCGGTGCACACCACACGAGACGCTGTTAAGCCTCGCGAAACAGGCTGGTTTCCTCAGGGAGCCGGCGCTGTAAACCCAATGAAATCCACTGCGTCAGCAGGTGAAGCGCAAGACAATGCTGCTGATTCGAGGACGATGGACGTACAACACGATGATGATGAATCGCCAGCCACTACCGAGAGTGAAGAAGGCTGGCACACCGTCTACTACGGACGTCGTCGAAAGCCCGGACATGAATCGGTCAGGGACACTGATGGCGTCCCTGGTGCTAATAACAAGGTAGAACCCAGTTTTCGTAACACGCAAGCCAAAACGCAGGAAAGACGGATGAGCCGCATCGAAAAAGCGACAAGAATGCCCAAGCTGCCAGCGGGAGACTACAAAATTGTCATCCGACCAAGAGGAGGCTTACGCGTTGCCGCACTCGGCCCAATCGATATAACCAGCGGCATACATGAAGCCGCGGCTACACCACCAGAAATTCGGCACTTCGACGTGATATGCCCCAACAAGACACAGAACATCATGATAGTGTGCACACCAGACACCGACCGAGCGGACCAGTACAAAAAAATCCAGAAAATACTTATACGAGGCAAAGAATATGAAGTGGCAGCGTATGAAACAGTGCCAGAAGATACAGCCAAGGGTATCATTAAAGGAATCCCACTGGAAGAAACGCCAGGTAGCTTTAGGGCGGCCCTTGTCACTGAAACGAACCCCAGCATCATCACAGAGAAACGACTGGGGAATACTACAACGGTCAGTGTGCTCTTCAGTGGAAAGAAGGTACCCTCTAGTGTGTGCTATGATGGAGTAATAATACCGTGCACGCTACACCGAAAGCAAATTGACTACTGCAAGCAGTGCAACAGACTGGGACATAAAAATGACGTGTTCCCCAACCCCCAAGATAAAATGTGTGCTGCTTGCGGCATTCGCAACCCCAAAGACGACCACAGATGAGACTCTAGTTGTCAAATCTGTGGAAAAGACCACGTTACAGCCGATAAAAGCTGCACGGCCAGGTTCAGAAAACCTTACATTGTAAAACAGAGACAATGGGCCAGACTACGAGAACATGAAAGCTCATCTCCACCAAGAGGATGTTCACGAGAACGCTCGACATCAAGACCCGGAAAACGACAGCAAACAAGATCCCGCTCCGGTTCAAGGAACCGCAGCCCTGCAAGCTCCCACCCCAGTTCCAGGTCGGGATCGGCATCTAAGGGACCAACAAACATGGTGAGCTGGGCAGATAAAGTACGCGGCTTGCGACCGGAGGGACCTCAGGAGGTTAAAAATAATAACGGTAGCAATAACAACAACAGTCAAGAGTTAGAGCGGCTTAAAGATGAAAACAGACGAATGAAAGAAATGATAGAACAGATGCAAGCTCAAATACAACTCCTCACTATGGAACGCGAATGCGGCAAACCCAGAAGCCCTAATATAACTAATACTGTTGTGCAGGAGGAAACACCCATAGCCGACGATCACATGGAGATAACTACCCCTCCGTTAAAACGAAAGACCAAAACGCAGAAAACTACAGATCCCCCAAAGCACTAAACAGGAAAGCATCTCGCAACAAACAAGGTTGGATAACATTGAGAAAAAAGTAGACCAGCTATTAACCGGGTTCCAATCTATCCTGGAAATCACCACTAAGACGTCTGTTGATCTGACGGCACGAGCAGTCAGGGTAGAAATGCTGGAACGAGGACGCACCCCAAAAACATCCGCAGACCTTCAGGGTGCAGTCGGAAACGTTTACCAACAACCGCAGACACCATATCCCCTGCAGGCAACTCCCACAAAACCACCAACCCATCTCAACCACCCACCTATTTTCACGCCTCCCACACAAATAAGGAACAGCGATGGTGAGGCGTTATAAAGGACAACTGTGCATATGACAATGAAACTGTAGAGGATTCAGGGCTAAGAAATCTGCCATCCAGCAGTACATCCGACAAAGTAACAAGCCAGATGTTATTTTACTTCAAGAAACGCATGGCCTTGCCACACTACCAGGATACCAGTCAGTAAGTCCCGAGGAGGAACGCCGCTTGCTAGACGCGAGCCGGACGCGCTCGCATCGGCTCCTGCTTTTTTAAATGTTTTTGACCGCAAATTTGCCGATCGACCTCGGTTTTTCGACTCATCTGATCCAGTTTCTTTCAAGGATCGAGTGGATACCCGACTTTTGCGGGTAGGTCAAGCTTTCGAACTTTTATTTGGGTGTTTCACCCTGTGCCACGTTGGCGCTCAGCTCGGCCTGCCGAGCGAGACGCTTCGAGGATGCCGCTCGAGGAGATGGTCTTCGGCGAAGAAATCTCCAGGCAGGAGGATGAAGCCTCCGGATGGATTGTTGCCCACTCTCGGAAGAAGCAGCGTCAGGATTTTACGCCCGGCGACAGCCCTGGCCCCAGTGCCGGTCATCCTGCCGCCCGTCCAGCGCACCCGAAGGGGCCGATAAACAAGCTCATCGCCGCGTCGCGCCTGCCGCGATTGCCTAAAGATCACTACCGGGTTGTCGTACGTCCCAAGGGAGGCATGGATGTGCGCAAGGTCAGTGGAATCAAGGTTACCCAAGCTTTGGTGATGGCTGCTTGTCTCGGCCCGCCGCAGGCTGAGGAAGATATTGTTTGTGCCAATGAAATGCAGAACATTTTTGTGATCAGCACGCCACACGCTAGGAACGCAGAAGCCTACGCTAAAGTGAAGCAAATTCGAGTGGGAGAAACGCTCCATGAAGTCTCTACTTACGTGACGCCACCCGGGGATTCGTGCAGAGGAGTTGTTCGCGGTATCAACCCTGAGCTCTCTGATGACCGGCTTGGTGAGCTCTTCGTGCACGCAAGAAATCCGAAGGTTCTTGGAGTACGGCGCATCAAGAAAACGCCCACGGTGATCGTCCTGTTTGACGGTATGAAAGTTCCAAACTACGTCATGTGTGGGACGAACCTGATCCGGTGCACGTTCTACCGACGACAAATCGACGCCTGTCGAACCTGCGGAAAGCTGGGACATCGCTCGGACGTTTGTCCCACTCCTACAGTCAACACCTGCCCGGACTGTGGGGTCTCATCGCCCCCTGAGAATCATACGTGCCAGCCGAAGTGCTCCATCTGTGGAGGAGCGCATCCGACGGCGGATCGGACCTGCAAAAGCAGGTACCAGGTTCCCTACATCGTTCGGCGTAGAAGGCGACGACGGAGAAAAGCAAACAAGCAGCGCGCGGTGTTCGTGCCACAGCAAGCTCCCGGGCTTGGGTTCAACCAGGGGGGTGGCCTTGATAACCCTGGGCGGGGTGCGGGTCACCGCTCTCGCTCGAGGGATAGGTCTGCCTCCTGTGCCCGGATTCAGCAGGAACCTACCTGGGCTGAACGAGTGGGCCCAAAACGTGAGTCTCGCACTATCGTGCAGCGCCAGTTGCCAGAGCAAGCTACGGCTAGAATACAGCAGCTAGAGCATGAGAATGCAACTCTGAGGAGTGAGCTTCAGGAGATTAAAGCATTAGTTGAGGAGCTTAGGCAGCGCGAACGCACGCCGGAAGGGGCGGTGAAAGTGCAGCAGGCCGAGGCACAACCTAGAGGCGGTAAGCGAAAAGCCGCTGACCCTCCGGTAGATATCGAGAAGGAGTTCAGTGACTTTAAACAGGAAATTATGGGGGTGGTCCATGAAATTAAGGAGGCCATCGCTGGTGTCAGCTCTGTCATCCAGTCCCTTTCTGCAAGGGTGGTGGTGGTGGAGCAAAACCTAAGTAGCAATCATGGCGAAGCTAAATAAAACATTTGTCATTTGGCAATGGAATTGCGCGAGCTTCCACAGGAAGAAGGCAGTCTTGCAGCAGTTCGTCAGCTCACAGGAGAATAAGCCAGCCGTAATACTCCTCCAGGAGACCCTTAAAGGAGAGGTGGCCCTCCGGGGTTATCGCTCCGTGGCCTGCTGGGGGGAAGGAAAACGCGGGGTCGCCACCCTCATATCCAAAGAGTTCTCCTTTGAGGTTCGCGATGTACGTCCAGACCTAAAGGTGGAACACATACTCATTGAGTTAATCCCAAACTCTCGGCTTAAGGAGCACCTATTCATTCTCAACGTTTATAGCTCACCATCTGATACTCTGGAGACTTTTAATGCGCTTCTCTGCAAAGCCTCCAAAATCGCGGGCTCGGCTCCGTTGACAGTTGCTGGCGACTTCAATGCGCAACATCAGACATGGGGCTATATCAATAATACGGCTAAGGGGCGGGCGCTTCTGCAGCATACTACTAATCTTAATATGTTACTAGTTACTGATCACAACTTTCCCACACGTCTCGGCAACTCTGTAGCAAGGGACACCACGCCGGACCTGGCTTTTGTCAGGAACGTCGAGTGCCCTTTCTGGCAGAACTTGCATGAGAACTTGGGGAGCGACCATTTCATCGCGTCTATCTCCCTCGATGTTAAAGCACCGCCGCCGCGGGTCTTCAAAATTGTTGATTGGGATGCCTTTCGGGAACTCAGACAAAGCGATGAAAAAGAGTACGATGACCTTGGCCAGCTACTTGAGCGTCTTAAGGCAGATGTTAAAGCTGCCACTAAGGTGGTGGAGACGGATCTTAAAACGGAACGCATGGACAGCCGCCTAGCGAGGCTCCTTGAAGCCAAAAACTCCTTACTTAACAGATGGCGTACGCAGCGACTCAACAGGCGGCTCAGAAAGAAAATTGCTCTGCTCAAACAGGAGATTGAATCGTACAGCCAAACCCTGGCCAGACAACAATGGGATGAGGTCTGTAACGCTGTCGATGGGCAGATGCGGTCAGGGGCGAAATGGAACATTCTCAAGCGCCTCCTGGGAGATAAGCAAACTAAAGCTAATCAGAAACACACTGTTGATCGGCTCATTCACAAGGAGAGGTCTGCTGGGCTCTCCAATGATCAAATCTTACAACAGCTGGCGGATAGGTACCTCCCCCTGGGGGCTACCACGGATGCAGACTACCCGGATTTCTCTGGTCTGGAGGATGCGGAGCTGGACTCCCCCTTCAACACGGCAGAGATCAGGGCGGTCCTTTTTGATCTCAATGGAAAATCGGCTCCCGGGCCGGATGGTATCACTAACAGGCTACTTAAAAATCTGGACGATAGATCCATTGAGCTACTAACTGACGAGGTCAACCGGGTTTGGGAGTCGGGGCAGGTGCCGAAGGAGTGGCGAACGGCCTCTGTCGTCCTCATTCCCAAGCCTGGTAAACCTCTCGGGCTCGGCACGCTCCGACCGATCTCGCTCACGTCTTGCGTAGGTAAGGTCGCGGAACATGCAATCCTTAACCGAATCTCCCATCACATTGAACAAAACGAGCTCTTCCCTTTCAATCTCATTGGCTTTCGTCCCGCGCTCTCTACGCAGGATGTTATGAAAATGATTAAACATCAAATTCTCGACATAGACACCAGAGATGTCCGAGGGATTCTTGCACTCGATCTGGAGAAAGCTTTCGATAATATCTCACATCCTCACATACTGGATTCGATCTCTGAGTTGGGATTGGGGGCCCGCTTTTACGGCTTCGTCCGCTCTTTTCTCAGGGATCGCGTTGCCACCATTCGGCTCGGGGACCTCTGCTCCAAAGAATTTCACCTTGTACCTAGGGAAACCCCTCAAGGATCGGTCATTTCGCCGCTAATCTTTAATATCGCGATGAGGAAACTCGCGCTCGAACTCTCTCGTATCGACCGCATCGGACATGCGCTGTATGCGGACGATATTACTATATGGTGCACTGGGGGTAGGGACGGAGACGTTGCGGAGTCCCTCCAGCAGGCCCCTAGGTGCACGGAGGAGTTTTTGGATAGCACGGGGCTGCACTTGTCGACCGCCAAGTCGGAGCTCCTCCTGTACACACAGCCGGAGAAACGCAAGTTCACCACTATTCCATTTCCGCCGGAAGAGATCAGGATCAAAATTCACACACGGTCAGGGCAGGCCATCCCCCGTGTCGATAAAATTCGGATATTAGGCATGTTCCTGGAGGAGCACGGACGTAACTCTCATACTCTGACTCGTATTGCGGCAAAGGCGGAGAGCATGGTCAAGCTTATACTTCGTGTGTCTAACAGGCGTGGAGGGCTTTGTGAGGCCAACCTCATGAGGCTTTTCCATGCCTTTCTTATGAGTCACATTAATTACATAGCCGCAGCGCATAGGTGGGAAAGGAAAGAACAACGGAAACTGGATGCGATTATTCGAAAGTGCATTAAGAGGGTCTTGGGCCTTCCAAACAACACAAATGAGGAAAAGCTCAAGGCTCTTGGTATGCATAATACATTTATTGAGATTGCAGAAGCGCAACAAACAGCACAAGCTGCACGACTGTCCTCTTCCAAAGCTGGGAGACGCATCCTGGAGTTTCTGGGCTGCGAACCAACTATGGTAGCAGACAAAAAGATACAGCTTCCACCCAAATTGAGGGAGCAGATTACGGTCTCACAAATTCCTAGAAATGTTCACCCTCTCTACAATGTCGGCCGCCGGGCCGCTAGGGCTAGGTCACTTCTCAGTTCCGCCACGGCCACCCCTGAACTTGTGGCGTTCGTTGACGCAGCACAGTATCCCGGCACATCCAATTTCGTGGCTGTGGTCAGTGACCTTCACGGTAAAATCCTCACAGCAGCATCTCTTCGAGATACCACGCCGGCTAGGGCAGAGCAGGCTGCTATAGCAATGGCCGTGGCGATTCCCATGCGCACGCGCATTTTCACTGATTCTCGAGCTGCTGCACGAGCGTTCATGACCGGGTCAGTCTGTGAGCAGGCGGCCCATCTTCTTACCAAAAGACCACATTGCACGGAAATCGATGGCCACATCACCTGGTTTCCTGCCCACATGGGCAAGGATGTCCACCCTGTTATCCCCAATGCCAATGAGCTTGCCCATGCCCGAGCACGCGAACTGTCCCACCGTGACGGGCAATCGGCATCTAATTTTGGGGATGGCATCCGGCAGCTTGATTCGCTCCTCACCTTTAATGAAATTTGCAAAAATTATCAATTGGCCAGGCGTAGCTTTCCGCTCCCGCACCCGCAACTCTAGGGCCCAGTCAGTCACTTTAAGAATGCTGCAAACGGGTACTTACCCGTCACCTTTAGTGTACAGCAAGTTTATCGACAGCATAAAGCCGCAATGCCCTCATTGCGAAGAGAGAAGTTGCACGTTACCCCACATGCTCTGGCAATGCGCGGCGCTGCGCGATGGCGAGCCTCTCAGCACAGAAGCTGCCTGGAGGACGGCAATTACCAGCTCGGACCGAGAGGTCCAAATCCGGGCTGTCCAGAGGGCCCGCAATTTGGCGGAGGGGCTCGCTCTTCCTGTCCCCACGTGGGTGCGGCCCGCAGCCGACCCTCCCTCTTGAGGGGAATCGGCTCCTCAGGACAATTTGTAAATAAAGTTCATTGACTGACTGACTAAGTCCCGAGCGTGAAGAAGGAAATAAAGCTCTCACTACACTAGTAAAGAGAGAGATTACGGTCAGAACCCATAATCTAGAATGTGGATACAACCATATAATGACAGAACTTCTATCTAGGAAAACAAAAGGGAGCAGCACATTTATTCTTAACGTATATAGCAGTCAGTCAAATCACAGATAGCAATTTCACTCTCTATTTAGGCAGACCGTGATATTAGCTATCAACACCCCGCTCATCATAGGAGGGGACTTCAACACCGCACACGAGGCATGGGGGTATGGTTGCACCACCCCCAAAGGGAAACGGTTATGGCAGAGCATACGAGATGAACAGCTTACTCTGATTACAGACCCGCATGCACACACACGCATAGGTACTAGCACCCAGCGAGACACAACACCGGATCTTACTATAACCAAGAATGCCCCGGGGGCTACATGGCACAACACATTCGATGATTAAGGAAGTGACCATCGCATACTCAAAACACACGTACCATTCACCGATAGCGACAGGATTACGACCATACGTAACACGAGACGTCTAGTTGACTGGGATAAATTTCGGTATATCAGAAAAACGATTACCGAACATCCTGACAATATCCAGCAATGGTGCGAGAGCATAATAGACACCGTCAGGAAAGCCACACATGAAGTAGAAACAGATATCTCAGTTGAGCAAATCGATAACAGATTAATCCACCTGCGGCGAACTAAAGAAGCCTTACAACACAAATGGCGAAGGCAAAGGCACAACAGAACAATCCGGAAAAAAGATAACACAGCGCAATAAAGACATTGAAAGTCACTGCAAGCAGCTGTGTCAGCAACAATGGGCGCAGATATGTAAGGACATGGGCACCCAAATTGGAACATCACAAACGTGGAAATTGCTAAGGTTTCTTTTAGATCCCACCACCAACAAAACTGAACAGAGACACACTATCCGTCGTTTCACACGCGAATACAAAGGAAACGAGAAACAGCTAATTACAGATCTACAAAACATCTACATGCCAAAATCGCCGCCACTACAACATAAAAACTATACAGGCGAAGCCAACCCCAACATGGACAAGAACTTTGAGGTAGCAGAGATTAGAGTGGTGCTCCACAAATTAAATGTAAAATCAGCACCGGGACTCGATGGAGTCACCAACCGAGCATTACGTAACCTGGACAGTGAATCCATAGAATTTTTAACTGGATATATAAGCAAATGTGGGACAGAAGGGGAAGTAACCGACGCGTGGAAAAAGGCTAGAACAATCCATATACCAAAACCTGGAAAGCCACTCATCAAAGTAAATCTCCGACCCATTTCATTAACGTTATGCGTAGCAAAACTAATGGAACATGCAGTTTTAAATAGAGCCAACAACTATCTTGAGGATGGTGAGTACTACCCACACACGATGATAGGCTTCCGTCGTCACCTAGCCACCCAAGACGCCATGCTACAGATTAAACACCAAATCATAGACTACCCCACAAGATCCACACGAGCCATACTCGGTCTGGATCTCAAAAAGCATTTGACAATGCAGCTCATGAAACAATTCTCAGCCGCATATCGAGCTTAAACATGGGTGAGCAAGCCTATAATTCCGTCAGAAACTTCTTGACCAACACAAAAGCAAGGCTCAGCTTAGGAGGCCTTACATCTGATCTCCAAGAATTGGGCTGCAGAGGCACTCCACAAGGCTCCGTTATATCGCCAATGCTCTTATTTCTAATAATGATTGGACTACCGAAAGAGTTAAATGAAATCTCGGGATTATATCACTCTATCTACGCGGATGACATCACAATATGGGTCAGTGATGGCAGCGACAGCTACATAGACCAGAGACTTCAAGAAGCAATAAGAACAGTTGAGCGACACTTGGAAGGCACAGGACTCACATGCTCTCCAGAGAAGTCAGAACTTCTTCTCTACAGGCCAGCAATCAGAGGCAGACCACGGAAGTCAGAGGAAAACAAGCGGCAATATGAAGAAATTAGGATTCATACACAGGAGGGCACAGCTATACCGACAGTTCCAAAAATACGGGTACTGGGATTAGTCATCTAGGCTAACGGTGCCAACGGCGAGACTATACGCAGACTAAACACCAAAGTCACGAATACCATGAGACTGATTCGCAGGGTCACGAATAAACACCGAGGTATGAAAGAAGCCCACGTAATTCGTCTAATTCAGGCCTTTGTATGTCACAGAACGAGCGCTCAAAAAGAGCGCGCCGCCAACTCCTCGCGACGAAACGCCGGAGTGACGCCGCGAGGTCAACGATAAAAAAAAAGAAAAACATCCAGGCTCCCCGGGCGCGACTCTCTCCCTCGGAAGCGTAGATTCGCCGACGAACCTCCTCACCCCACAACGGCGGCCGAGCAAGCTCTCGAACTTTCTAGATGGAAAGGGGCGTGGTGAGGCCGGGTTGAGTCATCCATCGCGGACGGCCTTCGAGCCGTTCGCCCTCTCCCCAGCCTTCGCTGCGTATCGGGCCGACGAAATGACGAGAACTTTCTGAAATCTCGCGCGGAGGGTATTTAATCGAGCAGCCGAGGTGAGAGATCAGGAGAAGACGGAAGTTAGCGCCAGAGCGCGTAGGGATTCCGCCGTGTAGTCGGCGAAGGTTTTGTCCGTAGAGACAAAGCAGGAGAAGATGATTTCCACCTGAGGGGTGACGACTCAAGCTACAGGCAAGAGTGTGTGTGTTTACCGCTATCGAGCGAAGACGCGTGGCAACAGCTGCGTGTGTGAAGTCGACGTGTTTCCGGCGAAGAAGTTTGAAGCTTGGAGAGTGGCCAATTGAAGACGCGAGGTTTCCTGGAAGAGAAACTTCGGCGAGGTTTCCTGAAAGAGAAACTTCGAGGGCAGCGGAACGACAACAACGCTGGACTTTGAGTGAGTGATTCTCGGAAGAGTATCATCCAGACTTTTGTTCCAAGAACTTTGGACTGAATAGGTTTTCTATCTCTTTAGTCTTTAAGTGTCTTGGTTGTTCAATGCATGCGACTGCATTGTAGTGCGTATTGTTGTCTGTGTCCGTCGTTTCGAGTGTGGCTAATTGTACTGTGTAGTACGTTGTTTGAATGGTGACATATTGTATGCAACTATTGTGGAGTGTGCATACTTGTGTGTTGGTTTGATCTGCCATTATTGAGAATATAATTTTGTTTGTTCATCAACTCTCGGCTCTGACTTATTCTTGGGGCCACAGCCGGCGTCCGCTGGCGCGCCAAATAGGACCACTTCTAAATTGTCCACGCTTTCGTGGTGCGGTTCGGGGGGCCGATACCTCGGCCCTTGGAATCAGCCCGGCGATCGCCTCTCGAATTACGAATTAACGGGACCTGTGTGACATCGTCATAAGTCACATAACGTATGTAGCAGCAAAGCACAACTGGCAAAAAGCTGAAACTAACAAAGTAAATGCACTCATCCGGAAGGTCTACAAACAAGCGATAGGATTACCTGAGTATGCTAGCACACACCTTTTTTTTCCAGCTAGGACTGCACAATACGCTTGAAGAGATTATAGAAGCTCAGCGGATATCCTAGCTTGGAAGGCTCAGTAAAACGAAAATGGGAAGAAATATAATGAGTAGATTATGGATCATGTACCATGCACAACATGGTGTCAAAAATGACATCCCTAATACAATCAGAGCTAAGATCATTTCTAACCCGATACCCAAAAACATGAACCCAATTATCCATACGGACCGCAGAAAACACCGATCAAAAGCACTGCTCAAAGCACACGGCATGAACAGTAAATCTCTTTTTGTAGATGCTAGCCCATACCCTGAACGAAAAGCTCACACTGCTGTCGTGATTGACACGTCCGACATTTGTATTAATGCGTGCTTTGTCATAACAAACAATATAGAGGAGGCTGAGGAGGTAGCCATAGCCATGGCTATCACCTCCAACAAACACTCATTCGTACTGAGCGATTCGCAAGTAGCAATCAGAAATTTTACGCAAGGATAGATTTCACAGCAAGCCCTCAGAATCCTCGTTAATAACCAAGAAATACACAAAGTAGATGAACCGAAATACCTCGTATGGTTCCCGGCGCACACAGAGACAAATACACTCAATCCTAACGAGCTGGCTCATGAGTTGTCGTGAGAATTAACCCGCCGCGCAACCCGACTCACACAGCTCGATGATCATCCCTGGCGTCGCCGACGTACCACACAAAGACCGATTTACAAGCTACACAGAATACTTGCAACACTACAGAGAAGCAAGGTGCGTCTTTCCCGCCCCTCATCCAAGTCTAAACAGGCAAGAAGCATCGGAATACCGACAGCTACAGATGAACTGCTACCCGAACCCTGTGCACCTCCACAGGAGCTACCCAAACTTATACCCGGACAATAAATGTAAACTATGTGTAACAGAAAAGGCGTCTTACGAACATATATTATGGGAATGCCCCAGCTTATCAACAAGTTCTCCTGAGGTCTTCCGGGAGCAGTGGCGGCTTGTGCTGCTCAGCTCGGAGGTTTAAGACCAAAAATGGGCTATCCAGCAGGCCAGCGAGGCTGTACAGAGATAAGTTCTCCCGGTACCTCCTTGTGCGGTCTAGCCCGGACCACAAACATGCCAGATACGAAAATAAAGTTTATTCATCTTCATCTCTCTCTATCTCTCTCTGCCATATACTCGCAGGCGCGCGCCGCGCTGCGGTGCTTTGACGCATGCGCGTTTGAGCGCATCCGATGCCCCTCCGCCACGAAAAGATGGAGACGCAGTGTTGTCCGGGTAACGCATCGGCGCGAAATGCAGCATGTCGTATTTCGCGTCGGTTGCCGTCGGGTCGCGCCGACGGACGCTGATTGCGCCGGTCGCGTCTGGCATCAGACTGTTGAGTGCTCGCGTTAACGTCATAGAGAAATAAAAAAAAGGTTCTTCTTATTTCTCTATGTTAACGTAGCGTCGCTGTGCCCAGCATGAGCGCGCGTCAATGCTACACTGGAGTATAATAATTGGGCCCTTCATGATGCACTCGCGGCTGTTTTACTAGCTTCACACATACCAAATTTTTTAATGTGAAGCATTTCTTAGTGAACTTCGGCGACTTTGAGCGCATTTATCTATCTATCTAGCCGCCTACGACTTTTAGCTCTGCTGGCCGTTTCGATAATGGTATCGATACGAAACTTGGTATGGCATAACACGATGGTATGAAGAGCACATTTGACTAGTCATAACATGAAAATCATGATATGTATGTCATGAATGTCATGACTTACATTTTATGATCATGCAGCTCTTGCGGTGGTTTCGTTCTCATGGAAAGTTGCGAAACTGCTATGGTATGACATGATTGCATGGCGAATACAAGTGACAGACCCTAACATATATATCATGACATGCGTGTCATGTAACAACATGACCACATGCCACGCTCATGATGCACTCACGGCCGTTTTGCTAGCGTCACATATACTAAATTGGGTATTACGGTATGTGAATGGTTGACGAAGGTATGTGACTGGTGCATACACGATGATCATTAAATGCGTGTCATGTAACAACATGACTACATGCTACGCTCATGATGTGCTCGTGGCCATTTCGTAGCTTAACATGTACCAAAGTGGGTATTACGCGACGCGAACAGACGACATAGGTAAATGACACATCCAAGCATGATAATCACGACATGCGTGTGATGTAACATCACTACATGCCATACTGATGATGCGCATGCGCCCGTTCCGCTAGCTTCAAATATGCCACATTTGGTAGTGCGTGACGCGAATGGATGACGAAGTTATGTGACTGGTGCAAAGATGATAATCATGTGATGCGTGTCATGTGAGAACACGATTACATGCCACAGTCAAGGCGCTAATACATTTCGACGTGACGGGGTGCGCGTGCTCACCGGCGTTCATTTTCTCGCATCAACGCCAGGCGCCGGTCTTGCCATGTACTCGCAGGCGCGCGCCGCACCGCGCTGTTTTGACGCATGCGCGTTTGAGCGCGTCCGGCGTCCCTCCGTCATGAAAAAAGGGAGACGCAGTGTTGTCTGGGTAACGCGTCAGCGCGAAATGCAGCATGTCGCATTTCGCGCCAGTTGCCATCGGGCCGCGCTGACAGACGCTAGTCGCGCCTCACGTAAGACTATAGAGGGCTCGCGTTTTGCTAACGTAGCGTCGCTGTGCCCAGCGTGCGCGCGCATCAACGCTACTCCGGAGTACATTGGGCCTTTCAGGATGCACTTGCGGCCGTGTTGCTAGCTCGATATGTACCAAATTTGGTGTAACCTGACGCCGACGGAGGACGAAATATATGACTGGTGCAGACATGGTAATCCTGAAACACGTGTCATGTAAGAGCATAACATACCACGTAAGCGTGCTCGCGGCCGTTTCGCTAGCTCCACATATGCTAAATTGGGTATCACGTGATCTGAATAGATGACGAAGGTAAATGACACATCCAAACATGATAATCATGGCGGGAAGTGATGTACGGCATCATTTACTTCCACCTCATAACGTTTTGGTAATTTTAAAGTGACATATCAACATTTATCAATCGTGCTTCACATATTATCAATCCCCACAGTACGTGGGATTTGCCATTTTTTTGTTAAGTGACGTCAATGGATGACCAAAGTATATGACTGGTGCAAACATGATAATCCTGACACGCGTGTCATGTTAAAACATGACAACATACCACGCTCATAACGTGCTCACGGTCGTTTCGCTAGCGCCACACATACCAAATTCGGTATCACAGGACGTGAATAGTTGACGAAGGTAAACGACACATTCAAACATAATAATCATGACACGAAAGTCATGTACGTCATCACTTACCTACACCTCGTAGCGTTGTGCTGATTTTTAAAAAGACATATCAACCTTTCTCATTCGTGCTTCGCATATCATCGATTCCCACTGTACGTGGGGTCTGCCAATTTTTTTTTTCGGTTCATGAAACTCCCGCGTCACTCGATAAGAGAGCTTCATACGCCACCCGCACTTTCCACGCCGTGGCACTGGCGTAGATAGAGGGCGTAGATCCTGATTGATTTTTGTGTGCGCGTAAGAGGAACAGGGTGGCTAACTAGAGCGTGGACTTAGAAGTCGTGCTCATTGGGAGAGTACATGAGAATGAATAAAAAAAAAAGCCACGTATATCAAACCTCGGCTGCTTTATCAAATTTGAATGCGTAAAATCAAAAGCTTTTGTTTCGAAATAGCACCAAGTGCCTATATCTAGCAGCTCACAACAGTTTCATCTCATTCTTTAAGCTTTAAAAGCAAGGGCGCAAATTTTGACACAAAATAAAAAAAAACAACACAACTAGAGCCTGCCTCACCACCTAGTGCTGTCTCCTTCTGATTTTTTAATTTTTCGGTTTTATCCGTAGCGATATCTCTCAAAAGTTACTTCAAAACAATTAATGCCAAGCGACCCTGATATACAGGTTTGTTTATTGGCACGCAAACTTCACTTGGATGCTTTGTTATGCCCTTAAAGTGACAATTACTCCGAAAATAAACGTTACGTGCAGCCAGAGCACGGCGGCTCTGCAATCTCTGGCGCAAACTATGTTAAGCCTTCAGTTATCTATAGAACCAGTCACTATGTTCTGTTTAAGCCAGAAAGTGACTACGCAGGAATTGAATAATTCAGGAACGCTATGAATGTGCGTCACTTGACAGACAGACTCAGTTAAAACATTACCAGCAATCAAGGACTTAGGCAATTTGACCACGCACATCGTGGGCAACTTGGACACTACTAATATCTGTATTATTTGTTAACGAGATAACGGAGAACGAAAACGTCTGGAGAAGTGTAGTAAGTTCGAAGCATTTCGTAGCGAACTTCGGTGACTTTGCACGTATCTATCTATCTATCTATCTATCTATCTATCTATCTATCTATCTATCTATCTATCTATCTATCTATCTATCTATCTATCTATCTATCTATCTATCTATCTATCTATCTATCTATCTATCTATCTATCTATCTATCTATCTATCTATCTATCTATCTATCTATCTATCTATCTATCTATCTATCTATCTATCTATCCATCTATCTATCTATCTATCTATCTAGCCGCCTATGACTTTTGGGTCTCCTGGCCGTTTCGATAATGGTAGCGGTACCAAACTTGGTATGGCATAACATGACTGTACGAACAACATATCTGACTAGTCATAACATGAAAATCACGACATGGATGTCATGATTTACATTTCATGGTCTCACAGCTCTGAAGTGGTGTCATTCACATTGTATGTTGGAAAACTGGTATGGTATGGCATGATTGCACAGCGAACACAAGCGACAGACCCTAACATGAAAATCATGATATGCGTGTCATTTAACAACATGACTAAATGCCAAGCTCATGATGAGCTTGCGGCTGTTTCGCTAGCGTCACATATAACAAATTTGGTATTACGATACGTGAATGGATGACGAAGGTATGTGACTGGTGCAAACATGATAAACATGAGATGCGTGTCATGTAACAACATGGCCACATGCTACGATCATGATGCGCTCGCGGCCGTTTTGCTAGCTTCACATGTACCAAATTTGGTATTACGTGACGTCTATGGATGACGAAGGAATGTGACGTGTGCAAACATGCTAATCATGGGATGTGTGTCATGTGAGAAAATGACTACATGCCACAGTCAATGCGCCAATACAATTCGACGTTTCGCGATGCGCGTGCTCGCCGGTGATCATTTCGACGCGTGACGCCGGCGTTGCGACGCCAGGCGCCGGTTCTGCCATATACTCGCAGGCGCGCGCCGCGCTGCGCTGCTTTGACACATGTGCGTTTCAGCGCGTCCGGCGTCCATCCTTCACGAAAAGATGGCGACGCAGTGCTGTCTGGGTAACGCATCGACACGAAATGCAGCATGTCGCATTTCGCACTGGTTGCCGTCGGGCCGTGCCAGTCGCGCCTGGTGTCAGACAATAGAGTGATCGCGTCAGACAATAGGTGCTCGTCAACGCTACATTGGAGTATATTGGGCCCGTCATGATGCGCTCGCGGCTGTTTCGCTAGGTCCACGTATACTAAAATTGGGATCACGTGACGTGAATAGATGACGAAGTTAAACAACACATCCCAACATGATAATTATGACACGGAAGTGATGTACGGCATCATATACCTCCACCGCGTAACGTTCTGCTGATCTTAAAGTGACATATCAATCTTTTGCATTCGTGCTTCGAATATCATCAATTCCCAATGTACGTGGGATCTGCCAGTTTTTTTCCTTTAAATATGTACGTCTTATTTATTTGTTCTCGAATAAATATAAGATTTATTGCACGGTGGTCGTGCGATAAAGTACATGTGGGATGCTTGTGCGAAACACGAACCGATATCGCACAAAAACAGACTACTTGGCGTAGTAACGCATATGAAGACGCTCCTGTCACGTAGCTTTGGCTGTGCTTACACAAAACGTTGTCGCCGAGTATAGTTCACTATAGATCCTTTCACTGTGTACAAGCACAGGCCCATTATGACATCCGGTTCCCTACACCAATGTGCCTTATTAGCATTGCTGCGTAAAAAGAGCGTTAGAGAATAGCCAGCTGGTTGTCTACAGCTCTCTTACCCTATTTGGCAAAATATATTCAAACAAATAATCTTTTGAGCTACATAAAATGTTTAAGAGAATCCTTTAGACATTACGCACATTTTTTATCTTAAAACCTAATAAGAAACTTTTCTTACCCTTGAAAAAACGCTAGAACATCCTTTCAGTTTTGACTTTAGAAGCTGGTAAATGAAGTGACCGCAGTTTTTCTTTTTTTTTTGGGGAGGGGGTCACAACGCTGGAAATCTTGAAATGGTCTGTAGACCTATTCCATGTTTGCAAACGCAGGTAGGTGGACGTCGGCATTATGGGTAAAATTATTGCGACGTTCAAACGTAACATCCGCTCACATTTTCCGGCGGAAAAGTCTGACTCCATGCCCCGCGCCATGCCATTGTCCGATATGAAGGAAACGCGGCGCCCAGAGGTGCTTTGTCTCAGAATCTCACGTAACTCATCGACTTATCATCATTCATACGTCTGTCCCGGTATGTCCTCTCCCCCAGAGTCGTGTGAGGGGGAAGTTTTGTTTCGGGCAGATGGCCGTACCCTGGCAAGGTGGCCACAGCTCAGCGCCAGGTGCCAAACAGACACGTCCTACCTACCAGCATACAAGCCAGGGAGACCCAACATAGGGGCTACCCTTCAACGGTAACTTCGATCACAATACGCAAAGCGGACGTACCCTGACAAGGTGGGCTATCGCAGCGCGTGGGGCGCGCTGCGGTCATGGCCTGTCTCCTGACCTTTATGGCCCAGAGAGACACAACAGCATAAGCGCTGGGTGCTGCGATGTGCGCAAGCAAGAAAGAGAAACAACTTTATTGATGGCACAGCAAGGTCGGTAAACTTAATTTGCCGGTGGTTCGAAGGGTGGTGGCCAAAAGCTTGCCACGACCGTTTCGGCCCAGTTAACCACGTCTGCCTGACGACGGTAGTCAGCTGACAACAGGAGCGACTCTCACGTCTCGAGGGAGGAAGCTGGCAGTATTGTTCTTGGTGGGGGGTTACCCTCGCATTCCCAAAGAATGTGATTTTAGGGAGCTTTTACGCAGCTGCAATGTTGGCAGTTTGGTGTAATCTCTTCTGGATGAACTTTAGACAGCTAACGAGGGCTGGGCAAAGAATCTGTTTGGATTTGCCTCCAGATCGTGGCTTGTTCCCTTGACATATCTGCCTGCGGGGCAGCGTATGTCTTGCGGTTCTCTCGGTAATACGCTGTAATTTCGTTAAACGTGGTGATCCCTTCCTGCGAGCAGTCCAGGGTGGAGGGGTCCACGACCCGGTTGATTGAACCTCGGGCTACGCGGTGGGCCGCCTCACTCCCTGGATTCCCCGCGTGAGCGGGCACCCATATAAGTTGTATTTTATTGTCTCGTTTCTTATTTTTGATAATGTTGGCTGCTTTCAGCCCAACATAGCCCATCATAAAACTCATGAGCGCTCTTTTCAAATCACTCAGGATGGAATTGGTAGCCGGAATTGAGGTGGCCAGCGCGATGGCGGCTTCTTCTGCTTCTAATGCTGAGGCCGTTGTTACAGTGGCTGCAGTGATAAGTTACCCACTGCCGGTCACCGCGCATATGGTGTAACGGTCTCTCGCTTGTCGAGCGGCGTCAACATACAGAACGTTTGGGCGATCCTGAAAATGTTTCGCGAGGTTTTCTACTTTTCCCTTTCATCTCTCGTCATGTATTCCTGCCAGCATATTTTTGGGCAGGGGTTTAATTATAATGTCGGCTCGAGTTGCCGATGGCAGGAAAACCTTGTTGTTGAGCATGCAACTAGCGCGTCGTCCGAGACGGTTGAGTATGTGCAAGCCTGCTTTGATTCGTGAGAGCTTTTCTTCTTGGGCCGTCAAATGCCCCTCTATTAGTTCCTCCACTGTGTTGTGGATACCAAGGCGCAGTAGTTTTTCTGTGCTTGCGTATCTGGGAAGTACTAGAGCACGTTTATATGTTATTCTAATTAGGGAGTTTAGTTTTTCTAGATCCTTCTTTCCGAGATGGTAGTAGGGGAACGAGTACGTGACTCGACTGATTACAAAAGCATAGATTAACCTCCTTCATTCCTTCATTCCCTGATTTTTCGTTGCCACTCTCCTTAGAAGCCTAGTCGTTTGCTGAACGGATGCCTGTAACTTGTTGATAGCTTTTGTGTTATGAGTGTTATGCTGAATGAGCATTCCTAAAACCGTGATTGTGTGAACAGTGGGGACAACGTTCTCATTTACTGTGATATCGATTGCGGAGCGCGCTCCCCTGTGGGGGTCATCCTTCTTGTTTTTGGTTCTGATTACTAAGAGCTCGGATTTGTTGGGAGAACAACTAAGGCCCACTTTCTTTACGTACTCCTGTACAGTGTCGGCGGCTGTTTGCAACGCGTCACAGATTTGCTTATCTGAGCCTGTGCAAGTTCATATGGTGATATCATCAGCATACAGCGAGGGACTAATGTGTGGGATCTGATTCAAAAGAACGGGCAGACCACGCATCGTAATGTTAAATAGGAATGGTGATAACACGGCTCCTTGTGGAGTGTCCCGTGTTCCAAGGGGGATTTTGTCGCTTTTTAGGTCGCCAATGATTAGTTCAGCCGTGCGTTCTTGCATAAAAGTTTTGATATAATTGTAAGTGCGACTGCCAACGTTCATTTGGGCCGAGTTGTCAAGTACAGCAGCGTGGGACACATCAAATGCTTTAGTGATATCCAGGCCCAGGATGGTCCTGGTAGCCACTGTGTGTCTGGGATTTAATATATCATTGTGAAGTTGCAGCATTATATCCTGTGTGGATAATTGCTGGCGGAATCCCACCATCGTGGGGGGTAGGAGGTCCCTCGACTCTGCATAAGCTGTTAGTCGTCGTAGAATTGCATGTTCCATTGCTTTCCCTAAACATGATGTAAGGAAAATAGGCCGAAGATTTTCCAGACTCAATGTGTTGCCAGGCTTGGGAATAAATATTACTCGAGCATGTTCCCAACTTGGCGGTAGTGTCCCAGACGCCCAATGTTTGTTCATAAGGCCGGTAATTGCCGTAATAGACTTATCGTTTAGGTTACGCAATATTTTGTTGGAAATTTGAACACCTCCTGGGGAAGCCGCTGTACGAATACTATTTAAAACAGCACGTATTTCCGCTTCGGTTGTATCTCGATCTAGCTCATGGTTAGTATTTCCGGAGTATTCAGGCATTTGTGACGAGTCTACGTGTGTGTTTATATACCCGTTTTTCAGTTCTTTCACTAATCCATGGTTCGTGCCAGTGTACTTGTAAATAAGCTGATGCATTTTATTGCGCGACGTGCTTTAGTCTGCTCAGGATCCAGTAAGTGCCTGAGGAGATGCCAGGTGTTTTTATTTCCTAGCTGACCGTTGAGCCTGTCGCATAGCTGATGCCATTGTGCTTGACTAAGTTTTTCTGAGTACTCCTCGATGTCCCTGTCAATTTGCGCTAGTCGGCGTTTCAACTTTCGATTGTGCTTAGGGTGGAGCCGTCGGCGATGTAAGCTGGCTTGTGCTTCCCACAGGTGCACAAGCTTCGAGTCCGGGACGGGGCCGTCCCGCTCCATTGGGGTTTCGCAAGTAGCCTGTTTAGCATCATTAGTGAGATCGGTGGTCACTTATTGAGATCTTCGATAGTGGTGGTTAAGCGCTTGTCTCTCAGGAATCGAAAGACATCCCATTTCGTGTGTTTAGTAGTGAATTTTGTTTTTTTTTCAGCCTTTAGCAGGTATGTTGATGGAAAGCAGACAATGGTCACTTCCTAAATGTCGTTCAGTGTTTTCCCACGTAACTGCGTAAGCGTTTTTAACAAGTGTCAAGTCGGGGGTTGTGTTGCGACTGACGCTATTCCCAATCCTGGTTGGTCGGTCGGGGAGCGTCGGTAGGGTAAGACCCAAGTCCCTAATCGTTTCCCATAGTTTAGTGCCGTTGCGGTCACATTTGGGTTAGCCCCATTCGGTATGTTTGGCATTAAAGTCACCCATTATTATCAGTTGTGATGACCCGCTATTCTGCTAACGTTTCTTAGAAGTGAAGCAACGTGGGTGCTAGTATCTCTTGGTGGACTATACAAATTTAAAACGTATACACTGCTATCTGAGCGTTTGTGGGGGAGAAGATCTACGAGAGTGTGAGCTATCTCTGGATATTGCGAGTCATGTTAGATTGCCGTGAGATTGCGTTGCACCAGTACGACAGTAGCCAGTTGCTTACCGGCAGTGGTGAATTCGTTGAATGTGACATATCCAGACAGTTTCGCAGGATAGACTGTCTCCTGTAACGCCATTAGATCAGGGGACTGGTCGGTGGATTGGAGGTGAAATTGCAAAGCCGCCCGCTTGTTGTGGTAGCTCCTGCAATTCCACTGCCAGAAGAGCATGCTAGTCGCGTTGTCAATTTTTTCGCGAATATGGCGTTGCCATGACAGATTGGGTTGAGGGCATTTTGGGACTTTTGTGAGCAATGGGCTGCGTGGGAGTTGAGGACGGTGTCTGTGATGTGATTACACCGGCCGCAGCTGCACTCTCAGTCAGAGCGGGAAGCGAATCTAAACGAGCTGTAAGGTTAGTGAGAGCCACACCAAGGGCACCGATACTCTCAGTGAGCTGTTGGTTTTGAGTTGTTTGCTCCCGAGACATTTTGTCGAATAAAATTTCTAGCCTTTCAATTCGATCATTTATTTGTGAGACGTTCGGGTCTGCGGTGGCAATTACGGCCGTTGCTTCAGTAGCCTTACGTTTCGTGCCCCTGACCGCGCTTACGTCCATTGTGGCAGTGTTTTCATTTTGCGCGGCACAGGCCACGATCTGTTCGGTACTGTTCGTAATAGTGGCGCTAGCGGGCGCTTCTTTGCGTTTCAATTGTTTAATTTTATCATTAGCAGCAACCAACTGTTGTTGCAATAGTTTGACCTGTTCTGCCAACTCCCTCACATGTTGGTTTTCGAAGGGTTGTGTCTGTGACTGTCGCTGCTTGTCCGTCTGCCAAGCAACACTCTTTGCATGTGGGACGACCGGAAGTCTGTTGTGGTGATCCCGGGTTTTTGACGGGGATCGGGGATGGGCCCCGTTGTCAGGTCTGGTAGCACTGGTGCTCCTTCCTCCAAGTGGCGGGAAAGATTCTTGACAGTTCTTATTGTCGGTAGTAGTACACTCGGTCTGGGAGTCGGAAATGTGCTGAGTTGCTTTGTCAGTGCTCTTGTCCTTTCCTAGAAACTTCTTTTTGAGGAACTGGTATTTACAGTTGTGACTGCTGGTTAGGTGGCCGCTTTTACAAACGACGCATTGCGCCGGGCAAGTGAGTTCTTTGCTGTCGGTAGGTTGCGGGTGGCTTTCGCCACAACGACGACAGTTATCTTGTTTCGGCTTCGGACACACGTCGGTCCTATGACAAGTTTGTCTGCAATTGAAGCACGCCTCTACCCGTTCTCTGAAGGGAAATATCAAGAGCGTGAAAGCAAGGTAGTGGACATGCTTGGGTAGGGTATGACCAGCGATGGTTAAGACGAAATGTCTGGTCTTTCCCAGTCGCCGAGCGCTTACGATGTCGATAGTTGGATTGCGGACGCGAAGCTCGTTGAAAATCTGGTCATCACTTTCGAAGCTGTGCGCATTGAATATTACGCATCTAACCTAGTGGTCGGGTTTAGGGGCGTACACAGCCATGGCACAGGATTGGTCGGCAATTTTCACTTGGGTAATCTTCAGGTAAGCCATTGCATGGTTCACATCAGGCGTGCTGACAGTGATAGTGTTGTTGTTCGGGTGAATGCGCATCTGGGCGGTGTGAGAGACTGCGGGTGAGTCGAATCCGGCAGCAGCGCATAAGGCTTCAGAGAGGCGGGCTGGTCCCAGATCGGCTTGGTGTAATGAACCCTGCGGTCGCAGGACTATTTTGTAGTCTTCCGGTAATAACGGTGGCAGTGGGTGTCGCTTTGGAGCGGGCGGTGGTCGTGCACGGCAAGGAGTCGGCTTGCTGCGTTGGGTGTTGGTGGTCCCATTGTCGGCCGCGTCTGAGCTGTGCTCGGGATCAGGCCGGCGATGTCGGCGTTTCATGGCCAACGCAGTATGTGGCCACGATCCGTCATTAAGTTCTTCATCAGTTATTGGCGTTCCTGTTACGACAACTTCCATTTTCCTGTCTGGGACGTGCTCTGGAAGCGAACACTGACAGAGAAAGGCAGCGTCTTGTCGCAACGACGCCTGAGTTAGGGTAAGCACGGCGGCCTAGCGTAGTCGGGCATGGTGCGTTGCGTTCACAGCAGCAAAACAACGACTTGACGGTGTGAAGTGGTGATTTCCAACGGTGCCTGGTGTCGTCTTGGAGCGTTGGGTCACTTTTCAGATGTAGAAAAAGAAATTGTGGCGATGCAGCAAGGTGAAAATGCAGAGTCCATGCGAAACGTGTCCGTGAGCTCTGGCTATTACAGTGCCTCCTCGGCGCCAGCAAACAAACGATGTTGTGAAACGCGACTCGTCATAACATTTTATGTTTGGCACACAACCGATGAGCCCGCGTCAGGGACCAGTTCGCTCGTTTTACGGCTGCAGCCCATTTCTTGCGATGGTCCTCGTCAAGTGGAAAGCGATAAAACTTCAGCTGCATTTCTTATGCCTTTCCGCACATCCAACTGCGACACAGCTCATCGGCATACGTTTTTTTATCGTTGCTTGACTGAGAACACCACACGCACCATCGGAAACCCAGCAGAAACTGCGGTAGGCAGAGCGTCTTTTGCCTACCAAGCGATACCAAACGCCCGACGACAGCAACACCACATTTTCGTGACATATGTATGGTAGAATTTGTCTATAGACGAGAAAAGCCTCCTAAAAATATGCCTGGAACGTGCGCCATGAACGCGCTGCCCTACCCACTGATTTCACCCTCCTCTTTCGGTACGAAGGCAGGCATCTGCGACGGCCACCCCCTGCAAACGCAGCAGTGCTCTCACAGTTGCCTCCGAGCAGCCGTGATGTCACGTGACAGAGCGGTGGGTTATGTCACGTGATGGAGCGGTACTGAGGCGAGTGGTCTCACTCGGCGGCTGATCGCAACACAATGCAGGAGGCATGGCCTCCGAGATTGCGTGTTGGCAGGAGGCTCCCAATTGTAAAAAGAGCGACGTTCCAGGCATAGTTTTTCTAGGAGGTGTTGAACGAGAGCACGCCTATCTCGCACCTAGGCGCCTTTGGCGGTATACCCTCGCTCGCAGAGTCTGGCTGTAGTGTTCATAGAGAGCGGACGTGCTGTTCGGAGCTCCTGTGTTCACGGGAGACGCGCCGCGGTGTCTCGTGCAATGCTCCCCGTTTCTTCACCTGCATCATGTGCATTTTGTGACTGTGAGACTTTTCACTTAACTGGTGGTACCTTTCAACTCAGCAAGTGGCCGTGACCTCACCGGAGCCAAGCTTGTCGCAGTGAGTTGATCTTTCGTCTATTCATGCGCGGGCTGCTGCTACTGTAGCGTGGTTTCCGCGTCCCACACTACGGGCCCGAAGCTGGAATCAGTGCGAAGGGCTCTCAGCCAACTTACGACTCTGTGTTGATGGAGCATTCAGCCACCGTAACGCTGTCTTCCAATGAGCAAAGATCGTCGTCGGTGACGGAGAACGCCGCTGGGCGTTACGCGGCAGTTACGACACCCGAGATGCACACCGTGGGGATGACATCTGATCTAGTTTTACCAGTTCTATTTCCGGACAAAAAATGACATTTTGACTGGGGAAAAAATGGAGGACGATGCTGCATTGAACTTTCCTGCTGACCACACCAATGATGACGATGGAGGTGGCTGTTGGAAGACCGTCATCAAGAAACGACGCACCCGCAAAATGAACACCCACAAGAAAACCCAACCAAGCGAGAACATTCCGGGTGTCTCCGCGCAGTGTATGCAAGCAGAGTGGGAACCAGCATCTGCCTCGACTTTCTTTACACGATGAAAAGATCATTCTACACCCTCATGGAGGGATTCGCCTGGACAGGTGGACGCACCCTGAACTCGCCTGCGCACTACTGGTTTGACTACGAAAGACCACGAGGACATCATATTCCAACTGCAAGCACTGTAAAACCTAGCGATCATCAGCACGCCTCAGTCCCATGTGGCCGACACGTTATACAGGGTGCGGGAGCTGAGACTCGATGAACGTGTTTATCCCATCACAATATACTTTGCAGCTCCGGAAAACTCTTGCAAGGGTATCGTTCTTTGCACCGTGCCGGCTACGTCGTCTTTCACGCTAGTAGAGGAACTTGTGGCTCCTGCAACCAAAATACTTCAAGCACGTATGTTGGGTCAGGCCAACATTGCGTTGGTCACTTTCGAAGGATTGAAAATCTTTTGGTACGTACGCTTCTACGGGGCCAAACTGCGTTGTTACCCCCATCGCCCCCGACAAGTGGTTTGCGAGATTTGCCTTAAGCTTGGCCGTCGGGATGACTATTGCCCTACAGCAGACGTTGTAATATGCCCGACGTGCAATACCGACAGCCCCGCCCAGTCGCATCCGTGCACTCTCCACTAGAAATCCTGTGACGAACCTCACCCTACGACGAATCCAACCTGCCCTCGGCGTGAGAGGCCGGCACTCAACAAGGCATGGGTGCGGGAAGCCTTCGAAAAGAAACTCCGTGAACTCCAACCCTGCAGTGATTATACCGTGCCAAGCAAGACAGCCGAGACCCGCCAATAACGCGCCCCGAGGAGGGCAGAAAAGTCGCGCTTTCTCCAAGAGTCAATCCAGATCGCGTCACAAGTCAAAGACTCGCTCCAAGTCCCGGACCCGCTCCCGATCCCAGACTCGCCTCAAGTCCCGCTCCTGCGCCAAGTCCTGCTCCTCTTCCTGTGGGAAATGACGGCGTCCATCAGAGACGTGTGCTCCTTCCCCATTTACACGACAACCCTACAAGAAGGATTTGCAGAGCAAACCTGTTGGCAAGGAGGTACACGCTTTCTCCGAGCAGCAGCGGCCCCGGAACAGAGAGCAACCAAGGCGGTTCTTCGGGAGGTAGGTCAGGTAGGGGGTCCCTCACAGCCCTCTCCATCCCGCCAATCACTATCCACCGCATCCCCTCAGATCACTAAATCCTCGACCCTTGATCCTCTCACGGAAAGAGCACGCCTACGTCGAGACATAGAGGCGCGTTGCGAACGCCTGCAAAAGCAAAGCAAATGGACGCGCTGCTAGCAGAAATGGGCACCAGTATGCAAGCTGCACTCGACAGGATAGAACGCCGCATGAAAATCCTTGAAATTGAGATGATGGGCCGCGTCCAGTCGTGTATCGAACGCACGCTCGCACGTACCACCGCCGTGCCAACTACCGAGACTACATTTGATCAAATCTCTCGGCCGTCAACATCCAATGCGAGTGCATGGCGCTCACACCCTTACACACGTGACGCTCCACGACTAGTGGTGTGGCAATGGAACTGCAGGGGATTCCGCCAAAAGCGGAGTTCTCTGCGGCAGTACGTAGCTGCATCCACTGACGCTTCTGATGATATCCTCTTACAAGAACCAAATTGTCCGCCTTAATTCTTTATCAGGCTACAACACTCTCTTGGGTGCCTCTCTTCTTGTGGGAGCCCTAGCTTTGAAACATGTCACATGGCGCGTGGATAGCACTAGTAGTGACATTTCTCATCAAATAATCGAAATAATTACGCAAAGCTCAAACATTGAAAGTTTGTTTTTACTAAATGTCTACAGTTCCCCCCGTTCACGTATGCACTGCTTTCACCGCCTTCTTACGGAATTTGGGAGTTTTGAATGGGTTCATGTGGTGTGCGGGGATTTTAATGCTCCACATACAGTTTGGGGTTGTGTGAAATCGCAGGCCAAAGAAACACGCTTATGCAATGATATTTGTAACATGAGATACACTTTACTAACTGACCCAGAGCGCCCCACTCGTATTGGTAACATTATATCACGTAACACCTGCTCTGGCCTCAGCTTTGTACGCAATACAGGCCTGGTGGTAGCTAGCGCATGGTCCTCTGGAGGAGAACATCGGCAGCTACCACTATATTGTGGTGACCATTCTAGCACTTAATGATGCCTGGAAGACCAAGCGACGTTTACGCATTACAGACTAGGTCAAATTAAGGGAACGTCGCCGAGACCCGCCTGAGGGGCAAGGTAACGAGCAATGGCTTGACTCTCTTACTCAAGATATAGAGGCCACAACGCCACATTATGTACTATCACCGAAACACCAGCCATTAACCCACATTTGCTTCATCTTTGGGACGCACGGAAAGGACTGACACGGCGATGGAAACGCCAACGTCTGAATCGCAAACTGAGAAAAAGAAAATATCAAATTACGAAGGAATCTCAAGAATACGCAGCTACCGTCTCCAGAAATAACAAGCGAGGATTCTGCAACCAGCTTTCAGAAAAATTAGGCACCGCAAAACCATGATAGATTCTTTGATCCTTCACAGACCCCACCACCACGAAAACAAAAACATTTCAACAGTTACACATCCTAATACACGAGTATCGGGACGACCCCTCGAGATTTCTCTGTCAGCTCGAAAAAAATTCATTCCGACAAGCCCAACACCGCATTACCCTGACTATTCTTACTTAGGCGAGACAAATGAATTGTTGGATCTATATATCACGGTCTAGGAAGTGCGGGTGGTGTTACAAGATCTACCCCGTAACATGCACCGGGAGCAGACCACATTCGGATCACCACACACCGCAACCCAAGTGATGCAGATATCATCCACCTCACCAGTATACTTAATGAAGACTGGCGCCAAGGTACACTTCCCCAAGCGTGGCAACACGCGAATATTTCGTTGATTCCCAAGCCGGGCAAACCAGTTCAGGTTCAAAACCTTCCTTCTGCATTGGCAAGCTGATGGAGCATGTACTCTTGCATCGTCTGCAGAAGTTGTTAGAAAAGCAATCCTTCTTCGCGCTTTCTCGATTCGGATATCGAGCTCATCTATCGGCCAAAGATGTACTGGTATAGCTACGGGAGGAAGTCCTAGGGCCCCCTTCTCGTGCCCAAACGAGTCATTGCTTTAGATTTGAAGAGGGCCTTCGATCATGTTGAACATGACCTCATTCTTCGCAATCTAGCCAAGTCGCATTGTGGATCTCGATTGTATAACTACATCCGCTCGTTTCTTCGTGATTGTTTCACCGATGTGGGAATGGGATTCCATCGGTCTGGTACGATCCACCTTACAGGAAGTGGGACACCACAGGGCTCCATTCTTTCCCCTACATTATTTAATATCGCACTGGCAGGGCTTCCCCGCTTGCTCGACCAAATCCCCGATTTCAGCCATGCTATTTATGCGAATGACAACACTATCTGGTCGACACGGGGCTCTGATAGAGCCATACAGGACTGACTACAGAAAGCAGTGGATACTGTCGTTGAGTACGCTAAATGAGGTGGCTTGCAATGTGCTCCTCAAAAATCATAGCTCATCGTTATTCGCTCCCGAAGCAGTAGCCCTCTTCCCCCAATTATTGTGTTTGTGGATGGCATACCCACAGCACATATCCCTCGTGCCCGCATCCTGGGGCTACATGTTCAAGCGGATGACAAAGCTAACTACACCGTTGGCCTTTTATCTCGACAAGTTGATCAAATACTGTCCATGATCCGGCGGGTTTCAAATCGGTGCTCAGGGCTTAAAGAAGAAGACCTGCTGTGCTTGGTGGAGGCCTGCGTGATCAGCCGGCTGACAAATCACTTGCCCTTCCAGTGATTGACCCAATCGCAACTTACGCACAGAAGCCATGATCCGCAAAGCGACAAAGCCGGCCCACGGCGTTCTGAACTACACTTCCACATGTCTTCTTCTTAACTTGGGGACACACAACACACCAAGGGAGCTGCTCGAGGCAGATTGGGTCAGTCAGCGCCAAGGCCTCCTACTGACTCCTACTGGACGCGATCTCCTCTCATGCCTCGGATAACCCGTCCCACCACTTGAGATTGAACCCGCCTCACGAGGAGACGCGGCGTTTCAGCGCGCGCATAGACGCATGTCACGTCGACTTCGTCGGAAATTGACGAATGTTGTGGACTTTTGGCAAATATCCACTAGAAACTGGTTTCAGCGTTTCGGCGAAGCCATCAGGAACCTCTGGATACCTATTTTATCCAGGTAGGCTCATTTTCCGACAATCTACGACTGGTTACACATCACGCGATGCCCGAGCCCGGCTGAGCCTAACGCCGACGAGGCTTACGCCCGGGCTCCCCATGGCAGCGTCCACGAAGACAGGCTACGACCCCAGCACGATGCAGTGGGTTGACACCGAGGTGGCAGAAACACGGGAAGACCCCATACCAGGTAAAGACGAATGTCTTCAGATCATGGTTCGCCAACTGCAAGAAAAGCTCGCTAAAATGAAGCCCCGAGGCTCGACGGCCACTGCCCAGCCACAGGCTCGCAAAACAAGATCAACACCCGCCGCTTGCGTTGAGTACCCGCGGCAGCTGGCGACGTGAAAGCAAACACACACGCCTCGAATCCGGTCGTACGAGTTGGCTAATGTGCTTAAACCAAAAATAACCATGGATCTGAAAGCTGCGTTCGGCCAAAGTGGGATTGGCACACCAGTGCAACGCTTCACCGGCAGCACCACGAACGCTGGTATCTCCGTGTGGCCGGTGGGGGACCAAAACATGGTTGTTGTAGGTGTGAAAACGGAAAGCCTGGCCTCGAAGCTCATCGGAGACATCACGCTGACGATCGGGGACCGCCAGGTACCGTTTCAAGGACATTTGAAATCAGCCGGAGAAACCTGCAAGGGTGTCGTCACCGTCGCAGACAGTGAAATTTCGGAATCCCTTCGGCGCAAGCTCGAGTGAATCGACGGCGAAATTTTGTATGTGCGGAAACTCGGAACATCCAACGTTGCAGTGGTGACCTTCAAAGAACGCCGCGTTCCAAGATTCATCCACTACTGCTGTGAAAACGTGCCAGTGCGCTACTACAAGAAAACGGTTCCGGCATGTTACCGGTGTGGAACGGTGGGCCACAGACCGGATGCGTGCCCCAATCCGGACAATCAGCGGTGCATTCACTGTGTCACTCGAGGGCCCTGCGGAGCACGACTGTCAACCCGAGTGCCTTATATGTGGTGAAAACCATTTCACCGGCTCTGCGCAGTGCGTCAGAAAATTACGGAAGGCATGGAAGCCTGCTCTACCACAGCGGCAACATGGACTAAAAAACAAGCAATAAGAGCCCTCAGCACCTCTCAGGACTGATGAAAAAGCGAAGCCCATGCATTACAAGCCCAAGCCGACCAAAGCCCCAGCCGCACAGAAGTCGAGGCCGTCTACCTTCGGCGCTGAGGATTTCCCGTCACTGGCAAACCCGCCCAAACAGGTGAGCAATTGGGTAGGGGTCTCCTCTCAGTCTCCCACCACCACCACTGCCTCCCCCTCCAATCCTGAAATTTTAAAACAACTGGAAGCCATGAAAAAACGCATTGAAACTCTGGAACGTGAAAATCGGGCGCTGAAGGCGTCGCAGGCTGCTATTCATCCACCACCGTCGAAACCGGTTGCTATGCACACCTCCGACTGCTCGGACGATGAGCAGGACACTCAGTCAGACGTATCGGGTAACACTAGTGTGTCTAAAACTGTAGTAGGTGCTTCGAACGACATACAAGGTCGACTAAGCAGGCTAGAGGCTAAACTTGAGGAGCAGAGCAAAATGATCCTAGAACAAACCAAGCTTACAGTACAAGACATTATTCCGCAGCAGCTGAACCTATCAGTCCAAGCCGCTATGCAAGACCTCAAGCAAAGAGTTTTGCCAATTCTCACAGCCAGTGTACTACAAACTATTCAAAATTGGCTCACACCCCAATTGGACCAACTCAAAACTAGCATTAAGACAACAGAACAACCCCGACGCAAAATTGTTCATCGTAATCTGGCAAATTCTGAGTCCGAGAGCAACGTAGCCCAGCCGTTAACAAACCAAACTGAGTACCCCACGCCTCTCCAGGCTTCCACGCTGGCTGCAGTGGCGAAAATGACACCTCCTCAATAATAAATCCATGATGGCAGGCAGTTCTAAACATAATAATAAGAGCTCCGAACAACAGCAACTCGATATTTTCCCGTGGAACTGCAGGGGGTTTAAAGATAGGAAACAAAGGGCCACTCTTAACGTTTTCCTGCAGAAGCAACATTTTACACCGGCAGTTTTTGCGCTACAAGAAACCGGCTTACAGGCGAAATTGCCTGGTTACAACTCATTTCAGGGAAGTGCGCCCACCTGTGTTCTCGTACACAAGGAGTATACCGCTTGTCAGATAGACCTTGATCTGTCAGAGGTGCATGAATACACAATGGTCAAAGTCCTTCCCAATAAAAGACGAGATCCTAGCTTGTATATTCTAAATGTATACAGTTATCCAAAATCTAGGCAACGTGTCTTCAACGAAATGTTTTATAAAGTGATTAAGGAAGCAGATAAGAACCCACTGGTGATTTTGGGTGAATTTAACGCCCCCAGCTATCATTGGGGTTACACCCGCGAAGTCCCCAAGGGACCGAAATTGGCAGAACTCATATCCACTCTTCGTCTATCGCTTCTCACAGATCCGACGAAACCCACTAGAATTGGGAATTCTGTAAACCGAGATACTTGCCCGGATCTATCACTGGCTAAGAAAATATCCTACGCAACATGGGAAAACTTAGAAGAAACGCTCGGCAGTGATCACTGTCTCCTCAGAATCACACTCTCCGCCAACATAGGCCGTAGAACATGGAGCCAAGCTAAGCTGACAGATTGGACAGCCTTCCACTCACAGGTGATCCCCTCTGTGCCAGGGGTGGGAGGATATACGGGATGGGCAAAACAGCTCCTTGCAGCCAATTCCAAGGGTCTGAAAACTATAAAGACAACGGAAGACACCCCCGCCGTCGATAAGTACCTGCTCCACCTTTGGGACGCCCGCAGAAGCTTAACTAAACGATGGCGGAAAAACAAATTCAACCGCAAGCTTAAACTTAGAATAGCCGAGTTGAGTAAGCAAGCGGAGGAATATGCTGCACAACTGAATGAATCCAATCGGATAGAACGGTGCAATGTTGTAGCTAAAGAAATGAATACAAGAAAAGCATGGCGCATTTTTCTAACTCTCGTGGACCCCGCCCAAACCCGAGAAGAAGTGCAAAAGCAGCTCCATCGAGCCCTGCACAGTTTTCAGGGAACCAAATCCCAGCTGGCTGATGATTTGTGTGCTAGATACCTATGTCGCGCCACGGATCCCAACAGGAACGCATAGGAATACACAGGTAGAGAAAACAGTCAGCTCAATGCCCCTTTTGAAATGTGCGATCTGAAAGCAGCACTGAAAAAAATGCCCCGGGCCGAGACCTATCACGGTAAAACTGTTAGCAAATCTGTCAGACGATTCTTATCGGCATTTATTGCAGTACATTAACGCAATCTGGGATGGCCAACCACTGCCAACTGAATGGAAAACAGCAGTTTTCACATTCATCCCCAAACCAGGCAAGCAAATCAGCACGGACAATCTCAGACCTATATCATGAACTTCATGTGCCGGCAAATTAATGGAAACAATGGTTAGAGACCGTCTCGTCACATACGACGAGAGCAAGGGGCATTTCACAGATTCCATGTTTGGCTTTAGGCCACACCTGTCTGCGCAAGATATCCTCTTGCAACTAAAACGAGACATTATCCAACCCATTCCCTCGACGCACAACGACAGAGCAATCTTTGCACTCGACCTTAAAGGCGCATTCGACAACGTTAAACATGAAAGCATCCTGAAGAACTTGAGTAGTGTCCATTGCGGTAAGAAAATATTTGCCTACATCAGAGACTTCCTCTCTGAGAGACTGGCGTTCATTCGCATTGATAACGAGGAACATGGACCATTCAAAATGGGGACGCAGGGAACCCCGCAAGGAGCTGTCCTGTCTCCGCTGCTATTCAACATTGCCATGATGAAGCTCCCGCAAGCACTGGCAGTAGTGGAAGGAATATATCATGCAATATACGCCGATGATATAACAATCTGGACGAATCGGGGCAGTTTAGGAGAAATTGAAGACCGCCTGCAGCAGGCCGCCTCCATTGTGGAGGACTATGTGGCCCAGTGTGGGTTGCAGTGCGCTCAAACCAAATCTGAGTTCCTGCATATCAGAGAAAACATTAAAGATAGGATGACCCTGAACTTGATGGTATCAGGATCAACAATACGAGAGGTTTCAGAACTACGAATTCTTGGCCTTCTGATTCACAACAGAACAAAAAACAGCACCACGCTAGACAAGCCACGGAAAATTGGAGAACAGGTAGGGCACATGATCCGCCGAGTGTCAAACAAGCGCGGTGAGCTACGAGGAAGGAACGCGATCCGGCTCGCCAATGCTTTTGTAACTAGCAGGATTCTATATTCAATACCGTACTTACGAATGACTAAACACGAAGAGAACACAGTCGATGCTAACCTTGGGAAAGTAATTAAGCGCGCACTTGATTTACCCATCAGCACTTCAAATCAGAAACTCTCTGCAGTGGGAGTCTTTAACTCTATACAAGAGCTCCAAGAAGCCAACCTCATAAATCAATTTACGCGTCTTACGCAGACACCCCCCCGGGCGGCGCCTGCTGGACCACTTCTTGATCCGGCACGAATGCGAAATCGAAAACGCGGAGTGTATTACTGAACTTTGGAGAACTAAACTCTGGGTGTCCCCGCTTCCCCGCAATATGACCAGGGAAGCGCACCAGGGTAGAAGGCAAGCGCGCGCTGAGGCACTTGAACAACGGCTTGGCTCCCGTAATAGGGTCTATTACGTCGATGTGGTCGGGCCGTCACCTAGGGGATACTACATGGCGGCGGTAACACATCAAGGAACGCAGGTGGACGGCCTCACTTTCAAAGCCACAAGCTCAAGTAAGGCGGAGGAGGTGGCCATTGAACTGGCAGTATCCCATCCAAACTCAAAACAAATAGTTACAGACTCTCAAAGAGCCTGCGAGAGCTATCTTGCAGGAGAAATCTCTCCATTGGCTAATAGACTTTTAAAATTCAGCATCAGGAACCGCGATCCTTCCCCAAAACGTCTTATATGGACTCAGGGACATCAGGGTCTACAGGGTAACGAGGCTGCACATGCAGCAGCCCGCGTGCTTACTTCCCGGGAAACTCCCCGTTTCCCTGATAGACCTGAACGTCCCACACCTTTAACACGGTGTCGAGAAATCAAAGAATACTATATTGAGCAACGCCGCTTGTATCCCGCACCAGCGAAGGGACTTTCGAAAATGGAGGAGTGCGTCCTGTGGCGCCTACAGACAAATACGCTGCTCTGTCCAGCCATACTCAAATATTACGACCCAAAAATAAGTGGGCAGTGTCAGTACTGTGGGGAAGAGGCCAACACTTACCATATGGTCTGGGCCTGCAAAATGAACCCAAAATTAACCCCCTTTCCCAACCCCACCAAAGAGGACTGGGAGATGACCCTACTCAATAGCTCCACACCAGAGGAACAGCGAACTCTAGTCCAGCGGGCTCGGGTGGCGGCCTCGACTAATGACGTCCCGGACTAGGGATGTCAACCAGCCCGGTGGGGATAAGGGCTATCTGGCACAGCCAGCATCAATAAAGGTTTTTTCCTCCTCCTCCCTCCCGCCTCACGCCCTTATCACCTGCAGTACGGAAAATACTATCTGTTCATCCCTTACCACGTAACGTGCACCCCCAGCATGACAAGGGCCAGCGTAAATCCCGCGTACTATACTTCAGCCGTATGCTCGAAGACATCCCGGGATCGCATACTCTTTACACGGACACAGCCCAAACTCGCGAAGGTTAAACCTCGGTAGTGTTAGACGGCACCGATTCCCTGGAGCTCCACCCACGGAAACCTTAGTTTGCCGTTTCAATAAATGTTTATTCCTCCTCCTCCTCCTCCCTGCAGGACTCGGCTGCAATGCGTTGGACACACGCCGCTCACGGCGAAATTCTTGGAGTCGCTCTGGGGATACGATACGCTATCCGTGTTCATAGGGAGGTCTACGTACTGACAGACTCGCAACAGGTATGTCGGGCCTTCATATCAGGACATGACATCCCAAGAGTGGCCCACCAAATTCTCAAATTCCGCTAGCTGAGTCAAACAGTACTTTTCGCGTCCACTTACTCTGGACTCCTGGTCGTGCTTCTCTGCCGGGCATCGAACGCGCACACGCTGTTGCCTGCGAAACTTCTCTCCGGGCAGCCCGGCAACGCGAGGCGACCATTTCAGAGTGGGGGGATCCTTTTCTCACTTACAACAACATTCTTCTCACTACAGAAACGTCCGTCGCACTCAGAGCGCCCCACCACCATCTTTCTCGCGAGAGGAGGCTGTAGCGTTATGCCAGCTACAGACTAAAACATTTCCCAATATTGTATCGCTTCATAAATTCTACCCACAGTGCTATGCAGACCGTTGCACCGGCTGTGGAAAATTGCCCACGATCTTCCATGTCTCGATCGAGTGCACTGCGAACATCTTTCCTCCCTTACCTGCTTTCCTTCACCCTTTACGTAACGAGGAGCTGTGGGATGATGCTCTCCGCGATCGACCTCCCCAGGTCCTCCGAGCTCTGATACAGCGGGCGGGCCCAGCTCGTTACCCCGACTAGGGGTTCCTCCCGCGCTCTCCTTCTCTATGGTTTTGTGAATAGAGACGTTTCTCTCTCTCTCTTCTCGCTCGCAGAGACGCTATAATTTGTTTGGAACTGCCAAGGCGCGCCTCGATAGCATGATATGCAGTGGCCCTGGTAGTTTAAAATACGAAAAAGCGCCTGTCCACGCTGCGCTAGCTTGTAAAATGTCATCTGGATTCCACTGCATGTGCTGTCATCTGATGCGACAATAAGCAGCACAAGAGGAAGAGATCACTGACCACTGCCTGTGAGGTTCACAACGCATCACGGGATTCGCGCCGGTGCGGCGTTTTGCGATTGTACAGATTTTTGTCCACAACAAAAAACGCTGAGCTTGGCCGCCCTATAGGATATAAATACAATTAGCAGGAAAAAACTACGATCCCAGTGAAGTATACGAGTAAGTATAATTATTGCGTTTATTCACGTGACTACAGCTGTCCCACTTTACAGCAGCGATTTGCGTGCAGTATGCCTGTGGTTGCGGCACAACACTATTGCCGTACTCGTTCGCAGGCCGCATGTCAATAATAGGATATACGTATTACGACTGACGCGTGGATGCACGCGCCGCGCATGTTTAGTGCAACTCTAACGGCCTACTATCGCGTTGAATAGAGATGTGACTTTATAGGCGAATCTGCATGTGCTTTTGGCTGGCGTCCCCGTAGCATTTTAAAATCTTGTTTTGGCTGGCACGTTTGCACCACGTGTGTGTTCCGAGTGCCTGGCATGACTGGCAATTGATACACATGCGGTGAATGAGCGTAAGTTGGAACCAGATTCTAGCGCTACGTTGACGCCAGCTTACAGCACAAATTCTGCTTTGTCACAGCCAAGGCACGCCACAGTTAACGCTGCTCGCGTTCCTTTCAGTCGGATAATACGCACCTGATGAAGTTGCTTCCACAGTATGCAATGCACGTGCTGCAGACATTCCGGACTGTCGAGAAAGGTCTCCTTGATGTTTCACACGAAATCAGCATAAAAGTCCAGCACAAGAACAGCACGGAACATGATTACCGCCTCACTCGGGTTGTGAAGTTTTGCGTTTGATTCACAGAGTGTCTGCTCACGTGGAAGTTGAGGGTGTCGCTTCGCCACGCTTGCAACAGATGGCGCCACACGATTTTCAATATGGCTGCAAGCACTGAGCTCGCTTCGTTCTGATCTATACTCTCGACCGTTCGCTGACTGGGCGCTTCTCAAGGCGATGGCAGAAGTCAGTGAAGGCGAATGCCTGATGGCAACGACAGCCTCTATCAGTGCAAGAAATGCATTGGCACACCGAAGAGGGAATGAGAGGAGAGGGCATACCCAGCCGGTGCGCTACATGGAGTTTCCTCCATGGTGCGCTACGCGAAAAGTGTGGAGGAAATGACGTCATGGTGGCCATATCTACTGGGCACAATGGCGGCGTTGTTAGGGTTACGTGATGTGCTGTGTAGTTGGTCTAGCAGGGAGCGGCGGCGGCATGGTGGCGGCACGTGCGTCTCCGTAGTAGGGAGCCTTCATGCGCACGCATAGAGGTTCCCTACTTCGTAGGTCTCGTACTGACACGTGGCCATGCATTTTTGCCGCGTCGTGCTCTTCCGGCGGTTATGAAACCTGGCGACGTTTACGAAACCTGTTTGCAACGGGGCCTCGAAAGCGCATAGAATAAGTACGCATATCCATGTGCCGTGCGGCGGATGAAGTAATTGAAGTGCTCAGCGAAATTACGTCAGGAAACATGACAAAACGGAACCACGACGAACTCCTTACCGGTCAGGGAAGGTTGTGCAGTGTTCTTGCTTATAATAAGGGATGAAACATTTGTGCTGAGGACGTCATGTGCACGTACGTAGTTTCGTGTTCGATATATGTATAGAGTAACAGGTTGCGCGTGTGCATTTAAACACCTGCTTCGCTTGCTATGCTTGCCCCTTCGGCACTAGAGCAACCAGGTTCGATTGTCACTTAACCGTGCACATGATCACTGCAGTTGCACAACGCTCACGCCGCTGAGTATTACTTGGAAGACGGGCACGGCGACCGGGCACCGCGTGAGAAACGGAATGCAACCGCAGAAAGGGGCACCCTGCTGACCGTGTTGTCTGTAAAGTGTGTGAATAAATGACGTCAAAACGCTGACACCACACTCGCCACTGTCTGTGCATTTTGTGTGCGTGGTTTGCGTTCTCTTGTGCTTGCGGCGTTGTCGAAGAGCTGTTATTACTCGCTGTTAATACTCGGACGAAATGATTTCGCCAACTTCATCGCACTGGCCCAGCATTGTGAGCCCCGTTCCGTTGGTTCCGAATCACCACGACACGTGCGCCACGCAGCCCACGTGCTTTTTTGAGCAGAAGAGAGAGTCGTGCCTTCTGCTTCACATTCAGATGTAAACAAGAGAGGAGAATTTGCCCAGTCAATATGGCCGACTTCCGGCTTCAAAACGAGGGACATCAGGGCCTCTCCTCAGTTCTTTCTTTCTTTCATGCATTCGCATTTCCTCACGATTCCCTTCGTGGAATGTGGGGGAATTTTTTTATATAACAGACGCTGCCTGCGTCGGACTTGGGAGGCGAGAGAGGGGAGGGCACCGACAGTTTTGCGGGTGTGTTTTGCGGGCGAGCACAAGACGCAAGCATGCGGCATGAAACGAGGTCATGTGTGGACGGCGCCACCACCGACGCTGAAGTGAAAATCGTGCACCTAAGAAATGCTTCGCATTTTAGAGCAACGTTACTAGATTCTTCTTTCAGTTTGTTAACTGCGACGCCGCAGGTGTCACCGTTCTATGCAGCACCACGAGGAACGCGCTTGTCGTTTTTTGACCGGTCTGACGACGGTCGCGGTGGTTAGGCGCACGCCACCAACCACGCTGACGAAGCAAAACAGCAGGTGCTTTTTCGTAGCGTGCAAGTATAGTGCAAGTGTGTCCCGTGGCAATCGGTAACATTGTGTGTCTCAGCAGGATCGACGACACTCGCGCAGTTTAGGCTCCCACTGCTGCTTACTGCGATATCATGAGGACAATTGACGTTGTGTTTCACTTGCTGTGAGCTCTGTTGTGTTATCGTGCCGGGTGTTAGCTGCATAGCTCTCATGCGTCGTGTGACGGTTTTTTGATGTTATAAAACATGCCTCGCTGCTTTGTCACTGGTGCCGAAGCGGCAACGACTCAATGAAATATGCAACCGAAAAAAGGCATTTTTTCAAGCCACCCGTTGATGAGGTGGGTCTTCAACACTGGCAACGAGCAATACCGAGATTGGATAAGGGACTATCAACATCTTGCGCTGTGTGCGACCTCCACTTCCAGGAGGACGATATCTTGAAGTACTACGTGCGCAATGTTCACAGTGAAGTAGTTATGATACCGCGTGGCGAAAGTAGTTTTGATACCGCGTGAGCAAAAGTGACTTCCAGTTTGTTTGTTGTAGCGTTCAATAAAATGTGTTCAATAAGGCTTTGTGGAACTCAATGTATTTCGCATTTTATAGCCTTATAAGGGACACACACATTTATTGAATTCGTGTGCTATCTTTCCTTGAAAAAAAAAAGCGTTTGGATCGTAAATTTGAATTATCTAGAACGTACAACTAGTTCTAGGCTTTACACGTCCAATATCTCAGGCGGCATCAGATAAACATGGTGTGTGCCTCATCATATAACAATAACTAAGGTTATACGATTACGAGGCACGTCGTGCTGAAGAGCTTTGAAAAACTTGGCCGCCTGTGGTTTCTCTAACATGCACCTGCATTCCAGTGCATAGTCCTCCAGCATTTACCCTTAAGCCCACTGCAATGGTTTTTTAATAAATACGGTTGAATTGAAAAATAAAGAACGCAATACGGCTAAATTAACACAATGCCCGCAAGATTCAGGCATTGCACTCGCATCTCCGCCACGGTGGCACCGCATTAGCCGCACAACTGCCCACTCGTAATAACCTTAGTGCACTATCACGGAAAATAACTCCCGCAACGCCAACCACAAGAACTCCGTTTAACACTGTGCTTAGAATTCATTACGTCGCGGCGACTGGTTGGATGGATGTATAGATGAATAGATGGATGGATATGGCTGTACCCTTTAGATCGGGCGGTGGCTAGCACCACCAAGTCTTAATATTTAATGAACCAAAAACTAATTTATTTTTTTCTTTAATTAGTAAGGTTGAGGATTCGCACTTTTCAGTGAAGGGTTTAATTTTCACTCGTGCCTTTACTTTAGCCACCAATCAGCTAACCTCCTTCTAGTTAATTTTACCCACTTAAAGTCTATTTTGCCCTCCCTGTCCATAAACCACAGTGCTTTGAAAAACTCTGCGCCATCATCCTGAACTATAGGATTAAGCCCATTACGTAACATTATCAAGTGTTCGGCACTTTCCTCTTCCTCTCCACACGCACTGCATAGCGTGTCTACCCCTTCGTATTTGGCCCGATATGTCTTGGTTCGCAATACTCCCGTCCTGGCCTCAAACAGTAGAAAACTACTCCGAGTATTATCATAGAGTTTTTCCTTGGCAATTTCCTGCTTGAAAGTTCGATAGATCTCTAGGGCGGACTTCTTAATCATGCCAATTCTCCACAAATTGGTCTCAGCTTCCTTAACCTCCTTCTTAACCGATAATTCTTTTTGGTTTGGCCCCCTGCTGTTTTCTAAATATTTACCAGTCAATTTTCTGGTTGGCTTCCTACATTTCGTATCGACATTTTTCATGTGCAAGTAGTGGAATACCTTCCTAACCCAATGCTCCTCCCCCATTTCTCTGAATAGCTTCTCAAATTTTATCTTGCTGCTAGCTTCCCTACCCTCAAATGATGTCCATCCCATATAACCTTGTACTCCCTGATTTGGCGTGTTCCCGTGAGCTCTTAAGGCAAGCCTACCTATTCGTACCTATTTCTAATTTTGCTTGAACTTCTGATTTCATGCACAAGACCGCATTGCCAAACGTCAGACCAGGAACCATGACCCCTTTCCATATTCCTCTTACAACATTATGCCTATTGTAATTCCACAGTGCCCTGTTTTTCATAACCGCTGCATTCCTGTTACCTTTAGTCGTCACGTATATTTCGTGATCCCTTATGTACTCGGCCCCATTGCTTATCCATACGCCCAGATATTTGTATTTATCTTTTATCTATAGCGTGACCTCCTGTATGCTAAGCTCACTACCTTCATTGTCATTAAAAATCATGACTGCTGATTTTTCCTTGCTAAATCTGAAATCTAATCTATCTCTCTCATTACCGCAGGTGTCCATCAATCTCTGCAAATCTTCCTTGTTGTCGGCCATTAGCACTATATCATCAGCGTACATCAAACATGGTAGTCCCTGTTCAATGAGTTTTCCTTGCCTGACGAAAGAGGTTGAAGCCCAGTCCCCTTCCCTCTAATTTGGCCTCCAATCCTTGTAGGTACATCATGAATAATAAGGGTGACAGAGCACACCCCTGCCTGAGCCCCTGTTATACCTCTGCAGGCTTATATACCTGTTTTTCCCACTTTGTAACTACCTTGTTACCTTTAAGATATCCTTTAAAAGATTAGTCACTCCATCTTCCACGCCTAGTGTGTCAAGTATTCCCCACAATTCCTCTTGAACCACGCTATCGTACGCTTCCTTGATATCAAAAATGCTAGCCACAGAGGCCTGTGTTCCTTTTCTGCTATTTCGATGCACTGCGTCAGTGAGAACAGATTGTCTTCCAACCTCCTGTGTTTCCGAAACCCATTCTGCAGTTCCCCCAGCCCATCTCATCCTCTATCTATACCTGCAGTCTTTCCTTTATAATCTGCATCACCAGCCTGTAGACCACTGATGTCGCTGTTATTGGACGGTAGTTGCTTATGTCAGCTTTGTCCCCCTTTCCTTTATTGATCATGCTTATCCTGCTAAGTTTCCATCCATCGGGGACTTCACCATCGATTATTCTTTGCTCACTGCCTCTCTCAAAGCCTGCTTAGACTTCAGACATAATGTGTTTATCAGCATAATTGGAATGCCATCTGGGCCTGTTGATGTACTACTAGGAACGCTCTTCTCAGCCCTTTCCCACTCTCGTTGTGAAAATGGAGCCATTGCGTCACTTGATTCATCCTTGTCTATTGTGGTGCGTAAAATACTTCTTTGTTGAAATTTTTCTGTCACCCTTGTTCTTATATACTCAATAGCTTCGCCCCCTTTTAGCCTAGCACCTTGAGCTGTAGTTATAAATCTGTGTTTTAGGCTTGTCTCATTTCTGAGGGAGTTTAGATCGTTCCAAAGTTTCGCAGCTGCCTTTCTTATCTTTTTATGTACTTCTGCCAACCACTGAGCTCCCTTTCTTCTAATCTTTTCATTTAGCAGAAGGGATGCATCCCTTCTACAGCTTAGAAAGATTTCCCAATTTCTTTCAACATCATCTGTTGGTTCACCCCGCTGCTTAGCATGTCTGTGTTTCCTAGAGGCTTCCTGACGTTTTGCTAAGGCTCTCTTAACTTCCTCATCCCACCAACTTTTGGGTTTGTCAAATGGCATCGGAAGCGCCACCTAGGGAGTGGGAAACGAAAGGGGCCGCGTTTCGCCATCGTCCCAGCGGAGTTTGCAAACTGAAGAAGGATCTAGTAACGTTGTTTTAGAGAGTAGCTATTTAGTGGGCAAAGAGTAAACTCAGAGCTTGGCAAACTGTTTAATGTAATCAAAATGTAATCAAAGCTTAGCGACACGGGGAATTATGACTAGGAAAGGATAGACTCAACAGTAAAGATGCTGCCGCAAAAGCTTTATGTGGCGGTTTTTTGTAAAAAAAAAATAGAAGAATGCACGTGAGAAAAAGGTAGTTATCTTGAAATGCAGACGTCTTAAAAAAGTTCTGCAACCTGGAGTGCACTTATGTTATAAAGGAGACTGAATTTCCTTCTAAAACTACCGATGAGATTTGAGAAGAGGCCGAAAAGATAGTTTATGGTTTCGTTGATCACAAATGACGTAGCCTTGCGGGATGTTCTGCACAATGTTTTAATGCCTCATTGGCGCCATTAAGCTAGTAAAGCATGCATGAGTTTTTTTCTGAGCCACGTAAGTTTTTTGCCCTATGCCCACGTAATTCTTAACGACGGAGGGCCTTCAATTGTGGGAAGAAACACGCTTGACGTATGTGAATTGCTATGTGGGCGTGGTGTACGAAATCCCACGTTGGGGTCGGCTTTACATCGGCGAAGCTGATCGCGGTTGAACGTCAGAGTTAGAAAACATGTGCGGTCATTCCGAAATTATTCGGCAGCCCATTTGCCTGCATATTGTTTGCCTGCACAGGTTTTCGAGCGTTTTTATTCTTGCCGAAAGCTCAGATCTTCAGGCCCTGGAAATAATGGAAGCGTTCTGGATAAAGAAGAAAAAGAGTTGTGTATAAGTGACACATGAGTAGTTTTGCAGACGTCTTAGTTCCAAGTTTACTTTTTGTTGCGTACCTAAATATGCCTTTTTAACTTAGCTAAATATATGTAGTGATTACGTGAAGCAGTGCTGTTTCTCAAGTGGCATGCGGCGTATATATTTCCTGCGTTTCTCCTGCAAATAAATAAACTGTGAGTAACGCTTATGCTTTGTGGTTCTTCACTTTGTATGTGGTGTTTTAAGCGTCTAAAATTTTCTCTCATTAAGTTGGAGTCCAACGTTGTCCTAAAGAAAATAAACTAAAAGCTGTTCACCGCAGTGACAGCGCTCGAAACAGCGCTGGGTCGGCTACAAAAGTTTGGCTGTTAATACACAGGAAGGGAGACGTAAAATATTTGAAGGATTTTAGACCAAGAAGCTTACTGTCAAGTATTACGCAAAATATTTAGGATCATAACTTGAAACAGAATGAGAACAGCGCTTGACTAATATTATCAGAGTGGAAGCTGTCTTCAGGAATGGTTGCACTAGAATGTGTCAAAACCATGCGATCAACCAGGTAAATGCGAAAATACTGAGTATGCGGAACCCCATTATTCACCCTTCATACATTGTAAATATTCACTTGATTCAGGAAGTGAATTAATATTCATTGCAGTAGTACTGCTTCATCAAGGTCTGGTTGAGACACAAATAATTACAATATCCACCAGCCACAAAAATTTCTACCTACGCTGCTGCTCCAAAAGAATAAAAAAATTGTCTTGAATACTTCTATGAATCCAGTGTTCACTGGATCCCTATAAAGGTACCTACCTGAACAGATTTACAAGAATACGAATAAAGGTAGACCGAGGATACATGAACTAACAGTTTTCATGTGAAATCGTGCCTCTGTAATGATGACAACGAAGAACGAAATATGTCGGATGGCTCAAACTGAAAAAGCGCGAATTAGGGATGACTATAAATATGAAGAAAACTAAAATAATTTTCCATCAGATTGCTGGAGAACAAGAATAAACTATAAGCAACCAGATTCTACCATATCGTCATGAAAGCACTTATTTATGTAAGTTGCTAAAAGCAAACCCTTATCAAGCAAAAAAAAAGGAAAGGAAAGAAAATAGGAGGAAAACAACGACAGGGAGATTAACCAGCCTATATAAAGACGGTTTTCTACCCTGCGTATGAGAGGGGGATGAGGAGATGAAAGAGAAAGAGGCGAGAGGGAAGAGATATAAAGTAGTTTACAAAGCTATAGGCATCGATTTAGGCACATACACAGACAACAAATCGCACTTATTGTTGTCTATGAAACAGAAAAAGGCGAGAATTGCGTTTTATGGGTGTTAGAAAGCACTTGAAAAAGCTAAACGACAGCAAAGACACACACGAAGAACTTGAAGACCATGCAGCACGCGATGGCACAAAAGTGATAGGCGTAACATTAAAAACATAGCAAGATAACTGATTCGATCACTGAACAAACAGAGTAACAAATGCACACCTTGCCATTCAGAGAAAAAAAATGGCAGCATATCCACGTAGTGAATGATGGACAGTGGGGCAAAGCATCCGTCCGTCTATTCGTTCTTGCTTCCGTCCGTCCAGGCGTGCGTCTGTGTGGCCACCCGTGCGTCCATCCGCCCGTCCGTGTGTGCGTCTGTTCGTGCATCCGCACGTATATCTGTGCGTACGTCCCTGCGTCCATCCATGCATCCGCTCCTGCATCCGTCCATGCGTCCATCTGTCCGTGTAGCCATCCATGCGTTCATCCATGCATCTTTCTGTGTGCCCGTTCGTCCACCTATTCAACACTCCAAGTACCACCATCTCGCATTTTTTCATCATATATTCCTCATATATAAGCACCACCATCCAGCGGACATTCCAAGGACTGAACGAGAGGAGGCACACGAACACGTTCTTACGGCTTGCGCTTAGTGTCTACTCCCACCTTTAACCACCTCGAGTTCATGGTATATACTAGTTCACGGTATTCATGGCACTGCGGCCCAACGCTCGCTAAACCTTTCTAAAACCAAGGAGGTTACGCCCAGCGAGTATAACGTAGCAACCCTTTCTTCTCAGATAGTGCTCAATGTACATGCCAATGGCTGCTAAGAGAGGATGAGAGACAGGAGAATTCGGCTTTTAGTTAACGCGCACGTTGTGAATTTTTTATTGTTCAACAACGTCCAGAGGAAATCTCCCACCGGCACCACCTTGGAGGTCAAAATGTGAGACTGGTTACATACTACTTCTACGACTACAAGAGACGAACGGGTGCCGCTATAAGGAGCTTCGCTCCTAATAGAGGGTCGAATTGTGCTGTGTCATGTACGTACTCCAGTTCCCCTGGACAGATCCCCGGGGTACCGAATCGAAAAACACGACCAGGTCAGTCACCCACCTTTCTTCAATATGGCGGACACCCTGAAAATGCTTTCTTTAAATGTTCAAGGGTTCCGTAACCCAGTAAAGCAAGGCGAGGTTATCAACATAGCCCGCGCAGAACATTGTGATATTCTGTGTTTACAAGAAACAAATTTTTTCACCATTGGCCACGTTCGTGCATTCAAACGCGCATTTAATTTAGACTGTTGATTTTCTTTCGCGACATCTCGCTTCTCTGGAGTTGGAAATATTATTTTTAACCGCGCTCTTCTACGCAATCATCATGTTTTCTATGACGGGTTTGGACGGGTATTGGCTTTTGACTGCGTCCTATCATCCTTCAAGTTGCGTGTTTTGTGTATTAATTGGCCAGCTAAAGCAGCTATGTCTAATGATTTTTTCCATGACCTGGACACGTATTTTTTAGACGGTCGTCTTGTCATACTCACTGGAGATTTTAGTTGTGTATTAGACACGCGAGCTGACGTACAAAGTCTCCGATGGGGTCACTCTGATTGGAACGCGCGAGAGCTGCGTCGCCTGGTGCAACATTTTTCTTTGATAGATACGTACAGGCTAGTGCAAGGACCACAGTATGCTTGGACTTGGCGGCGTAGCACGTCTTCTAGTCGGTTGGATCGTTTCTATGTGCCGAGCGCGCTAGCTTCTTACGTATCGCACTCTGATGTAGTAACATTACCTACATCGCCTGTTTATATATCAGACCACCGACCAGTGACGCTCGAGGCTCACTTTCCCTTTTCATCATCAGTGAAACCTTGGCGTCTTGACATCCGCATTCTGCACGACGCGCGTTCACGCTCCAGTTTGTCTAGAATCTTGCGCGCCTCTCTTTTGGGATGCAGCCCGGAGGTGTGGGACGCGCTCAAGACACAGTGGCGTTTACACTGCTCAGTAGCAGGGCGGGCCCTTAGACGCCGTACGTCTGAAGAACTAGCGAACACTGCCACAAAGCTGCGTATTGCTCTTCGGGTTGATTGACTATCTTCCTTGATGTGTGCATGGCAGCGAGAGTTAAGGGGTCGTTTTCAACGCCTTATTGCAGCTCCGTCGTTGACGGCGGCTGCTTGGCGTTGCAGACGTAATCCATGTGCTCACCCTGAGGTTCTACGCTTTGTGAAAAGCTCGCTTCTCAACCCGTCGACTCGACTAGGAACTCCGGCTGCCAGATTCTTACACACTGCGTTGCTGGCGACACGTGATAAATCAGTTTTCCTATATCACTTTGCCAACATGGCTCGTACGACAATGTCATCACATTGCGGTACCACCGAGACAGCCACAGTGTTAAGTGGGCTCCCTCAAATTTTATCTGGAGTAGCTGAACAACTTTGCACAAGTCCGTCAGCTGACAAAGTGAAAGAGGCACTGTCTTCCACGAAGCGTGGCTTGGCCCCCGGTCCGGACGGGTTGCCTCTTGAGTTTTATTTAACGTTTTGGGACGGCATCGGTGCTCTTTTCACCTCTGTTATTTGCCGCTGTTTTAAGAACTTTGATTTCCCTGATAGCTTTCGCCATGGTCGAATTGTTTTAATACCTGAACATGATCCATCGTCGGTTCGCCCAGAGGAGTGGAGACCAATAACGCTCCTCAACGTTGATTACAAAACTTTCGCGGCAGTTATCACTCGGCGTTTGAGAAGCCTGAAGCCCTCCTTAACAGGTCATCATCAGGCGTGCTCTATTCCTGGAAGAGAAATCCACAGTCTCTTCTTTGTTACGCGTGATATAGTTGCGTACACGTTAACAAGATCAGCTCGGGGAGTCTTGGTTTCACTTGACCAGGAAAAGGCATTCGATCGCCTCGAACATAGCTTTATATTTAGCGTAATGGCAGCATTTGGCTTCTCGCAAAAATTTGTTGAACCTCTCAGAAACGCATACCGAAATATACGCAGCACGTTGTTTCTTGATGGTTTAGAGAGTGCGACATTTCCTGTTACCCGTGGTATTCGCCAGGGGTGTCCTTTATCCCCTGCACTTTTTGTACTCAGCCTCGAACCATTATCTCAATCGCTAATCGCTGATCTTTACGTTAGAGGCCTTCCTCTTCCAGGTAGTGGTACCGTGACGGTGACAGCATTTGCTGACATCACGTTGTATTTGAAGAATGGGGACAGTTTATCTCGTAGCCTACGACTTTTTGCTACGCATGGCACGATTTCAAGGGCTGCGTTAAATTTTCCAAATGTCAATATTTATTCATTGGTTCCCCAGACGCCTGCCTGCCTAAGTCCCTTTTTTGGTCTTCAAAAAAGTGACTCCATTCGCAATCTGGGGATTGATTATACTTGCTACGGCATATCAGCCTCCTTGTGGAATTCAGTAGTCGAAGATGTAAAAAGACACGGCCGGGAAGCACAAGAGTATGATTTACCGATGCTCGAAAGAAGGTATTTAGCGCGGACGGTGTTTTGCGGCCGTGCATGGTACATAGCTCATGTCTTACAGCCCCCATTATGAATCACTAGGTCGTTGCAATCCCTCATTGGCTCTTTTTTTCTGGTCAGGTGGAACAGAGCTGGTTTGCAGAGCAGCTCTTGGGCAACCGAGAAACTGCGGTGGATTCGCATTCCCATCCGTCTCCGTTCGCTGCCGCCTGCTTGCCCTACGATTCTTACTTCGGTTGTTGCATGGTGATCAGTGCCCCGCGCGTGATCTTGCCTGCTATTTTCAGGCGCCAAGTTATGCTATTTACTACCAGATGCACGTCTCGATTCTGCACCGAAAACGCTTAACGTGCCTGCATTTTACTCAACGACAGTAGCACTTTATCGACACGCGCAGCAAGTTTGTCCCGATGTGGACAATCTCGAAAGTCGCATTGTAGATACAACGGCGGCTCTTCTGCTTCTTCTGGTTCCTCCAGCCCGTCTAGCACAATTGAGACATGTCTCGTGGAGCACGATAACGGCATCATTTTTGCCTGGTCACCTCCGTGACTTTATGTGGCGTCTTGGATGGAAGAGTGCTCCCAACACGGGACAGACGGGAGAAGTGGGGCATGATCCCATCTTCAACTTGTCCTAACTGCCCGTTACAGGAGTCTAACCAGCATATGCTGCAGCAATGTGTCATTGCAAAGGTGTTTTGGAAGTCAGTTAACACTTGTTTTCGTGGCCTAGGTGTTAATCGCTTTGTAACATCTGGTCGCTGCTCGCGTAGTCACTTTTCACGCCGTCTAATAGCTGCGGGAGCTTTTTGTTTATGGCGTAATAGGTGCGAAGCTGTTGCGGCAGGTCACCGTCGTCGTTCTTTTTTTCCGATTCTGGAACGCCTCTACTCTGAACTCTTATCGTTTCTGTCGGAGGAATTGTTTCATCCTTGGGAGGAAGAATTTCTGCGACAATGGTCGTGTCGCTTTCTGTCCGTAGTTGACAGACGCGTTCGATTAGTCTTCCACCTGGCCTGGTTCCTATAGCCAGGTCACCTGTCAATGTCTGATTAGTGCATGTAATCAGTATGTGTTTACGATTTCTATGTGTTTGTGTATGTCCCGTACGGGTGTGAGCTCTTCTATATATGCACTTCATTCTAACGCTGTAAGTTACGTAAGTTTTATGAATATTGATACCTAGCTGTTGTACATGTTTTCTAACATCTTCCCTAAGTCTTGTGAATTCTGTACATATATCATCATGTACATTGTCCATATTGTGATCAGTGTATATATGATTAGTACCATGGACTATGGACATCCTATGAACTTGGACACTTTTGTGTAAATGTGTAATGTATGTTGTACTTTGTCTTTTGCTTGTTATTGTGCCTGTCGTACAGACGCTCGTTCCTTAGGTTTTGTTGCGTCCCATGATAGAATAAACTTTTTCTAAACAAAAAGCGTAGGCATCTGCTCTACGGGAAAACCTGAGCGAGTGTGCAGCACGGGCACACAGCAATTTTCGTTCGTAGAGTCGCCAGTGCTTTGTTTACCAAAGTGTCGATGATGCCAATGTTTGAGGTAATCATTCAGGATTTTTACGGCATGAGTAGAATCTTACTAGAAAGATTCGCGAACATAATGTGGGACATGTGCGTGTGTGTTTTTTTAGCATTTCTGCAGCTTCCTGCATGTCCCGACAGTTGAGATACGCGTCCTCTGCAACAGGTTCCATCAGGTAGATTCCACCATCCAGGGTTGCGACGCAGCGGTGGTGAAGCAGAGGAGCACTCACTCACTCGCCGAAGAAATGGCGCCCTCTACAGTTTCCTATACGTTGTAGGGGCGAAGCTCCTTTGGGTTGAGCCACGTCCCCGGTCAGTCACGTAACACGCTATGGATATCCATGGCATTATGAATATTCATATGGACATAAATATTCTTATGAACATCCATATCGACATCTCAACACCATATTATTTTTTTTTCAACTCAATTTCATTTAACATCTTAGAGATGTTTGGCGCACGGGCGAAAAGCCTGAGAAGGCTTGAAGAGATCAGTGCACCAGAATATGACATACAGTGGTGAGAACTACAACAAAATTATAGGTAGACGCATCACACAAAGAGGAAAGGAACCACAAGAAAGAAAAACATGAAGAAGGTGCGCATAGGTATCTATAAAAGAAATGAATGATATGGACATCTCTATGGGTATTCATATGAATATCTATATGTACATCTTAACACCATATGTGCATTGTGATTTTTAAACAACTTTGTATATACTGTACTCACGTGTTGTGACGTCTTTGAATGTAAAGTGGGCAATGTGTGGGGATTAATGATTTTGCGGAGCTATGCCCACTCATCATCACTTATATACTTCGTTGATATGCTGTGATTTTTGTTTAGCGGTATTTACTTAACTGTAACGATTTATTTTTAGGTATTTGTGGTAACTATACCATTTTAGACCTTTTTTGTTCACTTTAGCCTGACATTGATAAAGATCCCAAACTGTACTGACATAAACATGATTAGGACGCGCTAGAGTTTTATAGGCTGCTAATTTAACGGATGCAGGAGCCACAGCCAACATTCTGCGCAGAAACCTGAAAATGTTTTGAATGCTTTTGCAACTATGTGCTCAATAGGAACGTTCATCTCAAGTTTGCTTGTGATGGTTATACCGAAATACTTTGTAGATCCTGCTCGTGTCATATCAGAGCCCGCCATTTCATACCTGAATGTAATCGGCAATTTTCTATTGCTCATATTCGTGCACTTTGTTATGTTAAAATTTCCTTCCATACCCCTGGTGACGCATCACACAGCCATTTGATTTAGAGAGGCATTTAGGAGCTTCTGATTGTCAGCGCCGCGCACAAACGTGTACACAATTAAGTCATGAGCATATAAACACACTTTCACGCCTTCTTCCACAAGTAACAACATTATTAGTGTAAATAAAGAACAATATTGGTTCTAACCCTCACCCTTGTGGTACCCCCGAGCCTCAAGTAAATTCGAGTTACACAAATACACAAAACCTTCTACCCACCTAGTTAGGCAATGCTTTAACAAAACAGAAACAAAGGGGGAGGGGCATGAAATACTCTCTGCTTGTTTCGCATAAAATTATCCTCTCATGCGTGAGATTTACTAGAATTTCCGCATTTTTTTATATGCAGTTCAGTGGGGAAGTCGGAAAATTGAGGCTTCGAAGAGTTGCCTCCTCTGAAATTTCTGGCGTTTACACACTGACTCCCTGGGGCTTGCGGCGGTGTCATGAAAACCCCAAATTTTCTAGCATAGCTGAGAAATAGGCAGCTGTGCTAACCTTATTAAGGAAGTGCGAAGGCATATAACATCCGATAATATACGGATCTCCCAACAGCCTGTCGTCGAACAATAATATGTTGCGAACAATAGTATGTTCGTAATATTATGGTATCATAAAAAGTGGGCTCAACTATTTATACATTCGATATCTTTTTACAAAGGTCCATGTGGTCGCCGTATGAACGCCACAGTGAAAATTCAATGAAGCAACGTGCACGTAGGTTTCGCAATGTTTCTATTATGTCCGCCTACCGCATGAGGTCGTACATCCAAGTTGTGGGTGCGCAGCGGACCTGCAAACATGCTTCGGATAATAGAGATGGCCACCAAGTGTTAATTCCGAGCTGTCAATTGAATTCTGCATGCTGTGGTGTGCAGTGCAGCTGAAATCAGTGCTCGTGTGTGTCGTTTCTTTTTTTTCTGTTTTTGCACGGTTAAATTTAGTTCACGAATATGCACCAACTAGGCCCGAATGAAGCTTTATTAATATGAGTGCCTGCGGTTATGAGTTACAATTAACGCCGTTATCAGTAGCACGTAAGTTGTAACGCAGTTAAGTAACGCAGTCGTTACCATTTCAGACTTATAACGAGAAACTCACAAACGTCGGCATTTTTCGGGTGTTCAATGTGTGACGTTGCTTGATGCTTGCTGTGTTTTAATAAATTTATTCTCTGCTTCTGCCCTCTTCAGCTTTCGCTGTGACAGTAATGTGTTTTTCCCAAAGGACCGGCATTTTTCTGTACTTAGGTTGTTTTGAGTATGAAGGTGGTTAATTCAAAGAAACGAACATCAAGCTGTCACTTATAGCTTGCCCCTCAAGATTTTAATAAATGACGTACAAAGTAACCAGGTTCCGAGGTAACAATGTGTCCTTCATTGCCAGAGTGCCCGTTTTCCTAACGATTATCTAAGGATTGCGTCACCTGAGGTTGTTAGCTATCAGAACTGACACTGACCACGCTAGTACCAGCTCAAGGGCAGTGCTACTAACGTGACCGACCATACTTCAAGGCAACGAGCTTCCCTGCAAATAGAAAAGCTGCAACTCGCAAAACCTACCCCGCACCCTAAAAATAAACTCCGAAGGGAATTGCCGTATATATGGGACGTGCTGGGCATTCTGTCATGAAAACATATTCAGTGATAGCAGACGACAGCACAATAGACACAGAGACAACACAATGCGCCATTTGTTGACTTTCCCATGCGTCATGTCTTCTTCTGTCAGAACTGACTATGTTTTCAAAATAAGATGACCTGCTCCGTTTGCTGGAATACCGAGCGCTATTTTGTGCTTTTTAGGACTTGAGTGCTCCGCATATAAATGTGCATGGTCAAGTGCACGTTTCACAAGCGAATATAACGACATATCGCACCAACATGGGTCTTTCTGGCACTTTAGTTGTCGTCATGCTCCTGGCCCTTGTGGCCTTTTCGTATGTATTCATCACCTATGTTACATACTTCGATGAAAGAACGTCTTTCTTGCTATTTGTAAATATTGTGATGGAGTCACATTGTGTTCCACGTACAATTGTATCATTCTTATTGCTTTGTTCGAGTTAATGTGAATTTACATGTATATTTGTAGCGTCTCGCTGTTACTTTTACCAGGCAGTTTGAGACAAACGCCAGTAGACCTTCTATAAACTCCCTTATATCAATTTACAGTAAGCTTGTAACTACTTCTCCAAGGACACGTTTACTTTCGTGTTTGACCGATTGATATGAAGAGGGGGTCAACTATGTTTTTTACTTCGAGCACGCGACAACGCTAGACGTTACTTTAATGCCTGTCGCAGTTACGTGTAGACTTGCTCTTATACATCGCTTGTGCCTCTAGATTGAAGTTTACCACTCATTATGTCCGACTTGTTTATTTGAGGCCAGATTGAATTTGGGGCATATATATATATATATATATATATATATATATATATATATATATATATATATATATATATATATATCTATATATATATATATATATATATATAAACTCAGACGAATAATAATTTGAAGCCACTTTTTACGACAAGATTGCTGTCATTGAGTGCGGGGTATTTCAGGTGTTCGACTTGTCGTCTATTCGTACGTCTCATGTCGCGTGATTTCCGCTCACAGTAAAGTGTTCACTTTAGAGAATAACAAGGCTAGCAGTGCTCAAACTGGGGTTAAAATAGACAACCAAGGTCTAAAATAACATATTCAACAGAGAAAACTTAGAAGTAACCGCATCAGCCGATTAATAGTTGCTGAAGCATTTCGCAAACATGGCGCTGACTCCTGCAGCGCGTGAGAATGGATGGTGCCGCCGCCTCTGCATATAGGCGCTGCGCGGTGAGGATGCACGAGGCTTGATGGGGGGGGGGGGGGGGGGAAACAACCAGATTGAAGTCGATAAAGCGCCGGAAAGAGTAGTACACATGCTGTATACCGAGTACGTGAATCTGCCAAACAAGAACCTACTCGTGCTGGCGTGGAAACCCTACATGTATACATCAAACACTAGCGTAATGGACGCTTCGGCACATGCATAAGTGGTAACTTTGTGGAAGTTATGCCTAAGCGAAGCACTTCCTCAGGTTTCACGGTAGTGGAGCTGCCATACGATTTACTTTTGTTACGAATGTGTTTTATGCCTGAGTCAACGAGGCCATCAGTGATGCATTTTAATCACGGATAGGGCGTCGAAAAATCACAGCATATCCACGGAGTGAACGATGATGAGTGGGGTGACGCGTCTATGCATCCGTCCATCTGCCTATTCGTCTATCCGTCTATCCGTCCATTTAGTGAACACTTGAAGTACCACCATCTCGCATCTTTTCATTATATATTCATCCTATACAAGTACCACCATCCAGCGGACATTCCAAGGATTAAACGAGAGGTGGCTACTAATAAAAACACGGTACTTACGACCCATGGCGCAAGGAGCTTCGCCCCTAAAAAAACTGACACAATGGCAAAGAAAGAATTTCGTGAACGGAAGTCAAACTCTTTGACTTCTCGGTCCCCAGCAACGGACATTAGGCACACTTTCACTGTGTCACGATCGCTTACTCTCATGTAGTGTGTAGGTGTTCTGTGCTCTCATGACTTTAGAAACACGCTTTTTTATATCTAGCACTTTCTCGTCACAGGTGGAAGGAGCGGAATAACATTTATTAGGCGTGAAGCTCCTTATAGCGGCACCCGTTCGTTTCTCGTAGTCGTAGTAGTAGTCGTAGTGTGTAACCAGTCTTACATTTTGACCTCCAAGGTGGTGCCGGTGAGAGATTTCTTCTGTGTGTTGTTGAACAATAAAAAATTCGCAGCGTGCGCGTTAACTAAAAGCCAAATTCTCCTGTCTCTCATTCTCCCTTAGCAGCCATCGGCATGTACATTGAACACTATCTGACAAGAAAGGGTTGCTACGTTATACTCGCCGGGCATAACATCTTTGGTTTTAGAAAGGTTTAGCGAGCGTTGGGCTGCAGTGCCATGAATACAGTGAACTAGTATATACCATGAACTCGAGGCGGGTAAAGGTGGGAAGTAGACACGAAGCGCAAGCCGTAAGAAAGTGTGCGTGTGCCACCTCTCGTTTAGCCCTTGGACCGTCCGCTAGATGGCAGTGCTTCTATAGAAGTAATATATGATGAAAAGATGCGAGATGGTGGTACTTGGAGTGTTGAATAGATGGACGAACGGACACACAGACAGATGAATGGACGGACTCACGGATGGCTGCACCGACGTATGGACGCATGGACGGACGCAGGGGCGGTTGCAGGGGTGGATGCATGGACGAACGCAGGAACGGACGCACAGATGGACGTGCGGACGCACGAACAGACGCACGCACGGACGGGCGAATGGATGCACAAACGGTCACACAGATGGACGCATGGACGGACGGAAGCAAGAATGAATGGAGGGATGGATGCTTCGCCCCGCTCTCCATTATTCACTCCGTGGATTTGCTGCCATTTTTTATTCTGCATTCGGAGTGGGAATTCGGTAGCCGGTGCTTGTTATCGGTGGGTTGGTGTCGCACTCTAAAAGTGGCGAAATTAAGCGATTCTTCATAATTATGGCTTCCACAGTTACTGCAGCGCATTGATGCTGCGTGCCCATCTCATTCATTGCGTTTTCAACGGAAGAAGTGCAAAGTTTCAATGCCTTAACACACCATGTGGTGGGTACTTTAGCCCAAACATCGTCTCCGCTTATAGCATATTACGAGAAAGTGGTCTGCGACGCGCGCATGCCTCGCCTGGCTGTTCCCCGCTTTACCTCTCCCCGACGAACATCGCGGCAGGGCTACATCAGAAAGACAGTGCACCTTTCGTACAGCTCGAGTCCAGTAATGGCGTTCCATAAGCCTAACATGCCGTGGCATGGCAACCTCAATCTAAGTTCTGAGTCCAATAAGAGACGCTCATCTGGCGATCACAGCACTTCCACTGGTTACGGTGTTATCTCTAAATATTACAGCTGTAACAAAGGTTTGCTTAGTCATTAATGATGTACGTTAATCGTCGGGATGGACATGTACTATGGAGCGTCAACAAGGGGGCGTCCACGTTAAACCTTGCAATAGCTGATCAAAACTAAGAGACTTCGTGCAAGCTCTTTTACACAAATGAACAGTAGACATTCAAGTACTTTTGTAAAGACGCGTTTTACTCCCCTGTTATACCATATGCAATGACGCAGAGATCAAACATGTTTCTTCTCATTTTCAGAAGTGAAAGATGTGATGCTGCCTGTGGACAGCGGGTGAGTTATGCAAATATTACAGAAAGTTGCAATGTATAAGCGCTTGAATGCCGGTTTAATGAGAAACTTGTGTGTCCCTCTACCCACAAAATAAGACTTATTGCAATAAAGGAATAAAAAAAGTTAGCAGTGGCGTAGTTCGGCTGTGCAAGGATGTACGTGGCGTGAGCATCGTTGAGCTAGACGTCATCAACGGTGTTTTGTTGCTGCTGTTGATATGCTCAGGCACGTCGCTCAGCTTTCTGGTGATGCCAATTTTTTCGCTTCACTTCGCTGATTCGGCCGCAAGCTTAGCCTTCTTCCTTTCGTTCTTCCTGGGTTGAACCGCTGACTGCCAGGCAACTACTGTGGGATCCAATGAGTTAAGATCTTCTTACACTCTGAGCCACTGGGCAGCGATTTCGCTCTCATTCTTCATGAATTTATCATACTGCTTAACGCCCCGCTATATGTATATAGCACCATGGTAGACGTGACCAGAGAAGAAGTAAACAGCGTTGCTTGAATTGCACGAGCCAAAACATACGATCAAAATGCGTATCAGAATGCGCCTGTCGCAGCTGACGTCGCTCCTTTGGAATGCAGAGACCACCGATGCGCACCAGCTGTGCAATGTGTAACGTCACTGCTCCTCGAGCATGCGCAGCGTGGTTTTTAGAGGCACTGAGAAGTGCTCAACCACGACCAGTGTAGCTTACACTGCAATAAATGTCGGATAAGATATTTTAGACTCAAGGTCCTACGCATAAAATAAGTGTCTTATCCGCTGGGCAAACACCAACACTTGCCAAAATGGAATACACGTGAGCTACGTGAATAGATTGTAATCTGGGCCAAACAAATGCAAAAAATAGAACATTGTTAGTTAAGGCTTTCAAAGATTACATTTCTTGAAGGTTGCTCTCATTTGAACAACATGCTGCCGACGTGTATCATTGTGCGCATAAAACAAGTCCGAATATGCGAGAACCTAGCGAAAAACAGCAATGTTCAGAATGCAATTCGGCGATAGCGGGGAGCGCCCTGTATTTGGCCTGTAGAGTTGCTGACCATTTATTAAACAAATATAAAAAACACCAGGTCAATTAACATCAGGGCTTCGGCGAGTTCGTTGTTCATCATCAGTAAATGCCCAACAGCGAGGGGAAAACACGAATGCAGGAAAACAGAAATAACACGAACAAGTGCCAACATTCAGAGTACTTATTTTATTCAAAAATACTCATTGCTAGTAAGCAAAAAATAGAAGTGGCTTAGCTCGGTTATTTCAGGATATACGTAGCGTGTCGTGAATGATCGCTAACAAGTGACGAAATGTAGTACGTAGCCACCTCGTTCCAGGATTCACCGCTAGGTGATGACTGTTGGTAGAATAAACCAATGCAGATGTTATAGAACAGATGGTATCCGTGTAGTTTGATGATTAACAAGCAAAAGAAAATGTTATAATTACGCTAGGGGGCACTTTTTAGGGGCAAAGCTCCTTAAGCCGTGAGTCGGGCGTCCACGATGTATGTAGTGAAAGTAGTAGTAGTAGTAGTAGCAGTAGTCGTAGTAGTAGTAGGTGGCCTCGTCTATTTTAGTCCTTAAAATGTCTGCTGTATGACGGTACTTCTATATGATAGATATATGATGAAAAGATGCGAGATGGCGGCACTTGGAGTGTTCACTAGATGAACGGACAGACGCACGAACGGACGCACGGATGGACAGATAGATGGATGGAATGATAGACGAAAAAACGGACGCACGGATGGACGGATGCTTGGACGGACGCACGGATGGACGGGAGCAAGAACGAACGGAAGAACGCACGAACGGAAGCATGGACGGACTGATGGACGCTTCGCCGCACTCATAATTTTTCACTCCATGTATATGCTGTGTTTTTTCATATCTATCTATCTATCTATCTATCTATCTATCTATCTATCTATCTATCTATCTATCTATCTATCTATCTATCTATCTATCTATCTATCTATCTATCTATCTATCTATCTATCTATCTATCTATCTATCTATCTATCTATCTAATCTATCTATCTATCTATCTATCTATCTATCTATCTATCTATCTATCTATCTATCTATCTATCCATCGCTCTCCTGGCCGTTTCAGTAATGGTACCGATACCAAACTTGGTATGACATAATATGACTGTATGAAGAGTGTAAGTGACTAGTCATAACATTAAAATCGTGACATATATGTCGTGAAAGTAACAATTTACATTTAATGGTCTTGCTGCTCTTGCGGTGGTTTCGTTCACAAGACATGTTGCAAAACTGGTGTGGTATGACATGACTGCAAGGCAAACGCAAGCGATAAACCCTAGCGTAGAAATCATGACATGCATGTCATGCAAGTCATGAGTCATCACTACACGCCATGCTCATGTTGCGCTCGCGGTCGTTTCGCTAGCTTCACGTATATCGAATTTGGTATTCATCATCATCATCATCATCAGCCTGACTACGTCCACATCAGGACAAAGGTCCCTCCCATGTTCCGCCAGTTAACTCGGTCCTGTGCTTGCTGCTGCCACTTTATACCCGCAAACTTTTTAATCTGATCTGCCCACCTAATCTCCTGTCTCACCCTAACCCTCTTGCCTTCTCTGGGAATCCAGTTAGTTACCCTTAACGACCAGCGGTTACGCGGTCTACGCACTACATGCCCTGCCCATGTCCATTTCCTCTTTTTGAGTTCAACTATTATATCCTTAACCCCCGTTTGTTTCCTAATCCACTCTGCTCTCTTCTTGCCTCTTAAGGTTACACTTACCATTTTTCTTTCCATTGCTCGCTGCGTCGTCCTCAATTTAAGCTGAACCCTCTTTGTGAATCTCCATGTTTCTGCTCCGTAGCTAAGTACCGGCAGGATACAGCTGTTATATACCTTCCTCTTGAGAGATAGTGGAAATCCACCTGTCAGAATTTGAGAGTTCTTGCCAAATGTGTTCCACCCCATTCTTATTCTTCTAGTTAATTCAATCTCGTGGTTCGGCTCCGCGGTTATTACCTGCCCTAAGGAGACATAGCCTTTTACAACTTCAAGAGGACTATTACCTATCTCGAAGTGCTGCTATCTTCCGAGATTGTTGTACATTATTTTCGTTTTCTGCAGATTATTTTAAGACCCACCTTTTTGTTTTCCTTTTCTAACTCTTTATACATGAGTTACAATTCATCCCCTGAGTCACTCAGCAAAGCAACGTCATCGGCGAAGCGCAGGTTACTAAGGTACTATCCATTAACTCCTATCCTTAACTGTTCTGATTCTAGGCATTTGGTATTACGAGACGTAAATGCATGATGAAGGTATATGACTGGTGCAAATATGATAGTCGTGATATGCGAGACATGTTAGAACATGACTACATGCCACGCTCATGATGTGCTCGTGGTCGTTTCGCTAGCTTCACATATACCAAGTTTGGTATAACGGGACGTGAATGGATGACGAAGGTATATGACTGGTAAAAACGTTATGATCATCAGGTGCGTGTCACGTAACAACATAACTACATTCCCCGCTGATTATGCGCTCGTGGCCGTTTCGCAAGCTTCAGATATACCAAGTTTGGTGTTACGGGACGTGAATGGCTGACAAAGGTATGTGACTGGTGCAAACATGATAATCATGAGATGCGTGTCAAGTAAGAACATTACATTTCACACTGAAGGCACCAATACACTTCGACGGGACCTGGGGCGCGTGCGTGCCGGCGTTCGTTTCGTCGCGTCACGACAGCGATGCCACGCCAGGGACCGATCTACCTGCCTTATACTCGCAGGCGCGCGTCTCGCTGCGTTGCTTAGACACATGCGCGTTTCCGCAGCCAGCGATCCGCCGTTGCGAAGAGAGGCAGACGCAGCGCTGTCTAGGTAACGCCAACAGCGCGAAGGGCACCAAGTTGCATTTCGTGCTGGTTGCCGCCTGGCCGCGCCGACGGACGCTGGTCGTGCCGGTCACACCGGTCACGCCTGGCGTCCGACTAAAGAGTTCTCGCGTTTTGCTAGCGCAACGTCGCTGTGCTGAGCGTGCACACGCGTCAACGTTTCGTCGGAGTGTATTGGGACATTCATGATGCACTCGTGGCCGTTTTGCTTGCTCCACATATATAAATTTGGTATCAGGTGACGTGAATAGACGACGAAGGTGAATGACACGTTCAAACATAACTATTAAAAGAATGGAGTGACGTTCTCTCCATTTAGGGAGAAACGGCGATGTGCCCAATGTTCGTCTTTAATTAGAGAAACATTGTTACTTTTGTCACGGAGCAACATGTTCCTCCCTAAGAAAATCAAGTAGGCTGACCCCAGGTTAGCGAAGCGAGTAGGCTCAGCAAATGCATCGATTCTCGACTGATAAGGAGTACACGGCACTGACAGTTACAAAAATGATACCGCTGAGCTTGATATCGAACGAAATAATTATAAAAACAAGCAGACGAATCTGTGGAAATGAAAACATTGCGAAAGAGAACGACGGAGCAAGCAAGTTTCGTTCGGCCAACGAGGCGACGTTCACTTTGAAAGGCACGGATACTGCGGAGTCTTCACCCAAAAAGTGCATGCTAGGCTTGCTGTATTTATTTCTCGCAGACTCAAATAGTGGAGCGACGTTATCCACGCGTTTACGGAGCCGCAGGTCACAAGATGTGCCTCCAAACGGTAGACTTGATCGCAGCGAAACCATTTCGACACAGTCGTGCCGTTTTGATAGATACATGTTCAACGTTATAAAGTAGCTGTAGGTGTGAAAGCGTCACAGCCATGAAGTAGGTGGTAGCTGGCGCCATAGGAAGAGACTGAACAATATTAAAAATAAAAGGTTGCCTGCGGCAACCTACTTTGTCAAATCCGCCATCACGGCTCCCTCACGGATAGTTGGCGACTCAGCCCATTAATGGATTTCTCACTGACACCGGATGCGTAATGTATTCTAACACAATGCATATAGCTACACATGCCTAATATATTCTAATGCAATGCATATGGCTGCACATGCGCACAAGGACACACACTACACATAGTACGCATATAGAGCGAGCTCAACGAACAATAGTGCAAACATCAATTCTTCACAGCCGGACACATGCAGACAATATATTCTAACGCTTTGCATAAAGCTACACATGTACACAAGAACACATGCCTATTATAATATAACACAATTCGTATAGCTGCACAAATGCACAAGGACACATACTACACATAGTATGCATATAGAGTGAACTCAATGAACAAGAGTACAATTATCAATTTTCCACAGCGGCACGCACTCCGACGTGTTTACTCACACCCTACTACGAAAGCGACAAGCTTATATAACAATGAATTTCGACTGAACGGTTCGACAACAGTTCGACAACAGACACGTTCGACAACAGACAACACACGACACAAGCAAGTGCCCTCGGTTATCCGACAGAACACCAGACAAAGTATAGTACAACATTTACCTAGCTACTTGTCTATCGGAATTTCGTTCCCTCTACATTAAGACACACATGTGGGGCAGAAGACTTAAAATGAGAACTCAAATTTGGACACGTACTACCACGTAATAAAATAGAACACAACATAAAGTTGGCCACTTGAGATCACTCTAGACGAGAGCGCTCAGCTAAGGCCGTGATGAGAACAAAATTTTGCCCCGAATCGCCAGTGAGAGACCGAAAGGTGGAGAAGGTACTAACTAAAACGAACGACCCGATGCGCCTGCATTAACGCTTAGCTTTACTTTTTTGTAGTGAATGTCAAAGTTGTGCTGTTGGAGTATCATGCTCCACCTCAATAACCGGCCACTTTTAGGCGACGATGCCTATGCGGTCCCAAGAGCTGCTCATACTTGCGACGTTGCACATCTGTGCAACTACAATATAGAAGTCCTGATCTCTCATAAAAAGAAACATTCTTTTTCTTGGTTCCCAACTTTACGCTTTTCATTAGCGCTTTATTCGAAAGGTCCTCACGCTGATTTCGAATGAGCGTTGCTCAATTAACCTTTGACAGCTCACTCCAACTCTCCTCTACAGGCGAGAGCGCTGCACCCCTCTCGCTATACTTAATGGTGCCATGTCGTCTCCTCCGCCGACCGAGACCGCGTGAGTCACTTCGGTGACGGGCCACTTGAGTGACTGCTCTAGTGACTCACACGTAGAATTTCCTGTCTGAGGTTCCGTCGACTCGCCGCCAAGGTCACACAGATCAGCAGCTTTTGCTCTTGGTGCTTCACCACATTGAACAAGATCATGTGCCTGCGAAAGCTTCCGCGCTTGCGATCACGTGAGGGCCATGTACGCTAAGTTGGAGAAGAACAATTTACCCTGCTCTTTGAGAAGCTGCTCTGAGTTATTAGAAAAAAGATAAAGCAGATGACCGGGAAGCACGGCAGACACAGCCGCTTCGGTGCGAAGCTTACCGAACGGGCCTTCAATGACACCCCTAGTGATTAGTAAGCAAGCACTCTGCTCCACGGCGAGTTGCCTGATCCACGCGCATTCTCCTGAAAAGACATCCGGAGACACCAACGAAGAATGGACAACGTCCATGGTTGCCGCTGAGTCTCGAAGTGCTCGACACGTTTTCCCATTCCCACTCATTTCTGGGAGATACGGCTTTAACAACCGCATGCTCTTTTCCGATTCTCGGATTGTAGCTAAAGCAAACTTCTACTTACAGTTTATCGCGATGTGCTCTTCCTTTTTGCAGTTGTAGCAGATTAGCGGCTTCCGTGATTCAAACGCACGTGTGGTATTAGTGCGTTGTTTAGAAACCCCACTCGATTTCTCAATTTCCGTTTGCCCTTCCCCTACAGTGTCCTTTGTAAGAGATGGGTCCTTCCTGAAATTGCGGTGCAGAGTAGTTTTCCGTAGATCAGGTTGATTTGAAAAGCCCTCTTTTCTTTCATCTTTTTCAACACGCACTGCCCTGCTACGCAACTTTCGGCGAGTATAATACTCCTTAGCTAACTCTGCTGCCTTGTTTAGCTGTACGTCACCAAGTTTGTTCAGCAGCCAAAGCTTGACATCCTCCTCGATGCAACGGTAGAATTGCTCCAATGCAATGCATTCTACCACTTTATCGCGATCTTCATGAATACCTTCGCCCTTCAGCCATTCAGTTCAATCGGCTTTAAGATGAAACACGAAGTCAACGTGTGACTCCTTCCCCCTTTTAGCATACCGGAACCTTTGACGGAATGCGTCGGGTGGCAACCTATAACGTCTCAAAAGCACTTCTTCAACTTCGTCATAACTCTCAAACGCTTCCCTCGACAAGCATGTTATCACGTCGGACACTTCGCCGGGAAGAAGAGCTAGCAATTTCTGCGCCCAAAGAGACCGCTCCAAGGCATTTCGCTTACAGACGTGTTCGAACTTGACGAGGTACTTCGCCATGTCCTCGCCTACTACGAACGGTGTAAGTTGGTCGCGAATTCTCTGACCGCTGACCTGAACTGTCGCAGAAGCTAAACTAGGTGCCTGCGAACATTGTAGGATTGCCGATTCTGTTCACTTCAACTCAACGAGGCACTCCTGTATCTCGGCCTCCTAACGGCGTGCTCGCCTTTCATTTTCTTTGCGTTCGTGAACTTGTACTTCTCGCCTTTCAACCTCCTCGCGGTGTGCTTTGATATCCACCCAAGTCTCATCGACTTCCTCAGCCGACACTCCTTCATCCTTCATGATCTGAAGGATCACTTGCTTTTGTTTCGCATGGCCCAAAGTAAGGCCAAGTTGCTCCCAAATTTCGATGAGTTGCGTCACTTTGAGGTTCTCGATCGTTCACACTAGCCTCTTGCTGTTTACCCCTGTTAAGAATCTACTCGCCGTATCCACTGTAAGTCTGCTAGCAAGACGCGCAATCAATACTTAACACTGCCGTGTTTACACCCTCCGCATTAACTTTGGTTTCAAAGCGCCTCGACTTGGCTTGAAACGATCCAAGCTCGCTCTAAGGTTTCACACAGCCCTTCTCTAATATACTATAACCTGCGCTAGAGTAGTCTGATGAACGAAGGGGAAAACATCAGGCACTCACTGCATCGATGTCGTGTACGCCGCCCGATCCCGCAGCAGCCATCCACTGTTACGAAGACGCACCGCCGACGAGGTTACGATGGGCGCCATGAAACTCGTCGCTTTCAAGGACAACGGTCACGCCGACAGTGTGGAGACTCGAAGCAACGAGAGGCTTCACTGACGCCTACGTCGGCTTCTGCCTGACTCATAGGTCAACTGCTGGCGACGCGCCGCTTGGCTTGTTTTATAGGCACCGGGTGGATCTTTGCGTCACCAACGTCCAACCAGAAACCGCGCTGGCCGTGATGTCAGAATCCTCCAACTGGGACCCGCCGCTGCACGTAGTTGCACCTAAGGACGAGGGATGTTGCTACGCATTGCGTGAGACTCGCCAGACTGGAAGGCGCCGATTGCTTCATCGGGCTCATGGGCTGAGGGAGCTCGCTGTGCGTTGCGTGGCAGACCGGCGCCGCCGCTTGATGACGCCGTTGAGTTGATCGCGTCAGGCGGGCTCGATCGCTGGCCTTGACCCTGACTGCCTTTGCAGAGGCATCGACGTTCGGTGTGGACTCCCAGGCGTAACACCGGGTCCCTCCCTGGGTACCTTCAGCAATTCGCATGCTGCACCACGGTTTGTTAGGCGCTCGTCATCTGTTGCTGTGTGCGATGTTGAAATGGAAGCATTGTGGTTGTTTTTTGTCGTACTTTGAAGGCTCATCGGATCAGGAAGGCCTCGCTTGTTCACTCAATACAAGGCCAAAAAACCAAGATGTGCAACACGTATACCAGCCACCGCGTACACCAGCTGCCCACCACGACCTACGGGGGCCCATCATCTCGCTTTAACTACAAATTGCATGGCCCAAAAACAAGTGAATGCCTCGAGCCGCAATTTTTTAAAGAGTGGATGAGCGAAGCGCAGCAGCTCCAATCGGAAACGAGTCCTACCGAGCTAGGCAGTTTACAAAAGATATAATATTAATATATTGTTGCGGCCCACGCCACCAAAGTAGCAGTGCCCCTCCCCAAGTGTTTTAAACAGTGCTGATGTTGAGCCTATTTGATTGAAATTTGTGGAAACAGCCGAGTGAAATACGCGAGGTAGATATAGACTTCCCGTGGTGCGTGCCGTGGTAATGCCGTTCGCTTGTTTTTTTCGCGTATGCTTTGACACCTTTTCCACCTTGTATTTTACTTTTGTTTTGCGCTAATGTACATTGTAGTCCCTAAAAATGATGGATACCAGTTTAGGAAATTAATTGACCAATTTTTAAGAAAAACCTGATCTTCAAAGTCGAGCCTATCGGTTATACCTTCCATTTTCACATTTTGTTTCAATGCAATTCCCGAATTTCCGCGATCGCCATCGCGATTTTCACCCCCTTCCTGACACGCTGGTTGTGCACGCAGTGGTCGCGGACAAGTATGTACAGTATATTGGTAAGCTATCTCTGTTTGCAGGTAAGTACTTGGCTATAGCACTAACCCGTAATGAAGTTACGCCCGGAGACGCAAATATCACCCAGTTTCTTCAAGTAGCTTTAAATGCGAAGCATTTCTTGGCGAACTTCGGTGACATTGAGCGTATCTATCTATTTAGCTGCCTATGACTTGTAGCTCTCCTGGCCGTTTCGATGATGGTATCTATACCAAACTTGGTATGGCATAACATGACTGTATCAAGAACATATTTGACTAGTCATAACGTTAAAATCATAACACGTATGTGATGAATGTCATGTTGTATATTTCATGTTCCTGCAGCTCTCGCAGTGGTTTCGTTCACATGTCATGTTGCAAAACTGGTGTGGTATGACGTGATTGCAAGGCGAAGACAAGCGACAGACCCTAAATTGAAAATCATGACATGCATGTCCTGTAACAACATGACTACATGCCATGCTCATGATGCGCTGGTGGCTGTTTTATTAGCTTCACTTATACCAAATTTGGTATTACGGGACGCGAATGGATCACGAAGGTATAATACTGGTGCAAACATGATAAACATAAGATGCATGTCATGTAACAACATCACTACATGCCACACTCATGATGCACTCCAGACCGTTTCGCTAGCTTCACATATGCCAAATTTGGTATTACGTTACGTCAATGGATGATGAAGGTATAGGACTGTTACAAACATGATAATCATGACATGCGTGCCATGTTAGAACATGACTACACGCCACAATCAAGGCGCCCGTACATTTTGACGTGACGTGGTGTGCGTGCTCACCGGCATTCTTTTCGTGGCTTCAGGCCGGCGTTGCCACGCCCGCCTTCGGTCCTGTCATATATTCGCAGGCGCGCTCCGTGCTGCGTTGCTTTGACGTATGCGCATTCGAGCGCGTCTGGCGTCCCTCCATCACTAAAACAGGGAGACGCAGTGTTGTCAGGGTAACGCATCGGCGCGAAATGCGGCATGTCGCATTTTGCGCTGGTTGCCGTCAAGTCGCGCCGACGGATGCAGGTTGCACCCGTCGCGCCTGGCGTCAGGCTATAGAGTGCTCGCGTTTTGCTAACGTACCGTCACCGTGTCCAGCGTGCGCGTGCGTCGACGCTACATTGGAGTATATTGGGCCCTTCATGATGCTCTCGCGGTCATTTTGCTAGCTCGAATATACACCAAATTTGGGGACACGCAAAGTGAATGGATGACGAAAGTATATTACTGGTGGAAACATGATAATCCTGACACGCGTGTCATGTAACAACATGACAACATACCACGTCTGCAGCGTGCTCGCGGTCGTTTCGCTAGCTTCACATATACTAAATTTGTTATCGCGTGACGTGAATAGATGACGAAGGTAAGCGACACAACTAAAGATGATAATGATAACATGGAAGTCATGTACGGCATCATTTACCTCCCCCTCGTTACGTTGTGCTGATTTTAAAGTAACATATGAACGTTTCTCATTTGTGCTTCGCGTATCATCGATTCCCACTGTACGTAGGATCTGCCATTTTTAGTTAATCCACGCATATCCCAACACGTCAATAATTTTCGGAAAATCGCAATGTGCGTTTTCAGTTTTATGTAATTACTTTCAGCGAAATGACACCCCGAAGCTCTGCTACCTCTTCGTCGACTACTAAATAAACCCTCCTCACTAGCAGCTGATAATTCCCCAAACTTGCATCCTGAAGCAAAACTAAACTGGCGCAAGCACAAGGAAACAACACGGCAACGGTAGGCGACGGAGTCGGTGGCGCATTTCGGAAGGGATGAAGGGGCGATGCGTGACGCACGTGCACACTATGTATTGGTAGTATGAAACAACCCGAGACACACACGGACGTGTGCGGAGCATTGTGCTAGTGCCTGGTAATAAAAAAAGACAGGCGTTTACTCCACACCACTAAAACAAAACAAAAAAATGTCCCTCCTGCATTTCTTGCATCAATCTTAGTACCCGACGAATGCAAAGAATAAATGTCAGGGGGCCAGCTTGGATCGAACCAAAGCACTCTGCGTGGCAATGAAGCAATCTACCACAGAGCTACATCAGGTTTCTGAACTACTTTGAAATAGACGCTAATATTCGTGAAACGTCTATAGTGGTTGCAGTGCTGCCTGTAGAATTTAATGAAAACTACATATGTACTCTTCTAATACAGCCATTTTGAAGGTTAACGTCAATTGTGGTAAGGTGCCATGTGCTGAAATAGATTTATGTAGCAGTGTCCAGAACAAGCATTCTCACGAGCATCAGCGCTTCATATTGTTACGAAGCGCGATGCTAGCACGTTCCCGAAGGCACCACTGCTACGAAACTCGCCGCTGCCAAGGTCACTGGCTATTTGGTAGCGCGTGTTTCTCAGCTCGCGAGTGCTTTTGCACAGAGCTGATGGATGACCGGACAAGACGGCGGTGAGTTAAGGCAAGGTTTCTGTACAGCATAGAAATAGAGGCGTTACATATTCGTCACTGGGGCCGACAGCTTAGGGACTCGAAGAGCCGAGATGTCTTCTCACTGACGCATACATCGGCTTCTCCCTGACGCATAGGTCGGCTGCTTGGTGAAGCGCCGCGTGTTTCTTTATAGGCGCCAGGTGCTCTTTTACGTCATCAACGTGCAATCAGAAATGCTGCGGGTCGCGTCACAATTCTCCAATGACGACCCGAAGCTGGGTTGCGTCATGATCCTCAAATCCGGAGCCGCTGCGCTGGGTTGCACCCAAGGACGAGTGATGTCGCCACGCATTGCGTAGGATTCGCCACACTAGATGGCGCCGCTTGCTTTATTGGGCCCGTGGGCTAAGGGAGCTCAGCGTGCATTGCGTAAAATAGAGCGCCGCCACCGCTTGATGACGTCGTTGAGTTGATAGCGTCAGGTGGGCTCACTCACTGGCCTTCACACAGATGGCCTTTGCAGAGGCAATGACGTTAGGTGTGGACTCCCAGGCGTAACAATATCAGCTTCTGATGTTTCTAATGCGCATGTTCCTGTTGGCATCGTTGCGCAAGAGTGTATAACGGGTTATATAAACATCTGCAACTCTTCAACATATGGCAGTGCATGCGACATTTGCCCATATTTTAGTGTCAACTTACGACATCTCGCTTAATTAAAAAAAAAACTGCGACACGCTCTTTTTTCTACCACAAGCTTAGCATAACGTTGATTCCCAAGGTAAATGTTGTTTTGCACCGTTATGCAGTTCATTTTCTTTTTGTGACACAGATCTTGTGTATACAGCAGATGCGCTTAATATCAAGGCGTCCTACTGATTTCTTGTTTTGTTTCTGTTTTTAGTGCAGGCGCAATGACGACGGATCCACACATGGTTGCAGTGGTCCCTGCATATGTAGAACGCCTACGTCTTCTTCAGGAATCGCGCTCTATGGGCAAGGAACATGCGTTCCTGCGTCATAGCTGAAAGTGTCCTCCAAACTGGTATCATTGTTAACCTGAGAACCACTTGGAACATTTCGATCAAATAAAGCTGATAATTTCACAGCTGCAGACATCGTAATCCTTGAGGACTCATATAGAGATAAAAGTTATGACAAGAAGCGTTATTGAACACTGGAGTATCATACGCAAACTTCTATACACGTCCGACATGGTGGGGAGTGATGGCATGTGAGCGCCAATCACTTGCTACAGTAACTGTTGTAGAGCTTGCCATCTGATTTTTTTGTAGCAGTGACTGCTCTATCTGGTCGGGGCTCTCAAGAAAGCGCTATTCAGTTTTTCAGAGTATTTATTACATACATATAAAATCTTAACGCTATAATGTCTTTCAGGCAATATATATATATATATATAAATATATATATATATATATATATATATATATATATATATATATATATATATATATATATATATATATTCCCTGAATATGTCGTAGCATATGCAAGCCGTACGCTCACCAGAGCCGAGAAAAACTACACCGTCACGGAGAAAGAGTGCCTGGTGATCGTCTGGGCTCTTACAAAGTTTCGACCTTATTTGTATGGTCGCCCATTCGATGTCGTCACCGACCATCATGCACTATGCTGGCTTTCATCATTGAAGGATCCCTCAGGCCGTCTCGCCCGTTGGGCTCTTCGCTTACAAGACTACGACATCCGCGTGCTGTACATCAACGGACGCCAGCATGCTGACGCCGACGCCCTCTCGCGCTCCCCTCTGCCTGAAGGGGATGTCCTCTGCTCAGTATCCTCGGCTGCTGTTTCTGCCATTGATGTTGACATCATCGCTACCGAACAGCGAAAGGATAATTGGATCGGCCCGCTCATCGACATGCTCTCTGATTCATCCGCAACGCCATCCACGCGTGCCTTGCGTCGTCAAGCTCGCCATTTCACCATCCGTGACGGCCTTCTACACCGACGCAATTACGACGCCGACGGCCGGTAGTGGTTACTCGTGATACCCCGCAGTCTGCGGTCAGAAATATGTGAATCCTTCCATTCTGATCCGCAATGCGCGCACTCTGGGGTATTCAAGACCTACCATCGCATTTGACAACGCTACTTCTGGCGCGGGATGTACCGCTATGTGCAGCAGTTCGTTCGCTCTTGCCTCACTTGCCAACGCCGTAAACCGTCAGCCCACATGTCGCACGCCGGTCTGCAACCGTTACCTTGCCCTGACCGTCCCTTTGGGCGCGTAGGTATCGATTTGTATGGACCACTTCCTCTGACGTCGGCTGGTAACCGCTGGGCCATCGTTGCCGTTGATTATTTAACGCGATACGCCGAAACCGCCGCTCTCCCTGCGGCTACTGCGCGCAATGTTGCGTCCTTCCTGCTGCATCGATTTATACTGCGCCACGGACCACCCCAAGAGCTTCTCAGCGATCGAGGCCGTGTCTTCTTGTCGGAAGTCATCGAAGCCATTCTGACGGAGTGCCATTCTGTCCACCGCAAAACTACTGCTTACCACCCACAGACGAATGGCCTCACCGAACGCTTTAACCGCACCCTCGGCGACATGCTTTCTATGTACGTCGCTGCCAACTACACTAATTGGGATAATATACTGCCCTTCGTCACCTACGCCTACAACACCACCCCTCAGAGCACGACTGGTTTTTCACCTTTCTATTTGCTGTACGGAAGGCACCCGTCGCACACCATGGACACGATACTCCCGTACACGCCGGATCCAACTGAGTGTACACCGATTTCCGAGACAGCCAGGCTTGCTGAAGAGTGTCGCGAGCTTGCCAAGACTTTTACGACGCAAGAGCAAGAGCGGCAGAAGAGTATTCGTGATGGCTCCACCACTTCTGAGCCCACGTTCCTTCCTGGTGCGCTTGTATGGCTCTCGATCCCGACCTCTGCAGCTGGCCTCTCTTCCAAGCTACGTCCCAAATACGAAGGCCCCTACCGTGTCATCGAGCGCACCTCACCCGTCAACTATCTGATCGAACCCGTTGAACAATCTTCGGACATGCGCCGCCGTGGGCGAGACATCGTCAACGTGGAGCGCCTGAAGGCTTACTATAACCCGCTCATAGTAACAAGCTCTTAGGTCGCCAAGCGGCTCCCTATTCGACCCCGGGGTAATTGTAGCGAAGCCTCCGAACGCTGAAATGGGTCGAGCTCTTGAGTACCTTCTAGTGGGGCTACCCAACAAGGACGCCGCTCGCGCTGAGAGCCAGTGCTTGGCTGTGACTGTCGCCATTTTATATTCTCGCTCGTTGCCGGCTAGTAAACGCCTTAACAATTTATATATATTGTGGTGAAGCCTTCGAACAGTGGGTCGTCCTCTCCAGCGCCTTCTAGTGGGTTGTCCTTTTTAGCAAGAAGAAGAGCAGCTCGTGCAGAGAGTCGGTACCCGCATTGACTGTCACTGTCAAGCATCGTCGACAAGCGTCCGCCAATAAACGTCTCAACAATTTGGTGGAGGTGCTGTGCCCTTCTAGCACCTTCGGTTAGCATTTGATGCCCCTGGAGCTACGATCCCGCACCGTGCCTTCTACCATGCACCAAGACGCCGCACAGCAAACACTTCCTCCTGCGCCGACGCCATGTTCCGGTTTTCCCCGCATCCGCGACCCTCCTGTCTTCACCGGCGCGGATGGCAACGACGTCGAGGACTGGCTTGCTATGTACGAACGCGTCAGCGTCCCCAATCATTGGGACCAGGCAGGTAAACTCGGCAACCTGGTTTTCTACCTCGCGGGTGTGGCCGGCATGTGGTACAACAACCACGCATCCGATTTCCCCACTTGGTCCGCTTTTAAAACCGCCGTCGTCGACGTGTTCGGCCGTCCTGCCGTTCGTAAGCTCCAAGCCGAACAGCGGTTACGTGAACGAGCACAGCAGACCGGTGAGTCCTTCACAAGCTACATAGAGGACATCCTTGACTTGTGCAAGAAAGTGGACGCGAGCATGTCAGAGGCCGACAGAATTACCCATGTTCTAAAAAGGCATCGCCGACGATGCCTTCACCATGCTCCTGGCCAAGAACCCTCGCACTGTGGCAGAGATCATTACACTTTGCCAAAGTTACGAGGAGCTGCGACGGCAGCGCTCGATGACCCGTCGACCACCCTCACGTGACGCTGATCTCTCGGCCTTGTCAACACTTCCTGACCGCATCGCCTTGCTTGCTGAAATCAAGTCATTCGTGCGTGAGGAAGTTGCCCGCCAGGTCTCTTTATCAGCAGCCGGCTCGCCGGCTCGCCCATCAGCAGCCGGCTCGCCCATCGCGTTCTTCGACATGGATGGGACCCGCGAACCGATGGCGCACTGCGGACAATCGCCCCATCTGCTTTGCTTGTGGTTGCATCGGGCACGTAGCACGCTACTGCAATCGTGTGCAGCGACCGCAAGTCGCCTCCAATTTTCCCAGCCAATCGAGACGCTTTTATGACCAACCGCCACCTACGTCACCGTCGTCCCGCCCCGCTCCATCTACCCGCCGCTCACATTCTCCGCGACGTCGCTCACTGTCGCCGATGCGGCCACGTCCACTGGAGGGTGACCAGGAAAACTAGTCGTCGCAGTCCACGAGGCAAGGGCTGCGACGCTGTCGAACTGCGGAAGCCCTCAGGAAAGACCATCGAACGTGATAGACGTGCTTGTGGATGGTGTTCGTGCATCTGCCCTTGTCGATACTGGAGCCGCCGTATCCGTGATGGACGCAAAGCTTAGCCGATTACTGCGCAAAGTGACCACGCCACTTTCCGGGCTCTCCCTCCGTACAGCCAGCGCCCAAAGCATTCACCCTACAGCGATGTGTACAGCCGGCCTCATGATTCAGGACGTGATGTATGCCGTCGAATTCATCATAATTCCTTCATGCTCTCACGACGTCATCCTAGGATGGGATTTTCTCTCCCGCCACGATGCCGTCATTCATTGCGCACCAGCAGAAATAGAGCTGACACCATTCTCTTCTTTGACGCCGGCCGACAGTCCATCTACTGCAAGCAAATTACTCGTCAGGGACGACACGCAAGTGCCTGCAAACTCGTCCGCGGCGGTGTCGGTCTACTGTGCAAGTCTTTCAGACACCGCTGCACTCCTCTCACCATTTCATCGTGTTTTCACCAGAAAAGGTTTGCTGGTTCCTTTCGCGACCGTGCAAGTAACTCGCGGCAGCACCACTATTTTTGTTCTGAACTCATCTCCGTACAGTGTTACGTTGGTGCAAGGGGAATGTCTCGGCAGCGTGGAACCCATTGAAGACGCACAAGTCATGGATCAACCTGATGACACGCACTGCCGAAGTTCCAATACGCTTAGTGCTGTTTCTACATCTGTTTCATCATCCGCTGATGTATTTGGTCCTTCCATTGCCGACAACCTTACGCCGGTCCAGCGCTCCCAGCTTCTGGCCCTGTTGGAAGAATTCCGCTCTTCTTTCGATGTCTCTCAACCTTCTCTCGGCCGCACATCCACTGTTACGCATCGCATTGACACAGGCGCACAACCACCACTACGGCAACGTCCATATCGAGTATCTCCCACAGAACGCCGTGTAATCAACGAGCAAGTGGACGACATGCTACGCCGCGATGTTATTCGACCCTCTAACAGCCCCTGGGCATCTCCTGTCGTTCTCGTCGCGAAGAAGGACGGTTCTGTGCGGTTCTGTGTGGACTACCGACGTCTCAACAAGATCACTCGTAAGGACGTGTACCCACTACCGCGTGTGGATGACGCGATTGACAGCCTGCAAGGAGCCGAATTTTTTTCTTCTCTAGATTTGCGCTCAGGGTACTGGCAAGTACCTATGGCTGAGGACGCTCGACCGAAGACCGCTTTCGTCACTCCCGACGGCTTGTACGAATTCAACGTCATGCCGTTTGGGCTGTGCAATGTGCCTGCCACCTTTGAGCGCATAATGGATACTGTTCTGCGTGACCTGAAATGGCACACGTGCCTGTGCTACCTCGATGACGTCGTCGTTTTCGCTCCGGACTTCTCCACGCACCTTCAACGCCTGCGGCATGTTTTAACGCGTCTGAATGACGCCAGTCTGCAACTGAACCTAAAGAAGTGCCGATTTGCAGCTCGGCAGTTGACAATACTCGGCTACGTCGTGTCCAAGGACGGAATTCTCCCCGATCCAGCCAAGCTTCGGGCCGGGACCGAGTTCCCCAAGCCGACATCCATCAAGGAACTGCGCAGTTTCTTAGGACTGTGTTCCTACTTTCGGCGCTTCATCCGAAACTTCGCGTCTATCGTATCGCCGCTGACAAAGCTCCTCGGTAGTAACGGGCCTCTCCATTCGTGGTCATCACAGTGTGACGACGCATTCACAACGCTCCGTCGTTTACTGACGTCGCCTTCCATACTCCGCCACTACGACCCTACTGCCCCTACAGAGGTACACACGGACGCCAGTGGTGTCGGTCTCGGCGCTGTCTTTGCGCAGCGCAAACCAGGGTTCCCGGAATATGTCGTGGCGTATGCAAGCCGTACGCTTACAAAAGCCGAGACTAATTACACCGTCACTGAGAAAGAATGTCTGGCGATTGTCTGGGCCCTTACCAAGTTCCGACCTTATTTATATGGTCGCCCATTTGATGTAGTCACCGACCATCACGCACTATGCTGGTTGTCATCATTGAAAGATCCCTCAGGCCGTCTCGCCCGGTGGGCACTTCGCCTGCAAGACTACGACATCCGCGTGCTGTACCGCAACGGAAGGCAACATGCTGACGCCGACGCCCTGTCGCACTCTCCCTTGCCTGACGACAATGCCCACGACTCAGCGTCTCACCTTTGCGTTTCTTCCATTAGCATTCATGCCGTTGCTACTGAACAGCGCAAGGATCAATGGATTGCCTCACTGATAGACTTGCTGACTGATCCATCCACTCCATCCACTCGCGCGTTGCGTCGTCAAGCCCACCATTTCGCCGTTCGCGACGACCTTCTCCACCGACGCAATTACAGCGGTGACGGCCGCCAGTGGCTACTAGTCATACCCCGCAGTCTGCGCTCTGACATATGCGTATTCTTTCATACTGATCCGCAATGTGCGCACTCCGGCGTATCGAAGACTTACCAGCGCATTCGCCAACGGTACTTTTGGTGCGGCATGTACCGCTATGTGCAGAAATTCGTTCGCTCCTGCATAGAATGTCAGCGCCGCAAAGCTTCAACGCACCTGTCGCCGGTAGGTCTGCAACCTCTACCTTGCCCTGCCAGGCCGTTTGGGCGCGTTGGCATCGATTTGTATGGGCCACTTCCACTAACGTCGGCCGGTAACCGCTGGGCCATTGTTGCTGTGGACCACCTCACGCGATACGCCGAAACTGCCGCTCTCCCCGCGGCTACAGCGAGCGATGTGGCCTCCTTCCTGCTCCAACGATTCATGCTGCGACACGGTCCACCTCAGGAACTGCTCAGTTATCGAGGCCGCGTCTTCCTGTCTGAAGTCGTCGAAGCCATTCACCGCAAAACTGCTGCTTACCACCCGCAGACGAATGGCCTCACTGAACGCTTCAACCGTACGCTCGGCGACATGCTCTCCAAGTACGTCGCCGCCGATCACATAAATTGGGATTCCATTCTACCCTTCGTCACCTAAGCATATAACACCGCCCCTCAGAGCACTACTGGCTTTTCACCTTTCTCTTTATTATATGGAAGGCACCCGTCGCACACCATCGACACTATACTTCCGTACAAGCCAGATCCGTCAGAGTGGGCGCCTATTTCTGCTACAGCCAAGCTTGCTGAAGAGTGTCGAGAGCTTGCAAGGACCTTTACTGCGCATGATCAAGAGCGGCAAAAAGGCATTCGCGCTGACACCAGCACTACTGCGCCCATGTTCCTCCCTGGAGCGCTCGTCTGGCTCTCGATCCCTACCACTTCAACTGGCCTATCTTCAAAACTTTTGCCCAAATACGAAGGCCCCTACCGTGTCGTCGAACGCACTTCCCCTGTAAATTACTTGACCGAACCCATCGAACCATCTTCGGACATGCGCAGTCGAGGGCGCGACATTGTCAGCGTGGAGCGCCCCAAAGCCTACCACGACCCGCTCATAGTAACCAGCTGCTAGGTCGCCAGGCGGCTCCCTCTTCGTACCCGGGGTAGTTGTGGTGAAGCCTTCGAACAGTGGGTCGTCCTCTCCAGCGCCTTCTAGTGGGTTGCCCTTTTTAGCAAGAAGAGCAGCTCGTGCAGAGAGTCGGTACGCGCATTGACTGTCACTGTCAAGCATCGTCGACAAGCGTCCGCATATATATATATATATATATATATATATATATATATATATATATATATATATATATATATATATAAGAACTTGAAGGGAAGGCACGACATGTCCGGGTATTTTCTATATTGAATTAACTTGAAGATAGCACATAAGAAAAGGATCGTATTTACTAACGTTTCGGCCGTGGCACGGCCTTCGTCAGAGTAAGTGACGGCCTTCGTCAGAGTAAGCCGCCGTCGCCCAGTAACAATGCCAGAATTACCCACTCGTTTCCGGCGGCTCTCCGTCGCTCCTTTCTAGTTCCTCTCCTTCTTCTGCTTCTTGTTGTCTGTTGCTACCTCGTTCACCCGCTTGTCTTTTTCTCTCTCTCTTTTTTTTTGGAGGGTCTTTAAACTGTGAGGGTGACACTCTGCTACGGGAACTTGTATCATTTCACTTACACCCTCCGAAGAAGGCTGGTCCACCAGCCGAAACTGTTAGGATTAAATAAATATTTTATTTTTTTTTTCCTATACTGCACTATTCTTGAAGTTTATCACTATATATATATATATATATATATATATATATATATATATATATATATATATTGTAGTGGAGCATACGCACTAACGTGTATGCGCCTTCCAAAGAGAAGGAAAAACCCCGTGCTCTGATTGCACGAGAACCTGGGCCGCCTTTTGCCAGACTTGTCGTACGGCCATTTTTCGATGCGACATCGTTGCGACTTCTCCGGTTCAATAAACGTCATCACATTTGGTGGAGGCTGCTGAGATCCCCAAGCAGACCTGGAGCTCCGCTCTCGCAAGTTGCCCGAGAGACCACTGCAAAACATGACTGACGCAGTCGCCAACCAGCCCATCCCAGCCCAGCCAGCACCACCGGCTGTCCCGTCTACCTGCCCCGGCGCTACTCGCCAACGGGACCCACCAATCTTCAGCGGCAGTGGCGAGCAAGACGTCGAGGACTGGCTCTCCTTGTACGAACGCGTAAGCGCCAGTAACAAGTGGGACAACGACTCTAAGCTCGCCTACGTTATATTTTACTTGGCAGACGTAGCTAAACTTTGGTTTACGAACCGCGAAACCGCCATCGCCAACTGGTCTTCCTTTAAGACACTCGTCACTGAAGCGTTCGGCCGACCAGAGGCCCGCAAGCTCCGCGCTGACCAGCGCCTGCGCCACCGAGCCCAGCAGCCTGGCGAGACGTTTACTAGTTACATAGAGGACGTGCTCGACCTCTGCAAGCGTGTGAATCCATCTATGCCCGAAGAAGAAAAAATTCGGCAGATTCTCAAGGGCATCGAGGATGGCGCATTCCAGATGTTGCTAGCGAAAAGCCCGAACACGGTGGCAATCCTCGTAAGCCTCTGCCAGAGCTTTGATGAATTGCGCCGTCAGCGTTCCATCGCCCGACAGAGTGTCCTACCGCCGGATTCGATCTCGGCAGTCACACTCACAAATGCCAACGTTTGCAAAGAAAGTCTGTCCAACCAGATCAAAGACTTCATCAGGGAGGAAGTCGCCCGACAGCTCTCCCTGCTGCCGCATAGCGACGCGCCCACCGCAAGCCTGCCTACGACACTGCAGCAGGCTATACGCACGGAAATTTGTGATGTCCTCCCTACAGTGCAGGCCCCTTACCCGTGCACTTCAGTAGCGCCTAATCTCTCAGCTGTCGGCTACGCACCACCTGCACCATCTTCACCTCTCAGCTACGCAGCTGTGGTCGCGCGGCCCCCACCGCATCCAGTCGCCTTATCAGCTCCACCTCCTCCGGCGTCGCCTCCAGTTTACAGGCCCTCAACTCGCTTTTTCCATTGATCTAATGAGTGGCGCACTCAAGACAATCGTCCTATCTGCTTCGCCTGTGGCATCGCTGGCCACATTGCACGCTTCTGCCGCCGTCGCCCCACACCTGCAAACGCATACTTCGGAACTCCTACCTACGCGCCGCAGCAGGCCACCGCATCTGCATATGAACAGAGGCACTCAGACTCGGATTGCCGCCCATCGACTGCTCGTTTCCCATCCCCTTGTCGCCGGTCGCCATCGCCTATGCGTCGTCGACCACCTCCTGAGGAGGGAAACTAATCAGTGCAGTTCCGGATGCAAGAACTGCAACTTGTACGCAATTCCCAAGGCCTCCGTTTTCGCCGAAAAATGTTGTTGATGTCGATGTTGAGGGAGTCGCCACATTAGCGTTAATTGATACCGGGGCCGCCGTTTCTGTGATGGACGTCAAATTTTGTCGGAAACTGAAGAAAGTGACCACATCTCTCTGTGGCATGGTGCTGTCCACGGCTAGCGCGCAACGCATTCATCCCTCGGCTCTGTGTACGGCGTGCGTCGTCATCCAAGATGTTTTGTACGTCGTACAGTTTTTTGTTCTGCCATCTTGCTCTCATGACCTTATCCTCGGTTGGGATTTCTTATCAGGTCATGAAGCTATCATCGATTGTTCCCGTGCCGAAGTGTCCCTTGTGCCAACATATGAATTTCCACCACCCGACCGGTCTCCTCGGCTCTGCAAACTCATCGCTGACGACGACATCACCTTGCCCCCGGAAGCTTCGGTCCCTGTAAGCCTTTCATGTGTGGCGCAACCTGACGCCACGGTGGTGTTTACGCCATCTCCTGTTTTTACTGAACGCAAGGGCATCATTCTCCCATTTGCCGTTCTTACAATTGCATCTGGTTTAACTGTAATGCTGGTTACCAACCACTGCAACTACCCCATCAGCTTACTTCGTGGTGAAACGTTGGGATATGTGCAACCTGTCGACCATATCGATGATATTATTCTTCCCGACGAAACGCCATGTCACATTGCCGCAATAACTCATGCGTCTGAGCCATCAAGTTTGTCAGCCTTCGACAATGCTATTGACGCAGACCTTCCCCTCTCGCATCGCCGCCAACTTGTTGCTCTCCTTAACAAGTTTCGCTCTTCTTTCGACTTTCAAGAACCTGCTTTGGGCCGCACCACGACTATCACTTATACTATTGACACCGGCTCACATTTGCCTCTGCGACAACGTCCTTACCGCGTTTCCGCCGAAGAGCGCCGCGTCATTACGGAGCAAGTAGACGACATGCTTAAACGTGGAGTGATACAGCCTTCTCAAAGCGCTTGGTCATCACCTGTCGTTCTGGTCAAGAAAAAAGATGGCACCGTTCGATTTTGCGTGGACTATCGCCGCTTAAACAAGATTACGAAGAAAGATGTCTACCCGCTACCACGAATAGACGATGCTCTTGACTGTTTACAAGGCGCCGAGTACTTTACATCCTTGGATCTGCGTTCTGGGTATTGGCAGGTGCCAATGGCTGAATGTGATCGCCCTAAAACAGCCTTTGTAACGCCAGATGGTCTATATGAGTTCAAAGTGATGCCATTTGGGCTCTGAAACGCACCTGCCACATTTGAGCGCATGATCGATACCATCTTGCGTGCCCATAAGTGGAAAACTTGCTTGTGTTACCTGGACGACATCGTAGTCTTTTCGCCTGATTTCCCGACACATGTTGTTCGCCTCCACGAGATTCTGACGTGTCTAACTTCTGCGGGCCTACAACTTAACTCCAAAAAGTGCCACTTCGCAGCACGAAAACTAACCATCTTGGGACATGTCATCACAAGAGACGGTGTTCTTCCGGATCCCGATAAGCTTCGGGCTGTCGCTGACTTCCCGTTGCCCACATCACTGAAAGCTCTAAGAAGTTTCGTCGGTCTCTGCTCGTCCTTTCGTCGCTTTGTGCCCAACTTCGCGTCCATCATCGCACCTCTAACAAGTCTGCTCTCCAACAGCAAAGGTATATCTGCATGGTCACCTGCATGTGACGACGCATTTCGCCAGCTGCGCCGCCTGCTGACCTCACCACCCATTCTTCGTCACTACGACCCCGCTGCTGCCACAGAAATTCACACCGATGCAAGTGGCATCGGTCTTGGTGCAGTTTTGGCACAACGGAAAGGCACCCAAGCCGAATACGTAGTCGCCTATGCAAGTCGCGCTCTCAAGAAGGCTGAATTGAATTACTCCGTGACAGAGAAGGAGTGTTTGGCCATAATCTGGGCCTTGACGAAGTTTCGCCCGTACCTTTACGGCCGCCCTTTCGACGTGGTCACAGACCACCACGCTCTATGTTGGCTGTCCACATTGAAAGACCCGTCCGGACGCCTGGGACGTTGGGCACTTCGATTGCAAGAATACGACATCCGTGTAGTATATCGCTCCGGTCGCAAGCATGCAGATGCCGATGCACTTTCGCGATCGCCTTTGACCCCAGATGTGGCTTCTCTGTCACCACTTTTTACCACCTTGTCACCAATAGACACCACTGACATGCTTTCGGAGCAGCGTAAAGATCCATACCTTGCATTGTTACTCGACTACCTTACCGATCCGTCTGCTGTCCCTTCCACGAGAGCGCTACGCCGACAAGGAGCCCACTTTTCCGTGCGAGACAGCATTCTGTACCGCCGCAACTACATGCCTGGTGGTCGGAAGTGGCTACTTGCTGTCCCAACTCATATGCGCTCTGAAATCTGCATGAATTTCCATGCAGACCCGCAAAGTGCTCACGCAGGTGTCCTGAAAACCTACGAAAGGCTGCGCCAACGATATTACTGGCGAGGAATGTATCGCTTTGTGCAGAAATACGTTCAGTCTTGCACCACTTGCCAACAGAACAAGACACCTCCGCGGCACCTTACTGGCATGTTACAGCCGCTCCCATGCCCGGCTCGCCCATTCGACCGCGTGGGTATCGATCTCTATGGCCCCCTCCCATATAGTCGCTCTGGAAACCGGTGGATTATTGTCGGAGTCGATCATCTGACACGCTACGCTGAGACTGCAGCTCTACCAGCAGCGACCGCCCACGAAGTTGCACTCTTCATTCTCCGCAGCTTCATTCTCCGCCATGGGGCTCCACGGGAATTACTCAGTGATAGGGGTCGAGTGTTCCTGTCGGAGGTCATCCAAGCTATTCTCGCTGAATGCAACATCATCCACCGGAAATCTACCGCATACCATCCACAGACGAACTGAACGGTTCAACCGCACACTTGGCGACATGCTGAGGATGTACACCTCCTCCGACCACACTAACTGGGACGCTGTCTTGCCTTTTGTTACCTTCGCTTACAACACCGCCACGCAAGCGACTACCGATTTTTCCCCGTTCTTTCTGTTGTACGGCCGCGAACCATCCCACCCACTCGACACCATACTCCCGTACCGCCCTGATGTATCGGAGTGCTCCCCGCTTTCGGAAGTCACCAGATACGCTGAAGACTGCCGTCAGTTGGCTCGGTCTATGACAAGTGAGGCTCAAGGTCTACAAAAAACCCGACATGATGACGCTCATCACATAGCGCCTACGTTTCGTACTGGCTCCCTCGTGTGGCTTTGGGTGCCCCCGCACGTTCCTGGCCTGTCTTCTAAATTTCTGGCCCGGTACCATGGTCCATAACGTGTCATCGACGCAACCTCACCAGTGAATTACATCGTCGAGCCCCTAACACAATCGCCAGATTTGCGCCGTCGAGGACGCGAGACCGTACACGTCGACCGTCTCAAGCCCTACTACGACCCCCTCATTGTGCCTACTCCCTGAGTCGCCAGGATGGCTACTCTTCAACCCGGGGGGTATTGTAGTGGAGCATACGCACTAACGTGTATGCGCCTTCCAAAGAGAAGGGAAAACCCCGTGCTCTGATTGCACGAGAACCTGGGCCGCCTTTTGCCAGACTTGTCGTACGGCCATTTTTCGTTGCGACATCGTTGCGACTTCTCCGGTTCAAGAAACGTCATCACATTATATGTATATATATATAAGGGAAAGAAGTGTATACCTAAGGGCTCGTTTTTCCGTGTTTTAACACAATATTAATGAGATCTAACAGACAGTAATGCCAAGGAATGTACAGGGGAAGTTAATAGAACCAATGGAATGTAAATAAGAAAGAAAAGTAGATGGCGCTGACTGTCACTCCTACTTCTAAATTCACATATAAACCCAAAAAAGTGGATGGAGGGAAGGCCGCTGTGGTAGCTCAGTGGTTAGAGCATCGAACGCGTTATTCGAAGGTCGTAGGTTTGATTCCTGCCCACGGCTGGTTATTTTTTCATCCACTTTTCTTTCTTATTTACATTTCATTGGTTCTAATAACTTCCCCTGTACATTCCTTGGCATTACTGTCTGTTAGATCGCATATATATATATATATATATATATATATATATATATATATATATATATATATATATATATATATATATATATATATATATACATATATATATATATATATATATTGAAAGACGCAGGCAGACTAGGTACGGCGAGCAGGCAGGGCAAGCAGAAGCGTTTATTCTGCGATGTCTGGCTCGGCTCAGAACCACACCAAGAGAGAGAACGATGATGATGGGTATGTCCAAGTGAGAACGATGATGATGGGTATGTGCAAGTGAGAACGATCAAATGCTTGGAATGTGCTTACAATTTCCCCCCCCCCTCTGCGAAGCGGCCAACCTGGCCGCCAGTCAGAGATCGGCCGAACGAGTAACAAAAGGCTTCATGCGTGAGACGTGAACTATTTCCGTGCTGCGCAGACGGCGGTCAGTGACAGACTGAAGCGGGGTGACGAGGTAGTTAACTGGAGATGTCTGTCGTACAACGGTGTATGGGCCAACATACCGGTGAAGAAATTTCTCGCAAAGGCCCGACGCTCGAACCGGGGTCCATAGTAAAACCTTATCGCCAGCATTAAAGGCCACGTCGCGTCGTTTTTTATCACAGCGATGTTTTCTCTCCTTTTGGGTTGCTTCCGTGTTTTTGCGAGCAATTTCACGGCATTGTGTGACTCGGGCTGCGAACTCTTCTGGGAGCGAGGTACTGCTTGGAGCCGGTGCAAAGAAAAATGCCGTGTCGAAGACCGAGGAGGCAGATCGGCCGTACACGAGAAAAAACGGGCTGTAGCCAGTTGATCGTTGTACCGCAGTATTGTATGCGAAGGTGACAAACGGTAAAATGTTATCCCAATTTTTGTGGTCAGGATGCAAGTACATCGATATCATGTCAGAGAGTGTTCGGTGGAAGCGCTCGGTAAGGCCATTCGTTTGCGGATGGTATGTAGAAGTGGTTTTATGCACTGTATTGCACGCCTGCAGGACTTCATCCAGGACCTTGGAAAGGAAGGCTTTGCCACGGTCACTCAAAAGGACGCGAGGGGCTCCGTGGCGCAAGACGATGGAGTTCAAGAAAAAATTGGCGATTTCTGTGGCGGTAGCAGAATGAAGAGGTGAAGTCTCGGCGTATCTTGTTTGATGGTCGACTGCAGTGACGATCCAACGGTGACCGGAAGGTGTCAACGGCAAAGGACCATACAAGTCTATTCCGACAAATTCGAATGGTGTGGTGGGACAGGGAAGAGGCTGAAGGAAACCAGCAGGCGGGGATGTGGATCGCTTGCGGTGCTGACACAACGCGCACGAGCCCACGTATTTGGCCACCGTTGTGGACAAGCCAGGCCAGAAGCAGCGCGTCTTGATGCGATCGTAGGTCTTGTGGAAGCCTAGATGACCGGCAGCAATATCATCGTGGAATGCTTCCAAAACTCGAAGACGAAGGCAGCGGGGAAGAACTGGCACCCACTTGTTACCGGTGGGATGGTAAATGTAGCGCTTAAGCACACCGTCCTGAAGGCGAAATTGTCGAAGCTGGCGTCGCAAGCGGCTGTTGGGTGGTTTAGTGACACCGCGAAGGCGATCAATGAAAGACCGACAGTAGGAATCTGCCAGCTGAAGTGAACGTAAATCGGAGTTCGTAGATAGCTGCATTGGATCCAGCGATGCGAGCGATACGTGTTGTGAGGCAAGCTGGGTGTCAGAGTCATTCGAACGCGATGCGGTGGACGTATTGTCACGAGAGAGCGAAAGTGGGCACCGGGACAGCGCGTCGGCATCATGATGACATTTGCCAGACTTGTACGTAACTGTAAAGTCGTACTCTTGTAAGCGCAGTATCCAGCGCGCAAGACGTCCTGACATATTCTTCATTGATGAAAGCCAACAGAGTGCGTGGTGGTCGGTGATGATGGTGAAGTGCCGACCGTAGAGATACGGGCGGAATTTCTGTATCGACCATACGATAGCCAAGCACTCCTGCTCCGTGATGGTGTAATTCCGCTCAGCTGTTGACAGAGTCCGGCTAGCGTAGGCCACAACCTGCTCTTTAGAGGTGGAATCACGCTGCAGAAGGACTGCTCCAATGCCTTGTGCGCTTGCGTCAGTATGGAGTATGGTAGGCGCTCTCTCATCGAAGTGGCGCAGCACTGGTCCGGAAGTCAGGCGTTCTTTCAAAATTTCAAATGCAGATTCGCAGTCGTTGGACCATGAGAAAGGAGCACCAGTGGCCAATAACTTATTTATATATATATATATATATATATATATATATATATATATATATATATATATATATATATATATATATATATATATATATATATATATACGGAAAAGAGAAGATGCCGTATCGACAAGGCTGTGGAGGAGATAGATTTTGAAACCAGCAGTAAGGGCGTGACTGGTTGACCAGTGATCGAGTGCAGACAACCCTTCGCCCTTCTCGTCAGGCACACACGCTCTTTGCCCCCTATAATAGCAATATGCATGCATGTATCATAATCCCGGCGGCAAAAGCGCCATCTCCGCGCATCTAAATGTCAACGGCACTGGGAGAGTGGTAGGGCTTCAGGCGCGCAACATGTATAATATCGTTAGCCTGTGGGGGACATGAAGACAACGGGGCGACAGGACCATTTTCATGTCACAGGAGTAACCACACGAATGACTCGGTTTGGACCTGTGTAGTGAGTAAGCGATTTTTCTGACAAGCCAACTTGACAGGTCGGAGACCAGAGCAGGACCAAGGAACCGGGTGGAAAGTGTTTGTCATGGTGTAGTTGATCATATAAACGCCGTTGCTTTTCTGGACAGGTCAGAAGGTGAGTACGGGGGATTTCGTGTCCGTGAGCTGCCCGAGCGATAGCGTCCATGGCATATTTACTGGTCGGTACTGCCGGCGACGGTATGACGGTGTCTAGAGGCAATGTTGGTTCTCGACAAAACAGCAGAAAAAATTGAGAGTAACCAGCAGTGTCATGGCGCGAAGAATTGTACGGAGATGTGACGTACGGCAACGCAAGATCCGAGTCGGTTGGTAGAAACATACTTAGCGAGCATGCCTGTAAGAGTTCCTTGTACACGCTCCGTGGGTTCATTGGTGTGTGGATAGTGTGACGTAGTCAGCTTGTGTCTTGTTTCACAGAACTGCACGATATCGGCTACAACCTTCGAAAAAAAGGTGTGGCCACGGTCTGTAAGCAGATGCTGTGGGGCTCCGTGTTGCAAAATCACGTCCTTGGGGACAAAGTCGGCGACATCTCTGGAGCAGCTTGTGGGAAGAGCTCGTGTGATTGCATAACACGTGGCGTAGTCGGTGGCCACGGCTATCCACCTGTTGCCCGAGGAAGACAAGGGGAAAGGGCCAAGTAAATACAGGCCAACGGGGAAAGACGGTTCTGACAGAATGTCAAGTGGTTGAAGGCGTCCGGCTGAAAGCGTTAATGGTGTTATGCGGCGCTGAAATTTTTCACAAGCCGCAACGTATCTTCTGGCTGACCGGGCAAGCCCTGGCCAAAAAAAGCGTCGGCGTATTCGGTCATAAGTGCGTGACACATTAAGGTGACCGGCAGTCGCAAGGTCATGAAGTTTGTGTAGAACTTCCGAGCGAATGTGTTTCGGAACGACAAGCAGCAGGGCCAGTCCACCCGGCTCAAAATTCTTGTGGTGTAATACACTATCGTGGAATACGAATGAGCAATGGGACTGATCGGAAGATGGTGATTCGAGGCGTTCTATGATAGCACGCAAGGACGCATCACGGCGCTGCTCATCTCCGATGCATGTCATTTGCGAAAGCGAAAAGACGCAAGGGTTTTTTCGGTGTCAGGCATAGTGGTCGACTCAGCGACCGGGTAGCAGGAGAGGCAGTCTGCGTCCTGATGTAGGCGTCCGAACTTGTACGTCACCGTGTAGGTATACTCTTGCAGTCGCAGAGCCCAGCGCCCGAGCCGGCTAGTAGGATCCTTCAGCGACGTATGCCAACATAGCGCATGATGGTCAGTTATTACAGAGAAATTTGTGCCATATAAATATGGGCGGAACTTTGAGACTGCCCAAACAAGAGGAAGACACTCACGCTCTGTAATGGAATAGTTGCGTTCAGCAGCTGTGAGGAGGCGGCTAGCGTAGGCTACAACTCGGTCGTGTCCCCGTTGGCGTTGGGCTAAAACGGCTGCGATCCTGTGACCACTAGCATCGGTTCGGACTTTTGTCGGAGCGGATAGATCAAAGTGAGCCAATACAGCTGGAGTCGTCAGTAGCGTGATCAGGTGGAAAAAAGCCGCAGCTTGGTTGGTACCCCCCATAAATGGGACGTCTTTCTTCAGAAGCTCAGTGAGGAGTCGAGTGATGGTAACGAAATCTTCCACAAACATTATAAAGTAGAAACAAAGTCCTACAAAACTTCGGACGTCTTTAAATGACTGGGCTACAAGAAAACTGGTCACTGCACGAATTTTCTACGCGTCCGACTGCACACCACATGCGTCGAAAAGGTGGCCCTACACTGTAATTTGCCGGCGTTCGAAGTGGCACTTCGACGAATTCAACTGAAGACCTGAAGGGCGGAAGATGTCGAGAAGAGCTGACAAACGCTGAAGGTGGGTCTCAAATGTAGGGGAATATACAACGACATCCTCAAGGTAATAAAGACACGTTAACCATTTGAACCCTTGTAGGAGAGAGTCCATCATGTGCTCGAACGTGGCTGGGACGTTGCACAGCCAAAACGGCATTACCTTGAACTGTGTAGTGTGCACGTATCCCGAAGGAGTATGGCCACTAGCGTGGGTCCAGTCTTAGCGAGCCGCAGGGCATGCGTTAACCATCGCCGTGCCGAGAACACGGTGCTACTCAAGGTCGCAACATTTTTGTCTGTGACAACACCAAAATGCAGTACAGCCCGTTGCAAAGGTGCGAGGGGAAAGCAAATGGGCTTATCCACGCCATGGGCGAGAAGTACTTAACAGTGGTGCCACGAGCACGTAGTAAAAGTGATTCACGGTGACACCGGGAAAAGAGCCCGGTAGCTCGAGCGAGGGCAAAGGCGCTGGCATTGGCTTCGGAGAGATACGGGTTGGCGTAGCTTGGCCACGCACTAGAACACCATACTGCTCTTTAGCCGAGCGTAAGCATTGGGGCGACAAAAGGTGAACGTTTCCCTCGGGCGCGAGGCACCGTCAGCGAAGTCCGACGAGCCCTAAACAATGGGAGTCGACGGCCGGAAAAGGGAATGCGTGCTCACTTTCAGCTGTCCCGGAGAAACCTGACTTACTCCCGACGCGCGCGCGCGCGAAACGACCCGATAGATTCCGCGCACAGCGCTACAGTCGACATCCGCTATCGGGTGAGAGGGGTTAAGCATCACTCTTCACTCTCCCAGCGCGGCAGACAGCGGAAGAGGGGAGTCTTATCGGGAGATTAGAACGGCAGAAAAGGTGGCAAAGCCTGCGCAAAGGCGGCGGGCTAGCCTCAATTCCCACATTCCCCTCTCCTAAATTAGCCCTTTATCGTTCTGCAAAGACTGGCGGACGTCACCCATGCAGTTAAAATTACACTGCTAGTTAAAATGATACCTCAGTCCAGCCCTGTAACTGCTGCTAAAATGATGACAAAGGAGAAAACACATTAATAGCAAGACAAACACATGACACTATAACGTGTTTACGAAAAGGAGCGCAGGAAACTGGGACTACTGTTCGTGGTGCTTAAGAGGGATAGCGCATACCTCGAGGAGGAAGTGGCAGAGCGTGGCAATGTCCGTATGCTGCGATGCCCATGTGCGAGGTCAGAAACACGGAAGGAGGCTCTCCGATGGCTCGTTGCTGCTCTTGATTAGTCGCGAGTCTGACAAACGCCGCTTCGGTGGTGTTTTTGAGGCCGCGAATTTCTCGATGGAGGCGGGGAACCTCGCTGGGAAGCCCGGCCTCTCCGGGGATCAGGGAGGCCGAAATGGAATCGGCTGCGAGGCGCCCTGGCATTGGCCAGCAGCATATAGCTGCTGTCAGCTGGCCTTCCGCAGGAGCCATGGTGAAAAATGGGCAGCATAAGTCGTCTGGAGTTACAAACGCAGTCTTCTCTTGGTCTTTTTCGTCGACAGCAATCTGCTAATAGCCGAACGTAGGTGTATTGAAGAAAAGTATCGGGCGCCGTGAAGACTATCGAGAGTGTCATCGAAGCGGAGCAAGAAGTAACTGTCCTTTTTCGCGACTCTATTCAGATGGTGGTAGTCAACACAGAAGCGCAACGTGCCATCTTTCTTTTTAACGAGCACAACGGGGGACGCCGAAGGGCTCGAAGAGGGTTTAATAATTTCTTCGGCTAGCATCTTAGTGATTTCTTGTTGAATTACCTTAAGCTCGGTGGCAGACACCCGGTATCGTCGCCGACAGATGGGAGGAGAATCACCACTGTTACTGCGATGCATGACGAGTGAAGTGTGGCCGAGTGAACGGCTGTCGATGTCGAATACTCATTCATTCATTCATTCATTCATTCATTCATTCATTTTTATTTCTTTAAAGACCCCACTCGGGGGTATTACATAAGGGGTGGATACACAGAAAAAGAGAACATTTGAACACGTTAGTTTTCGCAGCATAGGTGATTTGTAAGATTTGTCGCGAAGGATGATGGGCAGGTGGTTGAAGCAATGAAGCAGGGAAGGTCGTTCCAATCCTTGACGGCACGGGGAAAAAAAGAAGCGAAAAAAGTGGCAGTTCTGTTACGATAACGGGACACTTGAAGTGGATGGCTTGTGCGGTGTGAAATGTATGTCGGGGGGAGGTTGTAAGGAGCTGCATTGAGAGAAGAATGAAAAAAATTATGAAAGAGAGAAAGGGTGGCGATACGGCGGCGAACAGAGAGGGGTGATAAACCGGATTGTGCTTTCAAGGATGAAATACTGATGTCGTATGAGTACTGGGAGTGAATGAATCGAGTGGCGCGATTTTGGACAGATTCGAGGTCGTTAATGAGGTATGTTTGGGGCGGGTTCCATATGGGGGAGGCATATTTGAGTTTAGATCTGATGAGGGACTGATATGCTAGCAACTTCACATGTTTTGGTGCATGACGTAGGTGACGCTTCAAGAAGCCCAGAGTTTTATTTGCCGATGAAATGACGTTAGTAATATGCGCATTCCAAGTGAGATCGCAATACAATGTGACACCTAGATACTTGTAGGATGGTTGCGATTGTACAGGGACGTTGGTGATATGATATGTAAAAATGGAAGGATTCTTACGGCGGGTAAACGTAACAAGTTTGCATTTGTTAGGGTTAAGAAACAAAAGCCAATTATCGCACCAATCTTGAGTGTGGTTAAGATCGTTCTGGAGAAGATTTTGGTCGTGAGTGTTAGTTACTGTCTGATAGATTATACAGTCATCTGCAAACATGCGGATTTTGCAGGATACGCTGAGGGGTAAGTCGTTGATGTATATCAGAAACAGGAGGGGGCCAAGAACTGAACGTTGAGTTACGCCTGATGTTACTTTGAGGTAAGCAGAAAATTTATTATTGACATGCACAAACTGAGAACGGTTAGTTAGAAATGCTTTGATCCAATTTAGTACACTTGGGTCTAAGTTTAACTGGGATAGTTTTAGCATTAGTCTTTGGTGGGGTACTGTGTCGAATGCCTTTGCGTAATCTAGAAAGATTGCGTCAGTTTGTAAGTTTTTGTCAAGGTTAGCATGCAGATCGTGAAATATTGCTAGTTGTGTTTCGCAGGAGAATCCTGTCCTAAAACCATGCTGGCTGGGGTGAAAAAGTTGTTGGAATCTAGAAAGTTTACAATCTGAGAGTAGATGACATGTTCCATGATTTTGCATGGGGCGCTTGTGAAAGAAATGGGACGGTAGTTCAATGGACAGTTCTTATCACCTGATTTGTAGAAGGAAACGACCTTGCCCATGTTCCAGTCATCTGGAAGAATGCCTGTGGAGAGCGACTGCGCATACATCAAGCACAGAAATGGGGCGATGGTGTCATGGATATTTTTTAACACTTTTGAGTTAATATCGTCGACGCCACCTGATGAGGACAGTTTCATGTTTTGAATAATACTTGAAATACTACCTGCGCAAAAAACAATCGAGCCCATAAAGGATGTCAACAGCACCGGGGCAGGAGAGGAAGGTACGCTAGATTCGTTAGTAAACACAGATGAAAATGCACAGATGAAATGCGCTGAAAATATGTCACGGCATGAAGCCAGAAGGCGGCATAGCGCGGCTGACTTCTCAGGTTTGAGGTCCGAGGTGAACATGGAGTGTAAGGTCGCATCGAGGCACGTGGCATCCTGCGGGTGACGTTGGTGATCGGGACATACGTCTGCCGCAAAACTGGTGACGTGGTCGTAGATTAAGGGTCTTAGCGTGACGACCGAATTTCCTTGAGGTAGCGCTTGCTTTATGAAACCGAAATTGATAACAGGTAAATATGTTCGGTTAGAGGCCATGGTTACTACGGAGTGTGGGACAGTAAGGCCACGCGGCAGGAGAACATCGGGAATCGGTGTCACGATATAATAACCGTCGAGCACGGGAGAGGGTGTTGCCAATTCAACGAATGTGAGAGCTTTACGTGGTATCCGGAAGAAGTCAGTGGTGCAGAGGCTGTTCGGGAGGTCACGGTGAAAATCCGGAAGAAAGGGAAGTTTTAGGCAGAGAGTACCGGCGGCACAATCGAACTGGGCAGAATGCGTCGATAGGATGTCCATGCCGAAGATTAGGTCAATTTTCGAGCACCGTAAATGAAACGGGGGCATGACAGCCGGCAGTGCTAACACAAGCGGTACACATTGCAGTGATGGCCACAGTTGCACCATCAGCGACACGGAGGGTTTTAGTCGCTGCAGGCTTGAGGACGTTTTTGAGTAGGCGACACAGATGAGCACTTTTTATGGACATTTGAGCTCCGTTATCAACTAACGCCGTCAAAGAAATACTGTCGACATAGACCTCAATCAAGTTCATATTAGTGGGGAGCGTCAACGGAGGATTTGGATCAGTCACAATTGATGCTGCACTGCCTCCCGAGCTGCATGATGTAGTTTTCCGTCCGAGAGGATCCATAGTTGACCGGCTATGGATAGCAGCGTGGTTGGGGCGACGGGGAACGGCGGCGTTGAGATGACGGTGAACGAACGGTGGAGCGGATAATAGGGATGTCGGAAGAAGGGTGCACACTACTTGATGAATACCGACGGGAGTTCTCGGGCGAGAAGAGAAAAATGGGCTCTAGGTTGAAGTGATACGGCAGTAGCGGGAGTAGCGGGCCAGTTTGATGGCAGCGGAAGCAGATCGGTTTGTGATCTGCAGTTCTCAATTCCGTCGGATTGCCGGATCGAGGAAGAAAATATGAGTCATGGCGCGGTGCATTTATTGTCATCAGTCTGGAGGCGGGTCGGGAGACAGAGCAGGTCACAGGAAAACCAAGCTTTGCAATTTCTTGCCTCGAGATGGCTTGAATAACGGAGACCACTAGAAATGTTTGTGCAGCGCCATGGTCGAGTGGAAGCGGTGGAAATGGCGAAGGACTTGACGCCTAAAGCTACCGTCAAGCTATACGTGTCAGATTCTCCTGCATGCGTGGCGCGGCACCGAGATCTGTGCCGGTTGATGGAACAGCCGTGTTTGGTAGCCGCCTAAATTGAGGCAGAACACGGCGGCTTTTGGCCATTTCGAAACGGCGGCATTTCTTAATAATCATGTCGACAGTCGTGACGTTAGTGTACACGAGCAAGTTGAAGGCGTCGTCTGCATTGCACTTGAGCGTGTGAACCACCTTGTCACTCTCTGTCAGTTGCTCGTCCGCTTTCCGGCACAACGCGATCACGTCCTGTAAGTACGAGACATACGACTCAGTGGAGGGCTGCACACGAGTGGCGAGTTCTTTTCGCACTTCCATTTGGCGACCGGGCGGGTCCCCGAAGATGTCGCGTAGTCGCTCCTTGAAGATATTCCAGCTGGTGGGCTCGGACTCATGGGCATCGAACCAAACACGTGGGGTGCCGTCCAAGTAAAATATTACGTTGGCGAGCATCATGGCAGAGTCCCATCGGTGTGTCTGGCTAACACGCTCGTACATACGGAGCCAGTAGTCAACGTCAAGCCCAGGTGGTGCAGAGAATGTACCGGGATCACTGGGTTAGGGCATCGTCAGTTATGTAGTGGCTGTGGCTCCAGACGGAGACGCTGGCGGTTTGGGTTCATTGGTAGCCATGACCGGAGACTGAATGGTGCGCCCACTGAAGCTTCGTGGTGAGGACGGGAAACGTTCTACCTCCACCAAATATGTCATACAATATCGGCATCGGAAGCAGCGCTTATTTCCTAGTTCATCCACCATTAAGGCAGTTATGACATGCCATCAGAGTGCATTCTCCAAATTCTCCACATTCTCCAAATTCACGAGCGCAACATCTGCCACAAAAACGACAGTTTCCTCGTATGGACCCCCGCCCACACTGACCCTCCGCTTGCGGGCAACGCGACTGCCCACGCCGCGGCTCGAGGACTTACACGGCGAGCTGCGACGCCTGCCGACAGTCCCGATGTCTCGCACACTTCGACAGCGATGCGGGAAGGACGTGGGGGGATCGCATGACCCCTTTCAGAGACATCACGCAACACTACAGACTGAACAGATGCAAATATCCACCACCCCACGCCAAACTAAACAAGAAACAGCAGGTTGCCTGGGGACAACTACAGACACACACGTACCCGAATCCGGTGATCCTTCGCCTCTGCTACCCAGGCATTTATACGTCCGACGCGTGTAAGGCGTGCGGAGCCAGAGCGACGCTGCAGCACATGCTGTGGAAGTGCACCGGTAACGCACAGCAGTCCCCTACGAACCCGGTAGACATGGCAGTCTCGAACCGCGAGGCGCGATGGGAGGCGGCTCTGCTCAGCCATGACCTTGCCGATAAACTGTGGGCCGTCCGGCAAGCCCAGGATGCCGCCCGGGTCCAAGGACTCGAGGCCGTCACCTAGGCCGGGGTGCTTGTAGCCCCACCCCGCTCAATGACGCCGGACATGTTCAATAAAGTTTTTACTCACTCACTCAGAGTGCAGTTCCTCTTCGTCTTTACACTCCTCTATAGACATTACTTTAAGCCGAGTTCTGGCGATAAATAGTAAAGTTGAAGGAGATGTTAAGTTTATCTTCCAGCTATTTGTTTTCTAGAGATGCGCTAAAATTCCAGAACGTAAAACCACCGTAGCGATGGTGGGAAATGTACCCGGTCTATGCGGAATGCTGACAATTCGGGGCGTGCCTGCGTTTTGCGGTGGCACTTTCTAGTGATTCCCCGTTCCAAACTAATCTTTTTGTAAATACTGCTCTACAGCATGAAGTGTTTTCATTTCATCCTGTCTTTCATGCCTTCAGGCTGCTTCATTCACAAAGGAATAAAAAATGTGTGGTGTTAACATAGGTGTCATTTATTACTTGTTCACACACGAATACCCTTCAGCTCATGTACAAGATATAGAACATGAACTCGGATAATATTGAACTTCAAAAACAAATAACGCGCATGTTCATTGTAGGGTACATCAGCAATAGCCCGTAATGCTTGCTTCTTTGGTGTGACTAGATGACTTCATGACATTTTTGTACTGTGTGACCAAATGACGTGAAAATAGCGCAGATGCGAAGCAAACAGTGCAATAAAATATGGGTTTCTGTCTTATTGGTAGCAGTCTCTTGCAGGTGGGCAACATGCTTGATGCAATGCAACACCTAGATAATATGTAATTGGTATGGTGGTTCCATGTTCGCGAAAACTATCACAGAGCGTTTTAGCTGACGCGAAAAATTCTACTACCGTGTTATTTACTGAAAAAGATATCGTAAGATTGCAAGGCATGGATTTGAAGTTTTTGTTCCTAAAATCACTGCCTGACATGCTATACAGGAGTTACGCTGACAGAAATTTTTTACCAACAAAAATATATTTTTTCTTCGCACTCTTTCTGCCCAATGTACAAGCAGATCACCCTTGGTTCCTACAAGAAGAAACTGGTATCATCCACCTAGATAATGTAGTTACTAGAATTATCAACATTCACAATACCATTTATATACATGACAAACAAAAGTGGACCCTGTATGCTGCTTTGAGACAAACCCTGCCTAATGAGTTTAAATGGTGAGTGATGTCCATTTATTGATACACAATGATTTATATCTGTTATGTAACTTCTAATTAGGTATAAAAGTATTCCACGTGTGCCATAACAATTAAATTTATATACTACAGTGCTGTGATTTATTCTCTCGAAAGTTTTTGACAAATCTACAAATACCCGCAGTGTTAGTTTCTTAGCCTCACTAATTTGCAACATTAGTTATTTTTGTTTGAGAAGATAAATTTCAGTCGACTAGCCGGATTGGAACCCATGTTGAGACGATGTTTTTACAAAATGCTTCGCAAAAAAAAAGAACGCATTATAAGAAGAAAAATTATCTCTAAAGCTTTAGAAAACAAAGAAAGAATCAATATCAGTGAGTAGTTGCTTAAATTATCTTTCACCTCATTTTTGCATCACAGTTACACATGCAACCTTTATCGGCTGAGAGAAAATGCCAAACGTTAATGCCATGTTGCAAATGTGAGTGAGGCAAGGTGAGATCAGGTCAATGACATGAAGGACTGCTTGTATTTTTAGCCCTTTTAATCTTTACTTTTGCTTCCTTTGAACTTTTTAAACATGTTTAGAATTTAGTTATCGTCAGCTTCACACAAATACAATGAATATGTGAGGGGGCTGAAAAATGCGTCAACGCATCTTGATCATGGGTGCTCTCAGCCATTGAAGAAAAGTATTCATTGAATTTATTTGCTAGAACTTCATCGTTAGAGCTCTCCTTTCTTACCTTAAGCTCATTATCAATAGAAATGGGTCGCACTCTTGATAAGACAGAATTCAGCTTCCTTCACAGCTGCTTTACGTCCACAATGGCGCCAAACATGAAGTAGTAGTAGTCACGCTTCGCATGTTTTAGTGACTTATTCAAGTTATTACAGAATGCTTTGAACTATTTCAGCACTCCAGCGACAGGAGTACTTACGAATAAATGGTACAATACTGTGTCTTTATCATTTTGATTAGCTTAAAGAAAATTAATTGTTTATGACGCTTGCTTTGGTTTTTTTTTGGCTCACAATATGGAAAATGTTTTCGGTATAGGAAGCACTGGGTGTCAATAAAGGGGTCATAGGCGCCTTCATATGAAAAACAAGATGGTATGTCATACCATCTTAACAAGCTAAATTCTTTTCTAAAGCAAGATCGTGATTGTGGATTGATGTCCTCAATGTAAATATATCATTCCAGGGCAAGTTTTTGTTCAGCTTGTACACCAGTAATGAGATCTCTAAATACTAATCATACCAAAACTTGGTGTATCAAATGTTTTTTTATAAATATACCTATTAAAGTCACTGTAGTGGTTGTAACGCGAGTTGGGGTAGCTGTAACATTCGAGACGCTGTGTGATAGAAGTAGTCTGGTAAAGTCTGCTTGTTAGATGAAGTGAGCAAGTCAATGTTCAAGTAGCCTTCAAAAACGAAAGTATCATTGTTTTCATTTATGAACTTAAGATATTCGACTAAGCAGACAAAAAAACTATTGATGTTGCCATGAGGTGGTCTGTAGACAACAGTAATGACAGTTTTTTTTTCATACTTCAAGCACGTGACTTCATAATCCTCTTTGTTTCGGGACCAATCATCATCACACAGACAGCTCATACTAACCTCAATATATATGCGCACATAACCTCTGCTTTTCTCTCTGTTAATGTTAATCCCAGTATAGTCATTCATATGAACAACAGCGGCGTCTTTAGAGTACCAAGTCTTACTTAGCATAATGACGAAAAACTTGAGCCTAGATTCCTCAAAAAACTGCAAAACTCCTCTCCTTTACAACGGGATGAGTCTATATTTAAGTGCAAAAGAAACATCTTAGTGCTTATACTCACTTATTCTCCAAAATTGCACTTAATACAGAGGGACTAGTATACTTCAAAGCCAACTGAAAGTAACAGATAATCCCGTCCTGAAGGATAAAGTAACCTCGTTTAGCTACAGTAAGTAGAATGTAGAGGTAAGAAAGCCAGGAAGGTCAACCAGACTAGCGCCCGGCTTGCTGCCCTAAACTTAGGGAAGGAGATTTAGGAATGAAAAGAGAGAGATAGAAAGAAGAGAACATAAAAAAACACGTGAGCTAAACTAGACTGCTGCGTTAAATAGCAGTGGACGCAGTACTTCAGTTGTATCATGTTACACTGTAGGTTGTGGTTCACGGTGCCTACTGAAGGCTTGCAAGCACTGGATGTAGAAAATTCAGTGCGTCTTGTACACCCTCAGTGTGTGGTGACTTCAGTCTGCCAATGAACACTCGAAGTGTGTCTACCAATCACAGAATAATTAGAGTGATTTTGCCTTCCTCAGGTACGTAGTCAGTGGAGGTTCAGAATTTACTCTTGCCGAGGTGCACTGTGAATCTTCATGTCCCGTCGGCTTTGGCAACGGAGACCAAACTGCACCAGTTGCGCACATGGTGTCGTTATCTATAAAGACTCTCGCTGATACCTGTGGCTGCGACTTTGACAATGTAGGCCAAGTGGAATCTGCAGAAACTATGTCTTTCAATGCATTTTGTTTCATACCAGCCGAGTAATATCCAGGTAGAAAAGGACATGGTGAAGCAGGGCGTCGAATGAGTGCTGCGAATGCAGACGCATAGGCTTTTTCTGACGAACGTCGGCGCCAACGTCACCGCTTTTTGACAGTTCAGGCGGCCTCGCAATGAGATATATGGTCTCTCGTCATTCGTCTCAATACATCTGTCCCTCTTTTTATTTTTGGTCAATTTTTGAGGAAGCTTCGTGGGGTCGATAGTAATTTGAACACTTGAGGTTATCGGATTTATGAATGTACGCGGAATGGGTTTCAGCGCAGTGAAGACATACTCACTTGCCATCGCGTACGCTGCTTCCGTGATCAAGCTTCATGCAGTTGTGACATTGCAGTGGCTTCGACACAAAAGGTCTTACAGGGTGTCGAAGTGCTTCACCTATACATGTGAAAGCAGAGAGTTGCCTCTAAAATCTATTTTCACGCAGCGTAAGTTACCCAAATGAGCAACCTTGACGATGACGCTAGCGCTATTAGCTGGATCGATCAGGTCATTCGACTCAGAGCTAAGAATGGCAGCGTCAACGCCGTAAAAGACACCAGTAACTACTTTGGAGCCCACTTGAATATAGGAGCGGTCATAACATCTATATTGTAATATTTTTCCTGAATATCCCTTCACGGAGTTATTAAATACGGACATATTGTGCGTGATCTTTGTGAAGCGATCATCTTACTTAGTTATATATGCCATTCATTCGGATATTAAAGACAGGCAGCAGGCACTTAAATTTTTCGGAATAGTTGTTTGTCCCAAAATGACGAGTTTTGCAACGGATGAACTCGGTTAAGTGACCTCGACTTCGTTATGGATAACGTAGCTACAGAACTAAAGTGTAAAATAACAATGTAAGAGTGCGTGGTATTTACACTTGTGTATGTTTGAAGAACACATTCCAGGATTGATCTTTTCTTTTGCTGCTGTAATGTGCAAACATAACTCGACGCTAATTGATTGTTGATTTGATCTACTTAAGCTGTTTTTATATCGAACTCCAATTTCGGAACTCCTCGTTTTGCATCAATCGCCAGAGTGAGATCACTGAACTTGTGCAATATTTTTATTCAGCTCAAAATTGTGAGCGTAAGATGATACAATGACGGTGGCTTTACAAAGCAGAAACTTATGAATATTTTGAACACGCCGCCGAAAGCCTGCCGTATTAACGTTTGCTTTTATGTGTTCTGGTGCGGTTGTCTCTTTAAAAATTCATAACAAGTGTATGATTCGTGGCGTCCAAGGATAAAGATTCTATCCTGAGAACCTGAAAAAAAATTGAAACGGAATTACTTTCCCCGCAATGTTTGAAACACTGAAATACTCTCAATTGTTGTAAAAACTACCTTAGACATAGTACTAACTCCATTGCTTATCAGTCATAGTGCTACTTTAATATATCACTGCACCATTATGGCACGAACTAAACAAATCAGTGGGGGTAATAAATTCGTATCCTAATTACCTCTTCGATTAGCACGAATAGCGATTTTTAATGCAGTGAATCTACTAGATAGAAACATTTTCCAAATCAAAGACAACTATGACATCTCCATATATATTGTCAAAGTGCTGTCGAAAAATAAAAGGGCCGATCCCGCGTACAGTGGAACTCGATGATATGCAAATCATGAATGAACAAGGTTAATATGCCACTTTAAAATCAGCCCAACGTTACGAGGTGGGCGTAAATCATGCCGTGAATGATTTTTATGTCATGATTATTATGGTAGATTGTGTCATTTACCTTCGTCATCCATTCACGTCACATAACGCCAAATTTGGTATATGTGAAGCCAGCGAAACGACCGCGAGCGCTGCATGAGCGTGGCATGGAGTCATGTTCTTAAATGACACGCATCTCATCATTACTATGTTCACACGTCATCCATTCAAGTCCCGTATTACTAAATTTGGTATATATAAAACCAGTGAAACTATCGTGAGCGCACCATGAGTGGGACGTGTAGTCATGGCTTACATAACATGCGTGTCATGATTTCCACGTCATGGTCTGTCACTTTTTTCGCCATGCAGTAATGTCATACCATGACAATTTTGCCATATGTCATGTGAACAAAACCATTGCAAGATCAGCAAGACCATAAAATATAATTCATGACATAAATGTCATTATTTTCTAGACAAGATTAGTCAGTTATGCTCGTCATACAGCCATCTTATGTCATACCAAGTTTGGTATTACGAGATGTGAATGAACGACGAACACTAATGCCAAGCGCAGACATGATAATTATGACATGGAAGTAATTTACGGCCTAAAATACGTCTGCCTCGTAACGTTGTGTTAATTTTATAGTGACAATTTAACCTTCCTCATCCGTACTTCCAATATCATCGATTCCCACTGTACGTGGAATCTACCAATTTTTATTCTTATGTCAGCATCATTCTCAGCCAACGCCCGAACAAAGTGCCTTTGGGGGCCTTGCGGGCCCTACGCTATTTCAGATTTTTTTGGCGGACCGCAAACGCTAACGGCGGTCAGCGTTATGACAAATGCACAGTGGCAGCAGCCGACCAGGATTGCGTACGCAAAGCCTGGTGTAAGCTATTCGAAACTCTCTATATTGCCCATATTCAGCATGGTATACGTACGTGAATGTTCTGAGAGTGTGTTTTTTAATAGAATGCATGTGCCAAAAATTCACACTGCCATGTGAGCTTTGCTTACCTTGAGGTTCGAGTCATACGTTGAGGTCTCGACTGTTTTCCCATCCAACAAAACAGAAACTGGAGAAGCCGCATTACAGAAGGTCACTGATTGTATCATCAGCACGTCTTGACTCTGGGAGTTCTTTTTCACGGCTGATATGGCCAACGTAGAAACGTTTTGCTCCTGAAAAAAAAAGAACTGGATTAATTTGTAAATAAACGGGCAGCTGCTGTTTTATATTCGCTGCATTTCACCCTTTGACAACCTGTGTTGACAGTATTGAGAAAGCTGCAGAACCAAAACGCATGCCTGTTACAGCGACAAAAAACTATTATTAGAGTTTATTGATAATATTCTCACTTGCACTGCAGAAATGAACACTGCTTCATTTATTATTCATCTACTAACCATCATACAACTTTTTGTACCACAAGGCAGTTTTTCGCTGTATGATCCATTTTATAAACCGTTTAAGGATTTAGCCTAAACAATGTAATCAAAGTCATTTGCCTAAATCAGAAATAGTACTTGGTGCTGTGACTGACGACGCGAAGTCTTCTATCATGGTTGTCTAATTCTCTTTACAGATTCACTTGGGCTGCATAAAGTTCTGCCGCTTCCTTCAAGCAGGTACGCACCATTCTTATTAACATGGAAGAGGTTATCATTGTGATATAATAGGCAGCAAGCGCAATCTTCGAGAGCGTATATTAATAAACACAATAGAGAATTGCGGGAAAAGGTTGAGCGCACATTGTGCCATTCATTACCAATAGCTGCAAACACATACGTTTATGTAATGTCGTCTGAAGACACGCACTCGACGTAGCCAAATATTAAAAGGTGGACAAACAAGCCTGATACACACAGAGTAACGAAAAATATCCGCATGTTAGTTATTCGTACCGTGCACTTTAAGGTAGTCTAAAAAACTAAAGACAGGAAGTGAACATACATAAAACATTAAAATCATATTTTGCTTTCTCAGCAATATTGTTTGTTGCTCGTCGAGTTTATGTTTATTAATTTACATTAGTTTAATGAAATGTTCAAGCGCACAGAATGTTGATGACTGCCCTGTTTCAACAGCATATTGCACAGGTAATTCAGAATATAAGAAAGGTAACTACAGTCCTGATGCATGGCAGTTGCTTTTCTTTATTTGTCGCCTTCCTGCAGAGTATTTTGGGTAATCGCAAGAGTAAATGACGTAAATCTTTGTAATCTTTCAGGAGCGAGACAATGATGATGCATCGTTTTACACGATACTGTAAATTACACGAGTATTTTGTTTCACAGGGCAGTTAACTAAGTGTTGTCGCAGAAACTTTCGGAAGGCTACGATGACGTAAAAGCGGTATTTTATAGATATAAAAATAATAGTTTCAGTGTTTTTACGGGCCAGTACCACGATAATATTATGAACCGCGCCGTAGTGAAGCGCTCCGGAAAGTGTGACCAAACTATGTCCTTCAACATGCGCTGAAATCACACAGTATACGGACATTCAGCATTTTGCCTCCATCGAAATGCGACCACCAAGACCTGATGAAAAAGCACGTGCTTCGCGTCAGCAGTGTAGAATTGTGATCACTAAACTACCGAGTCCGACTATCGCATATCAATGTCGATGTTGAACAGATTTTTTTTTTTTGGCAAAGGTATATATGCATGTCCCACTGTTTTATTCGCACGTGACATCAGAAACCTGGTGGCCTCGATGTCCCGATTCTCCACCAATATGCTACGCTAATGTCGACACAGTTACAGTGAATAATATTTACGGAATCCACTTTCACTAGCACCCCCACCGTGGTGATCGCATTCTTAAAGCGGCAGAATGCTTGGCGGCCATGCATACTGCACAGTTTCACCACAAATTGAATTGTTCCAGCCAGTCGAAACCATCCGGAGCCTTCCACTACGGTACCTCTCATAGCCTGCATCGCCTTGGTGCTTTAAATTACGTAAACCACAAACTTTAATAGTTTGAATTGCAGTAACAACTTTGACAATGCTAAATGTTTGAATGCGACCATATATATATATAAATAATCTGGTGCCACTTGAAAATCTCTAGAAACACTCACACATTTACACTAGCTTTCACTTAAACACGCGTCCCACATAGATCGTACAATGAAAGGGGGTTTCGCTTTCTCAGCGAAATATTTAATGCAACGTGACTACACGTTGAGCGATCCCAATCTATTCATTGAAGTTTTCAGACACACAAAACTATTGTGACTGCTCTGTTTCCAATGACATATTGCAAAGCCATTCTAGAACTAAGCAAGGTCAGTAGAGTGATATGGAGGGACTATAAGTATTCATAGTCATTCATTTCCTTTTGTTGGCATAATAATGCACGTAGTGTGCAAGAGTAAATGACGTTTCGCCATTTATTCCGGCTGTCTGGTTAACTTGCGTAGACATCTTTCCAAACACATACCAATACCAGTAAATATTTCTTAGACTATCAAGTACTTGGCAAAGATGTTTTTATTTCAGCATCAAGCAAACATTGCCTTTCAATAGACAACCAGTAGGCAGCGCTGTCCTTCCTTGAGTAACATTTTTTCTACCCTCTTTCCTGCTAAAAAATAAACTTATATGTTAGCACTGACTGATTCAATGAACTAAGCAAGCTTCGTTTAAACAAGTACAAACACCTGTAGTCTATTTCATTCGAGAGAACTTATTACCTTGAACAAAGTGAAGTTGAGGAGCATGGTGGGTGCCTTGGTCATGTCTGCATCTAAAGAACAACAACAACAAAAAAATAGAACAGGATGAAATGTATGTGCAGAAATTGTGACACACCATGCAATTGTTCATTTATTCATGCTTGCGCGTATCTCAGTACGCACTACTGAAGCTGTATGGCGAGAATAAAAGTGTGTCGCATGCGTGACTTGTTCTAAATGAAATTTCAAAAACATGGCGCAGCTCAAAAGATGTTGCGTACGGTATGTGATGCCGTCGTCCCAGAAGAGGAAACCCGATGCATCTCCGTTCTCGTCAGGAGAGATGAACAGTTCCAATTCCTTCACAGAACTGCAATAGACATTTCATAGTATTAGTGTGTGCGAGAAGGTAGGCTGTGCATATAGCAGCGCCGAAATGCACTACACATGTTATTTTTTGAAATATTTGATTAAAACAGCCTGAGACCCCCTCTCCCCCTTGAGATGTCGCTGGTGGAATGAAACTCGCTACACCAGTATCATACAATTTGTAGTGGTCGACACGTTGTTCGATCGCGCTGCCTGCTCATGCATTCTCGGACCGCAGGAAAAAAGCAACAGGGCCGCAATTTTTCAGACATGTCATTGCTTGCGCATGCATGTTTAAGTGTGTACTTTGAAAAAAAAATAAGTGCCCTTTGAACACATAGTTATGCAAAGAAGAGCACATATATTGGTGTGGTGCAGTGATAACGTAAAATTGAGGGCTAGAAAACCTGTTTTCTATACAAAAAAATAGCCCTTTCAACACTCACCTGTTGCGGTTGTCAACCGGGCGAAGCAAAGGAATTATGAAACCACCCCTGACGTGCAAGGCGACGTTCTCGGAGTTGAGTGTTATGTCTCCTCCACGCTGTAGATTGATTGATTCGCCCTGTAAATAAAAAGAACATTCAGCGGACTGGCGCAGGAAGCCTGCCCGGAACCTATCGGGTTTTTATGTCCAGAGGGCTGGGAGTGAAATCATGCAGATAGACACGTTTCGTTCGAAAGTCTAGCGCTGCTTCTTGTAGAGTACCAATAAAGGATATTCATTTGCTTAAGGCCCGTGTATGTGTGTTCGCAAATAAAATCCGATGCAAAAAAAAAAAAAAACTTTCAAAAGTTGGAAAGTAACGCACTTTGTTACTTTCTTTTGTTCTTGGCCAGTTAGTGCTTTCAAAAGCAAAAAAGAGCGAACATATTACTAGACTGACCGGAAGGCTGGAAAAAAGGAGGTGCAGTTTTCATCAAGTCGATTGAAGATACTTTGCAACACGCGCTTTCACAAAACCAAGATTATTAATTTTAGTAACTGAAAATAGTTCCCTGAACCGTAGAGCAACAGAGATAGAAAGAGATAACAAAATGAGAGAAAGGCATGAAAGTCAACCAGAGAGGTAGCATCTTGTTTTCTACCATACTCCAAGGGTAGAGGGACAGGAAAGATAGAAAGTATAGCGCAAGGAAAAGCAACCACGCGATAAAAAATGAAATGAAGATTCAGAGCGAGAAAACTATGATCTATTAATTAGACCACAGTCACGCAGAAAGTTCAGTAAGGCCGTGATTGACTTCCGGTGCGAAGATAGCTCGAGTCGGCATTCTAGCACTGACAGTTCCGACAGGGGCCTGTCGTCAACACGGGCCACCACCGCTGCTGGCGACAGCATTTGCGCGCTGTAGCGAGGCTATAAACAACAAATATGGTCTATCATTTTATCACCGCCGCAGTGATTCTAAGCAGAACGGTTTTCATGCCAATTCGGATAGCAAAACATTTGGTGAAAGCGGATGAAGGTGGAAGTCGACGAGACAGATCCAGTCGGTGCAGTTGTGTGTGCATCAAACTTAGTGTGTTCGACATCGATTTTACGTCTTCATTAGCAAATCTCGCGAATTTCAATTGCACCATTTCTCCTTGAAAATTAAATTGACTCCTGAACTTCGTTTTTGTGTAAAGTAAAAAAGGCTGCAATCATTCACTTATTTTTTTTGTAAAACTGGCAGCCGCTTTTTATGTGAAGCCATTATTGATTGATTGATATGTGGGGTTTAACGTCCCAAAATCACCATATGATTATGAGAGACGCCGTAGTGGAGGGCTCCGGAAATTTTGACCACCTGGGGTTCTTTAACGTGCACCCAAATCTGAGCACACGGGCCTACAACATTTCGCCTCCATCGGAAATGCAGTCGCCGCAGCCGGGATTCGAACCCGTGACGTGCGGGTCAGCAGCCGAGTACTTTAGCCACTAGACCACCGCGGCGGGGCTGTGAAGCCATTATGCATTGCTGAAAAGATAAACTACATTTTCAAATAATCATCTTATTTTAATTCAAATGGTATAAATCTGGCTTAAATTATAATCAGTCTGTTCTCGACAAGAACTTGAGAACGTTATGTTGCGCTTACTAGCCTTCTTTCCTGACACAGGGTATTGTTCTCATTACTGTTTGAGGCACCGGAAGAATTCACAAGCTTTTACAGTTCAGAGTGAAAATGTTTATCTCTAGCGGAAATGCAAACTGCAGAGCAAATACCAAGTGAAGAACGGCAATGATAGCTTCGTTATAAGTGTAGTGATTAGTTGTTGTTACTTCGCTTTTTCTCGCATTTTATGTGTTGTTACTATAGTCTGAAGGGGCCATTTTTCGACTAAGAACGTTTATATAACTGTTGCGCAAATAAATTATACAAGAGTGCATTTACCGCATAGAAGTCGCACCACTGGCCTGCTGGGAAGTAGCCCTCCACTCCGGGTGCGTCCTGCAGATGGGTATTGACCTTATTTGAAAAACAAATATTGAAACTATAACAGTTAGAATGAAAAATAATGTTAAGTATGCACGCGCGAACATAAAATGACACAAAACGGGAAGGAAGCAGCCTGACAGATGCCACCGAGGAGGCCACAATGTCTGCCCACTCTTTCGAGTGGACGGAATAAACACGCGAAAATGAAGCGGTACTAAAGAAGAAGGAGACAGTTCGAAAAAAGTGACAGACAAGAAGATGAGAAAAACTTCAATACTAAAAGCCAGTTTTTCTTTCTCAGTGGAAGCTAGCAAGGCAAGATGGGCCAGCTCTGGCGTTATAAACCAATCACTGCTTTCTCGAAGCCTAATTTTGCTTGGTCACCGGTAAGCACCAAAGATGTTTGACATGAAGGTTGTGGAATTGAAACGAATCTGTCAAGCTGATTTCATAGATATCCTAGACAGCCGGTGACCATACTCTCATACAGTTCACGAGCATAGTTGGCGTAGCTAAGATTCTAAGGACTATAGGCATACCCTCTATATTTGATGGAGGATGAAACAAGCCACGAACATTAGGTAAAGCACGCCGAATTGAGACAGTATTTCGTCAGGACAAATGGACAACTTGGGCTAGTTGGTGCCTATTATACTTTTTTTTAAACAAATAGTGCATGAAGAGAACGAACGCAAGAAATTGAAGGGAGATACACTGTTTTCCTAACTTACACGCGATTCAAAATTTGCCTCGCAGGGTTGTAACTAAGCCCACATTTTTTTATATTTAACGTTAGTTTTAATTGTCTCACTTAATATAGGCTGCATGCTATCACGTCCGTGGAGGAGAGATATGGCATTTCTGGATGCACGATCTCCTCATGTCTATAAAATAACTACTGGCCACTGCCAGAAGTTGCTTTATTTCCTAGCGAATGGCATTTTAAAAGATATTTACTCTGTTCTCAGCGATGACGTGCTTGAAATATTCGAAGACAGAGCACCGTATTGTGACGTAAGAAACTTAGAGCGATCTTGGTGATTACGTTTCTCTGCGTATTGAAAAAATGACTCCCACTATATTATGCTCTGGCGCAGTACAACCGAAGATAACACGCATTTGATGCGAATTAATTCACATCAAATTTCAAGCACAACCAGTTGCTCTGGATTTCAATGTGATACGTGTGACGATGAGTCCAACGTGGTCACTACAGTGTTTCATATCACAAGTGTCACATTAACGCAATCTTGCGTATATTTTCCTTAACTGCACATGACATTAAACGTGAAAGGACAACACCAAATCTACTTCGAAATACTGCACACCTTCTTCGTATGCGCGTTTATAATGTTATGTATTTCACCTGATTGTATTCAGAGGGTAAATAAAGAAGTCAAAGGCCAGATATAGTGTCGCAATAGCTATGATCTTACAGCTACAGTTAGTTTGTACATAGTCTGGCAACGTTGCACCTAAAGGAGTGGAAAAACAGCAGTATTCACATTCACGTTGCGCTTTCTCTTCCTCCACGTATTTCTCCTTTAGAAGGCTAGATTTGCCTGGATAAATACTGACCCAAAATTACAGAATGCATTCCTAAAACCTAAATTTTCTAACGCACACTAACTTGCTCTTTTTGTAAGAGTTTCCGTGATGCACACTCTGCTCATAAAAATCCATGCGAACATGAACGTACCTCTTGTATTTTGGGAGAAACGAGTAAAGCAGAGCCCCACAAAAACTGATGGCTGATGTTCATTGTGTTAGGGTCTGTGGGATACCTGTTGATGTAAGGAACACAGCGGTAAGCAATAGAGCATCTAATAATCATCAGTTTCATGCTAACTGCACCGGCTGCGTGTTTAGCCGCACATGACATTTATTTCCAAACGAATGGGAGGGACTTTTTTATTTTTCAAATAAAAAAGTCACGATATGTGTGACACGTTGAAAACTGATAGAGAGACAGAAAACATTAATGGCAGTGAATGCAAAGGTAACTTTACTTGCAAGCATGGCAAAGTGTACTGTCCAATTCATACTAAAGCGGAGCTAAAATATTGGTATATCCGAGCTGTGAACGGTTACAAGAGCCGCTGTGTAGGTTTCAAAGAGTGGGGATTTATATGTAATTGACGGGCTTGGTTACAATCTTCACTTTTGTACACCTATCGCGCCTAGGATGAGTTGGAGTAGTTTTCGTGGAATGCTGCGTAGAATAACAGACTGCTGGGTAAGAGTAGTAACAGCAAGATAGACAGATGAATAGATGACGTACAAGATTGAGAATCTATCTTAAACACTCATTCGGGTGTTAATTTCGCGCAAGCTGTTCGAACTGCCCAACATCCGTCGTGGCACTGAGCTTAGTGCAAAGAAAATGGAAGCACTACCCTGCACCGTCAGCTCCGTTGTTTTAAATAATAAGACGTTTTCTCTCTTCTCTCATGGCTACTTACTCATAAAATAGTGCTCGCAGAACGGCACCACCAATCACGTGAGCCTCGTAGAAGACGGTGTACATGTACGGCAACAAGCGCTTCCTGGTAGTGAGTACAGCTGCTGACGCATTTAAGAGTCTTGTCGCCACCTCGTCTTCCTGGAGGGAATGAGCATGCACGTCGCTTTATTCTAAAGCAGACGATGTCGTTGGTGTGTGCATCAAATGCGTTCTGAAGGGTGACCACTGGTAATGTGTTGTGGTGTGCCCAATTCAGCCGTGACTAAATTAAACACACTGGGAGATCTACGCAACGCATGAATGCAAATTGTAATACATCTCCCGCTTTTAGGAATAAAAACTCGTGCATTCAGTAGGAAGCAACGCGCAATTAGGATCGCTCAGATAGCGCTTGCGCAGTGCCTACTTATAATAATGCGATAGAGTCAAAATTCTTCATTTGCAGACATTGCTATGACGTATTTGGCGGTATTCATAATCGGAAGCTTTGATGCAAGATTGATGCAAAGAATAAACATAAAGAGCATCTAGTTCAATATGGAGTTGAACCCAAAACTTCTTCACGCTACTCTTGAAGCTACTTTTTACAATAAGGGCCAGCTGTTTCTATATGCTGCACGTTCACCAACGAAGATGTGCAATTACCTAAATGTATATGAGCAGTGAAACAAAATAATAACACCACACTTGTCTTCTTAAGCTCTTTCAAATTTCAGGACTGTGGATAATGTTCTTCATTTACGCATTTTGGTTATATGCGTCACTTTACCTCCAGGTTCTCCGCGAGTGTCATTCTTCGGATGGACAACGGAAGCAGCGCGGTCACTTCATGCCACGCTAAACGGGCATCTTCTGACTCATTAGACCAGTGGCAGTAGCCGCCAACCTGCGTACATATAAATCGTTCATAAAGTATGCAAAGATGTCGGCGTGTGAGACTACATTACGCTTTAAAACGTACTTCACTTACAAAAGGCTAGTTACCATAGTTTAAAACCACGTTTAGCCATTGTAAGCAACTGTTGAACATATCTTTCAAGCAAGAAAGACTTTTTGCGCGGATACTAAAGTGTAGCGGTGAGACGGTGCGAAATTAGGTATTATGATAGAAAGTTACTGGACTAATTTTCAATGCTTTGTTGTTCGCTGAATTGAAATGTATGAATCGGAATAATTTTTCTGGCAGCTGCTGCCTCTGCATGCTAGGCATACTAAATAATTCTGTAGGGCTTCGCTGTAAGACAATGCATTATAGGGGAGTCCTACAATGATTGCGAACTTATTTAAAAGCAGCTAATTTTAAAAGCGAATATTGGATGCCACCAAAAGAGTATAGTTCCGACAAAAGCCAGGGGTCGACACACGTTTCAACGAAATGACACAGTGGTCGCCTTCCTGAGCCCCTAAAAGGTGGTAATTCATCCAATGAAATATTCCCTGATCTATAAATGAAAAAAAAAGTCTTTCACTTCATCGCTAAGAATGTGCAGAGGAGACATACGAAGCGCTTCGCATCAAGTATTCCTTGTGAAGACACGCTTAGAATGCAGTATTTCCCCTTACAACCTACTTTACCCTGCATTCTTATGTCAGTGATTTTATTTGGGTGATTGCCACGGTGACGACATTTTCGATGTAGGTGGAAACGCTTGAGGCCGGTGTACTTATATTTAAGTGCACGTTAAAAAATCCCAGGTGGTCGAAATTATCGAAGATCTTCAGTAAAGCGTCCCTGATAAACATACGGTTGTTTTGGACCCAGCAATGAGAAGTCCCACAAGTCCCAGCAATGAGAAGTGTTTAAGCGGTTGACGCTAGTGACGAGAAACAACAGGCGAGAACATTGTCGCATAAAATGCAATGATTGAAGAGTACTCAGAACTGCATTATATTTCTTTTTTTGGTGCTTGTCCTATTAACGAAGTATTTTTAGTCGACAAATTATGAGTTACTTACGTATTGGGTTAGGGGACGTATAATGAGTTTCAGTATAAAAGGAACCGCATCACAGGTATCGATATTAGTTTTTGCTTCGGGCACGTAAAGTGTTTGTTAGTGGTTGGTAGGTATGTCTGCATCCTTCCTTCTCTCATTCCTTTGTTTGCTACTTTTTAGTCTCCCCTTACCCTTTCCCCAGTGCAGGGTAGCTAATTGTTTCTTTAACAGTTCCTCTTTGCCTCCCTGCCTTTCATCATACCATATTTCTCTCTTTCTCTTTTCGCAATGCGTTAGTTAGAGAGCCTTCGTAAAGAAAAAAAAAGAACATGAACAATGCTGCTGTTGTGGAGCCAATACGAATGCACAAGGCTCAAAAGCTTGATTTTTGTCGGTTATGTACGGCGTTTGTTGTAAAAACAGAAATGGCCATTAATGATTTGGCCAAAGTTGCTATTACCAAAGGCATTCCGAGCATGGAGAACTTTACAGCCTTGACTATAGTCCTTCGCAGACTTTCCCAGCTGCATTCCTCCTCTTCGAACCAATGTCCACCGAAGGATCCCGAACCGGAGAATGTCGCACGGCTCAGAATCATCGGTCTCTCTCCTCCTCGCTCCGTCGTCAGGTTTACCAAGCTCCTACGAAAGACATCTATTTGGAATGATCCGACAATATTCAGCTAATGCCGCTGTAGAACGCCAACATATTGAAACGCGCTAGCGAAGATTCGACGAAGAGGAGGAAGAGACTCGACTGGCTCGCGAGCGACGCTGTTGATCCTTCGCTGAGCTACACCTCTGCATTGTGATATTGTGATTGAGCTGTTGCCTTTGCCTTGCATGAAGAAAAACATCTTTCTGCCGCGCTGCGTTGTGTCTCTCACCGAGGGAAAAACTAAATTATGGGTAGTTAACTGCTCATCCGAGTCTGTTGTACTACCAGAGAGAATGCGCCTTGCCATGTTTTGAAGGGCAGTGCAGTATCTGCATAGGAGCTCTCAGCAATGCGGCAAATTTGGACTATGCTGATGTATCCGGCACGGAATACGAATTTTACAAGATGGGTAATGCAGAGGTGTAGCTCAGCGAAGGATCAACAGCGTCGCTCGCGAGCCAGTCGAGTCTCTTCCTCCTCTTCGTCGAATCTTCGCTGGCGCGTTTTACTATGAAGTGAATTAAACGAATATTCTATATCCTTTGCGATGATATTCTGACTGTGACTTTTAGCTATACTGAAGAAATATGGTACCGGATTGATTTCTTTCGCCTCCGATTTGCTGGTATTGACATGTAGGCATTGAGTGGGCGTACGTTGCAACCTAGCCCATATCTGCTCAACCTAAAATACTCGAATCATGTTTTTCGTTAACGCAAAAAAACTAGCATTTGGTGTCAGGATTCTAACCAGAGCACGTCACTACTTTAACACTACAACTCTAATCAAGTTATATTATGCTTTTATTCACAGCCATATTAACTATTGCACCACCACTTGGGGAAATACATACCTCACCCACTTATCTCCCATTCAGCACATTCAAAATGAAGCCATCAGACTAATAACTTTCAGTTCATATAGTTATAGTGCATTATTATTACATCGTAACTTCGACATACTTTCTCCTCTTAGACCTCCTCCTATATATATACTTTGTATACTGTTCTTTTTTCTGTACTAATAACTCAAATAAACTTGAAACTTGAAAGCAAAGCTCATACGCTGTACTTTATTTATTGACAATACAATTAGTGAATTGAATAGTGAATCCCCCTTTCGAATTACAACCGCTAAAAATTTAGCTTACATAGACCTTAACAATATGCGAATATCTAAAGCTTCCTTAGGGGCAGAATGATTCATTCCATATGGCGATTGTTCAAGAGAATTCGCGCGACCGTCGCATGTCATTAAAGTAGAGTAATAACAAGAAAACACCATCTATTTCTTTGCTCCGCACAATCTCGTATCACATACGATTGTCTACTAGTGATTATACGAGTGCCACTCTGTAGCCACCTGCACCTTTTCTTAGTTGCGCATTTCGTTTGGCACATACCGCAACTGTTGGACACAAGCATGTCTGACTGATCACTGCGGCTGAGATAATGTGATGACTGACTCGTGGTGACGACCTGCGAGTTCAGCAGCGCAACGCCGCAGAATAGTTTGATAGAGAAGTTCTATCTCTAGTTCACATTTCGGTGGCTACATTGTCACGTTCAGTGTTAACCTATGAGGTTTAGCCCTAAAGTCGAAAGTGAGTTTGTAAGCTTTGTTTTGCACCAGGCGTAAAAGTGACACTTTAATAACATATGGTGAGAAAATGTTCAAGTGGGCCGCCTGAATGAATAGGCTTCTTCTGAAAGGCTTCTTCTTGTATCAGTCATAACAACAGTTACAAAAGCTTCATTGAAAAGTCAACAAAGCTTGACAGTAACTTCATAGCTTGTTTGCAGGCTGCGTAATTGGCAGCGTAATGAAGCTTTTGCACCTATAACGCGAGGTCACAGACGAAAGGTTCACACGAGTTCGCATATTGAACAAGAGCTTGCATTGGCTGGTACTTATGAGTATAAGCAACAGGAACATTTCATCTCACTCTGTATGTCTGGTCTAGTTCAAAAGGGCGTAAGCTGTACACGTAGCCACACTCAAGGATCTATTTGCGAAAAAGCACATGAGTCGTGATAGGCTTACTGCCAAGTCGTCTTCGAATGATGATACCCGTAGAGGTTGTGCATGTCATAGTGGATGCCGGCAGACTGGTTGGCATCACCGCACACGCTGTTCTCGAACATTCCTCGGCCCCAGTGCTGAAAGCCTGCAGCGGTCAGTGCATTCACTTCAAATGGTACCTTTCAAGCATTCCAGTCTTTGAAAAGGGATGGCCCTAAACCGATCTGATGAAATAAGTTCTTGGCGCCTGAGAGGACTGAATTTGATATAAACGAAAGTACAGAGCTTGTTACGCTGTCAACGAGAAAGCAAACTGGCGCGCAATAGAAAGAAATGCCAATGACTTCACTCTATAATGAATCTTGGCCTATCTGACTTGCGTTAAGAGCAAACAACAAATTCAACAAGTGCACCACTGTTGTTTACACACAAATACAGCTAGACTGAGCAAATAAATTAGTCAGTCAGTAAACAGGTGTAGCTCTTATTAACGTGTGCTTTGCTCTATTTGCCCTGTGTTGGACAAGGTTTCTTTATCCATACATAAAAATTCTTCACAGGAGGCAGAATTCAAATATCAAGTGATGACTTAATAAAAGCACGCACCAACGGGATAAAGGGGATTGTTCCACTTGTTCTTTGAGCACATTGTGCTGAACCGGCTTAGTTCTGGAGGGTAAGTTGGCTCGTTTATGTCCTGAAATAAAAAAGCAGATCACCTACAGTAATCATACAATATATACCACTGACCACCGCATCACATGTTTGCGTGCTTTCTTTAAATGCTGGCCGCAATCCATTGTAACACCGTAATAAAGAAGTGTTGTGCTTTATCGATGCGCTGCAACGTCTCTTACCAGTAGCAGCCCGTCGAATCCAAAGGTCCCGTAAAGAGAACGCAGGTTGCTTGTCCATGCCATCATCGTTTCCGGATTCGTGAAATCTACAAAAGCATTATCCTGAAAGCGGAAGAGTGAGTGACGGCAGACGTAGACAACTGAAAAATTGTCACATTAGCGGGACCCGCAGATGAAAAACAGATTAGCTATTAGTGCTTAATTACATGCTTCATCGCACGTAGGTACAGGCACATAGCTGGGTTAGGACGTACTCCGAGAGTTGTATTAAAGGTGTATGAGTGAACCCAGACAGCCAGGCCTGGATGCAGATAGATAGATAGATAGATAGATAGATAGATAGATAGATAGATAGATAGATAGATAGATAGATAATAGATAGATAGATAGATAGATAGATAGATAGATAGATAGATAGATAGATAGATAGATAGATAGATAGATAGATAGATAGATAGATAGATAGATAGATAGATAGATAGATAGATAGATTCGTATAAAAAGGCTATCTCCAGAGAAAATTTATTGCAGAAAAAGAGTATTTAACGTTGAAACAAGGTGCTTGAAATTACACTCTAGAACATCTGATGTGGAATAACTATGAATCCAAGAGAACAATATTTGAGAGGAGCACACTTACAGTAGAGTTTTCATCACCTTTGTTCTCTATTAGTGGGATCATATGCACCCCTGGTGAGGGCATGAGAGGATCCTGTAATATTGCAAAAGTAATAATGATGTCAATTGATCACCTAGGACTGAGATAAATCTGTATGTTTACGAGAAAATGACAGTATAACTTGCTCGACTTGTTCGCACTGCAAGAATTAAGCAACAACGAGATTAGATTGCAGGTGATTTTGTTTTCAGAAGATGGGATGAGATGCAACACTTTCCTGCAGCCGGGACGTTCTGTTTGGGTGAGATCCGATAGTGACTCGATTTGAAGCCTTCGTATACCAGAATCAAAGCGTATCATCGTTTTAAGGCTTTGTTTTAAAGTGCACAATTTACAAACAAGCCGGTAAACTTACGTACTTTCTTTTTAGTTTTCTTTTAAACAAAAATAACAGATATCACGAGAAGAGGGGGCATTGGTAAATAGGCCTTGTCTTAGAAAAAGAGACAAGCCAGTGCTACGCCTTGGTGCTGCTTTTTAGTATATCTTATAAAGGCAAAACGCGATTCTGAACTCTAAGAAATCAAAGTTCCAGCACGTTAAACAAACGCCATGTTCTTTACAATTGTATAAAAACATAAAGCGTTAGTGAGCACTTCTTCGCAAACAAATAAGCATTTCGTTATCCGACCATGATCTCCTGTACTCTTGCTCTCTCATCGCTCATTCTTGTCATTCGTTCTCTCAACCGTTACTAGTACGAATCATACAATTTATCATTTCTGCTTTGTACTGATGTCCTTTGTTATAATATTGTCATGTTAGCGTAGGGGAACACCCATTTGCCATGGCCATTGCCATCACTTATTACATGTCAAAACAGTGTCATACTTACGGCTCGGAGCAGATATCTTATGCCACTGTCTTGTGCCTCATTTTGGAGCCTAAACATTTCTTCAGCAATCAAATAGTCATTGGTTGCAAGTTTTCCGTTTGCAATTCCTTTATTGATATGCAAAGCTGCCTTGAAGAAAAATAAAAGAACGTCGTGTATGTGGGTTCTCAAGCGCCGTAGCAAGAGAGGCAGTAGCGCAAACAAGAGAAATGCAGCGCACTTCTTACAGTAAGCCAGCATAATCAACTGATAATGGTAAGATGGTAAGATGGTATTGACATTGAAGCTATGAAATTAAGCGCAGTAATTAAAACGGCATGCAAACACGCTGAATGATCATGTCGCCAACCAATGTAGCACGTTGTAGAAGCGAGGTGGCCCAACGCATCACGATATCGTGCCGAGCAAGTAATGTTCACCTATACACTAGCCATTCGTGCCTACATCGTTGTCTGATGAAGTATTGCGATAGGAGGAGAATCCGATCGAACGCAACAGCGTCCGTGGGCAAAGGTGCAAGCAGACCGGTTACTCTCCGGTAAATGCAAAATTCATTGCGATAGGAGCCATTCCAAATAGATTCAACTACATGCAAATTGAAATGCACTACCGAAAGAAATTGACATATTAGATGCGATGAATACAACCACTAAAGGCGAGCTATCATAACACGTTCAATTATTGATATTCATGAATTGAACTTTTATTACTAAACTTAAAGCTTGAATTTTCTTCTCGGCGTCTAAAGTCGCATACGCTGGTCTTAATTTCAAAGGTGTGTACATGAACCATTTGATGTAGTCTTAGTGGCAGGAGGCGCGGAAAAATTATTGTTCAAGGTCAATGTAAGTATTAGAAATGTGTTAATGTATATGTTGTAGTAACTTCAAATCTTGTATACTAAAATAATTTATTAAACTTCGTTATTTGTTCATTGTGTGCTTGTGTTCTTTCTCCTATATAGTGAAAGTATTTACAGGAGCCACAGCTCCGATTACCTTCATACGCACATGTGTTCCTCATTTACACGCCGGGCTCCCACTTTCTTGTCTCCCACTACATGTCGCAGTGGGATACTTTTAGCAAACCAGCCACATTATGCGCGTAATGCATGGTCGCATGCTATAATGTCTCTGTTACTCTCAACTTGAAGGCAAAATAAACTCGTTTGCATTGGATAGTAGGCTAATTAATTCTAAACTTGCACCTACATTATTATACATGCATCACTCCTACTATTGCCTCCATTTGATAGTCATCAGTGTCTTGTTATTTAAACAAGGAGGAACCGATTATTTCAAAGTTTTCTTGTGAGGGTAGCGTATAGTAGTGATATAGGTAGCTGTTGTTGTGTTAGCACTTCTACAATTCAGTGAACTGCCCTTATGTACGCTACAGTGGGGAGAAAATACAATGTATTGAGTAGCACCAGCACTCACCACTTCAATGCCAGAGTCATTTAACGTCTGTAGTAAGGGCCACACTTGTGAAATCTCTACGTCAGCTGCTACGCTGACGTGATGCCCCAGTGCCCAAGAGAGGAGGCATTGCTGGTCTTCCAACTAGCTGAAACATATTCACCGATATGCGTGACATGATGCTTAATTCGTAGTCTGATTAGAAAGAAGCATCAGCAAAACTAGATTAATGGCCATTGGATAACATTCCTCAAGTCGCATATTAAAAGAAAAACAGATATAAGTACGACTTTTACAGTATGACAGCCAGAGGCACGTTGTAAAAAGCCCGAATCGAGTAAAAACTCGCGTAGGTTTTCCATATAACATATTCCATCATTGTTCGTTTAAATAGTTCTGTGTCGCTGAGCATGTGTGATATTAAACTATTCAAAAAATAATGCAATGCAAATAGAGAATAGGTTAAGTGGCCGAGAAAGAAGAGAATTCGCATGAAAGAGACCAAAAAATTGGCTTTTAGAAAATCGGGACATGGGGACATAATATGCCGTTTACCTATACTTTTCGATTACCTTCAAACAGATATCAGCAAAGATGAATCAATGCTAAGTGTACGTGGCTACAGCACAAAGTATTTTATATTTATCGCAGTAAATACCCAAATACGGATAACTATAAGGAAAGCAGTTTTCGGGAGAAAAATTGCGGACAACTGCAACACTTTTGCTAGTAGTCATCAAATGTCTCCCTTAAAGAAGTTTATTGCTTCCTGAATGAACTGTAACAATATTATTTAAAATCTTATTTAGAATACTCAAGTACGAGCGCAGTTACAGGAATTCCACGCTTTAAGCGTTTCATCTCTTCTCCCATACAAGAAAGCTAGAAGCTATAGAAATGAAGGAGTAGGCTTGTATGACAAGGAGGTAAGACATCATGCCTATTCAGTCGGCTTGCGTTATGATCTTGACACCTTCTTTTCTGATCACTTTCTTTTTTTTCTGAGTGTGATCCTGATCGAACGCGCAGACACGTTGCGGCATGCTGCGGCGGCCCTTAAAACTATGCAGCTGACGATGCTGACATCAGCCAACGGCAGTGGACTATATATTTATGGCGTAGTAATTGGGATTACCAGAATCATTTGCCAAGAGAAGAGTGAGTGGTTTCTAGCAGACTTTCGAATTACTTGCAAATTTCAGAACGCGAGGTAATATTTATACGCAGGGTTTTGCGTCCCAAAACCACGATATGATTATGAGATATGCCGGAGTGGAGGGCTCTGGAAATTTTGAGCATCCGGTGTTCTCTAACATGCACTGACATCACAAAGTACACGGGCCACTACCATTTTCTTTAATTCATCAAAATGCAACCACAACGGACGGGAATTGAACGCGCGACCTTTGTGTCAGCATCTGAGCACACAAGCCACTGTTCCACCAAGGCGGGCCGACCACGAGGTGTTCTAGAATGTTTGGCTCGGGAGTTGTGAGGAGCTTCGACAAGTGAGTAGGCAGCGTTTATTGACCATGCGGATCAAAAGTCGCAGCGTTCCTTTGTGTCTGAGCATTTGGAGCATTTGATATGAAAACGAACGAGAACGCACCTCTGTGAACTGGCGCAAAACGTCGTCAGGACTGTCGCCAAGAAAAATGTCGAAGTCTAGCAGGCCTCCAGTTGTTCTAAAAGTGATCACTTTTTCTGGCTGCAGCAAAACATCTGAAAATTCAAAGAATATTTTAGTTTCCATAATTCAGCAAGGTTTATTAGGTGCGGAGTTAAATAGGTGCGGTGAAAAAACAATTCAAGTGGCCTTTTTGGCGTTCACGTAATTAGGCTCTCCCATGACAACCCTTGCACAACAATGTCTGACGGTAAGTAATTAGAATTTTGCGTATCCAAAGCATTCGTCACAGATTTATGCCACAGTGGAAGGGTCTAGAAACGTAGACCATCTTGTTATTTTTACTGTGTGCCTAAATCTAGGTGCACATGCCTCGAGCATTTCGCCTCGACTGAAACGCGACCATTGCGGTCTATATTCAATTCCATGACCTCCTGGACAGAAGTCAAGCCCCATAACCTCTAGAGCACCGTGGCAGACGTCATTATTTTCTGCCGTCATCATTCTCACACACACACACACACACACACACACACACACACACACACACACACACACACACACACACACACACACACACTATATATATATATATATATATTATAAAGGAGATTTATTAACCAGAAAGGTTGGTGCTTGGAAGGCTTGGAAGGCGATGCACCAGCCGCAATTTCCGAGCTCGAGCCGCTGCTGCACACTCGATGCTGCTGCCGCTGCTGCACACTCGATGCTGCTGCCTCTGCGCCGGAGTACTTCCTCTTCTTTACAATGGCCCCACGGAGAAAAAAAGGAGCCATCCTGGCGACTTAGTCCTGTGCAGGCGGCGTTGAACCGTGGTATTGCTTGAGCCTCTGTACGTGTACAACTTCGCGGTTGCGACGTCGCAAGTCCGATGGTGGAGTAAGAGGCTCAATGAGGTAGTTTACTGGCGAAGTTTGTTCGACAATACGATATGGCCCATCGTACTTTGGCAGAAGTTTGGAAGAGAGCCCAGGTGTGCGATGCGGCACTGACAGCCATACAAGAGAACCCGGAAGAAAAACGGGAGTTGAGGTCTGGGCATCACGAATTGCCTTTTGCCTGTTTTGGTCATCGCAGGTAAAGCGACGAGCTAACTGGCGGCATTCTTCTGCGTGTCTGGCGGCGTCCAAGATCGGTAGGCACTCGGACGCGTCTGGTCGATAGGGCAAAATGGTGTCAATGGTGTGGGAGGGGTGACGGCCGTAGAGGAGGTAAAAAGGGGAGAAGCCTGTTGTCGCTTGCGTTGCCGTATTGTAGGCGTATGTAATGAATGGGAGAACTAAGTCCCAGTTAGAGTGGTCAGGCGTCACATACATAGATAGCATGTCACCGAGAGTACGATTAAAGCGCTCGGTAGCCCCATTGGTTTGTGGGTGGTAAGCGGTACATGTGCGATGTACAATAGCACACTCAGCGAGCAATTTTTCAATGACCTCGGACAAGAAGGCGCGGCCGCGGTCACTGAGGAGTTCTTGAGGGCCTCCATGACGCAACACAAAATGACGTAGTAGGAAAGTGGCAACCTCTTGTGCTGTAGCCGTTTTAAGAGCAGCGGTCTCAGCATAGCGCGTTAGGTGGTCGATAGCAACTATTATCCACCTGTTGCCAGTCGGAGTCAATAGAAGTGGCCCATAAATATCTATTCCAACCCGTTCGAAGGGTCGGGAAGGGCATGGTAAAGGCTGCAGTTCACCGGCGGAGGCGTGTGGTGGAGATTTTCGGCGCTGACATTCGGCACAAGAGCGGACGAAGTTGCGGACGAAGGTATACATGCCACGCCAGTAGTAGCAATGTCGAATCCTTTCGTAGGTCTTGAAGACTCCTGCGTGGCCACATTGTGGGTCAGCGTGAAAAGAGGAACAAATCTGCAACCTCAGGGTTCGTGGAACGACGAGCAGCCACTTGCGTCCCTCTGGTGCGTAGTTACGTCGATAGAGAAGCGTGTCACGTATCGAGAAGTGTGGAACTTGGCGCCGAAGCGTTCGCGTCTTTGGGAGTTCAGAAGTGTCGGAGAGATGATTGAGGAGAGACGCAGTCCACGGGTCATTGCGTTGTTCGATAGCAATGGTGTCAAAGTCAAGCGATGACAATGTGGAATCGCAAGCGGAGTCAGCTGTGGCATTCTGGGACAGGGGGGAACGGGAAAGGGCGTCGGCGTCAGCATGCTTCCGTCCTGACCGATAAACCACGCGTATGTCGTAATCTTGAATTTTCAACGCCCAGCGAGCGAGGCGGCCAGATGGGTCTTTTAACGTCGAAAGCCAGCACAGCGCGTGGTGGTCGGTCACGACGTCAAAAGAACGACCATATAGATATGGGCGAAACTTTCCAAGGGCCCACACAATGGCCAAGCACTCCTTTTCTGTGACGCTGTAGTTGCTCTCAGCCTTGGTAAGTGTGCGACTAGCGTATGCCACGACGTATTCCTGATGTTCCGGTTTACGCTGTGCGAGCACAGCACCCAGGCCTACACCACTGGCGTCGGTGTGGATTTCAGTTGGCGCTTCAGGATCGAAATGGCGTAGAATTGGTGGCGTCGTAAGAAGCCGTCGCAGGGTGTTGAAAGCCTCGTCGCAGGCAGGGGACCACGATAAGAGGTCTTTACAGCTGCTGAGAAGTTGCGTGAGAGGTGATATAATAGACGCGAAGTTTCGGACGAATCGCCGGAAATACGAACACAAGCCGATGAAACTTCGAAGTTCTTTGATGGTGGCAGGTTTAGGAAACGCCGTAACAGCTCGCAATTTCTCGGGATCCGGGAGGATGCCTTCCTTGGAAACAACGTGGCCCAAAATGTTCAGTTGACGCATGGCAAATCGACATTTTTTGAGATTTAATTGCAAACCGGCGTTAGTTAAGCAAGTAAGGACGTGCTGAAGGCGACGTAAGTGTGTGTCAAAGTTAGGGGCGAAGACCACGATATCATCGAGGTAACACAAGCATATCTTCCATTTTAGTCCACGCAGGATGTTGTCCATCATTCGTTCGAACGTTGCAGGTGCATTGCAAAGTCCGAAGGGCATGACGGTGAATTCATATAAGCCGTCTGGCGTGACAAAAGCGGTTTTGGGGCGATCGGCCTCCGCCATAGGCACCTGCCAGTAGCCTGACCGCAAGTCTAACGAGGAAAAGAACTCGGCACCCTGCAAACTGTCCAAAGCATCGTCAATGCGCGGTAGTGGATAGACATCCTTCAGCGTGATCTTGTTCAATCGCCGGAAATCGACACAGAAACGAATAGAACCGTCTTTCTTTTTGACGAGAACCACCGGAGACGCCCATGGGCTCTGTGAAGGTCGAATGACGCCTCTGCGAAGCATGTCGTCTACTTGGTCAGCAATGACGCGGCGTTCTGTAGCGGACACGCGATATGGTCGTTGTCGCAGCGGTGAGTGGGACCCAGTGTCGATGTGGTGTTCTACTGCTAAGGCACGGCCGAGAGATGTTTGTTCAACGTCGAAAGAGTGGCGGTAGCTCTCAAGAATGGTGAGGAGTTGTGAACGCTGCGAAGATGTCAGATCTGCAGCGATGAATGGTTGAAATATGTTTGCCGACGTTGAGTCAGGCGCTGAGACGACAGCCAGTTCACAGACGGAGGTAGAAGGCACCTCATCGGGGACGGATATAATTCTGGAAGAACTGATTGTCTCGACGTGGCAAAGGCACTCGCGACAAAGTAGAGATAAAGACGACGACTCATGATTATAAATTGGCATTGTGGTTGACCCTTGTACAAGATCGAGAGCAGCAAAAGGCAGGGGGAGAGCTCTTCGGGCGACGAATATTGGAGATGGTGTGAAGAAGACCGTGCCGTCGGATATGGCGCTGCATGAAACTGGCACGAACGCAAAAGAGCATGGAGGGATGTAGGTGTCATCGCTAACGACAAGTTTAGCGGCAAACTGGGTGTCGACGGACGCTTGGTCATCCAGTGAGCAAAATTCGACCTCAGCCCTAGCACAGTCGATTACGGCGTTATGACGCGACAAAAAGTCCCATCCCAAAATAATATTATGGGAGCATGATGAAAGAACAACGAACTCTATCGTATACAGAACGTCCCGAATTGTCACGCGGGCTGTACATACTGCGGTCGGTTGAACAGGTTGAGCACTGGCTGTGCGAAGCGATAATCCGGAGAAAGGCGTCGTAACCTTACGAATTGAGCGGCAAAATCCAGCATCTATTACCGAAACAGCTGCACCGGTATCTACAAGAGCGACGGTAGGGATATTTTCGACGAACACATCAATAACATTGGTAGGTGACAAATGAGGACTTGGGCAAACCGAAACTTGCGCAGTTCTTGCCTCAGGAACTGCGTCGTCTAGTTTTCCTCCTCGTTAGGTGCGGGCCGTCGACGCATAGGAGAAGGCGAGCGGCGGCGTGGAGAGGGCGAGCGAAAACGTCCCGGCCGAGGGCGGTGGTCGTCCTGGTAGCGGGCTGGCATTGGAGTGGAGGAACCGTATCGCGCGTTGGAGTCAAGAGGGAAGAAAGGCTCACGGCGGTTTACATTTGTGATATGCGTCCGGCGGCGGCAATACCTTGCGACGTGTCCGGGGTATCGACAAGTGTAACATATGGGGCGATTATCGAGGGTGCGCCACGGGTTGGCGGTGTTAGTGCTGGTCCAGTGAACTGGAGCTGGGGGGTAGCTCGCGCGAGGCTGGAACGGAGGCGCAGGCGCCTTGCGAGTTGGCATGGCTGCAGCCGCGGCGTAGGTGAGAGGAGCAGCCACAAGATTAGGCTCGCGAGCAGCTGGTAAGGCCTCGGCGACCTCTCCTTGAATGACTTCACGTAGAGACGATGGTAAAGTTGTGGTAGCTTCTGGTGTGAAAGGCACCAAGGAAAGCTGTCGTGCAACTTCTTCGCGGACAAATGCTTTTATTTCGGCCATTAGTGACGCGTGGTCATGACCACTGATCGCACTAGACAGCGATGCCAAATCGTGCGCTGAAGGACGTCTTGTCAGCGCTCGCTGCTTCCGCAATTCATCGTAGCTTTGGCAGAGGCTAATTACGTCGTTAACAGTGGTCGGGCTTTTCGCCAAGAGCATTTGAAAAGCGTCGTCGTCAATCCCTTTGAGGATGTGCTTACATTTTTCAGCTTCCGTCATTTCGGCGTTCACGCGTCTGCACAAATCGACGACGTCCTCTATGTAACTTGTAAAGGTTTCACCCGTTTCTTGTGCGCGTGTGCGTAAACGTTGCTCGGCACGAAGTTTTCGGACGGCAGGTCGATCGAAGACTGATACAATCGACGTTTTAAATTGCGGCCACGTTCGGACGTCTGCCTGGTGGTTTCTAAGCCAAAGGCTGGCTACACCCGCGAGATAGAACGAAACGCGTGTCAACTTGTCCGCGTCCGTCCATCTGTTTAAAGCGCTCACCCGTTCGAAAGTCGAGAGCCACTCTTCAACGTCGTTGTCATCTGTTCCACTGAAGATTGGAGGCTCCCGCTGAGGAACACTGCCTGGACAGGTGGCCAGAAGAGATGGAAGCGTCTGCTGATCGGCGTCCGGCATAGCAGAAGGTAGCCGTCGAGAACGGAGTTCCAGGATGGTAGCGGGAAGGTGTAAGGGACGGTACCCAGCACCTCCACCAATTATAAAGGAGATTTATTAACCAGAAAGGTTGGTGCTTGGAAGGCTTGGAAGGCGATGCACCAGCCGCAATTTCCGAGCTCGAGCCGCTGCTGCACACTCGATGCTGCTGCCGCTGCTGCACACTCGATGCTGCTGCCTCTGCGCCGGAGTACTTCCTCTTCTTTACAATATATATATATATATAATTTCAAGTTTCGGATTAAAGTTAGCATTGCCTGTAAATATTCCAATAGTTTTACCATTTGGCAGCACTTCATCAGGATAAAGCAACAGCGATGTCCGCTCTTTGGTATTAAAGGCAAGCTGAAGGGATTTTAGAATTCAATCAAACTTTGTGTTTAGTAAAGACCGACATTACTGTTGACAATGTCATAATTGTTTTCGTGGTTCTAGCAGCAGAAGCTTTAGAACAGGTGAAATGAAAGCTTGCCTTGCTCCACCCCCGCGAGTGCGCTGAAAGTGTGGGCGTAGAAACATGCGTCATCTTCGTTTCCAGTGGCCCGGAGCAAGGGGTCTTTCTTATCTTCAACCACGACCGCCGTGACTAAAACATGACGTGCCGTTGCCGGAAGTAATCGAAGAGGCAACAGTTCCGCAGTGCTGCTGTTGCAGGTGACGTGGCATACCGAGAATGACGTCACCGTTATCGCTCAGCGTCTTAAGAAGCTGAATGGCCACAGTAACTGTTTTTTTCACAAAAATGTGCCATGGCGTCACTTTTGAAAACTCTCACATTGATTTTCTAATTCAGTGGAGATGAAAGTGTCCCTACACGCTCCAAAGTCAATTTCTTAGAAAAGTGCTTCAACTTCCCTTTCATAAAAGATAAGAATTACCGTGTTAGTCTAGTTTTATCTATTCTTATTCTCGGTTTGAAATCTGTCTTTTTCTGTGAGAAAGCTCATGTAGTTTTACCACTTGCTCATTAGTTTTGAAAATTTATTTTATGTTTTATTTTTAGATAAACTTTGTAGTTTCATATGTCATTAGTCTAAGTATTCTCCCCCCAGGTTCTTGGCCGATCTTCTTTTGCGGAGGAGCGCTACCGAAAAGACGCCATAATCATCTTTCGCTGCACTTGATCGCTCGACTACGGCAAAAGACAACAACAACAACAACAACAACTACAACAACAACAACAACAACAACAACAACAACAACAACAACAAAGACCAAGCAACTGGTGCCTAAGGGCTGTGTTTTACGACGAGTAGTGTGAGTCGAATTTGTGGACTGTCCGGAGAATCTATGCTCCTAGGCGCGGTAACCGAAGTTGTGCTTCACACTGGCCATGGCTTCAAGATATTGCGATATGATATTGACTCATCGAGCGTGACGCGTGAACAGTTTCTGCTCACAAGTATTTCCGAACGGATCTGCCTCAATAAAGCTTTGCAGTGAATGAAGTCTTCTATGATCACTATAGTTACATGACTAAACTTAATGTTGTCCACTCTCCAAGTTCCGCATCCTGCGGGCTTCCATAGAGTTTACTGCAAAGATTACTGGTGCTGGCGCCTACATAGGCTGCAAAATTCCCGCTGAGCAAACATGTGAGTGATAGGCAGTAGGTAAATTAGCCAAACCTCAGGTTTGATGTCAATGACCTCACAGCTCGATCCTATTATGAACTGATCACTTTTGATAAAGTTTGAGTTCTAATTCAGTGTATATCATGAAATTGGTGCGTAATGGTAGACTCTTTTTTGTTTTGCCCTTAGCAAAGCAGGCTATATATATATATATATATTATATATATATATATATATATATATATATATATATATAGAATATATATACTATATATATATATATATATAGATATCCAAAATGGCGCGCCTGTGAGACACACATTGCTACACAAGCAGCCTTGGTCTTACCCATTGCGTTTCCGTTCCTCAGAAATAGGCCGTTCGCCTTTCCGTCCTCCTCCACTACCATGTAAAAAGGGTGCACACCAAAATACTCACTCTGAAATACAGAACAGCCAGAAACAGAAAACGTGTCTTCTTAAGCAGCATCACTCTATTTTTGCACGTATTCCCAACCACGATGCCCTAGGCAAGCGCTTTAACAGTACTTTATTGCGGCTACACTAAATCAGTATTTCTTTGGAGAGATATGATACGACACTCGGCTTCTTGGGCGGATATTCTGCAACACGTAATAATTATTTCTTCCTGAAAATATGAGCTGGTCACGCAGGGAGTGCAGCTTAGGAGAGAGTTTAAGCGAAGTCATTTGTCGTCAGCTCTCGCACCCACATGCACGCTGCCAGCTGACCATAGCATTTCCTGGGGCTGGCTCTATTATGAATAATATAGGCTAGTATTTGTCACTGTCTGTTGAATCAAGAGGAATTTATGAATGCTATTTCTCCTATGATGGTTATGTGCTGTAACCACAGCACTCTTGTTTCCATTCAGTCTGAATGGATTGATTTGGTCGCGGAACATGTTACGCTACAGACTTTCGGAGCGTACGGAAAAGGAGGGGAGTCGTGGACAAAGAATAAAAAACGCAAGGTGAAAGGTGCAAAGCGAGTGCCGTTGAAAGGAGGATGACTCTGGAGGGGAAATGAACGTTGTCAAACAGAGAGAGAGAAAAAACGACATGAGCTTCGTGTCGAGGTAGCCGTTTCGTCAGTGGTGGCATTTCTGCCCCAGAAGTTACGCGCACATAGTACGTTGCAGCTGAATACACACCTCGGCGAAATTATGTTAGACTTGCGCTCTGTGTGGGTGTTTTGCCTAACACTAAATGTTCTTTTTTCGAGTAGGTGACCTGTAAATAAGTATTGAAATGCGCAGGAGGTGGCTGCACAGCGTAGAGCTGGATGCTGACCTGATGTGAGCGAAGGGCTGCTGTATAACAGATTAAAATAAATGTATCAAAGCTATTGTATGATTAGCACTGAAAACAAGTACCCTTAGAACAATGAGATAAAATAGCGAACTTTCATAAAATAGGCATATTGTATGTGAGTAACTTGCAACACAATGATTGTAATGATGAATTGTATATTACAAAACACTGACATGCAGGATGCCTCATATGCAGGACCCAAAGCGAAAACACGAGAAGAGCAAGTAGTATACAATTCCCCACATATCTTACGTTAGGCATTCAGAAAAAAATGTTCTTGGACCAAATCCTGTAATGTTGGAGAAGACACTCTACCTCATCACAGTTTCGTGCCAAATGGTAATTGTGAGAAGTGTATAGAGTGTATCCCTCGTAATTAGTCTACATCATCCGTAGGAGAATACGCTTAGTATATAGGTGAGTGTAGCTTGCCAAGTAGTGAGTATTACAGCAAAGCAAGTTAATTTCAGAAAGAACGAAGCTTGATAGGCCAGTTAGAGTGGCATGTCGATCAGCCAGTAATCACACGACCATGCCTACGTTATCATCCATGGCGGCACCAGGCAGCCTCAAATATTAACAATGGTGCGCTTCAGGTGCTGCGACAATAGTCCTTGAAATGATCTTCGTAATAATGAACTTACAGATAGAAACACGCTCTAAAAACATTATATACACAAGAGGGTCCACTATTGCGTCAACCTAATAAGTCAGTAAGTTGAACACGCATCTGATAACGAGGCCGCCTTCTACAACAATAGTTACACCTTTCAAGGCGTAGGATACTTCAGGCGCTAATTGAGTTGTAATCACTTGTATTTCATTGTAGGTTCAGCAATTAAAACCTAAATATGCTATTCAAAATATTCCTTATATATAAAAAATATGACAAGCGAATATGGGGAACTTATAACCTACCGGTCTGCCATTAATTCGTTTGTTGAAAAACGTTACTGTCTTCCAGTTGATATCCTGCTTGAGCGTTTCCTTCGGGGAAAGACCGCCGAGGCCGAATATATTCGCTGTTGTAAGTCGGGTAGAGACCTGGAGGAACTGCTTTGATAGCACTGTACCCGGTAGCCTCGTATCGAATCTGCAAAGTACCGGAGATGTTTTTTGTAATAAAACGGGTCTAATTAATTGACTTGTCTGTTAACACAAGTGTTTAGAAACTATTCGGCTGGTTCTGCATCTGTAATAATAAAATATTTTGTTATAAAAATAAAGCTTGGTTTCATAACTCACTGCCCAGCCAAATTTCCGGGTTACTTGTATTTCCATATTTCCGGCTCGAAAAGCGTAGAATAAACTATTACGGGACGGATTAAAACTCCCGGCGACTCGCTGATTGCAGAGCGATCATAAGGGACATGCCTCTCACAAGGGCGGATCAGCAGTTTTTGCACCGATGGTGTCACATTCGAGAACGTGTTCACATTATGACCAGAATTAAAGGACCGGAAAAACCCCAAGATCTGCATGTGGTTAAGCTAATCACAGGACATTTAGTATTACTGCACAGCAAAGGAATCGCTTGCAAAGTGAAATTTATGTCGTTTCTACTTTTTGAAAACCTTGTACGCTCCTTGGCGTCATAAATACTGTAGGCATCTATTATGCGCTTCATCCTCATCTGAACAGCAGTCAATCATCATCATATGTTCTGGCTGACAATCATCGACTGCTTGGCACGAGCGCTTCTTTGTCGGGTCCGTTGCGCTTGTTCGTTCCCGAGTTCACGGCCAATAAACCTCACTACAACCGAGTCGTCATACTTGGTGGAGGTGGATTGACGTTCCCAGTACCTCTACTTACAACGCCTACTCGCTGGAGCTCCGTTCAGGCCGCCGCTTGGACCCTCAGTCCGCCAACATGTCTCAGAGTGAGTGGGTGGATGCCCTTTCGGCTCCCGTCTCTGCGCCGCAAGCCGTCACTGCGCCGCAAGCCCCTCCTCTTTACATCGTAAACCACCAGCGTGACCCTCCGATCTTCGCTGGTCTCCGCGGCGAAGATGTGGAGGACTGGCTCGATAACTACGAGCGGGTAAGCGCAACTAATCACTGGGACGACTCTAACAAGCTCCGCCGAGTATCGCTTTATCTCACGGGCGTTGCCAAGACATGGTTCTTGAACCATGAGATCGACCTCACCGACTGGCCTGCCTTCAAGCAGCAGCTTCGCCAAGTATTCGGCACGCCAGCTGTTCGATCCGCTCTAGCGAGGAGGGCCCTAGATACTCGCCAACAACATCCCGGCGAGTCATACACATCTTATATCGAGGATGTCCTTGCGCTTTGCCGGCGCGTCAATTCTTCGATGTCCGAGTCGGACAAACTGCGCCACATCCTGAAGGGCATCGGAAGCATTGCCTACAATGCCCTTGTTGCCCAGAATCCTTCTACTGTCACGGACGTCGTCTCTACGTGTCAGCGTCTCGACGAACTTGATTCTGTTCGCCTTCAGTCGGGCAATAGTGAACACCGTACCGCAGACCGGGACCTGCGTGACATGATACGGGAAATCATACGAGAAGAACTTCAATCAATGGGCATCTCACAACCTTCTCCATCTGTCACACAGCCTTCAAGCATGGCCCTCCGTGACATCGTAAAGGAGGAACTAACATCATTCACCGGTCCAGCCTACGTCCAGCCAGCTCCGTCTAGCCCTCCAACGTACGCGCAAGTTGCGGCCGCGCCTCCTCGCAACGTAAACTCTACTTCACCGCTGCCATCATTCACGCCGGTTGCTGCTGCACCACCGGTCCACTTCCGGCCAATCCCACCCGACCCTCCGTCAGTCCACTTGAGTGCGCTATCTCCCGGTGTGCCGAACGACCTCTACTACCCGCCTTGGCGCCCGTCTCGCCCAACATGCTTTTACTGTGGATATCGTGGCCATATATCGCGCTTCTGCCGCAAGCGCCAGCAGGACGAGCGTCGCGGGTACGACATGCGCGAACGGGACTTTTCCAGAGGGGATTCTTACGCTCGGCGTTATTCATCTGGACAGCAGCGGTCTCCATCTCCGCCCGCGTCGACTGAGACGCGGAACACTAACCGTTCAAGCCGACGCCGATCACCTTCGCCCTTCCGTCGCTCCTCCTCTCCTCTTCGGCCAGCCTCGTTTACTACTGATAACCGGTCGGAAAACTAAATGATGCAGTTTTCGGAGGAGAAACTGCATGTAACAGTAGGACTCATATTCCTCCAGCACGCCCGTTCAACATGGTTTCTGTTACGGTGGAAGGAGTTCTCGTGGACGCTTTGGTGGACACCGGTGCTACAGTTTCTGTGATTAGGTATGATTTGTGCAAACGCCTGAAGAAAGTAATGACACCTTATAATGGACCCAATCTAGTCGAAGCCCAGGGGAACGCTATCCGCCCTTTTGCTCTTTGTACTGCTCGTGTGTTTATTGATGACATTTTGCATTACATCGAGTTCACTGTGCTTACCCGGTGCTCTCACCAGCTAATTCTAGGGTGGGACTTCCTATCTTCTTCTTCAGCCGCTATATGCTGTGGTGAACGGATTCTGCACCTAACTAATACGGACTCCATGTTCGACGAAGGCGTCTACAAGCCTCTACGCCTGTTCGCTCGCGAAGATCTTGAACTACCGCCACACCAAGAACGAATTGTGACCCTGATCTCTAAGGACATCGACCACGGTGACGTCTTGGTGTCCCCTTCGTCGACTTGCGTCGCAAAAGGCATAGCCCTTGCATCAGGTGTCGTACGCTTTCACCATGGCTCCGCGCTCGTCATTGCTGCGAATGAAACGCCAGAGAAAGTTCTCCTGCCAGAGGGCACTGCAGTAGCCTGTGTTGTGGATGCTGAGCCTGTCAGCGTCACGCCACTTAACCCTGCCTCTACCAACGACCGTTCTATGAGTAAGCCTGCCTCATCCTCTCCCTTCACAGCTCTTATCAGTGATGACTTAACAGCTATGCAGGCGCAGCAGTTGCTTGCGTTATTAACGAAACACGCCGATTTTTTCGACACCTGCTCTTCAACGTTGGGCCGAACTACCACTGCAGCGCATCGCATTCAGACGGAGGGAACATCTATTGTACATCGCCGCCCGTACCGCGTGTCTCTCGCTGAGCGAAAAATCATCGAGGAAAACGTCGCTGACATGCTCCAACGAGAAATAATTCGTCCATCAACTAGCCCTTGGTCATCCCCTGTTGTTTTGGTACGGAAAAAAGATGGCTCTGTGCGCTTTTGCGTTGATTACCGGGCACTTAACAACATCACACGCAAGGACGTATACCCCATGCCACGCATCGACGACGCCCTTGATTGACTGCAAGGCGCCGAATACTTTTCAAGCCTTGATTTGCGTTCGGGATATTGGCAAATTCCCATGCACGATCACGGCAAAGAAAAAAACGGCATTTGCAACCCCCGATGGCCTATACGAATTTAACGTCATGCCTTTCGGGCTCTGCAATGCGCCCGCGACGTTTGAACGCATGATCGACACCGTCCTGCGTGGTCTGAAATGGAAGACGTGTCTCTGCTACCTTGATGACATTATCATCTTTTCATCAACGTTTTCTCAGCACCTGAGCCGCTTGGATGACGTCCTAACATGCCTCGCCGGTGCGGGTCTGCAGCTCAACACTAAGAAGTGCCGTTTCGCCACCAAATCCATCAAGGTTCTCGGTCATGTTGTCAGCAAGGACGGTATTCGCCCTGACCCCGAAAAGATCGCTGCCGTCCTTCGATTTCCATGCCCCACAAGACTTAAGGATTTGCGAAGTTTTCTTGGCCTCGCATCATATTTTCGTCGCTCCATACAAAATTTCGCTTCAATAGCTGCGCCACTTCACAAACTACTTGCATCTAATGCACCCTTTGTGTGGTCCGAGGAATGTCAGTCGGCGTTTCACCTATTGAAGAAAGCTTTGACGTCAGAACCTGTACTCTGCCATTTTGATGACACCGCCCCAACACTCCTGCATACCGACGCCAGCGGCTGCGGTATAGGTGCTGTTCTCCTCCAACGCGATAACTCTGGACGGGAAAGGGTCATCGCATATGCTAGCCGAGTGCTAACTTCTACCGAAAAAAACTATACCATCACTGAGCAGGAGTGCCTCGCTGTGGTTTGGTCCATACAAAAGTTCCGTCCTTATCTGTACGGCCGTCAATTCACCATCGTAACGGACCACCACACCTTATGCTGGCTTTCTACAATGAAGAACTTGTCCGGACGCTTGGGTCGTTGGATTTTACGCCTACAGGAGTATCAGTTTGAGATTATTTATAAATCGGGCAAAAAACATCAAGACGCCGACGCTCTTTCTCGTTGCCCCCTACCTACAGCGTCGTTCGACACTCCAGCTGCCACCTCCAACGACACCAGTGCGGACGTGACTCCCACTTCTGTTGCCTTGCTCGCTTCGCTGTACCAACCGCCAATCGACGATGAACAACCCTTCAGTTCTCACCAGCAGGCTGACCCGTATTGTCGGTGCATTATAGACCACCTTTCAGGAGCTACGCGTCCACCCAATGCACGCCTTCGTCGACAACTCGAGCACTTCAAGTTTCAGGACGGTGTGCTGTATCGTCACATATATCATCCTGACGGCACACGCTGGGTACCTGTTCTGCCACGCGCTTTTCAACATCATGTACTTAACGCCTTTCATGACGATTTGACTGCTGGCCACCTAGGCTTTCACAAAACCTACGACCGCATTCGAAGCCGCTTTTATTGGCCTGGGATTTCTACCAGCGTAGCAAAGTACGTGGGTTCCTGCTCTCCATGCCAACTTCGCAAACTTCCGACATCTCCCCCAGCTGGTCAGTTACATCCAATGACGTGCCCTACAACACCTTTTGAGGTCGTCGGTGTCGATCTTTATGGACCCCTTCCTGTTACTGGTGCTGGAAATAGATGGATAGTCACTGCCGTAGACCATATGACACGCTACGCCGAGACAACTTCCGTAGCTACTGGTTCAGCATCGGAAGTTGCTGACTTCGTCCTTCAGGCCGTGATACTACGTCATGGTGCACCTCGTGTACTTCTGAGTGACCGTGGAAAGGTGTTCTTATCACAGCTTTTAGGTGAAGTTCTTCGCGTTTCTGGTACCACACACAAGATGGCGTCTAGCTACCATCCTCAAACAAATGGTCTGACCGAGAGATTTCATCGAACCCTTGCCGACATGATAGCCGTATACATTCAACCGGATCACAGAAACTGGGATAAACTTCTACCGTTTCTCACTTTCGCCTACAACACCGCTGTTCAGCGCACAACAGGCTACTCACCGTTTTATCTCGTTTACGGACGTTCACCTACTTTCTTTATCGATGTTTCCTTCTTCACCAGCAATGGCCCTACATCACCATCTTCTTGCGAAGAATATATTTCTCGCCTTGCCCAGTGCCGCCAGTGCGCTCGTATGAACACGGAAGCTACGCAACAAGCAAGGAAGGCCGTCTACGACACCTCTCATCGTGTGGTATCATTCCGACCGGGTGACGAGGTGCTGCTATTGACACCAATTCGCACACCTGGTCTCTGCGACAAGTTCCAGCCTCGATTCATCGGCCCATATGTTGTTTTAGAGCAGACTTCACCTGTCAACTATCGTGTGACGCCTCTTGTCGTGCCAACTGACCGTCGTTACCGCAGCACCGAAATTGTACACGTTTCCCGCATGAAGCTTTTCACACGACGTTCCTCGTCACCTTGACTACCCGCCCGCAGCGGCCAGGCTGGCCGCTTCCACGGGGGGGGGGGGGGATCAGTGTAGGCATCTATTATGCGCTTCATCCTCATCTGAACAGCAGTCAATCATCATCATATGTTCTGGCTGACAATCATCATCTGCTTGGCACGAGCGCTTCTTTGTCGGGTCCGTTGCGCTTGTTCGTTCCCGAGTTTACGGCCAATAAACCTCGCTACAACCGAGTCGTCATAATACTTACATTACTGCACCATTTTCTTTCCGCGTCACTGCAATACCGAATAACCGTCCGGACTCCCCTAGTAATACTTCATAGCCAGTATCATTTTCATTGCAGCGTTGTAAGTTGTCTTCTTCGAGCACAATTGGATGGTAGCTGTAACCATCAGGTACCATCTGAAAATGTTAAAAATGAAGGGGCTGCATCATTGCATTCAGGTATGCTTAGCACACAAAAAAGGTAAGCAAGACAAAGTATATTTCCAATGATATCGGCAAGCTCGGGTGGCTGCACTCCGCAGCACACTAATAAGGAAATTTTACTCCCAACACGCAGCTGCAATAAAGGTTTCAGGGTTCGTTTAATTGCAGATCTTTATGCCATAGTGCGCAGACGCCTGTATTATGTCTTCTTACTCCACACGTGAAACATACGCCCCCAAAGGTGATAACACACTACCTTCTCAATATGAACGCTTTTTTTTAAATAACTGAATGGTTTCTCCTAGACACGTAGTTAAGAGGCTGCCCTAAATACCCCCCAACCTTGATTCATATGGTGGGAGAGAGGGTGTTTTACCGAGAACAGATGGTGAAACTATGGGTTTTTCAAGTACTTTAACAAATGCCCCCGACCCCAACTTACATAGAAAAATATTCCTAGTGATGGGCTTGCGTGTGTTCCTAAATTTAGGTGCATGTTTAAAAACCCAGGCGGTCGAGATTTCCGGAGCCCTCCACTACAGCATCTCTTAAAAATCATATCATGGTTTCGAGAACTTAAACCCAAGCAATTATTATTATTATTATTATTATTATTATTATTATTATTATTATTATTATTATTATTATTATTATTATTATTATTATTATTATTGTTATTATTGCTACTATTACTACTATTGTTATATCATTCTTTAGTATAGGAAGCATAGAATGACGCCCATAACATTATGTGTACTCACTTGCACGCGAAGCCTAGAAGGCGTGAAAAATAAACGTTAACGGCCACGTCCTCGAATTCCCCGCCAAACAAGGGCGGCAAGGCCGGTCTCTTCAGCAGGGCCTTAAATCCGCTGCCATCTGCATGACGTTCTTGGCTGACCATGACGTAGCCGTAGTCCACGGGGAAGAAACACGTCGGCAGAGCGCTATCCGTGGAGACGTACTTGCACCTGGGATGCAGGTGAAACAGATGTCTTGATTATGACGACACATATTTTGCTAAAGTTATTACACTAATGTTTTTTATAGTATCTGCTTCTGCAGTGGACAAAGTTACATCCTGTCAGAAGTATGCTGATTTGCGCGATTGCTCATTATTTTTGTTACATAAACACGAGACAGTAACACAACATTTCACTCCTTATTACACGGAAGAGGCACGTGGACCAGAAATGCCTATTCCGTTAATGATAAGCGAATCGGGCCTTTTGTTTCCATTGAGCCAATTTTGTCCCTTTTTGTGTGTAGAGGGGGAGCTTATGTGCTTTTTTTAGGAAACAAAGTAATTTTAGTGATCATTAGGTTCGTCAAATAGCATGTTTGTCGGTGAATTAGTAGTTGATTGTATAAGCGTATGCAGTGTCCGTCATCAAGGGGGCAACGACAGTTCGTCACAGCACTCCGCCCCATCCTACTGAGTCATTGTAAGGAGCAGATTTAGTGCCTGCTTGCTTCTGTACCCATCTTTTGAGAGTACGCCTATATGGTTGAGCGTAAAGCCAAACACACGTTGGGCGAATCAACAAGTAAGCTTAATCATGCGTGGGCAAACATGCCTTCAACCTTATGGGGACACACTGCTGAAAAGTAGTTGTGTGCTTTCGTTCACACTTGAAAATACGCACGTTGTAAAACAATTAGGTGATTGTTTAAATTCTCTTTTGCATTTGAGTGACTATTTTCTTCATAATTAAAACATTTTCAAGAATGTGAAATTTAATTATGGGCCGGTTTCGTCTGGGCTTCTTTTTTTGTGATGAGTATTCACTGATTTTCTTGGTATCATATGGCGACACTGCTATAAACACTCTTAGAAGCTGTTTGGAAAGCGTAAGCATTTCTATGTTCACTCTAGGAGAAATCGTCCGTAGGTCCTATAAAACAATCGCCGCTAAGAAATTTAAATGAACGAAAGAAAGAAAATACGTTGTCGCTTCAGTGCTTGGCCTGGAACGGCAGGGGCCCTGACACTTGGAAGGCGAATGTCTTAACTAGTGCGCTCGAAGCCTTTTCTTGCAAAAAGAAAAGCCCATATTCGACCTACACGAATGAGTCGTAGCAGTGGTGCCGAGCAATTGTAGCACAATAACACTCTCTGCGATGGCTTGGGTGAATTACGCGCAAAAGACCTCTCCAGTGGAAGTTGTAAAGTGGATTGGGAGGACTGTACACATCAGAGGATTTCGAACGGATGTACTTTCATGCCAAAGACGCGTCGTGTTTTTGTCTCTTGAGAAGGCGTGATTTCTTTTCTCAGTGCTAAAATCTTTTTCGCGTTTATACCGGCGTTTGTCATTCACAAAAATAAAGGAAGAAAACCTCTCCCTTTTTTCACTAATGTTCGAATGACAGGAAAGTCCTACCCTCTGCGCAAGCATCGGCCATAGTCAGCCAGTCCCCCTCTGGTTGGGTCCAGGTCGCAGTCGACACGCAGCGGAAATGACCAGCGGTAGAACAACTCGACGTATGCCAGCACAGCGCAGCTGGCCAGCACGGTAGCCGAGAGCAGTAGAGAGACAAGCGCGCACAGCAGCGGCCCGCGCAAGGAGCGATGCAGGTTACCGGACGATGGGGAAAGCGAAGACTCCTCCGGGATGCTGGCGAGCAACTCGAGCGAACTCTCCTGCAGTCCCTTTTTGGCCTCACCGGCACGGCCGGGGAAGTAGGTGAACGTCGGCGATGCCATTTTCCTGGAAGTGAAAGGACATCACGTAAATATATTGTAAGAAATAAGCACAAGTCGGCAAACTCACTCGGACTCACTCGAGCTAAGATCAAGCTGTGAGTGGTGACTGGGTCCGGATGAGTTATATTCTGGTGAGTGCGAGTCCTAGTGAGTTCGGCTGAAGAAAATTTTGGTGAGTCTGAGTCTGAGTGAGTCCAAAGTTCAAGATATAATTCTTAAGTGAGTCCGACTGAGCTCCGCTTTCGTTTGCTGAACTGTGCAAATAAGTGTTGTCCTCTGAACATATGCGTGTGTGACATGTTGAAGCTAAAGTCTGTCGTTCGGTGCAGACCAAGCCATGTAATGTGGGGACTTTCACGACATTTTTCGGAATGTTAGTATAGTTAAAACAGCGCGAACGACGCGATAACTCGACATCATTGTGGAACGAACGCGGTCAGCGCCGAATAGGCTGGAGTCTGCAAACATGCATGCACTAAAGCGGACGTGCTTCACTCGGCCTCATTAAGAAGTGCGTCATAAGGGGGAGAGAGGGAGGAGATGAGACAAATATTTTGACTATACCTGACTCATTCAAAGTTTAAATGAATCTATATTCGAAGACAAAGGTTTCTGTGTTTCGCATCTATCTAAAGGCAGTCTCCTGGAGTAGAAATCGAGCTCGCATTCTAGAGCGTTGCAGTGCAATACATCAGTTGTGCCACACTGCAGCACACTTTATGACATAAAACAATAAAGGCAAATAGGCAACGTGGGACGAAAAAGAGCAACGCAAAAATATTGGTGTAGCTTATATTCGCTGGTAAACTTCACCTGCGTGGGCTTCACCTGCAATAAGGCCGAATGCTTCTCGGGCTTCACCAGCGCTTTTTATGCGCCCTCAGTTCCTTCATTTGCCCCAGAAAACAGCTTCAGGAGATCGACGGCGTTTATCAGCTGGCTTGGAGTCACTACAGGAGGCTCGGGATCTACGACTCAGCGGTATACCTACCATTGAGTCCACGTGGGCATGGTTGGCAGCATCGTCCGAATATTTTGCCACCAGGACAAATGAACATATATATGTTTCGAGGCGGCAGCGATAGAGCGTATGTTCGAATAAAAAACCCGTCTGTCAAAATTAAAATAGGGATCACCCCTTCTTGAGATAATTTACGTGGAGTGCTTTGTAAAACTGCACCTTGCGGTCAAGGTTTTGTGAAATCGGGTTGATGGCATCATTAGACCCTGTGGATACCCGCCAGGATGAAAGGATGAATCGATTAACTTTATTGGGGACCTTCGGAACACGCTTACGCACGTTGCGGGCCACTGGCCCGTCGGAACGAGAATTGCGATCTTTTCGGGAGAGCAGGACCCTCGTAGAACTGGGTTTCTCTATGTGGAGCTTTAAATACGCATGCGTTGTTGACCTAAAGGCAAGTTTGTAAGGCCATCTATAGGCATAGGTTGGCAAAGAAAAAGGAGCTCATTAAGTCATGAGGGCTCAGCCAGGCACAAACTCATCAAAATTTCCCTCAAGTGAACTCATTCGGAATCTATCTCACCAACGTATTACTCAGCCGGACTCACTTAGTATCAAACTTACGGCTTGGAGGCACATAGCTGCACACTCGCTCACATGCTCTGGCAGTGCCCGGCGTTACATGGTGCAAAGTTCAGCTCAGAAGAATACTGGGAGAGGGCTCTCGAAAACTCCGAGCTCTCAATCCAATACTTGGCAGTCCAAGAGGCCTGCGAACGGGCAGAAGCACGGTCTTCCAGTACCGGCGTTGACGCGGCTATAGCAACTGCGGTGGACCCCTCATAGGTGGGCTGTCTGACCAGTTCTTCAGGACCAAATGAAGTTCATTTCACTTCACCTGAGTGTTAGTGAGGCCGAGTGAATCTTCTTATAAGTTGATTAGAGTATTATTGGCTTTAACAATCTTGATGTCAGTGCTCAATAACGTTGATATCTCCCATAATCGGTGCTGAAATATGGGTCTTGTAATCGTGTATGTAAAATACTCGACTCGACTCACACGAGATATTTCATAAAATTTTCTGTGAAAGAAATTGCGAGGTGGCTCACACTTCCTCCCCCCCCCCCCACCTGCACTGATCAATATCATTAAAATGGCCAATGAAGGTTAATGCCTTAAGATACGCTTGAATGAACTTGAGCATAGACGTTAGCCCATATAAGGCTCAAATCAATGCTGAATATGAGTATATATAGGACCGTAGGGGGGAGGGGCAGTAATAGGTGTAGATCACTCATACTGATTCAAGGAACATACCTTGCGCTGAAGGCTTATTTTGACTAACACCCACCAAACTTTGCATACGTACACTCACTCGGGTTCAAGCTGCCGGCCCGATCTGAGTCTGCTGAACCTGGTTACTCGACTCATGAGTTACTTTGCAGACCTAAGTCTGCTGAATCATGGATATTCTGAACCTACGCAACACACTTATCTACTCCTGGTAACATAGACCTTAGGGTGTGTAGGGCTTAAAGACGCTAAAGACCACACCATAGATTAAATTCACCTCTATCGTGTATATTACACAACAGTCGCTATAACTATGGCTCTTAAAGTTACAGAAATCTATATTCATCTTTGAAATCTCATTAGTAGTTCGCGCTACGTAATGCTTCGCTCAAAAATGCTATGAAATATCTACTTATGGCAGTCTTCATACAAAAAGAAATGTGGAACATTGCAAGTTTTAGTCTGTGGTATCATTAGGCCCGTCTTCTTTTTTCTTTTACTTCTTTAATTGGCACAGCGTTCTAGATGGCGCACGTCATTAAAAGTCAGAGTATACCGCGCGTACTAGGCATGTCGCTCTGTAATATTGCGTAGCAATAGCTTTAGCGAACGACTTTAGCGTGGCACAACTATTCAATGTTACGGATCAGAAAGGGACATTACAACATTTTAGATGCGAAGCAGCTTATGACGAAGCCCAATCCTGGGTGCGTAACCACCCTTAAGGCCTGACCACACGCATCCGTTACAGCGCGTCAGCACATCGCTTTCTTGACACAGCCGCGCCCTCTCCCTATGAAGAGAAAGGGCGCGAATCATCGTGTAGCCCCGCTGCGCGTCCACTAACATATAAATGCTTTTCAAAACGCAGACGCTGTTGCACTCTACGCTTTCTTGATGTTCCAATGAGCAGTACTCGCGTGAATAAAAATTGAGGGACCCTTAAGCTTCACCTTTAAGAGTTGAACGCGATAGCGAAATCCGGCCCCTAGTGCGCCCTTCAACCGCTAAGAGCATACTTTGTACAGAAGCCGCCGAACACTGAAGTGGGTCGAACTCTTATGTGCTTTCTAGTGGGTCTGCCCAAAGAGAACACCGCTCGCGCGGGGGCCCCGTGTTTTGGCCGTTACTGTCGCCATTGTGTAGACTCGCTGTGTGCCGGCTAATAAACGCTATAACAAATTGGTGGAGAGTGCTACGATCCCCTTCGATGCCCTTGGAACTACGCTCACGTACGCTGCAATCTACCATGTCCCACGACGCCTCTCAGCAAACGCCTCCTCCCATGCCACCCCCATGTCCCGGTGTCCCCAGGATCCGCGATCCACCCATCTTCACGGGCGCCGATGGCACTGACGTGGAGGACTGGCTCGCCATTTACGAGCGCGTGAGCGTCCCCAACAAATGGGACGAGGACGGCAAGTTGACAAACTTGGTGTTCTACCTTGCGGGCGTTGCAAGTTTGTGGTACACCAACCACGCGTCCGAGTTTGCAACCTGGTCCGGTTTCAAGACTGCTATCACCAACGTTTTTGGCCGCCCTGCCGTTCGCAAGCTGCAAGCCGAGCAGCGCTTACGCGAACGCGCTCAGCAGGCCTGTGAGTCATTCACCAGTTACATTGAAGATGTCCTGGACTTGTGCAAGAAGTCGAACGACAGCATGTCCGAATCAGACAAGATCCGGAACATCATAAAGGGCATTGACGATGATGCCTTCACGATGCTGCTTGCCAAAAACCCAGGCACAGTAGCTGAGGTCATCACGCTGTGCCAGAGCTACGAGGAGCTCCGCCGGCAGCGTTCGATGACCCGTCGCTCCACATCACGAGATGCAGGGCTTGCAGGCTTGGAAGCGAGCTGTGATCAGGTGGCACTGCTGGCAGATCTCAAGTCCTTCATACGTGAGGAAATCGCGCGGCAGTTCTCTCTCCTGCCCTTTGCCCACCCACCGGCTGCTCAACAATCGGCCCCTACCATTCTTCCACCCATCCGCCGAGCGATTGAGCAGGAAATAGCGGAGGTCATGCCTGCGTACCACCCACAACAACTTCCGGCCCCTGCACCCCCAAGTTACGCCCAAGTGGTCGCAAGGCCGCCTCCAGTCGTTCAAGCGCCTGCACCCGTGACTTACGCCGAAGCTGCCGCACGACCTCCGTCCTTTGCAGCGGGTATGCCGGCTGCATATGTTGGCGCAACCCCTCAGCCTCATTTTCAGCCCACCATGCAGCCTTTCCAGACACCGTTCCGGGCGAGACCCACCCCGGCAAACCGATGGCGCACACTCGACAACCGGCCCATCTGCTTTGCTTGCGGTTACGCCGGTCACGTAGCCCGTTATTGCTCTCGACTACAGCCGGCTTCCGCTTCTCCTGTTGCTGGCCACCTTAGCCGTTCGTATAACGAGGAACTGCCGTCTGTGCCACTGTCGTCTCGCCCAGGTCCGTCTGCTCGAAGGTCGCCGTCTCCACGACGTTGGTCTCTGTCCCCCATGCGGCCAAGTTCTTCTGCTCATGAGCGGGAAAACTAGTCGTCGCAGTCCCAGAGGCAAGGTGTGAGCAATGCCGGCTTGCAACTAAATCTGAAGAAGTGCCGCTTTGCAGCACGCCAACTCACCATCCTAGGGTACGTCGTGTCCAAGGATGGCATTCTTCCTGACCCAGCCAAGCTTCGGGCCGTGGCCGAATTCCCAAAACCTGCGTCCGTCAAAGAACTGCGTAGTTTCGTGGGCCTGTGCTCATACTTCCGACGCTTTATACGAAACTTCGCCACGATTATATCACCGCTGACGAAGCTCCTCGGAAGTAACGGGCCCCTCAATTCGTGGTCGTCAGAGTGCGACAACGCGTTCTTGAAGCTCCGCCACTTGTTGACGTCTCCTCCCATTCTCCGCCACTATGACCCTACGGCCCCAACAGAAGTGCACACGGACGCCAGTGGTGTAGGCCTCGGCGCTGTCCTGGCGCAGCGCAAACCCGGGTTCCCTGATTATGTTGTGGCATATGCAAGCCGTACGCTCACAAGAGCCGAGACAAACTACACCGTCACGGGAAAAGAGGGCCTGGCGATCGTCTGGGCTCTTACAAAGTTTCGACCTTATTTGTATGGTCGCCCATTCGATGTCGTCACTGACCATCATGCACTATGCTGGCTGTCATCATTGAAGGATCCCTCAGGCCGCCTCGCCCGTTGGGCTCTTCGCTTACAAGACTACGACATCCGCGTCCTCTACCGCAACGGACGCCAGCATGCTGACGCCGACGCCCTCTCGCGCTCCCCTCTGCCAGAAGCTAACGTGCTCTGCTCAGTATCCTCGGTTGTTGTTTCTGCCATTGATGTTGACATCATCGCTACCGAACAGCGAAAGGATAATTGGATCGCCCAACTGATCGACTTGCTCTCTGATCCGTCCGCAACGCCATCTACGCGTGCCTTGCGTCGTCGAGCTCACCATTTCGCCATTCGTGACGGCCTCCTACACCGACGCAATTACGACGCCGATGGCCGGCAGTGGCTACTCGTGATACCCCACAGTCTGCGGTCGGAGATATGTGAATCCTTCCATTCTGATCCACAGTGCGCGCACTCTGGGGTATTCAAAACCTACCATCGCATTAGACAACGCTACTTCTGGCGCGGGATGTACCGCTACGTCCAGCAGTTCGTTCGCTCCTGTCTCGCTTGCCAACGCCGCAAACCGTCCGCACACATGTCACCAGCCGGTCTGCAACCGCTACCTTGCCCTGACCGTCCGTTTGGGCGCATAGGTATCGATTTGTACGGACCACTTCCTCTGACGTCCACTGGCAACCGCTGGGCCATCGTCGCCGTAGATCATTTAACGCGATACGCCGAAACCGCCGCTCTCCCTGCGGCTACTGCGCGTGATGTTGCGTCCTTCCTACTACATCGATTTATATTGCGCCACGGTCCACCCCAGGAGCTTCTCAGCGATCGAGGCCGTGTCTTCTTGTCAGAAGTCGTCGATGCCATTCTCACTGAGTGCCATTCTGTCCATCGCAAAACTACTGCTTACCACCCGCAGACGAATGGTCTGACCGAGCGCTTTAACCGCACCCTCGGCGACATGCTGTCGATGTACGTCGCCGCCAACCACACGAATTGGGATACCATACTGCCCTTCGTCACTTACGCCTACAACACCGCCCCTCAGAGCACGACTGGTTTTTCACCTTTCTTTTTGCTGTACGGAAGGCACCCGTCACACACCATCGACACGATACTCCCGTACACGCCGGATCCATCTGAGTGTACACCTATTTCCGAGACCGCCAGGCTTGCTGAAGAGTGTCGCGAGCTTGCCAAGACTTTTACGACACATGAGCAAGAGCGGCAGAAGAGTATTCGTGATGGCTCCGCCACTTCTGAGCCCACCTTCCTTCCTGGTTCCCTTGTATGGCTCTCAATCCCGACCTCTGTAGCTGGCCTTTCTTCCAAACTACTCCCGAAATATGAAGGTCCCTACCGTGTGATCGAGCGCACATCTCCGGTCAACTATCTTATCGAGCCAATTGAACAATCTTCGGACATGCGCCGCCGCGGGCGCGACATAGTCAACGTGGAGCGTCTGAAGGCTTACTATGACCCGCTCGTAGTGACAAGCTGTTAGGTCGCCAGGCGGCTCCCTCTTCGACCCCGGGGTAATTGTACAGAAGCCGCCGAACACTGAAGTGGGTCGAACTCTTATGTGCTTTCTAGTGGGTCTGCCCAAAGAGAACACCGCTCGCGCGGAGACCCCGTGTTTTGGCCGTTACTGTCGCCATTGTGTAGACTCGCTGTGTGCCGGCTAATAAACGCCATAACAACTTATTCACATGTTTTGGTACGTACACACGCACGCACACGAACACGCACATATTAGATTGGACCAGCGCGCGCTATTATCGCCGAATGAGCGCCTTTCCATCGTAAAACCTGTCGAAGAAAATGCGTTAAAAAGCCCTGAAACACTTTTTAAGCAACTACGGAATGAAATAATTAGAAGAGCTTATTGCCTCACGAATTAAACGCAGCAAAAATTTTAAGAATCCGTCCAGTGAGAGTAGAGTTACAAAGATTTGTCGCATGCTGCCATTGCATTATCTCTTCTCTCGTCCCGATGAAAGCGCTGGAAGCTAAGCAGGTAGGGGTGGCAGGGCAAAGAAACTACAGCGCCTCGTGACCTTGAGCACTTTTTTTTCCTCCAGTGCCCGGCTTCTTCAGTGTGACCACGCGCATGAATGGATGGATTTGTATAGTTGCAATGTACCCTTTAGATCAGGTGGCGGCTAACGTCACTTAGCCGTAATACTTAGTGAATGGTCAACTAGATTTATTTTTTTCCTTTAAATAGTGAGTTTGAGAACTGGTACTTTGCAATGAAAGATTTATTTTCACTCGTACCTTGATCTTAGCCACCAGTCAAATAACCTCCTTCTATTTATTTATACCCGCTTAAGGTCAATTTTACCCTCGCGGTCCCTAAACCCCAGTGCTTTGAAAAACTCTGCGCCATCATCCCGAACTATAGGGTGAAGCCCATTACAGAACATTATCAGGTGTTAGGTAGTTTCCACTTCATCTCCACACGCACCGCGTACCATGTCTACTCCTTCGTATTACGCCCGATAAGTCTTGGTTCGCAGTACTCCCGTACTGGCTTCCAACAGTAGAGAACTACCCCGAGTATTATCATAGATCCTTTCCTTGGCGATTTCCTGCTTAAAAGTTCGATAGACCTTTAGTGTGGACTTTTTAATCATTCCGATTCTCCACATGTCGGCCTCCGTTTCCTTCACCTTCTTCTTACCTGATAGGTATTTTTGGTTTGGCCCCCTGCTGTTTTTCAACTATTTACCCGTCAGTATTCTGGTTCGCTTCCTCCATTTTGTATCGACATTCCTCATGCCCAAGTAGCTGAACACCCTCCTAGCCCAACGCTGCTCCCCCATTTCTCTGAATCGCTTCTCAAATTTTATCTTGCTGCTAGCTTCAGAGTCTGCCATCAAATGTTAGACATCCCATGGTGTATTCCAGTGAGCTCCTAAAGCAAGCCTGCCTATTTTACGTTGCTTGATTTCGAACCTTGCTTGAACTTCTAATCTCACGCACAAGACCGCGTTGCCGAAAGTCAGAGAAGGAACCGTGACCCCTTTCCATATTCCTCGCACATCATACCTATCGTGATTCCACAGTGCCCTATTTTTAATCAGCGCTGCATTCCTGTTATCTTTAGTCGTTACGTATATTTCGTGTTAGCTTAGGTACTCGGTCCCATTGCTTATCTATACCCCCAGATATTTTTATTTATCTGTTATCTCTAGCATGACCACCTGTATTCTAAACTCGCTACCTTCATTATCATTAAAATCATGACTGCTGATTTTTTCTTACTGAATCTCAAATGTAACTTATCTTCCTCATTACCGCAGCTGGCCTCCCGCTGCTATCTCGGTAACTCTATTTTTCGATCACAGACGCACAGCCAATTTTTCGCTCACAACCAACGGGGCCGACGCTGGCGGCAGGTTTTCTGCGACACAAGCTCTTTAACGCTATCGCCTTATTATACCACCAGCTCACATATCGCAACGTGCTTTTTTGGGCATCTCAGTTATCTTTTATCGTTTGATATGTTTCGACAAAATGAAAAGGCGTTTTTTGAAATTCGGAGACGTGTGGACGAACCACTATAAAGACCTGCAGCTCAGGTGGTCTAATTATACAAAGTCATGGCTTTAAAGTGTTTCAAATGAAGAAATAATACTGACTGCTAAACGTACTATGAGCGCATGTGTCTCAGCCAGCTCTAGACCTGTGTGGTAAGAGTGGAACAAAAACAAATAATGTAACTTCTAGTAGGAGGGGGAAGCAACAAAAGGGAGAAGGCAGGGAGGTAAACCAGAAAGACATCCGGTTGGCTACCCTACACTGGGGGATTAGGGAAGGGGACAAGAAAGACGAGAAAGAGGGAAGAGAGGGAAAGAAAAAAAGGGTGAGGGAGAGACTGACAGTAATTTCACTGCAGCGTGTAGAACTCTACCGCATGTAACTTCAAAGTGGGAAAAACGAAAGACGATGGTGAGCAAGAGGAGGAATGTGGCTCGCATGAACTGGAGGATTTCGACGTGCTGGAGAACGTGGCATCTGGCAAGAGCACAGATTATTCGACTTCACAAACCAAAATGGACCGTGTTGGTGTTACCAGGCCAGCCGGGAACCAGGTGGTCTCAATTTCCGGAGCCCTCCACTACGGCGTCTCTCATAATCATATGGTGGTTTTGGGACGTTACACCCCACATATCAATCATTCAGGCCAGCCGGGACGAGTTTGGCGTGTCCTGAGAACGAGCGAGTGTTCCTGACCGGGCTTAGCAGTGCTGTTCCTGTGGGGAACGAGCTAGCAGCCAGGGCGAGCAGATGACCCCGTTCCAGTGGCGGAGATAGTGGCCTTGGTGTCACGTCCGAACGGATTCGGCACAACCAGTGGCGCAGATCGTGGTCGAGGTGCCACATACGGGCGGGCCCATAGGAACCAGGAACTGAAGGCGTGGCCTCAGGGCTGCGTGGGGCGCAACGTGGCGTACGAGTTTTAGGGCGAACAGCTGATCTTGTGCTCATGCGCCGTCGCAAAGCTTTATCGTACAAACTCGTGCCACTCGTCGTGTTCCTACCGGTCCACGCTTGTGTCGTCGACACCCACGGGTCATGTGAAAGACGACAGATGAGCTTGGACTTCGGGACGCACCCATACTATCGTGTGTGCAGGTTTACATGCGTAGGTTTAATACCTTACTGATATTTGAGTGTTCAGTTAATCAGAGTGTAGCTGATTATTGTCTCTATTCGATAAATGCTTCTTGTCCTTGTCCTGGTTGTCCGTGTCTGAGAACCTCGAACAACCACAATCTGTGAGCTTGTTCGATCCAGTTCACTCAACAGCTCCCAATGCGTGACGACTGCACACAGTTGTGAAACGGTTCAAGTGCTCGAGCCGTTATCATTGCGTAAACATTCTTCGCTTTTCGCTGGTAGCAACTGTGCACTGCGCGGGGTCACCGCCTCCCTACCGCTACATTACACTGGCTAGCGAATACGTTTGTTTTGAATAACACCACCTCCCGATTACGCATACGTGATATGTTGTGTCGTAACAGCGTTTTACTATACAGCAGATGAAAGCTAGAAGGCTGGCTTCAGTCCAACATCGTGATGTTCCCCACACTAAGGGGTAGAGTACTCGTAAAAGACCCCTGAATGATTTGCCGACAGTCGCTATAAACCCTCGAGATAACGCTATCTTGAGAAAGTGGGCTGCTTGGTACGATGCAAGCTAGTGCGGATGCAGAAAGCGAAAACATGCCTGCGCGTTTTAGCGTAGAGTTGTATCGTTTCCCGCATTTTCGTTGTTTGTAGAATGCGGCGTCGTCCTCAAGAAAAAAACACTGACGTGCGAGAAAAACTTGTTGAACAGCACCATATAACCTCCGGGGCGTGGCCAAAGCAAGTGACAGAAACAGGGCTGAATGGTTAACTCTAAATCTCTGCGAATTCTTTTAACAATGACTAATCTCGGCGTGATCGAAAAAGAGAAAGTCAAAGAAACTCATTAAAAACGTCTCGCCGTGTTATATTGGTGATAGTTCGCATGGTTTCGCCAGACTGTACTCTGAAAAAAGATTTAGGTAGTTCCACGCATCAAATGATGCTTTAGCAGAGTCAATGACCCACCTGTTAAAGCTACTATTTAAAGATAGCGGGCCGCAAAGCATGTATGACACTTTCGTACAGGCATGGCTAATAAAGAACGAGGTTAGCAACTCACGCAGTTATCGCGGAAATGTAGCTACGGGATATTAACGAGTGAAAAAGTAAAGCACCAGCTTACCTTTCCTGTTGCGAACCCCAGACTGCGTAATGCTAGCGACACAACGGAGAATTGAGATAAGGAGCGAAAGGAGGGGGGGGGGTGTGAAGCTGACGTAAAAGTATGGCGTGCAACTCACTTCTGGAAGAGCGCAGATAAGCTTCCGCACCCTAAACTGGGGCTCTTGATCTCTGTCTCTCCTGATGTGTTTGCAGCTGACCAATACCGCGAGCTACGAAAGGGCAAACAAATGTGAGGCGGGAAGTAAAAAAATTCTGGAAATCTGCCTTGCTAGAGCTCAGACTAAGGAAAGCCTAAGAAGTGTAGACATAGGAAATACAGAAGGTAATTAGACAACACAAGCGCAGACTATTCTGTCATGGTTCTGCAGGCGAGAATGGAAACACGTATGAGAGTGCGTGTTCTAGGGATGGTTCTTTCAAACTAGAAGAAATTGAGCCATACGGTAGACCCTCATAGAAGTAAAGTTAAGTGGAGGAAAACTGGTAAGACACAAAAAAAATTTGGCAGATCTCACGCACCTTTGGACTCGATGTCATGCGAAGCAGGCGCATGCAAGGTGACTGTGTTGTCAATTTTTTATCGAGCGAAACTTTACGAACTTGCGCAAAAGGTATGTACAGTTGCACGCGCAGACATAATTTAAACAGTCTCATGTGTTTTACATCACAAGCTCTTTACAGTTGCTTAACGAAGGCCACAGCAACGTGGATATTAGCAACAGCAGAAGCAGTATAAGCCGAAATAAAGTGCTGCTGCTCACGCGCGTCATAGCCCTGGACACTGCCACATAAAATACTTAAGCGGATGACAGCTGACTACAATTTATGTTGACCCGACGTGACATCTGTATTGTCGGAAAACAAATTTAATGTTTATAAACTTGTAAAGCCAGCACTGTAATCACAATTGGTGTTACACCAACATCGGAGTCTATTTAAAAGGTACTTCCGAGACCTGGGGTGGCTCCGTGGTGGCATACTTGACTGCAACGCAGAATGATAGGGTTCGATTCCTGCTGGGACAATGACACTTATTCTTTTGCGTTCGTCTGGTCGCCGCTGCTGATTTCTGCTTTTTCTTAATGGTGTTTTATCGCCGTTCCTGGGTAGCTGTGAACTGTTTAAAAACTTGTGGCACATACCCGCATACGAGTGGCTCATACCCACCCCCGGGCATGTGCCACTGTTTTTGTAATCTGCTTGGCAACGTACCCGACAGGATTGTGACTTTATTCATGCCATGTGTCATGACCTGCGAGCCGTATTCGTCGATTTATTGTATCCTCCAGTACTAATTTTGGCTTACCCAAAGTTGAGGGCATGTTCAAGTGAGTATCAAGACGTAGGAGGCAAGATAGATAGATAGATAGATAGATAGATAGATAGATAGATAGATAGATAGATAGATAGATAGATAGATAGATAGATAGATAGATAGATAGATAGATAGATAGATAGATAGATAGATAGATAGATAGATAGATAGATAGCTCATTTGTCGCGTCATTCATTTGTATACGACGTTATCGCTCTTACTGAAACCTGGTTGAAAGATGGAGAATCTGCGCATGTTCCAGGATACACATTATTATCACTACCTAGGAAGAGCAGTTCGCGAGTTGGGGGCGTTGCTCTCTTCCTTAAAAAAAGCATCGATTACCAGTGCATGCCTAACCACTCTACTAGCCAACCTGAATGTGAAGCCTTGTTTGTGCATTTGAAATGTGGCGTTATACTCGGAGCTGTTTATCGTCCACCTAGCTCGTCTGTAGCAGCATTCATTTCTACTTTGGAAACTGTCTTAGACCCTTTGATAGCCTACAACCGCCCACTGGTTATATGTGGTGATTTTAACGTCGATCTATTTAAAGATGAATACCCTGACTATGTATTGATGCTCCAGTCATATAATTTAATGAACGTTATTAATGCCCCTACACGAATAAGTGATAACTGTTCCTCACTTATTGATCATATTATTTGTGGAACTGATATGAGTGTTTTCGCCGGAGTGTATGACGTTACTATTGCTGATCACTGCCCCACTTTTCTGTTTGTGCCTAATGCTAATTTAGGACCTCCATGCCATAACTCAAAACGAGTTAAGCGGACAAACTACGCTGTAGTGCGCAAATTACTTGAGCGTACGGATTTTGAAGCCTTGTACCACAGTAATGTTCACACTGAATGGGAAAACTTTATTTGCCATATAATGGAGGCAATTAGCCAATCAACCCAAGAATACACAGGCCGAAGACACAAGGAAGCAATATGTCCTTGGGTGACGCGGGACATACTGAATGTTATAAAGAAAAAAGATACATACTTCACTAGATGGAAACAAAACAAAACAAATGAATACTATGAAAAGCAGTTCAAACACTTCAGAAACAAATCAGTCGGGATGTTAAGGAAAGCCAAGAAGCAGTATTACAGTGCTAAAATAGTCCAACAGAGCGGTGACATCAAGCAGGTATGGAAGCTAGTGCGTGAAGTTACGGGAATAGGCGAAAACAAGCGCATTGCTCCGGATAATCCTACAACAAATACCGCTGATAACTTCAATAATTTTTTTACCAATGTTAGTAACAACTTTCCTGCTCAATCTCAAGCAGATCCTCTACATTCTTGCCAAAACAAAATATTTGAGGAAGACTTTCAGCTTGCAAGCGTAACCACTGAGGAAATTAGGTCAGAAATCCTAAAACTCCCATGCAATAAAGCCGTTGGTCATGATGGGATTACTACAAAACTACTGAAGGTAAATGTAGACCTTCTTTCGGAGCCTCTTTCCCGCATCATGAACAACTGCCTGCAAAATGGAACTTACCCAAATATCCTAAAGATAGCGAGAGTCGTACCTATTTACAAATCCGGGGATCGAGAAAATCCGAGCAGTTACCGTCCCATCTCGGTGCTCAGCATTGTTAACACGCTTTTTTAAAAGGTAATTAGGTCCCGTCTCTGTCGATTTCTAAGCTCAAACGACATAATCTGCCCTGAACAACATGGTTTCATCACAAATAGGTCAACGAGCACAGCTGTTTTTACACTAGCACAGTTCGTCAACTCAGTACTTCATGATAACGAAATTGCCGTCAGCGTTTTCTTGAATATAAAAAAAGCATTCGATACTGTTTCGCATTCCATTTTATTAAAGAAATTAGAATCTTATTATGGCTTCACCGAGAAGACACTCCGGTTATTTTCTAGTTATCTGGCAGATAGAAAACAATGCGTCGTGTTTGACCGTATATCTTCAGGATTTAGAAAATAACATGTGGAATACCCCAGGGAACCGTGCTAGGTCCTATGTTGTTTTCACTATACATAAATGACCTACCATCTGCTCTTTCACGCAAAACCATAATGTACGCTGATGACACTGCATGGCTTTTTCGAGGTAACTCTCTGTGTACGCTAAAAGAAGAAATCACGGCAGAGTTGGCACAGATTTCCGCATGGTTCGCCCGCAACAAGCTCGCATTAAATGTAGCCAAAACTAAATATATCATATTTCATTCCAGAAGAAAAAACCTCGATTATAGTCAGCTGGACTTAGAAATTAACGACGCGCTCATTGAGCGCGTTTCCGCCTTTAAATACTTAGGGGTTCTAATATATGAAAACCTGAATTGGAAAGATGAGGTTAATTACATATCCAAAAAACTTGCTTTCGCATGCTTCACGCTCATTAAAGCCAAATGTTACTTTCCATATAATGTGCTACGATCATTATACTTCTCTATATTTCACTCTCAACTCAGTTACTGTAGCGAAATATGGGGCTTTACTTATCTAACGTATATAGCACCGATCATACGATTGCAAAAACGCGCCTTAAGAATTATTACGGCATCGTCCTCTTGTTGCCCAAGCTCAGATTTGTTTTCATCTACTCAGATACTGCCTTTCACGTCTCAGCGAAATCATAAAACCGCGGTGTTGATAAATTCTATCATTAACACCAATTTTCCACTACCTGTGAGTGTGTTTTCTACACCAACCCGTAACACAAGGCATGCAGGCAACGGCAACTTCAACCTCCCTACTTGTAGGAATGTATATGGCGAACGGTTAATACAATTCACTGGTGCTAAAATCTGGAACACAATTCCACTTGAAATTAAACTTGCCCGCAACTTTAAATTCACTTGTAAAATGCATTTTGTAAGTTTTTTATGTTCTTAACCAAAGTTAAGCTCACGTCCACACTTTTTTACGACTCATCTGGCATAGTTCTTTTTCTTTCCTTCTTTTTGTTTCTAGTTCTGAAGTGAGTTCGATTGTATTGATTCTTCAACGCAGTTAATTTTTGTGTACAAATTGTGCTAAATATTTTGTGGTATCACTATCTTCTGTATTGTTACAATGTATGCCTTTAGTTCTTTATCACTTGTGTATTAAAAGTATTTGCAGCAATTTAGCATTTACTGTCATGTGTATTTAATTCGATAAAATATACCTTAAAAGCTACCCTGTCATTGAATTTGTGTATAGATTCATAATCATATTAACTGCACCTCTGCTCCTGACATGTAATAAAATAATCATGTAATAGTTTGGACCACTGACTAGCCACACAGGCTAATGGTCCAAATACTTTTGTAACCATGTTTTTGTAGTACGTTGATTGAATAAACACTGATGATGATGATGATAGATAGATAGATAGATAGATAGATAGATAGATAGATAGATAGATAGATAGATAGATAGATACATAGATAGATAGATAGATAGATAGATAGATAGATAGATAGATAGATAGATAGATAGATAGATAGATAGATAGATAGATAGATAGATAGATAGATAGATAGATAGATAGATAGATGCTTGAAGTGCCTACAGTACGCATATAAATCCTTCGCATTTAAAAGGGCTGAGATGACGTGAAAAAATGAACTTACAAGCATGGGTGCTAACTTCAAACTGTTTATTAACCTGAACCGGATTAATTTATATATCCAGACGAACAAGGTGATCACATTAGAGATGTATAAACATGGCTCAGGTGGCTAATAATCAGGATTCACTGAAACAGAGTCGAGAAATGCACCTAAAGCTGCATTAGGCCGAGCTGTAAAAGCATGCCAGTACGCACTAAGACGTTAATATTACAATATCAACCACAGAGAATATACCTACTGGGTATACCTTTAAAAGAGTTACTTCTTCCTCACTTGAATCTAGTGATGTCGCACTAACGAACCCGTGTGGTTATCTGTGTGTAATTGCGTGTCTTCACTTCGTACCTGTCCTTTCTGCGCCATACCAATTTTTCTCAAATCATAAACCATGCAACTGTGACTCGCAAGTCGTGGGATCAAATCCCGGCGGTGGCGGCTGCACTTCCGATGGAGGGCGGAAATGTTGTAGGCTCATGTGCTCAGATTTGGTTGCACGTTAAAGAACCACAGGTGGTCGAAATTTCCGGATCTCTCCACTACGGCGTCTCTGATGATCATGTGGTGGTTTTGGGACGTTGAACCCCACATATCAATCAATAAATCAAACCATTAAACTAGCACAGCAACACGCCATCTAGAACAAAAAAGGGCAGGGAAAAGTGACATCACAAACCGTATATAGGCCCGATCAACGTTTATAAGGTATACCATAAGAGGCTGAGAACAAGCATGTGGCAAGAGGGAAAAACACACGGTAACTTCGCATGATCACCTGAAGCACTAAGGAGGCTCGCAGGATTTCAAGCTGGACGGTTGTGCCCTCGCGATCTCCGACGCCAGCATAGCTCCCGCCGACTGGTTCGCCCTCCGCGGTCTCCTGACGCCGTGGAGCTCTCGCATTGTGGTGCCCCGCCCTTGGACTGTTTCGACCAGATCCCCACTTTCCTATCTCCTTCTATTTTCCGTCGCTTGCCTCTCTCTTTCTTCACCTATTTCCTTCTATTCTTTTATCCCTCCTTCCTCCCACCCCTATAATGCACTGCGCCGTGTCGCCTATAGGCAGACAGAAATTAGGTGCCTTCTTTCTTTTCCTTGCGAACCACTAACCAACCAAGCACTAAGGATGAGGGAACTCATGTACTTTCCTCGTCCTTAAACAATACGATAAATTGGGGAACCCTTAAGTTTAGTCTTTAAGAGTTGAACACAATAGCGAAATCCGGCCCCTAGTGCTCCCTTGTGCAGCTAAGTGCATACTTAATTATATGTTTTGTAACACACACACGCCCACAAACGCGTGCGCGTGCAAGCACGATGTATCTATAATAATGCAGAGAGTGCGCAGTGTGCACGTCCACTTCCCTCCGCGCTACACTGTGGTCGAAACACGTGTTTCACAATGTCACACACACACACACACACACACACACACAGCCCCCCCCCCCCCCACACACACACGCGCGCGCGGCGCGCGCGCGCGCGAGAGAGAGAGAGGTGCATGCCTCATACATGTTTTTATTCTAAAGCAAGAGTCGCATGACATCCTAGATACACGCCTCGCGCTCACCATCTGGGAGGTCTTCAAGAGTCTCACATTGCCTCACAGATGGCACCACACTGTCTAGCATTTGCTGTTTGCTTGATCAACGCTTCTAGAAAGGCTTGATATGTTTTCAGCTAGATGGACATAGTTGTTCTTCTTTAGAGCTGTTTAGAAGTTCCTGTGTGTTTTTAGCGGTGATGGCTGCACTATCCTGGCCTTTTTCGACGTAGTTTGATGGCCTCCCAAATGCGCCAACAAAACGCCGAATGGTGTCGTTCTCGTCGTGACACCAGTCGAGCAAAACGCGTTAAGGAGAGTTCTTCTATTATATGACTTTTATGTTGTGTTCTTTGTCGAAGCAGCTGCAAGTAACGTTGTGGCTCTGTGGTAGGGCACCTTCTTCCCACGCGAGCAGCCTGAGTTGAATCCTCAATGGGGTCGAAAGTTTTAATCTATATTTTATTTGTTTCTTTGTCGATTTTGCGCTCACGGACGATTTTTCGCTCAGGACCAACGGTGCCGACAGCGGAAGTTCTGCAACACGTTACGGCGTTAAAAAGTAACCCCCGTCAGTGATACAGGAAATGCGTTAGCATGTTTAGAGAAACAGCTATTTGTACCGCTACACAGCACCATGCATTGAACTGGCATTTCCTTACCCTTTTTTTCATATTCGAAAAGGCTGTCGGAGAGTTTGATTGTAAAGAACGTATCTTTCACTCTAAGTGTGGTAACCTGTGAATGTGGTTTTGTGCGCCGATAGTAAGCGTTACGAAATTTAGGAAGTACGCACTCTGAACTGATGTAACAATTAAGATGAAGGTGGACAAAATCACACTTCTCGGTTGATTCGTTTACAGTATAAAAGCTTGCACAGACAACACAACTTATGTGCGAGAGTGCCAGCGTGCTATTGGAGTAAAACCAGTTGGTTGAGTGACGTCCTCACGGACGCTGCCGATTCATGTGAATGAACTTTGGTGTGCAGTCAGCGCTAATTCGTGAAGGCCTTTTCTCGTATCACGTCTGTTTAGCGCTCATAAATATCACATTGACAGTTGTGTTGCCCAAAATAGGTCTCGAGATACCTGTCTGAGAGCAAAAAGTCAAGACTAATATTTATGTTTTCTACTCGCTTGTAGTCTGTAATCGCCACACCTCAACCATCTATGGAAATGAACTTTTTAACATCATACAATATGGTTTGGAAGCATCCACTTGTACGAAAAAGTATGGTTGATTTCTCCTTGACAGGAAGTGATGTAACACAAACGTAAAACATCGCCTTACATAGGTATATGACTGTTTACTGTACATTGATACAAGAAATTGTATATCTATGGGCTTAACGTGGATGCAGCCACATTGATGGTTGGTGGCACATCTCTATCCCGAAGACGAATGTCCCACATCTCCATTCCAACGGCGAATGTGCATGATCAATAATTATATAAACAAACATTTGCGGTAGCTGTATCAGTAAATGTTGAAATAAGAGCGTAGTCAGAAAAAGTGGTGCGACCGCCCGACGAACGTCGCCGTCTGGACGTAGAACGTTAAGCAGAACTTCGGCTAGGGCTGCCTACCCGTGGCCTGTTAAAGAAGTATTAAACTGAAGCAGTGAGTCGTCATTGCCGGACTAGAGGGAGACACAGCACACGGTTTATTTCCAGTCTAGCCTAGCCACAGTTTTTCTCGAGAAAACCGTAAGAGGGAAGTGCCACGGAGGAAGGAAAGATAGGAGAGGGTATGCCCAGCTGGCACGCTACGTGAAAAGTGTGGAGGAAATGATATCATGGCGGTCATATTCACTGGGCACAATGGCAGCGTGGCTATGGTTACGGGTTGCGCAGTGTAGCTGTTCTAGCAGTGAGTGTCCGCGGCTGGCAGCGGCATGTATGCCTCTGCAGGTCTTGTGCTGAGCCGTGGCGGGCAATATCCGTGCTCTGCGCCGCGTTATTGGTTACGCAGTGTTCTCCTGGCAGTTACTGTACTTTTAGCAATGTTCACAAAACCTTTCGTCCACCATGGGGCCTGAACAGTGCGTAGAACAAGCGCATATCCATGTGCCGTGCGGCGGATGACGTGGATGAAGCATTTGAAGTGTTCAGCGAAATTGCGTTGGGCACCACGACGAAGCGGAATGATGACGAACGCCTCGCAGGTCAGTGACGGTTGGGCAGTGCTCCTGCTTGTGGCAACGGACGAAACTGTTGTGCCCAGCAAGACGTAATGAGGACCATTTGCACATATGTAGTTTCGTGTTCGGTATGTGTGCAGTAACAACTTGCATGAGCATAATAAAACACCTTTTGTGTTCCACTTCTTATACTCGCCCCCAGCATTGTAATCTCAACGTTAGAGCAACCGCGTTCAAGTGTCACTTGATCCGTGCTCAAAGTCACCACGTTCACAGAATGCTGACGCTGGTGAGTTTCACGTGGAACACGGGCACAGTGGCTGGGTGCTGCTTCGGCCTCGTGTTGGAATGCAGCCGTACAATAAGGCGCACGACCTATCGTGTTGTCTGTACAGTTGCTGAATTAATGACGTGAAAACAGTCGTCGTTGTCAGTGCATCTAGCGCGCGTTCTCTTGTATTTATTTCGTTGTCAGTGAGCCATTACTCGCTGATAATACTCGGACGAAATGATTTCGACGAAGGTGTCGCGCTGGCCCAGAGTGTTGAGGCCAGTTCCATTAGTTTCGGATCGTCACCACACGCGCGCTGCGCAGCCCACGTGCTTTCCGAGCCAGAGAGAGTCACGCCTTCTGTTTTACATTCGTATGTAAACAAGAGAGGAGAATTTCCCAGTCAATATGGCCGACTTCCGGCTTCACCACGGCTTCACACCGAGTGACGTCAGGGCCTCTCCTAAATTTTTTCCTTCCTCCATGGGGAAATGCAGTGTTACAGCTAGGGGAAAGAGGTGCGCGTCGCAGAGATGTCTTGGATATGTGTTAATCCTATGGGCGAAGCTGAGGCTTGAGTAGGATCGCCATTTCGCGAAGTGTTGAAGCGTTGACGAAATTACACCATGACCTCAGATTCCGCTTCTCTGATTAGAAACGCGCCAAGGGAGCGGGTGCGTAGCAACATGGGTTTGAGTCCCTAAGCGCGGAGGTCACGTTTATGATGCATTACTTCACTTACACTCCCAGACACCGAACACACCCGGCCGAACAAGATCACTATGGGAGCAAAATGGTACATATTGCCGCGTGCATAGCTGCATTTAGCGGCGAGATAGCGACGACAACGAAGAACGCGGATTTGCTCGAGAGGCGCAGCGCAGCAGAGTGAAGAAGACGACAATCTTAGCGGCCTTCTCTGAGAGCGTCTCTACAAGTCCTACTGTCCGTGTTTTTAAATAAACCCCCTGTCATTTATAACCCGCGACACTGGTGGAGGAGCTGGGTACTACCACCTCATGATCAGCACCCCTGTGAGAAGCCCCGAGTCCAGCCCTACGAGACAGCCACGCGTGGAGACGCCTGTGCACCGCTCAAGTTGTCGCCTTCAAGGTCTTGAACCAGAATTTGGCCTTTTAAAGGGAGCAACACTTCCGACAACCACCCCTACTCAAGAAATGGCAAGGAGTCCTGCACAGGTGACGGTCCAGAATATGCGCATTCCTGAACCATTTCATGGCCGGCCGAACGAAGATGCACAAGACTGGCTTGAGCAGTTCGAACGGGTAGCTAAATCGAACTACTGGAGTCTCGATGGAAAGCTCTTCCACGTATACTTCGCCCTTGAAGACGGCGCGAAGACATGGTTTATCAACCGGGAGGCAACATTGACGACATGTGAGGAGTTTTGTCGTCGGTTTCTTGACACCTTCGGTAACGCGGACCGACGCGAAAACGCACAACGCCTTCTTGAAGGACGCACCCAACAGCTGCATGAAAGCGTCGCCATGTTTGCTGAGGATATGGTGCGCCTGTGCCACCGCGCGGACCCCAACATGCCCGAGGCTCGAAAGCTAACCCATCTCATGAGGGGCGTCAAAGAGAAGCTATTTGTTGGTCTTGTGCGCAATTCGCCGACAACAGTGGACGAGTTCACCAGGGAGGCCACCACAATAGAGCGTGCGCTACAGCAACGGTACCGACAGTCTGATCGCCCGGCCACCGGCACAGCAGCAGGCGCCGCCGCACTTACCGCAAACGACGAGTTTGCTCTACGCCACCTGATTAGACAGATCGTGCGTGAGGAGATCGCGAAGGAGAACGAAAAATACACATTACAGTCACAGGCGCCCCCGCAGCAGGAGTCCACGGTAGCCTCTGTCGCTGAAATAGTTCGCCATGAACTTCGACAAGCGTTTGCCTCTCCTCAGCAATATTCCGCTCCACCGCACCGTCCAAACTCGTATACCTATGCAGATGCTGTACGTCGTCCATTGACTCCAGAAGTATCGTACCAGCCGAACGGATACAGCTATGCAGACGCTATTCGTCGACCCACGCCCATGCCAGCGCCGCAGTACCTCGAACCGTATCCTGTGGCAGCCTGGGCTCAGCAGGATTCTGTCAGGCGACCCTATATGCGGAAGACCGACATATGGCGCACTGCGGATCGTCGACCACTCTGCTACAACTGTGGAGAGCCAGGGCACATTTGCCGTTTTTGCCCACATCGCCGAGATGAATACCGCGGTAGTGCACCTACAGCTACGCGCCGACAGTTCGACGAAAGCCGTGCCCCCATCGACGACGGCCAGGCTGGCAGGCGGGAAGGCTCTTCTACCTTCCGGACGCGGTCACCATCACCGGCTCGCTTTGGTTCACCAAGCCGCCGTAGTTTTGCTGACGTCGTCAGAGGTTGGTCTCCCAGCCCCACGGCGGGGAAACTGAAAGCAGCGACCTCTGGGGGGAAGGTTGCAAGCCGTCGAATTGCCGAAAAACCCCCACTGCTGCCGAAACACGTGAGAGACGATGATGAAGACTTCGCCGAAAAAACTGTGACTGCCGACCTTGCTGTGACGATTGACGGCGTTGAAGTAACGGCCTTAGTCGATACGGGTGCAGACTTCTCCATAATGAGTGAACGATTGGCAGACGAACTCAAGAAAGTCAGGATGGAATGGACGGGCCCTTATATCCGAAGTGCTGGAGGCCAGATAATGACTCCCACGGGAAAATGTACAGCAAGACTCACTATTGAGAATGTGGCTTTTGTAGCCACATTTCTGATCCTACCGGAGTGCTGCAAACCTATGATTCTGGGAATGGACTTCTTAAGAGAGTACGGTGCTGTGGTCAACATACGCGACGGTGTGATCACATTCGCCGCCGACAAGTCTGTGACCACTGACCCAGACCAAGAACCCAGGGTGTTACGTGTGGTCGACGACGACGTCTGCGTGCCACCACTGTCATGTAGTCTTGTTTCTGTGTGTTGCGCCGTGCACTGTAATGAAGACGCCATAGTCGAACGCATCACTGACCTTCTTTTTCACCAAGGCATCGCCATCGCTCGCGGTATTGTCAGCTTAGTGGATGGGCGCGCAGACGTGCTTCTGACCAACTTCACGAATGAGCGCAGGCACATCGGTAAAGGCACGGCTGTGGCGTACCTCGAAGAGCTGGACTACTCTCACGACTGCCTTCTAATGCAAGGGGAAGCCACAGCTCAATCACCTCCACATACACCACCAGTTGTTATCGGTCCGAGTCTAACACCGACTGAAAGATGCCGTTTTATGGAGCTGCTCGACCAGTTCAAGGACTGCTTCTCATCGACATCACGAGTGGGTCGAACGCCTCTGACTAAGCATCGTATAATTACGGAAGACACAGCAAGACCGATCCGACAGAACCCTTATCGCGTCGCTCAGAAAGAACGTGAGGTAATCCAGCAGCAAGTCAAGAAGATGCTAGAGGATGACGTTATCCAACCATCAAAAAGTCCTTGGGCATCGCCAGTGGTACTCGTGAAAAAGAAAGACGGCAGCTTGCGTTTCTGCATCGATTATCGTAAGCTGAACCATGTTACAAAAAAAGACGTTTATCTATTACCACGGATCGATGACTCTTTGGACAGGCTACGGCATGCACGCTACTTCTCGTCAATGGACCTTAAAAGGGGATACTGGCAAATAGAAGTAGATGAGCGCGACCGAGAAAAGACCGCCTTCGTGACGCCAGACGGGCTTTATGAATTCAAAGTCCTCCCTTTCGGTCTATGCTCAGCCCCAGCCACGTTTCAGAGACTAATGGATACCATTCTGTCCGGCCTGAAATGGAAAACATGCCTTGTGTACCTCGACGACGTGATCGTTTTTTCGGCCACATTTGAAGAGCATCTAAAGCGGCTACTGTCAGTCCTTCAAGCCATACGGTCCGCTGGACTCACACTCAAACCGGAAAAATGTCACTTCGGCTTCGAAGAACTCTAGTTCCTGGGACACGTGATCAGTCGTGAAGGTGTGAAGCCTGACCCAGATAAAACAGCAGCCGTCGCAAAGTTCGCAAGGCCTGTTGATAAGAAAGCGGTCAGGCGTTTTCTGGGTCTCTGCGCCTACTACCGGCGATTTATAGCAGGCTTTGCACACATCGCCTCTCCACTCACCCGCCTTACAAGGGAAGACATCGCATTTGTATGGGGTGAAGAGCAAGAAGCTTCATTCAACGAGCTGCGACAGCGTCTACAAACTCCACCTGTCCTCGCTCACTTCAACGAGAATGCACCAACAGCCATCCATACAGACGCCAGCAATGTGGGCCTAGGTGCTGTTCTTGTCCAATGCCAAGATGGTGTGGAGAGAGTGGTTGCCTACGCTAGCAGAACGTTGACACGCGCCGAGTCCAACTACTCAACAACGGAGAAGGAGTGTCTGGCCGTTGTTTGGACAGTTGCGAAGTTCCGCCCGTACTTATATGGCCGCGCTTTCCAAGTCGTAAGCGACCATCACTCTCTTTGTTGGTTGACCAACATGAAAGACCCATCTGGACGTTTATCACGATGGAGCTTACGGCTCCAAGAGTACGACATGGCCGTAGTTTACAAGTCCGGAAGGCAACACTTAGACGCCGACTGTTTGTCAAGGTCACCGATTGAATCACCGGCTATAGAGGATGATGATTTCCCAGGTTTTTAGGAGTTGTTGATGCAGCTATCATTTCTCGGCAACAACAAGATGATCGGGAGCTCAACTCGCTTATAGAATTCTTGAACGGACGAGCCGCCAATGCACCAAGAGTGTTTTCGAAGAACTTATCGTCATTCTGTTTACGGGACGGAATTCTGTACAAAAAGAACTTTTCATCAACAGGTAGAAGCTATCTGCTGGTAGTTCCTGGAGCTCTCCGCAGCGAAATTTTACAAGCCTGCCATGACGAAGCCACTGCGGGCCACCTTGGTTTCACAAGAACACTGACACGCATCAAAGAAAAATATTACTGGCCAAGAATCGCAGCGGAGGTTAAACATTACGTCCGAACATGCATTGACTGTCAGCGGCGCAAGGTACCACCTGTCAAACCCGCTGGGCTATTACATCCTGTGCCCGTGCCAGAAACCCCGTTTTCTCAAATCGGAATGGATCAGCTGGGCCCATTCCCAACATCGGACAGCGGCAACAAATGGGTTATAGTGGCGACGGACTACCTCACCCGATACGCGGAGACCAAGGCAATCGCGAGTGGCACTGCCGCTGAAGCGGCTCAGTTCTTCATTGAGAACATTGTTCTGAGACATGGTGCTCCAGCTGTCGTCATAACAGACAAAGGTACCGCGTTTACAGCCGAGCTTTTGCGCACTGTCTTTACGCTCAGTGGCACAGCGCATAGGAAGACGACAGCTTACCACCCACAAACTAATGGGCTTACAGAAAGACTTAACAAGACAATCGCTGACATGCTTTGCATGTACGTCGACGTAGAACACAAGAATTGGGACCGAATATTGCCGTACATCACATTCGCGTATAATACGGCGCGCCAGGAAACAACAAAAATGACGCCGTTCGCACTAATTCATGGCAGAGAAGTTACGACAATGCTTGACGCCATGCTGCCTTACGATTGCAATGATTCAGAGACAGACGCCGCAGACTTCACTGAGCGCGCCGAAGAAGCAAGGCAGCTAGCCCGCGTCAGAATAATGAACCAGCAGCAACTTGACGCCCAACGGTACAACCTTCGCCATCGATTCGTCATTTATCAACCAGGAGATAGAGTCTGGGTTTGGTTTCCTGTACGACGACGAGGCCTCTCAGAGAAACTTCTACGCCGATACTTCGGGCCCTACAAGGTTCTGCGTCGTCTTAGCGACGTGACGTACGAAGTCGTGCCCGACGCCTCCTCCTATTCAAAACGTCGCCAGCATCTGCCTGAGACAGTGCACGTGGTCCGCATGAAACTTTACCACTCTCAGTGATGTAAACACTCGATGGCCGCATCTTTACCTGTTGAGCGTTGGGACGACGCTCACTCTAGCGGGAGGGTAATACCGCGTGCATAGCTGCATTTAGCGGCGAGATAGCGACGACAACGAAGAACGCGGATTTGCTCGAGAGGCGCAGCGCAGCAGAGTGAAGAAGACGACAATCTTAGCGGCCTTCTCTGAGAGCGTCTCTACAAGTCCTACTGTCCGTGTTTTTAAATAAACATATAAAAGGCGTGCTTGTAAACACAACTGAGTGTGACCGTAGCACAATGGATATCGTGCCTGGCATCTATTGTCGTGGACCGAGAGGACGTGGGTTCAGCTCTCATTGATGAAATTTTTCTTTGCTGTGTGATGTGTATTTTTCTTACGTTGAGTGAAGTGTTGGTGGACAGTGGCATAAAACACTTTAGTGTAAGAATGAGGCGGCAGACGAAAAAAGAGAGACATGACAAATATGCCAGGAGGCACTAGAGATATGGTGTGAGGACGTAGCTATAGGGCTGCCGAGAAAAAGTTAGTGAAGATTTATTTATTCATTTATTTCAACATGCTGCAGCCCCAAAGAGCTATCGCAAGAGTGGGCTAACACAATACACGAAATAGCAACACCGGAGTGGGGAAATACCACAGACAAATAAAAACATAACCAAATTCGCTGAGCATCATTGATTAGTAGTATACAATAAGAAGTCATCAAGTGATGAAGATCCAACATACCCAGGCTGAGCACTCCACCATTCTCTAGTCGATTTATTACAGGCATATATCATGCCCGTAATCAAAGCCGGCAATGGTCAATGAACCTAATTAAAACGGGTTGGGGCACAGAGCTGCTAAAGGTGGTCGCTACTGCATACTGAAAGAGTAGATCGTGATGGATTTCGGATCCTCCAATATTAGAATTTTTAGTATTAACCATTACCACTTTTTCAGTTGAATGCATGTGAAAGTTTTAGCTTGTTGATACTGCATAGCAATATATGTCCATATGAAGAATATTAAAACATATACGCGATCGCACGATTTTTTGGGGTGGTATGCCATCTTTGCAGACTGTGACGACTCATCCGAGGCCACATGGCTCTACTGACTCCGTAGATAACGAACCGGGAGCTCTCCGACGATTCCGATTGATATAACGGTCGTGATCTCAAGGGCGATGCTTGTCCTATCCTACATGATGGCTACTATTCCTGAAGGAACAAATTACCCTAGTAAGCAACTGTACATTACCGGAACAATAGTCAGCTCTACAGGATGCTCGGCCTCTACGGTCGCCATCGCTGGCATTGTGACGGGAGGTGATCAGTGCTTTGAGCACGGCTACCGGTGACACTGCGGCCCAGGTAGGTCCAGGCCGTTTACGTGGGGGTCACGCTTACCGCCCTCCTCCGCTGGGGGAGCCGAAGTGAGGCGGTAAGAATGTCTGTCCCGCGACCAACTGCGCAGGGCGTGGTCGATACGCGACCGTCACGTCCTGGGCTTGGCACGCGGAACTTACTCATCGAACGATTGTGCGCGGGGAGGAATTGGTAGTGTCCTCTTCGCAGCGTCCGTAGGGGCCACCATGCGTGTCGGCAGAGAGAGGAAGCTACCACTTCCACTCTGTCGCCCACGTAGAAGGTGGTAACGTTGTGTGTGCGCCACTGGGGACAGGAGTTCACGCTCCTCCCGCCGCTCTTCACGGGGTGGCCTGCTCCGTAGGTGTCCGCAGCCTCGACCTCTAACGTCAGTCGCTCGCGACTGTAGCGCGTGGATCGGGCGTGAGTCTTCCTGATCCTTGGTAGGACATGCCAGGGGAGAGCCCAGGTTGATTCAACGCGTGTCACTTAAAAAAATAGTTTGTACGTGTTTTCAGTTTTTATCTCCTAGGGTTGTTTCTTTTGCCTTCGAAATGGTTACTTTTGCTTTCGAAAATCTTTTCGAAATTGCACTGCACCCTTACGGGGCCATAAGGGTGCAGTACCGTGTGTGCTTTTTATTGCGATAGCAATGATATGGGCCCTCTCGGCGAGATTTTGCCGCTGGCGTTCGCGTCAACGTCGTCGTGGGCGTCACCATTACGCACCGTATATGTATATGTATCTAAATATATGAAAACAAAAGAAAAAAATCTGAAGAATGCTCCGGTGCGCGGACTCGAACGTGGAACCTCTGAGTCGTGCATGCGAGGCTTTAACCACTGTGCCATGGATAAGCAGACTCTTGGAGATTCTAGCGGTAAGGAGGAGCAGGAGGAAAGAACTTTATTCAGGGTGCGGGGAGTAGATAGGGTGGGCGAATGGCCCCGCCTAGGTTACGGCCAGGAGTTCCTTGGATCCTGGCGGCTTCCTCGGCCCGCTGGATGGCCCACATTTGGTCTTCGAGAACGGGGCTGAGCATTGCGGCTTCCCAGTGCGCGCGAAGGCTATCACCAGAGGCCGCATACTCGTTATGGGCACTAATTTCTCTACATTCCCATAAGATATGCTCCAAAGTGGCTCTGGAGTCGCAACACTTGCACCTGTCCGCTTTGTATATATCAGGATATATAATGTGCGAGAGTGCAGGAATCAGATACGTCCTAGTTTGTAACTGCCGCCATTCGACAGGCTGTCTTTTTGTTAATTTTGGGTGAGGGGGCGGGAATATGCCCCTATGTTCTCTATAATGTTTTGTAAAGTTATTGTATCTGGTCATTCTGTCTTCCCACTCCCACTCGTTAGCCGCGCCGTAATCACCGGAGTAGGCTGGGGTGGCACATGAGAGGGCAGCTTGGTCGGTGAGCCCTCGAGCTGCGTGATGTACAGCCCCGTTGTTGCTGTTCGCCGCGATGTCGTGAGCAGGTGTCCATATAATGTATGTATTTCTGGGGCTTGCTCGACACCCTCCATGTAGAATACGTAGTGCCTCCGGGGAGCTGCGGCCATTGGCAAAGTTTCTCAGTGCCGTTTGAGAGTCACTGACTATTACGGTTGCGTTTGTCTGAGCTACTGCGAGCGCTGTGGCTACCTCTTCCCCTGTCTCGGTACTTGGGGAGCGTATCGTCGTGCATGTCGTACAGCGTTTGTTGCTATCGATTACGGCTACCGTAAACCCCCGTCTGCGCTTGTATTGAGCAGCGTCTACGAAAACTGCGTCCTTGTCATTACCAAACTTTTTTTGTACTTGCTTTGCTCTTGTCTCTCGTCTGGCCTTATTGTGATCGGGGTGCTTGTTTTTTGGCAAGAGGGGTATCTTCATTGTTTCTCTGGGCTCTCTTGGGATGTCCACCTGAACACCTAGTTGTGTGTAATACGTTATGCCTAGTTGCTCTAGGATATGTCTTCCTGCTCATGTCTTAGAGAGACGTTCATTTTGCGCCGTATGCTGCGCCTAAATGAGCTCATCTATGGTATTTTGCAGGCCTAGCTGTAGTGGTTTGTCGGTGCTTTCTAATCGGTAGCCCTAGGCCGAGTTTGAATATTCTTCGAATGAGGCAGTCTAACTTGATCTTTTCCGCGACTTGCCATTTTAAGTACGGCGCTACAAATACTATTCTGCTTATCACGAATGCCTGTATCAACCTTATCGTGTTTTCCTCCCTCATGCCACTGTGCGTAGTAGCTTTGCGCAGAAGCAGTGTCGCATCCAATGAAGTGCTACCCTTTTTATGAGTCTCATTATTTGGGCTACAGTTGCATCCAGTCGTCTGAGGGTATCTCCGTTTTTACCCTTGGCTTCGATGAGCAGACCCAGTACACCGATCCTGTCGACTATGGGTATGGTTTTTTTATCGGCTGTTCTTAACTGTATTTCTTGTCTATGAGCGAGATCTTGCAGGCAGTTGCCTGGTTTGCGACCTCTACGACTAGGTCTGCACAGCAACAGCTCCGATTTTTCCGCAGAGCAGGCTAGCCCTGTATCTTCCAGATACCGCTCGACCGTTTCGACTGCTGTTTGAAGCGTTTCCTCTATTTGACCATCACTCCCACTTCTCACCCACAGGGTGATGTCGTCTGCATATATTTTATGATTCAGTCCTTCGATTGCTTGGAGTTTGGTTGGCAGTCCAATCAGGGCCAGATTGAATAACATAGGCGATAATGCCGAGCCTTGCGGCGTACTTGCACTGCCCATCTCAATTTCCTTCAAAACTAGGCCCCCTATCATGATCTTTGCCTTCATTCCCGTCACGAAATTACGCACGTAATTGTATGTCCTTTGTCCCAGACCTGGATCGTTCACCCTTTTTAGCACCGTTGCATGGGTTACATTATCGAAGGCCTTCTTGAGGTCTAACCCTAGAGTGGCCTTTGTCGCTGTTTTTGGATTATATATATTCTGATGTTTTAACTGTAGCATTGCGTTTTGCGTTGAGAGGTTCCTCCTGAACCCTATCATTGTGGGTGGAAGCACGTCCCGGTCTTCGAGATAGGTAGTTATCCTCTCCAGAATTACGTGCTCCATGAGTTTCCCCATGCATGATGTGAGAGATATTTGTCTCAAGTCCGCAATCTGCAGTCGCTTGCCTGGCTTGGGTATGAACACAATTTTTGCCGTCTTCTATTGCTGCGGAATCTGTACTGCCTTCCATGATTTTGTTAATAAATTCAGTAAACTTAGTTTCGTACTCGTCATCCCAATTGCGTAGCATTTTGTTAGTTAGGCCATCTAGTCCAGGCGCTGATCTAGTACTGAGTTTTTGCAAGGTGGCCCTCACTTCTGCCTCACCGATCTCGTTATCTAAATCATCATTTGTCAGCCCTGTGTAATCAGGATGTGTAACGGGAAGTGCTTGAGAGATGTATGTTTTCTTGATTTCATTCAGGAAATCCTGCTCTGTACCTTGATACCTTTGTATTAACCGAATAATATTGTGCCTTTCTGCTAACTTGTTTCCGTCCGGGTTTAACAAATGTCTAAGGATGTTCCACGTTTTCGCCATTCCTATCTGGTTATCCATCTCATTGCATTTTTCCTCCCACTGTTGTCTGCACAGCTGCTGGGAGTATTGCTCTATATCCCTGTTCAATTTATCTATCATTCTACGAAGTGTCTGGTTGTGCTTTTGTTTTTTCCACCTCCGTTGTACACCTTTCTTAGCTTTCCACATGTGAAGAAGCTTATTGTCTACACACTCTGGCTGTGTCTCCGGTGGCATCATTTGCATAGCTGCCTCAACGTCCCGTTTTAACTTTTCGGTACATTCGTCAATACTCTGTATCATTTCGTCGGGCTCCTTTCTGATGTTCTGGAACTTGTCCCAGTCAAAAAGTTTAAGTTGTCTGCCTTTTGCCTTCCGCGGCCCTGCCCTCACCGTTATTTCAAGTATAAAATGATTGTTTCCCATGTCATTTCGCGTATCGGCCCACTGCGTGTCCAGTATGTTTTGGGTAAATTTCAAATCTGACGTGGTATCCGCGCAAACGCTAGTACCTGCTCTTGTAGGAATCTATGGATCGGTCACGACCGTCAGGCCCTCTTCCTCTGCACCCAACCACAAGCTTCTGCCTTTCTGGGTTTCGATCCTGTATCCCCATGCACCGTGTGGGGCCTTGAAATCTCCTCCAATCACTAGCGCCCGGTTGCCCGTTATAAAGCGAGGGTTTTGCGAAACAGAGTGCGCAATTTATGCTTTCTGCATTTAGGGCAGCTGGAAACAATCAATACAAAAAGACTGTCCTCTGTTTTCTGCATAGGTGTGAGCTCGAGGAGAATGTGATTTATTGCCTTAATTTCCGTGTCACGTTGCACCACCGCATTATTTAGTTTAACTAACATTGCTAATACCTTTGTCTCCCCATCAGCACTGCCGAATCACTAATATCCCGACAATTTGGCCAGCCCGTGCGTTTCTTGCACCGTTATAACATCCGGGGTGCTGATGACTTTAAGATGTCGTTGCAAAATGTATCGTTTTAATTTTATCTCCTCGACAATGCCATTGCCAAATCGTGCAGCTATTTTGTCTGTCCATGGCGGCGTTACAGGCTCTCCGATCCCTCGGTGGGCACCGAGGTGCTAGCGTAGGGCTTGAAAGATGTCTTAACCGGGCCCCAACCACTTTACTGCGATCCCCATATTGCTAGCTTGGCGCCGAAATCAGCCACCATTTGTTGCACCTTCTGCAATATCGTCTTACCTAGCGCCTCAATTTGTGCCTCTATGTTTGCCTCAAATCTAACTTCTTGTTGTTCGAGCTTAGTTTGCAATTTCCTTTCAATTTGTTCTATTTTGGCTTCCATAGTGTTTGCAAATTCCTCCTGTCTTTCTTGTGGCGCCACCACTGCTTTGGGTTTCTTTACCACGCTTTTAATCGGAGCTTTCTCTGGTTTACGTTTAAGGGGGTGAGGGATGGTACCTCTTCGTCCATTGTGCCTTTTTCCTCCATTATAATTTGTGAGGTTTCCTCGTTGCGTGTAACTCCTCCGTTTTTCAGAAGTTCATTTTTTTCCGTGAGTTTTCTAATCTCATTCACAAATGCAACATTGTTCTGCCTTATCTGTGCCAATTCGTTCTCTAGCGCCTTAAACCTACACTGAAGAGCAGCCTCTGCCTCCGCGCGCACCCCGGAAGCTACATCCGCCCAGCTCACCTGGAAGGTTCCCGCTGTGCCACGGACGCCGCTCGGTCCTTTTGGGCTTTGGGATCCTCCTCCATCCGGTGTTCGGGGAGACCGGGTATTGCCGACCTTGAGTCTAGACCTTGATCTGGACCTCGATATGGATCTTGACATAGATGTGCCGGTAGTGAACGTAGAGTGGCTTTCATCTTGTGTTTGAAGCTTGGTGAGGGCTTCTGATCCGGATGCATCCCGCGTACGATGTTCCAATCGTTGTCCTGAGTCGCCTGATCTTTGCCTGTGAAGTGCTTTTCGCTTCCGTCTCGTAGTAAATCGCTTCTTCTTCCTCTCGTCAGGCTCGTTCCCAGTGGCGTCGTTTCACCAGGTATGGTACCTTGAATCTGGCCTTGCAATGGTGATCTGTCTTCGGGTGGTCTTTGACACACAGCTGGCACTTTACTTCGCACTCGTGGTCCTGCGGTGGGTTCTCAGCCCCGCACCCTCCGCATATTCTGCTATTCGGGCTCGGGCTGACGTCTGCTCTATGACCAAGGCGTCCACACTGGTAGCACATGTCCATTTTCTTACAGTATAGTGAGCACTTGACCAGTGCTCTTCGATATCTTACATAACTTGGAACGCCATGCCCATCGAAAAGGACGATGACGTTCGTGGGGTTTCTCATCCTCTTGGCCATGAGGACCGTCGGGTTTCTCGGGGTTAATAGCATTTCCACTATCCCTCTTGGAGACACGTCCTGCGTTATTTCTCGGATCATTCCTTTTGATGTATCTTCCGGAGGTGTCTCGAAAGCATTGGCTTCGAATTCCTTGTTCCCAATCTTCAGTTGAGCGATGGTTCTGTATTTTTCGGCACTATCCTCTGATGGTGTGCTGACCACTAGAATATTCTGTTTATAGTTGGCACATACCGTGTCTTCTTCCACTTCATTCTTGCGTATTTTAGCGGCGTTGGCAACGCAGCATTCTAGACGATTGATCCCGTAGTCAGTGACCTTGAAGCCGTCACGTGAGCGCACAATTATATTGTAATCTTCGTTCGGCAGACGGTACATCCTGCTCGCAGCGACAATTTGTCTTGCTCTCTGTCTCTTCCTCCACCTATTACGGACCACGTTCTCGCTTGAGAAGTGCGTTTTTGGTGCTTGGCTTCATGCGTTGTGGTTTCTTTGTTGGCTCATCCTTTTCTGTTCACAGGGCGCCAATCTGCTTCGTTCTCATACTCTTGTTGCGTGATATCCTCTCCGTCCACGCTAATCATAGCCATCCTGCGGCATTAACCCGAGAAGACGCCACCTTTAGGGGGCTCAAGACGCCAGCGTCCATTGGCTAAGCCAAGTGCATTATGCACAGCAGCAGGAGGTAACGGCGTCGTGCGTTCGTCGGCGTTACAGAAAAGTGGTCGATGTGCCGAAAATTAGCCGTCCAATTACTTGAGAGCGGTATCATGGGGTTCCGTGAAACTTCCACTTTCTTCACTGTAAGAAGGCGTCCGTCAATTCTTCAATTTCACGCTGAGAATCACTCAAAGTCTGCGGAGCCGACTTGACATGCGTGTCTGCTCTCCGTGGCCCCCTGGTGGTCTCTTTCTAACGACAAGATATATTTATATCTACCACTTACCACTCACATCGGGCATTCATTTCGTGGGAGGGAGGGGGAGAGGACGATCGTGTTTACAGCATTACCAGCAAGATGGCGCAGTGAGCACGCGGTGGTGCGTGCTCTCATCTCTTACGCGTACTTTGCTCCGAAGAGAGGAGAAGGTGGATGCTCAATAGCGCCCCCTCATCTCGCGGTGGGGAGGATCGTACGCCTTGGCTGGCTTATGGCTTTCACCGGAACGATTCTGTTTTAGTTACCGGGCGCACAAAGGTCACTGCAATCGTTGCACAGTCTGCGTTTGCAAAAAAATCACGCTTTTCAGACAAAATGAATTAATAACTCACAGGCTTGTTCGCGATCGTCTGTACGTGTGAGTATGTTTCGTGCGTTACTTGTGCGTGAGAAAGGCTGGGCATGTTTTGATCTGCTTGGCATTCCGCGAGTGACCTTCCCACTTGTTGCTATCGCGTTCATTGCTTCGCCTTTGCGGCAAAGCTGTGGCTTTTCGTGGTGGGTGACTGACTTTAAACTGTTAAGTCATTATGTTAGTCCCATGTTCCAACGCACGATGGCAATGTACGCTTGTACCACGCAATATTACGCCAATATTTTATGTTGTGTTTTGAAGCATGTGTAAGGAACGCGTGTAGTTGTAAAACATAAAGCTGACTTCATTCATGTAACTTTCGTGAATGATGTTAAATGAATGAATGAAATCACACTTTAACTACAATTTTTATGTATGTGCAATTGAAAATTTTTTGTCCAAGGAGTTCAAAGAAGCGTTTCGCAATGTGGTACATTCATCATTAGTTTATATCCGGGCTGCAAAGATCGTTTCAAGCATAAACATAATCGAATAGTCTGGTTATTATTAAAAAAAAACTTGAGCCATTTTGACAAGTTGTTTCGTTAAGACAACCAACACACAGCAACAGGAGATCGTCGTGTCACTTGAGCCTGCTGCATTCCAATGGTGGTCCGATTTAAAAAAAGGTGAATTTATTATCAACTCTGAGCGTGAGCATTTGGCGTTTTCCCGCAAGGCACATTTCACTTTTCCCCATTTCTCCTCCCCCTTAGTGCAGAGTAGCAAACCGGATGCTACAATTATGGTTGACCTCCCTGCCTTCTTCTAAATTTGTTTTCTCTCTCTCTCCTTCACTGAATCCCAGCAATCAAGCCCCGCCATCCGAACAGAATACCGATAATATTTTTTAAGGGGCGACGCTCCTTAAAGCGGCACCCATTCATCCCTCGTAGTAGTGCGTAACATGTCTTACGCTTTGACCTGAAGGTAATGCCGGTGGAAGATTTCTCCTGTGCGTTGTTGAAAAATAAAGAAATTCGCAGCGTGCGCGTTAACTAAAAGCCAAATTCTCCTCTCTCTCATTTCTCATTATCAGCCATACGTATGTACATTGAGCATTATCTGACAAGAAAGAATTGCTACGTTATACTCGCTGGGCATAACCTCCTTGGTTTTAGAAAGGTTTAGCGAGCGTTGCGCTGCAATGCCTTGAATACAGTGAACTAGTCCATGAACTCGAGGTGGTTAAAGGTGGGAAGTAGATACGAAGCGCAAGTCGTAGGAAAGTGTGCGTGTGCCACCTCTCGTTTAGTCCTTGGAATGTCCGCTGGATGGCGGCGCTTCTATATGCGGAACATATGATGAAAAGATGCGAGACGGTGGTACTTGGAGTGTTGACTAGATGAACGAACGGACACGCAGACAGATGCATGAACGGACGCACGGATGGCTGCACGGACGGATAGACGCATGGACGGACGCAGGGATGGACACACGGATGGACATATGGACCCACGAACAGACGCACGCACGGACGGGCGGATGGTCGCACGGACGGTCACACAGACGGACGCATTGACAGACGGAAGCAAGAACTAATGGACGGGCGGATGCTTCGCCCCAGTCTCCATCATTCCCCCGTGAATATGCTGCCATATTTTTACTGTATTATCAGAATTCTTACCAAACAAAAATGCTACTATTGGAAGAAACTGCCCTTCCACCCTTACTACTAACACAGTAAGAAACCTTTTTCCCTATTTGTCAGAAGTTGCCGTCAGGCGCAATACAAACTTGAAGACATTGTAATTCGTGTAAAACTGAACAAAAGAGTAAGCAGACATCCAGTGGTTGTGACCACTCCGCATGCTGCATTGTAAGCCAGCACAGCTGTTTATCGATGTACGAAAAAGATCTGCAAGAGACATTCTCAAAGTACTTCTCGCGGCGCTAGAAACTCTGAATTCGCCTGCGTCACTTGAAGTGTATAAAGCGATCACAGTACCACACTTGTGCTGCAGGCGAACATGCTAGACTTGGAGCAATTAACCTCCAGGTCAGGGCTAAATGCTCGTTCACACCAAAGGCGACGTGGCCAAGCGGGCAGTAGGGTTTTCCAAGCGGCAAGGCAGCGAGTGCGTGCACCTGCTCAGATCACACGACTCCTTCGTATCGCCACGCAGCCAAGGACGAGGGGTATCTCATTGTTTTGCGCACGTATCATTGCCACATGGCAACGCTTTTTCGAAAGGTACACCAGCGCCATACCACCGCGCATCCGCCACGCAACGTTCTCATTGACTGCGGCCATGTGGCGAACCTCGGCAGGCGACAAGAAATTGCCCCGGGAGCAATCGCACTTTCCGTCTCCTTTTCTGCCCACTTTCGCCACGTGGAGAGGTTTTGCCTGCTTTCCGCTTTGCCGCCTTGCCACTTTGGTCACCCGCCTTTGGTGTAAATGAGCCTTAAGTCCTATAATGGAAAATAAAAAAAAATATGACAGCATATTCACGGGGTGAATGATGGAGAGTGGCACGAAGCTAGGTCCGCACGCCGCTGCCGCGCCGCTTTGGCCTCCCGTACTCGTACGCCGGGATTTTGTCGGCGCCGCCAAGCAGCTCCACGGCACGCTTCTTCCTCGCGCGCTCCCACATCGGGGTTCCGTCTTCGAGCATGAGCCGCCGCTGCCTTGCGCGCATGCCACTATGCAGTCTTGCCCACCCATCGACCTTCTGAGCGCGCGCGCCCCCCAAAACTGCTCTTATTATACTACACCACGCCCCCTAGCGCACGCCGCCGCCGACGAACACGTGATCGCCAACGTCTTCGTGTGACGTCATTCCTATTTTGTCGCGTGCTCGTACATCAGGGTTTTGTCTTCAAGCGCCAGCCGCCACCGCCTTGCGCATACCATACTGTTTATCGGCAAACCGTGAATCATCCGCTGGCCGCGTCCATCCATCGTCCGTCTGTCTGTCTGTTCGACGCACGGACAGTTGGACGCATTGGTGATCGCAAAGACAGATGCACGTACGAACGGATGCACGGACGGACGTACGAATGTACGTACGGATGGATGCACGAGACGATGGACGGACGCTTGGACGGATGCGCCAAATGACGGATGCACGAACAGATGGACGCATGGAGAGACAGGCGGACGGACAGACGCATGGCCGAATGGAGGGACAGACGCATGGACGGACAGATGCATAGACGGATCGATGCACGAGAGGACGGACGGCCGCACGGACGGATGCACGAATGGACGGACGCACGGATAGATGGACAGACGCACGGATGGACGGATGTACGCATGGATAGACGGAAGCAAGAACAAACGTACGGCCGGAAGCACGGACGGAATGACGGACGCTTCGCCTCACTTACCATCATTTACTTAATGGATATGCTGTGCTTTTCATTATTTATTATACTACAAGTAACGTCTTCTAGTATCGCACGACTTGCATTTTTCAGCATACATGCATTTCGTTATTTATGCAAGTGCCGCCCTCTACGGCCGGTTCAAGAAATAATGAGAGGTGGCTACATACAATTACGACGGGACGCTAAGCCCACGCCATAAGGAGCTTCGCTTCTAAAATGATGAGGTGAAATTCCAAAGTATATTGTCACCGATATAGCAGCCCTAGCTGTTTGGCCTCAAAGATAAGTTAATTACGGATCTTTCTCTTATGACGCTATCATCATATTACGCAGGGCAGGTCGCCAACATCAGGCAAATTTTATTGGAATGCGGCAACGACCAACACAGTACGCAACAGGAGGTTGTCAAAGCCCTGTAGCCTCCTGCTTTTCAATAGCGATCAGTATTTAAAAAATATACGAGTTGATCATCAACTCAGACCGTGAGCATCTGGCGCCTTTCCACACGCCATAATATCATCATGCATGCACGAGCTTATCAGTAATAAATTATAAAGCCAGCTCTTCACTTGCACTGCTACTATCTTTGCCCGCGATGACCTGCCAGTGATAGAGGAGATGCCTTGTAATCTAGCGTTCAAAATTTCTCTCGCTTTCTAGTCGGATTTCTTTTGTAACTGGCACGTGCGCACGTTACACGAGGCCGGTGTGCGCGCTGTTCATGGCGTTCCGGCTATTGGGGCAGTCACAAGAGATTACAAATATGAACCTTTGTTCCCTCCACACCATTTCAGGCCTTTAAATGTTCTTTACTCTTTTTCTACAGGTATCACGCAATATATTAACGAGTGCTGGACCGAGGGCACTATACCAAAACAGTGGAAAAAAGCTAAAGTAATCCTCATCCCCAAGCCCGGGAAACCCCCCGATCTATCAAATTTACGCCCCATATCACTAACGTCTTGTGCTGGGAAGCTGATGGAACACGCTTTTCTAGACAGAATCAACACTTATCTTGAGGAGAACAAAATCTACCCAGATTCCATGTTGGGATTCCGCACACGGCTCTCCACGCAAGACGTCATGCTGCAAATTAAGCAGCAGATTCTAGACAACAAAACAAGAGCTACCCGGGCGATCTTAGGGTTAGACCTTAAAAAAGCCTTCGACAAAGCATCGCATACGGCTATCTTACATCAGATCTGCCAATTAAACTTAGGATCAAGAGCGTATAACTATGTCAAGGACTTCCTAACAGACAGAACGGCATCTATCGTAATGAGAGAACTGAGATCTGAGGAAAGGCTTATGGGTAGTGCTGGTACCCCGCAGGGTTCGGTCATATCGCCAATGCTGTTTAATCTCATAATGATAGGACTCCCGGTGCGGCTGAACTCAATACACGGAATACATCATTCTATATATGCAGATGATATCACCATCTGGGCGTGTGAAGGTAGTGACGGAGAGATAGAGCAGAGACTACAGGAGGCCGTCACCACTATTGAGGAGTATCTTGATGGTACTGGCCTCGAGTGCTCGCCAGATAAATCCGAACTCCTCCTCTATCGCCCCACGCTTAAAGGCAGACCACCCAAGGGATACAACCGGGACCGTGCTTACGAAGAGATCCAAATTCACACCAAAAACAGCAGGACTATTCCTATAGTGCAACAAATCAGAGTCCTTGGACTCATCATCGAATCTAAGGGTACAAACGGTGAAACCGTCAAGAGGTTAGTAACCAAAGTCACCAACGCAATACGGCTAATCAAGAGAGTCACCAACAAACACCAAGGCATGAAAGAGGCTAACGTCATCAGGCTTATTGATTCATTCGCCATAAGTCACATTATATACGTAGCGGCATATCTAAACTGGTATACAGCCGAAAAACTCAAAATCGACTCACTCATACGAAAGGCGTACAAACAAGCTTTGGGCCTTCCAGATAGCACCATTAACGAAAAACTGTTTCAACTGGGCTTACATAACACTTTATAGGAGCTGATAGAAGCACAACAGATTGCCCAGTTGGAGAGGCTAGCCAGCACGCGCACAGGACGGAGTATCCTTGACAAGTTGGGGATAAATTACCCTAGGCAACAAGGAAGTAAAGTGTCGGTTTCAAAGGTGATCAGGGAAAAGATCCAGGTCCCCAATCTGCCCAAAAACATGCACCCCGAATTTAATCAGGGCAGAAGAGAAAGCCGCGCTAGAACTCTGCTTAAGGCCTACGGCAGAGACAAGGAAGCGTTGTTCGTAGACGCAGCGGAGTACCCTAGTCACAAATCCTACGTTGCGGCAGTAATAAACACCGACCGCAAATGCGTAAACGCGTGCTCGATACGCTCGGATAATTCAGAAATCGCGGAAGAGGTGGCTATTGCACAGGCCATAATTTCCCCAAAGTGTAAGTATGTCATCAGCGACTCGCAGTCAGCAATCCGTAACTATGCACGAGGAAGAATATCTCCCGAGGCAGCCAACATACTCCTCCGCAAGGCAAATCTCATATCATCCGAGGAATTCAAAGAAAGGTATATTATATGGTTCCCAGCCCACACCTCGTGTGCGTCCCTCATTCCCAACCTCAACGAGGAGGCTCACCGCATAGCGCGACGTCTCACTTACCGCACTCGCAATGGAGCTTCACATGAGGTACTGGGAGGAGATGAGTGGTGGGAGAGGGACAGAATGTTTACGTTCTGCGACATTATCCAATTCTACCAAAAGTCGAGGCGCAGATTTCCACCACCTAGCTCCACATTAGACAGATCTCAGGAGGTTGACTGGAGGCGACTTCAAGCTAGAACATTTCCCAACCCGAAGCACCTAAATCGCATCTACCCCGAACTATACCCAGATGACTCGTGTAAACTATGTAGCATGAGACGCGCCTCCCTAGAGCATATGTTATGGGAATGCACACAGTTACAGGACGCCAATGCAGTCTCCCCAGAACAGCTTGGGGCGCGGTGGAGAGCCGCGCTGATCAGCTCAGATCGGACAGATCAGATATGGGCCATCCAGCGAGCACGGGAGGCGGCTGAGAGACAGGGTCTCTCCACCGCCCCTGGTGCGGCTTAGGCCCACGCCTCAATCCGCTGGTTGAATAAAGTTTGCTCACTCGCTCACTCACTCACTTCTTCTACAGGTTTGCGACCTCTTTAGTACATGGCGACGTGGTAAACAATAGGAAAACCTGACACCGGTTGAAACTGTGATTGGAAGCGTCTCTCAACGAGAAATACTGTACAATGCGCGCAGTGGCGAAACTATGAAATTTCTAAGTAAAACATAAAAAAAGTGATCCGCGTTCCTAGGAGTAACGAATATTTCACGGTGACAAGGCTGACGTTTGTGTTCAAGAATGAATCTCTCGTCGTCGCTGTAAACATGTCTAGAACTTTTGACCCTTACTTAGAAAACTCGCGGTCTTTCCCCCTGAAATCTGTGCGAAATGGCGTAGTTATTTAAAAAAATAATCCTGTCAACGTATTTTTCAAGGTCAAACAATCCACTACGGATGCTTCAGTATCACCCACGCAGTTAACATGTATTTCCACTACCTCTTGGCAGAGAATCGTAACACAATTCCAGAAAATATTTTTACTGTGTCCGTGTTTCTAGTGCTCGCAAACATTATAGGGGGCACTCCTATTCATGGAAGATGGCATATGCTTTTGTTTTAAATTGTGCCCAATCTGCACACACATCCGATAGACAGTAGAGACATAACTACATTACCAAGACGGGAACATTGTCTTGCGTTAGATATAATTGATAATCGCACTTTCTTGGAACAAGTGCTTCTGGGAGATTGACCGATTCCGTTCTGATCACAGCAGGCTTTGAAAGCGTCATTACAATTCTTGTTGACAAACTTGGTAAGAGTGAAGGAGGAGAGTTGCACATGCGTAGTGTAAGTGCAGACGCCGATGCCAATGCCGTGGGACATATACCCGAGCGAGAGATCCTCCACATCTAAAGAACAATTGCTTTCACAAGGAAAATTGCAGAGCATTATACAAAAACCCAGTGTGCACTTTTCTCTTTTCCTTTACTTTTGCAATGCTCCAATCCACCCAGCGCCCCGCGCTGCCCACATTTTATTTAAAGGACAACGTGAGTCTAGGTCTCACCCGTGAGTCTGAAATGGCCGCGCCTGAAAGAACCTTTATGTGCGTGCAGGCAGCCCACTCGTGAAGGCTTATTTGCCGCGCCGAAGTAGAAGCCACTCTAATATAGCGAACTCCGATGAATACAATAAAAAACTTTATTTCACTGCAGACGCCACATAGAGACGGCAGAAGTACGTCCTCACCCGAAATATGAGAAATCATGCATTAACGCTCCTTAGTTTGGTAGTGTTAGTCGCCATGATACTGGGTAGTCGGAAGGGTTCTCCAGTTTGCTAAGTCACGTATTTTTGCATAGTTTCCCAAGAGACTGAATTAGAAAATCATCTCGTGTGTGTCCTCTACGAAAAATGCCTTCACTTTGAAACTAGTTTAAATAAATGGCATGCACGTTCTATTAGACACTTCTAGTGGGCCATCCACACTACATTTGCAGACGCAGTCTGAAAGTTGTAACCGACGCTCAACTAAAAGTATCTAATGATGCGCCAGACCAGAACAACGACGTGGTGAAACACACACGAACACATGCAGCAACAGTGCGGTAGTGTAAGTGTTCGTAGAAAACGTGGCGGCGGTGCCACCAGGATTTACTGTGCCTAATAGCACGTCCGAGAGAGAAAGAAAGAGAGAGAGATAACTTCATTTATTCCATCTTAATAAAAAGAAGCTGCGATATGGTGACGGTTCCTGCTCGCCGTAGGGCTCCTTTGCCATCTCAGGCCACCTCAGGATAGCCTAAAGGTTGGGGTTGTAGCTGCACGTGGCAGCCTCTCCCAGCTCTTGACTACTTGGTTCTTTACGAAGGCTCGGAGGAGGGGAATGTATCTGACACTACCACATAATGTGGCAACACCGCAGCTGTGCTCAGATGACAAGAACAACAACCTTGTTCACGCGTTGTCTCATCTGCCATAGATCTATTTGCTGCGATCTATCGTCGGAGTGTTTTCGTTAAACTGGAATGCCACCGCCAAGAAGGAATGAAATGGGCTTTGTGAATTTATACATTTTGGCAACCGGGCTGTCCCCCACATATCTACGACGCCTGATAATGCTGGGAAGAGCAATGCTCCACTGCCATCGCATGCATTTGACTGCTAAGGTGAGCCATAAAACTTATATGATGTGAATGACGACAATATTATTAGTTACATTGACCTCAATTTTTTGAAGCTGTCAGGCTTGGGTTTCGAATTCATGTATCTCACTTTTCCACCTGACCCGCCACGGGAGTCTGATGATGATGATGTGTGGTGTTTTGTGCTGCAAAGACCATTTGATAGCCAAAGAGCACCAGGTCATGAGACAGGAGATGCGAATAATGGTTTTGATGGGTGGCTGCATAAGGTACTTGATATTCGTAGCCCTAACGCAGTTAATAGCATAGAAGTATTGTAGGCATTCATTAAGTCTACTATCTTTACGCATGTTCATCATCATGAGTGGTCGTCATCTTCGTCTGCTGTAGGAACTTGGCTTGCCTGAGTTCTGTGCCTTGGGTGTGGTCGCTTCATCGTGTCTTCTGGGCCTAATAAAGGTTGCCTTCACCGTTACATCAGAAGTGGTGCAGTGTGCTCTACGATCTTCCGTCCTTTCCCAGCCTGCTCTGCCTCCTGGAGCTCCGCTCAGGTCGTCGTTTGTGCCAGGTGTCCGGTAACATGCCTCAGGATGACCCAACCGGCGCTTCTCCGTCTACCTCCACGGCCCCGGCTACCACGGCCTATCCATCGTGGATTATCACCGCGAACCAGCGTGAGCCGCCCACGTTCGCCGGACTTTGAGGCGAAGATGTGGAGCATTGGTTGGACCAGCTCAATCGAGCGAGTTCCACTAACAACTGGGATGATCCTACTAAGCTTCGCCGTGTTTCTTTCCATCTGACAGGCGTAGCGAAAACATGGTTTTTCAATCATGAAACGGACATCGTGGACTGGACACGTTTCAAGCAACAGCTTCGCCAAATTTTCGGCACCCCGGTGGTTCGTTCAGATCTCGCGAAGAAGACTCTGGATGCTCGCAGACAACAATGCGGTGAGTCTTACACATCGTACATAGAGGATGCGCTTGCTCTCTGTCACCGTTTCAGCACGTCCATGTCTGAATCAGAGAGAGTTCGTCATCTATTGAAAGGGAGTGGCATGGTCGCGTTTAATGCCTTGGTCATACAAAACCCGACCACAGTCGCTGACGCTGTTGCCACGTGCCAACGCCTAGATGAACTTCAGTCCCAATGGTTACTGCCGGACAGCGCAGAAAACACCACCACGACTGATGCCTCATTGCGTGCCATGATCCGGGCGATTATACGAGAAGAGCTGCAATCTTTCCGCCTCTCAATGACGCCGAGTCCACCTCCCCCATCCAACCCTGTTTTGCGCGACGTTATCAAAGACGAGTTGGCGTCCATGACCGGGCCAGTGTATGTAGACTCTCCAGTACCTCGACTCCAGCCGACGTACGCACAAGTCCTCGCTGGCTCACCACCTGTCGTACAACCGATGCCCGCTGTTACGAAGCGTGCCTCCGACGACGTTACGAAGGGCGCCACGAATCCCACCGCTACCACCACTGTTACGAAAGACGGCGACGCCAACATGGTACCGAAGACGCCACTGCTCCGATCTCCGCCGACACGGTCACCAGCCGTTTGGTAGCGTAGGTTTCTCAGCTCGCAACTGCTTCTGCGCAGAGCTGATAGACGAGCGGACGAGACGACGGTGAGTTAAACAAGGTTTATGTACAGCATATTTACAGAGGCGTTACAAATTGGGCACAGGGGCGGACAGTTTAGAGACGCGAAGAGCCGAGCTCTCTTCTCTGACACATAAGTCAACTGCTAACACATAGCTCAACTGCTCGCGACGCGCCGCAGGGCTTCTTTTATATGCACCGGGTGGATTCTTTGAGTAACCAAATGTCCAACCAGAAGCGCCGCTGGTCATGAGGTCAGAATCCTCCAATGGGGTCGCCGCTGGACCGCGTCATCGAATCTGAAGCCGCTGCGCTGCACGTGGCTGCACCCAAGGACGAGTGACGTCACCACGCATTGCGTCAGACTCGCCAGACAGGAAGGCGCCGGCTCGCTGGCTGACGTGACTCACTGCACGTGCGCGGCAGAGAAGTGATTCTGTGATTCTTAAAAGAGAAAGGAAGAGAAAAGTGAGCCCCGTTATTGTCTGCTTCAGTGAGCGACACCGCCACAGTAGCTCACGAGGGATGGGGGTGAGGAGAGATAAAAAGGGTAGGAGTAAAGATGTAGAAAAGCGGAAGAAGAAGAAGAGAGGAAGAGACGAGAGGTGGTAAGCCAGAGCGAGCGACGAGAAACTGAGGGGATAGAAGAGAAAGGAAAGATGGTAGCACGGTCATTGGAGTCCGAGGACGGGGCAAACATGCGAGAGCTCCTTTAGGCGTCGGTAGATGGCGTAGAGCAAGTACAGTTGGTCAGAGCTACACTGTCGTCGAAGGTCGTCGGCGGCAGGAGGTGACGTAGGGCGAGCCCGAATGGCCAGAGCCACGCTGACGCCGGAGATCGCAAGCGCGCGGAGCGCGCTAGCGCACAACCGGTCGGCCCGGAATCCAGCAAGCGAGTCCTCGTGCGCGGCAGAAAGGCTTCACCGCGTGATGACGCCGTTGAGTTCTTCGCGTCAGGCGGGTTCGCGTGCTGACCTTGACACAGATTGCCTTTTTCAGAGGCATGGACGTTCGCTGTGAACTCGCAGCCATAACAGCACCCCCGCCGCCAGACAATGCGCTGGAAAGACGAGCTGCTTCCACGTGGCTCGGATGTCAGGCGCGCTCGTTCGCCAGGTCCCTCCAGGTTCGCCTCCAGGGCCATGGGGAGAATGCAGCTCCAGACTCTGTTCCGGGAACACATCCCATTCTTGAAGACGGATCCCAGCTCCACTGGCTCGTTGCCACAACTTGTCGACCAGCATCGCTCGTCTCTTCTGACGATCTTTGGTTTCAGCACTTGTCGATGGTTCTGCAACTTGTCAAGAACGGTTCGACAACAGACAACACACAATACAAGCAAGTGCCCTAGGTCACCCGACAGAACACCAGACAAAGTATATTACATCATATACCCTGCTACATGTCTATCGGAATTTCATCCCCTCTACACCAAGAGGCACATGTGGGACACAAGACTCTTAAATTGAGAACTCAATTTTTTACACGTACAACAACGTAACGAAATAGAATAGAACATAAAGTTGGCTCCTTGAGCTCACTCTGGACGAGAGCGCTTAGCTAAGGTCGTGATGAGGTGAAAATTTTGCCCCGAATCGCCAGCGAGAAACCGAAAGGTGGAGAAGGTACTAACTAAACGCACGGCTCAATGCGTCTGCATTAGCGTTTAGCTTTCCTTTTTTTGTAGCAAACGTCAAAGTTGTGCCGTTGGAGTATCATGCTCCACTTCAGTAACCGGCCACTTTGAGGCGACGATAGCTATGATGGCTGCTCGTACTTGCGACGTTGCACATCTGTGTAACTACAATATGGGAGTCCAGATTTCTTATAAAAGAAACAATCTTTCTCAGGTCCTCCTTCTGGACTTCACTTAACCTAGGCTCTAGGTTCAACTGCTCCAAGATTACCTCCGATCCCCTTTCGATTACATCACTAAAACTCAATATTTCCTCTCCCTCTTCCTCTGAAGCATTCAACAGCAGATTTACGACCGCTTGACGTTGCACGTATGGTTTCATCAAGTTACTGTGGTAAATTTTGTTTGGCCGCCTTCCTAATTTCACTTCATATTTGGTACCAGGAAGCTTCATGGGTGCCTTCCACTTGTCCGCCGATTTCCCCGCTCTCTGACAAGTGTCGCATGAGCGTGCGAAGTCTCGATATCCTTCCAGCATTTCGGCCAATAAAACTCAAGAGAAACTCTAGCCTTGGTCTTTTTTATGCCGAGATGCCCAGCCCACGCGTTTTCATGCGCCAGTTCTAATAGTTGGCGACGATACTTTTGTGGCACCAAGAGCTGCTCATACCTGCGACCTTGCGCATTTGTGTAGCTCCGATACAGGAGCCCCGCTTTCCCAGAAAAAGAAACGTTGTTTTTCTTTTTTTCCAAGTTTATGCTTTCCATTAGCGCTTTTATTGAGAGGCCCTCACGCTGCTCACGAATGAGCGTTTCTCGATCAACCCTCGACAGCTCACTCCGACTTTCCGCTACAGGCGAGAGCATTGCACCCCTCTCGCACTGACTCAATGGCGCCATGTAGTCTCCCGCTGCTACCGAAACCGCACCGGTCGCTTCGGCGACGGGCCGCTCGAGTGACTGCTCACATGACTCACACGGAGAATTTCCTCTCTGAGGATCCGTCGACTCGCTGCCAAGATCACACAGATCTGCTGCTTTTGAACTTGTTTCCCCGCATTGAAGAAGATCAAGCTCCCGCGAAAGCTTCCGCGCTTGCGATCGCGTGAGGGCCATGCACGCTAAGTTGGGGAAGAACGATTTACCCTGCTCTTTGAGAAGCTGCTCTGAGTTGTTAGAGAAAAGATAAGGAAAACGATCAGGAAGCGCGGCAGACACAGCCGCTTCGGTGCGAAGCTTACCAAACGGGCCTTCAATGACAACCGTACCGATTGGTAAGCAGGCACTCTGCTCCTTGGCGACTTGCCTGATCCACGCGCATTCTCCTGTAAAGTCATCCGGAGACACCAATGAAGGATGGACAACGTCCATGGTTGCCGCTGAGTCACGAAGTGCTCGACACGTTTTCCCATTCAGAGTAATTTCTTTGAGATACGGCTTTAACAACCGCATGTTCTTTTCCGATTCTCGGATTGTTGCAAAATCAAACTTTTGCTTACAGTTTTTCGCGATGTGCCCTTCTTTTTTTGCAGTTGTAGCAGATTAGCGGCTTCCGTGATTCAAACGCCCGTGTGGTATCAGTGCGTTGTTAGGAACCTCACTCGATTTCTCCGCTTCCGTTTGCCCTTCCCCTACAGTGTCCTTCGTAAGAGACGGGTCCTTCTTGAAATTACGGTGCGGAGCGGGTTTCCGTTGATCAGGTTTCTTTAAAAAACCCTCTTTGCTTTCATCCTTTTTAACGCGCACTACCCTGCTATGCAACTTTCGGCGAGTATAATACTCCTCAGCTAACTCTGCTGCCCTGTTTAGCTGTACTTCACCAAGTTTGTCCTGCAGCCAAAGCTTGTCATCTTCCTCGATGCAGCGGTAGAATCGCTCCAATGCAATGCATTCCACCACTTTATCGCGATCGTCATAAACACCTTCGCCCTTGATCCATTCAATTAAATCTGCTTTAAGACGAAACACGAAGTCAACGTGTGACTCATTCCCCTTTTTAGTATACCGGAACGTTTGCCTGAAAGCCTCGGGTGACAACTTATAACGTCTCAAGAGCACTTCATTAACCTCGTCATAGCTCTCAAACGCTTCCCTCGACAAGCAAGTTATCGCGTCGGACACTTCGCCGGGAAGACGAGCTAACAGGTTCTGCGCCCAAAGAGACCGCTCCAAAGCATTTCTCTCACAGACGTGTTCAAACTTGACGAGATACTTCGCCATGTCCTCGCCTACTACGAACGGTGGCAGTTGGTCGCGAATTCTCTGACCGCGTACATGAACTGTCGCAGAAGCTACGCTAGGCACCTGCGAACAATGTAGGATTGCCAATTCTATTCGTTTCAACTCAAGGCGCTCCTTTCTCTCAGCCTCCTCACGGCGTTCTCGCCTTTCAGCTTCTTCACGTTCGCGAACTTCTCGCCTTTCAGCTTCTTCACGTTCGCAAGCTTCTACTTCCCGCCTTTCAGCCTCCTAGCTGCGTGCTTTGATATCCTCCCAGGCCTCATGGACTTCCTCAGCCGAAACTCCTCCATCTCACATGATCTCAAGGATCGCTTGCTTTCGTTTCGCACGGCCCAAAGTAATGCCGAGTTCCTCACAAATTTCGATGAGTTCCTTCACGGTAAGGTTCTCCATCGTTCATACTAGCCTCTTGCTGTTTGCCCCTGTTAAGAATTTACTTGCCGTACCCACTATAAGTCTACTAGCAAGACGCGCAAGCAATTTTTAACACTCCCGTGTTTACCCCCTCCACATTAACTTTGGTTTCAAAGCTTTCTGACTTTGCTTGAAACGATCAACGCTCACTCTAATGCTTCACACAGCCCTTCTCTAAACTACTATAACCTGAGCTAGAGTAGTCTGGTGAACTGAGGGGAAAACATCAGGCACTCACCGCATCGATGTCGCTGACGCCGGCCGATCCCGCAGCTGCCAACCACTGTTACGAAGCGCGCCTCCGACGACGTTACGAAGGGCGCCACGAATCCCACCACTGCCACCACTGTTACGAAAGACGGCGACGCCAACACGGTCCCGAAGGCGCCCCTGCTCCGATCTCCACCGACACGGTCACCGGCCGTTTGGTAGCGTAGGTTTCTCAACTCGCGACTGCTTCTGCGCAGAGCTGATAGACAAGCGGATGAGACGACGGTGAGTTAAAGGTTTATGTACAGCATATTTACAGAGGCGTTACAAATTGGGCACTGGGGCTGACAGTTTAGAGACGCGAAGAGCCGAGCTCTCTTCTCTGACACATAAGTCAACTGCTAACACATAGCTCAACTGCTCGCGACGCGCCGCAGGGCTTCTTTTATATGCACCAGGTGGATTCTTTGAGTAACCAAATGTTCAACCAGAAGCGCCGCTGGTCGTGAGGTCAGAATCCTCCAATGGGGTCGCCGCTGGATCGCGTCATCGAATCTGAAGCCGCTGCGCTGCACGTGGCTGCACCCAAGGACGAGTGACGTCGCTATGCATTGCGTCAGACTCGCCAGACAGGAAGGCGCCGGCTCGCTGGCTGACGTGACTCACTGCACGTGCGCGGCAGAAAGGCTCCACCGCGTGATGTCACCGTTGAGTTCTTCGCGTCAGGCGGGCTCGCGTGCTGGCCTCGACACAGATTGCCTTTTTCAGAGACATGGACGTTCGCTGTGAACTCGGAGGCATAACCCCGCACACTCGACGCCTGTCCCACTGGCTTCGTTAACTCCGTATGTGCTTAGCCAGCCCTTTCACCCATCATGGCGGCCGCCTTATCCGATCTGTTATTAGTGCGGCTGTCGGGGCCGCAATGCACGCTTCTGTCGGAACGTCAGGAGGACGAGCCTCGTGGATTCGACACCTACGGACGGGATGATGGGACAAGCTGGTACGCTTTCCAACGTCGTCCTTATGATCCGCCGCTACATCGCTCACCGTCTCTAACTGCGACATCTGAGCCAACCCCTTCTTACCGCTCTACTAGACGCCGCTCACCACCACCCCTCCGCCGCTCCACGTCTCCATTGCGACCTGTCTCGCAATTCACCAACCACCACCCGGAAAACTAACCTCTGCAGCTTTTGGAGGAAAAGCTGCATCGAATGAAAAGACAAATATTCCTCCAGTGCGTCCATATAATACGGTATCTGTTTTATTAGAAGGTGTGTACGTGGACGCTTTAATAGACCCTGGTGCTTGTTTGTCTGCGATTGATCGTTCTTTGTGCTTACGTCTGTGAAAAGTCTCCACCCCTTATGATGAACCTACACTTGTCGCTGCTCAAGGGGACGCCATTAGACCTGCCACTATGTGCGCCGCTCGTGTTTTCATAGCTGGTCTTCTCCATTTTTTTGCAATTTGCCGTGCTGAGTTCGTGTGCCCACCAGCCTACAATAGGCTCGGATTTTCTGTCTACGGTGAACGCTTCCATCTGCTGTCGAGAAAATGTTCATATGATGGAAACTGACTATGCCCTTTATGCGGATGACAAGCCCGTTTGCTTGCTCACTGCGGAAGATATCGAGCTACCACCTGGTCACCAGCGAATAGTTACCATCACTTCTAATGTGATGGTAACTTCCATTATTAGGCATCGTATCCAAACCGATGGCACTTCCATCATACGCCGTCAACCATATCGCGTCTCTTCGTCCGAGCGTGAGGTCATTGAACAAAATGTAGCCGATATGCTGCCACGGAACATTATACGTTTCTCCGCGAGTCCTTGGTCATCCCCCGTTGTTTCAGTAAGGAAAAAAGATGGGTCCGTGTGATTTTGCGTGGACTACAGAGCACATAATAAGATTACCCACAAAGATGTTTACCCCATGCCGCGCATAGACGATGCTTTGGATTCAGTGCAAGGTGCCGAGTACTTCTCAAGCCTAGACCTGCGTTCATGTTACTGGCAAATACCTATGCACGAGGGAGACAAAGAAAAGACAGCGTTTTCAACACTATATTGGCTGTACGAATTCAACGTCATGCCATTCGGCCTTTGCAATGCTCCAGCAACATTCGAGCGGATGATCGACACAGTTTCACGAGGCTTGAAATGGAAGACTTGCTTGTGCCATTTAGACGATATTGTAATTTTCTTGTCAACCTTCTCTCAGCACTTGTAACGACTGGACGAAGTTCTCACGTGCCTTGCAAACGCAGGCCTTCAGCTGAACACCGAGAAATGCCGTTTTGCGAGCAAGACGATTAAAGTGTTAGGCCACATCGTAAGCAAGGACGGTATTCGTCCCGATCTAGACAATATTTCCGCTGTCCAACCCTTTCCGCTTCCTGAAAAAGCCAAAGATTTGCGCAGTTTCCTCGTCCTCGCTTCTTATTTTCACCGATTCATTCGAGACTTCGCCTCAATAGCTTCACCATTGCACAAGTTGCTCGGATCAGGCGTCGCCTTTGTGTGGTCTCCCTAATGTGAAGCGGCGTTTGCCCAACTGAAGTGTGCACTCACATCCGAACCAGTCCTCTGCTATTTCGACGAAACCGCGCCTACGCTCCTGCATACAGATGCTAGTGGTGAAGGCATTGGTGGAATTCTCTTACAGCGAGACAAATCTTCACGTGAGAAAGTCGTCGCTTACCAAGCCGTGCACTAACCACATGTCGAAAAGAATTATACCATCACCGAACAGGAGTACCTAGCGGTCGTATGGTAGATACAAAAGTTTCGACCTTACCTCCACGGCCGCCATTTTACTGTGGTTACGGACCATCACGCCTTGTGCTGGCTCTCGACAATCAAGAACTTGTCCGGCCGCCTTGGTCGCTGGATTCTTCGCTTACAAGAATACGACTTCACGATTATATACAAGTCGGGAAACAAACATCAGGACGCCGACGCACTTTCACGTTGCCCGCTCTCTTCGGAGCCACTTAACAAACTCCCCACTGCCGCACTCGAGAAGCTTTCGGCCGTCTCTTCCCTACATGTTTCGTCATTAGCTAATGTGGACCCAACTTCTCCAAGCGAGTGTGGTTTGTTCTTATCTCACCAACGTGCGGAACCTTACTGTCGCCGCATCATGGACCATCTTGACGAGTCTTGCCGGCCCCCTAACGCCCGTCTTCGCCGATAGCTGACGCAATTCAAGCTCAACAGCCATGTCCTGTACCGTCATATCTACCACCCTGATGGTCAACGCTGGGTGCCCGTTCTACCTCGTTCTCTTCTGGCTCAAGTCCTCAAGACATATCACAATGACATGTCTGCTGGACACATGGGCTTCCAGAAAACGTATGACCGCATAAGATGTCACTACTACTGGCCGGGCTTGTCCACCTGTGTCGCGAAGTACGTTGCCTCATGTGCCCTTTGTCAGCGTCTCAAGCTACGTACATCAACTCGAAGGGGACAATTACAACCACTCCCGTGTCCCCTGTAACCATTTGAGGCAGTTGGCGTTGACCTGTATGGTCCGCTTCCTATGACTGTCACGGGCAATCGATGGATAGTTACAGCTGTCGACCACCTGACCCGCTACGCCGAAACAGCTCCCGTGCCTTCCGCATCAGCTTCGGAAACGGCTGATTTCATCCTTCGAGCAATAATCCTTCGTCACGAAGCTCCTCGTCTAATCGTGAGTGACCGTAGAAGAGTATTTCTTTCAGAACTCGCCGGAGAAGTGCTCAAGGCATCCGGAACTACACACAAAACAAGCTCCAGTTACCATCCTCAGACGAACGGCCTGACTGATCGAGCGCTTTCATCGTACACTGTCAGATATGATAGCGATGTACATCGAACCGGACCACAGAAACTTGGACACCATTTTGACATTTGTCACTTTTGCGTATAATACCTCTATACAGCGTACAACCAGTAACTTGCCGTTCTACCTCGTCCACGGTTGCTTCCCATCTTCTTTGCTCGATGTTTCGTTCTTCTCTGCGCCAGTTATACCATGTTCATCTTCAAGTGAAGAATACGTGTCTCGTCTACCTCATTGCCGCCAGCTGGCTCGCGTCAACACTGAAGCCAAGGAACAGGATCGCAAGCTTGAATATGATGCCTCTCATCATGCCGTGTCCTTCAGCCCTGGTGAAGAAGTCCTCCTTATTACACCCATTCGCACTCCCGGCCTGTGCGAGAAGCTTCAATTACGTTTTATTGGCCCCTACACTGTCTTGGAGCAGACGTCTTCTGTGAATTATCGCGTGGCACTCACTCTTCTTCCAACAGACCACCACTGCAGGGCAGCAGAAATAGTCCACGTATCCCGCATGAAGCCTTTCATACGGCGTTCCTCTTCGCTTTAAACTGCGGCCAAGAACTGCGGTCAGGATGACCGCTTTCACGTGAGGGGGTGGGGAGTTAGTGTAGGCATTCATTAAGAACATATACTATCTTTACACATGTTCATCGTCACTAGTGGTTGCCATCTTCATCTGCTGTGGGGACTTGGCTTGCCTGAGTTCTGTGCCTTGGGTGTGGTCGCTTCATCGTGTCTTTTCGGCATAAGAAAGATTGCCTTCACCGTTACATCACAGTATTAAAATTATGACACTGACGTGGAACGCGTAGTGAAAATGAGACGCGAACGGTCGTGATAAAACCATGGCGGATATGTAGACACCGTAGCAGCGACCTCAGTTCGGAGGTCGTGCTACGGAAGGTCCGGGTATATGACATCGAAAGTACCCACGTCTCTTAAAATTTTAACAGATACTTATGTGTGAAATGTGGTTCCCTACCGACAAACATTGTGGCGTGAAGTGAAAAATTTTGTCGGTAGAGTAATGGAAAGTGTTGTTTTCTGAGCGTGTCCAGCTCTTGGCACTGAATTAATTTGTGTAGCACTGTTAGTGCTTCATCCCATCTCTCACACACAATGGTAGAACGCTACCAGACAACAGGTATGAATGTGCAGTGAATGTATGCCTTGTCTTTAGTTTTGAAAGTGCTACTTTTTTGCGTCAGGGTTTTGATAAAGCCACCATGATAGAAAGATTTTTTGTAGCACGAGGCGAAATACGGAAACAGGAAGGAATAGAGTGATATCCCTGTCATTCTATTCCTTCCTGCTTCCGTATTTGTCCTCGTGCTACAAAAAGTCATTTCATATGCATCACCAACAAGACCACATTGCAACTATCGCCGTAGTAGCTCAGTTTATAGAGCATCAGGCACGTTATAAGAAGGCCACGGTTGTCTAGTGGTTATGGTACACGTCTACTGAACCAAACGCCACGCCACGGGATCTAACACCGGTCGCTGCGGTTTCATTTTCGGTGGAGCCAAAAATGCTTCAGGCTGGTGTACTTGAATTGAGATGCACGTTAAAGAACACCAGAATGCCAAAATTTCGGAGCTCTCCACTACAGCGTCTCTCATAATCACATCGTGGTTTTGGGACGTGAATCCCAAACAGCAATAGTTATTACTACTACTACTACTACTACTACTACTACTACTACTACTACTACTACTACTACTACTACTACTACTACTACTATTATTATTATTATTATTATTATTGTTATTATTATTGTTATTATTATTATTATTTGTTGCTGTTGTCGTCAACCAGTACTGAAATTTTAGCTAAATACTATGAGGTATTCGATCACTTAGTCATGCGCAAATTGCAGCATGTGCAACAACATGCGCACCCATATCCACAGAGTAAATGATAATGATTGGGGCAAAGCGTTCATCTATCCCTGACTCTGTCCGTCCCTGTGTTCATGCGTCCATCTATGCGTCCAACAAGCACGATCGACGTACGGCGAAGATACAGCAGGTTGAGAGATAACGGAAGCGAGCGCGCTTTTAAATGGCAGTCGCACCCCGCGCAGCCCGCGCAGCAGCCAATCGGAAAGCAGATGCACCACGAACGCCATCTAGCGTACATTCACCCAAGCGCCACATTGCATGTATCTCTATAGGACAGTGTCATCTATAGTATATCGCCACCCAACTGGAGTTTGCATGCGTCTCTATGGGACAGTGACATCTATTGAATGATAAGGGAGACACTACTGGGGTGACACGCTGGGTTGAGTGACGCCAATCGATGACCGACGAAGTGACGCAATAAGGAGTTTCGCCCATAAAAGGAAAATGCGTTACCGGCATCACCACAAGTAGTTCACCTTTGTTGCGGCATTGCACCCTCATAGACCTAACTCGAAAGTACAGCAAGCGCCATAAAAGACACGGATGATGACGGCTTCCAAATGCTCTCGGCAAAGAACCATAAAATGATTAGCGACGTCATTAGTCTCTGCCAGAGCTTGGGAGACCTGTGCTAACAATGGTTTCTTACGCGCCGAGCATTCGTTTCTAGGAGCGCAATTTCGGTCTTGGCCGGCAATCACTGTACTGCTCTTTCTAACTCGTCGTTCTTGGACTAAATCGAGCAACTTGTTCGAGAAAAGTGACGCTGTAGCTATTTATTTTGCCATCGGCCGAAGCGCTTGAGTAGCTCTTGTCTCTAGATGCCACCAGCTTTTCCGCACGCGTGTGCAAATATCATATTTATACGTTATACATAAATAAACGTTTGTTTAGAAACAGTGTTTCGAGCGAGGCCCAGTGTCTCCCTAAGGTGGGAGGGTTCCCTAGTACAGGAACCCACTGGCTTCTACTGCCCTCTTTGCCCTGGCGACGAGTTGTCGCTGGTCTTCCAGGTCCTAGAAGACGAGCTTGGCCTCCCACGTTTCCCTTAGCAAGTTTCTTCTATATGTTACAAGGAAAATATGCATGGTGAAACAACACCATGATTTTACAATAGCACATCCTAAGTTAATTGCAATTGTAATGAAGGAAAGATTGTCGCTCGGTATGCTTGGGCAGCAGTGACACTATTGTGCATACGGCGATTTGTCCAGATAATGAAAACAGGCACTCCCTATAGACACACTATGGCTGATACATTGTGGCTTGTGGCCATAATTAAGTCCTCTAAGCTTCCTATCTCAACTTGAAGGAACAATGGAAACTCATGCACGCGATAGTCGTTGGAGGTGTATGATTGTAGCTGAGGGGTCGCAAACACACTACCTGCAGACGTCTCGCTTGGGAAGGGACGTGGCAGCTGAGACCAATATGTCTGCATGTACTTCCTATTTCATGATCTTTAGCACAGTTATGTAATCATTCATGCTGGTTTAAAAGTTCTAGTTAAGCCCAGCACTGGCGACACTTATGTTCGGCAGTCATCATGATCAAATTTGCATTAAAATTTCTACGCTTTTGCACTGTTATGTTCAATCGGTTTACCGTAAGGGTGCTGCATTATTATTCGATCCTCACTGTGCGTGAAAAATAGGTGTGGAAAGCTTTTTATGTACGTTAGTATGGGCAAAAGTTTTGAACATTGCGTGCTTACAAAACTTGAAACTAAACATAAATGAGTGGTCCCAATGCTCTTGAAGATACCGCATGGAGCAACGTTCAATAAACTTTGTCGGGATTTTCTGAATAATGAAACATATCAATCAGGTTAATTAAAACAAGAACACAAGTTTGTAAATGTGGCTGCGAAGTTAATACTATCGAACTTTTTTTGAAATTTCACTGCTAATGCTCAAAACCTACGAGGCTAGTAGACTTCATTCTCCGAGACCTCATTTTTCTTTCTTTTTTTGACTTAGTGTTATTCTAGCCAGTTTGGTTGCACTGACACCCTTCAGTGTTAACAAATGCGGATACATACGCGCCTGGACTGCATAGACTCCAGTGCCTGCCGACTCCATTTCATATTTGAGTGGTTGGTCACGTGTCTGGCAACAGAGCGCGCGACGGGGTTGTTCTCGTAGAAAAACGACGCGAATTCTTCGATTTTTGCGATTTCGTGATTTTCTTGAGGTCGTTCATCCCTTATTCTGTTAAAATATTCCTGTCTCATCTACATTCTTGAAAACCGCTCTTAATACGTTTGTAATTATTTCTGCGTTCGAATATCTATATTAGATGCAGCGTATTTGAAATCGAACTGAATACACAACAATTCGAATGCAGTATTCGATCTTTAAAACATTTCACACCACCACTTATAAGCATACCAATAGTCAAGCACCCCCACTTGCGCGTTCGAACAATGACGCCCTCATGTTTGGGTGATAGAACGTGGGGATACTGTTACATTATTTTTACGCTTAAGAGGGTGGCAGTCATACTATGGCGAAGTAATTCAATTAGCAATTACAAAATATACCTAATTTGCTTTTCTTTTCGTTCCGGCCTTCGTGCAGAAAAAGAATGTGTATAGCTAAACATACGAACGAAAAGTACTCTGCGGGGGCGCGAAAACTGCATCTCTGCATGCAAGGCTACGAGCGTACCCGTCACGTGATATCCGTGAGCGTGTAAACCATATTCGGTTCTCGCTCGACAAGAAACCGCCGTAGGATCTCTCGCTCGGGCGTGTCAAGACGCTGAACATCTCGCTCGCATTGTTCGCCACGGGATCCTCGCGTCGAAGCGTTGGCGCGTTACTTGAAGATGCGTCACCTGATTCTGTATAAGGCGAAAACAATCGCACACCTAACCTAGACAGGGGAAGGCTGCTGCCACTTCCTTTCAGTGTACTTGTTGCTTTGATGACTTGTCGCATCAGGACTGCGTCATGGAAATATTTGGACCGAAATACGATACGCTGAATGATTCACGTAGAACACCACATGGCGTGATGCTAGTGGAGAGAAAGACAGCTTCGCGTCGATAAAGTTTGATTCGCACGACCGGACGGATCGCCGGTCTATTGAGTCTCCACAGAAGATCCAGGCGTGGCTGCACTGCCATGAGTCCAACCACCGGATGGCAGCTCGTATACGTCAAAGGCGTCTAGAGATACTCCATGCTTATGTGCTGAGGGAAGCTGCCATTGAACTCACTGTTTTAGTCCCGCTTAAACAGGGAACGTGGATATTCATCCCACAAGTTTTGTGAAGAGTTAGCGACTGCGGCGGCTTCTTCCTTCTCTGTATTCTTGGTGTGCACTCCTCAAAGTCAATGCGAACTTCCGCAACATCAACATACTCTTTGGGCTCACCATTCGAAGGCTCGCAAACGTGACATGAAAATAACTACACATCGCCCTTCCTTCAAATGAGAGATATTTGAAGATAAGCCGACGCTAAAAACTTAAAACATTATTAAAGAGCGTTAGTGCTGGGAACCCAAAGTGGCTTGCGTATAAATAAGCCCTTTGCGTACCACTTGATGGACGTTGCTGCATATCGAGTAAAACGAGAGTGTGCGTATGCTATAAGCTTGCAGTCCCCGGCACTAAAACTCCCTCTATAAAAATTTTTCCCTATATTGAACTAATTTTTCTGCAGTGGAGAAGTGGAGTGGGCTTATTAATGTATTACTGTCATGAGCAGCCGATTCGACGGAAGTAACGCCTTTTCTTCAGAGAGATTACGATCCCTCGGAAAGAAGCATGACAACCTATTTTCCGCTAAAATGTCTTACGATATCAATCGAGAAGGGCGTGTTTATTGTATTCACGTGCAGAGCAATGACGCCAAACGCTGTCTGCATAAACGAGCAGCGTTAACTAAGCACGTACCACGCACGAAAACACTATGCTCGGACGCGTCCTTTCCTGAGCGTGATAGCCGGCAGAAGTCTTTCGCGGAGTGCCTATTAGGGAATACCTGAAGAAGAGAAGGCTATCTACCCTACATGGGCAGTGTTGTAGAGGGAGACATGCTACAATTGTACAGACCCTCACTTAATTATAACGCTACAACTTACCATTAAGTTAAGTGCTTGTAGGATCCGTTTCATGGAGAATTCGCAGAGTCAGGTGATGTGCGGGATTTCTCCCAGGCATTCCAATTTACGGAACTGTAGTGCCTGTTAGCGCTCGTACTGTCGCAAGGTACACCAGTGCAGATTGCCTCAGAGCGAAGATCCAACGTTACTCCCGTATCTCAGATAACAACTTGACCCTGTTTCCCTCCGAAGGACCTTTAGCTACGATTTCCAATGTTCAGTCAGTCATCTGAACAGTATTCTATCCCGACACATGGCAGCAGTAATATTTAAAAGCTCCTTGGGCTGCATCGATTAGCCACAATGTACGACTTGGCATTTCTGGCGATAAAGATGATCGACCGCTCAAGGATATTATGATAACGAGCAGTGCGGCTGTATTACACGAGCCATACCAAGACTGGCTACAGATCTCTGCTAATGGCGTGGTCTCGTCTGTCAACTCAAGAATTGCAGTTGGCAAACCAACTGCAGCCCTCACAATACAATTTAAATTGTCCCACGTTATGGCATCTACGGATGGGAACCTCGCTATGAGAGCTGCTCTACGACATTCAGCTATAGCGAGAATGCGAATGTGTTATAGTCTTTGAGTCAAAGGCAACACTTCGAACGTTGCAATTTGCTCGGCGTAAGGAGACTCGTGGACAATGGAACATGCAATGTCCCCATCAAGATAAAAAAACATGAAGGTCCCATTTGGGCTGATTTTTTTGCGTGATTACAAGTGAAAGATGGTGTGCCGTGTTTTCACCCCCTTTTTTCAGCGTTAAAAGGGCATGATAGTATGCCTCAGGGGCTCGCAAGATGTGCCATTATTGCAGGCAATTGATTAGCCGACGACGTAACTGGATCCATTCATCAATAAACTCGGGTCGTTCCAATTCTTATACATGAAACATATGCGGCAAGACAACTTTATCTGCAGGCTTTGAATGTTGCACCATTCTTTTTTTTTAGTCTCCTTTCTTCCGTAGGTGCCATCCACGTGAAATTGATCCTTCGTAGGGTTTGCACTACCACCGCGAACAACCCGCTTCGATGTAACGCTATGCCGCCTTTGTATGGGTGTTGCTTTCACAATGGCGTACTCGTTTCGCGTTGGAATGGCGGGTACACTCTTGGAAAAAAGGTGGTAGTACTTGCTAACTTTCGGGTAGTAATGGTTTGTCACATATGTTACAACCCTAGTAGTAAGTGCAGTTAGTAACGGCAAAGGGTGGTAATAGTTACTACCTCTGCTGTTACTACCAGGAGTTAGCAACTGTTACTGCCCTAGCTGTTACCACCTATGGGTAGTAACTCTGAAGGTTTCAAGAAAAAAAGTAGTAACCGATACTACGCAGTTTATTCATTTTGGCATATTATTTCTCCACTGCTAATGTTGGCTAATCAATGTCTTATAACTACACAAATTTGGGTAAGAAGCGGGGTGTGCCATGAATGCAAATAATACATAGACCAAACAAGTTCACTATTTTTTACGGATTTTTTTTCTTTATTGCCTTCTTGACTACAAGTCAAGCTAATACGACAAGCACTATCACACGTGTTTCATGCGTGATAACGCGTCAAACAAAGATATTACATCTTCAACACAGCCGGTAATCTTATACACATCTCGCACTTTTATAACAGCTTCCACGAAACACTCATTAACGGATAGAACTCTCACATCACAGTGTCTGTACGATAGCATACTACGCCAAACCGAATGAAGACCAAGTAAAAATATAACATCCAAATTTTGCACAGAACTATCACAAGGCAAAAAACGAATTCCCTATGAAGTAAGAGGTATATCTTTTTTTAAAGTCCTCTGTAAAATGTCCCCAAAAAAAATATCGTTCTTACAATCAATAAACACATGTTCAATGGCCTCAGGTTTGTTACACAGGAGACAGCTGCTTCCCCATGGTACATATATCCCTCTCTCTTCAAGCCACGTTTTTACTGACAAGGTTCCCGTATGAAGTTTAAAAAAGAAGGTTTTCACATTGAGTGGTATACACATGTTTTTCACTCGCTTTAGTACGTCATGACCATATGATTTTTCATACTTTGAACGGTACAGGGGCACAGGAAAAACATTCTGTATTAGGTCTTTCATAAGGCGCTTTCTTTTCACATTAGTTAGGTAATCTATCGAAAACCTTGCCCTTAAGAAACGATATGAGAACACTACTTCGCGCAAGAACGGTGACAAGGTGTGTCGTTCTCGCCTGTCTGAAGATACAAAGAAGTCAGGCATGTGGTGTAACAGCGTTGTTTGAAATAAAGAACGTAAAAAAGAGTCTCTCTGGCCTCTAATGAGCAGGAGACGTGATATTACTTGGTTAAGAAACAGATGGCACAGAGACAGCCCTCCTTGCTTAACTCGCCGAAACAAGTTCGTTCTAGATGTTCTCTCCCACGTAGAGCTCCAGATGAACGCGGCGAATATCCTGTGGACTTTGTGAATGCTTTTACGCGTACAACTAAGTACTTGCAAAAGGTACATAATTTTAGCAGCCAGAAACACGTTGCATACAGCAGACCGAGAGAAAATTGATAAGCCACGACCGCCCATCCTTCGGCGGTCACACGCAGTTCTTCAGCCTTTCCAAGCCAAAATGCTTCACTGTCTTGATACCTGTCCAATGGTACCCCTAGGTAACGACTAGGCGTCGTGAGTCACTGAATATTTCCAAAGGAACTGGGCGTAAGGTTCCAATTACCATGCCATAAACCAATGCTTTTCTCTTTGTTCATTAAACTTCCACTCGTGTCACAAAACCTTTGAGTGATTTTTAATAACGAAGTAACACTCTCTATATCAACTGCAAAAAAGGCAATGTCGTCAGCGTATGCCACAACACGCACTTCACATGACTGCAACCTGAAACCATTAATCCCTGCATGGTGAATCATTTTCTGACACAATGGTTCAAAAAAGTAGAGCAGAGAACTTAAAGGACACCCCTGGCGCACGGAGGAAAGTACTTGTATGCGCTGTGAGAGTTCTCCATTTACAATTAAATTTGTGGTTAAAATTTTGTATGCCAATCTAATACCTTTACATATGATCGGACCAAGACTAACGTACTCAGTTAGCATGAAGAGTATATTGTGTGGAACTATGTCAGAAGCCTTGGCTAGATCAATTTGCAACATAGCTACTTTTAAAAACAGCGTCACAATACTCCAAAATGCTCCTGGCAACATGAATATTCGTGAATATGCTCCTACGCTTGATGCCGCAAGTCTGATGTGACCCGACCAACTTGTATATAACTCCTTGCAACCTCCTAGCCAGAACTTTCTTAAACACCTTATAATCTACGTTTGTTAGCGTGATTGGCCTGTATCCTGTCCCTTTGCGTAAAACATGTTGCTCTTTCCCTTTAGGAATCAGCACGGTGTGTGCCCGATTAAACGATGGAGGCAGAGTTCTGCGATCTAAAGACTCTGAAAAAACCTCATGCAGTGCGGCGACTATATCCTCCTTGAACGCCTTGTAAAAGGTGGCATTAATGCCATCTGGACCAGGTGATTTGCCCATGCCAAGATCATCGATAGCCTTCTTAATTTACCCTATACTAATAGACATTTCCAATAAATTTGTGTCCTCAGCATTGAGTGTCGGCATTTCTATCAAGAACTCATCTACAAAACCCGGCTCCTTTGGTTCGCGATAAGCTAACAAGTCCTGATAATAGTTTTCAAAAGCTTTCATAATATCTTTATGTTATCTCAACATTTTACCATTCCATTCTATCTCTAGTATGTCGTGAGCTCACGCATATGCCTTTTCATTTTGACAAGGCTCGCTTTGTCGGGGCTTCACCCACGAGGTATCTCTCAGCTCTTGCTCGTATAATGGCGCCTTTATATTTATCTTCTTCAGGACATTCAATTTTGTTTTTGACAACCTGCAGTTGATGTGTGAATAAGCCCGGGTTTTCTGCTTCAATATTCACCAAATCATTTAGCTCTGCCCGTAGCTCACGTTCCTGTTTTCGAGCTTGATACTGCATGTAGCAACCACACTCTATTCCGTTCATTTTTATCTTTTGCTTAAATGATTCCCATCTTTCCGTGGCACTCCTTTCTGCGTTTTTGAAAAAATTCTCGATTTCCTTCTTTGTCTTATCTACAAACCCTTCGTGCGTAAATTATCTTAGTATTCAGTTTCCATGTTTCCCATACAACCTTCTTTTTGCACTTTCTACCTATCTCAAACGAAACTAAGCAATTATCACTGAAGTAAACAGCATAAAGTTCATAGTTCTGACATAAAGGTACTATCTCAGAACAAACATATGCTCGATCTAGTCGTGCGTGACTCGAACCTTGAAAATGTGTGAAGTGTTGGTGACTCCCACTCATCGCAAACAGAGCTAAGTAATGTAAAAAGTACTTATTAAGGCTCTCTCTAAGCAAACCAACGCTTTCATCACCTAATTTAGCAGTATACGTGCAATCTTCTCGGGTCAAAACACAATTGAAGTCACCCAACAGAATCACACATTTCTGACATTCAAAATACGCTTGCATTTCCCGAAAAAACAAACATCTGTCTCTCGAATTTGTAGGTGCGTATACACAGATAACTCTAAATTTAGTGTTCCCGTAACAAAAGTCACACAAAACAAAACGCCCTTGTAGGCAACTTTTGACTTCTTCCACTACAATACCAAGAGAGTTCTTGACAAAAATATTACATCCAGCTGATGCTCCCACTGCACAGCTCACACACGCATTGTACTGCAATGAAAATTCTGCTACCAAGCTATCAGTCACGTCCTCAGTACTAACTTTAGTCTCCTGGACCGCGAGCAAGTCAAGGTCTTTTTCTTGCATCAAGCGTTTCAACTGGTACTGTTTGCGACGCGTTCCTAGACCACGTACACCAGCGTACCAATGCGTAAAGGCGCAGTAATACTAGCCATGTTGATGACAAAGATGAAAACTACGATACTGCGCTTACCGTGTCTCGTATACTGTGCTGTGGGAAAACCGGGGTCTTACGCGTCTCGATCCTGTCCCCGAACCGGCGACGATGACGCCGACCGGGTTTCGAGGGCAAAAAAAAAAAAAAAAACTATTTTTTACGGATACTTATAGAAAGAAGTAAGCGTGGGGTATATATAGCCCCTACTTCGCAGGGGCATATCTGGCACAGGGGAGCACTTCCGTTTCTGGAACAATTTTAACAAATATAAATTGTTAGCAATATAATATACTACCTGTTTACGTTTGTTTGGTGACGTATCACAAGACTTTTCATGAGCCTCACTCATAGAATATTATATGTTATATTTATTCATTATAAAATGGCCACAAAAAGGCATTATGTACAGTGGCCGGAGAAAGTGCTGAATTCATTCTCAGTGCATTTGAAAGCTTCACATGACTAATATATCAGCGTCTAAAAGGTAATAATCGTTTTGGGGGTTTGACGCGCCAAAACAATGATAATATTTGGAGACACGCCGCAGTGGATTAACTGTGACTGTCCTTGAGGCTATATGTGACTGTGTGGTTATTTTGATCTGCCGGTCTTGTTAATATGTGCTGTATTTACTAAGTTTGTTGTAATTGTCTATTACGACGTGTGTAGCACTTGCTTATGGTTCGTTAACTTGTACTTCTCCGTTTCGACAATATCAGAATGACGTTTACATATTTCGGTCGGTTGCATAATTCGAAACAAAACATATTTTCTTGATCTATAAATACTTTCTGCGTCAGTTTTCAGTTTATTGATAATACGTCGAGACAATTCCTCTCATAAATTATCAGAATAGCATTCACACACTATTTTGGGTTATATAGTCAAAAGCCGGGTAGCGAAGAGGTAGTAACGGGACATGAAAGGTTGTAACGGCTGAAGTTACTACCTCTTTTGTTTCAGTTCCTAACTGTTTACTAACGTAGGTAGTGAAGAGGTCGCAAAAAGTTAGTAATTGTTGTAGCTAGTAACTGTTTACTAACGCAGGTAGTAAACAGGTAGCAAACGGGTAGTAACGGTCGAAGAAAGGTAGAAACCGCGGCAGTTACTACCTACTTGCTTGCAGTTGCTACCTTTTTACTGACTTTTTTAAGAGTGTACCTAGGCATACGTATATTGCGAAAAAGAACAACCCATAGAACACGTTCTGCATGGGCAGCTGGACCTACTATGACACCCAGCCGTACCCACTCAGGCACGCTCTGAACGGACTGAATTTAGAATACTTTTCTGAAACAAAGATTTTCAAACCATGGGCATGTGTCTCGAAGGCGCCGAAGGCAAAGACACCTTTACTGGAGTAATTCAAGTCAACAGATGTGTGCCACCTACCTGCACTCTTGATCTGCTCCCCGAAGTGTCCGTGTGATTTTGTCCATGTCTCTGCTTTTTTTACTACTCTCTTCATTCCCTTGATCCCTCCCCCTCTTCCCACCCCACTGAAGGCTAGCAACCAGGTGTACGTCTAAAACCTTTTGCCTTTCCTTGCTTCTCAACCTTTCTTGCTTAAGTTATATAGCAACCGGTTCCAGGCGCTCCATAGAAGTGTTTTTGTAAATGTTTCACGAGTTGTCACCGAAGAATACGATACTGTCTGATGTGAATTATAAACGCAGCTTCATCCTGGGTCAACGCCAAATGTGTTTGAAGTTTTGGCTATGTGCAGCCGTAGTGATGTAACATTCGTTACATATTGCCTCAAGAACTGCTAGCGCTCGTGAACCATGTGGAACGTTGGCAGCCCCATTACAACAAGTGAAGCGACCACTACTCTTTCTAATGGAAAACTTCTTGTCTTGAGAGTGGCGAACACCTACCACGAGTTCTAGGGGTTCGCCTTACGAACCAAGACACCCACCTTTCACAGACCCCGTCATGGAGACTACTCCTAGATAGCCTACACATTGGGCATGGATGTGTGGAAGTCTGAAACCATATAGTTTCCTCTAAATACGCTAGAGGGAACTATGACGCTAGTGTCTAAGGGTGCTGCAAGGCACGTCGCTGCAGTGAAAATGGGAAGGATAGGTAGTTTATAAATTTGTGTAATCGTCGTACTTTCGGCATTGTTTGGCTTCGCGTGGTTTGAAGTCACCAACAGCTGATTTTTTTTTCAACACAGTTTTTTTCCAGCGCGAGAAAAACCTTACCCTTCGTAGTATTCGTAGCTGCCGTAGATAGTCCCAAAAGCATTAGACGCTGACAATTAAAAGCAATGCCGGTAGCCCTTCAAGGAATAGATAGATATGTGGGGTTTAACGTCCCAAAACCACCATATGATTATGAGAGACGCCGTAGTGGAGGGCTCCGGAAATTTCGACCACCTGGGGTTCTTTAACGTGCACCCAAATCTGAGCACACGGGCCTACAACATTTCCGCTTCCATCGGAAATGCAGCCGCCGCCGCCGGGATAGCCCTTCAAGGAATCTGTGCGTGCTTTCGTTTTCTGCTTTTGCAGGGGTTCCTGTAACTATGCTAAACAACATTTATACCGAGCCTTACAACCATTTTTGAAAATAACAAGCTATTACAATGAGACGATGTGGCTTTATACAGCTTATCTGTACATGTACCTCATTGCATGCGTCTGAGCCCGAGGTCGTTGCGCCTGTGTCGTGAATGGCTTGTCCCGTCATCGTCATTCTCTCGACACACGAGCCAAAATAAGTCACTCAAAATGTCACTGTGCATATGTGCGTCGACTATTCACGCCACGTAATACAAGGTTTGGTATAGGTGAAGTGAACGAAACGGCGGCGAGCGCATCATGAGCGTGGTACGCATTCATGTTCTTACGTGACACGCAAGTCATGATTATTATGTTTGCACAAGTCATATACTTCTCATCCATTCACATCACGAAACACCAAATTTGTTATATGTGAAGCTATTCGAAACAGCCATGAGCACATCATGAGAGTAATACGTAGTCATGTTCTTACATGACATGCGTCTGATAATTATAATGCTTGCACCAGTCACATTCCTTCATCATCCATTCACGTCAGTGAAATACCAAATATGGTATATGTAGTGCAATGGCCGCAAGCGCATCATGAGCATGGAATGTGGTCATGTTTTTACATGGCACGCGTCTGATGATTATAATGTTTGCCCCAGTCACATACCTTCGTCATCCATTCACGTCATGAAATACCAAATTTGGTATATGTGAAGCTAGTGAAATGGCCTGCGAGCACATGATGAGCATGGCATGTAGTCATGTTCTTACATGAGATGCATGTCATGGTTATCATATTTACACCAATCGTATACCTTCGTCATCTGTCCATATCATGCAATACCAAGTTTGGTATATGTGAAGCTAGAGAAATGACCACGAGCGCACCATGAGTGAGGCGTGTAGTCATGACTTACATGACACCCATGTCATAATTTACACGTGAGGGCCTGTCAATTATGTTTCCCATGTAGTCATGTCATACCAGTTTTGCGATAAGCCATGCGAACGAAACCACCGCAAAAGCAGCAATACCATGAAATGTAAATCATGACAATCATGACATACATAGCATCATTTTCATGTTATGACTAGTTAATTAGGTTCATGATACAGTCATGTTATGTTATACCGATTTTGGTATCGTTACCGTTATCGAAACGGCCAGAAGAGCTAAAAGACGCAGGCGGATAGATAGATAGATAGATAGATAGATAGATAGATAGATAGATAGATAGATAGATAGATAGATAGATAGATAGATAGATAGATAGATAGATAGATAGATAGATAGATAGATAGATAGATAGATAGATAGATAGATAGATAGATAGATAGATAGATAGATAGATTCGGCCAAGCTCTCCGAAGTTTTCCAAGAAATGCTTCGCATTGAATACAAATAAAATTAAAAAAACGTCATATAGTGTGAAGCACGTACATTCACCCAGGTTTGCGGTTATCCAACAAGTAATAGTAACATGGTATCAGCTCCGCCCATCGATTCCGCAATGACGAGCGTACACAATAGCTGTAAGCTACAGCCGCCCAATTTATTCGTCGAGAATGGGCTCACAGCGCTAACAACAAAGCGCCGCATGGTGCATTTTATCTTCTTCGGTTCCTGCGTACCCAATTGGGTGCCGTTGTTTTAAAGGCTACAAATGATTGCAGTTCAATATGCACGTGTCCAAATTTGTATTGGCACAATAAGGATGAATTCTTTTCACGAAGCCCTGAGAAGTGGTGCCGTGTGTCTATTCATATTCGCAAAACGAGTGAATGAACCTGACTTAGTGCTGCACGAGCCCTCGAATTCGTATTGTAACGAGCGCTCGGCTGCTTCCTCACGGTAAGTGAATGCTTTTTTTTTCTTCTTAGTCGTAGCATAAACCAAATTGTTCATAGTACATTCCTTTAACTTCGCCCGCCTGGTAGATTACATGGATTGATTGATTGATTGATTGATTGATTGATTGATTGATTGATATGTGGGGTTTAACGTCCCAAAACCACCATGTGATTATGATAGACGCCGTAGTGTAGGGCTCCGGAAATTTAGACTTCCTGGGGTTCTTTAACGTGCACGCAAATCTGAACACACGGGCCTACAGCATTTCCGCCTCCATCGTAAATGCAGCCGCCACAGCCGGGATTCGGGTCCGCAACCTGCGGGTCAGCAGCCGAGTACCTTAGCCACTAGACCACCGTGGCGGGGAACAGTTTAACTTTTTCCAACGGTAAATTCCTACTTTGTGATAATAACTTCCTAACCATCTCAGAGCTCTTCAACCACAACTTTTGTATCATGTTCTATAAATACATAACCAAGGCACTACCTCAAATCTGCTTCTTGCCTACTGGCCTGTTTGCCAATAGTAACACTAGATTTGCACGTAACAATAATGTTTTTGCCTAAGGTACACACTGATTATAGTAAACTGGCTGCTGAATTTTCAACAATATCATTATGAAATATACTACCACCGTCTATAAAGCTTGCAAGGAACTTTACCTCCATGAGGAGAAAACTAAAATCACATATACATTCTTTTTAGTACTGTTCTTTTCCATAGCTTTATTTTTTGCCATTTCCACAATATATTATTCTAGATATTTGTATTTTTTAATTCTACTGCTTAGCCATAGTCATCGATTCATTTTGTTTTATTGTGTATATTTTGTTTTATATTTGTATATTTTTTAATGTTCTGCGAATAAAGGCAAATTTCATACTATCATGATTTCATACTTCTATTCATACTTTCTACTACTTTCATAATTTCTTATGTTGCCTTAATCCATGTTTTACCACATTCTGCCCCTAGCAGGAGGTCCCGATGCAGTCTTCGACGTTGGGCCCTCCTTATGATTACTAAACATGTGTTACATTCTTGTCATATTTGCAAGATGTTTCAGCGCACGAACAAAGGAAAAAGGACAGAGTAGACAGAAAGAGCGCTGACTTCCAACTCTGGAGGTCAGCGCTCTTTCTGTCTACCCTGTCCTTTTTCCTTTGTTCGCGCGCTGAAACAATCTTGCAAGTATGACTACGTACCAACTAGCCCAAGCTTACACTCTTGTGAGTTACATTCTTGTATTTGTATCTGTAAAAAATCTTGAATCTGAAGAATCTGAAACGAAATAATTTACGAATATTGAATGCATTCAGAAAACGGGCTAACCGTTAGTGAACGTGGTGGAGCCCTAATAGCAAAATTGAGAAACCACAGCATATCGACGAGGTGAAGGATGACAAGTGGAAAGAAGCGGACGGACGGATGGACGGATGCGCAGACGGACTGATGGACGCTTCACCCCCCTCCCCATCATTCACCCTATGGATATGCTGTGACACCGTTACTATTGACATGCAATGCATTGCAACTGTTTACTACGACTACGACGACTATACAAAGACGCGGAACATGCGACTCACGGCGTAAGGGGCTTCGGCCCTAAAATGAAACAGAATTTTCACCTCGATCAAAAATGCAGCCGCAACCACCAGGATTCGATCCCGCGACCTGCTGGTCAGCAGGCGAGAATCTTATCAAGCCATGAAAGCCTCAAATGCAACCAACTAAAAGCGCTAGTGGAGCTTTCGAAATTAATAGCGCAAGGTATACCCGACATCAGAGAGTATAACACGGAGAGGATCGATCAGGCTGTAAAAATCAACAGAAGCCTAAAAGCGACAGGAGCAAACTTGTGCATTATAGTTAGTTATACACTTAGGAACATTCGAGCCATGGTAACGTGTAAAAGGGAATCAATGTAGAAAAGCTGAACGCTACCGTGTACCAATTTTATTGCATTTTATTTTTGGTGCTGGCGGACATTCAACCCATCACAGTGGTGTGATGGTTATATTACTCAACTGCTGATTTGCAGGTCGCGGAATGGAAATTCGAGCACGGCGGCCGCATTTTTGAGGGAGGTGAAAATGAGCGAGACACGCGTTTACTTAGGCGCACGTAAAGAACACCAGCTGGTCCCGAATTAACCCTCAGCTACAACGTTTCTTTCTGTTAGTGACTGAATTCATTGCTGGGTCTCTTCTTCTGAAGGTATTGTTTTGGCTGAGTGTTGTATGCTTAATTATATCTTTAGTTTGATGCATTGTCAGGGCCACTTTGTGCTTTTAAACATCTTCCTTTTGTTACTACAAGTTTTATTAGCGTATACAACATGTTTCTTTCTTGAAATTGTGTTGTCAGTTTTTTTTTCTGTCATTTTCATGTAGTATACTTATGTTTGCAATACTCTATTGCATGAACTCTATACTCTATTGCAATACTCTATTGCATGAACTTTACGTATGCTCCTGTGTTCTATGCCACCACGTGCTCCCGCATGCACTGGTGGAGCAATGTATGGGTAAAAAGGCCTTTATAGCCACGCAGTTCTGCCTTTTTCCTTGTCATCCAAGACGAACTCTGTGTCTGAAATAAATCACTTTATAAATAAATAAATAAAGACTGCGTCGTGTTTTTGAGATGTTAAACTGCATCAATTATTATTGGCTACGCAACCACACACGTATCCACGAAATCGGCGCTATTCCCACTTGTTTTTCATGTTCGTCCACCGGCAGCACAAAGCGAAGCCCCAATGGATGTTTGAAACATCATCGCGGCCCCACCACGGTGGTCTAGTGGCTAAGGTACTCGGCTGCTGACCCGCAGCTCGTGGGTTCGAATCCCGGCTGCGGCGGCTCCGTTTCCGATGTAAGCGGAAATGTTGTAGGTCCGTGTGCTCAGATTTGGGTGCAGGTTAAAGAATCTCAGGTGGTCGAAATTTCCGAAGCCCTCCACTACGGCGTTTCTCATAATCATATGGTGGTTTTGGGACGTTAAACCCCACCAATCAATCAATCAAAAACATCTTCGAAATGATCGCGTTCAGTTGCGAAGACGATTCAACGTTCACCTTTTTGTTTCATCTCGTTTACACGTACGCAGTCGCTTCGGCGCTACATTCGGTGCACACGCGTTCTTCAAAATAGCTCTTTGGCGACAGCGATAAGCGACTCCACGTTTCTGCACTTTCAAGCGTCTTATCCACGGCAAAGATAAGCGCCCGTCTGGCTGGAGCATTCACGCCCACAACCCCTGAGATCAAGGTCCTGCTTCTGATACAATGCCGGGATCAGGTGCACCTGTCAGTTAGCGAAGGTGTGCATCCGAAGCATCACGTACTTCATAAAAGCACAGGACATTGCGCAAAAATAAATCATTTGAACTTTGCTTTTTTATAATATACACAGTCACAGTTAATCGGTTTGACTGCATTTTTTTGCCACAAAAGAAAGATTGATTGATTGATTGATTGATTGATTGATTGATTTTCGGGGTTTCACAAAAGAAAGAAATAATGCACTGTACAGACCTTGACATCCTCGATGTAGTGTTTTTTTTTTAATATTTTTAGCACACGCTGCTCCGGCTTGTGCACATAAATTTCACATCACCTTTTAGGTTCTCCTCTTTTTTTTATATAACACTGATCATGCTTACTTCAATCGTTTCTCAAGGCCAAATAAAATTAAAAGAAGCCTGCGTTTACGCCCTTTGGAAAAAGCGATGCTTCAAACAGCTTCGCGACTGCGTCACTTCAGGTGTCGGTAATGATTGATCGATATGTGGAGTTTAACGTCCCAAAACCACCATATGATTATGAGAGACGCCCTAATGAAGGGCTCCGGGTATTTCGACCACCTGGGGTTCTTTAACGTGCACCCAAATCTGAGCACATGGGCCTACAACATTTCCGCCTCCATCGTAAATGCAGCCGCCGCAGCCGGGATTCGAACCCACTACCTGCGGGTCAGAAGCCGAGTGCCTTAGCCACTAGACCACCGCGGCGGGGTCCAGGTGTCGGTAGTACGCGCGACGAGGTATGTAGCTTTTGTTTCTAGGTTCCAAATACACGCCGTAGAACTTTTGATTTCTCCAATTTTATGGGCCCAACGTGAAACAACAACGCTAAGTTTTACGGTGAGTTATTGAGACCACAGTGCAAAATCTTCCTTCAGGGCTGGATAAATAATGATAATGGTAAGTATTATTTTTTTGTTTTCCTAATCGGTAAGGGCGTCTGTATTATGCAAATGATTTGCAGCCTGCAGCTGTGTGGACCTCTTTTGCAGTGGCCTCCTATCGTACTGATCACCGTGACATCCTGAAAGAGTCATACCCATAGGATTACCCTAGACATACCTTATTGACCTAACTTAAGCACGAACAAGTTTGCCTTATAAATAATATTTTGATTGTATACGTTGTGACATTGATTAGAAAGTGATGAGCGGGACTTGAGACCCCATCAGAATTGTAGAAAATTCAACATCAATAAATTGCTCAACAAATTATGATGCTGTTTATTGTGGTAGTCGGTCTAGATGCGGAATAAAATGAACAGCCAGTATGGAGTTGATGCGTGCTTTTTTTTATAGTTACACCACACCAAAGAATACGAGTCAAAGCTCTAGTCATTTCTTTCTTCTTATGGTGTCGTCTCGCACCAAACAAGCACTATATAGTTCTTAGTGGTGTTGTATGAGCCGTTAAAGTACTAAACAAAATTTTCACGTCACCATTATACCAAAGAGAATCATCACAAAAAGTCAGCTTTTGGCAGATCTCGAGTTACTAGAAAGAATACGAAAGAGCAATGAATGGTCACAATGCTGGAAACATTGTGGCGTCATTAATAGGACAATGGGCTTTAGAACCACACCAAGCTGATCGCTGGTTCACTGCCCAGAACTACAACATGTCCAGAAAATATCCCTTCTTCCTATAAGAAGGGAACGTCTCCTGAAGTTATTTTCACGTAATTGCAGAAATAGTGGTTACTCAACAAGCAACATCAAAAACATGTAGCGCTAATGTTTTTCATTCAGTGTTCACTCTGAAGCCTCCAGGCACTTTTGTAAGAATTCTAAGTTTTGTTTCAATGGAACTGATTAGATCACCCGATCCCTTCCTCTGTTTTCTTTCTTTCTGGGCGTCAATCATACTAGAGTTACTGTATATGCTACCTTTAAGGAGCCTACACGACTACTAAGTCGTACTACCATCGTGATCTTAAAAACGGGAGCGATTTTAGATCTTCCGGACAGACCGCAGCAGAAATAAGGATTACAAACGTTTTCCACGTCACATATCCTACCACACGCGTGACGTTTCATTGTATACGCCTCTCGTTTCAAAACGGCGCGTTTGTAACGCTCAAGTGCGCTGCTTCGCCGCGAGTCTCCGGTAAACTCCTGCGCAGAGAAGCGTGGCCTTCGAGGTTGTTCAACGCACGTGGTTGCCGTCAGGGCTCTCTGAGGTCGCAGGATCGTTTTCTTTTAAAAGTGAGAGGGGGATGCAAATGTGCACTACGTCTTTCCACCTTGCAATGTTCGTTTCTGCAACAATTTTTTTTTTTCTCGTTCGTTTATCACCATCGTAGGCACGCCGACATGTGCCGACAGCAACAGCAGCTGTAGCAGCGCCACCGCGCTTACGTCGCGGCGAGTATAAAACCCGCCCCTCGCTGTCGTCTGCTTCGCCATTCGACTTCTGGTCCTTTGGTAGCTCGACAGGTCCGGCAGCAGACTCCCGTTCCCGCCCCCACCAACCATGGCCCCGAACAGGAACCCACCCATCAAGTTCACACAGGTATGCTTCCTCCCCATGTAAGCAAGCGCGTTCACAACAAAACGATAAAAATAATGCACCGGTCCCCAGACATACTTTCTCCCTCGCCGTGCCTTTCAGAGTGCCTGTGTCCACGCGCTCTCTCTCTCTCTTTGGGCGGCTGTTTTTGTTAGCGGCGAGGTCGCTTTTCGTCGCTTTTCAAGCTATTCGCCGGTGTTGGTGTAGATGTTGTAGCTTTTTTTTAACGACCTGGCTGCTGGCTAACAACTTGCGTTTGTCACCTGGCGTAGAAGTATTGCAGAAAACATGTCGTACGAAAGAAGTGGATTCCTGCCACGCAGTAGTTCTACAAACCGTATACATTCCCTTTTTCTGATTATCGTGTTATCTTTGCTCCACTGCGGAGCCGCGAGTGTGTTGAAAGCCGGCTTCGAAGGCATCCAAAGGCGCTCCAACCCGCCTGCACGAAGCCATTTTCGCGTTTTTGTAGACTTTGTGCGCATTCCAGAAGCCTGGAAAGCGCTTTCTTTTTCTTTGATGTAGCTTCAAGCTCGCATGAATTGTCTGCGCTATTACATTCACCAAATGTATTAATAGTGGGGCTGAGCGTTCAGCAGTTCGGGAAAGGTAAGTCGGCGTACCCATTTTTAAAGTTATTGTTAGGCGCCGACAATATACAAAACCGAAGTTTTTTTTTAGTAATATACGTTTCGAAACTAGCCACTTAGCTGACTGCATTTCATTTCGCGAATTGCACCCATTCTGCTGAAAGTCCAACCCGCTATTACTAGTACGACAGTGCACTTTTTGACGGTGCATATTCATGGCCAGTTTTATACTATTAAGCTGCCGTACATAAAAATTTCCAGTCTTGGAAAGGGGTGTAAAATGCTTACAAGTTTTCTATGCTTGAATACGGTCTCTATGGCTCCAGACTCTAACACGAGTGAGTGCGCGTTGCGAAAAGTCGCGTTTCAATCGTGAATCACGCTATAATCACACATCAGTCCATGAGATTGGTCAAATGTTTTTTATCTCGGCAATCAAATTCTGATCTCGTCAAAAAAAAAAAAAGAAATCGGTGTACGTTTACCAAACTAGCCTTCAGTGGAACTTTCTGGCGACATACAAATAATGTTGCAAATGTAAACAAATATTCAACTGAAACCACCTTGGTTCGTAATGGTGCCATTGATACCTCATGAATACCATGTTCACTGTTTTCAATATTTCTCTAAATTTTATAAAAATGATCGAAATTTGAACAAAGCAGAATTTCCTCTATTCATGCTTACGTATGCGTGGTTATATAAGCGCGCGCGAACCAATTATATATATACGCAGATATTTAGCCTCTCATCCAAGTGATATCGTATCGGCGCACATGGAGGTACGTTAGCCCACGCATTCTTCCACTGAAAGCAAACTAACACAACTGTACCTGTTAGTTATATATGGCTGGAGAAATATCCATATATTCGAAAACGCATGCACCTACTATATTTTTCAGTTTCATAACTTCACTTATCGGATGTGCCACCATTTTCTTTGCTATAGCGACGTTCCATGCTGCCGGGCGCGTCTCTACGTTGGAATCCCTTGTATAAGAGATAATCTTGCTAATGTGGCTCCGCTATATAACTTCGATGCATTTTTAGGGCATATCACTCAACAGGGATGCATCTGACCGTGCATATAGCTCGAAGTCACTGAGCTGTTGGCGTCTGTGCCACATTGCGTTCAGAAAAAAAAATGGGTTAAGGATTGGGGATACTGTATAGTACTCTGCGGACTGTGCTACTGCGAGCTCGCGGCACCACTTCGGCTAGAATTAACCACTTTGTCGATGGGGGCCCATTGGAAAGAACGCAGCAGTTTTTTTCCACAAGTTTTCCAGGAAGTGCCTCAAAGTCAACCGCACTGCACCCGCTATGCTGGTATATGTATAGAAGAAAAAAAAATTGTTAATGGCATCTGTTGCACGGTCTCCTCCGCATCCTGTAAAACAAGTGGCTAGGCAGCTGTGGGAGCTGCATGTGTTTTGATAGCAAAGAAAAATTTTGAAATCGTAAATCACTTCCCTAGTTTCATGGTATATCTGGTATAAACGCAAGGCTGGTTGGTCCTCTGCTGCCAAATGACGCTACATTTCAATAAGATATGAACTTAAACATGCGTCCAAATGTTTTTAGGAAATGACGGATTGCAGTGATATTCCAATACGAGGTGTAGCTGCCCCGAACACTCAGTATGAAGTAGAATGAATACAGATAAATATCCGCTAAACATCAATACTCGTGTTTCTTCATATATGCCAAAACGCGGTAGGGCTATGCTAAATTACGGCATGACCAGGTCAACTATTCCATTATTCAATAGCTATTGGCGAGAGTAGTGAAGGTAGCACTGCAATAAAATCATGTTGAACGTATGCACGCTCCTATATTTGAACTGTCTTTTAAATATTTTGAGTGTATACGTCACTTTGGTCGTTTGCTTTTGCCTGGCATAGAAAGCTGTATTAGCACAAAATGGGGAGTGAGGCTTCTAAGGTTATTGAAGTTATAATAATATTAAGGGTAACATCGGACACATCTTCAAAAAGCTATATCTATAATGTAGATGAAAATTATGTTTTACCTAATATAAAACACGTCAATGATTCAGTTACAAAAACATCATTTACTGCAAGGGCGTATTAGAAACCCAGGAATGTTACGAAATTATCGCCATAAATGCGGCTGTGTAAAAAGAAATGTCTCAAACGAAAAGCCTTTCCTTACTGTTTTGAGTATATGCGGTGTTGACGGTCTGTTTTCTTGGAAATATTGAGATGGTAGCCATGCGTACAATTCGCAAACGCTTCATGGTGCGCATAAAAAACAATTAGTACACTCCGCCACACGAATCACTTCAATGTAGGAAAGCACTTAAAATTATATAAGAATGCTCAAAACAAGGCGATATCGCTTGGAACAATACTCTGGGCTGTTGTCTCGAAGATACAGAGGTTAGAAGTGGTTGCTGTAAGTATACCTTACGGTCATGATTTCTAGAAGACACCCGTACGAGATTACCTCACGATGACAGTGACAACGAACACAAGCCAAAGAGAAATTATTATAGGAAGAGCAACATGCATGCACTGTTTGTCCTTACTCTAATCGTTCAATGATTTGGACTTGCCTCACTCGTGGTAAATAGCGACAAGGTAACTCTCACAGCAGAAGTACTGTCTTTATTTGCATTGTTTTGATTGACCCTGCGCTTAAATACTACGTCTGATTAAAACACCACTTGTGTTTTGCATCTTTTTACAGAGGAAGTAAAGCCAATCTGTTTATCAAAGAAGTGCAACACGCGAATGGTGGCCCACTATTGAACATTTACTACGCGTTTAAGGACAAACATCTGTATTTTCACAAGCACATGCATTCTTCTTCATAACGTAAACTCATTGGCTCATAGGTACATCAACACTTGAAGCACGAAAAAAAAGCGCATTGTCCAAGCAGAAATCGATAGTTCTACTATTCGTCCTACTTTACATTGCATGGTTCAAGCAGCCTTGCCGACAGACCCAGTCTGCGGCTGCGACTCGCGCTGTTGGCGATAAGGGCGTAGATGTCGCAGGCGCCAGTGTAAAGACTGTGGCGTTCCAGGATATTTACCTACAAGGCCAACGAGCTCCGATGGGAAACTCGTGCCTCTGTGAAGAACTTGCGTAGGATCTTTATTTGATGCCTTATCTTTCTTGATTCTATAAACAATTATGGTATTTCATGGGCTAACGCCACGACACTAAAATGAGGTACGTCTCTGTCAGAGGCTTCATCTGAGCATGTGTATTTACTCTAATTCCTTTCTGATTAATTTGTCTTGCAACCTCCTTCCTTGCTAATTCTAATAGGAATACTTGTTCTGCGTTGAAAAATCAATAATTGTTTTCGTCAAGCGATTACTAAGTTGATATTATTTATTTCCATATACTGTTGGCCGTCTCACTGTATCATGGTGGGTAAAGTGAACGTTCACGTAAAACAGAATCAAGTACAAGAATACTATAGCAGCGGTACTTGGTTTAAATTTACTTAAAGGGTAAACTTACCCTTCCATCACAGAGATTTTTTTCTGTTCGTTTTGTAGAGTTACAGCTAATTGACATCTATCAGAAGCTCCGACAATTCCCTATAGTAAATATGAGTCTGTAGCGCGTAAGTTAAACAAACAACGCACAAGCACTCATTTCGCAAAACAAGCTTTGCCAAATAAAAAAATGCTTTTTTATCTTTATTTGTTTATGAAGTTTGTTTCTTTTGTTGTGGCTTTATAGCTTCTGTATACGCGTACTGCCCATTATTACGGCCATCCTTCGTACTAGCTTGACCTTCAGAACCTTTAGCTCGAACTGTTGCGTACACGCATAATATGCGCTCCTGGAATCACCTCATTTTTATTCACAGTGTAACCTCTATCAGTACCTAACGAAATTCTCGCTACATGATCCGCCCAACCCCTGGCCGATCCCCTCGGTGGGTAGAGAGAGAGAGAGAGAGAGAGAGAGAGAGAGGAATACCTTTATTGGGTTGAAAAAAAGAAGGGGTTTAGGAGCTATATGGGTGGGGCCCCATTTTCAAGGCTCCACTGACTTGCGCCGTCTGCCGGACGTGGTATAGGAGTGCTAGTTGCACCTCCGGGTCCGAGCTAGCGAGGCGTGCCTCCCATTGCTCCAAAGAGTTTTCCATTCTATACATACGCTGTAAGCGATCGAGTTCATTTGTCCGTTTAGCACAGCTCCACGAGATATGGTAAAGGGTCGGTGGCGAGTCGCGGCACCACGGACAATCGCGCCCGTGCGAAGTTGGATGAATATTGTGTAGTCGTAGATGCCAATCAATTCAGGTCATCAAATCAGTTCCTCTTTAGGTTATATCTCGTATCTGCGTTTAATTGTTGGTCAACGGGCACCGTGTAACGTGTGCGTTAATTCCTACTGTTCTTACTCCCTGTAGATCTTCATTAACAACGAGTTCGTGAACTCTGTGAGCGGCAAGACCTTCCCAACGTACAACCCGGCGACCGGCAAGAAGATCGCCGATGTCCAGGAGGGTGACAAGGTAAGTCGTGCACAAGAATTGCCTATGACTGATCGCCATGTTGAAAAATAGCCTTATATGTCGGGAGCTCTAACGCCCTATAGCAAGGTTCTTATAGCAGGGTTTAGGGAGAGAGAGAGGAAATAAGTAATGAGAAGGCCAAGAGGTCTGCCTGAGCCAGTGCCTGCTATTCTGCTCGGAGGAAAATGCATGCGCGAAAAAAAAAAAAAAGACGCGACTGGGAGAAGAAAAAAGTAATTCATACTGCCAATAACCATATAACATAGCGGTTTCGCTAGTCTCGCCTTCAGTTCTGTGTTCGTAAGAAAATGTACACTTGCCCCGATAGAAGTTGTTGAGTTCGCGTGATCACGCATTGCTGGCAAAATACCACTTTCACTTAGCGTTACCGCGCTGATTTCTGCAAGCGTTTTTTGTGTTGGGACACGCAGAGCGAGTAGAGAGCCACGCATAAAACGTTACTAAGCTTCTGTGGACACCGCCAGTGGGCCATTGCAAGGTTTCATGCAAGATCTAATAGCATCATGTAATTATACAGGCAAGAACGAGTAGCAGTCGCCGATCCCCCTCTGAGGGCGAGTGCGAACAATGCAAGAGGTTTATCATCATCGCCTGCTTAATGTTTCCCTGCGTGTGCTCTGTGGGGACGTCTAGATTTTGAAATCATTCCTATTACGTGATCAGTTTATTTCTTTTTTGTGTTTACTACGTTCTCAGTTCGCGCATCAGGAAGCCGCGCATTCGGTCGGTTGCGGCAATGTTTCAATGCTGCCAAAGGAGGACGAGTGCTGGCAGGCTCTCAAGAACACTAGAAAGTCGCAGGAGGCAGTAGTTTGAGCCTTGTAGTAACTATTTTATAACGTAAAATCCTATTGTCTCCATGATCGGGTATTTAAATGCCCCGATTACACTTTTTTTTTTCACGCTGTGCAATTAAGTACGCAATATTCACCATTGTAAAGATGCATTTCTAGCAACTCTCCCCTCTTTTTTATGCGTTTTTTTTTTGTTTTTGTTGAACACGCCAGTGCTGTTTTCAAGTTCTATACTGCGTGCATGCGCCTTCCTTCAATTTTCGTTGTTCGACTTTGACGAACATGCAGCTTTGGTACGGGAACCAACTGGTAGCTTTCTGAAGCAAAACACGCCTTTAAGTGCTTGCTTTCCATAATGGCCCCGCGTATCTGTGGGCGTGTTATGAACAGATAATAGGCTTTTACTAAAGAAAATGGTAAAAATAAAATACGTGACCGACAAGCAAATCCCCATATTTTGCGCACAGTTATGTTCAGCTCACTGAAGCCTTGAACTACTGCTTTTATGCAGGCATCCTTCAGAACTCCAAGGCTTACAACACATTTCTTTTTTTCTGCTCTTTTGTTGTCATTCACCGCCTTATCTATGACTGCCTCGCTGCTTCAACGTCTCGTTCTCATATTTCCGTAAACGCGACTCAAAGAATGGCGTTGAGTGCCGGTGCTTCAATGTTCATTTCACAAAGCTGTACGCGAATTCATTGTCGTCGTGACTTCTCATATTTCCTGCACTCTCCGATGTTGGCGCATAAAAATTGCGTGATAAGTTCGATGCAACCAGCCGCTTTCGCATAAGACACGGTTTGCCTGCTTCCGTTGTTTTTTCCGCGGCCTGTGGTTATTTGCGCACTGTTAGCACATGTTTTGCTTCCAAGTACACGTGCACATTGAAATATTTGCTTAGTAAAAACACGCTATATATCTCGCATCCTTTAGGTAACGTGGTATATTTTCAAATACTCGGCATCGCGACCATGCGGTCGTCACAAATTGTCGTTTAGAGAAGTGAGAATGACGCTTCAAAAAGTCGTTGTAGACGGAACGAGGTGTCCAATCAGTCATCGTGCGATTCCGCATGTGTGCAGCCTTGCATCGTTTTCAATTGAGCTTTACTACGAATGCAGAAAAGATGCGTCTGTTTAGGAAAGGGGAGGGGGGTTGTGGGGGAATGTAGTATGGCGTAGTTCAAGAAAGAATTACAGAGTTGGGAGCAACGGAAGCTGCACTCGATTGACATTAGTCGCGCGCATCGGGATAATGTACCAGGCATGACGCACAACGCCGTTCGGCTAAATGTTATTTCATGTCGACGCATATGATGTAGCAGAATTATTGTTCAGGCCTTCCAGCCACACTCAAATGCACTGGCTTCATTTGGCGGAACTTCAGCCTTCGTAACGCGACGGATAGACGAGGTTTGCGAAGAGTTTGCGCAGCTGCGGCGCCACGCAGGCGTTGTATATACAATGCAACATGTGACCGCACAGCGCATTCAGATCTGTCGACGCTGATTGCCTGTCTGGCGTGTCTGGAAAGTTTTTTTTTGTCGGTTATATGTGGTGTATTTTCGTTGTGTAACGCAATGCAGATATTGAAATTGCCTGCGACATGTAACGTAAATGCAGGTCCTCGGGTCGTTTATTTTACGCGGCGGAAATAACTTGCTTGATAACTCGATGTGCACAATGGAGCTGGTTTCGATTCTCCCATTGGGTTTTCATTACCTACCTTACTATACAGATGGCTCGCAATGAAGTCAACGAAACAGCCACGTTGGAGCACCAACATGGTGGTACTCGGTCTTTGTAGTGCCGCGTTAGTCCATATAGTTACAGCGCGAGAACAGAACGACGATAAAGAGACAAGGACACGTACCAACTAGCCTAAACTGCCACGCTGCCCAGTCACGTTAGTGTTATCCGTGCATTGCACACACTCTGACAAAAAGTTGTTTCACTTTTTTGGGGGGGTGGGGGGGGGGAGTTCTGGTTTTCCACGTAAAGTTGTCTGCAAGCTTAACGCGAACGCTCCGACGTGTGGTCTGGACGTCTTTGATGCCAGTTGCGAAGCTGTTGCCGAGGTACTACCTTGGTATGCTTGGAAAGCTACGTCGCGCTGTCGCCAAACAATTTCAAGACGCGTTTGTCCTTGGCTTGCTGACAATTGTGCATGACTATCATTAAAGAGGTACTTGAACTCTGTGGGGGTCATCGCACTCTTCGGCGAGCCGTGTGACCCACAAGAGTGTTAAGGTGCATCTTGCATGGCAAGCCCTGGCTACCCAAAGCCGTCGCATTTCTTTCTTTAGAGTGCTTGCTGGTTCTTATTATACGCACGAAAGAATGTTCAGTAACGTTGCAGTGACGTCCTTATGCTTTGCTTATCTGGCTAGTTGGAACAAGTCAGTCATAGTGATATTTAGCGCAAACGCAACACAAGACAAACAAGAGGATGCAGGCGCAGTGCAAACTAAAATTTATTCGAAAGGAGAACACCCATATTTACTCACCAAATGAACAACACTGAAGCAAACTAACCGAGACGTACATGACGTCACGCGGAAGCTGTCAATACAAACTGCACTTTACTTGTAGCTGGTGAGTTCGCGAGTTTGCGATTTGATTTGCAGTGCAACTAGAGAGTGGCATGCGCTTTATATCTCAGCACAATAAGACTGCCTTCAAAACTATTGCCCCGGTTACTGTTTAGCCAAAATGCTGCATTGTGCATTCATACAAGGTTGAAGTTGGGGAAAGTTGGATGTCACGAAACGGGCTATAGCGAAACGGGAAAAGTCGCTGAATAAACCGCCAGGCCAACTGCTTTTGACAATAAAAATGGCGCTGTTTGAACGGACACATACACACAGCACAGGCGCTAACTTCAAACAGTGTTTTATTGCCTCTCTTTTACCCTTCTGTCCCTATTCATTCAGTGCTATTTTTCTTGTCATCACTATGTACCAACAAGCCCAAATTTTAACAGTGCATGCAACAACTCTTGTTAAAACGTTGGCTCTGACGAAATTCCTGGTTTAATTTCTCACATGTTGTGCATTGTAGCATGAAAGCGACTAGAACAAGCATACACTTGTATCGTAGCACGTTGCACAAATTAACGTTGGAAAATTTGTTTTCCAAGTGTACCCGCCAAGTGAACTCCAAACGCTACTTTTTGTACGCAGCAATAGTGCCGACGTGAAATAGAGTATTGTTTTTCTTAAATAAATCGTTATCTAGTTGGATTGCAGCCGCAAGCAACGTCCGCCACTTGTAAACAAGCTCAAAGATTACAATTGCGCGATTTGGTACAAGCGTAACTTTCGAAAACTTTTGTATGCTCAAGAATGAAGAAGATTCGTTACACTAGCATTCTCTACAACGTGTAAATGAAGGTGCTCCAGAAGTCCACTGCACTCACCGTGCTACTGTCCATTACATTTTTCTACAACGCTGCACGTCAGTTTGCAGCCTTGCATGCCGCGTCAAAGCTGCGTTTGCTTGCAAGTCGAAATTGAGAACAATAGACTTCTAGCGAGGCTGTCTTTATTTTGTAGACATATTTTAGCCCCGACATATTTAGATAACCCACGTGTTCAGTTCCTACCTGTAACTTAAGTTCGAAAGAATTTCTCTTAAGTTTCCGCATCATAATAGTCAAATAGGCAAAGGTGGTGTGCAAAAGCAGTTTCAATATTCGCGTGGTATTCGTGTTGCCGGCACATTAACTTTTCGAAGGTTATGCAGCGCAAGTTGGCTAGCCTGTTCACAAGAGCTTATAGGCTGCCATTCACGAAAAAGAAAAAAGCTTCTCGCAGCTCGCACTGAGTTGCGCTAAGCTGGGGCAGAGCACTGCTGGTCGGCACTCGGTTGCGTCCGGACTCGGCAATGCACACATGCATTCGCATGCCGATACACTGAAGTGTTCATATTCGTAAATCATGAGCTTGAGCTAGGTATCAATTCGGATTCCTTTAGGAATCGCTTGAAAATAGCAGCTTCAAGAAGCTTAATGAGATCAAATAGATTACTTCCCGTATTATAGGTTCAGCCTCGACTAAAGTGGATCCCGAGTCAACCCAGGTTTAAATAACATAAGTATCACTAATTCACTTTAGTCCTATTTAGTTTAATTTAGGCTTACCTCGACCCATCGTCTTGCGCTATAGGCACACCAAAACCTCAACTCGGCTTAATCAAGACTTATAAACAAGTACCCAATTAGTTCAATTATGTTGAACTAATTATATTTACCGTGCTCGTGTCTACTCACAGACAAGCCTTACCTAATTAGGCTTAGACATGAATAACTTGACTTAGCTGGGAACCGGTGTACGCTTAACTTGGCACTTGGCCTAACGTGCCCCCCCCCCCCCCCCCAACATGACGATCGTGTCTTGCTTACATCACCGGTCGGACAAACGGCGCGTATAACAGTTGTGATGTGAAAAAAGCAAACAGAAAAAAAAAGACCTGCCCGTGTGATCCCCGTGGTTTGCTCGCAGGGATCGATCGAGTCGTGCCAGATTCATAACGTCCACGACTTTGCCGTTACAAGTAGCTCAGCCATTCGCGAGATTAACAGCACGTGACTTGCGATGAACGATGATAGGGCCGTAGTACTAGAGATAGCTGATCTGTGACGTATGATCCCTCTTATACGTCCCTACAGGTCTCACTGCACTCGATCGTATTATCTTACGAAGGCTAGGCGATATACTTGACAATTAGGCGTATCGCCGCCGGCACTTCGTGCGAAAGTGGCTGTGACCACGATAGTGACTTCCCTCAGCTGCTCAGTTCGAACGTTTCAGGAAATCACCTCACACTATAAATTCCACCATAAGATTTATCCTGAGGCAGCTAAACAGCTGAGCAAAAAGGAGAAAATTATGTGGCGAAAATTGCAAACCGGGGTGTTTCCAAACCCTAACCTGTACAGTAAATGGCACCCGGAAGTGTTCTACTCCAGATGTGCGCACTGCAACAGCACAGTGGATTTTGTGCACATGGTATGGACCTGCGCATCCTACAATGATCCAAGTAGAAACGTAGAATCCCGGGAGGTTTTATTACACAGCCGTGACGCCGAAGAAGAGCGTCAAGTCATCGGTCTCGCCCTGACCGCCGCCGAGTCCCAAGAGACTCCGGCCGATGGCTAGGGGGATGATTGGGGGCAGAGGCCGAAGCCTCCTCGCCCGTCATTCTAGACGGGTGCAAATAAACGTTATTTCTCTCTCTCTTTCTCTCTCTCTCAGCTGCCCAGGAAGCTGATTTATGTAGAAAAGCGCAACATACTAAAGAAGAGTGGTGTACGACATGACCAGTGGGGCTATCAGGTAATGAAAGAGTATCACGAAAGATTTGTTTCAAGCACACCGAATGGGCCGACGATGACAGTCGAGGGGACAGCATGTCAAGTTTCACTGTCCGCGTCTTTCGTGTGCCTCAAACTAGTATTTTATCTCTGGCGCGTACATCCTCATAGAGTACAACGCATCGTCTTGCCTGCAGTCTTCTACGTTAAAACAAAGAAAAGTGGCTATCGAAGCTCACCAACCTGGGGGATGCCTCTGGTGACGTCACCGCGTTGACATTCGTTCCTGGCGGCGTTGGCTTGGTTCCTGGTGGCTTTCCCGCATTCCCAACACCGTTAATTATTGCCGTCTCGCAATCGCTACCGGCGTCCGAGCTGGTCGGTTGCGATGGCGTCCTGCCGGGTGCTGCCGACGCCATGGCGCTGATCCGCGGTCAGCCGACTCGTCGCTGCCGTAGCTCCGTCATGCGTTTCCTGTGCTGTTCCCGCCGAAGGCTTGTTCGCATCCGTTCCCACCGACGCGCCACTCTTATTTCTCGAGAGTCCGCGACGCGTTCTCCGCTTTCAGGCGCGCACGTGTTGCGTGCGAATCGCTGGTTTCGCGGATGCATGTACGCAGACGGATTGATGCGCCCCGCGCCGCGAGTCTCCTTGTACCTGTGTACACTCGGCAAAGCTCTGCATACAGGCTTACAATGACTGTCACTTTTACCTATTGCACACGGATGCCTGTTGCTTCATTCTTAACGTACTTACGGAAAGCGAAAAAAAAAAGAACACGAAGAAGAACGATCACATGCTTAGATATTCGTCCAGGCTAAGCAACCCCAGGGGGCGAACATTCTTACAAAGCCCGCTTTATCCCGCTCTCATCCGTTCCATTAGCTGGATAGCTTTGGTGTCTTCTTTTACTCCCGCTTCCTTTCATGCTTTCTCACAAACTAACGTTAACAAAGCATCGCATCATTATCCTACATTGCTGATATCAGGTGTCACTGTTTAGTTTTCTTTTCTCGTAGTTTATTTTTGCTATCTTTCGCCATGGTAATTATCTGAAAACTACTTAGAGTTGAATTACGTCTATTTTTATGTTGTCTCATTTCAGTTTTTGTTGCTGTTTTTGGTAGTGTTTTTCTTAAGTAGAACTCCTTTTTTGTTTTCACCTGCGATGTATTTCATTACCTGTTTTCTGTACCTCTGTTTGCTGCATCAATTAATTTTTTCTATATTCACTACTGTAGGAGGTCCCGATTCAGTCTCTGGCTATGGGACCTTCTTCTGTATACACAAATTTTTGTAAATAATTTGATGACAAAATAAAACCATTTCTGAACCATTAACGGAGTCCCTAATAAACGCGTACTCGTCCGTAAAAATCGACCACCCGTTTCAGAACTGGGTCTCTGACTCGTGGACTAGCAAGTTTTCAAACGCTGCACCTGTGAGTTTAAATTAGTTTGTGTGTTTGGAATCGTAGCTACGGCGACCTTGCCAATCTTCGCAAGGATTATTAGGACATCATTCAAAATTACGCGCGTGCCAGCGTCAAGGATCACTTCACAATTATTTGTCTTCAATGTGTGCCTCCGAATACTGCCTTCATACTCCCTTCAAGGCTGGCTCGGCTAACTCAATTGCCGGCAGCATTGGTTATCTCGCCTTCCGCGTTCGACGAACAAAGGAAAGGTTGGATAGAGATCACGCCACCTCGATTTCTACATTTCTGTCGACATTCCATGATTAGACGCGGGCGCCCTGCGCCGCCATTGTTCGAACACACGCCATCAATGTTTTATCAAGGAGGCTTCAATTTTATCGAACTAAGTAGAAAAAGCTATCGACTCATGCTATTGTCAGTGAAGGACCGTTTAAGCGCAATCCAAGAATTATCCGAGAGCGTGTGCTGTAGCTCAAATTCCTGGAAAGCTCCTAGGAGCAGCCGAACACATTCTCTCGCAGAACCCGGAAGGGGGTGTCTTTTGTGAACAGATGAATCTCCTCCTACCACGGGATGTTGTTTTTAGCATGAACTCGCGTCCGCGTGTCTGTATTTGTGTGTACCTGTGTCGCGTTGCTTCGTGGATAACACGTAATATGGCGGCGGCCACCTATCTGCGGTGCTTTTGTGAAGGCGTGCACGCTAGCGCGTCTTCCTGGTGGATTTCTTGCACAGGACAGTCGGCGCCGATGTGCATCGAGCTCCTAACATTTCCGCATTTTACTGTTTATAACTATTTTGCCGGTCAATGACATTGCAAACAATTGTTTATTAATCGAGACGTTGATTTGGCCAAATTCTTTTTAATAACCTACTGCGGCAGTGTTCAACACAATTTATCTTAAATTTCGAGTTTATTTTGAAACATCCAAACACACTTTGCCTTCAGTTTTATCTCCGTTTGCCCTGACCTGTTCAACCACCATTAACGTGTGTTTCGGCGTGTGCTTTTGTGTGTGCGTGTTATATGCGCACACAACTGCTTTGTAGAAGCGGGTTAGGTTAACCCTCCCCCACTGCTCTGTTAATCACTTGATGGTGCATTGCCTCAGGCAGTAAGCGTGAACGTGAATAATGGTGAAGGAAATGTGTAAGCTGTTTTCTCATACAAAAATCTGGCTGATTTACTTTGACATATTATTGAGACTTGGAGGGCTCAAAACGTCCGTATGGACATTTAGACATTGCTCTCAACACAAACAGCAGACTGACAGTTGTATATCGGCTTCCAATTTTTATACATACTTTTATTCCGACTAATTATGTTTTGTGGGAATGACGCGTGACGCCTTAGATACGCGGTAGGTAACACGCAGTTTTGAATATATCCTTTAACACAAACTGCCCCAACTGTGGCACGCAAGCGCGATCTAAAGCAGGCACGGCAAACTGAAAACTGCCATGTTTGCGTACAAGGACGTTCTTATCCTCCTCGGCTCTCATCCACGTACTTGTCCGCTTCTCGTTCACACTCGGCAATTCAAGGGGGTGCAAGGCCGCGCTTCATTGTATCTGCGTATGCGACCTGTCATTATTGTACGCTGAGAATAGACGGGGGAAACGTGCACGAGCCTCGAAGGCGAGCTACGAGCTTTTACGGCGACTGCACCGACTCTATTGGCTTAGCGTCCAGAATTTGAAATGCAAATTTGCACAGCGCAAACTGAATGAAGACAATGAGAGGACAACAAACATCCCCCGTGTGGCCATTTCATCTTTTGCCGTTGATTTTGTGAATATTCCAGTTATAAATCGTCCACTAGCCAAAACTATTGTTCTGTCAGAAGTCCGAGATGGTTTCTTTGAGCGTTATATTGCAGAGCACATTATTTGACACTTTTTCTGTAAACATAACTCTGAAGCTGTGTATAATTGGTATGGCTTCTGATACAAGGTGAAGGTGTACGAAAAAAATCTCAGCATATCTACAGAGTGAATGATGAGTGGGGCGAAGATTCCGATACATCGCTACACCGTGTATTGTCTGTCTGTCTGACCGCATCTGCTGAGTGAGTCATAGAACTAGACGGTCACGTAAGAACGCGAAGCAAAGGGATGGACAGACCCACGTATTTAGGAGCTTCGCCCCTAAAATTATGACTCGACAGGAAGTGTTGATATTAATAAAGCGAAACATGAGCTCACAGCCGAAGTCGATGCTTAAACGGGAGTAAGAAATAAAAGGGCATCAATATCTTAAATGAGTATAGCTCACTTGGCCATATTGAAATATGGCTGTGTGCGAGTTAGATTTCTGCGGAGATGGCAGCGTTTCACGCAAAAAAAAACGATGCCGATGAGTGCGCAGGAATGCGTCCTCGAATCGGAACCCGCCACATAAGTTTTTGCATTCGTCGTTCATTTTATTAATCGATGAAAAGCGTTGATTGTAACATAAGTGTGTGCACGCTTCCCTTCAGGGGAAGAGGGGCGGGAAGAGGGTGGCTAAGGTTCATTGACTTTCCCTCTCTTATATTAGCTCTGTATTGGGCAAACCTCACGTCCCTGTTCATTTTAAGTTGCTAGAAGTGAGGGTGTACCCGTCGGCCCTCCTGCCCTTGCGCCTACTTGTGGTTAATCATTATCGATTGTGGGCTTTCGCGGTGATCCGCTGTTTGTAGAATCGCGATGCGATCTTTTATCGGGTCCACTTGTCATTTTTCTTTGCCGCACTTCATTGCTGTAAACATATATAAGCGCATGTTCGTACGCACTATTAAGCACGTGAATGGAGTTCAAGATCCCAGCATGAGAGAAGTCGCATTGCGCAATGCAACAAAAAAATTATTTGTAAGTAAGACAGGCACACGCGAAGCTTGGAATTTCCCCCTCCCCCTTTTTTTATACTAAAGCAAGTGCTTAGTAACTTTTAGGGGCGAAGCTCCTTAAAAGGACACTAAAGGCAACTATTGAGTCGACGATGATTGTTGAAATAGCGGTCTAGAAACCTCGTCGTGTTACTTTTGGGCCAAGGAAGAGTCTATTTTGAAACAAAATCACGTTTTATTCGTTCGCATCAGGTTAGCGCACTTCAAATTACCCGCCTAAATAATCGGACCGACCGCACCGACTCTCGTCACTGTCGCCGTGCACAACGCTGTCTGGCTTCACTGCGCTAGTAGTAGAAGACCGAAAGCAGCGGAAGCCACAGCAGCAACAACGGTCTTTGATAAATTTCCTGCCATTGACTCTGAGAATGCAGACGTTTTTTTTTAGTTCAACTGTCATCCGCTAGATAACACCACCTGTTCTGTGTAACCGCGAAAATTGAATTTTCGAACCACTCGCGATATTCTCCATAGTAACGTCCCGTGTTTTTTTTTTTTTTTATGAATTAAAAGGGAATGAACAAGCAGCATTTTATTGCGTCTCTTGATGCACGGAATGTTCCTTATACAGTGCTGCTAGATTGACTACTAGTGAATAATTGTAGGCGGCCCGTCTGATGTCATCGGGATCATTTTGATAATGTCTTACTGTGCTACTACGGCGCATGTGTTTTTGTGCATGTACCTTAATTTCTCGGTAAGTAGGGCACTGTTGTTGATAATATTGTCGTTTCAGATGTGTTCATACGTTGAGCTTTCACTCTGGCTTAAATTGTTATTTGACTTTAGTGTCCCTTGAAGACTTCGTTTTTGACGACGGCGTCGTTGTAGCGACTGCGACATGAGCACCATCGTTGCTCATGCGTAATCAATGTTCCGAGCATGTCGTCCAATCATCTTCGGCTGCCGTTCGGGAAAGAGATCATTCACTGCGTGGATAGGCTGTGATTTGTTTTTAAGTAGGAGTTTTTAACGCACACCTGAAAGATTAAGGGTCAAGGCTCTATCTCCTGAATAATTGCAGAGCATGCTTAAATTTGCAAGTCGATTCAATATTTATGTCCTTTCCGTTTAGAACATTTGGGGTCCCACATAAGACTCTTATGTAGCTGTTACAAGGCATTTCAGATGCTTTGAAACGATCTCATTAAATTAATTGTAGTTTGCAAAGTGTTTATAAAATCAGTGTGACTATAGCATTTCGGAGGCCTGCGAAGCACCCTGTCTCAGATGCTGCTAGTGAAATTGGTTTTCAGCGAAAAAGTAGTTCGGAGTATTTTAGTGGCCCGTTGAATTGTCATATACGATTTCATTTGTTACAAATCGTGTTTCATTGCATCCATTGTATCGCTTTACCATTGTATCATAATATCGCATTGATTTCTTGTGTACATGTATGCCAACATTCGTATGTATATTAGAGCAAATGTATTCACTGCAACGTAGCGATGTTGGTCGTGACACGAAAATGTGCCGAAGTATATGTGCCTGTTCCTGGAATATTATGAAGCGTTTGTGTTCTGTACATACTGTAAATAATTTTTTTAAACAGGCCAAAGGCGTCGTGCGTCGTGAATTCAGTACCCGTTCCTTCGGGCTGACACCGCAGAAGGGGCTTATTCGAACAACTCGTACTTTACGTCACGATGTTCGTCTTGTGAAGAACATCGTGACGTAAAGAAATACGTTCGTTATGTTTCAAGCGAAGCAGCCGTCGAGATCTTCACCGTATTATCCTGCGTGGCCATCGCCGTACTAATAGCATCCATGACTTTTGTTGTAGTAAACTAGAGCATATTCTAGTTCACTATGCCTTTGTACAGCGTCAACCCACTAAGTGCGCCCACAGTTGCCAATGCATTAACGTGCAAACTGCGAGACAGCCAGTAGAGTACATTTCCGTCGGGGCCAAGGTCTGCGCGCTTGGTCTTTCCCACGATGGACGCCGCTGAGGAGGGTCGTTGAGAGTGACAGCGCACGTTCGACTGAGAACGGCAGTGCCATCAGGGCTGATCGAGCAGAGGAAGAGCTCCTATGTCGATTTTTCAACCCTACCTTGGGAAAAGGGCACAAATTAGCCGAACTGCCTCGAAGTAAGGGAAATGCGAAGGTGACAGCGAGATAACACCGGCATTGAGCCGGTCCCATGCAAGGCGCCGGCATGATGAAAAGGCAGACTCGTGGACAACTTTTCTTTGCGATGAAGAGCAAGCTATTGGAGTGGAGCTTGTGCGCGTAAGATCACGCGAAGTAGTCCGGTGTCTCACGCGTTCTGTACCTCTGTGGAATGTTATGACTGTGCGTGATCAGCGCTTCATATTGACGCAGACAACGCTTGGCGTTCGAGGTAAGCGTGGAAGGTGAAGTTTCGGAGTCTTATGAATAAATGGAAGCAAATACGAATATCTTACTGTGTGAGCTGCGTCCAGCGCCAACGAGCCGCATGCAAAAACTAAAGGCAGTATTTTTCGTATGTCGCGTAGAAAATGCAAATACGATTGTAGGACAACATTCTTCAGATGCAGGAATACACACTATTTGGCTCTGCAGCTTTCGCTGCATTGACAAGAAAAGTTGTCCGCGTGTATAGCAGTTCCGTGTGAATACACCCGATGAGCGAAGCCCCTTAGAAATGGGATGCAAACGACTTTATATGCGCCTGATCCTAGCCTAATCTGGCTGCGGCTTTCACGACAGTCGTAAAGTGGCGAGTAGCTTGGAGAGTGTGAACTGCACTCGGTGGCGCGCACGACTGAGTGATCAAGTGAGCGGCGCGGTTGGCGCAGCGCGCGCCATCTGCCGCCGCGCCTGTGCTATACCGCTGTCCCTGGAGCGCGCAACTATTTTGGTCGGTGTGCGTGCCTTGTGCAGGGAGCTGCCACGATGGCGGGCTGTGGGCCTGAAGAGCTTCACTCCTAAAAAATCCACTCATCTTCACAAAGAGAATATGACGAGTGGGCAAAGTGTTGGGTATCGTACGGGCGAGTAACCCTACGTTGCCCGAGTGTTGTCCCGTTTAATGTAAATTGATTGACATAAACAGACATAGAGTCGACGACAAAGCCATCTCCTAAGGTACATAATGTGTATGTTGAAGCCACCTACCAGAATAGAGGGTTTGTGCTTCTAGGTGTTTTATATTCCGTCATAATGAGGATTGACATCAGTTTATTGTTGAGCCTTGTCAGTGTCTCACATCCACACATATCAGTGTGACGGACACCGCGGAACGGGACGGACAAGCCCCGGCCCTTCAGCGCTTTGCTCATGAAACACTGCGCAAAAAGGAGCTCTGGGACGGTGTACACGCTGCACTTCGCCAGCATTCACTTAAAAGTGAAGCTGCTCACAACTATTTAGGGACGAGGCACTTTTGGGGCCGGAACTTGTTTGGTGTCCGTTGTCACGGCTACATTGTAGGGGGCTACGCTCGGGTGACGCACGGTATACTCGAAAGGTATAAGAGACGCAAAAAGGTTTCACAATAGACTAATATTACTCATCATTGCGATGGAACATTATAAAACACCTACAAACCCAAACCTTCAATACTCCTTGGTGGCTTTAACGTGGATAGTGTAAACCTTAGGGCCTAGCTTCTTGACGATTTACTTTGTGGAGATACGCGGACCCGGCAGTCACACAATACGTACGCGTTTTTTTTTTTGCAGGGACGATTTATAGTTTTTTCATGGTGGATTACGTAGAAATCTTCATTGTGGAATCTTTTGTCTAAACGAGACCTTGGTGTTCTAGATCAGTCAGTCGTTGGGGAATCAGCCGCCACCGTGGTCGAATGGTTATAGGTACTTGACTGGTGAGCCAAAGAGCGCGGAATAGAAGGCCAGCCGCATTTTGATGAACGCAGCATGCTTGATGCTCCTACGCTTGGACTTAGGTGCACGTTCAAGAACCTCAGGTGGCCGATGTTTCCGCAGTCCTGCGCTACGGCCTTTCTCATAATGATATCGCTGCTTCGAGGCGTAAAACACATGGAGTTAGGAGTAATCCTTAATGAATTGTGGCATAATTGTTTTTGCTAAAAATTCCGGCAGGTTCCGTACATTGCGGGCATCGGTATCACGCGCAGCAGTCGGCGAGTGGCTGCGCATGTCGCACTTCCTTCTTTCTTCCTTTTTTTCTTTTTCGCTTTAAGCTAAATCCTACAAGACGCATTTAAATTGTTGTGTAAACGTTGTGAAGATGTGTTCTAGTTGGTTTCTAGACGAAAATCATGGTAACGAAAAAGCAGAAAGGAGTACACTGAGTAGCAATTCGTGCTGCTACAACGAATGCGCATGCAAGTGGTCCGCGAAGCTTCGCACGAATGCAAATAAAGTATAAACGTGAAAGTACGCACAACACAATATATTAGGGCTTTGACAACTCTGATCAACTGTTTTTTTTTTTTAACAATCACGATCGTTCGCACTGTTCAGGCTATTGACACGTGAATGAAGAGTATACGGAAGAATGCTTTGCCGCATCGTAGTATAGAGCGCTGACTTCGAAGCCGAACTGTTTCCTTTACTTGCAGTCCGACTTGACGCACCGACACATAATCCTACTGTCACAGAAGAACGGGCGCACAGCATTGACGTTCGCTTGGCGTCTTGCCACCACGTTTCGTTCATCCTCTCGTTTCAGCGTCGGCATCCCGACGTCTCGCCTAGGCTTTTCTGCCATGTTCGAAATGGATAGCGCTTCAGTGTGTCCTCCTCCGCGCGTCGCCGCCGGCTGTCGGGCTTCAAGGGCGAGCTATTTAAGGTGCACGGGAAGTGGCGATTAGCTCTGACCCCCCGGCCGCTGTGTTTTTCTGGCTCTGTTTTATGGTGTTGTCCACTTACGGAAGAAAGCGCGTCGTCTTCTCTTAGCTAGCTCGTGCCCCGAAAACACTCTCAAAGCAATGAGATAATTTAATTCGTACGTACACTCCTACGGTTTGATTAACGTGTGTATATATAAGCATATTACGTGCAGTTTACCCTTCCGCTGTTAGAATTTCTTCTGCATACTTCACTTGTACTGACAACAGCATCACTGTATTACTCTTTTGATTGACTATTGGCCACCAACCGTACTCTACTTCGTTCGATTCGAACCATAAATGCGTAAAGTCCTACTGCCAGCGTCATGTGCCCCATAGGAAATGCAACTTGCGGGACGTTGTCAACCTAGCTACTCAAGAGTCGTCTGTCGCCTTGTGTACCTTTTACTATCAAAGATGAACCACATTCTTATGTCAAGAAGTTTGGAGTCTGCGAACGCTTTGTTGTAATCAGTGACACCTAAGGCGCAAGCGCTGCCACATTTACTGCACATCCGTGAAAACATTGTCGTTACCTATATTGCTGCGAGTTTTATGATCATGCATCTGGACTGCAAGCAGGCGCAACAAGAATGCCGAAACTGCGAACTATACGCAATGAGGACGTTCGAGAAAATAGGTAGAAATGAACAAGAATATTATCGATTCGACTACAATATCAATGCAAATTGTGTGAGCCATTTTTTGTGGCAAATACTGATTGTAATATACTACACATACCTTATCTATGTGCGCGTGTTATGCAGAGTCTGGAAACTCTGAACAACGGCAAGCCGTACAAGTACGCCCAGGAGGACATTGACACGTCAGTGAAACACCTGCGCTACTACGCCGGCTATGCCGACAAGGTCCACGGCAAGACCATCCCCGCCGGTGGGTGACTCTTGCCTCGTCTCATTGTGTGTCGTATGGAGATTTATAAGGTGATAGTCTTTCATACCACTTATTAGCAGCTTCCGTCCACCGTCTGTTCGTGCCATGGAACGGTGCCAGCTGTGGCCTCTCTCACATGCTCTCATAAATCATGTGATCGCTGAGAGAGGGAAATAATGTATCATACTCCTGTATCACATAATTCACGAATACTGGTCTGGTTCAAATCAATAGTGTTTAGGTAGCCTTTTGTTTACTGCTATGTATGTAGCCCTTTTCCCTTATATAACGGAACTTAACCCTGGAAGTATTTTACTGAATGAACTGAATGACTGTTATGTGAATCTTCACGCGCTATCCTATGCTCTCTACAAATAACGGGCCGTTAAATTTTGAGCTTTAAAAACTCCAACTGAAGTACACTTCCTACTAATTTGCACGCATTGCCCGTAGACGTTAACATATATGTTTACTACAGAAACGTCTTCAAAACATATTTTATTTGGGGGGGGGGGGGGGGAGGAGCATCTTTTTAATCTGAAGAGGGGGCGTGTTATGGTGTAAGCGTAATTTAAGGAAACACATTACTTCGCTTTAGGTGCAGGTCACAGAACGCTATGTTGCTGTCGAAATTATTCTGAAGCATCTCACTACCGCATATATCTCAATTACATCGTCGATTCGGCACAAACAATCCCTGCTCTTCAATCAAATTTTTCACCTGGGGTCATAAACGTTCTTCCACAGCCCCTGCGTGGTGGACTAGAGGCTAAGGTACTCGGCTGCTCCCCCGCGGGTCGCGCGATTGAATCCCGGCTGCGGCGGCTGCATTTCCGGTGGAGGCGGAAATGTTGTAGGCTGGGTGCTTAGGTTTGGGTGCATGTTAAAAAAACCCAGGTGGTCTAAGTCTCCGGAGTCCTCCACTACGGCGTCTCTCATAATCATATGGTGGTTTTGGGACGTTAAACCTCGCATATCAATCAACGTTCTTCCACATATTCGGCATTGCTGCGTATTTTTTTCTCCCCCTTCCCTCCAGTGTATAACAATTTATTCATATGTTTCCCTATCCTTTTCATCGCGTATAACTGACATCATGGGCTGTTCTGGGTTTTCGACCGGTCTTTTTGGGCGCAACTGCTACTTCTCTGTATTGCATTAATTATCGAGATTAGACTACTTTTATAACTTGTCCGTCCACCTGTGCACGACTGTTATTCAAGTTCGCAGTATGATATGCGTGCACAGCTAGAACATATATTGACCTTCTGCAGCAATTTCACGTGTATGAGGATAGTTAGCTGTAAAGTAGACCGAGCAGAATTAACGAAATCGAGGTAACGAAATCTTTGAAAATCGCACATCTAAATGCGTTCATTGGACGCTCTTGTGAGGGTCGACGGGTAGCGACTAAGTTCATGGACCGCGTACAGAAGTGGCTTTCATGAACATCGCAGAGCAGAGACAGACCCGCTATAGCTGTTACTTGAGAAGATGCCTTACTGTGGCATTACTCTTCGCTGCATGCAATTTAACTACACAAGGGTTGTCGATAAAGTCGTTTAACACACATTATAAGTGTAACAAAAGGTGTGGAATTCAGTTGAAGGCCTGCTGGTGGGTTCATCCCTAAACTTTACGCGTAATAATAAACGCCATGGTAGCACCACTTATAACTACTCGTTAAGACCACCTGTGCACTAAGGTGAGCTTGAAAAGTTTAAAACGATTTCCGGAGCAACAGTGATGCAAGCATGACAGCCGCAATTCCACTCGCGGTCTCCCTTATAATCGACTGCGATTGCTAAAAACGAACTTTTTGTTTCATTTCAGATGGCAGCTACTTCACTTACACCCGCAGCGAACCGGTCGGCATCTGCGGACAAATTCTACCCGTGAGTACACAGCTGCAAAAACGTTCACCACACTCGGTCTCTTGCGGGCTTCTTTTTTTTTTGTGCACTGTATTATACTAAGCCTACACTCTTAGTCAAATCCTGGCTAGACTATACGCCTGCAGGCAGGAAATCAAGTCAAATTATCGCCGCTTCTACGCGGCTCTGTAGCCTGTGTCCCAGAGAAACCGGCACGATTCGAAGTGGCCTTCAGAATAGCCGGGACAAGGATTAGCCGGGATTTTAGGTCAAATTTTTCCTGGCAAGGTACGGCCTGTGGTTAGGCGTGCACATTTCCGCAGGCGGCCTGGCCCTGAAGCGGTGGCAGAAAAGAAAGCATTATTTTACGCTTTTGAGAGCGGTGTCTCGCCGATAATGCAGTGGACATTACGACTACAGGTAATTAGAAAAACCAGTAGTATCACACTCATCTACATCTGCGAGATTAACATGCAGAGCACACACAGCCCTGGAATCGAACTCCGGACCGCATGGGCGATCTTGCGCACACCTAGAAAGTTCGGACGGAAAACGTACCGGCATCCTTGAGCTTAGCAGCGCAACACTTTTTCCCAAGTTACTGCGCCGGTGCTGTGCACGTGGTACTTGTTCCTCAGACCCTCAGCACGATGCATCCCGGGGGGTCGGCCTCGAGTCAAATGGTGCTTTGTTTGGAAAGCTAATTAGCTTGATAAAAAACAGGTTTGCAAATTGATTTGATTGATTTCCAGTTTCACCAACATGTTCAACATAGTGGTTAATGAACGTATATGATGGTAAAAGCCACGCAAATGCGGCTTGAGGGAAACCTGGCACTCCTCAGTAGAATATCGCTACGTATCCTAAAGCACATACCCCGCTTTGTGTAATACACACTTATGCAGAGACAATGAAGCATGACATTTGTAGAACGCACTGAAAAAAATTGCACAAGCGGCTACACTACTCGGATAACGCGGGAAAAAAACTAGTTATGTAGGTACATTGTTATATGCAACAGGAAGGAAAATAGGAGGAAAAGAACGGCAGGGAGGTTAACCAGCCTATAGGCAGCCGGTTTGCCACCCTGCGCGTGGTAGGGAGATGGGGTAGATGAAACATAGAGCAGAAAGCGAAGAGATAAACACAGCACATTCGGCAGCACACGCGCGCACACTCATCGTCCAGTCTTGTCTTTCGCTGTGTGTGACATTGCTGTTACAGCCGCTTGTTCAAGCCTGTGTCGCGTAGGATATGCAACAGACTAGTTTAAAAGCTCTATATAATGAAACAAAACCGCCTTCTTTTACGGTCGTTGCAGTGGAACTTCCCGGTGGTGTTGATCGCGATGAAGCTTGCCCCCGCGCTGGCTGCGGGCTGCGTGTGCATCGTGAAGCCCGCTGAGCAGACTCCGCTGACGGCGCTGTACGTGGCCCAGCTGTGCAAGGAGGCCGGCATTCCCCCTGGCGTCGTCAACGTGGTGCCAGGTTATGGACCCACCGCCGGTGCCGCCATCTGCGAGCACCCCGAGATAAACAAGGTCTCCTTCACCGGATCCACTGAGGTGAGCGAATGCGCAGCGCTTGTGCCCCGATTATTTCCTGCCACTAGAGGGCAGACGGGGAGGCACTGAAGTCTCTGTGAGGTAAAAAAACAAGAGTGGCATAGTAGTCGCCTGTAGTTCAGCTGATTGGCTTATCAGTTGACGAAGGTAGGGATGCGCTTAAGACGTGATTAGGGCTGGACTATGCAGAGGGCCATAGTGGCATTTTTTCTTTCATCAGTCCCAAATTTCTCAAGGCAAAATGAAAGTAAATTTTATCGACTAATTGATTATTCTATGAAAAAAAGAAGTAACGTCAACACACGACATACATACTGAAGTTTAGTGTTTTGTGATGCGCGTCTCGTCCTTGATCTTCCTCTGTGCCACATGAAAGCGTACACTACATCTTCGTGAGGAACATACAACAAGGAAGATATACGGGATATGCAGTTTTTTGTGACACATTCGTTTCTTTCGTTTTGCTAGGTTCCTATGTTAATTTTTACACCAGTTCACTTTCCCGTACATGAAATTTCGGGCTACACGTTGGTTAATTTATTTTATTTGGTTTTTCCTCCTATTACCACATGCACTCTGCGTTTCTTCAACATTTATTCTTGTTACCTTCACTTTCTTAGCAACACACTTTTTACGTAAATGCAACAGAGGCCTGAGTCCTGTGTGACATGAGGCCTATCACTACTGAATATTGCATATTAGTGATTATAAAACTTCCAGGAGCAACGTTTGTCCTTGCAACATTGTGTCCAGTACAGTCTAGGGCTGGACCTTTCTTTACAGATACCGATAACCCAAACAATCGGTTCGATCTTGCAGTTTTGATGATGCCTTAGAAGTGGAACATTTCAATTACTCTCACCAAAAATTTATAGCAGGTATCAAACGTTACACAATATACCAATTATGCACACACGTTTGTTTATTTGCTGTCTAAACCACGTCATGTTCGTAAAGCCCCATCAGCACAAATTTTTAAGAACTGCATCTGCGTGCAGTTTACAAGTATCCAGGTGCTTTCCCGATTGTTTTTATTTGTGACAATTATATGAAACTGGAGCAGTACAGATGGACACTTTCGGTGTTTGTAAACGAACTGACTCGCGCCGAATGGCCTGCCCAAAAACGTTTCTGGTGTGCCACTTCCAGTATTGATTTCAATGGCCCCGGTAGTGTTTTGTGATGCTACCCACAGTAGTGGTGAATTTGAGTTTGCTGCTCAATTATTTCTGGCTCATTCCTAAGATGTACTTAGAGCAATGTTTAATGGCTACATGAAGGCGGTCGACGTTGCGCATGGGAGAGGTACCAACAGAAAATGCATCAACTGCAAGAGAACTTCGTCAGCTCCCTTAATTGGGGCAGTTGGTTCGACATGTCGATGATGTGGGTGCGCTTAGAAGACGCTGATAGGGAACAGACAGGACAAAGCTGCCTTTTCCCTGTTCCCGTCTTCAAAGCGCGCCCACATCGTTGACATGCCGGACCGGACAAGAGTTGCCAGATCCATAGACCCTTTTCTTAAATACGCCACCTGACGGTGAGCTTTTCGTCAGTTTCGCTTCGCAAAAGAGCGTGCGATAGCTAGCGCCATCATGAGGGCATGGAAAGCGAGCCGTCAAATGCGCGAGTGCTGTGATGTTTGTGTTGGCGGCTAATTCTCCGTATCACCCGCTGCGATCGCACCACTTTCTAGCTTGAACGAGCTCCTAGTACTCTCGAATAAGCTTTCTGAGCTGCTTCCGCTGCACCATGAGCAATATTTTCTACCCTTCAACGGGTTGAACGGGCAGTTTTGCTTGTTATGACTGGAAATGCATGGATCCGGCCTGCAAGAGACTCTTATTGGTGTGCCCTCCCGACGCGGTACGCATCCTGCAAGAACGTAAGAGGTGACTGTGTGCGCTGCAAGAAACGCGCATCAGCGTCGCTGGGGCACACACCCTACGTCGTCTGCTGCGGTGCCCTCATGATGGCGGCAGACTGTAGTTCGCGTCCGCGGCGCTAGGGGCGCCCTTTTTCGAAAAGTTTGGAATTTTAAAATTCAGCTTTTTGACTATAGCTGGAAACCTGCCTCCTGTGAAAGCACGAAAATATTTGATTTTTCTTCTCAGCACACAACCTGAGAATAAAACGCTTATTTCTGCTCCTGTGGCCACCGCCCACTTTTTCTGAGATCAGCGACGATTAGTATCGCTCGCGATCCAAAGTGCTCCCTTTGAGGAAAAAATTGTAAGATATACTGATAATGCGATGACGTCAGCTCCTGCTGGGTCGCGTGAACAATTATTATGGTTTACTCACGAGTAAAGTACTCGTGAATCTAACTTTCCAGTTACACCCACCTAAATCTAGTCCATGTTTACTCCGAAAGATAACTTAGCTAGAATGTGGCGACGTTCATTGGTGGTAGCAAGACAGGTCATGAGTCATTAACCCACGCAGATGGGAACCCACATGCGGGCGTCACTTTCTAAAAAAGAACTAAATGTGAAGACAACGAAACGTGAACACTGCTCCGTACATTGTGTGGTGACTTATGTTGAGCATTGCTGTTTTGTTCATTATAAACTTAAGGGCGCTAAAATACCGCACGAAAAACGACACAGGCGCCGGCATTTGTGTCTTCTGTTTAATGTCGTTTTTAACAGTACACATATTTGATGTGGCTCAAACTATACAAGAAGCGCCTTCTCGGTGGTTTTCCAGTTTTGGCTTTCACGTTTCGCTACCCACGCAATTCAGGCGTCGGCGCACTTATCTGCCATGGGCGGAAAACTACGGCGTCTGTTTGTTTCCTTTATTTAATTGGGGGCCTTGAACTAATCTAACGTCTGAACACTGCCTCTGCGCCATTAGTCTGCACTAAGCTTTATATCGCCTTTAATGAAGTGGGCCGAACAAACCTACGCGCTTTCTGTAGGAATCCTGTTTTCTCGCGTGATCGCTGCGATGCAGGTGCTCTTTATATCTTCGTCGGTTGGAAAACAGAACATTTTGACAAGCATATAAAATTAGTTACGGCTTGCAGACTGCATCCTGGATTGACACAGCTGTGCTCGAGTTGCGAGCGCAAACACAAGTAGCCGCGGCCAGCAACAAAGGCTAAAACGACGCTAAAACAAGCTAAACAGAACGTTTCCAAGGACGCATTTCCGGTAACCCACTATGTTGTCAGGGACCGGCTGGTGCTGGCGAAGCAGTCAATAGGTCGCATGGACATGTCACTGCACGCTACTCTTTGCCACTACCTTGGTGAAAACTTGTCTGAAGCGTAGTACGCCTCGGTTTTACCTCGTTCCCAGGAAACCAGTACAAGTGTACACCATACCTCAGGCCATTGTCATAGCTCTTGATGCATCTCAAGGTCGCTGTCGCAATGTTGTGCCCAGGTCGGCAAGCTCATCCAGGAGGCCGCTGGAAGGACCAACACCAAGAGGGTCAACCTCGAGCTTGGTGGAAAGAGCCCTCTGGTCATATTCCCAGACGCTGACTGTGAGTGCAAATTAACTTTACTCACCGAAAATGACCACTTCGTATACGTCATTGTCAATGCGCAGTTACAAAAGGCGCCATGAGCGTGCGTCGCCACATCGCGTGGCGGCGCGCGCTGTAATCTCGCACGCGTACTTTGCCCAACTTAGACGAGAGAGGCGACTCTCCCTCGCGCGCCCTTATCTCGTGGAGAGGATCGTACTTCTTTGCTAGCCTTGGGCTTTGCCTGGAACTATTCTGTTTTTGTAACCGTGTGCACAAAGGTAACTGCAATCATTGCAGTCTCCGTTTGCGAAAAGCGCGCGCTTTTGAGACACAGCGAAGTAACAACTGAGACGCTTATTCGCGTGCATCTGCACCTGTGAGTACGTTTCGTGCATCCTCGGCGCGTGAGAAACGCTGGGCACATTTCGATCCGCTTTCCATTGTGCGCGTGACGTTCCAATTTGTTGCTATCGGGTTCATTGCTTCGCTTATGCGGCATAGCTGTGACTTTTTCCTTGCTTCTATCGTAAGGTATGCACATAACCGACAGGTACACCACTATTTTCATTGTGATAAGCAGAAAATAGTTTTCTACAATTGCATGAAGACTATCACGATTTCTTTGAATTTTTCATGCGCATATTCTTCGTGCGAAATTGACGCATACCTGCCGTTAAGAACGTATACAAGAGTAAAATTGTAAATTTATTGCCCAATTCATCCCGCAGGCATACGAACTGTGAAGTGCATGGCCTTCAAGTAGATGACCCAGAGTCGCAGAACATTTTTAAAATTAGGATCTTGGTTACTAAACAGGCGTCTCGAGCATTCCTATTCATTATCTAGCAACGCCCGAAAGCACTACTGTATTCGAGGAATTTCCGACGGCTTCTGTGAGTGCATGCCACGTTACAAAACCTGGTGCGCATGCCCCATGAGATTCGACTCGCTCAGACATCGATTCACCTTCTCTACTCCGCAGTGGACGAAGCTGCCCAGATTGCGCACATTGGCCTGTTCGCCAACATGGGTCAGTGCTGCGTGGCTGCTAGTCGCCTGTTCGTTCATGAAGACATTTATGACAAGTTCGTGGCCAAAGCTGTTCAACTGGCTGCTCACCGCAGAACCCAGGTTGGCAACCCCTTCGACGACACCACCGAACAAGGACCACAGGTGAGGCGATGCTGCCGTATAAGAGCTTGTCGCTAGTGCCGTTGGTGGATACTTCCAGACATCTATGTTTTAAGAGAAAAAAACACCTGAGAGACGACAGGCCTGTACTCTTCTCCTCCCTTATTGAGCGCCTAACATTAAGAGACGTTGTGCTTCGAACGCAAGAAGTATGGCGAAATGCTGGCTAGTAAAAATTGGCACCTTCCATCGAGAGGTACGCATCTTTGAGATCAAGAACGATGCATGGTACAAAAAGTTCAACATAATAGCTGTTGCGCATTTTGTTTCACACTCGATAAAAGCCTCATACGTCAACAGAGCTATTCTTAACACTTTGGTGCGGGTAACTGTACTCCCTTTTTTTAGATGCGAGGCTTCTTAGCGTAGAGCTCAATACAGTGTGCAGCGTGACCATTCATAATGCGCATGTGTGTCCCCTCCACCTCTCGCCTCGCAGCGCCCACGCAGGTGGCTCCTCCTAGCCAACGCTCGCTCCCTTCTCTCCTTCCTCTAAGCTTTCCTCCCCACAGCATTCACATGTCCATTGTACATGCGCACTCCCCTCCCCCTCCTACGTTCTTCCTCTCTCACTTCACAAAGCCAACTCGGGCAGCATCTGCTAGTCTACGGTCGCACTCCTCTCTTTTTAGGCGTTTCTCCCCGCGGACATCGGGACAGCCAGCATGACGTCTTAACACACTCTTTCTTCCCTCGGTTTTCAGATTGACGATGAGCAGTTTCAGAAGATTCTGGGCCTGATCGAGTCCGGCAAGAAGGAAGGCGCCAAGATCGAGATCGGTGGCAAGCGAATTGGCAACGAGGGCTACTTCGTCGAGCCCACTGTGTTCACCAACGTGACGGACGACATGAGGATCGCCAAGGAGGAGATCTTCGGCCCAGTCCAGCAGATCCTCAAGTTCAAGACCATGGACGAGGTCCTCCGGCGAGCCAATGACACCACCTACGGTCTCGCTGCGGGTGTCGTCACCAAGGACCTGAACACCGCCATCACCTTTGCCGACGGAGTCCAAGCCGGCACCGTCTGGTTAGTGTTGTGATACTCGCTTCGTCTGAGCTTAACAGTTGAGCTACCACGTGTTTTATCTACACAGAAAACATGTATACATATAGTGACCCATTTTCATAACAAGCATCGTGTATACGCATATTGAACGCTAGAATGCGTACAAGTGACGATGCATTAATTACCTACCTCAACGCCCCATGTAGTAAACAATGATCGGAGGTGGCATTAATTCAAGTGGTGAAAGGCAGTTACAATAGATTGCGGTTGAGTCTTGCCTACCCTTAATATTTAACGTGCTTTGAACCCGTGAAAAATAGCTGACGTTGAAAGTACCTAGACTGGTACCGAGTCATTCTAGCTGTTTTAATTCCGACTAAAAGCACTCTTTTTTTTTCCTTATCATTTCTTGTTTTTATTTGACTCTCCTCTGCCTCCGGTTTTTATGTGCTTGTATTTTTCAAGCTTCCTTGCTTCTTCATTGAAATTTTATTTGTACGCACTATAGAGGCACTTTGTGCACCACTCGCCTATAATGAAAGGAACTATACGAAGCAAGGGTTACGTCCGCGCACGGTTAACCCCACACGTAGCCGACGTCAAGCCCGCACAAATGATGGCACTTAAAACGGAGAGCTGCTGCTAGAAAATAAGCACGCGATACGACCTCTTGGCGTCGCTGGTGTACCAGACATTGCTGTCATATTCTACATTGATGGATCAAAAAATGGTTCCATGTTACGCCCTTCATTAATATGCGACTTCCTTGAGAAATATGCGCCGGGGCTTTCATGAAGTCGCTGTGGCTTAATGAGCATATGCTTTACTTCTTTCTAACAGGGTTAACACCTACCTCGCTGCGAACGTACAAGCTCCATTTGGAGGCTTCAAGATGTCCGGCCTTCACCGCGAATGGTGAGATCCACTTCTTTCGTTCTTGTTAAGCCTACATCGAAAGTGAACATTAAATGCGATTGAGGTTTAAAGTGTTTATTTGATCTTTTGTTTTTGTTACTTATGGAATTAGAATCGGAATAATTGAAAGCCACACCTTTATCGTGTTAATTTCACGCTGAAACGTTGAGGCGAATTGCGTTACGTTGACTTTACGAATTCGAATATGTTTTGCGAGTTTTCGCGCTTTCGAATTCGGGAAGGCTGCCGTGAAACTCCTCAAGTTTAGCCTATGGCACTCAAGTACTAAACCGTTGACGTAGAAACAAGAGTTCATCGTGATAATGGCCTGTGGCAGAATGTGAGGGCTCGAGTTTTATAATAATCTTAAATTTTATTCCTGTATTCACTCTCCTTGCAATAAAATGGCTTATTTTGCAGTGGAAGCTTACACAAGGGAAGGTTACAACTTTGAATTTTAGAAAATGCTTGCCTACTATCAGCTTAAGTAAATAAATCAACGCCTGAGTTTATATTAAATATTGAGTTGCACGCGTTTTTGTTTGATTTTAATTATTGCGCAGTTATCCCTCTAATAACATTGTTATGCGCGAGAGACATTGCACGTCGCCGGTCATTGATGGGTACCTTCGAAGTGCAATTCGCAACATGCATAGGCCACCACTTAATTTCGCTGTGAACGAGTTCAACGACGTGTTTGCCTGTGGTGCTCTTCCCTCAGTTTGGCGTCCTCTCAGGCCGCAGCAAGAATGAACAGAGCAGCCCAGCAATAAGTCGTGATACGTTCCATATTTTATGATCATTACATTGTCGGCAACCGGTATACCAGCACCCGCACACGTGTATTTTACAACAGCTCTGCCAGCTACATGCATGCATCGAGGGTATCGCCAATCCGTAGCATATGTTGCTTTCAACGTTGCGCAGTCAATGGGTATTCATACGCCGCACGTCATTTTTGGTGCTTTTGTGGTGAGCCTCAATGGCTTCAGCTCGTCCTAATTCTCCAGACGAGAAAACAGTACAGTTTAGTTTTCTAACCTCTTTGTGCACTTTTTTTTTCAGTAACGAGGACGGCATCCTGAACTACATTGAAACAAAGACGGTATGTCGGACTGTTTCTGATCTTTTATAACGAGTCTGCGTACTTACCATGCGTCTTTTCACTAAACTTTTTGGAAAGTGTTCTCTTGAGTAGCACTCCGCGAAAGAAGTCATTTAACTCTGTTTGGGGAGTCGAAATTTGTCGTGTGTACGAGCTTATTTAGGTACATTGACTCGTTCAGGACATTATTATACCCCTTTCGGAGGGCCTTGGGACCCTACCAAAAGTTTACGTGCTTTTTAGTCTTACAATTAGAAATCTGAGCTCTCTTAAAAGTAACACGTACTTTTTTTTAGAGTGCATTCACCTGAAATAAGAACGACTGCGTGCACGGCAACGTGCGCCAATGTGCAATGATAAATTTAGACTACTGAGTACTGTACTCATTATCTTCTCTGACTTAATTTTTTTTTTTATTCCCACGCAGGTCACTATCCAGATCCCTCACAAGCACTCGTAGAGAACTGGATCGCCAGCCATGATCACAAGATGAAGCGTTCCTTTGTTCAGCCTGTGAAGTCATTCCTGTTTCCTATACTCAAGGGAAACCACGTTTTATGTAAACCCAGCAATAAACAGTTGCTCCTTATGTTTTCGTGTCTTCTGTATAGCGAGCAACGAAGGACGAGAAATTGGGTCATTCTTCCTTGATCGAACTGCTGAAGGCATAGACTTTTATACAATACAAACTAGAGGGAACTCGGACACTAGTGCCTATAAGAGATGTGACGTACGGCACCTTCAGCCAACATAGGAACTCTCGCTATGGTGAGCGCCCCCGCGAAATCGAAGCGTATGTCCCGGGGCACGGATTTCGTTCAACAGTTCAGTGACATCAGCTGAGATCACAACGGTGTACGTCCACACCATTGTACGTCAACTCGTGATCTGCAACTGCGAGTTAATTGTGATCATTATTTCGGTCGAACACTACAGTGCAACCTTAACAAAAAAAGTGCAGGATTCTTTATGCTTTTGCCTAAGACATCATCAAGGCGGGCCGAAAATATTCTTTTTCTGCTCAGTCACTCAGCGTCCCAAAAAATGTTTCCTGGGTAACCTGAGTAGATACCAAATTTTGCAGACGTTCTTTACAATAACACGCACAATGAGATAACCGACATGGTGTCAGTTCTGAACAATTTTTTTTATGTCGAAAGCCTGTTATTGGGCTCAAAAATATAGGTAATGAGGAGCTTACTTTTAGCTACGACACATATCAAGAATGGCACTGGATGAGTCAACCTGGGCTCTCCCCTGTTATGTCCTACCAAGGATCAGGAAGACTCGTACCCAATCCACGCACTACAGTCGCGAGAGGCCGACGTTAGAGGTCGAGGCTGCGGACACCTACGGAGCAGGCCACCCCGTGTGAAGTGGCGGGAGGAGCGTGAACTCCTGTCCCCAGTGGTGCACACACAACGTTACCACCTTGTGCGTGGGTGACAGAGCGGAAGTGGTAGCTTCCTCTCTCTGCCGACACGCATGGTGGTCCCTACGGACGCTGCGAAGAGGAGACTACCAATTCCTCCCCGCGCACAATCTTTCGATGAGTAAGTTCCGCGTGCCAAGCGCAGGACGTGACGGTCGCGTATCGACCACGCCCTGCGCAGTTGGTCGCGGGACAGACATTCTTACCGCCTCACTTCGGCTCCCCCAAGGGAGGAGGCGGTAAGCGTGACCCCCACGTAAACGGCCTGGACCTACCTGGGCCGCAGTGTCACCGGTGGCCGTGCTGAAAGCACTGATCACCTCCCGTCACAACGCCAGCGATGGCGACCTTAGAGGCCGAGCATCCTGTAGAGTTGACTTTTGTTCCGGTGATATACAGATGCGTGCCGGGGTGATTTATACTGGTACGTGTATGGGAACTGCCGCTCCGGCACAAGCACTGAAAAGACACCCAGAAGAAGGAAGATTATAACGTGTTTGTTGTGGGTTGGCCTCTCGAGTGTTTCCCCGTTCGCCTGCATGACTGTGCGCTCTGTACAGCGTTAGCAAGACCCGCTGTCGACGAACTAATCTTCCCCGTAATAATACCTCATGGTAGATGAACTGGCAGCGATTTATCGATAATGATACAATTCGCTGGTAGAACTCCATACTCCCACAGGCGGCTACCAAGATATATATATATATATATATATATATATATATATATATATATATATATATATATATATATATATATATATATATATATATATATATATATATATATATATATATTGATAGGGATGCGCTCTTTTCAGAGCAACAAGCATTACAGGATAGGACAAGTATAACCACTCCAACGAAACTCGAGTTATCGAACGATATGTCATCTTTTCGGCGACCAGGTGCCGTTCTATTAGATGAAGTGTCGCAGTCAAGGGAGATGTCTTTGGCTGCGCTTAGCAACCACCTGAACCAGTGGTAATACGCTTACACAACCTGCCTGATAAATTTAGGCGAGAATGCTGAGGATTGCTATATAAAGTTTTTAGTAATGTAACACCACAAACATTAATGATAGGTGGGTTATCGTGACTGTTTAGCATCACAAAATGGGCAATAGCGTGACTGTTTAGAATCTATTGAGCATTTATAAGCACAAGATTGGTAAACTCGTTGGGAAAACTGTGGTTTATGGGGAACAGATGAACAATAAAGTACAGGTAATATGTGTCTGAATACATACCGTAGTAGACGAGGCTGCTACTTTGGGTCACTTTAAGCTGCTGGAAATGTCGATACCTCGGAGGTTGTATTTGTGCATGAATATTTTAGGCATATGTATCTCTGTGAATTCCTAACTAGCACCCGCAAGAGCACCTACGCATTGTGCCGGCCTTCGAACAAATTCGACAGAACCCACGCCTTGTAACATACGTGCGTATATCAGTCAGACGTAAAAGAGTAATCTATGTATCATATATAGGCCTACCGGACAAATAATCCCATACCCATGCTGGTCAGCCCTGTTCTGGACGTGCAAGTCCGAGTCATTGCAAGCGCACAAGAGGTTGCTTCCAACACCCAATGGGGGACACCTTGTAATGTTTCCGAAGCAATCACTCGTTGTGCCAAGAGGGAGTTTGCGAATGCGGGCCCCAAAGTGTTTCACGTGTGCTAACTATAGGTCAAGCAGAAGCTAAGGTTTTTCGAATAGTTTTTTTGCTCAGCGCCTGCATCTTCTCTAGTACCACCACAACTTGCCAGCAAGGCCAACTGCGATAGATAGTAATCAAAAGCTCTCACAAAAATTACCTTTGGAACACGCATTCTTTGAAACTTTAACTTGCGAGATCTATTGGTAAATAATTCGCTGATAATCTCCATCGATGATGTAGGTAATCTTGCCGTCATTAGCCAAGACAATCCAACTTATAGCCACCCTAGCTGCTTAAGCCGACGATCTCGGTAATTGAGAACTGATCTTTAAAACACGGTTCATTTTTCGTGAAATCTTTGTATGTATGCATGATATAGGAGGAAGAGGTATTCTAGCTACTGCTGTTAAGAAATCAGATGAGCTTGGTCTTGTCCCAGAGCCATATCGCTTCAGTGGGTGTCTTGTCACATACACATGACGGTTCTTCAATTTTTAAAGTGAATTCACGGTGAAATGTACAAATCCAGTCTCGTTGTCACATCTTGTTCACTCCTTGGGTAGCTCCTCCAACTGAAGCGATAGATGACAGGCATTGCAGATGCCAGCGCACGCAGCCCTCTGCCTGTTGTGTTCCCACGGCTGCACGTACAAAAATATAGTAAAAATAGACACACGTGTCAGAAGATGAAGATGCACGCATATGAGAAGTACGTGCACGTTAATATAAAAACAAGCATTAAGATATGACAAACAAATAACTTTACCTTCACATCTCGCACAGTCCTTCTGAAGCTACTCTGACAAAAGAGATGGATGACAGGCATCGCAGACACCAGCGCACAAAGTCTTCAGCATGGTCTGTGCCCACGGCTGCACAATAAGTATGTAAAATAGTGAGTCACACGTGACAAAGGATGAACACAAGTGCATACGAGAAATACGTGCAAGGTGAAATGAAAACATACGTGAGATATGACATGCTAATAATTTCACCGTGATGTCACACATCATCAAAGACTCATTTCGATCCCCGTAGCGCAACAGCTTAGGAGCGGTGGCCGCAGCCACAACTCCGTGACCCAGTGTGCCGCTAACAAGTCGGCGAGTCCTAAGCGAGCGACGTCATTGAGCTCGAGCAAGCAAACGCAAGACCGAACACGGCGCTGCACGTGAAGTGTCTGCCGCCAGCAAACTTCGAACAGGAGAGCGAGCGCACGCTTGGCTGCTGTCACGAACAGTGCCGGAGAAATCGACGGTAATGCGGCCCTTTTCCACAAACTCGAGCGAGTGCAGCGCGCAAACGCGAGTCTGCCGCCGCGGCCAACGGACGGCGCCGAGCTGCTTGCGACCGTCTGTCGGGAAAGCCAACTGCAATGGCGACCAATTTTCAGTGAGTTCCGACGCGAGCGAAAGCCCTGCCAGCCCGTGCTGGTGTACTTACAGCGTGCGACATACTACAACCAAGATCTTTACAAGAACCCGCAACGTGTTTTTGACGACTCCCAACACAGCAACGAGGTCTCAGCCCAATATCGTCAGCCCGGACCTCATCACGACGGTGAAGACAGGCGAGCACTCGATTAGCGAGCGTACGGGAGGCTGACGGCAATGGCGGCCAATTTCCAGGCGGTCTCAAAGCACAGGCGAACTGCAGACGCCGAAGCTGACAAGTTGCGATGCATTTCGTGCATGCGATATAAAACACGACCGAGCCCGTTGCCGGCAAGCGCGACCCGTATCGAACACGCGACAAGTAGAGTAGAATAAAGAATGATAACCTACTTGCCTTAGAATCCAGTGCTGTTTTCTTCCCTGAGTTGTACTCAAGTATATATCCGATAGACCTGTTGTGTTCTCGACCGCCATATTGGCCTTCCAACTGTTGCTGTCGTGTGATGGTCATGACTATCTTGAAGCCAGAGATATACAGCGCAGCGTGGTGACGTGTTGAGACTTGTTCCAGACTTCACGGGAGCAGGGAAACGCAAAAGCAGCAGCCCACGCTCATCCAAGCGTACACACAAGCACCACGTCGTAATTCTTAGATCGTCGAATCCAGGCGGCCGTGGTCGAGCACTCCGAGCACGACGCCACGCGAACTGTCGCAGGCAAAATACGGGGAAATACTGAGAGGAGGACAGCAGAGGAGAAAACAGCAGAAAAGGAGAGGGAGGGCTGGTTTCTTGGCAACGCTTTTCGCGCTGCCTGCAATCCCCGGGTGGTTCATCCCTTTGGAGCGTGTTTGGAGACTAAGTGGTTTCGCGCGGCACGCTTCCCTCTGTAGTTGCTCTTCAATGGTCTATCCGTTCATCGCGCGCGCCTATTGGGCTCCGTTACTTCTTTTCCGGGTAATTTTGCCTTGTAGTGAAACGTCTGGAGCCCCCGATGCGAAAACTTGCTACTGGCACTCACGTTTGACGGTCGATGTCGGTTTCGTGGAGAAGAGTTCACGCTCCTGCGTGCTCGTGTTGACATTTTTAACACGTCGTCATCGTCATCATGCAACACGCTGACAAGGTGACAGTGACAATAATACGTCCACTTGTCGAAACGTCCACCACTGTGTTTAAGTCACGTACTGCAGTTCGACCTCTTACCAACCATAACGAAGTAATTATGCCGTCGTCGCTGCCTTACGCTAGCGCCGAACGCCACTAGTCTAAATAAATATAACGTGCTAGTTTCTGCCACGAAACACTGCACCACCAGCGCAATAATGTTTCTCAATGTTTCTGCGAAAAGTCTGTTTGAAATGAAAAGCACTACTCAGACAACTAAAGGCACTTTAAGTGTTCATATCTATCTATCTATCTATCTATCTATCTATCTATCTATCTATCTATCTATCTATCTATCTATCTATCTATCTATCTATCTATCTATCTATCTATCTATCTATCTATCTATCTATCTATCTATCTATCTATCTATCTGTCTATCTATCTATCTATCTATCTATCTATCTATCTATATATCTATCTATCTATCTATCTATCTATCTCCTCCGTTCACACCAGGGTAAATAGATAAGATAAATACCATCATTCTTAAACGTGATCGTGATATCTGGTTGATATCAGCTTAGAATCATCAATGCTAAAAAGTCGGAATCGAACCTAGGCCCTCTGCACGACAGCCGAGTATCCACCCCAGAGCGACACATGTGTTTCAAACTGCTTCTGAAAAAAGCCCCATACAAACGTAATACCGAAACAACGCTAGGCTGTGGTTACAGTGTTTGCTATATTGGCTACCCTCTTATTTATCAGAGGAATAAAGACAACGTACGCACACCTGTGATTCCGCAAGCTATAGTCGAGCGCTGCGCGAACACTCACGCCTATATGACAGCTGCGTCTGATAGGCGCGCCATCCTGCCGTAGCGCGCACCTTAGCTTCGCCAAAAAACGACCTTTCTGCTCTAACGTCAGTGCCGAGGTTACGTCAAACGATGAACGATCCTTTACACGCCGAGGCACTCGGCGTGCTCGGTGATCCTAAAATATGCGCTCATCGACTCAGCTTACACGTAGTATACACTTCATTACCTTTTGCTTCGAATAAATATTCGAAAGAGTGCCATTTGGCATATCAAACATACATAAGAGCAACAGAGGATAATCACGCATAAACAAAAAAAAAGTTACACTCGAGCGTAAACTTTATCAAGGATCGGCGGAACAGTCTTTTTATCCACCCTTGTAAGCCCGGAGGGTGACCGGGACGGTGACCTTCGCTTAATACCGGAACGCTATGCTTAAAGGAAACCGCTAATCCCTGATTGCTTCGCATACATGAAATTACAGGTTACAGGCCAGTCTCAAAAAGATCTGCACAAATAGATGTACGGATCTAGGAGCTTCGCCCCTAAAAAAGTTGAATGCAACGCTAGAATGTTCGAAGCGCCAGAAATGTGGTCTGACCGTGAACGGTACTGGCCGTTTCATCACATGATTTAGTGGTACGTTCTAAAGGGTCCTCTCTCCGGCTAGCGCAAAGCCGCTACAAACCAAATGCTAATGACTGTGCCAGTCTTCTACGCATTCGCATGTATCATATTTCCGTGAATTTTGTATGGCGAGTTACCAAAGGCAAAAAAATGAAGCATTCTTCTGTGTTCGAACTTCTAAAGGCACATGGACGGTACTACTGCTAATGAATAGGGGATGTTAGAAATGTAGCAACCAGGGGAAAGCAAGCCCAGGTTTTTTTTTATTTTGGAAGACATATAGCTCTAATTTTCAGACCGCGTAGAGTAGTGCGTAAACATCATTTCGGAACTGGCCGCTTCTACGTATAGTATACAGGCCATCGCTCTGAGTGGATCCTAATTAAGCATACAAGTTCATCAATCTTTTGTTCCGTTGTCGCGATGGTAAATAAATGTGCAGTTTTATTCTGGCGCAAAAACAATACTAATAGTCGATGCTGGGCATGTTACGATAGAGCATGCGTAAGTAAGCCTAATCGATAACTTTATGTTGCATGCAGCAAGAGTGAATTGACCAAAAGTATATCTTGCTTAGACCCGCACGTGCAGCTGATTTATGGACGACGCAGCGATCCATTAGCGTGCACGTTTTTTTTTTTTTGCGACGCCACTGATGCTTTCGTTCATTCGTCCGGCTCTCTTGTGTCCTCCCTTGCTTGGACACCTGACCTTCTTACATGATGAATCTTTACCAGATAGCTCAACTCTCGCTTTACGTTATAGGGACACTGACTTAGATAACATTCGCTCGAGCACATTCCAGCCTCAGAGAGCGCGCCGTGATCCCCATGCAGTCTTGAAAGATGGGCGATTGTCGCAGGTGCCTTTACATATGTGTAGCCGTGGCACTGTTTTCTTTTCCTTGTTACAGGTGCGCCGAATCTTTGGGTCTCAGCTTGTCGGCATCTAACATTGTTTATTTATTTTATTTCCACTACTGCTAACCCCAATGATAGGGGCTCTAACAGGGTGGTACAAAACATACAACAAGGTTTCTTAACAAATACAACAAATTCAGACAATACAAAATTCAACTGACAATATCAACGTGAAATGTCAAAATTTACATGCAGACAAGCCTTTCGTAAAAATACATCAGGGTTACAATTGAAGGAGAGCCTGAAATGTATCACAGTCAACTACCGTTACTACGTCTTTATCAAGTTCATTCCATTCTGTTACAGTTCGGGGAAAAAAGAATATTTAAAAACATTGTTCTTGCATTTAAATGGCACTAATGAGTATGGATGTCGTAGCCTTGTAGAATAACCGCTGCAAAAAGAAATGTAGTCACACGTTCGGCTCTGTAACTTACCCTTGACAATTTTAAACATGAACTTAAGGTGAGCGATTTTATTTCTAACTGTAATGTTTTTTAAGTGTGCTTGGCGAAGTAACTGAGTAATAGATGATGGACCGTAATTGTTAAAAATAAATCGTACAGCCTTACTCGGAACTCTATCCAACTTACGTGTGTTCGTATGTGTAAACGGGTCCCAAATAATATTTGCATATTCTAAAACTGGCAGGATTAATGCTTTGAAAGTGGCGAGCTTACAGATAGTAGATTCCCTCTTGAGAGACCTCCTTAAAAAATGAAGTTTAGACAATGCCTTATTAGAAATAGCTGTGATATGACTATCCCAGTGAATGTTATCAGTTATAATAAGGCCTAGATATTTGAACTCATTGACACGATTTAATGATTTACGATCAACTGTATATGTATATAAAAGAAAATTTTTCTTGTTACTTATGGTCATTACAGCGCATTTGTCGTAATTCACAGCCATCTGCCACGTCCTGCACCAACGCATCATTTTATCTAATTCAAAATTCAGTGCATTTTGATCTGAAGTTGAATTTTTCTCACTATACAAAACACAATCGTCGGCGTATAGTCTTACTTTAACGCCACAATCATCCACCATGTCATTTATAAAAAGAAGGAACAATAACGGTCTTAAAACTGATCCCTGGGAGACACCCGAATCTACAGGCAGCTTTTTTGAGAAATGTTCATTAAAAACAACATACTGTTTTCGAGATCCCAGGTATGCTTGTATCCATTGACAAAGCTGTGGGTTTTTTAATACTGCCCAAAGTTTCATAAGTAGTCTGGAATGAGAGATTTTGTCGATGGCCTTCGCGAAGTCGAAAAAAAAAACAGCATCTATCTGTGACTTGTTATTTATGGCTAGTGCGAAGTCATGGACAATTTCAACCAATTGTGTTACTGTGGAAAACCCACACCTAAAACCATGCTGAGCTGGTGAAAGTACTGAGTGCGACTCCAAAAAAGCAGGAAATGTGTTTATGTATTATGAGTTCCAATAACTTGCAGCATGTGCAAGTCAAAGATATTGGGCGATAATTACAAACCAACTGTTTATCTCCATGTTTGAATGAAGGCTTAACTTTAGAGAATTTCCAATCCTCAGGCAGGACACCTCTGGATAAAGATTCATTAAAAATAATTGTCAAAAATTTTGAGGACCATTCAGCATATCTCTTTAAAAAGACATTTAGTAAGTCATCTGGGCCACAAGATTTTCTTACATTCAAATTCAGTAATAATTCAAATACGCCAGTTTCTGTGGCTTCCAGATTTTCAATGGGAGGCAGGTCTTTAAATTTGCTAAAATTTGCTAAATTTGGTTTTGTCATCACAAGTAAAAACAGATGCGAAGTGTTCGTTAAATGCATTGGCTATTTCTGTTTCATCTGATGTGCAAACGTTATTTATAACAAACGTGTCTCTATTGGATGACTTTGGCCTTATCAATTGCCAAAAATGAGACGGCGATTCCTTCATCATGTGAGTTAACTTTACATCGTAAAAACTGCGTTGATTGATCTTCGTCTTATCTTTTAGTTCTCGAGACAGATCGCAGATTAGAGAACGTGTTGTGATACTCGTGTGCTTTTTTAGTGATTTCCGAAGGCGTATAATTTTTCTCTTAATGTGAATTATATTTCGTGTAATCCAGGGTTTTGACATATGTACCTTCTTTTTCTTGAAAGGAACAAAAAGCTGTATGCACGCACGCGCAGTGTTCCTATACTTTAACTACAGAGCGTTAACATCACTCAAACCCAGATTAACACTTTCGCAAAGTTCGTCGGAGGCTTTCTCCAATCTGTCTATGATGGATGCATCATCGGAAGAATGAAATACTGGCACACGTGTGTATTTAACATCATTTTTGTACTTCAGCGAGTGAAGCTCAACCAAGACTGCCATGTGGTCTGAAATACCTGTAACCACTTCGCAGTCAATTTTTCCGGAAATATTACCATTTACAAAGACAAGATCAACAATAGATTTACTGTTATCTTGCACACGAGTGCAATCTCTAACTGGTTGCGTTAAATCAAAACGGAAGGCAATGTCAATAAGCGCTTCCTTGTTAATGGGATCAGAACTTCCTGCGTTAAACGAAAACCAGTTGAGGCATGGAAGGTTGAAGTCTCCACATAAACTAAGCTTGGTAGTTTGATTTGTTTTAGACGAAATATACAGCTGTAATTGTTCTAAAACCTCAGGGATTGAGGCAGGGGGCCCATACACAACCCCAATAACAAGGCTTTCTTTTCTATCGATAAGCTTACAAAATAAAGCCTCAACGCCAGGGGCATCAGGCATGCGTGCTATCCTGTAAATATTTTTAATTAGCAACGCAACTCCGCCCCCTCTGGAACCACGATCCCTTCTGTACACGTTGAACCCCGAAGGCGCAATTTCGCTGTCATAGACACTGTCATTAAGCCATGTTTCTGTGAGTGCGACTACGTCATTACTGGGTGTCATGTATACACGGGTCATCATAAATGGGTATGGGCCACCAAAGTTGGTTAAAGCCCAATATACTCGCTATTGTTCTAATAAAAAGAAAACAAGACAACATCTGACCCTCAAATTGTCATTCACATTAGTAGAGATGAAACATTGTTCCCTACATGCATAGTTTTAGTTCACTACGTCATGGAGTAGGGTAGATGAGAAGCCATAAACTTCTTTGGGTGGAGACACCTATTAGATTTCGGGGGTAGCACCTCCTTGCAATGGAGATCATGCCATGGCGAAAAAAAAAGCCAGTGTGGGGGGTGTGGAAAGACACAAACTCGGTATACAGCCCCTGGCTACACCCTTGCCAGTAGTAGCAACTGAAATTGGGCATGTAGGGTAAAATAAAAAGCACCTTCGGTGGTCAGCTGAACATTGACGCAGTTTTCTTACTACGTTGGGGGAGCGGAAACACCCTTCACTTCGTACTCGGTTACGGGCCTGGCTTTACTAGTGCCTCGTTAAACAAATGTTTCTCTAAACACTTACAGAAAACTTGGCAATGGGGCGGTTATTCAGACAATGATCAACGATTCTGCGCAAATTTTACAAAATAGGTAGAACTGAAGAGAGCGGCAAAAGACGTAAGAACACTTTTCTTGACAGCACTGTGGAAGCTACAGAAACAAAGCGTATGCCTGCTCCCACCGTGCTGAAAAAAGATATAGTACTGAAGTTTGCTAATAATTTTCTCATTTCCTTTGCTGCAAGAAATGCTGATCTATTTATTATGATACTGAAACAGGTGCGGGAAGTTGTGGGTAGATAAGGTACAGTTGTTGTTTACCTGGAAGAAATGCCGTCCGTTTCCTTGCATTTTTATACAGTGCCACCTTTTCAGCCCGCCTATTTTGCAAGAAAACGTGGCGTCCGTGACGTCAGTATGTGGCTATGGTGGCTAGAAGAGGCAGTGTCCCAGATGTTATATAAGGATCATGGATAGGGTGACCTAGAATATGGGGAGTGTCTAAATCACGAACTCCCGCGTAGACCTTTTACGGTGAACTTCCGCGCCGCGCCTCTGCTGCGCCGGACCCGTGTGCTTTCCGCGCTCGTAAGCGCGCGGAAAGCGAGGGGCGTCTGCTGCGCGCAGTAGTTTTTGCTCTGTATTTGCACGCAGGGCACTTGAAGTATGCTGAACTTTCAATTGTGAGGTGTGGAATGGACCTCGTCCATCGTTAAGAGATGTGTCGGTGCCTGGGACAGCAGGGGAACGCAAAAAATTATCTTTGAAACAGCATCAAGGCGGTCATGTTTTGGTTCTAGAATCCAAGTACGCTAATATGGTGGCTGTGCATGCGCAAAACACAAAACATGAAAGGAAAGAACGGAAAGAACTTCAATAAACGGTACTGGCCGTTTCATCATGCGATTTAGTGGTACGTTCTAAAGGATGGATAGCGCAAAGCCGCTACAATCAAACGGGCAAGCGAGTATGCAAGACGTGCGATTAATGAATAACGTAAATTACTTTTTTTAGTCAGCTGAAATACTTGTGTGCAGTGATCGCTGGTCTCACCGTTACCGGCTTTTTAGTCATGGTCACCGGTGGTTCGCAGCCACACACACATGTTCTAGTAGATAACTTGCTATCCTTGACTACTACTTTTTAAGAACAGAGAACAGCTGTAAAAGAACATGGCCATACCACCACAGTACTTTTTAACTTATTTCGTCTTAGACCTAGCGTACGGCAACAAAGTTTGTCATGCGTCAAGCTTCTTTTGAAATCAGACATTCGAAAGAAGAGCAGTGCCAGAATAAAAAGTTTTATTACATGTTTATACATTAAATACGCAATGTAGAAAAGTGCCTTAAATATATCCACACAACGTTAAATTAAAGATAAAAACAGCTGCACTTTCGCTGCACAAAATACCTTACTGTAACGAAGCACGTCGAGCAACTACATACGTAAAGATATTCCTTCACTAGAAATTGTTCAAATACGTATTTCTTACATGCCCTAGCCTGAAGAAAATGCTCCATTCAATAACATATATTTTAGGCAGGTATAGCAACTGTATGTTTCGGTGCAATCTGAGGTCACTTATGCGTCGGGATTGTTCTTATCTAGAGAAATCGCATCAGCATAACATTTTCGAATGAGGTAAACATGAAAAGAATATTCCCTTGTTATTAGTCATCCATTTTCATAATCCAGACTATTTATTTATTGATAGAAATGCATGTTTTCGAAGCCCGACACGTCGAGTATACGAAATAAATCTCCAAGTTACTTACACGTTAAGATTCGCTGAGTGTTACGCTTTCCTAACACATGGTGAAAGCCGCGTCACTAATTAATGCTCCACGTACGCTTATTTTCTGATGTTTGCTCGTAACATGAAGTTCATTTACTTGATTTGTCTTGTTTCTTTGCGTACCTTATACCTTTTTTGTACAAATTTTACCGAATGCGCTCAGTTCTTCAATATCTAAAAGTAAGTTGTAAGCGAGACAGGAGATGACCACGTTTCCATCATCCGGTGGAGACAAATGAGACCACACGTCATATGATAAGACGAAAGCTTTATATTCTTCATGAAACGCTGTAGTAAAGGGCTCGAAGAATTTCGATCACCTGGGTTTTTTTTTAAAATGTACATAAATCTCAGCACACGGGACTCAAGCATCTTTGCTTTCATCGAAAATGCTGCTGCCACAGCTGGTATTCGATCCCGCGGCGTGTAGGTGAGCAGCCGAGTGCCTTAACCACAACATCACCACGGCAGGTGAACGAGATAACATCAAAAAAAAGTTTAGCACATTTTCATATGGGACGGACGCCTGACTCGAAATTTGCGTAACAAACACTGGCCTCTATCTCTTTTCCACTACATCCACCTAGCGAATATCTGGCTCAGACACTGGCAACTCAATAAAGTTCTTCACTTGCGTAATATGTAAGAAATAAGCATGCAACGATTGCATGCGACTGAACTAGCAAAACTGCAAAATATAGTAGCCATCAGGAATGCGCTGTCAACGTGCGCAGCGCCACTTAAACCCTCCACCATGTTTCATCGCCCGTATGTGCACCTGCTGGCCTCTGCCCGTCACACTGCCCCTTCTAGCCACTATAATTTGGCCGCAAACATGCTTCCTCCATGACCACAAACACGCTGTTTGTTTCTTTAAAAATATACTTGTAATAGGACATTAAAATGTACAACGAAGAATCGAAATGTTTCTCACATTCACAATTTTCTTGTGTACGTTTTTCCAAACGCAATAACGGTGCGAGGGAACAAAACCGAAATCAACCGCAAGCTGCTGTACTAGGGGGGCTAGAATGGGAAGGTGTGAAAAGCGAGCCATGTTTTTCTCAAGAAGGATTAAAGAAAAATTGCAATTTTTTAAATCCTCCTTGATTCTTCTTGTAGTAGATTCTTCTTGTAGTAGTGTAGGCCCGTGTACTCAGATTTGGGTGCACGTTAAAGAACCCCAGGTGGTCAAAATTTCCGGAGCCCTCCACTACGGCGTCTCTCATAATCAAATGGTGGTTTTGGGACGTTAAACCCCACAAATCAATCAATCAATCTTCTTGTAGTAGGTAGATTGCCACTATCCCTCAAGAGGAAGGTATTTAACAGCTGTATCTTGCCAGTACTTAGCTACGGAGCAGAAACCTGGAGACTTACAAAGAGGGTTCAGTTTAAATTGAGGACGACGCAGCGAGCAATGGAAAGAAAAATGGTAGGTGTAACCTTAAGAGACAAGAAGAGAGCAGAGTGGATTAGGGGACAAACGGGGGTTAAGGATATCATAGTTGAAATAAAGAAGAGGAAATGGACGTGGGCCGGGCATGTAGCGCGTAGACAGGATAACCGCTGGTCATTAAGGGTAACTAACTGGATTCCCAGAGAAGGGAAGCGGGTTAGGGGGAGACAGAAGGTTAGGTGGGCAGATGAGATTAAGAAGTTTGCGGGTATAAATTGGCAGCAGCAAGCACAGGACCGGATTAACTGGCGGAACATGGGAGAGGCCTCTGTCCTGCAGTGGACGTAGTCAGGCTGATGATGATGATGATGATGATGATGATGATGATGATGATGATGATGATGATGATGATGATGATGATGATGATGATGATGATGATTCTTCTTGCGTGGAGGCTCCGCCTTGCGTGATCTCTCCGCCAGGCCAAAACTTGGCCTCACATTTGGAGGCGCTGCCCACTAATGTGTGGGAGACGCAGTAGTGTAGGCCTCTGCGATTAGAGCTTGTCAGCTTCGTCGGCATTCCACTTAGTTTTATGAGTTGGCATTGAGAGGACTGGCATCTACAAAATTGAGAAAACTCGGGCTTTGTGTGAGGCACTGTGGTTTGGTGTACGAAGCATGCATGACAAAGGTGTGACTTTTCCGAGCGCCGGCATGCTGACAGATTTGAAATATGGAATCTCGCCATCTCCAAGGCCGGTGTAGCAACAACTTCTTTTGTGTGTGGGGGCCAAAATTAAGAGGAATTGTATAGAAGTACCCGGTTCCAGCAGTATAACGGGGATGAAGCTATAAAGAAAAATGCTGCCTTCTAAGAAAAAGGAAACATTTTGGATCAATTTAAATGTAGTCAACCCGAGCAAGTGCTGCGAAAGGTTTTACCCGAATGTATGACAAACACGAGCAGCTAAAATAATAAATATTTTACAGAGTTCCAAAAAGCTGAACAATTGCATTGGTAAGCGCATTCGTCTGAACGTGCTATTTACTTTTTCGGTTTCACTACTTTATATTTTCATTTAGTATATTGAGCAATGCACTGATGCTCACCTTGTGTATCTTATGCACTAATAACAAAAATGCGTGCATCGAGCCCATATCAAGCATTGTAAAATAGCTGCGCAGTTACATAACCAGAAAAGTGGATATTTAAGGGCTGCTGCGCCCACCAAAGCGATCACACAGCTTTAATCAGGTAATGTAAAGCAGGATGACAAATTTTTTCCGTGCCTTCCACCTAAATTAGAAAGTACTAGAAAGCTTGTTGTAGCACTGCAAGCAGCGCGTTGCAGAAACAAGCTGCGTCGAACATAAGAAATTGGAAAATCTGTGGTAAAATTTGTTTACATCCCGATCGAGCAATCATTTCTTTGGTTGGGAATTTGACCCCGACATAAGCGAAATGAACATCCATCAGTCTACTTCATCATAACATATCATTAATTAAATTCGATTAAATTCATGAAAAAATTTGTAAATATTCAATTCCTATACAATTTAAATCGGAGAACATGAGGGTCTGTAAAAGCGCGACCACAAGCGCACTTCAATTTCAATTTGAAGACCAAGGAACAAATAGACAAGGACACTCGCGTTATCAAGGTAATAGTACGAGAGATACAATTATAAAGGCATATTGCATGATGATGCTAGAATGCTAGAATACTTTCAATATTATATGCCTTCTCACTTGAAGAAGCTTCATTTTTGCTCTGTAATTGTGCAGATAATTATTATCAAGACGACTATGATTTCTTTCACCAAACATGTAAACAGTGGCTCATTCAAAATAACACTTCATTGAAGAATGGTCGCATTATGAGCGGTTGAGTTGGGCCTGACAGTTCGCGAATAGAAGCGACAGGACCAGCGCTGTTTTTTCAATGGTTAAAAACGTACCAACAAGCCCGCATTAATTGACGCTATTTAAGTCTGGCAGTCTGACTGCCTAAGGTTCGCACAAATGCCAATAGTTATTCTACAGTGCTGGATAAGTGCATTGAGAATTCATAAAGTTGCTGATCACGTCGATAAAGCTCTTTCAGTGGTGAGAATCTAGCAACGACCGACGCGAGTGAGTGCACCTGCTTCGGCAAAGGGGGGAGTGGTGTACCAGGGGCACTTGCGCCCTCCCTCCAGGCCAGATGCGCCAACAAGGTGCTGCACAACTGGTAACACCTTGTTGCCATTTGTGCAACAGCTGTGCAGCCAGGGTGTGTCGTGCAACCTCCTGATTGCACGACACACCCCTAGGTAACCCGGAGGACAGCTCGAATGAAGTGGCGCACAACGTGGCTCGAGTTCTTATGTTCTGAGTCACGTTAGACGAAGCGGCCACACAAACTTTTCTGCGCCGCTGCGGAAATGGGGACGATGGGCTTACTAAATCTTCTGACATAACACTATCGGCTGAAAAGCCGGGAGTACCCTCCACCTCACCACAAGCTAAATCAGGCCCAGTCCGTTCAACGGCGGCGGCTACCATACGCTACAGGGATATCCAGCATTAATAAGAAATTCTGAGGTTGCGGCCTCCAATGAAGACCTTCGAGCACGTTGGCGGACTGCGCTGCTAAGTTCGGGCCTGGACAAGCAACTTTGGAGAATCCAGCAGGCCAAGGAATCTGCCTGGGGACACAGGTCTCTCCGTTAGCTCCTAAGTGGGAGCATAGCCCAGCAGTTTGCCGAAAATTAACAAAGTCTACCTCTCTCTCTCACTTTGCTGTCCACGCATGATGGTGGTTCAGCGAATTGCTCGGAGAGCCCAGATCTGACCGGAATGGTTGTCTGCGCACAAGAAGACGCTTCTCCAGACGTTAAAGGTTAGTAACGTTCAATTTTTCAAAGAATTGAACGCGAAATAAGCTAAAAAATAGCACGTATGTTTTTTTTACCTTAGCTTTCTCTTCTCGACGTGAGGCGTCACGTCGACAGGACGTCTTCTGGACGCGTTCCATTACTCGGACAACATGGGCTCGATTCTGTCTTCTCAGCTGTCAGCGTAGACTGTCTACGATGCTGTCTAGAATGGGAACACAGCTACAGTGTTCTACTACAAGAACGCTGTAACAAAGCCTCAATGCTTCCGCATTCCATGGTTGCACGTAGGAGGAGACGATGTGTGATTTTTACCCTTTTTTTGGAGGGGGGGGGGTGAAGGTCTTTAAGCCATGGGTGGTTCCCTCCTATGTAGTAGTAGTAGTATGTAGCCACCTCTTGTTTGTGAGTTGCTCAATAGATGGCGTTGTGTGTATACGTCTAACTAATCTTCTGAATGATATCTATAAAAGTAATAAGTTATTTAGAAATTGAGAACAAATATCTGAACCTATAGAGATACAACGCGGGCTTCGACAGGGATGTCTCTTGTCACATTTGTTATTTATGCTGTATCTCCAAGGAATATAAGCGAAATTAGAGGGGAGTCGACTGGGCTTCAGCCTGTCTTTTGCCTAAGCAAAGAAAACACACTGAACAGTCATTACCAGCATTTATGTATGCAGATTACCGACAACAAGGAAGATCTGTAGGGATTGATAGACTTTTGTGGTAGTGAGGGAGATAAGTTAAATTAGAAGTTTAGCAAGAAAATAATCGGCGATCATAATTTTTAATGATAATAACGAAGGCAGGGAGCTCAAGATACAGGAAATCACGCTATAAATAGTGGATAAATACAAATATTTGGGCGTATGGATAAATAACGGGGCTCAGTACCTAAGAGGGCACGAAAGATATTTAATGAATAAGGGTAACAGGAAAATGCAGCTGTAATGAAAAATAGAACAATGTAGAACTACAATAGGTATGATGTTGTGAGAGGGATTTGGAAGGGTGTTATGATGCCGGGTTTCACGTTTGGCAAGGCGGTCTTGTGCATGAAATCAGAGGTTCAAGCAAGATTGGAAATTAAACAACGTGGCATAGGTAGACTTGTTTTGGGAGCACACGGGAATAGCCCAAATCAGGGTGTACAGAGTGACATGGGATAGACATAGTTTGGGTGGAAGCTAGCAGCAAAGTAGAATTTGAGGAGTGATTGAGAAAAATGAGAGAGAAGCGTTGAGCTAGTAAAGTTTTCATATACTTGTGCATGAAGAATTTCGATACTAAATGGAGGAAGTAAACTGGAAAATTTTCAAGCAAGTGTTTAAACAACAGCAGAATACCAAGCCAAAAGGAAACATCGGTTAGGAAGAAAGTGAAGGAAACAGAGAGAGACATGTGGAAGATTGAAATGCTTACGAAATCATCACTGGAGACCCACCGAACTTTCAAAGCAGGAAATTGCAAAAGAAAAGATCTATGATTATTGTCGGGGTAGTTCTCTGCTGTTAGATGCCAGAACGGGAGTATATTGCGGACCAAGACGTACCGAGCCCAATACGAAAGCACAGACGCGGTATTTTGTGCATGTGGAGAGGAGAAGGAAACGGCTGAACATTTGCTAATGTTCTGTAAAGGGCTCCGCCCTATAGTCGAAATAATGGCGCTGAATTTTTAAAGCATTGGGGTTTAGGGACAGTGAAGGCAAAATAGACTTTAAACGGGTAGAAATAACCAGGAGGAGGTCAACTTATTGGTAGCGAGAATCAAGGCGTGATTGAAATTCAACGCTTCAGCACATAGTGATAGTACTTACCTTTATGGCTAGGTGACGTGAGCCACTACCCGATTTAAAGCGCACAGCCGGATACATCCATTCATCCATCTATCCTTTGGGAATGATATAACCGTCTGACGTTAGTGGTCTTCACAGTGGTTTTGCACGCACGGACGGATGGATGCACGGGTGATCGGACATACGGACAGACGCTTCACACCCCTCGTCATCATTCTCTCCGTAGATATGCTGCAATTTTTCTTCATATAACTGAATATTTCTCAATCAGAATATCTGCAAGTCATCTATGTGATTGTCAAATACAGGCTCTTGTCCTGGTAAGATATGTTCATTCTAGCTAAAAGTAATTAGCAATTACCTCTAATGGTGAGTTATTTTTTGGCCAGCATGTATATATATTTCTCATAAAAGACATGCGTTGTGTCAACCTGGGCTCTCCCCTGGCATGTCCTACCAAGGATCAGGAAGACTCGTGCCCAATCCACGCGCTACAGTCGCGAGCGGCCGACGTTAAAGGTCGAGGCTGCGGACACCTACGGAGCAGGCCACCCCATGAAGAGTGGCGGGAGGAGCGAGAACTCCTGTCTACAGTGGTGCACACACAACGTTACCACCTTGTGCGTGGGCGACAGAGCGGAAGTGGTAGCTTCCTCTCTCTGCCGACACGCATGGTGGCCCCTACGGACGCTGCGAAGAGGACACTACCAATTCCTCCCCGCGCACAGTCTTTCGATGAGTAAGTCCCGCGTGCCAAGCGCAGGGCGTGGCGGTCGCGTATCGATCACGCCCTGCGCAGTTGGTCGCGGGACAGACATTCTTACCGCCTCACTTCGGCTCCCCCAGTGGAGCAGGGCGGTAAGCGTGACCCCCACGTAAACGGCCTGGACCTACCTGGGCCGCAGTGTCACCGGTGGCCGTGCTGAAAGCACTGATTACCTCCCGTCACAACGCCAGCGATGGCGACCTTAGAGGCCGAGCATCCTGTAGAGTTGACTACTGTTCCGGTGATATACAGATGCGTGCTGGGATGATTTATCCATATTGATACAGACGTCCTTATTTAGGGCAGGCCAAGTGTCGCCGTCCAGATAAGTGTCCGAGATATCGAGTGGCATGCTGTCATTATAGTGACAAGATAATAAATGGAGGGTCACGGTCACTATCTTTAGTTTAGGCTATCTTTAGGTTGCCTAAAGAAGAACATGTGCACAATTGTACATGCGCTTAGGTATTACTCGATTGTACCCAGTGCATGTACAATGTCATAGCTAAGCCGTTCAGAAGCAGTCGCCTTATTTGCCGGTAATGCGCTTACACAGCGTGCACGAGAAGGGTAAGCTACAATGCTGAAGAACGCAATAGTTATTGTTTTAAGTAACGTAATATCTCCAACTTTGTTTATAATATCTGTCGTGAACATTCAGCACCCTCTATTTCGAAACACTTGACAAGACATCGCAAATTGCGTTTACAAAATTACGCTTTATTTGGAACAGCTCATCGCTAAGATACCAGAAGTAAGACGCTTGTACTCCATGATTGAAGAGGCCTCTGTCTGTGATTGGTGTGTGCTTTTGGGTATGTCAATATCTCACAGCTGCATTTGTTCATAAAGATCTTAGGTATCTGTAACACATAGGAGCGTCCGCAAATGCTCGTATGTGTGGTGGCCTACCTAACCAGCTGGCAGGCTTTGTTTCGGACGTACAAGTCGGCGTCTCAGCAAGAGCTCAAGAGGTCACCCTATTGACAGTGACTGGGGGCCAGCTGGTGAGCTCAGAATCTATCAATGCTTGCGCCAATAACTTGAACTAATATAATGGAACCCACGCACTGTATTAGTCGATGATATGCATATGAAAGGGGAAAGAGCAATATGTGTCACAGTGTTCGACGCACGAGCCTAAAAAAAACTCCAAAACCCTGGTGCAAGCTCTGCTTTGGACATGCAAGTCCAGGTAACAGCTAGAGCTCAACAGGTCGCCCCATTTAACAGCGGCTGAGGACCGACTGGTGGGCTCTCAGAACACATCAGTTCTCGCGCCAATAACACTTCTATTTTGGTGCCCACTTCGGTATCGAGGAGACGTGGTGCACACTTCCACGTAGTTATAAACCATCAGAATAGTTGTTATGCGAGGGATGCAGACAGAAGAAGACTGTGGTGTCATTTCTTTCAGGAGTGAAGCGTAACGAAACGACGCTAAAGAGGTGTGCAACTGTTGTACGCGCAAACATATATGTTCAACAGCCGCATATGTTTTATACAGTTGTTTACAGTCGCGTAACGATGCCAACAGCAACATGGGTATTACCAACACAAAAAGCGGTAATTTAAGCTGATATGTAGCTGTTGTGCATGCGATGATGGTATCCCTGGAGAGTGCTATATATACGTTGACCAACTTCCGTCTATAGGTTGTATTCACGTGACGTCAGCTTGGCGGACGCAGCAGTGAAAAGTGCGCCAGCTGTGCAAGCAAATACGTGACCACCATTTTGAAGGCCACCATACCGGCAGTTGAGTCCGGCAGTTCCAACAGGCATACACAAGGCACTGGGCACGCTGCTCTTGGCTTACTTTATTTGGATTTAGGATGTACGATATTTACCGTTTGTGAAGCTGGTGCAGCCCTGGGCGATGCATGCTCGTCTCCCTTGAACGTGTACGCCGAGAAATACGAAGCCGATGCTACACAGCGATAAACGGCCAAAGTGGCTCTGTGCAGTGTGCGTTGACCCACTCATTCTGACGTGCAAGGAGGGCACATTTGAGACCAGACTTGTTTCGAAGGTCGAACTCTGAGACATAAAGTACTGCTTGGAGAGTATAAAACAAGCTTTGTGACGCACGAACGAGTGAAAGCCAAGAAATCATTGGGTACGTGATTGACTAGTGGGTTTGTCCACGAACCTTCGCTGAAAAGTCGCGTCACTGTGGGCGAAAAGGTAAGATAATATGAAGCTATATTCCATCTGTAAGCGCTAAAGGTGAGTTTACCCATGAATTTCATATTAGTGCCATGTTTTACGAATCTAGTTAAAGCAGCGGGCTTAAGAGTGCTTATGAACTTGCACATAAAAACACGATTGCATGGGGCAGATTAGATTGTTGTAAAGTGCAGACGAGACTGAAATTTCGACGTGGTTGGCTCACCCAAAGCTTTGGTCAGTTGAATGAAAGTATCAGGAGCAATAAAGTATTCACTAGTCCAGAGTTACAAGCGACCTGTGCTTTGATGCAAGTGTACTGAGGCAGGTCACTTTAGCAAGAAATACAAAAACGTGTGATCTCTTGTTTAAGCTCGCCGTGTACCACGCATGTATTAATATGATTAGTCTAACGTTGGTACTCCGGTGTGTTGGGCTTTTCGCAGACCTCTCTGCCAGAGCATTGAAACTGACTGCATTTGCAGTGTTATTGCGATTTCTTTATTTTTGTGTTTCATTCGCACCTGAATTACTCAAAGCTGCCAGAATCCGAACTCAACTGAGTTTCCATTCGCAGGTAAACCACTCTCAAGCACTTACGTCACAGTATTGTTAAAATCAGCCTGACGAAGACGGCTGAACCATTCGCCATGACGCTTCGCCGCAACCTCCAGTGTACGGCTACGTACATTGACCGCGAATAAAGTTCGGCGAGGAATAAAATTTAACCGTTTTTTTTTTGTTCTCAGGCTCGTCACCTTTCCATTTTGTGCAATGGCTGTGCACAAATACGGCACAATATAACGTGATAATGGATGGTGGGCGCGAAAACCGGCTCAACTTTAGTATGCTCCTGCGTGTGCCCCTGCGTGATACATGACCCTAGTAAGGCGGCCGGAAGTAGCGCCTTTCTCGCATTGCCCGCATGCTGTGCGGATAGCCGAAGCATAGGCTGCAAGTGAAGGAGCACAGGGTTGCTCGGAGGTGAATACCAAGGGACCAACAACTGATTTTTTGCGACCCATTTTTTCCGGCGTGACATGAAGCTTACTCTTCGTAGTGTTCGTAGCTGCAGTGGTCAATCCTAAAAACATGCGGTTAATTGATGAGCATTATTTCTCGATCTGAAAGGATCTGAAAGGTTCTGAACAATGATGAGCCCTTTCATCCAGCAATGCTTAGAAGTGATAGCGATCCTGGTAGCCTTTTTGGAGACGCGTCATTTTTGAGACAAATTGTAGGTAGAAAAAAAGACATCACTTCAAAATCTTAGTGACCCGGAAATGGGATTATTACGTCATGCGAAGGCAGCTCCATTTTAATGTTTACTACTAATGCAAACCTATAGGTACCTTTTTACAGAGTAATATTTTTGCTATAGAAGCAAACAATATTTCGATATAGAAGTAAATAGGAAAATTGTTGACCGCGTACACTAGTTTACGGTCACATGAGAGGGAACATCGAATAATTGAAGTTTCTCCCATCAGGTAGCACCACAGGCTATTTAACAATTTTCAATAAAGAAATAGAAATATAACTCCATTCCTCAAGAGAAAGACAGGGTTGGTTTGAGTTACTATGAGGGACAATCTTTCCATCCGCACAGTCATCTAATTTCATGTTCTGGACAATTGTCGATCTATTTACCTGCATTCTGCAACCACAATTGACGTTTCACCGATAGCATACGCTTGCACACGGCTTTTTCTCGAAATTGTTTCAAGACCTGGCGTGACTCTGGGGTGGAATACTTGACTACCACGTATAATGATTATTTGGGTTCGATTCCTGCTGGTGCCTTGATATATATATATATTTACACTCGTCGGGTCAACGCTGCTGATGCCAGTTTTTTCTTATGCTCTCGAATTTAGGTTACCGATGTCTGTTTTCGCCGTTTCTGAGTACATATGAACACTCAATAAACAGTGACGCACGGCCACATACAACGGCCCATGGTACACGTGTACGTGCCGCACTGGTCGGGAGGATTGGGTTTGGCAATGTACAAGACGGGTTTTTCACGTTGTTCATGTCCTACATTACCCGCCAGGTTCTCTGACGCTCTTACGCTTCAACACTAAATTATGCTCCGATCGAATCCTCTTACGCTCCAATACTAATTTTGGTCAATCTCAAGTTTTAAAAATTTCGGCAGGTACCACGTACCAGGAAATTCCACGTTATGCGAAGCATACGGAGGGAAGGTGACCATGTTGCAATTTTATTTATCGGGTGAAACGTCATGAAATGACGCTAAATATATGTACAAATGTAGCGCCCATAGACATACGTAGAAGAGTTGCAGATGTTTATATAACCAGTTGTTTGCACTTGCGCAACGATATCAACTGGAACATGCCTAGCAACCCCAGAAGCTGGTATGAAGCACTGATGCTCGCGAAAATGCTGGCCCTGGACACTGCTACATAAATTAACTTCAGCGCATGACACCTAATCACGATTGACGTTAACCCGACGTGACGGCTGTATCCAAGGAGCAGATATGCAATGTTTATAAGGTAGGCATCCCTGCAACCACTATTCACGTTTCACGAATATTAGGGTCTATTTGAAAAGTAGTTGCGAGACCTGGCGTTGCTTTGTGATAAAATGCTTGGCTGCCACGCAGGATGCTTGCGTTGGATTCCTGCTATGACCCTGAAATTTATTATTTGCGTTCGTAGGGGGCGGGGGGTGTCAACGCTGACTATGTCAGTTTTTTTTTACTGACATTTATTCAATGTCTTCGTTGGGTGGACGCTACCGATGTCGGGTATTTCTTACCGCTTACGCGGTAACCAAAATTGCCCATGTGTGTTCACGTCGTTCCTGGGTATAGATACTAAGTGTCAATCACCTGTGGCACATACCCGCACACCAGCGGCACATACCCGCCCGTGGGTATGCGCAACTTTCTGGCGGGAAGGGTTTGACGAGGTACGTGACGGGATTTTGATGTTATTCACGCCTTGAACAGCGCGTCATATTAGTCAAACCATCTCACTCTCCCATGCTAATTTTGGTTCACGCCAAGTTAAGGCGTAAGCATAGATAGATAGATAGATAGATAGATAGATAGATAGATAGATAGATAGATAGATAGATAGATAGATAGATAGATAGATAGATAGATAGATAGATAGATAGATAGATAGATAGATAGATAGATAGATAGATAGATAGATAGATAGATAGATAGATAGATAGATAGATAGATAGATAGATAGATAGATAGATACGTTCAAAGTACCTGCAGTTCATCAATATGGTTGATTGGGTGAGTTGGTGATTCATGACTGTTTTAAAATGAGAGCGCACTACTTAGACACGGACAGAAAGACAGGGACAACGCTTACTGCCAACTGAAAATTTATTCGGAAAACTATGCAATGTATACTTTCAGATGAAACGGCGTCATGGCACATACGATAAGACCAAATCACGGACCAAAATAACAAAACCGATAAAATCTATGTACGTCCAGCTCAGCCCTACCAAGGCCTACTGTGCTTTCGAGTGCTTACTTAGCTCCTACGATATCTGCTACTGTCTAAAAATGTTATCTCCTTATCGGACAGAGCTATAGATGGACAGACCGACCTGCAGTTCGCTAAGAAACGCTTGTCATTCAATAAGCGGTGTGGTGTCTTCATATGACATAACACACCAAGTATGTCGAGGTAACAATGACAAAGATAAGTCTAAATATTGAAACGAGAACTAGCCTGTATGAGCCACGTATTGCTGGTCAACCTTTAAGGACCATAACCTCTTAAAAAAAAAAAAAACAGCCCTTCGCGGAACGCTCAACCCAGCCACAGCGAAAGCTGGAAGAGCGGCCTTTGAGAGCCTTTTCTATTCAAAACACAATTTAGGTAACTGCTACAAGCACTCCTGCTGGGTGCTCACTATGCCATAAATAATCATAATTTTTGTGTAATAGCCCGGCATTCACTATGCTATCCTTCGTCATTCTTCGGAGAACCGTGGTATCCGCTACACAATTGGAATGAGTTTTGTGCAATTTTTTATGCAGTGGCTGATGACGAAGAGAGAGAGAGAGAAACAACTCTATTTATCCCATCTTAAGGGAAAGGAGCTGCGAGAAGGCAAGCGATCCTACTCGCGGTAGGCCTCTTCTACCACCTCAGCCCACCTCAGGATATCCTCCTGAAGGTCGGGGTTGTAGCTGCGCATGGCAACCTCCCACAGCTCCTGACTACTTATTTGTTTACGAAGGCCCGGGGGAGGGCAGTTATTTCGACATTGCCACATAATGTGGTCAAGGTCCGCTTTCCTTACCGTACAAAACTTACAGGAAGAATTTTGCCTGAAGTGGGTATGCGCCACAGTTGATGTGTGATCAAGAACAAGCTTTTGTAATGGGTTGGGGCATTGGACGACCCACACGTTACGCAATTCGCATTGTGTGACGCTTGGTTGCTCCTTTGCTGTTCTGAGACACTTTATTGCTCATACTAAAGCAATTCGTTTCGCGACATCTGCCAGACAGGTTTGCTACGGAGCTTCAGGCACCGGCGTGGCTGTGTGGAAAAGTGCTGGGCTCGCACACGGGGGACGCCGGTCTAATTTCTGCTGTAACAGTTATGTTTTTACTACGAAGTTTCGTGCGATTTTCTTATTTCGTGTGGACTGCGGCGGCAGTGGCGGACAACTGCGGCACCGCACGCAACCCTCGTGATCGCATAGCAGCTTTTTTAGTTGTAGTGATCACTATTACAGTTTTCGCTGTAAAACAATGTCATCACTACATTGCACTCAGCAGCTGAACAACTTATATTACGTGGTAGTTTTTGCCACAGAAAACTGCACCACTCACGTAAAAGCCTTCTCGTAATCTGTTGTCCGTTTAGTTGCTTACGATGTACCTTTATTTTCTTGATCGGTTACCACCTTCCATAAAATCTTACCAATCATCGTTTGGGACACGCAAACATGCCATGCAAATCGTATGCTAGATTTTAACAAACCACGAGACCCTAGTAGAAGACTTTATTTAGACTTCAGAGGCCACATGCAACGACATGCATGTACAAGCCTGGAAAAAAAAAAGAAAGCTGTGGTTCAAGAGATTTTTTTCTTTTGTGTTAGAAGTAAAAAGTCTTGTGTGAAACAGTAGACAGCCAGTCGCGTCGTCCACGGGCATGGTAGCTCCATCACGTGCTCTGGTGGTGTTTTCAAGACTGCTGTCGATGGTTACCGCAAAGCCGCTGTAGTCCAGACGCCCATCAATGTGCCAATGCCCTGCACATTTGTATGGGCATCAGAGGACATACATCGGCAGCAATACAGCTGTCCTTTGGTTCAGAGTGAGGCTTTAAGCTTCGCAGGTGATGAAAGTGATGATGAACGAGTCGTTGACCACGTAGCCGTTTTCCGGGTTCTCAATGTCGTCGAGTGTCATGATGGCCGTGTAGCCGATGCCCTCGTTCTCACCGTCCTTGGGGCGTAGAAAGCAGTGTTCCAGTTCTTTTCCCAGATCCTCGGGCACAATCTCGGCAATCTTGTGGTATGTGTTGTTCTTCTGGTCCACAATTACGAACGTACTGCGCCTCCTGTAAGGCCATTGCAGCGTTGGATCGTAGGGCCCCTTGGTGATGTACACGTACACGCTGAGGCAAATGTTACCCTTTTCGTCCTTCTCTGCAAAGTGTCCACCCAGGTACATCTTGTAGCCCTGAATCCCCACGTAGAAGTCATCGCTGAAGAAGGACTTTGACTTGCCCTCGAGCACCTGCTCCTTGATCTTGGAAAAGTTGTTGACTTGCCAGGCAAACTTGCTGGACCGGAAGCGATCCTCTATGCTGTCTATTCGGCCTTTCAGGTAGCTCTGGATCTTCTCTATCTTGGTCACGATCCGCTTGTTCGCAATGGCCGAGTCCTCACGCATCTTCTTCATCTCATTCTTGACAGTGTCCTGAACAGCCCTTACTGTGCTCCGGATCGCCTCGAGCTCAGCAAAGTTCTCCTTGAGCCACTTCACCTCGCGACACACGTCGTCCAGCTTCTCACGCACTTCGCTGATCTGACAGGCCTCGGCGCCCGTGAAGATCAGCGTGCCGTCATCGGCCCGTCCAGCAAAGCCCGCCACGCCGGAGCCCTCGCCGGCCTCTTGCTGCTGCGGAATGGCGCTGGGCTGCTGCTGCAGGCTGCGCGAGCACTCCAGCTTCAGGTGTGCCGCAACATCCTGGTGCTTCATCTCCTTCATGCAGACGGCGCATTGGACGCTTTGGTGACCGCAACCACTCAGATGCTCCTTGAGGCCGTTGAGGGGACCGACGTGGTCACAGCCGTTGGCTTTGTTCGGGCAGGCGACGCGGAAACCTTTCAGAATGTCGGCGGAAGTCGTATCATGGTACACCTGGTCTTGCATGCTACGCTCGTTGTCAAAGGGACAGACGAACGTGTCGTCGTCTTCACGCAGCTTGCCGAAGCACTTTGGGCAGAAGAAGTGCGAGCACTTGGTCAGGTACAACTCCGAGGGCACCGCGCCACAGAGCGAGCAGATGCGGTAGATGGGCACCTCCTGCTGGAACTCGATGCTCGTGTATTCCCCCACGAAGGGAAAGCCCGTTAAGAAGCGGCTCGCCGTCATGTTGACGCGTGGTGTACCCGCTGATCTCGAGGTTCGCTCTGAGCGTCGTCAACTGCGCCGGTGGTCCGGAAAGAACGACGAGGTCCGCCTCGCTCTTACCGATGGACACCGAATGCGCCACGTTCCAGCCCCCACGAGCTGGGCGCGCTGCAACGGCGTCTTCATTCTCTTTTCAGAAAACGCTTCGTGATTTCCCTAATCCCGACAGGCACACTTTTTGTGAGTGCCTGCGACACCGCAGTCACCCGGAACACCAAAACCTCCAGTTTTACCTCCAAGGGAACGTGAAAATTGCCCTGATCATGGCCAACGCGCCTCGAGCGGGACCAAACACCACATGCGCGACGAAATCATCATCATGAAGTTGTCTATTCATTATGTACGTACGTTCTTTCCTGATGCGTGCAGGCTCAACCATTATTGAAGAGGTTTAATTTGCTAGGAAAACACAATAGAAGTTAACATGATTGAAGCTGGGACCTTGCAGCGTAGAAAACAGAATGGCTTCACTGCAGCAACAAGAAAACAACGCGGCAAAGCACCCTGTTTCGTGCACGACGTACTCTGCCATTTTTCGGAGGCTTATGTGCACTTGCGAATTTCACCATGCATTGATTTTGAAGTAGCGATTTAGCTCAAGAACTTCCTGCAGTTTTCTTTAGAACTACGAGAAATGACAAAGGCACAATGCTCGTGCTCCCGAAACACAGTCTCCAAAACGAAACCAATGTACTGCGTACTTCACCCTGCCTTGCAGTTCTTAAAACATCAAATGAAAAAAAAAACACGTAAACTTTAAAGTTATGAAGAAATTATTCAAGTTGTTTGTCGCAGTGGTTATAGCTGGTGTCAGTAAAAGTTTTGAAAGATTGAAGAATGGCGCAACTATATAAAGCAATCCATTGGAAGCCAATCCAATCTGAGATAGGCCAACAACAAGCAATTCAAGGCCCGTCTGCACGCAATGGCTGGACTGGGGTTGCCGAAATTCAGCCGAAATGCAAACACCGTCCCGAGTCCAGGTGATCTGAGCGACGTGGAACGTCTGGAGGACTTCCAGGAAGCGGACTTCAGAGGCATGACGCTCTCGCTGAGTCAAGAAACGACCGACGCCGTATCTCCGATGCAGCCACCGGCAGACCAGCGCGGCGTCGATGTTTCGTGCCTGGGCTCCAGCCGTTGTCGAGCAGGTTAGATTCGATTTATTTGCCCATAGCTCGCAGAATTGAGTGCCAAGCCTAACTCGTAGCGTTCCGCAGCCATTTCGCATATTTCCCATCCTACCACACTTTATTGTGGTTTGGACAGTTAGTGGGATCGCTATGCGCACTAGGCAACTTTCGCTTTCCCTTGTCGCAGTATCTCAGTAGCTTTGAAGCTTGGCTAGGGAAAAGCGCCCGAGTAACGAATCTCTAGAAACTGGCCAGCTAAAACGCGAGCTGCCGTGCAGCGGAGATAGCCGCAGTATCAGTGTTGTGCTTGCCGTTCAAAGCAGCAGCGCGCTTTGGGCTAGAGTTTGGTTGCTACACCACTCAGGCAGATTGCTTGCACTGTCTTCAGTCTTCTTGGTGCGTGGAGATCGTATTAGCACCCGCCGTTGCAGCCTATCGGCACGAGTGTAGCGCCGCTAAACTCAGGGACGTGGGTTCGAGTTCCGTTGTCGGCAGCCGCATGTAGATTGGCGTAAATGCAAAGTGACCACTTTAACGTACAGAGGTACGTTAAAGAACCCCAATGTGTCATGTGAAACCGTAGCCATTTGCAGTTATATATTGTGTTGTTGCCCCGTAAATTCCTGGGATTTAAATTGACAATAATTGATTGCATCGGCTGATCTTTCAGGCACTGCGGCGTGCAACCATTCACATTTGCTTACCGCGCTTGAAGGCCGTCTCGATGAGACTACTCAGTAATGGCGTCCACATTCAGCATAACGTGCCTCGACGTCACGGATAAAGTATCGAGCCAGTGATTGTTTCGCTGATTTAGCGCCGCACCATATCCGCCGCGTCGGCTGCCGGCGCAGCACTTTCCGCAATGCGCACGGCGTCAGCATCTCATGTTTTCCTCGTGCGCTGGACTCCTCTCCATATGCGTGCTTTGAGCAAACGCTGTCAGCGCGCAGATGGTTTCAAGCAGCCGATTGTCGCTCTGCAAAGAAGCGACCCCCCTCTTCCTTCGCGATGTGTGTCAGCTGCTGTGACCGCTACCTATGTTCTATCAGAGTGTTTGCGGATTCAGTGTCCTACTCAAGTTACAAGAGGTAAATCCAACGAGGAAGCAGTTCAGCGTAAGATATTGAGGCTTGAAGTTATAAAAAACTTACATTAAGGTTTGCATTGAGCATATGGTCCAGTTTGTGCATAGCCCTTAGGGGAAACTGAAGGAGTTCTGAATTCAATCAAACACCATGTTTAGGAAGGATCGAAATTATTGTCCACAATTTCATCATTTTTCCGTAGTTGTAGCAGCAGGAGTTCCAGAACACGTGAAATAAGCGCTCCGAAAGTGTGGGGGTCAAAACATACGTCACCTTCATTTCCTGTGGCCCAGAGCCGCTCATTAGGTGCGTATTGCGTTCGGTTTAGCTGAGTGTCGCTTACACTCAGCCAAGTGCAGATGTAGAGTCTCGAGACAGTTTAGGTACGATAGTACAGGGGACTCCATAGATTTCGTGTTCTTAACAATCGCTTTTTGATGAGACGTGACCAGCTTGGCTGCAAAATGATGGTGAAACAAAGCATATGCTCCTTCACCCTCTGCTCATATTTCCTAAGCAAAGCAAGAAGCGTGTTTCATGTTCCGAGTGCTTCGTGAGCAAGCATTCTTTCTTATCTTCAAACATGGCCTCTGTGATTAATACATGACGTGACGTTTTCGGAACCAATCGAGGAGGCCACGCTTCAGCAGTGCTGCAGTTGCAAATGACGCGGCATACCGAGAATGACGTCATCTCAAGAAGCCCGGTGGCCACAGCCTCTATCTTTTCCTCGGAAAAGGGCTATGTGCATTCCCTTTTGAGAACTCGCATCGCTTCTCGAATTAAGGAGGGATCAAACCCTCTTTACATGCTCCGAAGTAATGTTTTTTAGATAAGTGCTTCAGCTTCCCTTTAACGAATGAACCACTCAACAGGATGAAGGACAAAAGAGAGTTCTCATGTGTGCCCCTTCTGCTTTTCTCTTTGTCTTTCTGACAGGTTCATTACTTTAGCATGAAAAAAAAAAAAAAAAATGTCCCATGAAATTGAAGCCAATGTGGAAAGCAATCAGTGATTTTTCGTTGATGTATACCTGTTACTCATGTCGTTCATTTGCCATAGGGGCGTTTGATGGCCATGAATGCACGAATTTCTCTACCTGCCATGGTAGCCTAGTGTCTATGTTCTTGAAAGTGTGAAAATATTGGTGGGATTCCCAGTCATGGCAGTGTCCATATTTCGATGAATTTTAAATGTAACGACATGCCAATTTTTGCAGTTCGTGCAAAAATATGTGTCAAAATTAATCCACAGCAGTCATGCCTGGAAATCCTATTGTGGTCCTGCTATGTATAATCTCAGATTAACTGATTGATTGCACCCAAATTTGAGTATACGGGCCTACAGCATTTTCACCTCCATTTAAAATACAGCCGCCGCAGCGAGGATTTGATCCTGTGACCTGCGGGTCAGCAGCCAAGCACCTTAGCTACTACGTCCTTGGCGGGGCTGTATATTCTAAGGAATAAATTCTAAAGTGTTCACTTTTTCTGCGTGGGACTTCAAGATGGCCTTCAGACATTTCTCTTACTGTCTTTTGTGATTTCCAAGCTCTTAGTTCTTTCTTAGATACACCAAGATAACTAGGTTTTTTGTACTTGTGTTAAATGTCGGGATTTGTTGCACTCATTAAAATTATTTTGTTGTTATGAGTTGACAGAGTCGCGAAGCCATTGAAACTTCAAAGGAAAAATATTAAACAGGCAAACGTTTGGCTTGTTATTGCCCTGCTGACAGAACTGCCATGCCTGCAGCTCCTATAAAATTAGATTTTCTTTATCTATTTTTTCAAGCCCCACAATGTGCAAAAAGGACGTCCTTACAGCTGTGCCTTTTTAACTCGTATGCGACAGTCGGCTGGTTGCGGCTTTTCATCATCGTGAGCGAATATTTGCAGTTTGATAAACATGTTTCTTTCTTTTTGCTTTAAAACCTGCTTTATTTCTGGTCAGTGCTCCTGTGTTTGCTTCTTTTCGAGGTTTTAGTGTCGATAAGTTTTCAACAAGTTTTAAACTGCAGTTGGATTACTCTGGTTTCTTGTCACAAAAAGCAGGCACTCCTATGTAGTCTGTAAAGGCTGTTGATCAATAGCAAGAAGCCTAGAGCAAGATAGAGGCTTAATTTGATGAAACAAACAGGGAATGCCACTTGAGCCAACATTTACATGACGGGACATATCTTTTCCTTGTCCTTGTCTCAGTAATTTCTCAGTGGTTCATGCGAATGGCTGGCGAAAGCTCTACTCACTTTTGAGCAAGTCGTTCGTCCATCATTCTGATTTTGGGTCTTGATTTGTGGGGTGAGCTGTTCGCATCAAATCTACTTCTCATTGTCACTGTAGTCGGGCATGTCTAGCTTTTTTGTTTTAAAATTGCTCTATGAAATATTTTGTTCTCTAATTGTCCTTGGACATTTGCACTGTTAGTACTTAGTACATTGTGGAAGACCCTTTTGTCGCATCATTAAAACTAAGTCAGTGAATCGTGAAATTGTAATCTCAAGCAGCATTGGGGTCCTTCAGGTAAGTGAATGTCTGTGAGTGCTTAAATACATTGCAGCGGTTTAGCAGTGTACATGTGCAAAATCGAATGCGTCATGACAGTAGAGGAAAACAAGCAATATAAGTCTCATTAAAAGAAGAAATATTTATTAGGTACTATATACCAGATACAAGAAGTCAATAAGAACATGCATTTCAAAGTGTTGGGCAACACTAATAAAATATGCACTACTGCATGTGTACTGTGCTCACAAATTGAATGCGACATCAAAAACTTTTGTATAAGGACTATTATATCTAATTGATTGTAATAACTGCATCATGTCTCTCATCTGTCATCAAGTCTGGCCGCTAATTGTTTTGTAAGTGTTTCAGCGGTAACAAAACTCATATGAAACTTCCTGAACATGGTGAAAATAAATAAGCATGCAATATTTAGCTCTGGATTGTGTGCTTCCAATCCGTTTGCACCGTACACATTATCTAAATACTTCAGAGCTACGAATGAAATTGATGCAAAGAGTTTGTGTCAACAAAAATCAACTTTCAGTCAAATTAGAGCAAATTTATTGTTCGTTCTGAGATATGCTGGTGTCTTTCCTAGGGCTTTGATGTTCTGTAAGCCTATTTAATGCAAAAACAAAAAGACTGTTAAAAATGTTATGTTGGTACATCTCAAGGCAGGCCACAAATAGTGAAAGTAGGAGTGTGGCAACACAATGCCTTTGTGTTGTGGTGTCTTTCTTTTTGTCCTTGCATCATTATTTAATTGTTTAACCATCTGAGGCACTGTCTGACATGTCTATTCTGATCTCTCTTATCAGACGCAGGCAGCCTGAATGGGAATTCTGGTAGCGCCGCTGAAAATGTATCCACCGCATCATCGTCGAGCATTGCGCGGCAGTTTTCACGAGAGCTGTCAGAGGAAGAGACCAAGGAATACTTCTCAGTGCGGGTGAGTGCTGCTATAGTATTTGCATCTAAGTACACAGACACGTTAAAGTCTATGGCGAGGATATAATTGTCACAGTTTAGGTTGAAGGCATGCAAAAAGTATTCGTTGTGTGAACGGGTGCAAGTGTGGAAAAGCGAGGCTGTAGTACAGGGTGGGTTGGGGGGGTGTGTTAAATTGCTTCTTTCCAGCAACCTTATTATTTGTGTGTGTGTACACATAAGCACGCATGAGCCTGTACAAAGGGTGATCGAACTCCCCTCCTCCCATCCTGAAAAAACTTCTCTCCTGAACTGTAGGTGTTACAGGCAGGAGAGTCAAGGACAGAGAGAGAGAGAAAAGACTTTATTGGACGCAATGGGCTGGCAATTTGGTCTCAGTGGCTTTAGGTTGCGGCTTGTAGTCTCTGGACACGGACGGCATCCCCGGCCTGCCGGACGGCCCAGAGTTGGTCGTTCAGCTTTGGGCTTTGGAGGGCTGCCTCCCAGCGGCAGTGATGCTGCTGAAGAAGGTCGCCCGCAGCTCCCGTAGCCGGGGCGGCGGCAGGAAGGAGTAAGCTTGAGGCTCCTTGCGATTTGGTATTGACGGCCGCTATAGGCGCATCGCGAGATTGGTAGCGTTTTCACGACTGTCGTCGCCGGCACATTCCCAGAGCATGTGGTTCAGCGTTGCTCTGTGCCCGCACGCTTTACACATATCGGTGTGGTATAGGTTTGGGTGGAGGTGGCGTAGAACGACCGTGCTGGGGTAGGAGTGGGTTTGGAGTAAAGCTTGTTTAATTTCTCGTGCGGTAGCGGGAACCTACGCCTTTCGACACCATAGTGCCGGGTGATGTCACAGAACGTTGTAAGACGATCACCCCATGACCATTCTGAATCTTGTTGCTGCGTGCCTATCAAAGTGTCTTGATCCAGCAGATGCATCACCCCACTCTCGGAGTCAGAGGTGGCGGCCACGTAATGGGCCGCGGCTTGGCGAGTGAGACCTCGAGCCGGGGTGTGGGCCGCCTCGTTCCCTGCGAGCGGAATAGTGGTGTGTGACGGGGTCCATAGGAGAAAAACCGTTGGGGTGTGGGGTTGTGAGCGCGACCTTGAGTCTCCATCTCCGCACATTTGAAGGATGCATGCCGCTTCCCGCGAGATACGGCCGCGCGCGAAACTGCGTACTGCCGCCTGCGAGTTGCTTATCACAATCTCTGCATGCGGCGCTGCGGCGAGGGCTAAGGCTATCGCGGCTTGTTCGGCTGCCTCCGCGTATCCCGTCGTCACCGTGGCACTCGCGAGGCATTTGCCCTGATGGTCAACGAGCTCAGTTGCGAGGGCTCTTCTCTCTTCTCCATATCTCGCGGTGTCTACGTATACCACGTCCGTACTGTTACAAAACTTCTTTTGAAGCTGTCTAGCACGCTCGTTACGCCGTCCGATGCGGTGCGTCGGGTGCATATTCCTAGGAATCGGCGGAACGATCAAGCGGTTGCAGACTGAGGCAGGGACCTCCACCTTTTCTCCTTGCTGAGCGTGATATCTGATGCCCAGCGACTCAAGGATGTGTCGACCCGTCTTTGATTTGGTTAAGCGTTCATATTGTTACGAGTGACTGTGTTTATTTACAGATGAGGTGAAAAGGCGTTGTGAAATAGCAGCGTACTTCTGAGACAGGCCAAGAACGCTTCCACCTAACCACACAGTCCAGGCGCCGCTCCACTACTCTTCTTCTTCTTCCGCGCCCCGTAGGCTCGCACATCTTCGTTTCATTTCCCCTGGCGGCAGACGAAGCTCGCTGAGCGAGTTAAATAGGCCTATGATGGTACTGTTTGAGGCGGGCTACGTGAACAACTTGCGTAGTGCGCGAACGCCGGTTATTGGCTGTGACTCGGGCGACAACGTAATTCAAGTCACTGAGACAAGTGACTATCACGAATGGGCCGGAATAGTTTGCTAAAAACTTCCGGTACGATCCTTTTCTACGAACAGGAGTCCACAGCCACACGTGGTCACCAGGAGAAAACTCTACGGGGATATGCTTGGCATCGTAGCGACTCTTGCTGTGTTCTTGCGAAGACAATGTTTGAAGGCGCGCTTGTTGACGTGCTTCTTCAGCGCGACACAACGTCTGAGCGATGGACAGATCTTCCTGATGCGAGAAAGGTAATAGAATGTCCAGGAAACTCTGTAGATTTCGTGCGTAAAGCAGAAAGAAGGGCGAATGTCCAGTCACTGCATGCTTGGCGGTGTTGTAAGCGTAAGTAACAAATGGTAAGACGGCGTCCCAGTTCCTGTGGTCAGCATCACCGTACATCGATAACATATTCGTGAGAGTTTGATTTGTTCTCTCAGTGAGACCGTTAGTTTGCGGATGGTAAGGGGTGGAGTGGCGATAAGAGGAGCCACAGAGGCGCAAAACTTCTTCAACCACATCGGCCATAAATTGTCGTCTACGGTCACTGATGACAACCCGTGGAGCACCGTGACGCAGTATGACCCGTTGTAACAGAAAAGAAGAAACAGCGGCTGCTGTGGCCGATGTCAGTGCGTTTGTTTCTCTATAACGCGTTAAATAATCCACGCACACTATAACATATCGGTGGCCCGATGGGGTCTTAGGAAGGGGTCCGAGCAAGTCAATGCCGACTTTTTCAAAAGGGGATGTCGGTGGAGGGATGGGCTGCAAATAACCTGCCGGGGCAGTGGTGGATGGCTTGTGGCGCTGACATATAGAGCAGCTGGTGACGTACTGTTTTGTGGTCTTCCACATTTTCGGCCAGTAGAACCTCTCACGTTGTCGATGCAGCGTACGTGTGAAACCGAGATGACCGGATGTTATGTCATCGTGCGCAGAACGAAGGACGACCTGGCGCAGGCTTTCCGGCACCACTAGAAGCAACGGGAGGCCATCGGGTGAATAGTTTCTTTTATACAGCAAGCCATTTGAAATTTTAAAGTGCTTGTCGACGGAGTTATGTGCAGCTTCGAGCAAAGCTTTCAGAGTAGGGTCGCGCTGCTGTTCACGTTTGAAGCTGCTGGTATCTGGGAAGTCGGACGAGACAGAAACTAAATAGTCATCAATGTCATTGTCGTCAGCATTGGTGTGTACTGAAGGAAGGCGGGATAAGCAGTCGGCATCTGTGTGACATCGTCCGCTCTTATAGGTAACAGAAAAGCTGTACTCTTGGAGACGCAACGCCCAACGAGCCAGCCGGCCAGACGGCTCACGAAGTCCCACAAGCCAGCATAGTGAGTGGTGATCGGTCACTATTGTGAACTCTCGGCCATGTAGATACGATCGGAACTTCTGAATGGCGAAGACGACTGCTAAGCACTCGAGCTCGGTGACGGTGTAGTTCATCTCTGCTCTTGTCAGTGTCCGACTGGCATATGCTACGACGTGCTGGCGACTGTTGCAGAGTTGGACCAGCACAGAACCAACACCTAGCCCACTAGCATCAGTATGAAGTTCAGTCGAAGCATCAGGATCAAAATGCTTTAGGATGGGTCCTGAAGTCAATAAAAACTTCAGCTGTTGAAATGCAGCCTCACATTTATCATCCCACAAGTACGATGTGTCTTTTATGAAGAAGGGACGTCAGTGGGGAGGCAAGTTGTGTGAAGTTCTTAATAAATTGGCGGAAATATGAGCACAGACCCAGAAAACTTCGCAGGTCCTTCACTGTTCGTGGTGGTTCAAAGTTGCGAACCACTGCGGTCTTCTGTGGGTCTGGTCGCACGCCTTCTTTATCCACGAGAAAGCCTAATACGAGGGCTTGACGTTCTCCAAAATGACACTTCTTTGAGTTTAAAACAAGGCCAGCTTCGCGTAAGCATTCAAACACAAGCGACAAGCGGTGGTTATGCTCTTGAAAAGTCTTGCCGTAGATAATCACGTCATCTAAATAGCACATGCAAATTTCCCATTTTAGTCCACGGAGTACTGTATCCATAAATCTCTCGAATGTCGCTGGAGCATTGCACAAACCAAAGGGCATAACGTTGAACTCAAAGAGACCGTCTGGTGTTACGAAGGCTGTCTTCTCTTTATCTGAGGGATGCATAGGAATTTGCCAATACCCAGAACGCAAGTCAACAGAAGAAAAATAGGAGGCAGAATGCAGGCAGTCCACGGCGTCATCTATACGTGGCAAAGGGTAGACGTCTTTTTTTGTGATGGCATTTAGGCGACGATAGTCTACGCAGAATCTCCATGAATTATCCTTTTTCCTCACTAGAATGACAGGAGCTGCCCATGGGACTACACGATTCTTGAATGACGCCCTTCTTTAGCATGTCTTCATCTTGCTCAGCGATGACTTTCCTTTCGGAAGGCGAGACACGATAGGGCTTCTGGCGTATTGGTGGTAATTGGCCTGTATAGATGCAGTGTTGCGTACGTGAAGACGGTGGTGTAACGGTAGAGGTCTCGTCTTGGGCAAAGTCGAAGACTGAGGCGTAGCGTGTGATCACCTCCTGCAGCAGCGACCGTTCAGTTGATGGAAGTGACTTGTTAATCATACGGTCAATGCTGGCAGAATAGTCGCGGTACGAGTTGGCGTGGGGTTTCTTTACATCCACCGACAGTTGGAGTGACCGTATGGTAACAGTACTTTGCTTTTGAAAGCTTGCCAATTTAAGTCCTGCAGGCAGATATATGGGCTGCGCGGAAACGTTCACAGTCCACAAATCGGCACAACCATCGACGATGAGCACGAGGCAACGAGGCACAATAACGTTTTTCTTAAGGGCGTTACTGAAGTTCGGCTCGGCTAAACCATAGTAAGAACCCACACAAGAACGCAAAGAGTTTACACGCACAAACATTGCGGTATGTGGGGCCAAGCAGACGTCTTCATACACGGAAAACACTTCCAAGCAGTCATCAACGGTATCTTTTGTCAATGGAGGCCGCAACACGGGACGAAAAATAATCTCACCACTACCACAATCTAGAGTTGCACCACATCCCCGCAAAAAAACTATACCTAGAATGACCTCATGGGTCGCTCGTGCAAGCACCGTTAGTTCAGCTCGAAACGTTTGATTTCCTATAGAAAGTAAAACAGAACAAACTCCAACCGGGCTCAACGTTTCTCCCCCTACGCCACGGAACGTAGCATTCCGATTCCAAGCAAACATTACTTTCGTCCCTAGGCGATTTTTAAAAGACATGCTCATTATGGAAACGGCAGCACCGGTATCAACTAGTGCAACAGTACTCACATTGTCTACAAAAACACTCACTTTGTTCTCAACCATTACAACACAAGGGGGTCTTGCGGAAGATGATTTTGCGGCCTCGCCCCCATTGGTCGCACCAGTTAGTTTCCCAGTGGTGGTGGTGTCCCCGAGCGGCGACGCGGAGACGGGGATCGCTGTTGGCGTGCGGGTGGTGGGGTAACGCTGCGGTCGGAGCAAGGCGAGTCAGCACGTGCTGCGTGTTGCTGTTGGAGAGAGCCCTGAAATGGTCGAGACTCGCCAGCAGGTACATAGGGCGTGTAAACGTTGAATCGTGGAGCTCGCTGCTGGCGACGGTAGCAGTACCTAGCAATGTTTCCAGGTAGCCCGCAGTTGTAGCAAGCACGGGTGTCGCGCCTAGTCGTCCCCGGCGAAGTAAACCTCGTCGGTTGATAAAAGCCGGGCGATGGTGGTCGAGGAGTAAATAGCTGTGACGCTGCTTGCCTGCGTTCCTGGTTTCCGAGTGGTCGTTCACTCCTCCCTTCGAACCGATCGGTGTAATTCGGGCGAGGCTCAAAGTAGCTCTGTCGCATCTGAGGTACCAGTGGTTCACAGGGCCATTGGTCGAATGCACACTGATGGCAGACACCAGCAGTGTCCACAGCTTGTAGTTGAGCAAGTTCTTCCTTAACCACTCGTCTTATAAGAGAAGAGATGTCGTCCTGCGGTGGAAGGTTGACACTTGCAATCGTGGGCACATTCTCAAGACAGTCGAAATTTCGGTAGGACTCTCCTCCTCTTTAGCGCTTCAAACGCTCGGCAGTGTCTCCTTAGGTCGGAAGGTGTGTGTAAGTCTTCCTTAGTGATAAGGAAATTGTACACATCTTGCGCGATTCCCTTGAGCAGATGACCTACCTTATCTTCGTCACACATGGTCGCACTCACTATTCCTCAAAGCTTCAAGACGGCCTCGATGTAGGTGGTGCATGTTTCGCTAGGTAACTGAGCTCTGTGTGAAAGCGTTTGCTCTGCCTGCTTGACCTTAGCTGTTGAGTCACCAAAACACCTCTTCAGCTCGTCCACGAAAATGTCCCATGTGGTCAATGCACTCTCATGGTTGTCGAACCAAAGAGACGCGGTGCCGACGAGAAAAAACACCACGTTCTCGAGCTGCTTAGCAGTGCTCCAGCGGTTGCTGCGACTCACTTTTTGGTAGTGCTTGAGCCAGTCGTCAACGTCGTCATCCGGCTGCCCCGAAAAGGTCCTCGGCTGACGTTCCGGCATGCCGCAGCGATCTTGTCCTGGCGGGTGAGCGTGTTGCTCATCAGCAACGAGGTTGTTATGGCCTGCTCCAGCGTCCTTCATGTCTGGTAGCTGCGGTGGCAAGCCTGCCAAGCGTCCGCTCAGTCGCAAAATCGGTAGAGCTGGGTCCAGATCGATGTACCCAGCACCTCCACCAAACTGTTACGAGTGACTGTGTTTATTTACAGATGAGGTGAAAAGGCATTGTGAAATAGCAGCGTACTTCTGAGACAGGCCAAGAACGCTTCCACCCAACCACACAGTCCAGGCGCCGCTCCACTACTCTTCTTCTTCTTCTGCGCCCCGTAGGCTCGCGCATCTTCGTTTCAATATTGTGCAGCGTCATGGGTCTCAATTGACTTGCCGAGTGAATTGTGAAGTCGTAGCTCTAGAAATCTTTCGGTGCTAGCGTTTATCAGGAGGCCAATAGCTCTCTTAAAAGCCTTTCATATCATGCAGTTGATTTTGTTTTTTTCTGAGCCTATGCACTTGAGGTAAGGGGGCAACGTATGTTATTCGGCTTATCGCGTAGGCCTGCACCAGACAGATCGCGCAGACCGTTACATCTATTCGTGATACGACGCAAGAGTATGATCGCGTCATCTACTGAACGACAGAGTCGGAGCACAGTCTCTCAATTATGGCCTTTTGTCTGTATGTGTAAACCCAGAATTCGAATTCTGTCTACGTGTGGTATGGGAGTGCCGTCTTCCAATAGAACGCGTATTTTGAAGGATTCCGTTTCCTCGCCACATGTTGTTTTGCGGCCTCTGCTTGTGGGATTGTAGATTAAAAGTTCGGACTTGATTGCTAAGCACTCGAGGCCCGTTCCTTGCAACTACTCCTGAACTTTGTCTACTCCTTCCTGTAGCGTTCTCTCGACATAACCGTCACAACCTCCTCCGGGAACCTAGAGGATGATGCTGTCCGCGTATACACTGTGATACAGTCCAGGTATTTTCATTAATTTCTCTGGTAGGCCCAATAGCAATAAATTAAAAAGAAATGGTGATATTAAAGACAGATGCAAGTGGTATTCCTAACGATGCCCTGCCACAGTTCTTGTGCATGCTCAGGGAACGCTGCCGATTGGTAGTCGAGACTCCCGAGAACATGTGAGCCAAATATTATAGCGCAGAATGCGGCCTAGAATTCACAGTCAGTTCTCAAAAGTCAGCTAAAAATCGCTTTCTCCTCTCTTAAATAATCATGCTAAATACTCGGAGATTACTAGGTCACGGCATCACAGGCCAAGTATCAACCATTGGCTGAATTGAGCAGGGCACGCTTGGTCATTATTGCGGAAAGCCTCGGCTTGATCACGCGTGCCCGCGCGATCGCGCTGAAAAGTTGCTTATTCAAAGAATAAAAAGTGCTCGAGGATGTGAGGCGCGCATGACCTGCTTTCTTGCCCCGTGCTATTCCTCTCTGCTTAGCTTCCAAGACTTACGTTAGGATGAGAGAAGAGATCGTGGAATTGCAGTGTGCAACAAATCTTCTTTAACTTTGGTTATACTGGATGGATTCTAAAAAATTTTGCAACCTTGAATTCATGAGGTAATGAGTTCCTTTAGTGAATCCATTCCATGCATACTTGAAGAAGTATTGCAGGGCCCCTTTAAGGTTTGATGCTACTCTAAAAAAGAGAAAAAGAAAAAGTTTCTTTACTCTGCAGCCTAGGGCAGTGAAATTTTTGTTGTTTACATAGGTTTTAATGCTGCTTTGAAACATGTGATCAGTTTTATGAAGATATATAGTTTTTGGTTAATGCCATGACAATGTTCAAAATATAGCTTCTTTGACACGCATTTTTTGCAATGAAGCTTTCATGGTTATGCGCCATTAAACACTCAAAGTGCTCCATATTAACTACAGAGTGCAAATAGCTAAAAGTGTGTATAGGGCATTTTAATTAAGAAAAGAAATTGCAGTGTGAGGAGTCTTGAAATTTACAGCCCATACTAATTGCTTACCTAAAGGTCATAAAAATTATTTAAGGGGCCACACAGGCCTTGTATGAGACACCTATTGCTACTGCTGATAGAGGAATGAAACTTGCAGGTAATATGTAATTTAATCTGCTGATTACAAATATGCAACTAGTTTTTGTGTATCTTGCGCAGAAACAAAATTACACAGTTTTTTCTGTTTTTTACTTCTGGGATGACTAGCAAAAAATGTATTACAATAAAAAGCTAAATGTTACATTTATATATTCCTGAATGCTCAATGTATCCAAGAAGCATAATTTCATGTTGCTACACCTATTTTACCCTGAGTTACAAAAGTTAAAATATTAAACGTGAAACATGAATTCGCTGTCTATTGTTCACCCATATTTTCAAAATTTTTCACAGTGAAGAAACATTGTACTATCGGCTTCTTGCACTCTTTGGAAGCCTAGCTATCAGATAAAAAAATCCTAATAGAATTGGGGGATTAGAAGGGTTACAACAGCCCCCCAAAAAAGTGGAGACAGCCCAAAAAAGTGTTCTGAGAAAGATGGAAAAAAAACTAATGACTATGTGAGAAAAGCTTTTTATCTTCTGGATGAGCACAATTACAGTGATGGAAGTGCTGCGCCAATTGCGCCAAACTGCGCCAAGACAGAAATGCTGCTACATGCTGCGCCAAATGGCTGTTTTTCGCGTATATTGCGCCATGCCTGCGCCGAGGCCAACGTTTTGTGACGCTCGCCTCCACGGCCAATGGTTCCGAAACCGAAACAGTGCCGAAAAAGCAGCCAAGCCAAGCCTATCTTCAGCCACTGCTAGCCGTGTGCGAAGCGTTGGCTTGTGGCCAGAGAACATCGCACCAGTCACACGTGCTGGGCGCATTGGCCGTGCTGGGCGCATTGGCTATCTGACAACGGCTCCGGCAGGCAACGAAATGGCTTTTACGAGGAAAGGTAAGCCTGTGACTTGTGTCGTTGACGCCTGTTTTGTGTTGGCTGATGTGCAGTGATGGAAGTGCTGCGCCAATTGCGCCAAACTGCGCCAAGACAGAAATGCTGCTACATGCTGCGCCAAATGGCTGTTTTTCGCGTATATTGCACCATGCCTGCGCCGAGGCCAACGTTTTGTGACGCTCGCCTCCACGGCCAATGGTTCCGAAACCGAAACAGTGCCGAAAAAGCAGCCAAGCCAAGCCTATCTTCAGCCACTGCTAGCCGTGTGCGAAGCGTTGGCTAGTGGCCAGAGAACGTCGCACCAGTCACACGTGCTGGGCGCATTGGCCGTGCTGGGCGCATTGGCTATCTGACAACGGCTCCGGCAGGCAACGAAATGGCTTTTACGAGGAAAGGTAAGCCTGTGACTTGTGTCGTTGACGCTTGTTTTGTGTTGGCTGATGTGGATATAATGCTTGAAAAGTTAAAGTTGAAGTGTTCGAGCCTCCGATTGTTATTTTTTGTAAAACCCTTGATGTTATTGTGCTGTTAAGCCTACTGTTTATTGTCGCGTTTTTGACGCACATTTCGTGCTGTTTTTGGGCGCATTTGCTTTGGATGTCCCCTGCTGTGACACCAGTAGCCCCTAAATGTACCGGAATCATCGAGGGGCTCGTCTTTTCTTTGTTCGACATAAGTCCTATTTTTATATCGCACATTATTAGCTCTGAACTGACGTGAACAAAAATATAAAAGGCACAAGTGCCAATAGGTGCATTTATTAGCAAGTTATTCGTGGAGACTTGTATTGCGGGATCACAGCTCATTATTTTACATTGTTTGTTTGAGATTTGTAACTGTCTCCACGCAGCACGGTTCAGCGCAGTAGCGGCAGTAGTTCGTACGAAGTGACCGTGCGGCATCAGCAGCCACGTGTTATGTATTGATGTGCGCATGAAGTTAATATCGTGTAACCTTGATCTGGGCCATATCGCGCTTATCTGTACTGACTGAACTCATAATATATCGAATTTTGGATTTTTTAAAATTGGTCGGTAGCATATGAAACGCGGTCGTGAAAAGTAGCAGCGCGCCTGTCGCCGTGAATTTTTATATAATCATAGCATTGTATAATGATATTACCGCGCCTTGCGATACCTATTTCAATTATTATTTGTGCTATAGTGTGGCAGCGCATCACCAAGCAGGGAACACCAGAGCTTGAATTCAGTCGAATATCAGAGTGGGCAATTGACCTTTAAAGTACATCGGTTGCGGCGGAGCGGTGTGCACGGAGAAGCCAAACGAGAACGCAGCGGGGTTTGATGTCGGTCGGAATTGCGCCTCCTAATATGTAAGCAATCGCGCGCATTTGTACCAGGCAGGACTGAGCGCGAGCGTCTGAGGGTAGTGGGACGTAATCAGGCGCAACATGCCCGACTTTCCGTTCGCGGAGAGGCGCCTGTGGCGCGGCGATTTTGTCGTTGTTTGGAGTCCGTTTTAATTCTGTAGAACGGCATCGCGAAGGTGATTCTTACAACGCTGGTAATAGTTTTGCCTCGAAATTTCAGACACTATTTTCTCTTGCTCAATTTACCGTGCATTTGCAAAAATAGATATCCAAGTTTGTGTTTAAGTTGTATTATCAGAAGTTTGTCTGATCAGGGCAACATTTTCTTTCAGGTCGTCAAAGCAAGTTTAATAGCCAAGTGCTCAATGAGATTGACTCCAACGGTGACATCATCTCTGTTTGGTGCAGACAAGGGATAAAACAAGAGGAAGCGTTCTGCACCATCTGCAACACTATCATAAACTGTGCACAGCATGGTGTAGCGGCTGTCAAGCGTCATGCTGCCAATAAGAGTCACGTTGAGTTGTGCACTCAACATAGAGATGCTTCTGGTGTTCTAAAGAAGCCTGCTACTAAGCAAGTTCAGCTGGAATCGTGCTTTGCAACTGGGCCAGGACTTTCGGAGGCAGATCCGTGCTGCTCGAGCAGATACTTATTTTGCGCTTGGAGTGGCGTTGTCTGGGATCCCTTATACATACGGGGATGTAGCAACGAAGATGATGCCGTTGATGTTTCCAGACTCTAAAATAGCCAAGGAGTTCCAGTGTGGTAGGAAGAAGCTATCATACATAATTTCAGATGGCCTAGGTCCATATTTTAAGAAGGCAGTCACAGATGAACTGAACAGGCCACACACATATTACACAATTCAGATCGACGAAACACCGCTCCCAGAGCAACGCTGCCAACAGCTGGACGTGATGGCCAGATATTTTTCTGATACACAGAAGCGTGTTGTTGTTGAGCATTTGCGCTCTTATCACTTGGGCTCTGCAACAACAGAAATCTTGCTGGCACATGTGAAAGAAGCCCTGCAAGATTTGCCTGCAAGGAACATGCTCTGCTTTTACAGTGACGGGCCCAACGTCATGCGAAGTTTGAAAAAACGTTTGAAAGAAGATGTGAATCCAGCTTTGCTGGACATTGGTGAATGTAGTTTGCACAAGGTGCATAATGCATTTGCAAAAGGTCTCGAAGCATTTGGTGATACTGTAGAAATAACGTTGCTTGACATATATCACTTTTTCAAAAATTCAGCCGTACAAAGTGCTACGCTGAAGGCAACACAGAGATTCCTAGGCTTGCCTGAAAATGTCCTTCTGCGGCATGTGAGCTCGCGATGGCTGACGCTGAGTTCAGCTTTGGATCGATTTATCCAGCAACATGAAGCTGTCAAGGAAACAGTTCTGGTGCCCAACAAAAAGGTCGAGCGGGTGGCAATATTTATAGGCGTCTGAAGGAAAATCTAATGAAAAAGGATCTACTTCCCAAGGCAATCTTTCTTCGAAATGTCGCAGATGTGTTTGTTGAGTTCTTGACGTTATTTCAACGACGGGAGCCACTCCTCCATATATTGTATGAAGAAATGGTGAAGCTTGTGAAAAGAATTCTGGGACGTTTCCTACTGATCGGTGCATACAGGGACTTCACAGGAGTGGAACTTCAATCCCTTAATGTAGAGTGCTCTGCGAATTGGAAACAGGTAGTTGAAATTGGTGGAGACACTGAAAATTCCATTAATTCTTTCACGCCTGAAGAGAAGAAGATGTTTAGAATAGGTGCACGTAGCTTTTACATTCACGTTGCGAAGTATCTGCTTTCAAGGCTGCCCTTTGGCAATCAGGTGCTTAAAGATCTCAAGAGCATTCATCCAAGTGCTGTCAAGGAGGAGAGCGCCATTGTGGCACTCAGGAATTTGGCACAACAAGTGCCAGAAGTGGTACCACCGCAGGAAGTGTCTGCTCTGATGGACGAACTAACGCTCCTCTCCACAGAAGAGTTTTCCTCTAATCCACACGAGCGTCTCGACGATGCGTGGCAACACATATTCAGCCTCTTGTCAAAAGACGGTGGTCCCAAGTACCCTCGAACAGTGAAATTTGTTAAAGCTATGCTGTCGCTTGCGCATGGCAATGCTGACGTTGAAAGGGGATTTAGTGAAAATCGTCGTCTTCTCCATGAGCGAAGTAACCTTTCAATTGCAAGTGTAAATGGATTGCGTGCTACTAAATCATTTTGTAGCCGGTATGGCCAAGATGCCTCAGCCGTTCCTATAAAGCCCGATATGATTAAAGCGGTAAAGGGCTCATTTAAAAAGTACCAGGAACGTGTGTCTGCAGAATGTGAACCCTCAGCCAAGAAAGCCAAGCTTCACCAAGACCCCGTAGGAAGCAAAGTGGATGAGCAGCGAAGCATACAGATAGATATCGATTCTGCTAAGAAGATGCTAGCCAATGCAGAACTGCTTATTGCAAAAGGGATGAAGGCTAAGAAGTTTGATGATATTGAAAGTGGACAAGCATTGCTCAAGGAGGGTCAGGCAAAACTTGCTAGCAGTCTTAGCAAGCTTGAAGATTTAAAGAAAAAGAAAAGCTGTGCGCACCTATAGAACTAGTCTAAGTTATGAGGTTTGCGTGTGAATGTCACTGTGATGTTTACTTCTTTTTTAGAGCTGAAGTACTCTGTTTAAAGACTCGTGTGGTGAGAGCTTTTCTGTGATAGTCATCATCATCAGCCTGACCACGTCCACTGCAGGACAAAGGCCTCTCCCATGTTCCGCCAGTTAACCCGGTCCTGTGCTTGCTGCTGCCAATTTATACCCGCAAACTTCTTAATCTCATCTGCCCACCTAACCTTCTGTCTCCCCCTAACCCGCTTCCCTTCTCTGGGAATCCAGTCAGTTACCCTTAATGCCCAGCGGTTATCCTGTCTACGCGCTACATGCCCTGCCCATGTCCATTTCTTCTTCTTGAGTTCAGCTATGATATCCTTAACCCCCGTTTGTTCCCTAATCCACTCTGCTCTCTTCTTGTCTCTTAAGGTTACACCTACCATTTTTCTTTCCATTGCTCGCTGCGTCGTCCTCAATTTAAGCTGAACCCTCTTTGTAAGTCTCCAGGTTTCTGCTCCGTAGCTAAGTACCGGCAAGATACAGCTGTTATATACCTTCCTCTTGAGGGATAGTGGCAATCTACCTGTCATAATTTGAGAGTGCTTGCCGAATGTGCTCCACCCCATTCTTATTCTCTAGTTACTTCAATCTCATGGTTCGGCTCTGCTGTTATTACCTGCCCTAAGTAGACATAGTCTTTTACAACTTCAAGTGCACTATTACCTATCTCGAAGCGCTGCTCCTTGCCGAGGTTGTTGTACATTACTTTCGTTTTCTGCAGATTAATTTTAAGACCCACTTTTCTGCTCTCCTTGTCTAACTCTGTAATCATGAGTTGCAATTTGTCCCCCGAGTCACTCAGCAATGCAATGTCATCAGCGAAGCGTAGGTTACTAAGGTATTCTCCATTGACTCTTATCCCTAACTGTTCCCATTCTAGGCTTCTGAAAACCTCCTGTAAGCACGCGGTAAATAGCATTGGGGAAATTGTGTCCCCCTGCCTTACACCCTTCTTAATTGGTATTCTGCTGCTTTCTTTATGAAGCACTATGGTAGCAGTTGATCTCCTGTAGATTTCTTCCAGAATGTTTATATATACTTCACCTACGCCCTGATTCCGCAGTGTTTGCATGACGGCTGATATTTCTACTGAATCAAACGCCTTCTCGTAATCTATGAAGGCTATGTATAGTGGTTGGTTATACTCTGAGCATTTCTCTATTACCTGATTGATAGTATGAATGTGGTCTATTGTTCAGTAGCCTGTTCGAAATCCTGCTTGTTCCTTTGGTTGATTGAATTCTAATGTTTTCTTTACTCTGTTAGCAATTACCTTTGTAAATAGCTTGTATACTACAGAGAGCAAGCTGATCGGCCTGTAATTCTTCAAGTCCTTGTCATCTCCTTTCTTATGTATTAAGATGATGTTAGCGTTCTTCCAAGCCTCTGGTACTCTTCCCGTCAGGATAGTATTGCATTGTAATAACTGTAAAATGATACCTGATAGTGCAAAAATGGCAGGCATTCTGCAAATGTTGTGTGTTCTGTAAATGTGTTCATATTTTAGTTGGAAAATTTGTTAAGTGCAATATATGATCAATAATAAATGCAATTATTTTTAAAATAAAATTTATTTGTCGTGTTTCATGCACATATCGGTACCTACCTGCTGCGGTGAGACTGCTACAAACAGTAGTTAGCTTGCTACAAACAGGACATTTTTGTGCTCCAAGCGCACTAATTCTTGCTCCAAACTTCCATTTTTCCTGCTCCGAAAGCTGCTCCGAAATGCCAAAAGCCACTTCCACCACTGCAATTACAACTGCCAGTGGCTCAGAAGGCTCCTGGAGAATCATCTGAGTGGGGCTTTCCCCTCTGCCTCCACTTAGCAGCTGCCTGAAAGGCTACTGAAGACCCTCTTTCTCTCAGTAATCGACAGTTACGGCATTTCCTGTGAGTGAAGCCTAGATAGTTCGGGAAGTAAATATTCTCTCCTGGCAAAACTATACATTCTACAAGCCTGGAATTTTGTGAGACCCTACAGGAAGATGTCCTGAATGCAATACCAACAAAATTGAAAAATCGGTTTTTTTCGCTTTCAAGACCCATGTGCCCCCTAACTGACTTCAGGTTTTAAAGGTGATGATTGCACTCTTCACATGTTAAAGAATATGTCGGAAAAATTTCATCCCGATGTGGCCATCAGAAGTACCAGGCATTCAAGAAGTTGCCAGAAATAGCATTTTGAGAAAAACACATTTTAGAGGTAAAAATGAAAGCCAGTTCTGTGTATCAAAGCTATGCTTTTTAAAATGGTTTCTTTTATTGTAAGAGCTTTAGAAGAATGGTTATTTTGAGTTTGTAGGTTCTAGTAAACTTTTGATGTGAAAGGCAACGGCAAGCAGCCAGGCGGTAATATTCAGGGGCTCTAAATGATGAGCTCTTTTTTGGTTTTTAGTAGCCACTTTGAGGATCTTTAAAAGTGATTTTAACCTACTTCGACCTTAACACCTAGTTTGGAAGAGCAGAACTTATCCTGCACGAACTGTCACCAAACTGCTTCAGATAAGCAGAACTCATTCTAGCGGAATAGGTTACTCCCCTCCAGCACTCAGGCAGACAAGCGTGCAATTACAGCTTACATTGTGTGTCATCCTCTAGAGAGGAGTATTTTCTCGAGGATTTAGTTTTCTCCTGAGGCAGCAGAGTGGTTTTTGTACGGAAAGACAGCGTGCGGTGGCGGTGACCCATGTATAGCTGGCCCATGAACCCAGAAAAAGTGCTATTAATATTCGTCATCTTCTTTGAGTGATGATGATTCAAGTACAGATATTTATCTTTTGCCCGGAAGTGAAGACAGCAATGATGGTGAATCGACTAGCTCCCCTAGTGATGATGAAGACTGCTCGGACGCAAACTTTGGGAGAGCTGGCCAGTGAAGCCGCTTTGCGATATTCTGCATTTTGACATTTTTTTCGCAGTCCCGAAGTTTCTTGATTGAAATACCCCAAGGGTGGCCTATGCAAGTGAAGAAAGATGTGGCATCTGTAACTGTTTGGTTTATAAGGTTTTTAAATTTCATTAGCAGCGGATAAATGGTTTCCTATGTATTGTTCAGAAGTAGAGTTTATTTCGTTGATATGACTAAGTATGTGCTGAAAATATTTTTTCAACATCCACTAGCTACTTTTTAGACAATCAGATTCGAAATCAGGATTAAAAAAAAAAGGAATTTTTCGGTCGGAAATTAGAAAAAAAAAGAACAGTGAAGGGGTCACTTACAATCTTGATTGTTTTTGTCATCAAATTAGAGAATCTAAACTCATGAAAGCAAGTAAAAACACAAAGAAATGTTCTTGCAAAACAAAAAAAAATTTTTTGAGTAGCATCTACCATTAAAGTACTTTAACATTTTACTAATGATAGATCTAAAGAAAGAGAGGTTGACGATTCATAATTTAAAAAAGAATGGCTCGACAGAAAAAGAAAAACAATTTACCACACATGCCAATGTGTTCTTGTGGGAAAGGTCTAGCTTTTTTCTGTTGTGCCATTTTCTTAATGCATCTGTACCAGCTTACCCAACTGTCAGTCCTTCCTACTTATCGTGGACAAGCTAACTTGTGAAATAATTTTTTTTTTGTTTAACCAATAGTGAATGTGATTTAGAGAAGTATTCTGAGGCTGTTGTAATGAACGGGCCAGGTTTGTGTGCTTCCTTCTTGCCAAGAGCTTCGATAGAACATATATTGCTGATGTACAAGGTTGTGCAAGTCTGCTAAAAGCACTGAGAGGACTTAAAAACATACAGTACTGTTTGATAGTGACATTGCACGTCATACCTGCACGTCATACAAGTGACAAAAATGAAGAGGCACTCTTTCTTTCCTGTGTGTATGTCGTTTTGGCTGGGCTGTATTTTCTTCACTGCAGCCATCGCGCTTTCGTACAAAACGTTTCCATTTTGCATGTAAAGAAACAAAGTGTGCATCTTTTCTGTTTGTCCACTTATTCGAATGGTTTACTTGATTGGAGGGGTAGTGCAGTCTTTCCTTTATTTAGCCTTCGCTCATGCCTCTTTTGATGGGCATGTGCTAACCCAATAGTAGAGAGTTTCTGTCGTCACCATGTAATGCTTACATCTCAGTTCTGCTTTGCCAATCACTCTCACTTCACAATTTGAGCCAGTGTAAGGCACCACTGCTAGTGTTTTAAGGGCAAGGCAAATGGAATGGGTGCTAGTGCAATGCACCACATGTGCTTTTGAATGTAGCGATAATGTGCAGACTGTCCCTGCTTGTCTACAAATCGCTTGATCTCCTAATGCATGCTGTCACAGTTTTTGGCCCAGTAAGACAGTTCGATGCTTTTAAAGTGCTTTTAAAACAACCTTGTGGTGCTATGGCACTAAGTAGTAGAACAGCTGATAGAAAAGCATGGATAATCAAAGAAACCTGATGTAAGGTGGAGAACATTGCACTTTCGGTGCACCCACATTGAATTTCCTTATTCCTAAAGCTTATCTCGCTAAGTACAAACATTCTTAAATAACTTTGTGAGTATTTTCGCATCCTTTCCAAGTGCCACCTATGCTAGCAAATATTCACCTTGACCTGCCATTGTCTACATGACAGTCATGCACATTGGCTGCGCTACTTCGGGTATAAGATAGAGGCTCTTTGCATAGCGCTTTAAGTTATCAGTATGGAATAGCGCGAACCGGCGCATGCTCTACAGTGATCTGCATGCGCCATGCAGTTCGATTCAACAGACACCTAAGAGGCTATCATATTGCTCTAAAATTTTATGTATTGGAGCACCATTGCGGATTGTGCAAAGCTTTTTACAAAATTTATGCAGGAAGGTGCCGTGGAGAAAGCAGCGGAGCAGTGTAGCCCAGTGCTTATGAAACACCTTGACGGCGAGCTCAGGGGTGTCTGGCTGCTAACAGAGTAAGCTGCAACTAAATATAACAAGTTCTTCTGACCAGCTAGTGGATTCTTGCTAACGGAAAACAGCATTACAAGATAAGGCAAAGCATGTGGCATACATACACATAAGTTAACGTTTGCCAACTTGTTCCTACGTGTTTGGTTCCACATTGTAGTTCCTTTTTTCCAGTGGCCAGTCAACATGTAATTGCCTTTGTTGTCGAAGAAGCATTGCGAGCTTCTCCCAAAGGGCTGTGTCAGTGAAACTTGGCTGTATTGAAATTATCTGAAATCTGGAACTTGCACTTCTGTCTGCAAAAGCTGTAAGTGAGCTCTTCTCATCGAAATGGGGTCTCACTTGCCTCTATGGGAAGTACCCAGAGATGTATCAAACTTAATGACAGGTACACCACTGGACGTATCAATATAAAATCCAGCTAGCGTCAATAGATTTTACAATGGAGCTGTCCAAGCTGTTAAAAACTTGTGCTCAGTTGTGTGTGTAAGTTCCGCAGGCGAGTATGTGGCACAGGAATTGCACAGGCTCGATCACAGAGTACTGCAGATACAAGCGTTAAGCGAAAACTCAGCAAAGTGGAGCGCATGAAACACTTGAGAGAAAGTCGAAATAGGAAGAGAGAAAAGAATGGTTTGAAAGGGGAAAACTGGAAAGAAATAAAGGGAGTAAAAACATAAGACGTTATGAAGACTGAGAAAAGCATAGAAAGAGAGCAAAAGAGATAGAAAGAAAGAGACAATAAAGAGATGCAAAAACAAAGCAAGACCAATATTGAAGAAAGAAAGGAAAGAAAAAAAAACATAAGGAAGAAAAAAATAGACAAAAGTGAAAGAAGTAGAAAGAATGAGAGAAAGAGAATTAGAAAGAAATGGATAAAAGGAAAAGAGATACAAGAAGCAGAGAAAAAGAAAAAAAAGGAGAGAAAATAAAATAAATGAATAAAGAGCAACAAGGAAGGCCACCCAGTAGCACTCTTCCACCTGGCTTGGCACCGCTCTGGCAAAGCTGTCATACTTTTTTATTTTCTATTGAAAAGATCCAGTAATTATCAGCTGGGTTATGAGCCAATATGCTTGTTAATAGCCTATGATTAATGTCTGGTGCATGCCTACAAGCTAAAAAACACAAGACTCAAGGAGCATACCAGTACCTGTAACATTTACTGAATTATATGCATTTATGACAAAGTACTTACTTAAATGAAAATAATTTACAATTTTTAATTCCTACACTTGCACTGAACAAGAACAAGCTGCAGTTGAGAGATCTATGTATACTAAAATCCTCAGCCAGCCCCCCCCCTCCCCCCTGCTCTACGGTGAAGGATTGTCCAACAAGATGCGGAGGTTATGTGGCAACTTAAGTAACCACATGTGTATTTTGTTGGTTGCCTGTAATAAAACACATTCATGTCTTTAGAACTCATTGCCTAGCTTATATATTGTCTTCCCAACAACGAGCTCTGCTGAATTCTTTGCTGCCTGTGGCTGATAGATGGGAGCAGCGCTTTACGGTATGACAATCATGCAGAATTGATCACTGGGACACGGAGAAGGAGCGGCTGCTCTTCTTGACTGACTACAGCCTGATCGTGCTCAAGTACGACTTCATCACCCTCAAATTGCTTGAGTACCGGCGGCTACACCTCAAGACTTTCGACGTGGTGCAAGTGGGCCTGCTCACGTATCCCAACAAGTCATTGATGCCGTAAGCAGTGCTTTGAACCCGGTTCATGTTTACTTTATGTCGATGTTCATTGTGCCATTGCAGCCTCGCCACGGTGGTCGAGTGGCTAAGGTACTTGACTGCTGACCCGCAGGTAGGGGGATCAAATCCCGGCTGCGGCACCTACATTTCGGATATAGGCGGAAATGTTGCAGGCCCATGTGCTCAGATTTGGGTGCACATCAAAGAACCCCAGGTGGTTGAAACTTCCGGAGTCCTCCACTACGGTGTCTCTCATAATCATATGGTGGTTTTGGGACGTTAAACCCCATATCATCATCATCATCATCACCACCACCACCACCACCACCATCATCATCATCATCATCAGTGTGCTATGTCAACTCTACAGTGTGTGGGGCTTGTGTGAAGCAGTTTAATCGGTTGTCAAAATATCAATGAAATTTATGTAGTCTTCTTTCTCGGCATTGGATTTCCTCTCTGCCCTTTTCTTTCTTTTGCTCCTACTTCTCCAACTTGCTCAGCTTGATGCTGTTCAGGCAGCTGGCTTAGCACCTCCAGAGGGTTGCTGCCGCCGCACTTGACAATGGCTCCCTCAGTCGGTAGTAGGTTGCTGTAAGAACTCTGGCAGCATTTTCTACTGCCATTCCTGACAGGTAACACTACTGTTCATCCCAGTTGATGTCACGAAAAATAAATGTTAAAGGCAGGCACATGTTTCAGACTTGAGAGCAGAGACTCTTACCTGCGAAGTCTTTTGCTGCGATTTAGTCTTAAAAGTGCTTCTACTGGGACTAGTTGCTATGGTATTCTGAAGTGAAATGATATGCTGCATAGATGGAACTGAGAGGAATTTCACAAGAGCACAAAAGGGACAAACACCTTGCACTAAGTCCTTGTTCCTTTTTGTGTTCTTGTGTCGTTCACCTATGCTCATCCATGCACTGCATTGTTACACTTCAGACTTAGTTGTTGTAAGGGGAGCGTGATCGTTCACTCCACAAGCACAGTTTGCCCTAGGGGCAAGGTTGGTTATTTGTGAGATAAACGAAAACTGGAGCAGAACTTGCAATTCGCGATGTAACCGCTTTGGACCCAACCATCACTCGGCTGCAATTATGCAATACTTACCCAATTCCAACATACTATATGGTCAATCAGTCCCATGTAAGCCATTATATCTGCCTTACTGAGTTCCTGAGTCTAATGCGGGTTGCATACTTTTTACCGTTTCCGTCGAGAAGTATTGTCGAGTACTGGTGGATTGAAACAGGACAGTTTAGGGCTAAGTAACCCTCACTATACTTTCTCTTACACCCTCTTCAGTTTGAGTTCTACTGGCGTAATTTCGACTCGAACGTAGATCAGAGCCACTAGTATCATCAGAGACCACATTCATCACGACAGACAATATGTAGCTATCTCAAGCAATTGCGCATAGTCGGTATGCACTAGAAAACTTGATGTTGAGTTTGAGTCTGTGAGTGCCTTATAGTAATACTGGTTGAAACGGTATATCAAATTTTTTAGAATAGCAATTGACATTATGTCGTGATGAATCTGGTCTCTGAAGATGTTAACTCTGATCTACAGTTCTGGTTGAAGTGGCATTGACATCATCTGAGCTAAAGCTGATGGAAATGATTGTGCGTTGTCGTTACTAGCCCCAAATTTTCGGATTGAAATATTTTAGTACTGTACATTGAAGTGAAACAGATAGCCAATTTTGTAACCAGTCGAAAGTAGCATTGAACTTTGAACGAGACGAATACCAAACTGTATACTAACGTGGAGCATTTCACAGTTCGAGCTGATGTCTCATGTTGTCTTTGTTTACTGATCTGAGTCACTGATGCATTCTAGAGCTTTGTACTGATTACCAAGATACTGTTTTAATTGGTACTTTACATATGAACCATAAGTTGCTTATAAAAGCAACTACAATATGTTAGTTATGGTCTACTCAGTTCAGATGCACAGACTAGTGAACAATCTGTCAAACCTTCGAGTCATCATAGCAGTGTATGGTTGCAGGCCCTTGTAGCCAGGTTGTTAGTAGGTTGTTGGCAGGTTTTTGGCAGGCATGATAACTGTAGCTTTTAGTGCTTTCCAATTATGTCTTTAGTGAGTCTGGTCATTAAGAAGCATTTGTAAAATACCAAGTTCCCCAGCCAGCACTCGTGGCATTTTTCTTTTGCTCGTAGTTGACAAATTGTTCTGTGATGTTGGTTGCATCTATTGCAAATAGCTTATTCTTATGTATTGAAGATATCTTACAGGCCCCAAAAAGAGGGTCTAGGCAAGGGAAACATAAAAAAATATAGTTATACATTGTATATAGCCAGTGGCTCAACCAATGATCTGAAAAAAATTGCTAGTTATACAGCAAAAAAAAAACAAGTGTGTGAAAATTCAGCATGCAAACTTGTCATTATACTACAAAAAGGCTGCAGAAATGTAATTATAAGTTATGAGATGACATACATTTATACAAATCATGAAAAAGAAAAGAAAAGCATTAATCAAGGTTACACAGGTAAGGATGAAATGTATGCTGTTGTTAGCATGAGAGCAAATAACTGATTAAAATGTAGCACTGAGAAAATATTCATAACTCAAATGAGGCATGTAAAATTATCATGACAGGAAGCTAATTCAAACTAATAACTTTAGTTAGATATATCAGGGGTTGTGAAACTTTCTGGCTTTGGGGAAGCCCAACAACTTTCCAAAGTGCCACTGGGCCCCCTTATGCTTGAAGACAATTCAAAGCAAAGGAGGAGAGGGGGATCTGGTGATAATTTCTCTCGACTTAAGCAACCACAGTATCAACACTGCCCGCATTTGCCTGTTCTCCTTTCTTCAATATCAAAAGCCATCACTGTTGTTGTGCAGCTCCCTATAATACATGGACTTGCAATTTCTCTCGCTCTTCTCTGCGAGTCGTGTAAATCATCTGTGGACCGACCACAAGATGCATGCTTCAGGCACCACGCAGTGTAAGCACTGTGATCCCACAAACGAAGCACTCGAATTAAGACAGACCTGTTTCATTTCTTGGGAAACAAAAACTGAGGCACGCCAGTTGCGCAGCAACACAGCCGTCAAGTTATATATCATTCATAAAGTTTAAGCCTTAATGTTTGTGCAGCCCACAGCTGGCACGAAGCGACGCCTCTTACGCATTACAAAGCGCTTGTTGCATGCTTTAATATTAAAACTAGCATAGAGAATTGTCAAATCGCCTTATATGAAAACCGCCGACGCGTCATGAGAAAAAAAAGAGAAATGAAGGAAGCCAGCTAGGTTAACCAGAGACTCGTCATGAGCTATGAATAGACCACCCAAGGTGCCCGTTATTATCATATAACTGTATTAAATGTTCACGAGCATAAATTACTAGCACTCCGCGTCTTCTGTCACCATCAGCCCGTAAATTATGCAAGTTGTATGGTGCTCAAGACGACAACTCTTTGGTGCTGCTACTATATGGGTCTCTCACTACCCATAGACACTGCTGTATGAACATGGTGTGCGATAGCTTTGTTAAATGTAAAACGCCATGCAAATTTGCTTGTCTGAATAAATAAAATAGCTGGTGTGTTGCAAAACAGGAGTAAGTTGCATTTGTTCTGCCTGCTCGTAGAATCTTAAAATGTCCTTCACGAAATTCCTTAGTTCCCCAAAACCTGGTTTATGAACCCATGAGATATATGTTTGCGTTTGCTTCTGGTTGCAACATAGGGTGGCTGCAGAATTTTTTTCTATTACATTTGTCTACCGCATCATCTGGAAGGTCGTTCTGCAAGTGAATGTCTAAAAGGCCGTATGAGTTAAGGTGTGCCTTTCATATTAAATGTGTCCCTTTACAGCTAAGGTGTCCCTTTACACGTGAAAGAAAGATGATTACGCAATGTCCGTGATGCATACTTATAAACCTGGTCGTCTCATAGGAAGCTCAGTTCCGTGATGGACACGGTTCGTGATCGGCTTGTGTCCCCGAGGCATCGGCTTGCCACTGGCATGGCTGATTCCGCTGCGCCTCCCAGCCAAGATGTGCTTGCAGGCTGCGGCGATTTTGAGGCAGAGGAGGCGACACCGCTCTTTCCTGCTCCTCCTTCTTCTTCTTCATCTAACAGGTCTTCTTCTTCTTTTTCTGTCACTCTTTCTCTCTCGACACTTTGCCTTGCTTGCACACAGTGAAAAGTAGACGCTTGAAAGAGGTTGGACAGACTTTGCAATGTGGCTGCACAGTCGTGTAATGAGGGACACAGCATCAGGAAAGCTAAGAACTTTGAAGCAGAATTTATTATACGAAGATTAATTAGAACAGAAAGAAAAAGAAAGAGCCAAGGAGAGTATCAGGGGTCTTATTTGGTCTAATTACGATTTAAGTGTAGAGAAAAAAAGTGGACAAAAATTAGCTCTCCGTGGACAGGGGCCAAACTTGCGGCCTTCGAATAATACGTCTAATGCCCTGCCAACTGAGCTACAGTGGGGGTTATCCACCCATCCACTTTATGGGACATACATATGCATTTAAACCTGGAAGTGTTTGTCAGCTACACTACTAGCCATCGCTTTCTCATTTTGGGTTGACTTTTTTGTCTGTCAGTTTGTAATAATAATGTGCCTAACTAAAAAAAATGAGCTGATAAGAGCCAATAACGTTCCCCTTTTGTTAATTTATTTTACCATTGCTACACCAGCATCCTTTGGTCGGGATCAGGGCTGATCCGGATGCTGATAAGGCTAGGCTTGAGCTTCGGAACACCTTCAATGCGTAATATTGGTCTGTGTATGTTCAATGTTTGGCATCATTTGCCCTGTTTTATACAATGTTAGTCCACACAAAGCATAGGGTGTTTTAATTTTCACTGCTGATTGAGCAGGTTTTTTTACGACCACCTTTTTGGGGTGTGGGCACTTTGTTGCGCCGGCCGTTCTAGTCGGATGGAGGAGGTGCAATTGCTGAAGGGGCCATGACCGCTCTTTTCGCTGCGGCGTGCACCTGCTTCCCTTGCTCTCCTATGCAGGACGGTTTACGGCAGCTTTATGATATCGCTTTATAGAAGCAGCGGGTTAGACGGTTTGTACCTGTCACTATATAATTTTTTGTGTGTGTGCCAGCTCCTGTCATAACTGTCGGTACCCAACGTGAGCATATTCATGATCCAGTGTTTAAGAATAATATTTTGGCGCTCTCAAGTGCAGCATATCAGTAGAAAGTGCGCATGTGAGGAAAGCCACCCAATTTATCGAAAACTGGTTGGTCGCACTAGACCTCTTGTCGCTTTTGCGTTCCTTCAGGTTGAATATAGGTTTCATACTATCCAAAAAGCACACTGGAAACAGCAGTCCACTTCAAATGCCATGTCTTGAATGAATCAAAGAGTAAAGTCAGCGCCCAAAAAGTGTAATGAGCACATGACACTACTTGCGGACTTGTCGTTTAGAATGAAATTCTTCTTGGATATGGAGTTGCACGACTTATGCCAAATAGCTTCAACTACTGGAAATTCGCTGAAGCTTAGACCAAGCTTTTAGTTGGTGCTCGACTTGCATGTGTGGCATGCAGCAGTATGGGATGTTTCTGAAAAACTCTGTAGATTACACACTTTGCTTCTTGGTGAATACCTTTTTTTATTGCACCTAGCTCGAATTTTCGCATACAACCAAAGACATCACTACCAACATTAGAATTTATGCAGAACGAGCTTTTTATTGCCGTCGCATTAAAAGGACAAGCGGCACCACAAAAGAGAGAGAGGACATTGCGCAACCGATCCCCTAGCTAAATCTCATGCTACAGGCATTCGCTCATCACTTCTGTGTTCAAATTCGTTTACATGCAGCCTGCGCTTCAATAACGACTTTGCATTTGCATCACTATCGTATTATGAGATCTTCAGACTGCATACAGACATGCCTGCAACAAAAGATCGCCAATCATCGGCCATGTGAAGCGACTGCACCATTATCACTACCAGAATTTAGTTTTTCAGCTACGTACCTGATGCTGAAGACAGCACTCGATGACAATCAAATGCGTATTTTAAAAAAAGAGAAGAAGTAAGGTTTCCTGTATTGGCACCTGCCGATTCAGGGGGCCATGAGAGGCAGAAGTGTTCAAATAAGAATGAGAAGCATGTACTCAGCACGGTACTATCTGCGTCAAATGAAACCTGAACAGCACTAAGCCTTCGCAGTAGTACAGTGCGCACCATCTAGTTATCACCATTGACAGGTGTGCACATTCTGTTTGACAGCTCTGCGCATATATGTGTACCTGTCCACAGGTGATGAGGTGACGCCGGGCACTGTACCATCGCGAAGGCTCGTTAATGTTTGGGTTTCATTTGACAGTATATGTGTCACGCATATGAACACAGTACACAATAGGAGCTGCATAAGCAGGGTGCTTAGCTTTATCTCGATCTTGATACGCTACAGAAAACAATACTGAATGTAGTAAAGCTCGATTAAGAATACACTACAACGTACCTTGATTCCAGTCACCATGTGCACAATTTCCAATGTACATTTTTCAAGCACGTATACCAGAGAAGTACTACCACTGTATATACCACGTATGGCATGATGTCATCCGAAGAGAGTGGAGGAAGAGCATCGCATTGCTGTGTAACTTCGTCAGTTACATTTTTCAAGGAGGCGCACATTAAATAGTATGGCTGGAGCAACGCCATCACCTGCGCATGCCAATAATCTAGGCCACTGTGCTTTTTTTCACTTGGAAACAGAGCAATTGTGTGACCTAAAGTCTCTTTCATTTGCAAGCATAAGTAATTGCCTTTCATTACTTGGTAATGTGCCAAAATATGTGAAGACATAAGAATTAAGCTATTGAGCTGACAACTGACCTCAAAGGAAAAGCCACTCTGCGCACAAAGTAATTATACATAGTGCGCATACGGCATGTGTAGCTACTACTCCCAAGTCTATTATTACCGAAGCTGCATCTTGCATGAAAATGAGTTCACTATAACTGAAATTTTGTTATACAGCTATATTATTAACACCATACTTATTACAAGACTATTCTTAATTTCTTCATTATAATCAATATTTTGTTATATCTGGGTGCGTTATATCGAGGTTTGTGTGTACGTGGTTCCAAGCTAACCAGACCTCATGCACACTCCACCTCTTCATAGTGAACAGTCAGGAAGTATGGTTGACGCATTGTCTACTGCAAAGCATAGAGCATGCATACAACAGCACTAAAGAGCCGCACTGCTGAACAAATAACGGAAGAGACTTATTGTCATAATGCTGGGGATGATCAGACATAGTGCTGCATTTGTTAGCGGCCGCCATTGCACTTTTTTACTTTCTCCAGCACTTATCAGTTCAAGCATAAGCTCGCTCACCAAAGTTAGAATTGGTCAACTAGTATCCGCCCATTCCGAAAAGTCAAGACACTTTGTGTGGCCGCACCAAATATTAAGAAGTGCAGTGAACTGTTGTGTGACAGAAAGTGTTCAAAGTGTCTGCTACTCATTACGAATAGCGTGAGTCACTGTGGCTAAGTGGCCAATGAATATATTAAGCTCCAGATCCTCAGAAGTGAAGCAGTGGTTATGGTGCTCTGCTGCTGATGCGAGTTAGATCTTGGCTGTTGCGGCACTCGCTTTTCGATAGAAGCGAAATGGAAAAGATTTATGTACTGCTGAACGTGCATCATGTCACTGCACATTAAAAAACAAGAGGTGGTCAAAATTTTCTGAGCCCTCTACTACAGCATGCCTCATAATCATGTTATGGTTTGGCATGTAAAACCTCATATATTGTTATTACATTATGTTCCGCAGGAGGCTCGGTTGGGAATTCAATAATGTGTACTACTGCATATAATATAATGCCATATAATATTGTTGACATTTTGTGGGACGATGCGCGTGTGTGCCTGACGAAGAGGACGAAGGGTGGTCTCCGCTTGTCAAGTCAGCTTGTCGGAAGAACTTCTTTCCCCTTCACCAGGTTCATATAGAGTCCTTCGTAAAATCACTCCTGTGCCATACGAAATTGCCCTTGCTGCCCCATCAGCCTTCAACTGTCTTACAGACCACCGATATCGTACATGTGGCACGCTTGAAGCCTTACCACTCTCCCACTGACGTTGGCATCTAGATGCGCCTGATACGGCGCTTCTGCCTACCGGGGATTATGCTGCTATAATGTTGACTATTTCGTGGGACGATGCACGTGTGTTCTTGTTGAAGAGGACGAAGGGTGGTCTCCGCTCGTTTGCTGGTGAACTGGTCACGCCATTACTACTGGCTTTAAGTACATCTCATCCACAGCCTCGCCGATACGACGTGGTGTCTTATCCGTAACAATATTTACTACTATTCGTGCCGAATGAAACTCGAAACAGCGGCAAACCTTCGCGATGGTATAGTGCGCGCCGTCCACTTATCACCAAGGACAGGCGCGTGCATCCTGTTCGGCAGCTCTGCGCATATATGCATGCCTGTTCATTTGATGAGGATTATACATGGTTTGGTACAACCAAAGTGTTGCAGACAACACTTTGCACGGGAAAGGAAAAGAGTGATTTTTTCTCAGCCACTCCTCCTTTTTCAGCTTTTCTGAGAGTCCAACTTATGTCACAGACAAGGGTGTGCTCAAGTCAGGAGTTCCTAATCTACCTCATCAATATATAGGAAAGTCTCAAATTTTGGATGTTAGAAAATCTTTCACGTGGATGGCTTGGTAGATATAGTTGGTAATTTTTCAGGCTTCTGCACAAGTTTTAGGTCAAAATAGCATTAATTAGGCACCCACTTCTGTCACATCTGCCATCTTCATGCCAGAACCGGCGTTTTTCTTAAGTGATTACGTCTGTGGTCATAGCACAGCCTCAAAGGCAGCTTTGCTGCAGTATAAAATGGTGATGGGGTGAAGCATACTGAAAGTCTGAAGCGGTCACTGTCAATTAGATGCTGGACTGTATTTGTCTTTAAAACTTCAAATAACGAAAATGTAGTGCGAATTGAATTGAAATAGCAAACACTGTTGGAAAAATATTCGAAATTTGTATATTGGCCTACGTCAATGAAAAAATGACCGCAGTTTCTCGAGTGGGAACGAACACTGGTTAGCATGCGGAATATATATGTTGAACTGCGATAAATGTGGTTTGTAATTTGCGACATGCGTGTGTGTTATGAGTGAACACGAGTGAACACGCATGCACATATGCTGCAAAAGAAGATATTTATTGATGAGACGCTTTGGGTATTTTGAGCAAGATGGCTTATTGTCCGTAAAGTGATGGGTGAGTTGGTCTGGTTGCAGCAGTCGAAGGTCAAAATTTGCAAAGATGTGTTCGATGCAGATCCTGCAAACCGTGGTCGGATGATGTTTGCCGTCGTGCGTTGGTCGTTTCAGCGAGTGCCGCGACTCTATGTAGGCGACCACCCAATCGTCCTTGATGATGTCGACGTTGAAGTCGCCAACTATCATGAAGGGTCGTCGTTGTGGTCGTTGTTTCAGGTATTCTTCCACGGCTTCGTCGACGTACTTCTCCACGGCGGCACGCGATAGGTTGGGCGCGAGGTACATCGTCATGACGTCGACTCCGCAGACGCTAGCGACGCAGTGCTCGCCGTCGCCGCGTTGTTGAGCAACGGGCCACAGTTGGAGGTCTTCAACGGAGTTAACGTCGTCACGCTTGACATAAATTCCCACGCCGCTCAAAGGTCGTTAGAATTCATGCGTGCACGCGGCCGGAGCGTATCCCGCAATGTTTACGTCATCGGTGGTGTTCCACGTCTACATGTAATGTAGAGGTGGAATCTCTGCAGGAATCTCCGAGAATACCACGTGTAATCACGTACCACGTGAATCTCCGACATCAGATGTGGAGCAACCGCACAAACCAACTGACGAAGGGCGGTGCGCCCCGACATTCGGTTATTTATAGCGAGTGCGGCCCCGGCTAGCGCATGCGCGCGTTAGCATACAGCTGGCGCACGTAAAACTAAAGGTCGCGCGGCGCACGGAGGGGAGAAGCGAGCGCAGCGCACGCTGTGTTGAGAGGAGGAAGGGATGCACAGATGGCTTGCGGAGGAGGAAGGGAGGCTGCGGACGGCAACGGTGCATGACTAGCTCCTAGTATAACATACTCCGCATGTAAAAGTGAAATATTTGCTCTTTTAGTGTTGGATTGACAGTTGTGTGCTTAATGTTACATTTACTTATGTAGTGGGGTGGCACTGAATGTACTATATGCGTGCTATTTCACACACTACTTGTCCGAGTTGGGTCACTTGCCTTTTAGTGAGTCTCTTATGCCTTTCTATTAGATGCACTGGCAGATATGGCTTTGTATTGAGCATTAATGTAATCAGCTGTTTAAAGTGCACAGTCTGTATGCGGTTGGTATTCATCGGTCAAGATGGTGCAGGTAAACATTGGACCACAGAAAGTTGTAACATAGCATGTGCTAAATATGCGCATTATGCTAGAGGTTGCCCAGTAAGAAAATTCTCAGACTGAGGAGTGAGTGGCAGCACATACCTTTTGCCCTCCGCTGTGCTGCTACTGCTCCTCAGCCCTGCCAGGGTTATGAAAATTTTTTATTTTCTTGTGCATGCATCGCACGATGCTCGATGATTCAAGTTGGTAAGTCATTCCTAATTGCAGATTATGTGGTCAAACTTTCTTCAATCCTTTGCTCTCCAAAACATTTTCCCACCGTCCGTTCATTCTGATCCAAAGCTGAATGACTCACAGCTCAAGCAAAAGAGGCTACTTGCTCTTTTAAAGGTGAGGCATAATGTAGTGACAAAGCACGCATGTAAATCAACTGCGATAGATTTTGTCTAGTCGTGCTCGACCACTGGTCGCTGCAGCCATGTTTCATTGTCGGGTATTGCCCGGCACTGGATTGCAAAGAGTTAATGTAGCTTTCTAATAAATTGTTATCACTAATATTGCTTCGTATTTCGGATGAAGCTACAGTACTATATATTTTGAATTTTGCCATAATCTCTTTTTATTTTGACTGTTCATGGCTGTCATAATTGTTCAAAAAAACATTTGGTGCCTCAAGGTGGGTAACCGAAACAACTATAGAGCTGTTGGTGTAAGCACCCTACAAGCCTTAGTTATGGTATCACTACATGTGGATTACAAATCCTCTGATTCAAAAAATAAATTCAGGGGAAAATAAAGACCTGAAGTGATGACGAAATTGTACGAAATATGAATGTCACTGTAGCCAGCATTTTAACTAGAGGGCTTGCCTCTGTGAAGTTAGCAACTCCTGTCGAAATGTTGCTGTTGAAATGCTCATGTCGAGAGGTGGGCCTCCTGTGGCGTTCTTTGTCCAAGAGCTTTTAACTGCTGGAAGCTGACTGGTTCCGGTTTATGACGGTAAACTATCTCTTCCGCATTCTTTGTATCTCGACCTAATGGTAATAATGTCAATGAGTGTGTAGCTGGACTGATGTGCGAATTAAATTTGTGCCCTTGCTTGCCTTATAGCCCTCGCAACCAGGAAGGTGTTCGTTGCATCTGGGACCAAGGCAGCCAACTGCCTGTCCTCAAGGTGTGTGAGTACCTGCCAACTTTCTGTCACTTTCGTGTAGCAAAGGTTGACAATAATCTAAAAAGCTTCAACGAACAATATTTATGGCACCTGGCTTTGTTAAGGGCATTGGAAAGGTCACCATAAAATAACAGCATTCAGTCCTGCTACAGGCAGTCCGTAAATAATTACTTCCTTTACCATTTCATGCCTTGTGTACTGATGCAGGCTGTGCACAAGAGCAAAAAGTGTTGTCTCTGTTCACTAAAGGTTGTGTTTGTGTTCTGTGGTCCAGACAGGTGTCATGACTCTCTGCTTAGAAATGCACTCTCCACACTGTACTTTTACCTGCGACTGTATGTGTGGCATATTGTATTCCTCTTCGTGGTGCAGGAATGGAACCCGTGGTGTCGCGAGATTCCCTGGGTGACGTTCACAGTCTCACCACCTGCGAACCACCTCGATGGGCAGCTCCCACCACTGATGTGGGCCTCTTCTCGCGCGCCCTGGCCGAGGCAGTGACGCAGCTGGATGTCCCGCAGGCTCCTCCTGCGTCACTGGTGCGCTGCACCCCATGCCGCGTCCTGTATGAGCCCATCGTCGTGTGCAGCTACCTGGGCGTGGCCGCGGCCTTCCACAACACCACCCAGCTGGGCTTCTTCAAGGCGCGCGGAAAGGTCAGCTTCTAAGCTCGGCCCCTTTTATCTGCTCGGCCGTTCTCTGCTCTGCCTGCGTGGCCGGCGGAGCAGTGCCATCACATTCGACGGCATGAATGAAGGTGTGGATAATGGCTGCTGAGTGAGTGAATGGAACTTTGTGTGTCAAGCCATCACACCGCATGGGAATCTGAGCATCTGAGTTTGGCCTCCAGTTGAGGGCAGTTTGCCAAACAGCTGTGCAGTGAAAGTGAACTCTGATCACATTCAAGCTGTTGATGGTGAAACAAACTCCATGCTGAGGTTTTCAGAAGGCAAGGAACTCTACAGAAGACAAGGAACAGTTGGTACTACATTAGCAACAGTGTTCTTAAAGAACAAACAATGACAGGACAGCAGAACAGGGGCTGATCGACGCTTTGACCATCAGAGTTTCTTGATTCATTACTGCGAATTGAGAAGTTTACAAGAAGTTATCACTACTGGATATCAAACAACCCACAATAGGATTGTCAAGATTGTAGGAGCAGGTAGACAAAAATTTAGTAGTGATCTCCAGCGATTCTCTCTGACTTGGTGTCTTGACAATTCGAGGATTTCAAGTGCCCTTCGCAAAAGGAATGGGATCAACCAGTGGGGACCATCGGCAAGTGTTTTATGTGTGTGCTAGACTGTGAAAGGGATGATAGTCGTCTTGCAGTCTCTTTGAATTACCCGTCTACATGGGAAGATGTGGAGATTAGGCTTGTGCGAATAGTGAATTTTAGGTTCAAAGCGAAGTCGAAATGAATAGCGATTTCGGTCGAATAATTTCGAATTGGATTCGTATAGTAAATGCCACATGTTATAAAAGAAAATGGGCATACTTGTAACGACGTAACTTGCACACTATATAAATTTTTAAAACTGAAATGAGGCCTGTGCAAATGGCCTTTTTTTTGTTCAAAGAAAGGGTAAATAACTTTAAGTAGTAGCTGGATTTCACTTTTGGTAGAATGCAAGTGATAACCTGTAAAATGTGGATCTTTTTAATATTCACTATACTTGGAGCATATAAGCCGATATAACTAGCTCTTAAATGTAAGGGTGATATATTAATTTAATCTTGAATTAAGGACTTTGCAGCAGTGTGCATTTCCAATTAATAGGTGCTTTCATGGCTTGGCACTTTTTTATTGCAGTGAAACCATCTTTACAAGAAGTTACTTGCAGATTAATATACATTCAAATACATGCTTTCACGGTTCAGCACCCCCTCCCCCCCCCCACTTCAGTGAAACCACTTTTACTGAGGTTACACATGGAAGATACACCTGTTCGTTTACTTACCATAATACTTTTAAGTTTTTAATAAATTAAATTTAATTTGAAGCAAGTTTGAACACTGAGCTTTATTCGAATATTTCAAGCATTTAAATATTCACACAAGGCTAGTTTGAATACATTCATGTTGAAATCTAAACAGACTGAAGCATATAGATATGTGCAACTTGCTGGGGAATCTGTACGTATCAAGCGTGGTCTAATTGAGGCTAAAGTGGTAGCAATGATTCGATGATGGAAGTTTAGGTGAAAATTTTGTGTGATGGAAATGACTAAAACTGCTCTGCCCAAGTCGGCCCGAATGATTACCTTCAGGTTGTGTTTCTTTTTATTATTGAAAAAGCGGGAACTGCCGTGTACCGTGCACGTGTTATCATTTGCGAAGCCACTTCTCATTTCTCTGATTTCTGAGTTCTCTGATTGACGGTTGAGTGAACCTAATTCGGCTAATGCAAAGTAGCTTGTGTCGTTACAGGCAGGGTTGTGTGAATTGATGCTATGCCAGAGGACTGTGGTACTGTATTTTTGCGCGTATAACCCGCCCCTGCATAAAATCCGCACCGCCACTTTCAGCTCACTGAGAAAGAAAAAAAAATCCTCGCGTATTGCCCGCACATTTGATATACAGGAAAGGCTGTACAAAAGCTACTGCTCAAGCAAGATAGCACATATGTAGACAGAAAAAGCTTTATTTAGCAAGCAGAATACGCTGTCTGCAAGGCCAGTCACAATTCACTCACCGTCACTGCTCTCGCTAGAGCTATCACTTGAGCCGCAGTCCTCACTATTATGCAAAGGTCATCTTCGGTTCCATCCATGCTGTTTGTGATGCAGCATTTCTTGAAACGTTTTCGCACCATCTCACCTAGAATGGCCTTCCATGCCTCGACAATCCACTTGCAGAATAGGGCAATATCAGGCCTTCGGACTCGTCCTGTCGGCGTCAAGTGGTAGCAGCCTTCGGCCAGCCACTTCGGCGTAATAGCGCTTGACATGCGCTTTGAGAGGCTGTTACAGCGACACATTTAGAGGCGGCAACATCGACGTCATTCCACCGGGTATAACAACTAGGTCGGTGCTGTTGCGTGAAAGGCGGTCCTTCACTTCCTCAGTTGTGTGGCCGCGGAACGAGTCAAGAACGAGCATGGACCTCTTTGCGAGCATCGAACCGGGCCTCTTCTCCATACCGTCTTGATCCAGTCTACGAACAAGTCACTGTTCATCCACGCGTTCTCGTGTGCGCGCACCATCACACCGGCAGGCAAATGAACCTTTGGTAGAGTTTTCCTTTTCAAGATGACGTACGGTCGCAGTTGCGTGCCGTCGGCGAGGGCACAAAGCAAGACTGTGATGCGCAGTTTCGTGTTACCGCCGGTCAGCACGCTCATCGAACTGCTGCCCATCTTCTCAATCGTTGTGTCCAACGCACATTTCAAAATAAACAGGAATTTCATCCGCATTGCCGATTTGCGAGAATATGTAATTGTGCTGCTTTCACAGGCCAATTACATATCTCTGGTACTTGAGCAGCTTCTCCTTATTAGAAGGCAGCAAGCGTTGACATATTGTAGTCCGCCATCTGATTGAGAGCCCTTGCTGCTTCATAAAGTGGTGCAGCCATCCGCGGCTCGCACGGAACTCGTCAGGTAGGCCTAGCTCCCTCGAAAGTCGCCGCGCTTCCACTTGGGCTATCTCGGTCGATATGGCGTGACCCCTGCTTCTCACATCTTCGATGAACATTACTAGCTCCGCCTCCAGCTCAGGGTGGGCACCGGTCTTGGGGCCACGAAATGACCTACGGTCGCAGTGCAGCGGCTTGTAGGCTCTCTTTCTCCTTTCTCCACAGTCGCACGCAGGACTCGTCCACATCGTGCCGTCTTCCCGCTTCGCGATTTCCGAATTCCTCGGCGACGGCGATGATCTTAAGTTTTTACTGTGTCGTGAAGGCCTGCCACCGTACGCTACTCATGGTAACAGAACAGATCGACTTAGGCTTGGCGAACGGGTCGGGATGTGGAGAACTAGCAGTATCAGCGAGGTAAAGAGCGCTCACACTCGGCGACAACTTGACAGCACTACGCCTTCTAGTACACTGTAACAGCACCCTGGAAACAACAGAACCGAAATGCATGCCTGCTACCGCGTCAAAAAGTAGTACATTAATTTACTGATAATATTTCTATAGGCACTATAATATCTCACTTGCCTTGCTGAAATAAATACTGCTTTATTTATTATGGAACTTACTTAATTTATTGTGGAACTTTCTTAGACGGCACCACCTTTTTGGCAAGCCCTTTCCGAAAGTAAACATGGCGTCCGTGACGTAGGGACATGTGGAGGGTCACTGAGAGGACGCGAACGTCCAAAAAATATACTTGTGGTGTGACAGTGAGATATCACACTGAACAATTGAATTGTCTCTCCCCAAATGTTTTTCTAAACGCTTCAATGATGCAAGCAAGCAAAACCAAAATTGGCCGCAAGCTGCCGTGCTACTTGCGGAGCAACACGAATTTGCGGAGCAACACGAATTTGCGGAAACCGCCTCTATAGCTTTCGCTACACTGTTAAAGGGCTTCACAGCATAACACGCATTGCTGTGAAGCAGCACTATAGGAAAAACCCAGCGTATTATCCGCACCTCCAGTTTGCCACTGAAATTTTTGTGTTTTTGTTGCGGGTTATACGTGCGAAAATGCGGTAATTGAAAAAAACGTATTTCATTATTTGACATTTTCATTATGGCATTTTCATTATTTGCCATTTCACATTTCTTTTCAAATGGTTGTAGTCTAGATGGAAATAAAAAGTCAATAGAGTGATGTGTGGTACAATCAAGAATCACTCTAGCATCTTTTTATTGCTATCAATGTCAGATCACGATGGAAACAGGGTGCCGCATTGTTCGCGCTTATTTCAATCCTATTTGTACATTTCACAGGGCATTGCTCGTTCTGGAGAGGACAAAGGCATTCTTAATTGTCCCTTTCAAGTTTCCTATAGTATGCACACTACTAATTGCTGCTCTTTATTGTTTGCTATCAGTAATGTTCCATGTGCAGGCATCATTATACCTCAATTATTTCATATGAGAAGGCTTGGGAAAGAAAACCGACACAAAGAGATTATGGTATTTTTGTTGTGATAAGTAGCTAATGATTAAATTATCACGGCTGGCAACCTCGTTTGCTCCAGCATGCAATGGTCAGTTACACGAATCAGTGTTCATAGTGCCCAGTAGCAGGTTTGGCTTCAACAGCACCCAGAAAGGCATGTCCAGAACGGCTTAAAAATGAAGAAAGGTGGCCACATGATCGCACAAAGCAAACGTCCAGTGCGAGCGCATGGTCATCTGTTTAGCACTTTTTGCTATGTGTTTCAACGTTTCAATGTTCTCGCCATAATCATCGTATTTTCGTTCAGGGATGATGTAGACTAGGCTGTGAGTGCAGAGTTTCAGAGAGACTAAATGCAGGTGGCTGGCGTTAGTTTAGTATTACTTTCCAGCAAATTGATGGCGATATTGTCAAGAAATATATTTTACGTACGGTTGCGTAGTTCACTTTTGAAACTTGATGCTCTTCAGTATATTTATGATACATATTTTCTTGACAATGTGCGCGTCCAGGCAAATTGATCACGCAAGTTATGTGGGCTTCAAAATTTTTCATCAGTTCTCCCTTAGGTCACCTGACTTATCATGATAGTGGACAGGCACTTCTGCTATGTGTTGCAATGTTGAAAAAGTTTCATGCTCTGAGGCAGTGTAAAGAGCGTCTGCCACATTCTGCCGTGCAGTGGAGCAATGTTGCCGATGACCAATGTTTAATGAGAAGACTGCTGATAGCGTGGTTGGTGTCATTGCCCACTGTCTTGGGTATGTCATGTATGTATAGAAATAGTGTTTCTGTGGGCTTGGTGATTGCCCTCAAAATACATTCAGGATGATGGTGTAGTCACCATAACGTTGTTGGTGTGCTTTTCAGCCACTGTCAGCCTAATGTCGAGGCTAGCTGCATTTAAGTGTCAGTACACGAGAATAATCTCTCTGCGAGAAGCCATCAATGTTGTGGCAATCTACTATGTATAGTAGTACTCTAGTCAAAATTTAGTTTGTTTCATGTCTGGTAAAACGTTCTTGTGAGCATCTTTCAAAGCAATTTTTTCAAATGTATGTGCACAATGGAAGTCATGATACACTTATCTTTTTTTTTTTTTTTCAGCCTCATTGTGGAACCTAATATTTTAGAGACATGTTGTGGTTGAGCATGCTTGTGTTAAAATTTTCTTTTCCATTTATGGACAAATGTCTTTAGTGTTAGAAGCGTTTACTTGTTCACAGTTACCATAGCCTGCAAGATCTTGTCATTGTATTCATAGTGCGCTTACCTATTTGTAGTTGTCACTCATTATCTAGTCATCTTCCTAAAGCTGTTTGCCTGTGAAACTCGCGTCACAGAAAAAGTATGGCATTTTCACAGTTCACACTATGTTACTGGGCTCGTTTTGTCGTTGCCCTGCTTCCCATATTCAGATTAAGGAGGTTGAGAGATTCTATCCGAGCTAAGCGTGTACGACTTATGGGAGTGCATGGCTCATCAAGTGAAGATCAATTTGTCCCCTATGAATGTGTTCGTGTCACCTGTGCATTTGCTGTGATTATTGCCGGAAGGTCTGGATGGTGCATGCCTGCCTCAACTATGTCGATGAAAGAACCTTGCATTGCCTTCCAATGGGACTGTTGGTTTTGGTACTGCCGTCGTCTCGAGGCATGCGGCTTGCGTTTTGCTTATGCCGCCAGTATTGAAATGATGTATTGTCGATGCTTTCCTGTGTTTGAGGGTTTGATGTTTCCTATCTTGCAAACTGTAATCGTTCTTTAAATGTTCTTGATACAGTTTACTCTTGACATTCATGCTGTGGTAATGCTCGACCTTCCGCGCAGTATTATGATGCATTTTAGGTGGGTCAGAAATGAGCACTCTTATAAAATATGAGTGCCATATTTAGGCCACAGGCGGGAAGTCTCACTGTTCACTGCAGTAGAATCTTTTTAAATAGGACTTCTTGGAGAGCAAGAGTATACGTGACCGGAGTTCTGTTCACTAAGGAAGGTTTGTAAAGGTTCCTCGCATGCAATCTGCCATGCAGTGATAAAAATTGCTTTATGTGTTAAAGGGACACTAAAGACAACTATTAAGTTGACATTGATTGGTAAAATAGCGGTCCAGAATTCCTCGCAGTGTTACTTTTGTGCCAAGGAAAGGCCTATTTTGAAATAAAATCGTGTTTTATTGGTCCGCATCGAGTTGGCCCACTTCAAATTACCAGTCTCAAGAAGCGGACTGGCCGGACCTACTCATGTCACTGTTGCCGTGCACAACGTTGCCCGGCTTTACTGCGTTAGTTGTAGCAGACGAAAAGCAGCGGGAGCCACAGCAGCAATATTGGCCATTGATCGATTTCTCGTCATTAACTTCAAGATTGCAGACATTTTTTAGTTCAAGTACGCCCCACTAGATGGCATCACCGGTCCTGTGCCATCACGCGAAAATTGATTTTTTGAACCACTCGCACAATTTCCCGGAGTAAAGTCCGGCGTTTTTTTTACATGAATCTAAAATAAACGAACAAGCACCATTTTATTAAATCAATTGTTGCGCGTAAGGTTTTTTATTTAATGCAACTATATCAATTACTAATGATTAATTGTAGGCGTCTGATGTCATCGGAATCATTTTGAAAATGTCCTACTGCGGCGCATGTGTTCTTTTGCATTTATCTTAATTTCTCGGTAAATAGGGCACTGTTGGTGATAATATTGTCGTTTTAGATGTTGTCATACATTGAGCTTTCACACTGACGTAAATTGTTATTTGACTTTAGTGTCCCTTTAAACATAAAAAATGGAAATGTATCGGCTAGTTCATCCCATGGTATGGGAATAGTCGGTGGTTATCACAAAGACCAGGCATTTCTAGTTTTTGTTTTAGGTAAATGCCAATGACAGAAAACAAGTGTTTTTGCTCCAGCCAGTGTCCTAATGATATGCAGTTTGGCAGGGAGTGCCTTGTCTTCATTTGTAGAAGGAGTCATGAGCCATCTTGCCAAGTAATTATGGAATGACCTCCGTATTAGAGTTTAGTATGGCCTGATCAGTTGATTAAGGCAAAATATTTTCAGATATGTCAGAAACCTGCAATGTTGCAGGGGTTTGTCATGCACTTCAAATGCTTCCTTTTTTATCTTGCCTCGACGAGCATGTTGGATGGGAAGCAGGAAAGAATGTCAGCCAGGGTGGATCAGTGGTTGCAGTGCTAGGCTGCTGACCTGAAGGTTACAGGTTTGATCCTGTCCACAGTGGTCACATTTTGATGGAAACAAAATGGTAGAGGCCCATGCACTGTGTGATGTCAGTGCATGTTAAATCACAGCCGATTGCTTAAATTTTCCAGTGCCCTGCACTATGCCATTCCTCATCATTGTATTGGAGTTCTGGGCCCCAGAAACTATTATATGAGACACTTAAAAAAAAAACATAGTTTTTTTCGTATTAATAAAGTCCAAAGTCCCGAAAACATCACTCTTACCACAAGTCGACGGTTGGTGGAGACGCCACCTTGATTTTCCCGCAAAACGTTGTGACATCATAAATTTTCATAAAGTCTGCTTTGTCTTATGTAGTTCCTGATTGGTGAAAAGGAGATACATAGTCATCTGTGGGGGCCATAGACCTAACATATGAATTTTCAGAAAATCTCATCGAGACAATGTCGCGAGATTACGAAAAACACATTTCGAAATCGGAGACATTATGGGCAGAGAGTTCGGCGCAAAATTTAAAAGTGATACTTCAACCTCAACTCTCTTCTCTAATAATGATTTTATGTTGGAGAAACTTACGACACTAGTGTTCGCAGAATACAGTTTATCAATCTAAACGATGTGATCGTTTAGCTTCAGTATCTCTTTAGGCGAGATGGGATGGCATACAGCAAACAAGTGTTGTCATTGTGTATCATGACTTTGAGCATGTGTGGTAAAACGCAGTCGCTCTCCCCTGTTGTGATTCCTGTTTGCGCTTGCGCGGCTATCGTTTAATATGAGCAGAGCGAAGAGAGCGGTGTTGGCATGTGGCAACTCCCAGTGGGAAAAAGTGCATTGGATCCAAGCGCCACGCTTGATTTATGTCGGCGGCTAGTTGGCAGCACCTTACCAGCTGTTCGATATCAAGCAGCGGGCGCCGGCAGCTAAGAAGTGAGTAAGGACGGGCCTCTGCGTGACGAGTGGGCATCTAAGAAAATGGCAACTTCGTGTTTCGCTAGCAAGCTCTCTTTGCTGGGTACACTCAAACCTCGATATAACAAAGTTGAATATTACATGAAAATAAGCTTGTTATATCCGAAAATTTGTTATAAAGGTATATTCCTTATAAAGGTACTATATCTATTGAGAGACTATTTTTCATTTGCTTTGCTATAACGAATATTTCATTATATCTAGGTTCGTTATAATGAGGTTTGAGTGTACGACTGCAAGGTTTGGCCGAGTTGTTTATAGCAATGTCTGCTATTCACAAGATGTGTTTGGTCACCAAGCCCGAGGGATGGTTCATGGCCCTTTGAAATATTGCATCTAGATAAAAGAGAGGTGTCGCAAGACTGGACTTAACTGGTCCTCTCTTTTGGGGAAAAGCATGTTAGAGCTTGCCTCTGTTGTTCAATTTACAAAGACTCGTACAAAGGTTGTGGTGCAGGAAGGAATGGCAAGACAGCGATGTGTGAATTAAAGAAAGCAGAAGCAATTTTCAGATGTTGTTAACACTTAATCATAAATTTCCTGCTGTGTGCAGCCCACTGATTTCGTCTGACACGCTCAGATAAATTTTTAACTACAAATTGGCAGAATTTTCCAAGTTCAAAAAGTGCTGCAGAGAGCTTTGAATGTTTAGGCGGGTGTTGTGGTAGACATTTATTGGGCATCCATTTATAATGTTGTACAGAGAAGTCTGGGCCGTATAAAATTTCCCTGCCGTTCATGTCACTGTGGCTTTTAATTAGTGGGAATGAGAGGACTTGAGCTAGTAGCACTAAGCTGGCTGTCATTCCAGTGGATGGGGGACATAGCACATGGTTTGATTGCGCACTGTGACGACTTGGGTGGATGCGTGCTGAAGGTTTTCGTTGCAGTGTTCAACAAGTATGTTTCAAGAGCATCGGTCATCACATGCTTTCTGTATTAGCTCCGTTTTGGAGCTGTAATGAGGGTTGTGTAAAATTTCAGGCCTTTTATATCAGGCTCTTAATTACTGCTGGGTAGCATTTTCGTGGCTGTCGTGTATCGTCGTTATTGGAAGGTTGTGGCATAAGCAGCCTGTGTGATTGTCGCTGTGATACCGCAAATGACCAGTACTTGTGAACTTGGCTGGTTGTTGAAGGTTCATTGTTAAAACACCCAGCAAAGCATTGACATTTAACGAAGTAGACATCAGATAAGCAGACATGGATAAATGCTAATTTAATTGCAGCTGTCAACTTCATTATTTAATGCACAATGTTTATTGCAGAGCTATTCAAAAGCAACAGGAAAAGTGAAAATATAAACAGTACAATATTGCAGTCTTCACAGATATGAACTGAAATACAAGAAACATAAGGCTTAGCTCTAAGCTTATTTATTTTATCATTGGCTGGCTCATCAGAAGGAATGAGAAATGAAACACTGGCACTGATTTTTTTATATAGGTGGACATACAGGGAAAAAACTAACGACATTACAGGGATTAAGGGACACTACACCATCTAAACTGACATACTGTTTCACTTCAGTGTCTCTTCAAGAGCTCCATATATTGGAAGCTGTGGATTGTGTGAGCAAGAATGTTTCTTGGCTGTGGTTTTATAGCTGTTTCCAATCAGCCATCTGTTCTCTGCGGCTTTGATTACTTTGCAGCATGTGGCAATGTTCGGGCATTCATTCTTTAAAGAGTGGGTTATATATATCAGCCTTCAGCAAACCGCCAATTTTTTCTCTCTCTCAGGCTAACCCCAGCATTTCTGTGGCATCGTGCAGTGTATACAAATTCTTGCACTCTTAACTTTGCATAGCCCTGCTGATTTTATTTTCAATAACTTCTTTTGCAATGTATTCTGGGGCTGCATTTGCAAAGGGCGAAATTATTACCTTTCGAGAGTTGGTGCTGCTGTTGTCCTTGACGTTTGTAAAAGGCTGCTCCTAGAAACTGAGAACTTGATGGTTTCATTGATGCTGCACATGCACATTGTCATGTTCGAATAATGAATGCAGCTGGCCCATAGTAATGAAGATGTTCCTTTCTCGACACCAGATGTCAGGTCACTCCTTTCATCAAAGAACACCAAATATCTTGGTTTAAAAGAGTCTATGAGAATTAATGGTACAATGAGTTACTAGACTAGGCTGATCGGTGTTGTTTAACCTTATTGTAAAGCAGGTTACTTCAAAAAACATGGAGATAAAAAGGTGGAATAGAGTCATTGTAACCTTTTTATTGCTTGTGCTTGCTAGTACATACTTATAAGGGGAAAAGCACGCAAACACAGAGGGCAAGAAGGGAGACAAGCAATGAATGCAACTGACAAATGGACTTAGAAATCATTGTGAATGGAACACTAACGCATATTCGAGGAAAAACGGTGCACTGCTGTATATGACCTAGGGTTCATGAGAAAACTTGGAAACAACTGCGATTTAATCTTACCTGAACTGTTGTCTTTGTTATGGCTTATTAACTCTGCATCAGCCAACCCTGCATATGAAAAGCTGGAAAAGGAGGCACTGTTCCCTGCAATAGCACCGGCTTCACTTATTTCAAACACACAAACATCTTCATAATGCTTGTGGACCACGCAAATATCTTTGTGAGACTTTGGTCCCCATTCCTTGTATTGTGTTTTGCCTTGTAACTGTACCACTCATTGCTGCCACAAGGTTTGTGCGTGTGCTCAGATATGGGTGCTTGTTAAAGAACCCCAGGTGGTCGAAACTTTCGGATCCCTCCACTTTGGCGTCTCTCATAATCATATGGTGGTTTTGGGACATTAAACCACACATATCATCATCATCAACAAAGTTTGTGCATGTAAACTCTAAAATGCAGGTCTTTTGCAGCACAGTTAAGATGTGCAGCTACCACCAAAAGGGGGTGCACTGACTGCATCCAGCTTTTCTTATTAAAGTAGGCTCTGTGAAATAAATCATTTTCCATATCAGCATCGTATATCAGCACCATAATATGCTCTGCAACATTACGACTTCAATTGTGTTGATTGCTGACAAGCATAGTTTTCATGATATTGTGAGAGCTTAAACCAGCAGAGCTTCATTTCACCCTTGAATGTCCGTCACAAGGTCATATTACTCCTGAGGCGTAACTACGTGTGAGAGGTTGGGCATATCATTTAAAAATCACCACGTGCAAATGTACCATGAGGGAACTGCAGAAGCTACGACAAATGTGGCTGTTCATCTGTTGTGAGATGATGTACATCTTATTTGCTTACCCTAAAATTTGGAGCAAGCCCCCCTACCGTAACAAGTGCCCCCCCCCCCCCCCCCGTCTCATCTTCGGGAGATGCAAAATATGTGACTGCTCCTCTCCACCCATCACTTTAACTGTTTTTATTCGCCTAACAAGAGCAAACTGAAACAGTGAATCCATGTATATTTAATGAAGCAGTTAATTACAAGCACGGGTGGGCATTCTATTTATTAGGTCTTCCACTGTGATGTTGAATTTTAATGCTCGACTGAGCAGGGCTCTGTCTAAATCAAATCTTAACGAATTATCCTTCACCATGGGGGCAGTGCTTGCTGGAGAAGTTATGGTGTTAATGTTTCCTTTTTTTTTGCAAACACCTATGAGGTATTAAAAATTGAGGACATTAGGAAACTATAAATACTGTCATAAATTTGTTCAAATTGCTGTAATTTTTTGTCGTTATTGCTACTTGCCTTATGTGTTTTTAGAAGAATATTATTCTTCAAAGTATAGAATGAAAAGCAAATTAAGCGACATCACAAGAATTTCGGAAACCACGAGCTTATATATTCAACATATCACTTTACTATGCTGTCTATTGCTTTGGTGGTTAATTGAATAAAGTGCCAGATTATAACTGTTATATTCAAGTATGAGCGGCTACATGGTTTTTTCCCCAGCTAAATAGCATGCATAATTGCTGGTGTAATGTTGATCAAGATTCATATGTCAGCTGAAACAGTACATTGCTCCGTTGTATTGTAGCACACATTTCCATTGACATTCCACTATTTCATCAGGGCTGGTTAATGTGAAAAAAGATTGCAACATTCCCACTGTCTATGGCACACCAAAGTAATTTAGTTCCTATGTTTGTTCTGATTATGAGCCAAGCTTTATGTATGCTACGCCTATTTTGTTCTTACTAAAGATGCATAGTAATAGAAATGCTGTTGTGTTTTTTCAATTAAACTGTGTGAAGGGTTTTTTTTACATTCAGCTGTAATTTTGGCAGTGGAATCAATTCAAAGCCATGTTTTTTGTGTTTGAAGATTTGCATGTGGAAGCTATGCAGTCTGACATAATGAACTGTCTTACTTGACTAGTTGCTTACAAAGCTGTAAAAACAATTTGCCTCTAAACCACTTTTGTCAAGCTGCTGTTTGGTCATCTGGCATGCAGAATCTATGAAGTGCCCTTGGTGCAAGGCCAGCAATACACAGCACTACATTATACTTTGTGTGTAATTGTCAATGTGTGCTGCATGTGTCACTTTTGTTTGTTTAATATTCTCAATACACTCAAACCTGGATATAATGGAGTGGACTATAATGAATTATGGGTTATAACAAAATAAGTCACCAATAGCCTTGCCATAGATACAGTGCTACAGATAATTGTTTATAATGGATTGTCTAATGTAACAAAGTATTTTTGTGGCAGATGTATGTTTCTTTCAATCAGGTTTGAGTGTAGTTGCTGAAGTGTTCTTCAAGGAAGTCTGGCCTAATCAAATTTGTGTAGATGTTTCTGCCAAAGTATGTCTGTAGCGGCACATCTGACAGCTTTGTAATAGATCTTTGTAAGGTCGTTTTTTACCTATTCATTAGTTGATTTCATAGGGGTCTGGTCTTCAGCTTGTTGGTGCAATTTAATTACTGGGTACAGCATGAAAAAAATATGATACGAAAAGAGACATGACAACCATAAAATACCGATGAAGTGCCCCCCCCCCCCTCAACGCAGGGATAATATAGTAATGTTAAGGAGGGGGCTCTTGCTGGGAGCTGCCCTGAAATCAAAGATGGTAGCCGAACGCCCCCTTCTGCAGAAATTAAATGCAACGCATTGAAACCAAAAAGCTTTATCAGCGGCAATCATTCTCATTAAATCACTCTCAAAACCATCAAATGATTCTTTGGATTTAGAGCCGAAAACTAAGTCTAGGCATTCGTAATGCTAGTCATCAGGATGCTCGGGTGCCACGGCGCCGATGTCGGGCAGGCAGTCATGCAGCTCGTCATCCCCGAAGCTGTTGAGTGTGTTGTAAATTCCGCACCCCTTAAACGAGCGCACGACTATCTCTGCAGCCACAGCGGCTCAAGCCTCAGACACAAAGTTAAGGGCGTCCTGTCGTGGTGGCTTCCACAGATTGCCTTTCGGTGTTCTCTCATCTTTCCTCGTGAACATCTCCCAAGAACGCTGAAGGTTCGCCTTGAATGGCCTGTTCCAAAAGACGTCAGCTGGCTGCAGTAGGCTTGTGCAGCTCGCAGGCAGATACACAACGTCTCGGTCACGTTCCGCTATTGCGTTTTTCGCTGCCTGAGTCTTGTGGATAGGTGTCTGATTCCGCACAAGTAGCTGCCGCACATCATCGCTGTTAGGCCCCCACACTCTTGCCAGCCACTTCTGCAGTTTGTCCGACGCCATCCAATTATTTTTCGATGCCGTGACGCGAACAATGGCTAAAAAAAAAAAGTCCTGTCAACTAAGGTCGCTGTAGTTGAACACATTTTCCTAATTGTTAATTTCTCTTGTGAAAATGAAAAGAAAAATTCCCAATCCACAAACTTTGTCACTCACCTGGTATACGAAGGCTCATGAACACTTGGGTTGGTATCTTTCCACTTGGTTCCTTAAGAACGATAAAAGCTAGTAGTTTGTGGCCGCTTGTGCATGCTGCCAATGCAACCGCGAAGCCCCTGCGGACGCAGCCAGTATTGCCAATGTGCACGGTGCTCACCCCAACCAGGTTGTTTGTCCTGCTCGCCAGTGAGTCCATTTGGACCATTGTCTGTCTATATTACAAATGTTGGATGGTGTGTAGTCGTGGCGTGCTCGCAGGCTATTAACAGCAGAGCGAAATGCCTTTGCTGCCTCCGAGAAATTGTCCGGCATCTTCTGGCTCTCGTTTGTGGATGGCGCATTGTTGTGCCAAACCGCTGCTTCCCCCTCTAATATATTGTCTTGACGCAGCAAAATTTTCTAGCTGCAAGCTGTGGGATATTTTGACAGCCTCTTCTGAGAGAAGTCTATTACTAACAGAACGTGCAGTGCTCCTTTTCCGCCCGAGGAACTCGAAAAGAGTGTCGTTTACTTCCTCACTGAACACTGGGCGCTCCGTTGCTCAACTTGCGCCGAAGCTTGGCCATTCTAAAGTTATGTTGCAGTAAGCTCTCAAACTTCTTGTCCCTCTTGCGGACTCTCTTTCTGTCAATACTGAATTGGCGAGCTGTTGCGTGTACATTTCTTCTGGCCTGGCAATGCCATTGAACGACTTCATTTTTTTTAACTGTGTAAGAATGCATGTCCGAAGTCGCCGGTGTCACGTTCAGAACCTGCAAACGGTAATAATAAAATGGCAAGCGTCGCGCCAATACCAGTGACTGTGGTCAATGTGGTCAGATGACCAATTTTAGGATTGGATTTCGGATTAGGCAAGAGTGTAGTCATTGGCGCGGTTTCGGTTTCAGCAGTTCGCGGTTAGTCGGCAGAGAGTGCCGGGCTGATGTGAGGGGGGGGGGGGGGGGGGCTTGCTCAATAGAGATCGAAAATAGGAAATCTTAATGGGATATAAGGGGGGCGCTTACACGAGTGGGGGCATTTGATTGGTATTTTACGGTAAGTGCTGATGAATTTGTGGGTGGGGGGCACTTGCATATCTAGCTCATGGTGTTCATATATCCTTCACAGAAAGCATTTGGCTCTGCACGTCGTCGTATCTGAGTTCTAGTTACTTGACTACGTTATTTTTGTATTTAATGTGAAACTTATCTGATGTACATATGTTCAGTCAAACATTAAAATGAAGCCATATCTGACATGGACAACACATGGTTATGACCAAAAATCTGTTTTAAATGTATATTTGCAACACTGAATTGTTGCCAAGACTCTTCTTCAATAACTTTGGTATAGTTGATAATGCATTTTATGTGAATTTCTTATGTAGAGGTTTCAATGTATCGTATGAATGTAATTCTGTGTCATTGCACCTTTAGATCCTAACATTTCTTTTGTGACTTTAAATCCTTGATGCTTTTCGGGTGTGTGTAGTCTGGTTTCTTGTGTAGCCTGGCCCTTGCTGCCAGTCAGATGAACCAAGCGTTCACAGTCTCAAATTCCACTCAGAAAAATCAAGCAAGAGTCGTCTCAGATCACGGCATCTTTCTGCTATTACAGCCTATCATGTCCATTCCAAATGAGCTTGAGCTAATCATCATTTGAAATCTGTACAGATAGTGCCATTTTGTAATCTCATCTCAAAGCACCCGTAATTTTATCCGTCATCTAAAAGAAAATAAATACCTGATAATATATAGCAGGATTTGTTCATTGCAGGATTTGATCAGTTGATTAGATGTGAGCAGGGCAGTCATAGGATTGTTTCCTCTTAGGTCGATTTCTGTCAAATGAAAATTTAGTTGGGACATAAAATTAATTCATTCTTTTAAAGTTCTTTTGTTATGTACTCATCTCCTATGCAAACTTGCTTTCTATTGATTATTAGGACGAGTATTAAAACAAAATGCAGCAGTGTAGTTGCATCTGTAATACTAAGTCTGTGACAAAACTTCAGGAGTCAATAATTTTATGTTGAGCACCATGTTTTAATTGTACATCACTTTCAGCTGTCCCACGATATTGCTAATAGCTGAAGGTTAGTTGGATATTTGTTTTATAGAGTCATATTTTGTATTCACTGAGCTCTCAGGAAGCTTCACAGGTGACATAAAGTGCTATTACTGTGATCTATATATATATATATATATATTGCATCTTCAGAGAAATTTACGCATTTCCAGCATTATATTATGTTCTGTTATATTTTTTAAGGCACATTAACTGAAAGCCACATAGCCGAGATTCTTAATAGCACTCTTGTGAGAGCGATCTTGTCATCACAATATGCAATTTTGCATTTCGTATATGTTGGTGCTGTTGCCTCTTTATGTCGCATGCGTTTGTGCCATCGGCTATTGATGTGAACTTTTAGCTTGTACGAATGCTTTTTAACATTACCCTGTTACCAGAATGCTGAACTGCGTTTACTAGAAACTGGAACACGTGTTGTTCAAAACTTTAGCTCTTCATACATAAAAGTTTGCGTATGTACATAAAGGAATCGTGATGATAACTGCATTTAAACTGTATTTAACTTACAGAAGACTGAATCGCTACTGCGGCAAAATCAAAGAGTTTTTTTGATTGCGCACATTATCTTCGTATGCAGGAAAAAAGGGTGATGAAATACAAGGGTACAGCAATGATGGTGACAGCATCTTTGGACACTTTCTGCACATGCAGTCATGAACAACTTTATTAATGCCTAATGTTTTTGAGGTGAAAATGATTTAAAAGGTGACTCATTTGTAATGATGTCGCTACAAGGTTTTCACACCAGATGTAGAATGCACGATGCTTCTGCAAAAACAGTTTTGTGATTGTCTGGTTAATTTTGGCCCTGGTAGATGGCGCTGCCTATCCATCCCGTCGGGGGCTCACACGTTCAGTCCTTCGATGTTCTAGGCCCCTCTAGCTTTGGTAATCCAGCTGGAACAACGTTATCGTTATAAGCACTCGCACTTCCACTTACTTTGACTCAGCGGCTCGACTCTCTGCAATGCGGGTAAGCTAGCATGAGTTCCTACGAACGAAAGTGGATTGGTAAGATAGGGCCACAAACATAGAGCCTACCTGGCGGCTAGTTTATGTTACATAATGGTTTACGTTTCGTAAAGACCCTCGCATGCGCAGTTTCTATTCGTTGTCCGATAACATGGTTACGAAAAGAAGTGTACGTACAAGCTAAAAGGCCATAAGTGTACGTACAAGCTAAAAAGCCCTAATAACCGTGTCATGGTGCATTCAGACAGTGGGCTCATTATTAATCATTGTGCATCGCAAATGTTTTGTTTCAGATAATTCAGTTTTCAGTAGAAATTTGGGCCATTTCGAATGCTGACCATATCAGTGTATACTTGCATTTTGCTTTGCAGTTTAACATGTGGCACTTGTTTGGAACGGTGGACCGATTTCACAAAAGTGAATGAAGTAAAAACTTTTTAAACTACTATTTTTATATGTTGCATTGGCATTGGTCTCCAAAAGATACTCGAACGTGTTTACAATGTCGGATTCAGAATTTTTCCATGTGTCCCACTTTTGTGCTGTTTTAAAGGTGGCATCTGCTGGTGCTTTATCTAATATCTTGGCCTATGTTGTGTATTTTTGCCTACACACATGGATTCTTGTCATATCAGTTACTGTTTTTCTTATATTTTATCACTTTAAATTGATGGTACTCTTATGAAGGGCAAGATATTGATGACCATACACTTTTTGAAAGGTATGCTATCCTATTCACAATCATGTGAGACAGGAGCTTCTAGTCATAGAAGGTGCCACAGGGACCACTTGACACTGAATTGCTGAGTAGAGCAATACTTGTCAGGTAATAGTGGCTTTACATATTGTTGGAGGGCTGTTGAGAGGAATAAGTGGATAAGGTGCATTACGTTGGTATGTGACTTGTATAAACCTAGCACCTTTTATGAACCTGTCCCTGAGCAGCACTGTCCTCTGATTCATACATAGCAGGCAATACTATGAAAGCTAAAGTGCATTGGTTACCAAAAATATGTGTATCAAGTGTAACACATGGTACTCAGTTTATGTGACTTAGTTTAACAGTGACTTTACATGCTATTATTATGTAAAGAAAGTTTGTACTGCTCAGATATTCCTCACTTGATTGTATTATGGAATGATTCATACAGCCAACTAATACATGACCAAATGTCTTGCACGACTTGCATTGTATGCTGGACACGTGCCAGCAATACATGCACTGCATACTGGTATCCCAAGGATGATGAATGACCTGGCATTTGACATTGTATATCAGTTAAGTTTATTCAGATATCTGTGTGACGTGGTACTGTTGGTGTGAAGAGAAAGTTGTGCTTGTCTGTAGGGATTCATATTGAAAGAAGGTAGGGCATGCAGACACATGCAGGAAAAAGAGAGCCGGATTCAGGTGCAGTTTTCGTTTTGTCTGTGAATGCATACTTTACGTTCATTTATGGTGATATCCGTAAGAAATGTCATAGATCTGAAAGGCCATGCACTATGTATGGAAAACGTCAATACCTATGAATGGCCGTAGTTGTGGAGCAACTGTAGTGTTCTTTGCTATGTATTTAATAGAGCTCATTTATTGCTGAATGAGTGGGCCTTGGTACTGGTCAGTGGATATATGGTAACTGCCTGAAAGAGCTTCTCTGCAGCAACACTGTGCTCTTGATGTATTTTATGGCCTCATGCCAGAAGTCTGTAGGAGGTGTGGTATCAACACTTTCGCGGTTAATCGCTTTTCCTTCTTCGATTGTTTCTCTTGAACGCACCTGTCAATGTTGTAGTGTAGAGATGAATTTGTTTGCTGTTGTATGTTTGTCTTCCTGCCTTCCATAGTTTCCTCATGCATTCACAGATTACTCGGCTTGCTACGAGAACTCGCTCGTGTTATAGTGGGGTTTTATTTTGTGTGCTGTGTTTCTGGCATATGCAGATTCAGGTCAATACAAATGCCTTAATCGCAATGCCGTGATGGCTGTTCAACTGTGCAACCTTTTATTCCAGTGCCTGCATGGACGAACGCATTTCCCCCGAGTTCCCTGAACAGAGAGCATATCTAATATTATTATCGAAATGATGTTATTTATACCATTGTTTTTTTTTTGAAGTGTGGTTACATAAATCTCTAGTTCTTGCCATTATCTATTGTTTTTATTCTGAGAGAAATAAACTTATTTTGAGCGGACCATGTGCTTTCGCTTCATAGTGTACCATTTTTGCGATTGGGCACCCAACTGTACATCTCCTACAAGAAGGTTAGCTGGAGATGCGATGTATAGAACCTTTTTTCCTGTGCTGCTCAGAGGACCAAAGCTTGTGCTCAAGCGCAAGACAGGAAGAAGTCCTAGCGTTGGTCTTGCCTGCTTATTTTGATCACACAGAGATACTGCCATTCCCTCAGATTTTCAAGTCGAGGGCTTCGTCATTTCTGCAGGTTTCCTTGCTCAGTTTGTTTAGGTGCTTCTAGAAACTACCACAAGTTATCAAATGCGAAGCATTCTTTAGCGAACTACATGCTCTTTCAGCATTTCTGTCTGTCTGTCTGTCTGTCTGTCTGTCTGTCTGTCTGTCTGTCTGTCTGTCTGTCCGTCTGTCTGTCTTTCGAGTCGCTTACGTTTGGGTGCTCTCGTGATCACCCTCTTGGCATGAACCAAAATTACCATATGGGATGGCAAGATAGTTTGACGAATATGACACGCTGGTCAAGACATGAGTAATGTCACAACTCTTCGCGTGTTGTCAAACACTTCCGGCTAAGCAGTGGCACACACTCAAGGGCGGGTATGTGCTGCTGGTATGTGCCACAGGTGATTGACACTTAGTAGCACCCGAGGAACAATGAGAGCACGCATGGTAATAACGCGTGAGCGTTAAATACCCGACATCGAATCAAAGCATTCTGCGTGGCAATGAAGCTTTCTACCACAGAGCTATGCCAGGTCTCGGAACTACTTTTCAAGTAGACACTAATCTTCGTGAAACGTTAATAGTGGTTGAATTGCTGCCTACCACTTTTATAAACATTACATATGTACACCTTTGATAGAGCCGACACGTTGGGCTGACGTAAATTGTGGTTAGGTGTCATGCGCTGAAGTTGATTTATGTAGCAGTGTCCAGGGTCAGCATCCTCACAAGCATAAGCACTTCATATCAGCTTCTGTTGTTGCTAATACACATGTTCCAGTTGGAATCGGTGTGCAAGTGCGAACAACTGGTTATATAACACCAGCAATACATATTTAGCGTTATTTCATGTGTTGCTTCATAAAACAAATTGCAACATGGTCACATTCTCTTCACATGCTTCGCATAACATCAATTCCCAGGTACGTGGGAACTGCACATTTTTTTAGTCTCATAAACATTGCATACGTATTCCTGTGCTTCCTTAAGCTATATTTAAAATGGTTGCTCGGCACTGGAGGAATACGCAAAGGAAAGCTACGTGCTCACAGTTACGCGAGACCATAAGTTACCCTTGAACGCCAGCCAGTATGGTCGACGTTCGGAATGATGTGGAGTGGATACAACTACTGCACGTAACACACGGTCAGTCGGTCTTGTTACGCTTGGCTCAAAGCACAGACGTCAACCTGTGGTAGGATGTATGACTGCCGTACAAAATATCTGGATTTTAATTCTAGCTCGAGCCATGCTTTTAGTTCCTCGCTTCTACCGCGATTTTTCATCCCTCGACAACGCCGCCGCCTACAACAACACATTTTCCGTGACTGGGCCCGTTCGCGCTCTCGTGTTAAGCTTCGATTTCTGAAGTTTGGGCTTATAGAGGCGAAAATGTTGTAGGCCCGTGTGCTCAGATTTGGGTGCACGTTAAAGAACCCCAGGTGGTCGAAATTTCTGGAGCCCTCCACTACGGCGTCTCTCATAATCATGTGGTGGTTTTGGGGCGTTAAACCCCACATATCGAAGTCTAGGCTTGATTATACGAACAGTGAATCACTTGTAGTGCATGCACTCGTATACATGCGATATGCGCCACGTGTGACGGGTGGAAAGTTTCATGACGTATGCGACATGTAAATCGCGTTACTCATGACACGACCTGCGAATGGTATTTCTTGTACGCTCATGTTTATATGCGTTTTTTTATCTACCAAGTCAAGGAGTTTACTACTGGAGCGCCAAGACGTATACAGGCGAATGCAAAGAAGTAGCCAAGTGCCTTAGGATCGCTAAAATATGCTTTGCAGATTGAAAATAATAACAATGCGCTCGACCTTATATCAAAGCAAAATGACTCCGTAAACGCAGCTGCTAGGATGCTTTCGGAGAAAAAAGTGCACCAGAAGTTACGTTTATCGTATACTACTATGATATATGCAACAACGCAATGAACAAACTTGCGAATTACCATCTCATGAATTATCAGTGACTTCAGAATCACGGTTCATTGTTTGCTGCAGTTGGTGACGTTAAAATGCACACACGTATTGAAAAAATTACAAATAGCGTCCCGCCTGCGTCATTATACCACGAGACACTCTGGTTCAATTTACTGTATCTGGCCCACGCAGAATGGCATCCAAAGGCACGGGTATAACCGTCCTCGTGCATGGCGAGGTTGCACCAATTTTCGCCATCGACGCGATAGCAGAACCGGCTGCAGTAGCTGACGTAGAAGGTCTGCCTACCCGTCAGCATCTCCAAGGACTGCAGTTGCAAGAACGCCTTGTCACTGCCGACTCCGTTTTCCAGTGCTTTGACGGTGAGCTTGAGGGCGAACAGTTCCTCAATGAAACGCTTCTCGTGCACCGAGCTCGATTCGTCCCAACGGCAACTTTTGAGGGGCGACCACCAGAAGCTCTCGGAGAGGTTCTCGTCAATGCCTCGGCCGTGGCCTACGATAGCCTTGACGATGCTGCTGGCCATTTGAAAACCCAGTCCGCTGTACGACATGGAGGGCGAGCCGTGAATGTAGAACGACGGTGGGTAGAAGGCGAACATCCTGACCTGCTGAAAATTGATGGTGTGGAGATAGTGAATGTTTCGGGTTTGCCAAGCGAAACGCGCTGTCATCACTGGGTGAGTACTGCCCGACTTGAGCAGCGTTGCGAGCGCCTTTCGGGTGTGGAGCCAAGCGTCGAAGAAGCTCGCAGAACTGTTGGGGAAGCTCGTGTACAGCCAGTCCAGAAGTCGCCTGTTGGACACCCTCACGGCGCACCGTTCTTTGCACGCGCTCGAAATTTTCGCCACCGCTATCGCCTTAGTCGTTTCGGTGATGACGTCTGATTTCTGGACCAGCCGCACGAACGTGTCGATGGTGTTCTGCATCAATTTCGAGGTCACCTGGATGTCGCCGTGTTCGAAGCGCTTGACGAAGTTGTGTAGTATCTGCAGCAGGCCGAATGATTCGTGGACGGCGAGAAAACAGAGCGTCTCGTTGAACAAGTAGTTGGATTCGTTGTTTTTGTTTGGCTGAAGGTGATCGAAGGCGGGGTTTACCACCCAAGCGTAAGTGTACGCAAACATCCACCCAATCACGTTGAGACTCCTTGCCGGGGAAAGTAAGGTGAGAGCTTCCGATAATGCGTTCAAGCGCTGCTCGTCGTAGACGAGCACCTTCGTTTCCAAAGTCAACGACTCGTCGTTCAGGTGACGTTTGAGGAGCGTCAACCAGGACGGTGTGTTCACGCTGGGAGACATCTCGTCGATGTACTTCACTGTGACGAGCACGTCGTTGTCTCGTTCGTCGCTGCACGCGGCCAGGTGCGACGTCAGCGTCATTTCGTCGTGACGCAGGGCGTCGATCTTCTCTTTGGACATGTCCGCTTCGCTGCTGCCGAGGAATTTCGCAGTCGTTTTGATGAGATGCTCGGTGTCTTCCTCGATCTCGAATACGGAAGCAACCTGCTGCCTTCGCAATTTGATCAAGGGTCCGGGTTCCTGGAACACGAGGCTGGCTGTGTCGAACTTCCTCGTGCTTCTCCTCAAGTCGAAGAGCAGGGCAACCCTCCAGTTGAGCACCAGATCTAGAAGAACGTCCAGCATGTCGACGTTCTCCGGCGGGTCGTTCGGCCACGGTATCCGTCGGGCCTCCATAAACTCCGCGAAATGAATCGCTTGTGCCTCGATCTGCATAGTTTGAGAACATTTCAACGGGTATTGATCAACGCTTTTAAATCTCTTCTTTTTTGCTGATTGTCATCTTGCAAATGAGATACTGCGATGAGTGGGCTTTTGACGACTTCAGAAGTATTGGTTAGAAAATCCTTAATGAGCACGCTTCGCTGTCACTCTTGTCTTAGATTACTTGGCATTATCTGACACACGCACAACTTTCTTGGCACACATCCAGCGAGAATATAACCGGGCTGACCACAACAATATGTACCCAGCTGGTACGTGCCGCGTGTCCATGTATCTCAGTAAATCCTGAATACGTGCAGCGACAAACATTGAGCTTGTTTGAATATCAAAGTTACTGGTCTGGTGAATTTCAGTCTAGGAGAAAAAAAGACGAGCAGTGTTTGACCGATAAATCCTACAGCAAAAAGCTTTCTATGGCGCATGTATTGAAGGCAGTGGGTCAGTACAAACATCAAGACAAAAATAAATAGGATGCCGAATGAGCAGACATGTATATGTAAATGGTCAACGAACAGCAAGACTCGAAGTTCCGTCCCCAAAACTTATTCACCAATCCTAAACAAACATACTCGTTCTGATTGGCCAGCGTTGGCACCCCTAATTAAAAGTGCATTTAGTAAATCGATATTGGTCAAACTGAAAAATTGGCCCATATTGCTTTAGTCCTTACAGTCGGTGCCAAATTTGAAAACAGTATGACCTCTGCTACAGGCAGCTTGACGGCTACGTCATCGTTGGCGTCACAACCTTTGGAGATACACAGCTCCGGTATAGCGATACGTATTTACTGTTTCTCTCTTAACAAAAGCAACGATTGCACACTATCACCACTTCAGTAAACACTTGCCGACTGCAACGTCTGTAGCTCATGACATGCGGTTCACAAAATTGCTATGTGGCGCCGGACCTGGCTGGTGCTTGATTCCAAACGTGGCGTTTGGCGTGGTTACTTCTCCTTGAAAGGGCCTCACTGCGACCAGGAAGGACAACCACAAAGAGAAGAGGGTGCACGATCGAGAGAACACTGAGACAAGATCAAAGGCCGCTTATTTCGAAATGAACTGGCAGTGCGGCTGCACGAGACGCTTGCGGCGTTGAACAAGCCTGTGGGCTTTGACAAGGGCGGTGGAGCCTTCCCGGGACCTGCCCCTAATATCCTGTCTCTCGGTTTTGTTATCACAGCCCGACTCCGTGCACGAGGCCTTCGCCTATCGTAGCTGCGCCTGCGCGTGCAACATTCATCTGCAACAATGTCGTGCTCCTCGATAGTTTGTCGTCATGATTGGTAGTGTCTCGCGTGTGTCAGCCATCTAGAATGAGAGGTTGAACGTGAAGCTTTCTAATGATGATGCGCGGAGAACAGAATACTTTTTGGCCTTCCGAAACACGTCTCATCGAGTTGCTCGTCACTGAACACGTAACTTTTGTCTTGTTGTTTTGTGTATGACGACGTAAATAAGTAATTATTGTGGAATTGCCTTGAAACCCAAGTATCTTTATTTAGCCAACTTCCGCACTTCAATTTTACTCAAGTCAAAGTCTCAGACGCGCAATGAAATGGAGTCCAGTTTCAGTGGAACCGCGGTGCCGCAACAGCACAAAGTGGCACATGGCTGCTCCAGTATTATTTAATAAAGGTGGTGGAACATCGCTGCCCGCTAATTCTCTAGAACGCAGGTCATTCTGCACGATTCGAGAGTGCCCAATACGAATAAGTACACATGGCGCGCACGATCTAAGCGTTCTTTGCTGTCGACAGATGTGACTATAATGAATAGTCACGATGGAATAATGGCACGGCACGTGTACCTCGGAAGACTGGGAAGTTCTCTGCAGGCACGTCGTGTACGCGGACAGGGCCTTCGTGTTGGCGTGCGACTCCTGGTGGTTGCAGTTGCCGGCCGTGCGGTACTTCTGCGAGTCGTAGGCCATGATCTCGCTGTAGATACGCGCAGACCGCCTCTCCTCGTCCAGCCGCGTTGCCCTGGGGCCGCCGCCGCAGACGAAGGCGTGCAGGCTGTGGCACGGATCGGCCGCGGTGTTCATGTGGGCGCGCAGCTCGCTGGCGTGCATCATGCAGTCGTCGGTGCCGCACACGTCGACGGTGCGTCGTGCCACGATGGCGGCCTTGATGTCGCGCAAGAAGAACAACACCACGAAGCTGGTGAGCACCACCAGCGAGAGCAGCACGGCGCTGTAGAAGAAGACGCATGAGGAGTGCTTGCGGCTGTGGTAGATCAGGGAGGAGATACGGTGAGAATGATCCTGCGGGTGAAAAACGGGAAACACATGGTCGGAACGTACGTGAGGTGCCATGAATTCCATAAGTGCACTCTGTGGACTACAGAGCCCAACAGGGAGATGGGGACAGGAGTGGAGGTCTCCCTTCTGTCTCGAGCTATATAAGGACTTACGCCACGCAGGGAACACATGACAAGTGGTGAACTGTAGAACAGCCGAGTCAGTAGTGCAGCTCAGTACTGCGGGTGGGTGAGTTTCTGCGGGCATATAGGTCACTGTTCTAGGGACAGTGGGATTGGGCGTGTTGGTATAACATCATAAAGGGTGCTTACCAGCGCAAACGACAGGGCAGAAGGGGACAGGAGAAGAGACGCTCTGTTGTTATTGTCAGCGCTCTGTCTCGTCTCTTCTCCTGTTCCCTCAAGTATTCTCAAGTCCCGCCCTCAAGTATCGTCATTCCCCTCAAGTCCCTCCAAGTATTCTACCACTGAGCGACGCCGGTTCTTGAGCCTCGTTGGCAAATTCAGCTTAGGCAGGCTTGACGTTGGGAAAGAAATCGCGTTAATGCGTCTTAGAAAGTGTTTTAAAGCAGCCGGGTGTCTCACACCCGGGTGTCTCACACCCGGAACAACCGGGTGTCTCACAACGCGAATAGCATAACGAATGGGTCGTCTATTGCTCCAACCCAATACAAAAGCTTGTTCTTGTTCACCTAACAACAGGGGCGCATACCTACGTACTTCAGGCATAATTCCTAATCGACGTCAGCCACTGCGTGAACAATTGACACAAAAGTATTTGCAAGTGTTTAGCGGATACCATGCTTCTCAGAAGAATGACGAAAAATAGCGCAGGGAATGCCTGCCTGCAAGACAAAAGTTTTTTAAATAATGCCGCAATGGGTATCAAGAAACTGTGCTTGCAGCAGGTCGCCAATGAGTGTTGAGAGAAGGCTCTGAAAGGCTGTTCTAGCTTCCGCTGTGACTCTGCTGCGCCTTCCACGCAGGCCTGGCATTTTGTTTATGGAAAATTTTGTTGTCAGTAATGCATATGGTGTCTAGTTGCTCCTGCGTTGATATTGAAGCGCCGGGTATTTTTAGTACTAATAATCAGTTGAGTATAGCCTTGCATAGGAGAGCAATGACATCATAGAATTAAAGTATCGTTCACGCATAGGAGCCGAGTTGACATGATCATCACCCGAAATGCCAAAGGTATGGCCTGGTTTTTTATGAAATTTCATAATGCATCTGATAGAACATATAATGCAATTGCGCAAAGAAATTGAATTAAAGTTTATTATCGAGTTTTAGTCATGATATAGCTACTAATATTTCTGACTTTATACATAGTACGCCGGGAAGCTGGCAAACTTTACAAACACGTTACGCGGATTATAATGAAATAATCAGAAGCAAGGCCTCCTAGAAAAATTATGCCTGGAACGTGAGCCGCGAACGTGCCGCCCTACCCTCGGATTTTACCCTCTCCCTTCGGTACAAAGGCGAACGCCTTTGGCGGTGGCCCCCTGCGAACACAGCAATGCTCTCACAGTTGCCTCCCAGCAGCTGTGATGTCACGTGACAGAGCGGTACGGTAATGTCACCTGACAGAGTGGTAGTAAGGCGAGTGGTCCCACGCGTCGGATGGTCACAACACGCAGCAGGAGGCATGGCCTCCGGCACTTTGTGATGGCAGGAAGCTCTCAATTGAAAAGAGAGCCACGTTCCAGGCATAGTTTTTCTAGAAGGCGTTGTCAGAATATATATTCTCGCACAAAACTTTTGCATAGCGTTGTACCGAGAAAGCAGTGAAACTTAAATCGGAGGCTGCCAATTGAGCACCTTATCCCACCGGCTCACCCACCTTAATTTCTTTTTGACCTTCCACATCAGTTCAGAACAACAAATAACACCACTTCGTCTTGTCTCGAATGTGTTATCTCGAAGCATTACATGGCTGTGCAAGAAAAATGGCCAGGTGATAGTGCTTTTTCGTTCCTGCCTTTTTTAAGACACAAGTGCAGATTTAGTTGTATATTTGTAACGGTCATCCAATCGGTGACCGTTCCCTGTATACTGCTTATTATGCAGAGATGAATCTTGATGAGCATAGGATCAGTATAGAGTATACGAGTGATATGTTCTAAATAAGGAAAAGGAGGATTGAAAGAGGAAGGACAGGGAGGTTAGCCAGTTCTCAGACCGGCTGGCTACCCTGTTGCTCTAAATTGTGACGCCGCGCTCCGTACCATCCTGCAGGAAATGGCATGGCTGAAAGAATCATTCGGGATCTGAAGCAGTTCATTTCAATGTATCCAGGTTTTCAGGCTGGATGGAAGTGCTGCTTGGAGGCAGCTGTCGCTCATCACAATCGGTCGCACACTGCGAGCATCGGCTGTAGCCCATATTTTGCAGCTTTCGGAAAGGTACCAGTGCTTCCTGCTGATCAAGAACTTTGCGTTGCAGACCGCCGCAACTGTGCGAAAAAACGAAAAAACTTCCGAAGCCTACCAGTGATACCGGGAAAGTATGAATAGGAACTTTGACCGTCGCCACAACACGCGGATACCTCAGATACAACTGAACGATCTGCTGCTTGTCACAAAAGGCCTTCCCGGCACAAGGCAGGTGTACATGTGACCTTATCGCGTGATATGAGGATATGCTCTAAATAATAATGCCAAACATGACTTGAGGTGAACGTGGGGGCGGGCACCTCCGTCAGGCTCTAAGCCTTTAGTCCTCGCAGCCCTCTGGACCCGTCAAGAAAATGAAGCGACCGAATGGAGTGGAATGAATTAAGTGCATTTCATGTCCAACGAATTTGCTTACGATGGACCTCCTGGACCTGGAGAGCCGTGAGAACCTGAAGGCACTGTCCACGTGGGCCGAGGGTTGGCTCTCGGGGCGCTTCGGTAGTTCGAACGGAGGAGTTGAGTCGAGCGCAGTCCACAGCGTCTCGTCGCCTTCGGACACGGATGGGTCCACTCTGGCCGTCCGTTGCTGGTCGTAGTTCGCCAGGGTCCTTTAAAAGGTACAGCTGCGAGGTCTGCAGGATGGCGGCCGACGCGTTTCTTCTTCTGCTTCTTGCTCGCGAGCGCATGCGCTAATCTTCATCTTCTACTCGTCAGGTGGCACGCGCGCCTGCTCCAGCCCGGCGTTGTGGATTGAAGAAAGCGCTAATTATTCAAAAAAGTTAGGGCATTCTAAATGTTCTTCTTTAGGAGTTGAACGATACACTTCTTTGCGAACGATTCCGTTCATACTTGGAAATACAACTTGCTGCACGAGCTGAAGGAAAATGAGAAGGAAGACAGTATACATAACGCCTGGTCGGAGATGACTCCGCGTTCCAGGCGTTACGTATCCTGCGTAGAGCGTACCCGAGTGCCCTGAAGCACCACGCTGTCATCTGGTTCCCCGCCCATCTCGGCCAGGTGCCGGGTGCCCTATCCAAACTCAACGAAATCGCCCATGATGCAGCGCGCGCATTTACCGACCGCATCGCCACAGGGGAACTTCATCTTGCGGAGTTAGAGACCAATCGGGATGCACCCATCATGTACAATGACATAACAAAGCACTTTTACCTTGAACACCGCATTTTTCTACCCCCACATCTGAAACTTACCAGACCGCAGGCATTAACCGTACGCCTATTACAGACACACACGTACACAAACCTTGCCATGCTTCACGTTTATTATCGCGATGCATACCCCAGTGACACATGCCCCTGGTGTGGACACACGGCGACACTCGCACACATGCTCTGGGAGTGTAGAAAAACTCGTCCCGACTCTACCTCAAACAAGTGGGAGAGGTCCCTCAGCAGCTCACGTCTGGCCGACCAGCAATATGCCGTCCAGCAGGTCCACGAAGCGGCCGCCAGGTACTCCCTGTCGGTACCTACGTGGGAGACGCCCGCTACGCGCTAAGCGCGTCGTGCAGGACTGAAATAAAGTTTTTTTCATTCCATTCCATTTAATTCCATTCCAAGGAAGACTGCAAAGAGCTCCTTCCGGTCTTCCTTCTCATTTTCCTTCAGCTTGCGTAGGAAGTCGCGTTTTCGAGTTGAACGTGATAGCAACAGCCTGTTCCCAGTGCGTACTTCAAACACTGAGTGAATGAAACCTTTTCGAATGGCGCAGTAGCGTGTGTGCCGTTTATAGTTGGGTACCGGCTTTCAACCACGGAATAATTATGATAATCACATATTCTTACGCCTGCTGGCGATGGACACTTGTACGACGCATTATTACTGCAATCATTCATGTTGTATTGTGAAGCATGTATACAGGACGCGTGTGTTCCTGAAGCACGAAAGCTACTTTCACTGCATCCACAAGCAGAGGAAGTTCTTTACACGGTTTTCACAAGCAGAGGCGTGGCCGTGTGGTAGAACAGCCACTTGCCACGCAAACGACCCGGGTTCGATCCCTGCTCGAACCCCAAAAAGCCTGCTACAGTCCCCACTCGGTTGCAGCGGTTTTTATAATATATTAGGTTATTTGCATGTTTGTCGAAGTTTTGGTCACGCATAGGATGATTGACTTCTCGCTCACAACCAACAACAGAGACGAGCACTTTAACGTTATCGCGTTAACGAAATAGCTCCACTACGCGTACTCCGACGAAACAGTAAAGCTGGTGGCATTCCTTTGTCAGGCTGACTCATTTCTGTGTTTTCCGCGGGTCTAAGATATGTTGCATCACTGCTTTGTTAAGCTTTGAGGAGGCAATATAGCTTGTCGCATTTTGACCGTGTCGCTCTTACACACAGGTTTACCAGGAAGCCTTGGCTTAAAATGCTTTGATATGTAGTACCACTGCTGTTTATTACACTCTTTGATAAGCTTTGATGTATAGTATGACCACCGCTGTGGTATGACCAAGTATAGTACGACCAAGTGCCACGTGGCAGTGGTGCATGGTAACGTGCGAGCCATTTGTTGAGGTAACATTTGCTTTCTTCCCTTCAGCGTAAGCTATGTGGGTAGACTTAACACAATTTATGTGGTACATTGTGTTTATGATGACTGATCGTCTTCTTATAGACTGCACAGATTTTCGTGGCGCATACCTATTTTATGGTCTAACTATTGCCAATGTCTGTGGCGCGCACCCGCTTATGAATATGACCACTAATCACGGACATGAAAGCCGCTATTAAGAACAGCTTCGCTTTTAGAACTCGGAATTACCGAGAGACAGAGACGATAAATCATTGATATAATGAGCAGGTGATATAGCAAACCAGAGCGAGCGAGAGAAAAAAAAAAAGGCGTGGAGTCGATAGAGACTCAGCTTGCTATCCGGCAAGAAAGAAAGCGGTTGCAGGTTTGAAAGAAGACTTGGAGAATGTTTGAGCTCGGGCTTCGAGCGCAGAACGTGACAGCGTAATCGGTCTCGGCGCGCATTGCCTTCAACCGTACCGCAAAGAAAAAGAAAGTTTGTGTGCCTAACAGAGAACGTCTCAAACTATTCTAGAATGCCTGCAGAACGTGGAGTTGCGCAGTGCCCACTATACATCACAATTTTGAAAAATGATGAAATGCCCACTACGAGTTCGCTCAGTGCCTTGTGCACATCTGCCCACTTTTCAATGGTGAGAAGCTTCAAACCTCCCACTCATCACGCACTTCGTATCTTCTGACGCCTGGGGCGACTGTGCGAATCTGCCGCGCAATCTTACTCGCGTTGAGGAAATGTCTCCCAGTACATGGTATGTTTATAGTGTGGCGGGATGGAATCCCGGCTGGCTGTGGCGGCTGCATGTCCGATGGAGGCGGAAATGTTGTAGGCCCGTGTGCTCAGATTTGGGTGCACGTTAAAGAACCCCAGGTGGTCAAAATTTCCGGAGCCCTCCACTACGGCGTCTCTCATAATCAAACGGTGGTTTTGGGATGTTAAACCCCACAAATCAATCAATGGAATCCCGGCTGCGGCGGCTGCATTTCCGGTGGAGGCGGAAATGTTGTAGGCCCGTGTGCTCATATTCGGGTGCACGTAAAAGAACCCCAGGAGGTCGAAATTTCCAGAGCCCTCCACTGCGGCGTCTCTCATAATCATATGGTGGTTTTGGGACGTTACACCCCACATATCAATCAATCAATCATTTTTATAGTTTTTTTTTTACAAAACAGTCTTCATCACTAACTTGGCTTCACTGAAGAACGTTGGCTTGTGACCACCGGTGCCAACGCCGAAATTTGTGCGAAAGCAACTCGTTAATGATGTCGTGATAAAAAGATAAATAAAGAAATAAAAAATAATGAATTTATTGGTTGAACAAATCAAGTTGTTTGTGAAGACATGCACCATTTCTCGTGTCTTCATACGCACCTTTTCAAGTAATCTGCCAATGTGTTAAATAGTGCTGATTTTCATGCATCAATCATGTTAGGGTGATCTGCAGTTCAGTGACATCGTTACAAAAAGGCACAGACTGTCATGCTTTGTTATATTTTACTTGTAAACAGGAGATATGGTAACCATGGCATTAACTTGAATAATGCAGAATAATTGGCAAAGAGAGAGTGAGAATTCATTAGAAGGCACAAAGGTTGGTCTGAGCTAGAGCGCTCTAGCCTGCTACTCTAGATAAGGGACAAGAGGAGGGGGATAGGCGTACCAGTTGGTTCAGTTTATTAAGTGCGCTTGTACAGCCCTGCAAAGAGAAGACAAAAAAAAAAGATGAGGATGACGATGATGATTTTTTGTAACTGCTGGCACGAACACTATTGCCTGTACTACGAACTGGGCAGTATAAAAAAAAAAGACGTAATAACGTTAGAAATGAAACCTAAAAATAAATGTGTAGAGATGAATAAAAACGTAGCTGTAAGAAATTGAAGCATGGGTGAGTCTGGAGCCACCGCTTGCCTTCCGACTCATTACAAAAGGGACAGCCATATTTCTTCATCGTCATTAGCTACAGCATCAACAATGAGCACATGATGCCTTGCTGGTGTGTCGCAGGTACCATACTTGACTTAGAATGACGAATAATGGCATATTGTATACTTCTCTAATTCACAAGAAATATTACACTTTATCACAAGTGGACTTGTTTTAGTTGCCAAGGAAGCCCATAAGGCCCCCTTTACCCGCTTCCTCGGGACCTGAATAAAGTTCTTTCTTGTTGTGACTCTCGGATGTTGACGACGTGCTGTCGATGAGAAGCATAGCGGGGGTGCATTCCAACGCCTCGAAACCCCTGTGCCTTTCTCTGAAATGAGCGTCCAGCAGCGGCAAGCGCCACGAAGGGATAACAATGTGGTAACTTCTACGGACTGTGAGCCAACGCCCACGTTGACGTTTCCTCCAAAATGGCTGGTTTGGGTAGGTTGCGCGGCCGACCGACCTCGCAAGTCGTAACAAAAGTGACTAAGTCGCTAATCCACTGCTGCCCTTCTCGTGAGAAATGGCAGTAAGCTACCCCGTTATGGATCACTGCTCTCTTGAGTAATCTGACCGGTGAAACATTGCGTCAATGAGTGCAATGACTAGTGGGAGACCGTGTGTCATTGGCTGGTGGGTAGTGTCGTGTGTGTAATTGGTTTTCAATGATAAAAGAACAGCCCGACCAAGAGCTTAAAACGACGCTGCAAAGTGCAAGAAGTTGCTCTGAACCTTGGTTCATCATTTTATCTACCTTACTCGTGAGTGTTGTCAAAAATTGTAAAATTTTACAATTTGTAATTGTAAAGCATTTGTAAACATTTTACATTTTGTAATTGTAAAACCTTCTTATGTTGTAAATAATTGTACATAGTGCCAGTAAATCTGCTCGTTTTCGTTTTCCCCCACTTGTCACTATCGTTACCTCTACCCGGAGTCGCTCTATGCTACCACAGGATTCTCGGTCTGGCGCAACCCTGATTTCTCGGCGATTCACGTCAGCGGGGACGCATCGGTGGATCCGGGTCCGCAACACTCTTTCTTGCTGATGCATACAAAGTAGCATGGCAGGAGAGTAAGTGAACGACTACACGCCACATAATGCAAATCACGTGACTAGTGGGCTTAATTGATTAAAGCTTTCAACCCATGACAAATGGCTCAGCCACAACTGTTCCTTATCATCCGCCACAGAATCAACAAAGTGTACATAATAATTTGCAGATGTATAGAGGGTACCAGGCATCACTGCAGAATCGCAAACACATTTCATCGCGTTATGGATACGTTGCAGGTATACTTCTATTATTGGCCGCAAAAGTGTTTACAAGTGCTCTAGAAATGCCGCTCATACACTTTCCGTGCAGGTCTGGTGCTTTTCACATGGCTACTGTTCAACTGTTTTCATGGTGACTGGAAATTGCAATGACTGAAAAAGAAGAGCTATTTCACAAGGATCGGCAACGCCTTTTTAATTCTTTTATTTCTTCTCAAGAAATCCGCAATACATGACGAGAGAACGCTGCCGATCGATTGTAGAGGCTCCCGAGAACACCCGAGCCAAATATTATAGCGCAGCACGTCGGCCTGATATAGACAATAAGTTCTCAAAGTCAGCTAAAAATTGCTTTCTCTTCTCCCACCAAATTACGGAAGACGCCCAGAAATCACTGGTCACAGCAATTTGATCAGCCATTAGTTGGTTTGAGTATGGCACGCTCGGTCGTGCTGTCTTCTCGTGCATATTTTAAGCACACGAGACCTCGTATTAAAAAAAATTGGCAGATACCATGTACAGTGGGAATCGATAATATGCGAAGCACGATTTAGAAATGTTGATTTGCCACTTTAAAATCAGCACATCGTTACGAGATGGAGGTAAATGATGCCGTACACGATTTCCGTGTCGGGATTGTCATGTTTGGATGTGTCGCTTACCTTCGTCATCTATTCACGTCACGTAATACCAAATTTAGTATATGTTCAGCTAGCGAAGCGGTGGTGAGCACGCTATGAGCGTGGTATGTTGTCATGTTCTTACATGACACGCGTGTCATGATTATCATGTTTGCACCAGTCATATATCTCGTCATCCATTGGCGTCACGTAACACCAAATTTCGTATATGTGGGGCTAGCGAAATTCCCGCAAGCGCATCATGAAGGCGTCAATATACTCTAATGTAGCGTTGACGAGCGCGCACGCTGGGCACAGCGACGCTACGTTAGCGAAACGTGAGTACTCTACAGTCTGTCGCCAGGTGCGACCAGCGTCTGTCGGCGCGGCCCGACGGCAACCGGCGCGAAATGCGACATGCCGTATTTCGCGCCGATGCGTTACCCAGGCACCACTGCGTCTCCCTCTTTTCGTGACGGAGGGACGCCAAACGCGCTGAAACGCGCATGCGTCAAAGCAACGCAGCGCAGCGCGCGCCTGCGAGTATATGGCATTGATTGATTGATTGATATGTGAGGTTTAACGTCCCAAAACCACCATATGATTATGAGAGACGCCGTAGTGGAGGGCTCCGGAAGTTTCGACTACACGGGGTTCTTTAACGTTAAATCTGAGCACACGGGCCTACAACATTTCCGCCTCCATCGGAAATGCAGCCGCCGCAACTGGGATTCAAACCCGGGACCTGCGGGTCAGCAGTCGAATACCTTAGCCACTAGACCACCGCGGCGGGGCTGAGTATATGGCAGGACTGGCGCCTGGCGTGGCAACGCCAGCGTGAAGCGATAAAATGAATACCGGCAGCACGAGCACTGCGTCACGTCAAAATGTATTGGCGCCTTGACTGTGGCATGTAATCATGTTCTCACATGACACGCAACTAATGATTACGATGTTTGCACCAGTCACATACCTTCGTCATACATTGGCGTTATGTAATACCAAACTTGGCATATGTGAAGCTAGCGAAACGGTCGCGAGCGCATCATCAGTGTGGCACGTAGTGATGTTGTTACATGACACGCATGTCGTGATTATCATATTTGGATGTGTCGTTTACCTATGTTGTCCGTTCGTGTCGTGTAATACTAAGTTTTGTACATTCGAAGCTAGCGAAACGCCGCGAGCGCATCATGAGCGTGGCATGTAGTCATGTTGTTACATGACACGCATGTCACGATTTTTATGTTAGGGTTTTTCGATTGTGTTCGCCATGCAGTCATGCCATACCATAGCAGTTTTGCAGCATGCCATGGGAACGAAGCCACCGCAAGAGTGGCAGGACCATGAACTGTAAATCATGACATTCATGGCATACATGTAATTATTTTCGTGTTATGACTAGCCAAATATGTTCTTCATACAGTAATGTTGTGCATACCAAGTTTGGTATCGATACCATTATCGAAACGGCCAGGAGAGCTAGAAGTAGTATGCGGCTAGATAGATAGATACGCCCAAAGTCGCCGAAGTTTGCTAAGAAATGCTTCGCATTTAAAATAATTTACTCTCACATAACACAGCACATGCCACACAGGCTTACTCGAATGCCACACAGGTGACTCTCAAGCGCCTCACAGGCTACGAAACGCCACACAGGCTAAACTGCACGAGTGTCTCTCTTTCAACGTCGTTGTTTTAGGGGCGAAGCTCCTTATAGCGGCACCCGTTCGTCCCCCGTAGTATGTAACAGGTATAAAATTTTGACCTCCAAGGTGGTGCCGGCCTTATAGCGGCACCCGTTCATCCCCCGTAGTATGTAACAAGTATAACATTTTGACCTTCAAGGTGGCGCCGGTGAGAGACTTCTTCTGTGCGTTGTTGAACAATAAAAAATAGTGCTCAATGTACATGTCAATGGCTGCTAATGGGGAATGAGAGACAGGAGCATTCGGCTTTTAGTTAACGCGCAGGCTGCGATCACCATTAGCAGCCATTGGCATGTACATTGAGCACTACCTGACAAGAAAGGGTTGCTACGTCATACTCGCTGGGTGTAACCTCCTTAGCTTTAGAAAGGTTTAGTGAGCGTTCGGCCGCAGTGCCATCAATACAGTGAACTAGTATTTACCATGAACTCGAGGTGGTTAAAGGTGGGAAGTGGACCCGAAGCGCAAGCCGTAAGAAAGTGTGCGTGTGCCACCTCTCGTTTAGTCCTTGGAATGTCCGCTGGATGGCGGTGCTTCTATAAGGGGAATATATGATGAAAAGATGCGAGATGGTGGTACTTGGAGTGTTGAATAGATGGATGAACGAACACACAGACAGGTGCATGGATGTACGCATGAACGGACGCAGGGGCGGATGCATGGACGAACGCAGCGACGGACGCATGAACAGACGCACGCACGGATGGGCTGATGGACGCATGGATGGTCACACTGACGGACGCATGAACGAACGGAAGCAAGAACGAATGGACGGACGAATTCTTCGCCCCACTCTCCTTCATTCACTCCGTGGATATGCTGCCATTTTTTGTCTTCACTGTCCACAGAAGGGCACGCGCCTTTTAACATTCGGTCATCCTGCAACGTTCAACGTCCTCGTTAGGTGAGACCCGAAAATGTTCTTGGACGACTTTACACACAAACGATCGGCCATCGTCCTATATGAAATACCTAATAAATGGACGACTTTACACACAAACGATCGGCCATCGTCCTATATGAAATACCTAATAAATGACATACGAAGTAGACGAAGAAAACTCAGAAACAACACAAAAGCAGCTATACCTATACCCTGGCACGTTAAGGTTTTCATGGCACGCAGATTTTCGCCCATTCACTGCCTGAGACTTTCAAGGCAACGTCTTAGCTTCCGGGCATCTTGACTGGCTTGACACTGAGGAAAGCCACACCGCGCACGATGCCAGTGTCTTCTTGTTTAAACTGCGGTTTCTACGCTTGATCAGGCTCGGGCTTCGACTTTCGTTGACCTGCCTGCGGCGGTTTTTTCTTCGGATTTACTCCTGAACCTCCAATGTTCTTGGTGTCGTCTGGTTCCGTTGGCTTCGGCTGCTATGGCTCACTATCTTCGTTTGAGTTGGTCCGGGGCTGTTCGTTCTTCTTCCTTTACGCCTGCTCTCCGGCAATTTTTTCCAAATTTTCAGATTCCTTGTTTTCTGTTACATTGCTTGGCTGGTCTCCTGGAGCTCTGTCTTCTGCAACCTCGCCCTTCTCCTGCTTATCCTCAAGAGCCGCCTTTTTTCCCAGAGCTGTCTCTTTGTCGTCTTTGTTTTTCTTTCCCTTGTCGCCGTCTTTTTCTGATGTTTCTTTCGCCCTTCCGGATTTTTCATTCACTCTCTGCACCTCTTTTCTCGCTGCACTGGGTTTGGAGTTAATCTGCTTTTCCCTGCTTTCAGTTTCGGCTGTGTGCTTGTCTTCTGACTTTAGCTCCTGGCAGACGTCTTGGGCTTTGTTTTTTTTGCGTTCCATCGTTTTCGGTGCTTTCGCCGTTTTCTTCACTCTCTCCGCCACGCTATCTTTTCTCGCAGAACCATGTTTGGAGTTCGTCTGCATTTCTTTGTCACGATCTTCGGCTTCTTCCTTGTTTTTGGTTCTTCTTCGCCCTCAGCTTCAGCTTCGCCCTTGTCCTATGGCTTTCCTATTGCTCTGGCAGGCACCTTATGCTTCAGATCTTCGCCCTCTTTTGCTGTCAGTGCTTGACATTCAACGGAGTTCTCGGCATGCGACAGGTCTTGTTTGAAAAGTGGGTCTACGTGTCTTTTGCGGGCTGCAACTGGCGCGACTTCTGGTTCCTGTAGACACTGGGTGTCCCCTGCTTCTGCCGTGGCGCTTCCGGTTGAGAGTAGATGATGGCCTGTCACGTAAACTCTGGAGCCATGCTGGACAAATGTACGACGGAAACGTACCTCGAAATCCTCCCACGGTGCGATTTGGGAGCCTCTTGAGTGGTACCATTTATTGACAGATCCAACCTCTCAGTTCTTGGTAGTTTCCAGCGTGTATGCAGCTGACCACGCATGAAATTTTGAGCACTGTTAGTGTACGAGATGGTGATATAGGAACTACCTATTGCAAACTGCGCCGTTATCGGACGTACCCGTCACGGTAATGCGTCAGTAAAGTTACGATTATAAAAAAGTTTTGTTCACTTCAATGACCCGGGAGTTGCACCTATGAACTCTCATTCTACGACAATACTTTCCGGACGCTCTACTTACTGCGCCACCAACGCTCATGCATAAGGCTTCACAAACTTGTTTATATATCTCACACCTTCTATCCTACACATTGACCTTGATTTGAGGTGGGCGGAGTAATATGGCCGTCTCAGATCAGTACAGTGCTGCATGATGAACGTGACCTCCGAGATTAGCTCCGATTGTGCGTTGCCAGGGCTAGTTTCGGAGATAACCTCATGACGTTAACGAACTCCTGGATTGAGCGCTTGGGTTGTTGCAGCTTTTCGTGCTACGGGAAGCAGAACAGCTTCTCACGTTAACGGCTAAAGCTAAGAGTTCTTCCTCTTGCGTTACAGAAGCGCTGTGCAGTATGCATGAGCAGAGGCGTAGGTTGCCCTGTTCATAAGCAACGCACACCTTAGCCTTTCGCTTCTCAAATCATGATGATTTGAATGGGCGCATTTCGAGTACCAGTACCAGTGTTATGTGCTTGTTCGTTGTACGGAATTCAGCATATGCTGTTCTGTGGTACAATAACTACTTAAGCTACCGCAAGGGTTATGGAGAGCAATTATACTTCGGTAAAGACATGGTTCGCTTTTGTGTCATACTGATTCCAAAAGAATCAACCATGCTGTTTTTAACTTTCCTCGTCTCGGGTGCATGTAAAATTTCTTCTTTTACAGTGCTGCCAGCTTTCAACTGTCTAAATTAGTAAAGTATGGTGGGCTCTAGGTGAGTGTTTATTACGAATACAATTTTTCGCTAGAAATTACTGTTAGGTCCTCGCACATGATAGCACCGAGTTGTAATAAAATATCATCATAATCAACCTGACTATACGCCCACTGCACAGCAAAAGCCTCTCCCACGATCCCGCAAACCCGGTATGTGCTTTATGCTCTCATGTTATACCTGCGAACTTTTTAATCTCATCGACCCACCTAGCTTTCTGTCTCCTCTTCGGGCGTTTGCCTTCTCTTGGAATCTAGTCAGTTACCCTCAATGACCAGCGGTTATCCTGCCTACGTGCTACGTGCCAGGCCCATGTCCATTTCTTCTTCTTGTTTGATATCCTTCACCTCGGTTTGTTCCCGGACTCACCCTGCTCTCTTCTTGTCTCTTAAGGTTACACCTTTCACTTTTCTTTCCATCGCTCGCTGAACCATCCTCACTTTAAACTGAACATTTTTTGTTCAGTTTCTGATCCGTTGGTAAGTACTGGCTAGGTGCATCTCTTACGTACCTTCCCCTTGAGGGTTGGTGGTAGGTTACCATTCATGATTTGAGAATTGTTGCCGGATGTGATCCACCGCATCATTATTCTTCTAGTTATTTCACTGTCATGGTTCGGCTGCGCGGTTAGTACCTGACCTAGGTAGACATATTCCTTTACAACTTCCAGCGTCTCTCCACCTATCGCAAAGTGCCATTTTCTGCCGAGGTGGTTGCGCATCACATTTAGTTTTCTGCTTACTAATTTTGAAACCTACTCTGCTGCTTTCCGTGTCTAGTTAAGTAATCATGGGCTGTAATTCGTCCCCTGAGCTTTTTATCAAGGCAATGTGATCAGCGAATCGCAGGTTACTAACACACTCATCATTAACTCTTATCTCAAACTCCTCCCGATATAGGACCCTGAAAACCTCCTGTAAGCACACGGTGCATAGCATTGAAGAGACCATGTCTCCCTGCCTTACACCCATCTTTGTAGGGGTTCTGTCACTTTCTTTATGGAGAACTGTGGTGGCTGTGGATCCACTGTAAATTTCTAGACTGTGAGTTATATTGAACACATGGTGTTTTGCCGGAAGAAAATAGCGACGCATGCATTGAGTGGCGCATGGCTGGGTCAAAGCTGAGATGGTCGACATTTAGCTGGGCCTGGTTTGACTAAGCTGATAATTATTTAGCATCTAGAACACACTGCTAACTTCGACCATAATTGCTCTACTGTAAAATTGTGATACAGCTCGTTTGCCGCAGAAATTAAGCAGATCCCACTACCGTTAAATCCTAAGCAAATACCCCCTCCCCTCAAACAAGCGCCCCTTCCCTTTTTGGGACATATCAAATATGAGTAAATGACTAAACAATTACTTCGTGCCCTCCCCTCGTTCTCGCTGTTTTTATTCGCCCAACGAGGGCCAATAACGGCAGTGAATGCGTGTCTATTCAATAAAGCGTTTCATTAAAAGGATGCGTCACTCTTGTGCTGCCATCTTAAATATTTTTTCTGCGACTGAGCAATGCCTCCCCCCTCCCCTTGAAGTCTTGTCAGATTATCCTTCACCTGAGGGGGTAGGAGGAGCGCTTCCTTGAGATTTTACGGAATTCATGACACGGGTTCAAAAATAAAAATAAAAAAGTTATCACACAGGTGACATTCACCGGTCCAGATTTCTATACAGACGTAACCAATAGCTCAGGAAGATTCAAAGGAACCATCTGGACTTAGCTTCTCTTGGTAACTGTCTGCACAGAGTGTTGGAACGCGAGCTGATTCATGCATATGCTACATTTACTTCCACGACATGTGGCCAAGCTGTCATAACAGCTCGGCTTTTAGAAGCATATCAGGTGGGGATCATTTAAGCCATTTTATTTTTCCTGTTGCTGAGAGCGTTGCCATTGTTATACACAGACTACACTACTTGCTAAAGTCCAATAAAAATTACCATGGTCCTGCAGCCGTTTCAGAGTTCTACTTGAAGACTGTCTGTCACAACAATACTGCCTTTTATCACAGGTGAGTCCCATCTCAATGCCCGATATATAATATTTAAACCGTTTTATCCTAGCAGCGCAGAGTGTGTCACGCTTTACCGCTTCCGTTTGCAATACAACGTTATCGACAACCTCTTTCCTGTTATGTCAATGCCCGAAAGAGAACGCAAGCTTTCCGTCTTCGTCCGGCAGTCTGCCATAGTTTCGTAATTCTTTCTCATTCGGTTCCTCTTTGAGCCGTTTTGCTCCTTCGTTTAGCAAATGTTTGTCGGGAGAGACGGATTCCGTCATGCAGTTTGACTCTTTTTGTTTTTAAATTTTGCATACGAAGCGCGTTGTCATTACTGCAATGAAGGCTGTTAGTTTATTGTGCTGAAAGCTTGAGCCTTGACACTTTTAGAAAGAAAAATAAACGCTCTAGAAATGCAAAAATAGCACCAATATTGTTTCCTGGCGTTGTTTTGTCTTATCCCACAATTGCGCCATTCATGCGAAACGTGACCGTCAATGCACACTTTCGAATCATCTTGACAACGGCTGTTTTGAGAGGAAGATCCGCTTGCTCGCTCAGTAGGTTCCGCATTTTGTATCGGCGATCAGTGAGATTGTGGGATGAGTTGCCGGACCTTTCAACCAATCACGCGATTGCACACGGGGGGGGGGGGGGGGGGGCCCGCGCATGCAATAAAAGGGTTCTGTCGAGTTCCGCGACGCGTGTACAATCTTGAGCTTCCACAGGCGTTGGACGTTGAGTTGTGTACTTGAAGTGATCTTTACAATTTTGCGTAGGTCAAGTCATCCTGGTCCTGAACCGGCAAGTGTCTTTGCTACTTGAGTCTCTTCGATTGTATAATACAAGGGCTTGATTTTTCTAGAAATGTATACTTTACTGAAACTTGCTTTGTTACGTTGCGACAAAGGGGACATATGTAGACACACAGTCGCTTGCCTTTGATGAAAAACACCAGTAATAACGCCAATCCCGCATGGGTCAATAACCTGCGAGCAAATCAAGGAATTGGTGATATCAGCTGTTAGAAACCATGACAATAGCAGCCGAGGTAAACACGTGCACATAGGAGTGAAAGGCAATAAATAATCAGATTTTGCGGCAGATTCTTTTTTGCCTTTCACTCTTGTGTGCACGTGACGGTTTTTGTTCTTGTTTTCAGCTATATATTTCCAGGTGTAAAAAATTTTGTAGACACAGTTCTTCTTCAGCGCTTGTGTCGTGTGTTCAATATTTCTCCGTCCCGTTTTTTGCGCTGTTCCCTTCAGTACAATAATAATACTGTGACGTTATTGAAACCAGAAGCGAATAAATGCAATAGTTTTTCAATATATTTAACACGAGAGTCTTATTCTCTCACGTGAAAAATTAAATGACCCGTTTCACTTATTCATATGGCAGAAACATATGCTAGCACCCCGTCTAACAGTGTCACAGTGAAGAGCAGGAATTACGGAATGCTCACAATGCGCAATCCGCTTGACTTTTCGGCAAACTTCTTATTGCAACTTTTTATTATTACCTGCAAATTGTGCATATGAAGTTAATAATATTATTCATTTATTTATTTGATTTATACCGTGGAAAAAAGCTTATGCGGTGTAGGCAGAACACACACACACAAAAAAAAAAAACTGGAGGACCCTTAAGCTCCGCCTTTAAGAGTTGAACGCGATAGCGAAATTCCGCCCCTAGTGCGCCCTTCAACCGCTAAGTGCATACTTATTATTATGTTTTATTACACACACACGCGCGCGCATGCACACAGTCGATTGTACAAGCGCGCGTGTGCGAATAGTACATACAGGTCTTTGATCTAAAGCTAGAGTCGCATGTCCTCCAAACTACACGACACGCACTTGCATTTCGGAGGCCATAAAGAGTCTTACAATACCTCACAGAATGCAGCACATTATCTAGCGTTTGCTGTTTGCCTGATCAATGCCTCTAGAAAGGCATGATATGTTTTCCGCTAGACGGACATAGTTGTACATTTTTAGAGCTGTTTGAAAGTTTCTCCATGTTTTTAGCGGCGATGGCTGCACTACTCCGGCCTTTTTCGACATAGTTTGATGCCTCCTAAATGCGCCTGCAAATCGCCGAACGGGCTCGTTTTCGTCGTGACACCTGTCGAACAAAATGCGTTAAAGGGGCGCTGAAACACTTTTTAAGCAATCATGGAATTAATTCGCTAGAAGAGCTTATATTGCCTCACGAATTCAACGCCGCTAAAATTATAAAGATTTATCCATTGCGAGCGGAGTCAAAAAGGTTTGTCGCATGCTGCAATTGCATTTTTTCTTCTCTCGTTCCGATGAAAGCGCTGGAAGTTAAGCAGGGAGGGGTGGAAGGGGCAAAGAAACTACATCACCTACACCTTGGGACCTGGAGCACTTTTTTCTTCTTTTTTTTTTCTTCGAATGCGCGGCTTTGTCAGTGTGATAGCGCGCACACGCGTGGGCAAGTAGCGGCCCCGCGGCGATGTCTGTAATGAGCTTTTTCGGTCACGAAATATTTTTCGCTCACAACCAACTGGGCCAACGCCGACGGCGGAATTTCTGCCACATGAGCTCTCTAACGTTGTCGCGTTAAAAACTAAATCTTGTCATTTGAACCATACAGTCCGGAGCATACAACTTTTATTTTCTGTGAAGAGGAGACCAAAAGGCAATGCTTGGTGTTCTTTGTGTTGTCTACTTGCCTTTGCTTGCGTTGCAGCTTGGACGTTTCACTTTCTATTATAGTGAATCCCTAGAGGAAACCTTTCTCTCATATTAGCACTTATGCCAGTTTCAGCTGGCAATGTTTTTTTTTGTTTTTCTGAAGCTGCAGGGAAGAGAGAGTGAATTAGACACTCCTTTCGTAAGGCATACATCATTTGATATGTGCCTATTATGACGGTGACCCATGTTATTCTCCTTCTGCTGCACATAATCTTCGTAGGTCTATAAGGATCGGAACAAAATGAACTGGGTCGTAGCCTCATTCAGCCTTGTGATCGTCTGCTTGGCTTCAAGTAGTAGCGGTGCGCAGATCACCGTTGTGGCTCCTCCTGGCTTAGTCCAAGCCGAAGAACGCGTCAAGGAGCTCGTGGTACTCTTCTCTGACATAAAAAGTGAGCAAACACGAATGTCTTGGTCGTGTATTATATGATTCTGTGGAACCTATGTCGTCTTTGCAATAAATGAATATATTAAGTACTAATGATTAAATTGCCTTATAATCAAGCGAATGATTGTTTAAGAAATAAACGCCCAGAAAGAAAAAAATGGATGAGCTGAAGATAAGGTCGTCCCCCTTTTTTGTTCGCAATAATAACTCCATAATCTCACACTGAAACGTAAATAATATGTGATTGTGCTAGTTAGCTAAAAGAGAAAAAAAAGAGAAATTTGAGCATATACGGTATGCCTCGTGACACCGGACGCTGTGAATGGTACACAGCAACATGCGGTAATGTTGAACTCTGAATAAACTTTAGCGAGGAGCTCGCTTCCTGTACAAGAAGACACTGTTGGCTCTCTTGGGATGCCCATGATTGCTAGCGCTGACGTCCACACGTTTCATCAAGTCATGAAATGTTGCTCGAGTATTAACAAGGTTGCGAGTCCGATTTTGCAGGGGAGGTTTCTTCGAAAGTTCATCATTTTGTGTGGGATCAAAACTGAGCTCTCATGACAACGAGGGACAGCGTTGTTGAGAAAAAGAATAGATTACTACTTGCAAATACAAAAAAGTGGTGCTGATTTTTAAAAAACAAAGCGTTGAAATTGACATGTATATAAGGAAATATATACGTTTCGAAAATGTGCAATGCTTTTGAAGCAAACAATTATTTAAAAAAACTACTGGTGAACTGTATCCACGAACAAAAGGCGCTGTCTTCCGGCTTACAGATTAACTCTACTGTTGCAATCATCACTATAACAGACCCACAATCGTCACAGCTTCAGTGGCTTCCACCTCCACAGTAGTAAAAAAGGCGGTCTTTTTTTGGGGGGGGGGCTAGGTTGGGGGGCGCATAAATATGGCTGGAGGGCTACAACAATAGGCATCAACGCAGGACCACTAAAACAATCAATTTGGAATGTTGTTGAAGGCAGCGGTGCTGTAATCACTCGCAACGTCACTGCTCTAGAAGTTCGTACCACTAGGAGCGGAAATGCATGGATATATAAATCTTCGAAAGATAGTTTCTGTTTTATATATACGCTATGCTTCCAAGAATGCAGTTTTAGTGCCATCTGCGTTTAGTCAGGTGTACGCTATTCCATACTACGAGCAAACAATACTGCGCCATTTTACGTTGAAAGTATCAGTAAACATTTTTGCAGTAGTTGTGCTGATCAGTAACGCAGGTTTCTGGGCAAATCGGCACATTATGTTGGAAAGAGGAAACCCGCGATTATAAAACGAAGACAGCGATGAAAAACCAGCAGACAGGAAAAGCGCTGAGCAAGCGTTTCCCAGTTGCCAGTCCAGCACATCTCTTGACTGGTTGTCATTCAGCCTCATCGTTGCATTGCGGATTACCTCTTTCAAAAATTGTGACGACGTTTATACGGCAGGTGTGTTATGCTCGAGGTGTGCCACTGTGTCGTAGATGTAGGATTACCACAATCAAGAACCTAAACGAGCTCAGTGACCGTCCAGGTGTTCTGTCCGACAGGGAAAGTTTTGTTTGGAAGTTTTCTGCAGTAATTTGCAGCTTTGCTTCTGGTAATGCGGAAATCATATCGTAAATTCTCTAAAGAATCGTATAATTAATGCTAGTGGCAATAATTCAGAACGATTTTGCGTCACTTTGAAACGCCCGCTTAAATACCATAACAAACTAGGGCCCCACAGCGGAGCAGCGTCTGAAACTACGTGCGCTCAAGCTTCGGTGGCGCCGAAACACGCTGTTTTCTAATGGGAGCGCCCGCGGGTGGTGAAGAATGAAACGGTGTGGGGGCTTTGGGCATGTGGCCCTCAGGATAAAGCAAAAGATTCCTTGCCCAAGGAGACTAAACCACATCGAGAGCAGTCCTACAACAGAGCGAGAGGGGTGACGAACATTACTTCGCCGGGTGCCAGTATAGGGGTATTGTGCACGTCCCGCAAATGTTATTGACCTCTACAACGGCACAAGGGGATTTCCTACCTACATGAAACCACAGAAAATGTCGATTGTACCTGAATACTCAGAGGAGCGCGTACGCTTACTTTAAAACCAAATTAAAATATCTTCGAGGCAATACTCGCCACTAATAATCGGTGAGAAATGGCCCCGCATGCAAGACTATCAAACATCACAAGCATCTCGAGTTCTCAAATGACGTGCCAAGGGTCCTTTAGCAAGAGAAGCTGAGATTTGTCCACCAGCTCTGCTGTGACCCAGCCTTGGGCCATTTAGTAAAATCTGGGCTAATTTCATTCGCAGGCAGCATGCGGCCTCGCCATTGCGCCGACCAACTGCAGGTGGGTCAAACGACAAGTGGCCTCTACAACATATTTGTCGGGAGAGAAGACGGCCAAGGAAAAGTCGTGTACTGCGACATGGTCACAGACGGAGGAGGCTGGACGGTGCGTCATGTCGTTTCTTGCGCTTCGGGAAGTGTGGCCCACTTACATATTCGGGTCTACTACGTTAACGGAGGAATAGTGTTACTTTCTTAGCGTGTATCCACATGACGGACATATCCGCGCAAATCTCTTTGGGGGTGTGCGCGAATATCCGCGCACCCCCCCCCCCCCCCCGCCCCCGTTCGGCCATGAAGTACATCCAGACGACGGACAAAGCGAACAGACGGACGCGCTGTAGAAAAAAAAAAAACATGGCGGCACTGTTTGAAGCGAGAGCTGCCCTCTTCGAATCTTTAAGCTCTTCGTCGAGCATTGGGTGGGCTGTTATGCCCAAACTGATGGTTGTGTCGTTTTCAGGTATGTGTCCTCAAGCTTCGGCGGCAATGTATACAAGACAACTTGGTGCTGTTTTTGAGTGTTGTACTGGTTTTCTGCGAGCTGTAGGCTTAGCGAGTGCCGCTATTGGCAGAACATGAGCTCGGTGATTTGCGACAGCGCGCGTGCTACCAAATCTCTGAGTTCATAATATTGTGCGAATGCTTCCTTATTCCTCTTTTCTCTAGATGGTGCCACCAGCCACTTCGTCAGCTAAATTTACGAAACCAATCGAGAAAAACGAAATTGGTGCTTGTTGCCAGACTTGTAATGGCACTCTCAGCTAAATTTGTCAAGTTATTCTGCGCGAGTCCGATTGGGAAAAATAGCTTGGCATTTTCCGTCCGCGACGTCCACGGACCCGGCACGGATGGCAGAAATCCGTGATGTGGGGTCACGTGATGTGCCATTCACCGCTAAAAAAGACGGATTAAGTCCGTCGTGTGGATACACGCTTACCGTCCTATAGCGTTGCTGATTTCAACCGCCACGGCTGCATGCTTGTTTACATGAACTTCGGTAAGCGTATTGTAGCAGCCACTGCAGATCGCGATTGTCACCTGACAACATTGCAAGACATCGGCGGTCTGCTTCGGTCTTATATGTTGTTTACGGCAAGCGTAAAAAAATTGTGAAATCTGCGATTAGTTAAGCTCAACTTGCGACAAGCACGAGATACAAGCGCTTTTTTTTTTGTCGTGATGGACCTTTTCACTCAAGGCTTTCTGGGCGTCGCCAGTAGTCCTCTCTGGGCTGTTGGTATTGCGCGTGGACCCCCAAAAATTGCACTGCCGAGGCTATGACGTCGGCTTTTGTGCTCTCGTGCAACGAGCCCAGAAAGAGGATAATCCTCTTATCTCATAAAAAATGGCAGCTGATTGATTGATTGATTGATTTGTGGGGTTTAACGTCCAAAAACCACCATATGATTATGAGAGACGCCGTAGGGGAGGGCTCCGGAAATTTCGACCACCTGGGGTTCTTTAACGTGCACCCAAATCTGAGCACACGGGCCTACAACATTTTCGCCTCCATCGGAAATGCAGCCGCCGCAGTCGGGATTCGATCCCGTGACCTGCGGGTGAGCAGCCAAGTACCTTAGTCACTAGACCACCAGCGGCGGGGCGAAAAAAAAAATGGCAGCATATTCACGGAGTGAATGATAGAGAGTGGGGCGAAGCATCCGTCCTTCCATTCGTTCTTACTTCCCTCCGTCCACGCGTTCGTCTGTGTGACCGTCCGTGCGTCTATTCGCCCATTCGTGCGTGCAGTCTGTTCGTGCGTCCGTCCCTGCGTTCGTCCATGCATCCGCCCCTGCGTCCGTTCATGCGTCCATCCATGCTTTTTTCTGTGTGTCCGTTCGTCCTTCTATTTAACACTCCAAGTACCACCATCTCGCATCTTTTCATCATATATTCCCCATATAGAAGCACCACCATCCAGCGGACATTCCAAGAACTAAACGAGAGGTGGCACACGCACACTTTCTTACGGCTTGCGCTTCGGGTCTACTTCCCACGTTTAACCACCTCGAGTTCATGGTATATACTAGTTCACTGTATTCATGGCACTGCGGCTCAACGCTCGCTAAACCTTTCTAAAACCAAGGAGGTTTTGCCCAGCGAGTATAACGTAGACACCCTTTCTCGTCAAATAGTGCTCAATGTACATGCCAATGGCTGCTAAGGGGATATGAGAGACAGGAGAATTTGGCTTTCAGTTAACGCGCACGCTGCGAATTTTTTATTGTTTAACAGCGCAGAGAAGAAATCTCTCACCGGCACCACCTTGGCGGTCAAAATTTAAGACTGGTTACACACTACGACTACTACTACGACTACGAGGGACGAACGGGTTCCGCTATAGGGAGCTTCGCCCCTAAAAAAGTGTAAAGCTGCGACTAGTTTAGTCGTCACTATGCCGATATATTGTTATACGGTAGGAACAAGAATGCACCAGAAAGGAGATGGAGACGCCGATTGTAGCGCTCATATTGCTGTTCTGCTGTCTTGGCTGTAGCCGTGTTTAACTCTCCCTGTATATTTTGTAAATATATTTCATTATTTCATACTCTCACCCCGATGACATCTGGTGGATGTGCTGGGTAGCACATTCGGCAGGAACGGTGTTTTTTTCCACTGTAGTAAAGTGATTTAGATTGCTGGATAATGGAGCATGGTACATCACTGCTGAGGGCTGTATCTTTAATGTTATGTTGTACTACACTTAAACGAGAGCTTTAGAAAAAAATGAAACTTTTGGCCTTTGTGCCTATGCGATTATGGAGTTGGTGAAACTTCCTAAATGGACACAAATGTAGCGTAAACCGACGTAATCGATCAAGCTAAAGCAACAACCTACGTTAGGAATGCTCTGCAAGGCGCCCAAAATCAGCGGTGCACCGCTGACAGCTGAGGTTCTACAATATTACCTACGCGACTCACATATAGAAGGCAGTTTGCGCTAAATTGAACGTGATCACTGATTCGTGCAATCAGCTGCTACGTCGAAACTTCGACCGTAAAACCGAACAATCGTTCCAACATATATTTCTACGACAATTACATGAATAGACCAGGGTTTCGCCTACTTGTGTTACAGGAGTGCAGCGCATGCCGAATTATTTTCTTTATTCCCGCTAAATCTTGCTTTGTTGTCTTGAAGGCAAATATACATATAGAATCGCTGTTCTGTATTACTTAAAAAAAAAATGCTTAGAGCACGACAAAAACAAAAAATCAAGCGGACAAAAAAAAAAAACGCGACAAAGCGCTGACTTTCAACTGCACTATACGGGATCATTTCCCCACAAGGAGTGCCTATACATTCTGCCTTTACGACATGCAGGTAATCCAGAGACGAGGACAGTTTGGTAACAGCGTGTACTACTTTTACCGAAACTGGACCGAGTACGCCAACGGATTTGGAGACCCTGCTAAAGAATATTGGTTCGGTATGAAAACTCTTGGTATATGATTTCGTGCACCGCCCTTGCCGAGACTCTGTGATTCGGTCAAATATCTCGATGACCCAATAGTCATATCATGTAACGCATATGGTGATGCCCCGATGAAGGGAGGCTAATAGGTGCACCGAAAGTGGTGCGACAGTGAATGGGATGCACTAACGTTTTACTCACTTGTAAAAAAAAATTGTCCGACAAAAACCGCTACAAAATAATGCTATAGTGAAGTATAAACACGAGAATTGCGAATATACGCGGTCAGAAATAGCTCGGGCGATGTGGGACTTATTATGCCCCTTGAAATGTTGGCCTGTGTGAACTCTGCAACTATTATTTTCTTTGGTGAAAAATTGCTTCGCGAAAGCAATCATGGACTAGGTAGTGAGTGTGTAATTTTTGCTTGCCTCGTATAGTCATTCAAGGATTAGACGCTTTTATATTGCCGCGATTGTAAAATGAGCTATCGTTAACCTAATTTGTAGTTTCTCAAATAATTCTGCAAAGGCTGTTTTAACCCCTTCTTTTTCTATTCTAGCAATATTGCCCTTGCGCAACTTAAGTATTACTTTTTTGCGTTTATGTATATGCAACTAGCTTTATGAAGTGGGTACCTATATGATCTTGTTTTGTACTTGGACCTCTTGATTAGCAGGCACTGTATGCACAGGTAACTATAGATGCTACACTTCTACATGCAAACAATATAGCGTTTCAATTAGTAATTAAATATGTTTCTGCATCGAGTAGTTGCCAGTGGGTTTAATGTGTCCGTTTGAGGTGGTGTCTGACTTGTGTTTTTAGGAGCTTGAATACAACTTGACTATGAAAATAGCGTGCGCTTGTCGTACTGTATTCACAGATTCCTGTCTGCTACAATGAGACGTGTTTGAAAACACACTGGACATGGTAGCTACTTCACTGCCATTAAAATCAGCACCAGTTCCTGTTTCTTCAGAAAAGTTCATGACCCATATTTAACGTCATTCCAGACAAGTCACTGTGAAGAGCAGCTTTCAAACGCGAATTATTCTGAGTAATATAACTCTGCCATTATTTATATGCTAATGGAAAATGTGCTGTTTCTCACGACTGGGTCCTACATCAAGACCTCCGGCCATTTCACTACCGGAACAAATATCCTGCGTGATGTTCATACAGGTTGGCGAAAGAGCCTGATTTCTAAGGCCACTACAATTGCGTGCTGTGCGTTAAACATTAGACTTAAAGGCTCCGCGTAAGGACAGGGTCTTCAAGAGGACGCACTGCGCACTTAAACGAAATCATTTGTTTTGTGAAGTAAATAGAGTGAAAAAAGTCACAGTTCGGCTGCGATATACGCGATAAGAAAAAGTTGAAACTTTATGTGAGGAAAAACTTACAGATAAATAATAATAAGCTTACAGATAAACCACACCCTTTGAAGCAAGAAATTCTGGCTGTTTATTGTCAAGCTCGTCAGAGTAATCGACTGACGCTCGTTACATAGTGATCAAGAAAAAAGCCCTCTTTAATGTTTCGTCGTGAAAGATATACAGTCAGAATGATCACATGACTCCCGTGATAACCGGATAAAGGAAACTAAGATAGCGCGTGTCTTGGCGCTTGTCTCTGGAGCAGGCGGTCACGGAATGCAGCAGGATGACGTCACATTTATTATTTCATTGCAAACTGAGTGGTGAGACCACCGCTCGGACCGCTAAATTTCATGATCTTGTCCAAGTTGGTTTGGCGCGTGGTACTACGTTGATTATTAAACGTCGTGATTAACTTTGAGACCAAGAGAGATACAGCACATTTTTACGTAGTCAGGCTCAGCGCTGGTTCGCGAGAAATCGCCCGCTCTATCATCGAAACTGCACGCATGCTGTTGAGAAAGCAACAAACACCAAAAGTCTAAATGCCTCTGCAAGTGCGAGATGCTCTTATTTAAGATCATTCATGACTATAGAGTGATCACCGTAGCTCCTATGACGACTTCATTTTCGCAGTTGAGTCAGAAAGGCCGCAGTCTTCAAATTACACGCCTTTGCACTGATTTAGAATACGCGCCTAAGGAAGTGGCCTCAATTACCAGTTGTAGTCGTTACGTGCAAGTATACATTCACCCTCTTTTTTAGTCACCATTTCCTCACTCACAGTGTAAGAGTAGTGAACATAGCCTTCGTCTGATCGACCTCCCTGACCTCCCATTCTTTGCTGTCGTATAAGAGAGACGCTAAACAGCACACTTAATCTCGATAAAGCAATGGTGGCTGGAGCTTTGGAAAGTATCGTTCATAATGGTCTTATCTATATTATAGCGAGGAGTATCCTCACAATGCTATTTTTCCCCGTGCCTTATTCTGACTCTTCCTTAATAAGCTTTGTTGCAAATACTGGACTAGCCCCGACGTGACGATTCTGCATACAATCACCTCCCTAACTTATCGTATAACCTTTTTTTTTCTTTCCCTTACCCATTTCTTGATGTAGAGTGATATGTCGATCGGGCCGACCTGACTGTGTTTCTATATAATGAAATTATCTCTTGTCAACAGGCAACAGAGCACTGCACGCCTTGACGTCGAATGGAGAAAACATGGAGCTGCGAGTTATTCTGACAAACCACACAGGGGAAAGCGTTTCTATTGACTACGAGATCTTCAAAGTTGCCTCAGAGAAAAAACGTTTCAAGTTGCGCCTAGGCGCGTACCTGGGACCTCGTGGTAAGAAATAAGCAACCACAAGTTTTGCATTTTTTTGAAGTGACGCTGTCGTACAGGAGCCCCTTAAGTGCTTATGATGGTGTCTCACTGACCAGGTGCTTGTGCATGTGCTGTGTGATGTGTTAATTTTCTGACTCTTTCCTTCCTTTGCTCTCCTTCTTTAAATCTCTCCCGCGCCGTTCCCACGTGTAGGGCAGCAAACCCGTTATTCTGGACTAGCTGATCTTCGAACTTTTCCTTGTCTATCATTTATTTCATAACCAAGTACGTAAATACAGCGCTAACACGTTATACAAGGGCCATCAATAGCGGCCGTTCTGTTACACCATTAGATATTGAAAAGATATACACTATTAAAAAATTCACAGCATATCCATAGAGTGAATAATGATGAGGAGTTAAGCATCCGTCGATCCATCCGTCCATCTGTCTGTCTGTCTGTCTGTCTGTCTGTCTGTCTGTCTGTCTGTCTGTGTGTCTGTCTGTCTGTCTGTCTGTCTGTCTGTCTGTCTGTCTGTCTGTCTGTCTGTCTGTCTGTCTGTCTGTCTGTCCGTCCGTCCGTCCGTCCATCCATCCATCCGTCCGTCCGTCCATCCATCCATCCATCCATCCGTCCGTCCGTGCGTCCGTCCGTCCGCTCTTATCACACTAAAGTACGCATCGGATGGACGTATGGACGCTTCGCTCTTCTCATGATGATTCACTCCGCGATATAGTGGGAATTTCTTATTATAATGGCGCCATCTATTCTCTTAATCGTGAAATATACGAACACCACTAACGTCATCTAGTGAGATTATATCCAAGGACTCATACACACAACAATATCTTGTGAGAAATTATAGAGTTGGCTTCATACACTACATACTTCATACAAACGGGTGAGGGAACGACCCACGCGCTATGGAGCTTCACCCCTAGAGGTATACGATTGCAGCAAAGTAAAATACTTAAAGAAGCAAGACTGGCAAGTCACAGCCGGTAATATTTAACAGTCGATCCACAAATAGAATTAAGCTCAATGCTGCATTCCGCACAGTTCATACTACTACACCGCTGACCTGTATTGACTCTCAGGTAGGCCTCCACGATTAGCTCGGGCTGCGCGTCGTTGGTGCGCGGCCAAGGTTAATCACGTGGGCCATGCACAATATGTGCAATTTAAAAAAAAGAAGAAAAGTGACGTACGGAAAGAATCACACTTAACTCGAGCAGCGGAGCGCGTGGCTGTTGACATTGTGTCGGCTGAAACTTCTTCCTCATCTTAGCTACAAGCTTCCGTTCATGCTTTGAATATAATGCAAGAGCCTAGTATGCGGTATGACCATGTTTGGTATCATAACGGCATCAGTCTTTGCGTATTTCTGTACAAAACGGCAGCTGCAGTGGTTGGCTGGGCGCTTCAGACAGGTGTGATTCTGTCTGTGCGATATACGAATGAAGCGTACTTGAAAACTGGGGACACTCTAGCTTCTCCTTGAAGAGCAGAATGCGATGGTGGCGCCCCTTCGCATTGACTTTTCAGTTCACTAGGCGTGCCACGAGGAAATAATAAGCTTGCACGTATCATTAGCCATTGCAAGGAAGCAGGATGGAAGGAAGAAGCGGAAAGACTGAGAGGTTGGTCAGTTCTTGGACTGGCTAGCAACCCTGTGCCGAAGGAAGCGTAAGGGGGTTACATTGTCATAGAAGAAAATAATACAAAAATAGAACAAAAGAGGAAAGAAATAGAAAAAAAGGAGAATACGACCTTGCCTAAAGTTTGTCTCTAAGACCAGACGTTCACTAGAAACTCAACAACGCTTTCAAAGCCGCACAAGTCTAGCGGCGAACGTTCACTACGCAATAATCCTTTCTTGTAAAATTGTTCACCTGCGATTGCTGTACTGCCTAATGCGAATTCTAAGCGGACCACGTTTTAGGTTTTGTCTTTCCGCAAAGTATCTGTATACAGCTTTTTAAATCTTAATCTTTGTGAACGGGGATGATGATAACTTTATTGTTCCGCCAAATAAAGAGCCCTTCGTTGTAGCATGAACGACAATGTTTTTTAGTACATTTCTTTAATTGCGGACGCTCTGAAGATCACAGCGAAAAGCATTTCGGTCTGATACTTTTTTTTTCGCACCCATTCATAAAGACTTGAAAATTTCAGCAGTAACCAGATGAATACCTTCACACGTTGAGGCCACCGTTAAATATTTCAAGTTCGTAATTTTTTCTGCTTTTGCTTTCAAGGACAGAAAGCCAAAAAATACTGTTTTGGAAAGGCTTTTTCATTAGTGCATTTTCGGGAGCGAGAGGTTAAACAGCTAAAACACGCAGGCTGGGACTCTCTCTACAACTGCAACGGCAGTGAGTTTTCCACTTTCGACCAGGACCACGACAGCGCTGAAGTCAACTGCGCGAAGACGTACCGCGGTGGCTGGTGGTACAACAACTGCCACTCGGCAAACCTGAACGGCCTGAACCTGAACGGTCCGCACGACAGCTACGCCGACGGCATCGACTGGAGCATCCGGAATGGCACTGGTTTCCTGTACCACTACTCGTATCCCAGTGTGACGATCATGGCGAGACCCGCGACACTGTATACAAATCGTGAAAGCGGCTACCTGTGAGGGAATTCAGTTGCGTGAAAAAAATCATTACCGAAAGAAAATTATATACGCTGGGGCGTAAGTGTCACCTTTTTTTTGGGATGCTTGCAATGACTATTTAGAGCAGTCAGAATTTCGTGAGCTTATTAAGACTGGTTAAAAAGATGTGAATGATGTTATATATAGCACGATGCAGTCGTGATTAAAATAGCCCACCTTCACTGCACTGCAGGCATTCATCCCAAATGAGGCCGTGCGCTAAGCTTGAACACAGACCAAGAATGCTTTTTGTAAAATGTTTTTCACTGGTAACTGGCAAAGTTTAACGTATACGAGGGTTGCAGAATCTGCCAATACGAAATTTATTTGTCCAAGTCTATTTGCTGCAGAAGCATTCATACTTCACTGATTATTGAAAGAACACTTTATATTCGATCAAGACAACCTCTATATAGATCTGCAAGATGTTTCAGCGCGCGAACAAAGGAAAAAGGACAGGGTAGACAGAAAGAGCGCTGCGCTCTTTCTGTCTACCCTGTCCTTTTTCCTTTGTTCGCGCGCTGAAACATCTTGCAAATATGACTACGCACCAACTAGCCCAAGTTTCCACTCTATATAGATGCTCCAAAATAGAAAAGCACGGCATTCTCTCGAGATCAAATATCACAGAGATAAAATGTGATCTTCCTAGTCCCGGAAGCCCTCTTGACTGGGTTTGGTGTCACATCGAGATGAAAGGTTCACCTTTTACTTTCTTGATACCGTGATACAGTTGTGGAACTTCGATAAACAAAGGCCTGCTGGGCTTGGGAGTCTCTGCATATGCAACAGTTGGGGTGCGATATAGTGCGCTTTATTTTTATCCGCATAAAAGTAGCAGATCATTCAGTTGTTCACGGTTTGACGCACGTTTGATGGAGCTGTGTCTAATAAACTAGATTTTGACTGCTAGTGTATTGTGAAGCTTCTATACTCATAAAACCTGTATATACTAACTTAACCACAGTCCTGTTAAGATCGTGTATATTGTGTTAATGTAAAAATGATGTTTCTTTTCTATCCTATTTGTGTGTCGCGCACCAGTTTTTGTGCAATTGTTGACGAGTGTTCTGTAACGATGCACGTAACATACAGTTGGACTGCTTGACGATATAAATAATAGTAAATATACTTTATAGCCATGGAGCACCCGAAACGCTTGGTTCATATTCTGGGTCACTTGGAAGTTCGGCTGAATTAGCTTGATGGAGGACTGATTGCACTTTTTGGCATGTCACTGACAAACAAAATATGCTGAGCATTGTAACTTTATTCGCAATGCTGTTCAAGAAAAGTGCCAGCTTTCACAACTACCGCTCGTCTCAACTGTTGAATGTGGTGATCGCCCTACCCCACCGCTGTCAGTCTAAACGCCGCGCTCAACAGCCAGGTCACACCAGGAGAGTGTTTCGCATCTGCACTCACTGCCTTGCATAAGTAACCACGCAGAGGGCAATTAAAATTTACAGCGGAATATTTCGGACAAGGGCCCTGTCAGAATTTTTTCTGCCAAGCGTAGTGCTGTGTAGAAAGGACTAGCTCGCACTTTTCAGTCGGCTCATTGCAGTCCCTTTTATGCTCACTATTCAAGTTCAGTTAATTAGACATCTGGCAGCGATACTTATCACGTCGCTTTCGGTCTCCTTCGTCTCTTGAAATATTCAAACACATGGTCTTCACCAAGCTGCCAACCTAAATTTAAGATACCCAGTCAGCCTAATCTTCACCATTTCATTGAGTGATGCATAACAGCTCTACAGAACTCAAGACGGCGTCGGGCGAGGCCGAAGTAAGATAGAGGGTGCATCAGTGTTTCCTTTTTTTTCTGGAACGCCTTCGACGTGTTTTTTTGCTTAAAAAGAATCTGTTTTAAACGGGCTAATCAGTAAACGGGCTAAGCCTGGCTTAGCCCGTTTAGTCGTTATAACAGAGAAACAAAGAAAGGTAAATAAATGAAATGCGAAGTAACGAGTGAATGATTAGCTAAATAAATAAGTTGAATAAGCATCCATGCAATGATGTCTTTTAGCTTCATCGCTGTGCAAGAAGGGTCGTGTGTTCTTTATCACTGAATTTGTGCACCGTAGACAACAAGGTTTCCGGTTTTTCCGGACGCACGCCGCACCAGAGAGGAAGTGTACACGTGAGACGAACATTTGAAAGCCCACTCGCTTATCTTACGCGTGGCTGCGTGGCACAAATTAAGAAAAAAAAAACATTCCTTTAGGATGGCAGGCAGAGCGGAGGATGTATGCAGAGGCCAACTAAACTTGTGGGGAAATAACAGGCTTACAGAACCTAACGACAAGACATGGCAGATTGGACAAAGGACAATTAACTGACATGAATGGGAGCTATAACTGACACGAGTGACGTTACGGCAGACGCAGACTCGGCAGCCCCTGACTCATCACGCTCGAAAGTCCCAGATTCACAGCAGTATTCTTTCTCGCCTTTCGCCTTGCGTGACCTTGCCATCTTGACCTGCAGCGCCTCCCCGTCGGGGTCAAGTTTCATCGGCAGGCTGCAGCTATGCGAGTGTTCGCAGCGGTGACAGGAAGATGAATGGTCGTAGACACGTGAGAAGGTTCTGAGAAGGCGGGTGTTTCCCTGCGGTATCGGTTCATCGAAACACGCATGACTTTTAATTTTTTTTTTCATTTTTTGTTCTGTCGACACGTGCACTTGCCAGGCGTCGGGAAGCGTTATAAGCTTATGCGAGAGGGCACAGTAGTCGGTGTTCGCATCCTGAGCAGGTTTTCCGCCACAGAAGGATACTCGGTATCTCAGAGAAGCGCACGCTTTTGTCGGAAGCTAGTCTGGGTGAGTTTGCTATGTGCGAATAGATATTTTGTTCGCGATGGTGAAGTGCCTGTTTAAGTTGGGATTGGCGAAGCTCTAAGTTCGGTACACACCAGTGCCTGATTAAAAACCGAACGCTAAAGCACACATAGGAAATGATTCACACGATGATTCGAGGAGTGTCCTATTCATAGACGCGCGTTCCTTATAGTGTCACTTGACATAGAACAGAATTATGCAGTGAAAAAAAAAAGAAGAAGTGAAGGTGAACCAATTTACATATCATGATATAAACACTAAAAAATTCTACTTGTGAGCAAGAATAAAGCCATGTCATTGTTATGTGAATCAATGAGATGATTTACATCTAGCTCTTTTATTTTCGCTTTGTGTATGCCATCTATGTTGAGATATACAGTTCGGTCAATCAGCCTTGGTGATGTTGTTATGGTGCTGGAATGGTGACCCGCTGGTCGCGGTATCAAAGCCCGGTCACGTCGGCCGCATTCTCGACAGATGCGAAAATGCTTTAAACCCGTGTGCTTAAATTTATGTGCTCGTTGAGGGACCACAAGTGGTCGAAATTGCTGAAGACATTCACTACGGACGACGACGAAGAAGTGGCACTGGCAGGTGGGGAACATCAGCTCCTGTTTTCTTGAAGGTTTTGGGCCAGAAAATCGCGCCCAATGCTTCCAAGAAGCGTACCAACGAAAGTGTGAAGTGCTCTGGATTGCTCCGATACTAAGACTTTCACGGTGGGCAAACTAAACAAATCTCAGGCGACTACGCTAAGGCTAATACAAGCAAGAACCTAACTGATCCTACCGGTAAATAACAAGATTTATCCGGAGTCCTCTATTCCTGCAACACGCGATCGATGCCACGACATGATAGACCTCGCTCATAAGCTCTGGCGCTACTTCGCGTCACGCAGTGACAAAGAAAATACTGAAGAACAGTGGGACGCAGCTTTACGCAGTTAGAGCGACAATTATGGGTGGTCCAGTGCGCCCGCGAAGCTGCTGAAGGCCTAGGTCTAACGGTTCCAACATGGGAGCGTCCCAATCACGGCTAGGGCACACCAGCGGGACCTATTGGACGTTGATAAAGTTCTTTCATCTATCCACCTGTTCACTACGACGTATCTCCTATACCATATCATGTTTTTTTTTATTTTAAATCCGATGAATTATTATTTCCTCATTTATCTTTTTTTTTCACGGTGAAAAGAAGCGCTCCGCACAGACGATTACGGAGGGATATGGGGTTATTGTCCAACACCATCGTTATAGGAGTAAGAATAATCGCATGAAAAGGGGATCGTGATTATTGCGCTCTTATGGAGTACGTTCTATTGGAAGGTAATCTCGCCAACGGCCTAATAATCGTCCCCGTTCTTGCTGTTTGGAAGGTTCGTGTGTTACGTGTCGGAAACAAATGCACAGCCCCGGTCTTTTTAGGGGTGTATCAATTCTTCTCATAGAAATGAGACCGGGCTTGTGACCGTAAATTCTTAATGGCAACGAGCCACCTGTACACCCCCCCCCCCCGCCTCCCCCTCCGCACACACCATTGAGCCAGCTGAAGAGAACTTCGCCTTCGAAGCGTATTAACTACACATAAAGCGTGGCTCCTTCGCGGGCGCCTTTATCCACGATATAAAGGAAATGGCGTGTTTCCCTTAATTTATTCTTTTTTTGATGCTCGTTCTTGCGCACCTCTGGAAAACCTCAGTACATGTTCAGGAACAGCCACTATCGTAATCCATTGATGGTGCTCAACTACAGATCCGCTGGTTACGTAATGGAATCCTGGCAGCTGCGGCCGTGCTTTCGGTGGAAGTGAAAATGCTCGAGGCCCGTGTGCTTTGATTTAGGTGCACATTAAGAAGCTCCAAGTGATCGAAATTTGCGGAGCCCTTCACTACAGCGTCTCTCATAATCATATGGTGGTTTTGGGGTCTTAAACCCCTGGTATTTTGATTATATCTTAAGGCAAGATATTTGGCCGCGCAATACCGCAAATGCAGTGCTTTTGATTTAGTCAGCTCGTCTGGTACGTTTCGAAGACATTTTACTACAATGTCGAGTGAAAAACGAGAAACTCAATGGAATGTCACGAAATGAAGCTTAGACTTCAAGCAGCCGTGGAAAAGCAGGGAACGTACGTAATGCTTCAGAAACGCGCTCGCGATTGCATACGACTGTGTAATTACAAATGCTATTAACGAACGAATGCGCACCTGTTATTTTTATAATATAGCAAGGACCCCTGAATTATTTATATGCTGCATAACAGGTATTGCCTGCAACTGACGTTCCCTGAATCATATTTGTACCCAGCACTTTTGACTGAAAAAATGAACTCGCCGCAACAGCCAAGGCGCTGTGCTGCTGCGAATCACCCTTGACTGACAAAATGAACTCGCCGCAGCAGCTAAGGCGCTGTGCTGCATGGTGCGAATCATATCATTCACAGCAGCACAGCGCCTTAGCTGCGGCGGCGAGTTCATTTTGTCAGTCAAGGGTGCTACGCGCGTTACGTGGCCACCGTGGTTGAACCATTCCACGTTGACAAGATGGAAAGTGTGCTCTTCGCTACTTCTCCCTTACGCCCCTGCGATCTTAATCATCATTCATGTGTTCGCAAATGCCCATACACAAGCTTGGCTGATGTGCTATTCACATTGCTAATGGAGTTCAGGGACAGCTGGTATAGCTGGCCGCCTTTAGAATCAACTAGTCGCTGTTGCGCCGGTACCTGGGCCTGCTGCGATAATTTAACACTTTGCGGTTCATCTCATTGTATGCCGGAGCAGTGCCGGTGTGAGGGATGATTAAGACATTCGCGCGTAACATGTCCAAGGAGACAGGGGCCCAAATTCTGGGGCCTAACTTCTGAAAACACTGACTGTGCTGGCAACACTGTTAAATGAAAGAAAGGTGGCTGTCATACTGCGGCTATTGGGGCACCTTTACTGTACTTTCGTGCAGCGCTGTGCGGATGCTTGCATATCCTGTCGCAGAACCACGGTGTTTCGGCATTGGTAACTTGGAAATTGCGGCCGCTCATTAATCGGTCCAAACAATTTCAGCACTGATAGATCGGGAATAGTAGCGTTTTGCGTGCGAACTTGCAATATGCTTGTCGAATCAAATCATATTTTTTCCTCTCAAATAAAAAAAAAACTTTCAAACGAGCAAGCTGCTTAAGGACATAGTTCGTGCGTATCAAGCATCTCGAAAATGTGGAAGCACTTGAGCGTGGTGAAAAATTCTGAGTTTAGACAGCAAACATTTTAAGTGCTTTTGTGGTGCTCTACAAATTCGAACTTCAGTAAACTCTACTACCCAATTTTTATTTTACAAAAAAATTTTCTATATAGACATGCAGCACATATGTGAAAAAGAGGCGCATTTGTAAGGCAGCTAGTTTTAATGAGTCGCCAGAACAATAATTTAACCTTTGCACAGAAACTACTAATCGAGCAGTTGGTGGTTAATTCCTGTTAGCTGGGTTGGGCTTGGATAAATTAGTGATGCCTTAACTTCCGCGAGTTTATCTTGCTGTGGACCGCCTGAATAACGGCTTGTTGGCGGATCCAATTTTTTCTGGAGCGAAACGGTGTCATATCATGGCACGTGAAATCAGTGGAGTATTTCTTGGTGACAACGCATCTACAGCCAAAAGTCTCGCTAGCCCCTATAGCTTGTACCTGATGTATGAAACAAATGTTTAAATAGCTCGCTAAATCAACGAAAGAAAATTCAGTAACTAGGCTATCATCTGAATCTGCATTCGTCACTTAATTACAGGACTATAGTTCCAGGTTATGGACCCTGCCGCGGTGGTCTAGTGGCTAAGGTACTCGGTTGCTGCCCCGCAGGTCGCGGGATCAAATCCCGGCTGTGGCGGCTGCATTTCCGATGGAGGTGGAAATGTTGTAGGCCCGTGTGCTCAGATTTTGGGGCACGTTAAAGAACCTCAGGTAGTCGAAGTTTCCGAAGCACCCCACTACGGCGTCTCTCATAATCTTGTGGTGGTTTTGGGACGTTAAACCCCACATATCAATCAGTTCCAGGTTATGAAAGTATTGCACGACATAACCAGCCTTTACAGAAACAGTTTGATGCAGCAGTCGTTGGTATTTTTACAGTGCAGCATGGAACCTTCAGTGGTATGACTACGCCACGCAAGGGCGCCTTCTATCGTGGGCTGCATATCACAATCGAATGATAAGATTGCCATTTGTACTATCGTGCCAAACTCCTACGGCTCGCTTCATATTGTTTTGTGTAATGATTTTCACGATTGGAAACATTGGTCGCGGTCAACAGATTGCTGTCAAAATGGGCCTGACTTTACGCTGTCGCCGTTCAATGATGAAATTTCACGCTGTTCGTAGTAGTATAGTGTATCTGTTTACGTGTTTACGGAATGGCTATATATAGCATTTCCAAACGCTGCGGTACAGCTTCTTTGTCACATCTAAAACCCCGAACTGCTCCATGTCTCAATACGCGCAGTAATATGGCTATGGTAATACTTTCACTCACAAACACGCGCATGAGTGCTCGCGTGGTTGCTTAGATTAAGAAACAATTGATGGAGCCCACTGTGTTCAATAGTAAACAGGTGCGCCCAGCGAGGCAAGCCTCATATTGTCATTTGAGTGCGCGAAACCTGCATTACATCAACCTATATTGTTATTTTGACCCATGACGTGCGCTAAACAAGTCGACTTCGTGATATGTATGCGTGGCGTATACAACCTCTGACGCGGCTTCCTAACTGTGATCAACCGATATGGAAGTGCGCGTGGTCACGCTAGGTTCAAATATCTTCTGCCCATACTAGGAACAAGGTGTGTTACGCTATCACCAGGGTACACTTCCGTCCATTCTCTGATTTTTTAACACAGCATCTCCAACGCAGCATATTTAACAAAGCAGTTCGCGCAGTTCATCCGGGGAGCTGCGCCGTAGCGGCGGCGTTCGGTTTGGCTTGCACGGCTTCCCGCCCCGGCGTGTCACTGAGAGGTGTTCGCGGAAGCGAAGTTCTGCTAAGCTATCGAAGACTACAACTTCCGTACTTCATTCAGCATTCATGACAGAGCAGCGCATCAACGCGGAGGCAGCGCTACCATTGCCAGGAAGTGGCGCTGTACCCCCGAGTCACTCAAATGATGGATGTGCCGATGACGAGATCACCGGTGCCGACAGGGCACGCTCGCATGAAACCAAGGCAGCGGCAACCGAACCACCAGATACTACGGCGCTCGCCTCCGACAGCAATGCAGCGACCATCACTGACACGTCCGAGTTGTGGTTCACGGAATTAACCTTCGGGCCCCTGTATCCGCGGCATTGGTACACCGAGTTTCACGGAGACCGTACGCGCGTGGTGGATGGACAATCGTTGTTGCAGAAGCTGAAGCCGGTGGGTGCACGTGGAAGATCGTTTCAGTGGTGCTCGCTCTGCTGGAAGCAGATGCGGCGTCATCCGTGCTTGTACGCTCCTGGTATTGCCTTCGCCATAGTGATCATGCTGTTCTTGGCGAAGATCATCTACGACGCCTTTGTAAGGTGCGCATAACCCCACTTTTGTGCTACTTCTGGGCATGAGACGACCTGTACCTGCCTGACTTTGAAACAATGCCGTCGAAATGAAGTGGACCGATGGAAAGTCTCCGTCCAGACTTTATCCGAGGGGCCGGTCCTCGGATTACGGCGCGAAGATGCATAGTCACTGCGCTGACTTCGTGTCACGATAGTGCTAGTGGGCGTCATCGGCGGCTACAAATAGGCGTGATTTTAGTTTTAATGCAAATGTTTTCGTGTCTCAGTTGTTTCACTACGCTTATGGGCACCAGGCAGAAGCGCCGCTGCCTCCGGACGTTGTTGGACATCGGCGCTCTTCCGCGCAGTAATTATACATCGACGAGCGAATGTCAATTTTAATATTTACCTTTTTGTTCATTTTAACCATGTGTGTGAACACCTAGCTAAGCACTAATAAACCATACGAACAATGGGTTGGCGTCTTGTATCTTCTCCACCTCCTACGTAGACGCAGCCGAGTACGCAAGAGTATGACGTTGGGCGTGTTGGTAATGGATAACTGCTCAGGTATAATTTGACGCAGGACAAGAGAATGAACTAAGCCTGTCGCCAAAATTTCTACAAGTAAGGTTTATTTAGAAGAGCGCACACACAGTGGAAGTTCGCGGCTACGATCACAGCTCACTCGAATTTAAGACTGATACAAATTTGTTCTTTGGTCCCGAACAAGGTTCCTTGGCCTGCCACGTAATGTAGTACGTTGGTAACAAACCAATTAATTTCCCTTCCAAGATATTTGAAATGAATGTACGGCACAGCGCAAGTATACGAAGAGGTGCTGTCCATGCTATCGCGGAAAATGCACCAAGCACATACGGGCGCGGGCATGCGCGCGTTGCAGCCAAATTAATCAAAATCATGGGGTAAGACACAGTGGTTGAAACTAAACCTTCAGTGACGTGTCATAGCCTCTAAAAGTGTGTGCGCGAGTCTTGGAGACCCTAATTTGACTTGATGTGCCTTTGCACTTAGATGCCAAATGCTGTTGGCATCGTGCACTTTTTGTTAACGGGTGGACGCGTGCTCCTGTCGTTGTACTTTGTTTGCACGTGCTACGCATCTTATGAAATGGGGACAAGGACTGAAAGAAGACGAGGGCGGCCTTGTCGAAAGAACTAGGCCTTATAACATCAACATGCACGAGTGCTGGAGACTCATTTTTGGGGTCGTTCGGCCGTAAATCTCCTGAAATACCAGTTCAACACCGCCACAAAGAAAGAAAAAAAAGTTACAACATAAGAGCGCGGTTCTTAAATTTTCTGGCCGTTATCTAGCGCGTCAAAGCACTCTTTATGGCACTTTCGGCGCAGTACTTTTGCGTCATTTGAAAAAGCATATTAAGATTTGGAAGGGGCTACTGTCTCGGATCACAACACACTTGGTTCATTACCTGAATGTACTGTATAGTTATGAGTTCAAATGGAATAGTGGACGTCTAAAAGATTCACCGGTGCTCATTCAGAGCTGTTCGTGACTTTGCTGCGGCCCTAAAAAAGAAATGAAATTGTAGACCAACATCTATTTGTCGCACGCTGATTTCCCGTAAATTCTAGTGATACGAATCTGGCATGATATGAACACTTTTCTTAATTCAGCAAGATTCGTATCACCGATGTTTTAGTGTACACACTTTTGCAATACAAACAACAACAAAAACAACAACAAAACAAACAGAATCATACAAGAGGCTCGCAGCTGTCATGCGCAAAAATTTTACGTTCTCAGGAAATACAGTCTTAATTGACAAAACTCGAAAGAAAGAGAGCTGACACAACTCGGCACTAACATGCAGATCCTCTCCTCTATGTCTCGATAATTTCTTTCTGATTTCTTTTTGCAGTAGAATATTTTGTTTTAGTTCTGTGCTGTGTCTAATTTTGCGTTACGTGATCAGTTATACCAGACATACATGGCTTCCAGCATTTGAATTAGCCGTTGTAGACGGATTGCCAGATCTTATCGTTAGCGCCTCGACTCCTAATTCAACAAAATGTCTGGAAGCAGAGGAGACAGCATTTACCTGAGCATTGTTGACTCCGCTGAGTAAATTTTCAACAATCCGAAAACCGCAATTCGTCATTGCACCAAACCCAAGATCGACCCTGCTGCCGCTAGAATTACTGAGTCATCTTTTCCACGTAATCGCCCAGCTCTGTCATTTGGGTCCTTACCCAAAGTCGACACCAAGGCAACGTGGTCTCACACACCCAAGCCTAAGCCCCTCGTCAACAGAGCGGATAGTGAGCTGACTTCGGTTTTCAGAGCAAGTGATCTGCTCCTCAGATGTGGCGATGTAGCATTGTTTTACAGATATTCATGCCAAACGTAGCCTCCACCATCTGATTTATTTCAAGCAGTGACCAGGTTTTGTGCCGCAGACTTCAAACGGCCACAGTGACGATTCCTTTCCTTCTCTCTCTTACAACACATGACGAAATCTCTCCTCACAGCAACTTTTGTCCTAACACGAGGGCGAACTTCGCTCGTCTTTTTCACTTGCACCGAAAAAACCTCCACCCTCACGGCAAAAGTTATAAAACCAGGAGCGATGGGAAGGCGCTCTGCACAGCTCGCAACCGGTGCTAAAAGAGAGATTTAGGAGAGCGTACATACGCTGTCTTGCATTTGCGTTGCGCCTGCGTCGTATTATCACCTTTTGCGGGCTCCACAGAGTGACGAATGCCAACGTCATTCCTGCAAGTTTTGCGCACACTATTCAAAAATTCCCTAAATCTCCGGACAGTGCGCAGGGCGAGAGAGGTCACCGAGACACAAAGGTATCCGACAATCTAGATCGGCCACAGGGCCCTTCGTCGTCCTGCTTTCTCCACCTCCCCCCCCCTCACACAATTCTTTCGGAAATCACCAAACTTGCTTATCTGCCTACATGCCCCTGAGGCTAGCTTTATGACGACGAAGAGTGGGTTGGAGCCTTCGACGACCCAATAACAAAGCCACTGCTCTAGAAGCCAACCGACAACGAACTCGTAACGCTGATTCCGGTTGTGTGACGCCTTGTTGTTCTTTTGCTCTTTTAAAACGTGTTATTATAGTCACATTAACGCGATTCGTTTCTCTACATGAACCCTGCCTAAGGTCGGTTTGCAACGAATCTTCAAGCTACCGGCGTAGCTTACTGGTAGTAGTGCTGCGTTAGCAAGCAGAGGCACCTGGATTTGAGTCCTAGTCTGCCTTTGGTGTTTTTCATTTACTTCGTTTTTTTCTGATATCGTGCGTTAGTGGTTACGAACACCGGCGGAGGACAGTTACGGTCCTTGTTGTGATTTCACAACTGCTATCGCTTTATAGTAGGGAGAGAGTATTGCGCTGTGTGGTACAACGAGAGAAAGCAGTAGGTGAGGCGTGCAGATGCCAAGCTTCGCTGGGCCCAATTTTGCCGATTGGCCGATTTCGTTCATTGAATGACCAATGTAGGGTCTAGATTAGGTACACCTTGCTTGAGCGCACGTACCACCCTACCTTCCGCATCTCTGTTTCTATTTGTTCTTTCTATATGTGTCCACAATTTTTATAAGCACAAAATTTAGCACACAGTGCATAGGGTATTCGGAATGGATGTTTTTGGTACCACTTGTGGATCAATACGAGTGATGAGGAATTCCTTTGCAGTTAGAGGGAACGGGTGATGGGTTTAAACAATTAACGCAACATGCCAGTATGAATTGGTTACTTTCAGTTTTACGTTGCAAAGAATGGACATACTAAAATGCCTCGCCACTTCAGTCCCATGGCTCGTCATAAGCTGCAATCTGCAGCCACACTCAACCAGTGTTGCCGCGACACAAAAAAGGCACAACTTTGCCGCAAAGGCGAAGCAATGAAAGTGATAGTAACAAATTGGAAGATCACGCGCAGAATTGCAAGCAGATTGAAACGTGCCCTGCGTTTCTCACGCACTAATGACGCATAAAACGTACTCACAGGTACAGATGCACGTGAATAAGCGTCTCAGTTGCTACTTCGCTGTGTCTGAAAAGCATGCCCTTTCCGCAAATGAAGCCCCGCCATGGTGGTCTAGTGGCTAAGGTACTCGGCTGCTGACCCGCAGGTCACGGGATCGAATCCCGGTTGCAGCGGCTGCATTTCAGATGGAGGCGGAAATGATGTAGGCCCGTGTGCTCAGACTTGACGCATGTTAAAAAACCCCAGGTGGTCGAAATTTCCGGAGCCCTCCACTACGGCGTCTCTCATAATCATATGATGGTTTTGGGATGTTAAACCCCACATATAAATCAATTATCGCAAATGAAGACTGTGCAACGAGTGCAGTGACCTTTGTGCGCCCGCCATCTACAACAGAATTGTTCCAGCAAAAGCCAAAATGCGTATTATTGTCCCCACCATGAGATAGGCAAGCGCATGCGTCCCCACCCCGCAGGGACAAGGTACGCGTGGGAGATGAGAGCGCGCGCTGCCGCGTCGTGACGATCTGGCGATGCGGAACGCGTGCTCATTGCGCCATCTCACTGGTAATGCTGAAAACACGATAGTTCGCCCCGAGATGACCATCACCAGCGGTAAGTGGTAGATAAAAAAAGATTGCCGTTCACAGGTTGAAAAAAGTGCTCTTCTGTGGCTCAGTGGTTGACGCCTCACACTCACAATTCAGTGGTCGAACGTTCAATTCCACGCGCCGGAGTCCCTTTCTGTATTATTTTTTTCTTGCATTCTCATATAAATAGATACATACGCATATACGGCGAATGATGGTGATGCTGACGCCAGCGGCAGAATCCAGCCTAAATTGTCTATATAATTGCTGTCGGAATAATAAATGTGGTAGAGATTTTTCTCATGGGATATCAGTGGAAACCAGTAGATTTAAATTTTAATATTTGCGCTCAGCTCTTCAATCGCAAGTCAGCACTGATATAGGTAATCAACCAAGTAGTACTACAGTTTTCACGAAGTAGCAAAAGTGCTGACTGTATGATTACTAGTATGCCGAAGGTGTCCACCCAGCACAAGTCAAGACTCTGAGAAAATATACGAAGGTTTCTGATGGCGCTGCACACACTGACGCTTTAGAGTTTCAGCCATGAAAACAGACACCTTCTGAACAAGACTAGCATAGTTAGAGTTTGGCAGTTTCATTTCCAAGTACGGGCGGGCACAAGATGTTTCCGAGAGAGTATCAGCTCATGGAGTGCACGGTGAGCAATGGAAGCCCCTAACAGATCCTTTTATTGGAAGTACACAATAAAACGTTAAGCGGGCACGAGGTGGTTGTGCGCATTCATCCGCTCTCTTGATTTTCGTTCACAAGTGTTTTGTCATAAGTTATTCAATTAGTATGCACGTTAAAGAGCCCCAAGTGGTGAAAAAATCTGGAGCCCTCCACCACTGCATTTCTCATATGCTTGTCGTAGTTTTTGAATGTTAAATGTCAAGAATTATCACGTTAAAATGATTTAATTGCCTAATCTTTGTCTTACGTCCTTGGACGCTATTTCTTTCAGAAGTATGTACCACGTGTCCAATGTCTCCATCGTGTCGAAATGTTTTCCCATTGAAAAGTTTTGCGACTAGAATGATGTTCTGCCGCTACGCCCAATCACCCCTCCACATTCCAGGAAGAGTGCCTCTGAGCCATAAAAGTTTTCGAAAAAGCACTGTCTGTATGCCATGCCTATGAGAAAGTTTTGTTTATTTTGTATACTACAAAAATAAAGAAGTAGAAGAGCCGAAGAGCCAGAGAATGTAGCATGCAAAAAATAAAATTTGTTCCGGTAGTCTATAGCTAAGGTCGAAAGCTGCTTGTTTGCAAACTTTGCTTACCCATGTGCAGGGAAATTCTTGCGAAGCGTCAGCGTGGTTCATTCCAAAGAAATTGAGAGTGGCTTTTTTGCAAAAATACTTCACACACGCAAATGCTCGCTCAGAGGCTCTTTAGTGCTCTGAACTTGCTTAGTGCTTGTCCACGCCTCCACATTCCAGCAAAGTAGCGGACTGCGAAAGAGAGAAAGAACAACAAGAAGAGGCATGGACCCATGCTGATAGGAAGAATTTTTTTTTCGGATATTCTGTTGGGCAAGCTGCTAGTTTGGAAAACACACTCACTCACGCATTCCAAGAAATTATTTTGATGTGCAACTTGAGCGAGCTGATTATTTCTCCCTTCTCTTGCCCGCCACCACACGGCACTTCGTCTAATCAAACTAGGCGCTGAAAAACTAACAGCTTGTGCGATCGTTTCCGCAGAAAATACCGTAAGTTGGTAGATACGGACGCTTTATCACTGAATCAGCCGATAATTTAAAAAAATGAGTAGATCTACTGATTGATCAGCAACTGTGGAACAGTGCATTCAATCCGTTGCTAGACATGTTTCCTTTTCAAATACGCGAGCCTACAAAAATGATGCTCCCGTGCATATGTCGAAGAAAACTACAAAACAAGCTTTACAACCATTTTACGTAGAAGCCGAAGCATACGTTAGCTTCGTGTCAATATCATGTTGCTATGCAGTACAACATACTAAAGAACAGAAGGAACCACTCTCGCAGAACAGTGCGGCAACTTGTACAGAGAAAAGGGAGTGATTTATAGCCAACATTGAGAACTTCCAGACTACGTGGTGCACTGCAATGTCCATTGAGGATGGGCTTCACGGGTCCCGTAAATGCCTCTGCGGATCCCTCAGTTGCCGCGGACCCCCACTTAGGACCACTGCCTTCGTGTCTCTCTATTCTCTTTACTGTGTCTCTTTTTTTTCAGAATTCTAATTCACGGCCTTTTAATAGTACTCACCAGAATAACTCAAACAACTACACTTCTTCGCAACTACCAATTGATTGCAGATATAAGCAACACCTCGGATCGCAAGCTGTGATCTACCCAGCACTGGTCACGGAATGGCAGACCACATCATCACTCTCTTGTGTACTGTCGCAGTTGCATTCGTAACGGCGCAGTCGATACCAGTTGTGAGACCATCCATCGAACAGGCTGAGCAGCGTGTGCGAGAACTGACCCAGTTACTCAGTGACATCAAAGGTATGTTGTTCTCATTTGTTATACATTAAGGGTGACGAATAATTGGTGCCATGCTTGGTATTAATGAGCACGAGGTGAGTTACGGAAAGAAAATAAGCATAGGAAGGCTTGAGAATGCTCGTATTTGTTGTATGGCACAAGGTACAGCACCATGGAGTTATAAGCTTGGGTTAAGAATGTGAAGTCAAAGGATAACGTTGGCCTTAGTTGGGCACTTGTACGTGAGACCATGTAAGATCATGCTGGGCATTTGCTTGACAAGCCAACGTCATCAGCAATATGGAACGTATAAGGTATATTTGGTATAAAATTAACTAAAAAGACGTACAAATGGCTGAACGAAACAGAAGAAGAACCTAGGGAAGTCACCCCGAAATGTTATGGTAAACATATCAAGAGTTGTTCATTTTTTTGCCGGATTTGTGCCGTTCACCGAAAGCTATGTTACCGATGTAAGAACGTTGCCGTAGTCAGATATTTCAGTTGATCCAAGCCATTTTCAATAATTCTCAGTGATTCTCAATAATTTCCTGAGACTTGGTGAAGATAGCTTAATCGTTATTGAATACTTCTATTTTGACGTATCTATCCGCAAGGTACTTGATCCATTTGAAGATTTTTCTGACTATCGTTAAAGACTCATTGTGAATCATGCTCAGTAATTGCCAATGATCAGTCATTCTCAGTGAATTTGATACATGTGTAGTCGTTATTAATGTTGCCACACCGCTGGTACCCACTTCGCATTTAGTTTGGTCACACGCATCTTTTTCTGAGTTTATTAATTAATTATAGATGGTCAACTCCTAGTTGCAGGAAGTAATTTAACATAGCCCTCACTACATGCGTTGTCCCTTGGTTTTCATTTTTTAATCTACTCATATTGTTGGCCTATCGGCCATTGCAGGATAGATCGAAAGCAGTAATTTTTATATCAGTGCATCTTATAAATGTTATTCAATAGATTGCAGAGCCCTATCTAATACCACCCTCATCGCCAACATCGAGTATATTAAGTATCATTGCACACGTGATAACTTGGTAACTCGTTTCTTTGGACTCGTGACTTCATTTTCTTGATATGTACAGCTGCCGTTCAACCTCGCCACTGCACCGACATCTTGCATGCTGGCCAGCAGTCAAGTGGAGTGTACAACGTATTCCACAAGGCCGCTGGACCTCAGGGACAGAGGGTGTACTGCGATATGGACACAGATGGTGGAGGCTGGACGGTGAGTATTACCAACGATGAAACTGTATTAACCAGAAAGCACCACAACGACATAACATGAAGATTACAGAACACAACATCATGTATACAAGAAGCACGGATTGATTCGTTGGCAGCCGTAGTGCATAACGTAACAAATTTAGGAGGTTCTTGCTCGTTTGCCCTAACAGATAATGTGCTGGTCGTATCTAATTTCAGTATGAAAGTTATCAGTTGTCTTGTCCTGGAATTAAAAACAAAGACTATTAAGTACTGACCCGACCAGCTTCAGTGCTATTAAACTACCTTGATTTTGCTTGATGAAAATGACCTGAAACCAATTTTAAAGCAATATACATGATAGAGCGCTATTATGCATATCGGCAGTTGACATGCTTATAAGTGTCACAATACCTAGTTTTGTTTCGAGACATAACAAAGTTAGGAATACGTGACACGCGCACCAATAATCAGGTCGTCAATAATATATGTGAGTTCACTCGCATTGTCCGTTCGTTGGTACATGCACCACTCACACGTATTTATTACAGTAATAAATATTTCTTTCGTTGCAGCAGAAGATCTGCAGCGGAGGGGGGGGGGGCGGGGGAAGGGCAAAATTTTTTGGCCACGCTTTCATAGGAATACACGTGAGAGTGGCCTAGGATAATTTGATAAACTATATATGTCCTGGTTCATCATCGTCATCATCAGCTGGGCTAAGCCCAGTGCAGGGCAAAGGCCTCTCCCGTGATGCGTCAATCAACCCAGTCTTGTGCTTTCTGCTGCCACGTTATTCCTACAAGCTTCTTTTTTTCATTGGCCCACGTAATACCTAATTCATTATAAGTGGAAGAAAAGTAATTCAGGTAAACAGTATTTTATTTCTGGAAAATGATAATTATGGGACCTTAGACGTCTGCCCTAACTGTGCACAAAGCGACTAAAGCGCTCCCACATTACTTGAAGACAACAAACCTGAGCGACCGCCTGTAGATGGTGTGTGCTCCCCCAAGTGTGCTTGTGATTGTATGTTCCTTTCTTCGATCTCTCCAACCTCTTTTCTCCCCTTCATTAATTACCCAGTGCAGGGTAGCAAACCGGACGTGCGTCTGGTTAACCTCCCTGCCTTTCCTGCATCTCCATCTCTCTCTCTTTCTCGGGATAGCAAACTTGATCGTATGCACAAGTACTAGAAACTGATAGAGGTGAACTAGGGAAACGCGAGATCACTTGTACTCAGTAAACTTTAAAAAAGGCGATGTGGTTGAAATCGAACTACAAAGGTCAGCGCTACGCCATTCTTCAGCGCAAAACTCCAAAAAATATTCCAAGTAGTGAATTTTGTTGCAGGTACGAAAGGCTACCTAGGAAATATTAACTTTATATGAAGCGTGTAAACTCATGAATCGTGTCGTGAAGGAATATCAAGTCTATGTAAAGTGAACGTAACTCAATGTAGCAACGAGAAAATGCGTTTTCCTTTCGATGCGGAATCAAGGTAAAGAATTGTTCCACAGATGGATGCATAAATTTTAAGGCGGTCCTTTGGAACGTGTTTAAGCACGTTGTCGGCCGTTACCACGTCCGAACAGAAGAACCAAGTTTATCTGCTCTGTCGCGTGCCTATTGGACTGACCATAACTGCCTTACAAATTCGGAGCTGGTAATGACCCCCTCCCATTTGTACGGCGTTATGACTTCTCCGCCCGTTCTGTTTTTATGGCAAGTTTCGTAACCATCAGGTTGAAGGATCCCTTCAATTCCATCCTCATACTTAGAATCCGGGGAGGGCACACCCTGGGAATGAATCAGTCCTCACCTGTCTTAAGACTACTGCTGACGTCCTCGATAGGGTTGCCACCTTTCATCTTGGGGCTTTGATAAACATCCGTGACCATAATAGCTTCCGGTAGCATACCCCTTATTTGTTAATCGCGGCCTATAGTTGCCTATGTGGTGAGGTCATCTGCATAGGCAAGTGAATAATGCCATATACTTCGGATTGCATTTCAAAGAAACAAAACGAGGTTGAGTTAAAGAGGGTCAGATCTAAGAGTCGCCCTTTTGGTGTCCCTTTGAAACCAAGCCTCATTGGGTCCGAAGCGAGGTTGCTCATCTTGAGGACAGCTTCTCGGCTCGTTAGGAATAAATTTGGGTAGCCCTGAAAGCGCTTGCCAAGCCCGAGACACGAGATCTGCCTCAGCACGAAAGGATGGAGAACGTTGCTGAATGCCCTCTGCCCAATTCTAGTACGGCTCTTATGTGATCTATGTTGAGATCAATAACTTGGCCTTCAGTGAGATTCATGGCATCTACCTCCCTTGAAGCCTCTCTTGTTGTGGGCGTAATAGTTGCGGTCCTTCGGATGACGAATATTCCTTTTCAGTATGGTGTGTTCGGCCCACCTTACTCACGCACAAGATGGGCCGAAGGTTGTCAAAGGTGGCAGGTTTGTCCGGTCTGGGGATGAGAATATTGGTTATTGTCTTCGAAATTTCCCAGACACTGCCACTCTCCATGCCCGGTTGAAGAAAATCTTCAGGTATTGCACCAGCTTGTCATCCAAGTTCCACAAGACCTCGTTCGTGACCTTATCTTCGCCAGGGCCGACTTGCGACTTAAGTGGCACAATGCTTGCCTGATTTCCTCGCTTCTAATTTCCGCACCCATTTCTGAGTTGGCGCGTCCTCTGTTGTAGAAGACGGGGTATGCAGGATGGAGGCGATTGGTATGTACTTCCCAGCCAGGTCTCCCAGACCCTGATTGTTTCGCCCGGAATTTCCACCCTGCTGCGTAAAGTGTGCGAGTCAGCCTACATCTCTAGTCCTACCTGAGTAGCTCTTATTCAACAGATGCTTTGATATTCTAAGGAACTGCCCTCCGCATGGGCTCGTTGATAGAATTTTAGACCTTGTCCAATTCTGCTTAGAAGAAACTTTACCGCATTCCTCAAAGCTTCAGTCGACTTCGGAGATCTTACGAAGCGTGCGTTTGAGATGCTGCCCGATTCTCCCGGAGGGGAGGAACTGTTTGGTCACGAGATTATAAGACAGCACGCTGTGCATACTTTTTTTGAAGGGGAGGTACTCAGTGACATCTCTAAAGGTAGGTTGGATGTCCTTGCCGATATGTGCCGTCTGGCGTTCAAGGGCGAACTTTCTTCGTCCTCAGACCATTCATCTCTTGGATTGCAAAGCTTGTCCCAGTCGGTCACTTGGAACCTGTACCGTCTTGCATGCCTAATTCACAGGACAGTATCCAGGAGATAGTGTGCATTGCCAAACTCTACGTTGAGGTTGGTCCCATAGATTTCCCCCACGTTTTGGACAAAAGTGAGGCCCGATGTGATGTCCCGGCTGGACAAACTGCCACATCTTGTGGGGAAAGCAGGATTACATACTAGCATAAGTTAGTCGCCTCCCTCCAGATATCTGCGTCCTTGTGAGTGTCGTGTGGGTAGCCGCAAATGTGATAAAAAGCGTTAGAGTTAGCCGATATATTTAGAACTTGTGTCTCTTAGCCAGCGGAGCGCAAGACACACAAAAGAAACAAACACGTAAACAGGACGGCTGCTAGATGTCAACTGAAAATTTGCTGACTTAAAGCGATGCAAATGTACAGGCACGCCCAGTATCCACAAAGAGTGCATACAGAACTGTTAGCGCTGATGTCTGCAATGACGCTTCAGACACGCTGTTTATTTCACTTACAACCTATATAGGGAAGGCGCACGGACGCATTTATCAGTTTTTAATAGTGAGGAAGTATGTCTGATGTATTTCACCACATTGCTGAGCAGTAAAACTGCACAACAAATGGAGGAACGCCCTTAACGTCAAGCGTCCAAAAACACCTTCGGCAGTTATATTGTTGATCACCACGTTATGGACTGCTTAGAAAGCGTAGGTGCATATTCCTTGCAGACCCTATGTACACGCCTGTGTATACCACTCGTTTTCGTTACTTGTATCAAGTTGAGGCCAAGAAAGAGCAAAATATATCGTACATTAGATGAATCGAAGCTCCTCCAGGAATCATTTGTCTTCATTTAATCTTATTTTGCGTTGTAGTGATACATGCAACTTTTTTGAAGGCACTACCACGTTAGACGAGTCGTGCAACGTGCCGCTTCCTGCAAGAAATGTGAAAAGCAGAAATTTTTTCGCTCACATTTGAAATAACGAAAAATAAATTTGCACTTTATTTCTAGCCTGGGTTTAGATTCAATTTATGCCAAATGTAAGCATCAATGACTTAAGGACAAAGGGATATTAATTGCAACCTAATTAGAACGAGCTACAATAACACACACAGATTAAACAATTATCTCGTTATTTTTGCTGCAATATAATATTGAGTGCCTTGAAGTAACATTGTAGTGATTTGACACATTTATATACAGTTCCTAGTAGTTGGCGTCTGAAAGGGATATACAAAAATATTCACGTACTAGGCTGGAAACGCTTTAGGCAAACGACAGCCTAAAAACCTTCGAGATTTTGAATATCTTCGCCTTGAAAAGAAACAGATTAACAATACTGTATTGACGCTGAGTGAAACGATGAGGCTGGCACCTTCTGTAACATGGTGTGTCAATATGGCTATAAACAGACGAGTCACTTCTATATTTGCCTTCATTTCATTGTATTCGTTATTTTCAGGTGATTCAGAGGAGAGGCCAATTCGGAAACAGCGTCTACCACTTCTACAGAAACTGGGACGAGTACGCTGATGGCTTCGGAAACGCAAGCGAGGAATACTGGATTGGTAAAGTGTACTTGAAGATTTTGAACATGTTTGACGCAATTTCTAGGAACCCCTTTTTTAGGTAAAGTGAAGTTACTAACAAATGATAACAACTGTGCATGTAGGATCTCCTAAGCGTACGGGTGGGCAACAACAACAGAAAAGAGAAAGGACTAATGACATCGCAAAATAGCTCAATAACAATCAAGAGTAGTAAGCAACGAACGTTACAACCGTGGGAATTTCGGAATTCACGTAATACTGGGATATACTGAACGTATATGCATCACAGAGATGTCTCCGCTATCCCAATACCGCGATAAATTTGAATGGCTGCTGGCAATGCATACCATTTGTGGGAGAAAATAGCGCCAATGTAAGAGGCGGATTTTTCATCAATAACGGGTGTCAGAACTGCCAAGTACACGTTTATATCTGCCTTCATCTGTTCCACGCAGGAAACAAGGCGCTACACGCTCTGACCTCGGACGACGATACGTTCACACTGCGCGTCGTGCTGAGCAACAGAACTGGCGAGAGCGCATTCATCGACTACGAGAGCTTTCGCGTTGGAAACGAAGAGAACCTCTTCAAACTGCAACTGGGAAAGATCCTGGGACCAGAAGGTAACACCGCTGTGCTTAACGAGCACGTTTCTGTTAGAATGTTTCTTTGAGCAGGATACTTTGCATCTCACTGCGAGTTTATCGATAATGTCAGCTTCGTGTACCGTTCTAAAGCGCATTGCGCATGTGCTATATTCAAAAACCACACAACAGCAAGTTGCAGACTAAGTGCAAAGGCCGTCTGATTACCAATCCCGGCAGCCGCTTTTCGGTCAGTATGAAATACCGAGAACATTAGTGAACTTAGATTTAGGTGCACTTTAACGAAGCCCATGCCGTCGAAATCAATCCTAACTCTCCCACCACGGCGTGCCTCATAGCCATGTGACTAAGATGTCACGTGGTCTTGAAGAACGCAGAATCCTCAGTGTTTAAGTCTGCCGTTAATAATAATGCTCTAAAACTTTCATGAGAAATGTTTTAATGTTATATTTTTCATGTCACACAAATTAAGACGAATTAGACATATTCTAATAATGTAGTATATTTTTGTAGCTCACTGGTTAAGGCCTTTGGCGCTAAGGGCTCTTGGTTCAAACTCCAGGAACGCAGAAAAAATATTTGTTTGTACACTTATTTCTTTATAGCGGCGGTAGACTCACACGACGGGCACACGGACGTACAGCGTTCTCGTCTAGTCGGCCAAGACATACGTACGCGTTCTAGACGGATTGCATAATAGAAGCTCCAACAACACCTCGCCTACAAAAGCCGATAGCTTGCGCAACCTTTCTCGCAAAAACATGCTTGTTTCAAATGAACAAGTGATTTTGCTGCAGTTCAATCGCAAGGTTACAGTTATAAAAAGAAAGATGTCGGTTTTCTTCACAGAAACATTACGTCGAGTTGATTGATTGATTAATTGATTGGTTTGTGGGGTTTAACGTCCCAAAACCACCATATGATTATGAGAGACGCCGTAGTGGAGGGCTCCGGAAATTTTGACTACCTGGGTTTCTTTAACGTGCACCCAAATCTGAGCACACGGGCCTACAACATTTCCGCCTCCATCGGAAATGCAGCCGCCGCAGCCGGGATCTGAACCCGCGCCCTGCGGGTCAGCAGCCGAGTACCTTAGCCTCTAGACCACCACGGCGGGTCTTACGTCGAGTTGAGTATTGATGAAAGAAAGCGTTAGCACAAAGATATGCGTTGCGCTGTGTCTGTGAAAAGAGAATTGCCATACTAACGCAACAGTGTGAGAGAAAGGGTTTCGCACAACTGCGTCACTGCAAAGCGTCACTGCATACGTCACTGCAAAGCGTATAAAATATAACCGACGCAAATACGACATTTCAACTGCTGCTCGCATCATGATTTGTTTTATTGCCTTTTTATCCAGGGTGGGACGCGCTTTCCAATGGAAACGGCCAGAATTTCTCTACTTTCGACAAGGACAACGATGTGGCGCCATCTGAAAACTGCGCCATGCGGTACCGCGGTGGTTGGTGGTACAAAAACTGTCATCTTGCCAACTTAAACGGCCTTAACCTGAATGGTCCGCACGACAGCTTCGCAGACGGCATCGAGTGGAGCCTACGCGGTTACCCGGCCCGCCTGTATCACTACTCATTCCCAAGCGTGAGCATGATGATACGACCCAGTGGATCACTTATAGATCGCCGAAGCAGGCTGGTGTCTCCGCCTATCGTTTGACCTAGGCCAATAAATGTCGAACGAGAACGTTCCCTTTGCGTGCATTCATTTAGACCTCTGCTGATGACACCCAATTCCCATATGCGGTTGATCTCTGCCGTTTCAAGGCCGGAAGGAGGACGACTCGCGCTTCCGCGCTTCTGCGGTACGCGCATGCGCGTGAGGTATAGTCGTGTTTTGTAGATGCTGCACAGTACGACGGTGACTCCAATCGCTTTGTTGCTAACGTTGTGGACCTAAAGGGACGCGTATTATCAACCGCGTCATTCAGCACGTCGTTGGCTTGTAAGGCAGAGCAACTGGCCATTGCACTGGCAATCTTCAGGCCGGACAGAGAAGAGACATTTGCAAACTCGAGATCAGCCCTTCGAGCTTTCTCAACTGGGGCTGTTTGTGAGGAAGTTACTAGGGCACTTGAGGGTAAGGTGCTTACTCATCACGTCATTACATGGTTCCCGGCGCACGAAGGCGCCGAGGTAGGGGGGTTGGCCAACGTTAATGAGTTGGCCCATGCGCAGGCGCGAGGTCTTGCCGGCCGCGCCGGGCACTGGGAAGCCGGTGTGCCGGTTGGGACCAGCGACGGGCTTGGTCCGACCCTTTCGGAAACTGACCCACCCCGCTTCAGGCACATTCTCTCCACCTTTAACGAAATCACTAGCCACTACCAGATGAGCCGCAGTACTTTCCCCTTGCCACATCGAAATCTCACGAGGCCCCAGGCCGTGACTCTCAGGCTTCTGCAAACAAGTCGTATTCCACACTCTCCGTCTTCAGTAGGTACACAGAGGTCTCCCCTCTGTGTCCCGACTGTGGGGCGGTTAGCGACTTTAAGCACATGCTCTGGGCGTGCCCAACTTTGCAGCACCACACAATCCATGGCTTGACGGAGGAAGCCTTCTCTGCTTTCCTCACGAGCAACGACTGGTTTGACCAACTCCGGGCTGTCCAGAAGGCCCCCGATGCGGCGGTTAGGCTTGGCCTCTCTGTCCCAACGTGGGAGCGGCCAGCAGTCTTGCCCCTATAAAAACAGGGTGAAGATTCTTCCGGACCCGAATAAAGTTATCTATCTATCTATCTATCTATCTATCTATCTATCTATCTATCTATCTATCTATCTATCTATCTATCTATCTATCTATCTATCTATCTATCTATCTATCTATCTATCTATCTATCTATCTATCTATCTATCTATCTATCTATCTATCTATCTATCTATCTATCTATCTATCTATCTATCTATCTATCTATCTATCTATCTATCTATCTATCTATCTATCTATCTATCTATCTATCTATCTATCTATCTATCTATCTATCTATCTATCTATCTATCTATCTATCTATCTATCTATCTATCTATCTATCTATCTATCTATCTATCTATCTATCTATCTATCTATCTATCTATCTATCTATCTATCTATCTATCTATCTATCTATCTATCTATCTATCTATCTATCTATCTATCTATCTATCTATCTATCTATCTATCTATTTATCTATCTATCTATCTATCTATCTATCTATCTACTGATGACAGCAAAATCATGTCACAAAAATCTTTACTTGGGATATATCGTTAAGCTACGAAAATTGCGTAGATGGCGCGCCATTTTAGTCATTCAGGAGTAGCCTAAGTAATCAGAAATTCTAGCATCCATCGAGTTACTGGTCCTCGGGTGCATGTCTTTTGCTTAAACACAACGCCGAAAGCTAATAACGATGTTGTGGTTCATTAAATCTAAAAATGCAGTAAATTTCGAGACCTCTTTCAGAGTGTTATGAGTCTTATGACACATAACTCAATGGGTAAATGAATAAATGCACCTGGCTTCGGCGGCTTTATTTTCAATGAAGGCGAAAATGTTTGAGGTCCGTGTACATAGATTTAGGTGCATGATAAAGAACCCCAACGGTCGGAATTTCCGGAGCCCTCCACTACGGCGTTTATCATAGACGTATCATGGTTTGTGGACGTTAAATCCCAGATAATAATAATATTTAAATACAAATCTATGTCTAAACCACGTTTCGCATTCATGCACCATGTGGCAAAAATTCAATAGTCTTATGGCATGCGCATTCCCGCGACCGCCAAAAGGCGCACTTGGTGTCAAATATCGTGAAAGGAGTAATTCATTGATGTTCAATATCTTATCTGTTTTGCATCATTCCTACAGGTGGCTTATTATCCACTTCTACACATTTTTACGAGGCATTTGTAGAAAGCGTTCTCTGACTTCGTTTGTTTTCCACCGTGAGTGCAACGCATGGTTTCACATTTTGGAATCGTTAATGTCTAGCCCTATGATAAAGAAGAAAAGGCGGTTGTGTTGTACAGGGGTTAAGAAATCCTGATTGTAGGAGCCTGTGTTATAACACTTACATGGGAAGAAATTTTTATGAGATGATTTCTATCTTGATGGCAAAGATACGCTACAAAAGGTCTGATAAAAATTGACGACTTGGCGTATTGGTGCATCAAGATTTGAAGTCTAAGGCGCGATGGTGACAGAGGACAAAGACAATTTCATACATACCCAGAGCGCCATTTCTAACAATATTTATTCATAAAGAAGGACCAATGTGTGTACACAACACGTGCTATCACAGATCATGAACGCGTAGTCACGTTTGAGTAAAGCAACGCTTTTGGTAATAGTTATTACACGCTCACACTTCAACGACTAAGCTTGAATGTTTAATCTCACTGACTTATTTTCGTTATATTTACCGCAATACCTGGGACGCTCTCCGCACCTCGCCTTGTGGCGATGGCAGCCGTGACTTCTACAGGCCCGCGTGGCCAAATGTCGGCACCTTCAAGCTCTTCTGTGGCTCAACGTTCATGGCCCCACATCAGCGACGGCTCAAGAGATGCCCCCGCTCTCGTGCCCATGGACAAACAGCCGACTGCCGGCCCGTCTGCCTACACCTGAAGCTGATATGAAGCACTGATGCTCGTGAGGATGCTGGCCCTGTGCACTGCTACATAAATAAACTTCAGCGCATGGCAACTAACCACAAATAATGCTAACCCGACGTGACGACTGTATAAATGACAACATGTGTAATGTTTATAAAATCAGGTAGGCAGCACTGAAACCACTATTGAGGTTTAACGAAGATTACGGTCCATTTAAAAAGTAGTTCCGTGAACAGGCGTAGATCTGTGGTGAAATGCTTCATTACGACGCAGAATACTTGGGTTCGATTCCAGCCGGGACCCTGACATTTATTATTGGCATTCGTCGGGTCAAAGCTACCGATGTCGGGTATTTTTTAACGCTCACACTTTCAAACTGCCCATGTGTGTTCTCGTTGCTCCTGGGTAGATACCATGTGTCAACCACATGTGGCACATACCCGCATACTAGCGGCACACACCCGCCCATGGGTATGTGCCACTGTTTAGCGGGAAGTGTTAGACGACGTACGCGACGGGATTGCGACATTATTCATGTCTTGACTAGTGCGTCATATTCGTCGAACCATCTTACTATCCATGCTAGTTTTGGTTCACGCCAAGTTAAGGGGGTGAGCACGAGAGCACCCAAACCTAAGAGGCTAGATAGACAGATAGATAGATAGATAGATAGATAGATAGATAGATAGATAGATAGATAGATAGATAGATAGATAGGCTTCGCATTCAAAATTGACGTGCTGTTGGCCGTTTCAATACCAGTCGTGGCCGGTACCATGATCACAAATAATTAAAACATTCTTGTGGTCTACGTTACTAATCAGCAGCAATAACACGGATGGTGCCTCAAAATAGAAAAAAACAGCAACTCGAAAAATTGCTTCTGGACACTACAGATGATATATTTTTTATGTAACCAATTTTTCTTCAGCACCGATGGCCTCTTCATACATACAGTCTGCGCGCTGCGGGAAGAGCTTTGATTTTCACCAGTGCATAAAAGGAAAGATCTCGAAATTCGGTGACATGTTGTGTAGTTGACATGAATTTTGAGCGCGAAAAACACACGTTCTTCAAACTAGAAGCAAGGATGGCCGGGCCTTTTATCTAAGGATTGAGTATACCAACTTGGCAAAGCATCGCGCCAGTTACGAGGCACGTCAGCCGAGAAAGAAATAATCTTGGTAGAGGTAAGGATCGCATCTCAAGGACGCTGCTTCAAGCGTTTAATGTCAGGAAGTGAGGGTTCATATGTGCATGCCAGTGACACAACGGTGAGAAATAGGAAGCCGGAAGCTGAATACATCGATAAGGTCTTGAAAGTGAAAATGTGTTTGACTAGGCAGTTGACTGTGTGCGCATGTGTGCTTTTCTAGTAACATTTGAGGGCGATGCGTCAAATAAAGTTAGATCAAATTAGCGACCGTCGTGTTCTGTCATTCTGTGAATGAGTATTTGTTGCGCTCGAAATTCCCGCGCATAGTCTCTCGGCACGTTATGTTAACTTAAAGAAAAGCTACTTTTGAAGCGGACAAAACATGAACGGGACAGAATAAATAATTGCCACCTTAAAAAGAATCTTTCAGAAACATTAGACATTATTTATTTTGAATAGTTTGGTTTCATACTAATGCTTCAGGAAATTGTCATAAGTTTCACGAATAACTAGTTACTTGAGCTTGTAGCAGGTTGTTCAAAAGTGCGCTGCAGTATGTCAAATCTATGGCATCCCCGTAAGGCATACGCATATTTTTAAAACCTCGGGTCGAGTTAGTTGAAACACCTTGTGGACTACTGCTTTTTAGATATCTAACAAATTCATATCATCCAAGAACAGGTAAACATCAGTTCAAGTTTTACGCGTGTTTGTGTTTGTTCTTTGTCAAGTCTTCCCTGTTGTTTTAAAGAGCCTGTGCTACAAACTAGCTGGTCGGCAACTTCTAACAATAGAATGAATGTAAACTCTCACAAGCCCAATGAAAGCATAGTTTTTATTAGGAACACACTTCAGATCTTCTACATGTCGTCAATGCAAACATAGGTATGTAGATGAATACTTGTAATAAAATACAAAAAAGTTGTCGAATATCAAAACAAGCTTGATTGCGTACATTTAAGATGCAGTTCATAATAGTTTTTTCAATTAATTAACTGGGTTTAACAAAAAAGTTCTTTACCTTAAGGTGTAGCCTGCTGACAGGCAGTCGGAGTGTCGGATATTTCTGTATAAACATCTGTTCTGTGTTCTGTGTTAAGCGCTTGTGGTGTACCCTTTCTTGTCCGTGTTTTTTCGCGCTACATCTACGTTGTCATGGATGAGTAGCAACTGGCTCGCCTCTTCGTTTTGCATAGGTGCTCTATTGCCATGGTTTCGTGGCACTTAACAAAGGATGACCAGTTATCTATTTCGCTGGTCGGATCATCATTTCAACTTTCGGGTAAGAGTAGTGCGCACCGTCCGAAGACGTACCTTCCCACACAATACCATCCCCGAAGCTGTCATGGTGGCCATTCAAGTTGAGTCCATTGAGGTTACTGGTACTGGGGTCACAGATGAGGTACCACCAGGCACCACGCAAGCGCTCAGCGCAGTTGAACGCCGAGGCATCACTGTCACGATCGTAGGTTGAGAATTTCTGGCCTGAAAGCCTTTCCATAGGGTCACCTGAACAAAAAAAAGCGTGAAAGTCTCGTGAATGACAGAATTCGTTCATTCACCCAGGTCAACTCGCTGATTCACCAAAGAAAGTCTTCATCGCAAGAAATTTCTTTTATGCGAGTGTGCGTACGCGATATACATATTGTCAATGGTTTCAACTAGCAATATTCGCTCCTCAGTTGAGACTTCATTGGATTAGACACTGCCTCAGCGCAAAGTTTATAAACTCGGCAGCAGACGCGAGAAATTGGGTACTTTTCAGTGATTCACAGGCCGCTTTACGATCGCTCTCTAGTACAAACACGACAGTTATAAGTGATAGTATGACATACGAAACGCTGGAAGAGCTCACCAAAGCAAGCAAGGCGCAACTTGAGATTACATTTCAGTTGATACCTGGCCATTGCAACATTCCTAGAAACACAGCAGCCGATGAAGCGGCACGACAAGCACATCGTAAAGACGTTACTGTTCGTTTACCAATTTCGAAAAATGAAATGCGTAGTATTATAAAGGCTACAACTTTCAGAATGCGCAAAACTACTTGGTTTGGCCAAAGTACAAAAAGCTGTGATTTATATCACATCGATCCATTCATTTCATTCAAAATTACGCTAGCATTTTAATCATAACTGTTATATTCACCGATTGAGGTTAGGCACCACATACAGAAAACATTTTTTGCACAGAATTGGCAGAGCTGAATCTCCCGAATGCGAACGTAGATTTATAGATGAAGACGTGTGTCACTTTCTCATAGACTCTCCACACCATGACACGCCGATAAGCCATCTCAAATCAGATATGTTGGCATTAGACCGCAGACCGTTTAGCATGAAGAAACTTCTGGGCCCGTGGCCAATCCGAGTTTTGCAGACTCACGCTTTAAAAGCGCTAACTTGTTTCTTACAAGTCAGCGGAATCGCATAAAAGTACTAAGAAAAAACATTCTTTCATTTGCATAACACATGTACTTATTATGTACAGTATTATATGACACCCATCATATGTGTGTGCTGAAGTGAAAGACGTGTCGACTGGTTTGTACACATGAGCGAATACAACCTCATAAGGACCAGACGTGTGCTCTTCTGTTTTTGCGCTGGTTGGATCAAATATTAAGGGGGGACATTATCAGAGGCTTCATTCGTTGACTTATGAACATTTCCTTATTGTTGTGTTGTGATATGTGCATATGTGTTTTCGCATATGTGTGCTCGAGTGTTCTGTCTTTCGTGCACTGTTTCGTATGTTTTCTTTTAAGATACGTGTTCAACTTTCACTCAAGGGCTAAGGAGTAGCCGGCACCATACTTTATCTCTTTATATAACATATCAATAAAAAACATTGTCAATGGGACAAAAACATTTAGTTGAAACACACACACACACACACACACACACACACACACACACACACACACACACACACACACACACACACACGCACACACACACACACACACACGCACACACGCACACACACACACACACACACACACACACACACACACACACACACACACACACACACGCAATACGCGCGGTGTCTAGCAGTATTACTTAGTGAACGAACACACAGTGCAGAACAACAAATTGGTAATAGATCCAGTAATCAGTAAGCAAAATTTCACTAGGTCGCGTATGCGCTAACATAAGATCACTCGAAAGAGACAGCCACCTTTTATTATTTTTTTTCGTTTCAGCCGGTGTATTGCTTCTGCCTTGCCACCCTTCAACTGATTTCGGCACCAATCATGTTTTTCCTGTTTCTCCAAGATTGGAGGCACATCACCTGGTTTTGCAATGGCTCTATGGTCAGCCCACCTTTGATGATGTCGCCGAGATGACTTCAGCATGTAACGCCATTATGGTGTCATACATTTGTTACGCTATTTTGACAGCATGTGGGAACGACATCACGCGATGATGGTTTTTCGCACCACTCACGCTGAGGCCTCTGACGCATTTCGAATTTCACGCAGCGTAAAAGGCTTTTTCCCTTATAGTTAGCAAGATAAGTGAAAAAAAGGTGGAAAGTAGGACTGTTCAAAATATAGGTTTGCTAATTGTCAAGACAAGACAGGTCGTCAAGAAATCAGTCAGTTGCTCTGACGCACGTTTAAAAATGAAGCATCCAGAAGGGAGAAAAATAATTGTGAGAGGACCGCAATAATTGCGGCGCTCTCACTTTCAGTCTCCCCTAGTGATCTCTCTTTCTTTCTTTCTTTCTTTCTTTCTTTCTTTCTTTCTTTCTTTCTTTCTTTCTTTCTTTCTTTCTTTCTTTCTTTCTTTCTTTCTTTCTTTCTTTCTTTCTTTCTTTCTTTTTTTCTTTCTTTATTGTGGAGCGTGCTCGCTTCAAACTTTTTCGCCCTTCATGCGGGGATTTGCTTTCAGCCACATTCTTACCACCGTTCTGAAACTGTTACGGTGTTTGGCTCATGACCCCAAGGTCGTGGGTTGGAACCTGGCCGTGGCAGTCATCATTCGATCAAGGCGAAACGCTATAGACTCGTGGGCTGTCCGATGTCAATGTACGTTCAGAAACACAAGCTGGTCAAAGTTTCTGGAGCCCTCTATTACGATGCATAATGTAGTTTCAAGACGTGAAGTCCCCACAGTTATTACTGTTTTCATCCCCGTAGTTAAGAGCACAGCTCATGTGTTATTACAGGCAAAAACGGTGGCCCTGAATGAATAAAAGGCAACAAAAAAGGTAATATTGAAATGTAGCAATGTGAAATGGGATCACATATCAGGAAGGAAGAACTTTGCGGAAATTCAGTAGAAAACCCGTGTTCCCATAGCCACAAACGCCCCTACGGTGAAGCTGCTCAAAACATGGTTGAACGCTGGACAGAAGATGATGAAATACGTCATAGCGTTACTAGCCGAGGACAATGTTGTTACGGGGAGAATATATTTATGCTGTATATAAGCAGAGTGAATTGAGTGGCTGGCAAGATGGCAATTAAAGCGAAAGCTGTTACGTACAATGAAACTCTTCGCCTATACATCCCTTAAAAGGTGCGAAGAAAGATTCCAGGCGTTTTTTTTTTGTAGTACTGCTGATCGCGCTAACTGTGCGAGTTAATGCAAAAAGGGTTGCCAGTTTGTCACAACAATACAAAAAGGTGACACACACCTCAGCCGTTTTTGTCCCCCACCGACACATCATGGCAGCGCAGACTGTTATGACAAGGTGAGCATTCCGCATATGTGAGTTGATTGGTCTTACCTGTCATTCCCGTAAAATCTCCTATCCGTAGTTGAAACAGTTCCTCTCCACTTGCTACGATGAAAGTCTTGTAATCAAAATACGTGCTATCTTCAGTGCTGTTGCTCAATACGATTCGCAGTACCATTTTCTCGTCCCCTGACGTGAGAACGTGCAGCGCTTTGTTACCTGTGGACGAGAAAATGAGTACTTCTCAAGGTGTTTCAATATTTCGAGGTTATTAGACAATCCTACAAGAAAAAGCTTGAGAGGAAGTAGGTTAGAAATCAACTTATGTACAATGCGGACACATATAAGCTTATAAATTATCCTCAGCCACTTATTGACTCAATTTTGTCGCAAATATATAGTGTGATGATTCGTGGGCCAAGGAGCTCAATCAACAGGAAATGAGATGGGGATGAAGACAAACCTTTTATATACAACACGGAGAGGCAGCAGACTATGTCACAAAACACAATAGATCATTCGTACGCTCAAAGAATGCGTTAAAACTTCTTCGCAACAACGTAGCGTCATAATTCGGCTCACGAGTACGCCTTCGGTACCCGCGATAGTTTGCCACTGATACTACTATCGCAGTTGTGGTGGTCGTCGGGGTGAAAGGGAGTCGGCGCAGAAATCGCGTTCTAGGTGCATTTGAAGCTGAATTAACGACCAAGCACAGCAGGAGGCCACCCGCTTATCTGCAGGCTCTAGCTGTGACCACCGGAGCAGGGACCTAGCAGTCGGTCACCACCCTATATTAGGATACGGGCTGCTTGAGATGCCACCGAGCGGATTAGGAAGCTGCCCGAGCACATGAGACGTCCAAGCCGCACAGACGAATGTCTTAATAGACCACGAGTAGCCATGCTTGCTCCAGAAGATTTTAACCTCGTTATCTCGGTTGTCCCCGATAATGATGATGATGATGTTGATGATGATGATGATGGCCTATATTTAAGGCTCACACTTACTCTAGGGACTGAGTAAGTGTTTTCTCTCCAGTGATGATGACGATGATGATGATGACAATTTCCCGAAGAATGACACAACCCACCACGGGAGATAAGTCACAAGACACGTGGCAGGAGAATTTTCGAAACAAAATATGCAGGGTCCCGTAGACCGCACTGTCAGAAAAGTCGTCTTCCACTAATGATCTAGCCACGTTTGTTTTATTACTGTCTTCTGCTCACGAAAACAAGTTCTTGAGTTACACTAGAGAAAAACCTATAGCAACGGCAACCTTTCGTCTAAGACGCATGTCACAGCTAGAATCGCTACAGCACTAGAACGAATCAATGAGTTTAGTATAGTGATACAAAGCTATCGGGATATCGATAGCATTAATAGTTCTCCTTCAAGATATCGATACTGAAAATAAACTATCTGTAACATTACTATGAAGACCCTGTCAACAGTATCGATAATAATATCGGAAGTACTGTAAACGAGAATACTACCGCTACTGCTGTGCATAACGGCGCTGTTGTGGGCCGGCGATATTGTCAAATATTTCGCCTTAGCCTACTGTAACAACAATATAATCGTTTAATTTGTGAGCAATATTTTGACGTAAGAAATAAGTTAATTCCGCAGTGAAAATGCCTATGTCAATGAAAACGTTATTTTTGAAAAGTAACCATTGATATATTACTTCTGTCAAATTAAGTTTGTCTTAGTTTATGTTTGAACGAAAAACCCTAACAGTTATTACGTGAAAATATTATTTTAACACCACGAAATAGCATGTAAAATTGAAGGGTCACAGTACCGCTATATGTAACGGCTCCTTTTCCGCTACAGATTAACGGTTAAACTTAATTATGATGTGTCAGTCAAGCATTATGGAGATAGAACATACACGTATGTCATATTTCTTCGCCTTCACCCTGTCATTCGTTATGGACCACGCACTCGGGGAAGAAAGCTCATGCGGCAGTGAAATGGCGCTGTTGATTTTATACTATCGCTAGTTGGTTGATTGATTCGTGGGGTTTAACGTCCCAAAACCACTATATGAATATGAGAGACGCCGTAGTAGAGGGCTCCGGAAATTTCGACCACCTGGTGTTCTTTAACGTGCACCCAAATCTGAGTACACGGGCCTACAACATTTCCGCCCCCATCGGAAATGCAGCCGCCACAGCCGGGATTTGATCCCGCGACCTGCAGGTTAGCAGCCGAGTACCTTACCCACTAGACCACCGTGGCGCGGATACTATCGCTAGTACTACAATACAGTTCCGGCTGAACTATCGACAGTTCTACGTCGATAATGTAGCATTGCCTAAGCGGTGATAAGTTCCAGATTCCATTACCGGATGAGCATTCCCGTGCACGTAATGAAGTGTTCATATGAAAGCTATGTCCCACCTAACTCGAGCCAAGAATTTCAAAGTGAAAGGCCCTTAGGAGGTGAAATGAACCAAGCGCATACTACTCGCACTGTAGGCTGTAGGTTCTCAGGCTATTTTTTTTATTTCTCCCCATAGTAAATAATTAAATTTACCTTTTTATTTATGGGCTGGAAACCCAAAATATGAACACTGAGATGTAGAGCACTTTCAGAAACCACCGATTGAATCGTTTTCTGTACGATACGTCTAGCGCTGTTATTCTTTACGCGTAGTAAAGAAAGCCTACAGCAGCACTTTAGCAGTGCGCTCGCGGTCCATCACACGGCTTTTTTTTTCTATTTCGCAGGCTTTCCTTACAACGTTGACAAAATAACAACGCGAGAGGTACCGTACAGGAAACAATTTAGTCGGTGGTTTCTTAAAGTGCTCTACATCTCAGTGTTCACATTTTGAGTTTCCAGCCCATAATTAAGAAAACAGGTACTTAAGAATTATTAATTTTTAGCATGGGGAGAAATAAAAAATTGCCAGAGTACCTACAGGCTAGTGCGAGTATTACGCGTTTGGTTCTATTCGCCTCTAAAGTGTCTGTCATTTTCGAATTCTTGGCTCAAGTTATGTGGGACACCCTGTATATCAGTGTGGACATTCAGCCATAACTGCAGCAGCTTCTATCACAGCACAATGTACTCTTGAGTACGCTACAAGAATTGAACCGATACTACCATATGTGCAGCCACTTCAAGGTGCGATTTTACAACACAATAGAAATTGACGACGTGCTGCAGCCACTGCAAGTATAGCGTCGTTTGATAGAAGATACTATGGACATTTAACGATTGGCGCTGCAGCTGTGAATACGGCGCGAAGTGTTTGTGATAACACTGTTGATATTCAGAAGCAACTTCAGCTGGTGAAAATGCAGCAAAACGTGGTTGTTAGGACAATGTTCATGTTAAGCGGCTATATACTGCGGCTGCAGCATATACAACCTTGCGCTTCGAAGAAATGCCAGGCCTGCGCGGAAGGCACAGTACAGTCACAGTGAAAACTATAGAGAAGAGCGGCCTTTCAGAGCTTTTTCTAAACACTCATTGTGTAACTACTGGAAGCATTTGCTGGATACCCACTGGAGCATCAATAACAAATTTTTTGGGTGGTGCAATATGAAATGGGATCACATATTAAGAATTAAGTAGCGCTATAGCAGTGCGGGGCCGGCATTCGCGATGCTGTATTTCTTCATTCTCTTAAAAAGCGTCGTATCCAAAAAACACGAGCCAAGAATTTTTGCGCCTATTGTTCAAGCAGTGGCTGATAACGATGAGGAATTATAGCTGAAGTGGGTATGCGCACCACTTATTGGGGAACAAGAAAAAGCTTTGTAAGAGGTTGGAGCTTTGGACGTCCCACTCACTACGCTATTGGCATTGTGTGACGACTAGTTGTTCTTTCGCTGTTTCAAAACGCTTTATAAGTTATATTAGCGCGATTGCCTTCCCGACATCAAGCCTGCCTAAGGCAAGTTTGCCACATCGTCAAAAACACTGGTGTAGCTCCGTCCCCTATGAAGCTTGAAAAATAAAATTCTACATTAGGTGGTGTCCACATGTTTGATACGGGAACTTCGCCAGAGAAAACGTGGCTTGAAGAGAGAGGGATGTATGTACCATAGGGAAGCAGCTGTCTCCTTTGTAACAAAACTGCGACCATTGAACATGTATACTTGTTGATTGTAAGAATGCCATTTAGTTTTGGCACATTTTACAACGGAATTTAAAAAAAAAAGATTAACTTCTTACTCCACTTGGAATCCGTTTTGTGCCTTGTGATAGTACTGTGCAACATTTGGACGTTGTTTTCTTACATGGTCTTCATTCCGTTTGGCATAGTATGTTTTCGTACACTCTGATGTAAGAGTTCTATCTCTTTATGAGTGTTTTGTGGAAGCTGTCATCAAAGTACGAGGTGTGTATAAAACTACCTACTGCGTTGAAGATGTAATATCTTTGTTTGATGCGTTAGCACACATGAAGCGCAAGTCATTGTAAGATTAACTTGACCTGTAGTCAAGGAGGCAATAAAGAAAAAGAACTGGTGCGGCTCAGAGGTAGAATAATGGGCTGGCACCAAGAGTACCCGGGTGTAAATCTCACTGTGTCATTGGCGCTAGGTTTTTTTTGTACTAATTCGCGAGATGTGGTTACGGATCCCGGCGGCGGTGGTGGCGGAACTGAGCGTGACCCGAGTTTTGATCTCATAACAGTGCTGTAAAAATTGCACTTATTTGGGAACTGAAGTAGCTGCTTATACAGGTTCCTGTGTTTCAAAGTGAAGCTTTATATCTGTAGGGTTCCGTCGACTTGTGCCTCAATAACAACGTATGAACAATAGAAAGAGTCTTTTTTCGAGGGACTCTTTTTTTTTGTTACACATAATTATGTGAATTCAGCGGTAAGTTAGGCCAATTGATTCATAGCGGCTCCAACTTTTGGTTTTGTTTTTAGTGCACAACACTTATGCAATTGAAGTAAAAATTATGAGGACGAAAAACACGGCTGATCTCTCCATCAAAGAAATGGATATCACATAAAAGTGCTACGTGTCTGCTTAGACAAATTGCTTATTATGCGGTGATATGTGCGATACTGTACAGTGTCTACTTCTGTTTGACCACTACAGGATATAAAATATAGGATGTTGAAAGTTGTTTGCAGTTCAAACCTTGTGAAATTTGCAGGCCCCTACGTTGGCACATAGTGGAACCGCGCGCTTGCTCCGCCTGAAACACGCGATATTCATTAAACCGATATCGTGTGTCTCACAGAAAGATCACATCAACGAACACACACTAAACACTTATACTGAATATGCGCGACTTTAATGGGTTTCCTACTATGACAAGAAACAGCAGTTTGTGCGCTCCTGAGGAATACGGCTTATTTCGGCTCCTACACATGTCCGGAATATAACAAACCACTATACATAGCCTTTATAGATTACGAGAAGGCGTTTGACTGAGTAGAAATATCAGCCATCATGCAGACACTGCGGAATCAGGGCGTCGATGAAGTATATGTAAACATCCTGGAATAAATCTACAGGGGATCAACTGCCCCCATAGTGATTCATAAAGAAAACAACACAATACCAATAAAGAAAGGGGTAAGGCAGGGGGCCACAATCTTCCCATTGCAATTTATCGCTTGCTTACAGGAGGTTTTCAGAAGCCTAGAATGGGAACAGTTAGAGATAAGAGTTACTGGAGAGTACCTTAGTAACCTGCGCTTCGCCGATTACATTGCATTGTTGAGTAACTCAGGGGAAGAATTGCAACTCATGATTACGGAGTTAGACAAGGAGAGCAGAAAGATGGGTCTGAAAATTAATCTGCAGAAAACAAAAGTACTGTGCAACAACCTCGGAAAAGAGCAGCCCTTCGAGATAGGTAATAGTGCACTTCAAGTTGTAAAAGACTATGTCTAGTTAGGGCAGGTAATAGCCCCGGAGCCAAATCACGAGATTGTAGTAACTAGAACAATGAAAATGGGGTGGAGCACATTTGGCAAGCACTCTCAAATTATGACAGGTAGATTGCCACTATCCCTGAAGAGGAAGGTATATAACAGCTGTAACTTGTCGGTACTTAGCTACGGAGCAGAAACCTGGAGACTTACAAACAGGGTTCAGCTTAAATTGAGGACGACGCCGCGAGCAATGGAAAGAAAAATGGTAGGTGTAACCTTAAGAGACAAGAAGAGAGCACAGTGGATTAGGAAACAAACGGGAGTTAAGGATATCATACTTGAAATCAAGAAGAGGAAATGGACATGCGCCGGGAATATAGCGCGTAGACAGGATAACCGCTGGTCATTAAGGGTAACTGACTGGATTCGCAGAGAAGGCAAGCGGGTTAGGGGGAGTCAGAAGGTTAGTTGGGCAGGTTAGGTTAAGAAGTTTGCGGGTATGAATTGGCAGCAGCAAGCACAGGACCGGGTTAACTGGCAGAACGTGGGAGAGGCCTTTGTCCTGCAGTGGACGTAGTCAGGCTGATGATGATGATGATGGCACATGTCCTTGCGACACCAATCCAGGGGCTCGCTCCTCTATACGCGCTGAATGAATAGCCACCTCACTTTGCGTTGTGATTACGTCGGGAACAGGCGGAGTGGCGGAGACGCGCAGTGGGGTGCAGCCCACGCTTCTGGCGTGTTTCCTTGGGAAGTACCCACGGGAGCTTGATGGCACATCGGTGACCTCCAGGGCTGTACTATCCAAGTTATCTTGCTCACGGCTATCATGAGTGCTAGACACTTGGACAGCAGTAAAGTGTCGCAAGCATCTAAAAGAGTTAAAAAACCCTCATCAGTATCGCACATTATTTTTTCCATGATCGTTGAGTGATGTCATCGTAGGCATGCCTTGCTGTGAATACAACATCCGAACAAATTCTACTTCCCCAGAACACCACGGTGGCCTGCGTGACGGATCCCGAGCCTGCGTGCGTCCTGCTACTTCATGCCGTCTCCTCCAATGACAGCCCTAGGGGTGAGCTTGCTTCTTCTTCCACCTTTACTGCAGCCATTAGCGACGACTTGACACCTTCACAGACGCAACAGTTACTTGCTTTTTTAAGGAAACACACAAGTTTCTTCGATGTTTACACCTCGACGTTGGGCCGCACTACTACTATAACGCATCGAATCCACACAGTCGGAACATCTGTTGTACGCCGCCGGCCCTACCGCGTGCCTCCTGCTGAGAGAAAAATCATCAAAGAAACTGTAGCTGACATGCTCAAACGAGAGGTAATTCGCCCTTCTTCTAGCCCTTGGTCGTCGCCTGTGGTTCTGGTTCGCAAGAAGGATGGCTCCGTGCGCTTTTGCGTCGATTACAGGGCGCTCAACAAGATCACTCGCAAGGATCTGTACCCAACGCCTCGCATTGATGACGCCCTTAATTCTCTACAAGGCGCGAAATACTTTTCCTGCCTCGACCTGCGTTCCGGGTACTGGCAAATTCCTATGAACGAAGAAGATAAAGAGAAAATGGCAATCGCAACCTTCAATGGGCTATATGATTTCAACGTTGTGCCTTTCGGGCTGTGCAACGCGCCCGCTATATTTGAGCGCACGATCGATACCGTGCCGCGCGGCCTTAAATAGAAGACCTGTCTCTGCTACTTGGACGACATCGTCATTTTTGCGTCAACGTTTCCTCAGCACCTACAACGTTTGGATGACGTTCTGACGTGCCTTGCCGCCACTGGTCTCCATATCAACACTAAAAAATGCCGTTTCGCCACAAAAGCTATCAAGGTTTTGGGCCACATTGTGAGCAAAGACGGAATTTTGCCAGATCCGGACAAAATTGCTGCGGTGCTTCGCTTTCCGCGCCCCGAAAGGCCGAAGGAGTTGCGAAGTTTTCCTTGCCTCGCCTCCTATTTTCGCCGTTTTACACGAAACGTCGCATCAATAGCGGCTCCAATGCACCAGCTTCTTGCTTCTGAAGTGCCCTTTCTGTGGCTGGAAGAATGTCAAACTGCATACGACCTGTTAAAGTGTGCCCTCACGTCCGAACCTGTACTCCGCCACTTTGATGAGGCCGCACCGACATCCCCACATACGGACGCTAGTGGCCGCGGTATAGTTGCCGTTCTGCTCCAACGCGACACCTCTTCACAAGAGAGAGTAGTTGCGTATGCCACTAGAGTATTAACCGCGACCGAGAAGAACTATACCATAACTGAGTAGGAGTGCTTGGCTGTGGTCTGGGCAGTGCAAATGTTCCGTCCCTACCTCCACGGACGTCATTTCACGATCGTTACCGACCACCACGCCCTATGCTGGCTTTCCACGTTGAAGAACTTGTCTGGACGCTTGGGTCGGTGGATTCTACGTGTACAGGAGAATGACTTCGATATCCTTACAAGTCAGGTAGAAAGCATCAACACGCTGACGCTTTTTCCCGCTGCCCGCAACCAAATACCCAGCTCAGCATCGGCCAAAGTTCATCCATCACTTCTACTGCAGCGCCTGCGCTCGCCTCAATAGACCAGCTATTCTCGGATGACAAGCGCACATTTCACTCCTGCCAGTTGTATGATCCGTACTGTAAGCTTATCATGGACCAGCTCTCAGGAGCTTCTAATCCACCTAACGGGCGACATCGTCGTCAACTCTTGCGAGTTAAGCTGAAGAATGTAGTTCTGTACCATCACATCTATATACCACCCAAATGGTAAACGCTGGGTTCCCGTGCTACAACGCTCTCTTCGACTTGACGTGCTTAAAGCCTTTCACGACGACTTGACTGCCGGACATTTTGGTATTCAAAAAACTTACGACCACATCCGAAGTCGCTTCTACTGGCCTGGTAGCATTGCGCGCTACATCGGTTCCTGTGTCCCGTGCCAGCGTCGTAAAATCCAGACATTTGCACCGGCCGGGCCTCTGCAGCCAATTCCGTCACCCACAACGCCATTTGAGGTTTAGGTATCGACCTTTACGGCCCTCTTCCCATCACATCTACTGGCAAACGATGGATAGTGACTGAAGTAGACCACTTGACACGCTACGCGGAGACAACGTCTGTATCAACTGCTTCTGCTTCGGAAGTTGCGGACTTTGTTCTGCACGCCATCATTCTGCGCCATGGCGCCCCTCGTATATTGTTGAGTGGCCATGGAAGGGTGTTGTTGTCAGAAGTGCTAAATGAAGTATTGCGCGCCTCTGGAATAACACACAAGACAGCTTCCAGCTAGCACCCTCAAACACATGGCCTCACCGTGAGGTTTCACCGTACTCTTGCTGATATGATAGCCGCCTACACCAGTCCAGACCACAAAAACTGGGATACTCTTCTGCCATTCCTCACCTTTGCCTACCACACGGCCGTTCAGTGCACCACCGGATATTCGCCGTTCTACCTCGCTTATAGACGTTCCCCTACTTTCTTCCTCGACGTTTCCTGTTTCAACACTGACGTCAACTCGTCTCTGTCTACCAGGGAGGAATACATTTCAAGACTAGTCCGGTGTCGCGATCGTGCTCGCATCAACACGGAAGCGCGACAGCAAGATTGAAAAGTCATTTATGACGCATCTCATCACCTGTATTCTTCCGACCTGGTGACGAGGTGCTCCTATTCACACCTATTTGTACACCTGGTCTGTGTGACAAGTTTCAGCCACACTTCATCGGGCCTTACATAGTTATCGAGCAGACTTCACCTGTTAATTATCGGGTGACCCCACTTGTCGCCCCAACAGACCGCCGTCACCGCAACACAGAGATTGTGCACGTGTCTCGCATGAAGCCTTTCAGGGGACGTTCTCTGTCACATTGACTTTCCATGGCCAGGTGCCGTTTCTATGGGGGGGGGGGGAGGGGTAATTAGTGTGGGCATTTGTCATGCGCTTCTTTTCATATATGCATTATTATAATCATCGTCATCCGCATGGGTCTCTGTCCTCATCTTCACTGGGGGTCACCACAATCATCATCGTGTGTGTGCACGCTCGGTCTGAGACTGCCCGTTCGCTGCTGAGCCCTTGGGCTGAATAAACGCTGTCTCAACCCATACGTCATAATATATATATATATATATATATATATATATATATAAATATATATATATATATATATATATATATATATATATATATATGCGCGCGCGGGCGCGCGTGTTTTTTGTGTTTGTTTGTGTGTGTGTTTTAATATTTATACACCTCATGATTTCTGAAGCTGGTGTCGTATTGGGATATATTTTTCACCTAATCAATAATTATTTAGCCGTAATATTAGACGAAAAAAAAAACGAATATTCGCAATAAGAAACTATTGGTATGGTTTCTTTTTCAGAATACAAATGAGTTCATGGGCCCCCAATTAGTTGGTGTTTAGCCACACTTTGGAAGGCCCGTCGGCATCATCCTAGATATGTAGCTGTCATAGTGGGTTGGTTACAGCCGCAGAATCTAAGCTCGAATATTTACTATGTGTTGGGTTTACGCCGGAGATTCAAGGAACTTGACTTGGCTTTTGTGTTTGCTTTTTTTTCGTAGATAGATAAGAGTCTGTGTCTTACCAATCCAGTACTCATCAGCTGGGTTTCCGAAACCATTGGCGTACTCAGTCCAGTTCCGGTAAAAGTAGTAAGCATTGTGTCCGTATTGCCCACGGCGTTGAATGACCTGTTGTAGAGGAAAAAGCCCGAAAACATAAAGTACGCTCAAATTATGCCATGGTACTTAGGCATCAATAATAATGACGATGACAATTAGGAGTTAATTGAATGAGTTGAATAAACAATTATATTTCAGAAGAATACAATGGAGCTAAAACAGGTTGTATTTTAGGTGAAAGCTTTCACAATACTTGAAACATCGGGCCTTCACCACTGTTTTGTCCCTCGTGTCAGCTTACATTCCGTTGGTATGTTTCACACCGCCTTTTCTATTGTGGCACATTTATCATTTCCAAGATAAAAAGAACTTCTTCATCCTTGAACTCGGATGATTAAACGTGTGTTAATTTTTAAGGGAACATATATTGTACTATAACAGAAGGCTGTTTGTAAATATTGCGTGGCGACTGATTACGAGGTGTATTAATATTGCGTGGCGACTGATTGCGAGGAAGTTAGTTGGCCTTCCACGAAGGATTTCAAAAAGGGGGTGGTTTCAATGTTTTTAGCGATCATCGTAACGCAACTTAACGAATAGTTATGTAATCACGCTATCAACCTAGGTATGGAATAGCGAGAAAGGTTGTTTAGAGCGAAAGGTTGTTTAGGGCGACATTTTACAGCGAAGCTGCTTTGAGAGGGGAAGGGGTATGCTCACTGCAGCCGACTGTACACCACCACGGCTGTCGTTACTGGTGTTCGTCCCACTTATAGAACACATAAAGCAACACAAAATGCTTCAAGGTAGATTTGAACTGACGCTTGCGCGGAGAGAGGGTTCATTAACACAGGGTCACCAATGTTCTTAGTTCTTTTTTTTTTTTTGAAGGAGAGCCTACGTAAAAAGTGAGGGAGTGAGGTCATCGTGGCTTCATGATTGCAATCGAGTAGGAAAAACGAGAACACAAAAAAAACATGATCAAGTGTTTGGTACTAATTTTTCTTGCTGTGTCATTATTTTTATGCTATTTTGTAGTTATGAAACTCTACGTAGTATTGAGAGATAGCCAGGAAACACGGAGAAGAGTAGAATTACACCAGGCCTCGTAATGTGTTAAACTGAGCAACCAGCGGGCCGTTTAAGATTTTTCTTCCCATCCGAAAGTGGTCCGCAATAACTCTTTGTCCTCTTTTCATCATCTAACACATCAACAATGAAGGGTTAACTGGAGACTTTATCTAAGTTTTGCCTTACGAACACGTAGTGTGTGCCTCTAATTGGTGAAAACGATTGCGTTTTAACCTGAAAGTGGTTTATGGTGGGGCCCACCAAGGCTCCGCTGGCGTATTTCTGTCACGGATATAACATTGTGAAATATTGTCACAGGAATCACGATTGCACGGGAGACATAAGCGAGTATATATTTAAAATATTCACAAGTGTCTGTGCCACCTATGGGCTGCCAGCATCTCGTGCGCCAAGGCAGCATACGCAGTAACATGCGTTTTTAATAACTTCGCACAACTAATGAGCTCGCTCAAGTCGCATGCTGCACTGTAAAGATATCAACAATTTTACACAGCTGAATAAATGCTATTGTGATGAGATCGCGCTGAAAGAAATATATTTGGCATATTTGAATCGTAGGAATTGCTCTTTTTTGTGCTAGGTTGTGCTTTTCGTCTGCTAACACGCTTACGAAGTAATTCTTTCTAAACCACAACTTATGTCACACAGACAGCTGGTTATGAAGGCGCGGAAACAGACTCAGAATGGTCCTACTTCGTCAGAATTATTTACGGGCTCTTGAGTTGCAATGCAGTAGGCAAGCTAGGATGGATAGCATTATGGTACAGATACTTACTGTCCATCCTCCGTCGTCAGTGTCCATGTCACAGTATACATCTTGTCCCGAAGTTCCAGCAGCCTCGTGGAAGATGGTGTACACTCCGCTTATGTGTTGGCCGTTGTCAAGCAAGTCCGCGCAATGTCGAGGCACGAAGGCATCTAAGGAGCACGATGGGCACGAAGTGTCTTTACATTTACTCACATACCTTTAAGGACACATAGTTTTTCGAATTACGTAGATGCCAATGCATTCGTGCTTCCGTACGCCATAGTGGGGCACATGCTTAGAGCCTCGATTGTAAAAAGGCATTGTTGCTGTAGTCCTAAAATTGATGCAACCTTATAGACAGAGACTCAACCTTAATAACATGTCGTTATGTTCACTTCCCGAACAACGTCAAAAAAACATTAGGCTAAATCGTACTTGTACATTGTTGTAGTCTTCCGCACTTTGGTGCTTAGTTTCAGCCTCTTTTGTGAAACATCGCGGTTGACTCGGTGACGACATGCCCGTTTCCGCATCACATATCACTGACCCTCACATTGGGCGTGTTTTTTCATCAAGAGAATGAGAAAGATTCGACATCCTGTAAACGTTAGATCTTGTCCATTGACAATGATGTGCTGTTGATTACATATGCAATTTCACGCCTAATTTACAACCACAAAGAGAAAGAATCACAAATAGACACCATGGGCGCTCGAGCTTTGTCAAGACGCACTTAGAAAAAGCATGAACTTGATTTCCAATTCTGCACTGGCATATGACTCTACATATCGGCACAGCGATGAGCACACGACGTTTTGCCTAAATTGGTCAAATACGGCTCGTGACTCTCTAAATCTATATTTCTTCTCATACTCAGTGCTCTCCAGCCTGTGTGAACAACACAGGCGCTGCTTCGGTGCTTTGCACCACGCCCTTCTACTCATGCTGCGCGAAGGACCAAACTGAAACTGCAGAAAAAGATTCGCAGACAGTTCACTAACGCAGTCCAATACGAAGCGTGTACTTCCCATAATTACCCTGGAAGTACACGATTGCAGCGCCAGGTTCTTTTCCAGCTATTGTACGAAACTCTATGACCGACACCATCATATGTTAGCTGAGAAAGCGTAAGTGGGAGAGGCCACAGCCATTTACGCAGGCCGAAACGCGCTCGCGCGTTCCGACTAGAATACAACGCGTTGGTTCATCACACGTCTGCAGAATCTCGTTCCCCAAAGCCATCACGTTACTGCTGAGAGATTGTCAGGGGGAGGTCTGGGCATCTTACCCAGCCCCTTAAACAGGCAGGAAGCGTTAGCGCATGAGTGCGTTTTGGCTTTGCTTGGGCCAGACTTTGCGCACGTGCAGTAAGGGTGAATGCACCTACTGCATTGAGCTTCGCCATAAGCTGCTTCGCATCTAATAAAACCAGTTAGCAGGGAATGCACGAAATTAGATATACATGTCACCGTTATAAAACAGAAGCACGACTAAGAAGGTATAGAATAATGTTACCTTGAAGATGAGCCTCGAAGTCCTTCGCTAACTGCTGTATGCGATCTTGAATATTCTTACTAGAAACTCTAGCTTTCGGTGCCGACAGTGCGGTTCTTGCCACGGCAGCGATCATGCAGACAATAAAAATTCCACGTGCCATAGCGTGCCGTCACCGATACCTGTATGGTGGGAAAAACGTATTTTTGTTGTAAAATCTGCTGCTAATTTGAACACACGAAGAAAATGTTCTGTATTGTTTTCCTTGTATTGACCTGTAATGTTGCCATGACAGTGTTAGATGACCATCAAACTGCTATCTTGCATTTATAAAAGATTGACTGCTTATGGGAAAGCAGGCACTTCGTTCTTATCACATATTTGCTTACCACTAGTGTTGTGTGGTCACTGTGGCTGAACGCTTAATAAAACGTAATTTTAGTCGGTGGGAGGGTGAACATAGTCGCAGAAAGTGATTATAGAGACGAGAAGCGGGCCCACTCCCAGAATGATATGACGGGGTAAAGAAAGTGTGAAGTAGTAGGAAGCTGCTTTTAGGGCAGCCAGTAAGCTAAAGGTAACACGTATGACGTTGTATGGCATGGTAAACTTTAAAGAATAAGCCCGCAGCAGAGAAATCCGAGTCCGATATTCTTTTCATGGGACGAAACGTTCATTTCATAAAACATCAGGGTCTATTTGCAAAGTATTTCCGAGACCTGGCGTGGATCTGTGGTAGAAAACGTTATTGCCACGCAGATTGCTAGGGTTTGATTCCTGCTGGGATAATGACTTTTGTTTTTTGTATTTATTTTCTCAACACTCCATATGTCAGCTTTCCTTGACGCTCAAGCGTTAAAATGACCGTTGTGTGTTCTTGGCGTTCCTGGGTACATAAAGAGATGTCTACATCCTGCGGCTCAAATCTGCATACCATTGACACATACCCAGCCCCGAGTATATGCCACTGTTTTTTTCTTTATTCGGAAAGTGTTTGATGACGTACGTGACGAGGTGGTGACTTTATTAACGCCAAAGCGTTAAAGAGTTCGTTTCGCAGATATTCCGGCGTCGGCGTCAGTTGTTGTAAGTGCAAATCAGCATCTTATGCGTGACCAAAACATTGAGGACGATGCAAATAAAATATAATAATCAAATCCTGGGTGAGAGTGGGGAATAAAGGAGGTTGGTTTGCATAGTAAGCTGACGTTCTACCACTTGGCCACACATCTGCTTGTATATACCGTGAAAAAAAACTGCCTCTGCTTAGAAATGCACTAAAAGTAGGTTTCATGCTTCACACTGAAAGTGACTTGGTAGATGTTTGCCTAACGTTCAATTTATTCCAAGTGATAACATTCCCTACACGAACAACCCATAATTCAACAAGCCTGCTAAATTTACTCCTAACGTCCGACCCTGATAAAATTTCATCGGTTTCTAATCTAATCAGCCTAACTGATCACTCAGTCATTCATGCCAGTTTCCTATACAACTTGCCGACACCCCCATATTAAGAAAAGAATAACACTATTCAACAAAGCTGATTATGAAAGTATGAATAATGAACTTTTTTCTTTTTACGATTGGTTTCTTATAGATTATCGGAAACGGTCTGTTGACGAATACTGGGAGCTTTTCAAAGAGAAATGCAACAATTAATAAACACCTATATTCCTACCATCACGATTACAGAACGTCCTTCTCCGTGGTACAAAAACTCTCTAAAACGCCTTAACAACAAAAAGAAGAGACATTTCCGCTCGGCTAAGGGATTCAATTCTGAGCAAGCATGGGATAAATATTGTAATTCTGAAAAGCTTTACGAATCTATAATTTGAAATGCTGAGCGAACGTTCTTCTCGTCTACCCTCGCAGACACTGTACGCACTAACCCCAAACAGTTCTGGAAGGCCATTAACCCAACTCATGTGCAACCTATTTCGTTATGCAATCCACAAAATATTACAATTCCTGAGTCCTATGTCGCAGAAACACTAGATTATACATTTCGGTCTGCCTTTACCGATGAACCTGAAGATATACTTCCTTGTGCTTCCACTCATTTTTTCCCTGTTATGCCTACCGTCATCTTCGAAGCTCACGGTATCATTTAAGTGATCTAGTCATTAAAAGTGACGTCATCAGCTGGAACTGACTACATAAATTCTAAGGTTCTTATAAACACTAAACATGTTTTTGCTGTTATACTGTCTCATAATTTTCAGCAATCACTGTCATCTGAAGTGGTGCCACGAGACTGGAAGGTCGGCAAGATCATTCCAATTCCCAAGAAAGGTCCGTCATCCTCTCCTTCCAGCTACCGTCCAATATCACAACCATGCATAAGCTGTAAGCTTATGGAACATATTATCTACTCTTAAACCATGAAATTTCTTTCGTCTGTAAATTCTTTTACCCCTGTCAGCACGCTTTTCAGAAAGGCCTCTCATGTGACACCCAACTCCTGCTTTTTATTAACGATATCAGCACGTGTCTTGATCATAATATTCCTGTTGACGCTCTCTTTCTAGATTTTGAAAAAGCATTTGATAAGGTACCCCATAAGCGCCTCTTTCTAAAACTTTTGCGCTTAAACCTTGACCCTGCCGTTTTAAACTGGATCCAAAATTTTCTTTCAAACCGTGAACAGTTTGTTTGTGCCAACCAGGTATCATCATCCTGTCGTCAAGTAGTCTCAGGTGTGCCCCAGGGTACAGTCCTCGGTCCCCTCCTGTCCTTAATTTATATAAACGACCTCCCTAATAATATCTCGTCAAGTATCCCTTTAGTCGCAGATGACTGTGTCATATATCGCCCTAATAATGACCTTAATGACTCCTGCATTCTCCAAAACGATCTATTAACAATTGAAACGTGGTGCAAAACTTGGCTAATGACTCTAAACGTTAACAAAACATCTGTCGTTTCTTTACACCGTAGGAAACATTACCTGGCTTCAACATACTTTATTTTCAGCTCTAAATTGTCCCCCGTGGACTCCTATAGGTATTTAGGTATACACATAACTCCCGATCATAACTGGACACCCCACGTAATGATCATCTGTAATGAAGCAAATAAAGCTCTTGGCTACCTCAGACGAAACTTACGCTCGTCCCTCCTCCTGTAAAACGTTTAGCCTATCTAACATTAGTACGCCCGAAACTCGAGTACGCTTGCGCCATCTGGGACCCGCACCAATCTAATCTATCTAAAATGTGGGAAGCTATTCAGAATAGGGCAGCAAGGTTAATTTACTCTGAATATTTATATCACTCAAGTATCACTAATCTGAAAGACCAAGCCCAACGTCAGAATCTATAATTGCGATGCAAGGCCACTAGACTAATTCTTTTTCACAAATTCTTTCATTCAGTGTCTGACGCATCCGGTATCTTGCCCGCACATCGAATCTCTTCTCGTACTAGCCACTGCAACACTGTTTATCTTGCGCATACCCGCACAACTGCCCACCTTCGCTCGTTCTTTGTTCAAACAGCGAAGAATTGGAATGATCTTCCACCCGACGTCGTGCACTACACAAGACCAGTTCAAATCAAAACCCACAGAAATTCGTACCACAGCCCACCCCTCATGTAACACACCGCTGGGGCATTTGAAGTATAATAAATAAACAAACAAGTAAAGCAAATAAATAAATAAATAAATAAATAAATAAATAAATAAATAAATAAATGAACAAATAAATAAATAAATAAATAAACAAAATGAACACATGTGTCCTGTATACATGCTTCACGATTCAGCATGAAATATTGCAATAATAATGCGTTTCATAAGTGCCCATTGCAAGCGGGCGTCATGTCATGTAAGTATTATAATGACTTCGTGGTTTATGGGTGGTAACCCACTACATTAGGCACACACGCTACTGCAGCTGCTCCCTTAAGGCCACGTAGTCGGTGCATAGCAAGTTCGAAAAGGTTTCGTGCACAAAGTGTTTGAAGTATGTCCTAGGACAGGATATCGCTATCGCTTTCAACTCCCAGAGGCGAAGCTTTGTGGTTCGCTAATCTTTTTTATGTCGTAACCAACGCGTCATATTTTTGTTACCTTCTTATCCTCCGTGCTAATTGTGGTGTATCCTAAGTTAAGAGGGTTATCATGAGTGCACCCTCACGTAGGCGGCTAGGTAGATAGATAGATAGATAGATAGATAGATAGATAGATAGATAGATAGATAGATAGATTCCAAAAGTACTTGCAGTACGCAAAGTAATGCTACGCATTTAACCGAAATTTGGCTGCAGCAAGCAAAATCGTTAACTGAATGAATTTTATTAAATACCTTGATGTCATTGGCATATAATAATAATAATAATAATAATAATAATAATAATAATAATAATAATAATAATAATAATAATAATAATAATAACAATAATAATAATAATAATAATACTCTAAATTATTATTATATATTATTATTATTAATTATTATTATTATTATTATTATTATTATTATTATTATTATTATTATTATTATTATTATTATTATTATTTAAAGGTTAACACCCCAAAACCACCAATGATTTTAAGAGACGCCGTAGGGGAGCGCTCCAGAGATTTCGACCACCTGTGGTTTCTTAACGTGATCCTAAATAGAATCTCGACACATCCCAGTTACCGGGGTATTTCTTTCAAGGACTCCTCCGATCAGAAAAGAAAGTAAATACTACCGACAAGCATCTCCGCAAGGACGAGTCCTCCGAACGAAAGGACTCCGTGCAGAGAAGAAATGCGCAGATAATATCACAGGCTTGTACGGTGCTGAAAAGGCTCCGCCTTCTAGCTGACACAAGGAGCGTCCCGCTTTATGTAGTGCAGTGTCTTCGTGGTATAACTACGGGTCACGAGCCATTCCACAGCTTTTACTTATATTGACCGTATCGACCAATATATGCCTGTGCTGTAATAGCGGTGCCGTCATATAGACGACTACACATACATATACACCGCACACACGACTTCTCTCTTGAATGAAAGCCCTATACGCAGATTGAGGGATCGTTTCCACATGAAGCCAAAAGATAAACAAGTGAAAGATAGCACATGGGGAATTTTTCAAGATTGTTTTGTCTTGCGAAAATAAACAAATGAAGGAGTTGTTGCCATTGCTTTGCGTGGGAATCGATTAGCAGCACTGTTGAAATAAATTATATGTAAAAGGAACGAGAAAACACGTTGTTGTCTTGGCGTAATGAGGCCGAAGTATTGACGTCCGGCTGTTTTGTTTTGCTCCGCATATCACCCGGACGGGCGTTTAAGCACATAACATACATACAAAGCACTGCTGTTAGCGTAATTATCAGGGGCAAAATTACATATAACTGAGCGAATTGCCAACGGGAACTGTTGGCAATTCACCTTTCATATAGAAGAGAGTCACCTTTCATATAGAAGAGAGGTGACCACCACACACAAATTTGGCCGATTAATAGACTTCGGAGAAGTCTATTGATCGGCCAAATGACGCATCTAATAAATGAGGGACCCAATCACGAGACGGAAAGGTGAATGAGATGATGTGAGCAATGCGAGAGTTCAAGGTTGATTACGCACTATGCCGCAATGTGTTTTTTCATTCCTTTTGAATTACAGTTATCTCATAGGTGCTGCACGTAGATTCTCTCTGGAAGCGAATGCTACAACTTCATTTGATTGTCATAAGAAAAAATAAATATGATGTTCCTTGTACTTTCTTTCGCTTCTTTATTTCTTGGTTCACATGATTGTCTCGCACGAATATGGGACTCTTGATTAAGTTCACTCTAATTCAGGAGATGTGTCGAGAGTTCGGCTCATGTGAAACCATAGTCACGTTATGTGGCGGGGCCACTACATTTGCGCAGGCACTGGGCAACCTTGTTACGTGATCGGATTGTGTGGGATGAGTTGTGACCCGCCATCGTACCACATATATCTTGTGTAACAGAAACAGCAGCCCTGCTCATGTAAGCTAGAAAGTGGTGCCTTTTACACACCGTACAAGTTGACGCGATTTTCAGCGGGATTATCGCGGCTGATATCTCCGCGCAGCGTCCTCTCTGTGAGAGGTTTCGTCCAATGTATGGTGCTTATCGATTGCATTTGCGTTTATTTTCCGTACGGAGGACTCCTTAACAGCGATGCGCCGGTAAAACTGTGAGGTATACAGATAACGTACTGACAGGCCAACAGTTAGCGTTCCGCGGTAAGACGTTGAATTTTCATATCGGGTTTATTGTTGACAGCCGTAGTACACGCATAAACTTATTCCCACAGAATATGAAGGACAAGGAGACCTCAGTGAAAATTAGGTTGAGAAGAGCCTCCACCCCCCCCCCCCCAAAAAAAAAGGTGCATGCTTGGAGTACAAAGGGGGTGGTATGAGATCTCAGGCAGGAAGATATGATGAAAGCAAACAAGCGTAACAGAACCACCACTTCGCAAGTAATAGCAGAGTAAGTGTTGGGAAAACAGCTGTGTAATGTAAAGAAGAACACATTTACACCTCGTTACTTCATATAGGAAGATTTGCATTTCCATGAGTTTAAATGTGAAACGTGCGAGTTGGCGAAACTATAATAAGCGAACTTATCTTAGAAGCAAGAAAAAAATTCACTTTTTAATTACAAAACAGCAGTGCTCAGAGTATATTAGAACAACCCGAGAGTAATGTAGCACATCTTCGACTAGAAGAGAGCAATTGCACCATTACATTAGCGTTCGTCATGCTGTTTGAAGCTGTATGGCGCAATTAGATGAAGAATGAATGATAAATGGAGTTAAAAAAATAAACTATGCTATTTTTCTACTTTAGACACGGACAAGGAAACACTGAAAAAGAGGCGTTGTCTAGCAGGCTTTTTTGTGTGTGTCCTTGTCGTGAATTCTAGCCCATGCATAAAGCACCGCCGTTTCTTCAGATGTATCCAAACAAATGCACGTGCCTCGAAGCACTTCTCAATGAATGCTGAAGTTGGAGTAGTAAAACAAGATTTATTTAGAAATCAACTACGTGCTCGTTGATAAAGCCATGCTCTGAGATAGTCATGCACTTTGAAAAGACTGAAAACACGCGAAACTATATAGTGTAGAACTGATGACAAATGAGTCATCCGAATAAACAAGCGGAAAAATGTAAACATGTGAATGGTAGAGGAGGAAGTAGCGAAACCAAATTAAATGAAAAATAACATTATTTGGTCCTACAAAAGGCGATAGAGAAGCGCATCTGGCTCAGTACTACGCAGGAAGAAGGAAGTCGGTTTAAAGCACTTGAACGAAAGCGTGCCCTGAGGCTGGAGCACTGGGTTTGCAATGTGACCATTTATAAATGATTTTACATGTTGGTTCGGCAATATTTATCGATCAATTAGGAGGAAGAACAAACAATATCAAGTTGGTGGTCTCCTGGGTGGTTTTCGTGCTTTAAATAAATCGAAATATTTCTGATGGCTGTGAGCAAGAACCATTACCTAAGTAGACATTAGCCTGTAGCGTCATGACAGCAAGTTATACGAGGAAAGAAGCTCTGGCACGGTGAATGCTAAGTCACCGATGAAGTAATGAACACCTTAATGAGGAAGCAATTCAACAAGCAGCAACGAATCAGCAAACTCCCGCATAATTCCTGTCAACGAAGTGACCTAATGTGCAGCTGAAAGCACATGCCTGTTTTCCGAAAGAAAAAGTGATGATCGAACAACGTTGACTTACCGGAGTGCTTGTATACAGTGATGAACCGACGGGTTCTAATGATTCAGTTAGACTGCATGTGGTACCGAAGCAAAAGCCTCTATATATTGACTTGTAAGGATGATATCTTAATGTCTAAACAGCATATGACAATGCCTCACAGGGAGATAAGAGGAGCGATGAACTTCAGCACTTCACTTTCAATGAATGGCGTAAAACCAGTAATCAGGAAGACAATGGGTGGTTGACTCTGAATTACTTTCACGTATTTTGATAAAACTTTGAAAGAGTTGCACATTTATAGTTTCAGAACGAAGACGATATCAGTCATCAATGCTTTGCGGAAGAACAATAAACGCTAAAGGGAGGGCTGCAGTCAGCACTTCATGCTTTAACTGAGCGTTTCTGATGAGCATGCTAAAGTTAAATCATATTGTTTAAAAAAACAACGCCACGTATTGTTCAAGTGTTTTGGACCGTTTCAGCACTACGCTATTGTTCATATTTTTAACCTATTTTTGGTGAACTGGGGCTTGACAAGAGTTGGCAGTACTCACGGGAAAGAATATAAGCATGATGCCTTTGAGCTGTGCAGAAAATAAATAATGAAAGAGAATTCGCACTTATCTCTCAGGAAATGCAAGGCTGCAGTTAACTCGTCATGCCCTCACTGAGCGTTTCTGACGGGCATTAGGAAAAAAAAAAGCCAGCGAACTATTTCAGGAAACAACTTCACGTATTGTTTCAGAAAACAACGTCACATATTGTTCAGGAGTGCTGAATAGCAGCCTGGAATATCATGATCGTTTGCACCCGGAGTGCTTCAGAAGAACGCTATGGATCATATTCTTTAACCTATTGTTTATTAACCGAAGCTTCGCATTATTTAGCAAATAACACGAGCATGGAAATACGCCTAATACCTTGAAAGTCTGCCCAGAATCAAGACATCGGGAGCTTTCATAGCTATCTATTATAAAAGGCTTTTTGTGAATTCCAAGATTCAGTATTTCACTGATCAGTAAGTTCAGTAGCCAATATCCAATTGAGTCGTTACTGGGTGCCCTTGCACACCCAACCAGAGAGCATACCCAGACGTAATAATAATATTTACGTCTAAAATTATAGTTTCCACTTAACCCACTTCTTTACCAGAAAGTATAAGTGAGGTGAAGAATTAGATCTTTACAACCTTACAAAATACGAAAAAAAAATGCTAAAGGCAAAGACCAGCTCAATAGCCTCTTCCAGAAGTGAGAAGGCTCAGAAACTTCACAGGAACTTTGGCACAACGAAATTTGGTAAAACTAAGCAATTTCACCATCAGCAAAGTGAAGTGTAGTGACTGGCTAAAGGAACAAAACTAAGACTTTACTGGCAGTCAATAATGTCTTAAGCAAATTTCGATCGTGGGAAGAATAAAAAACCTATTTAATCCCACTGAATGATGATGATGATATAGAGGTTTTAAAAGCGCAAGAGCCATATTTCGCAATAGAGCACCATGAACAATTATGGACAGCGATGGTAGCCAGTAAAAAAAGTTTCGCCCTTATTTATACGTCCAGAATTTCACATTTGGGACGGATTATCATGCTCTGTGTCTGTGTTGGTTATAGTCTCTCGAAAATTTGTCGGGACGCCTTGGCCGCTGGGTGCGCACACACACACACACACACACACACACACACACACACACACACACACACACACACACACACACACACACACACACACACACACACACACACACACACACACACACACACACACACACACACACACACACACACACACACACACACACACACACACACACACACACACACACACACTCGTTGTTTGGCTAATAGATGGCGCTGACTGTCGCTCCTACTTCTAAATTCACAGATAAACCCAAAAAAGTGGATGGAGGGAGTGCCGCTGTAATAGCTCAGTGGTTAGAGCATCGAACGCGTAATTCGAAGGTCGTAGGTTCGATTCCTGCTTACAGTTGGTAATTTTTTCATCCACTTTTCTTTCTTCTTATTTACATTCCATTAATGTTAATAACTTCCCCTGTACATTCCTTGGCATTACTGTCTGTTATATCTCATTATTATTGTGTTAAAAACACGGAAAAACGAGCCCTTAGGTATACACTTCTTTCCCTTATTTCATTGAACGAGGGTCTCGTACTGGCAGACTTGGTGTGTTTAGGTTGTATAAGAGGGACAATTAATCAGCTGCCCGCTCATAATAAGTTCACGTGCTACGTGACGCCAAACATGCGCATAAGAGTGTTTTCACACTCGTTGTTTGGCTTATAGATGGCGCTGACTGTCGCTCCTACTTCTAAATTCACAGATAAACCCAAAAAAGTGGATGGAGGGAGTGCCGCTGTAATAGCTCAGTGGTTAGAGCATCGAACGCGTAATTCGAAGGTCGTAGGTTCGATTCCTGCTTACAGTTGGTAATTTTTTCATCCACTTTTCTTTCTTCTTATTTACATTCCATTAATGTTAATAACTTCCCCTGTACATTCCTTGGCATTACTGTCTGTTATATCTCATTATTATTGTGTTAAAAACACGGAAAAACGAGCCCTTAGGTATACACTTCTTTCCCTTATTTCATTGAACGAGGGTCTCGTACTGGCAGACTTGGTGTGTTTAGGTTGTATAAGAGGGACAATTAATCAGCTGCCCGCTCATAATAAGTTCACGTGCTACGTGACGCCAAACATGCGCATAAGAGTGTTTTCACACTCGTTGTTTGGCTTATAGATGGCGCTGACTGTCGCTCCTACTTCTAAATTCACAGATAAACCCAAAAAAGTGGATGGAGGGAGTGCCGCTGTAATAGCTCAGTGGTTAGAGCATCGAACGCGTAATTCGAAGGTCGTAGGTTCGATTCCTGCTTACAGTTGGTAATTTTTTCATCCACTTTTCTTTCTTCTTATTTACATTCCATTAATGTTAATAACTTCCCCTGCATTCCTTGGCATTACTGTCTGTTATATCTCATTATTATTGTGTTAAAAACACGGAAAAACGAGCCCTTAGGTATACACTTCTTTCCCTTATTTCATTGAACGAGGGTCTCGTACTGGCAGACTTGGTGTGTTTAGGTTGTATAAGAGGGACAATTAATCAGCTGCCCGCTCATAATAAGTTCACGTGCTACGTGACGCCAAACATGCGCATAAGAGTGTTTTCACACTCGTTGTTTGGCTTATAGATGGCGCTGACTGTCGCTCCTACTTCTAAATTCACAGATAAACCCAAAAAAGTGGATGGAGGGAGTGCCGCTGTAATAGCTCAGTGGTTAGAGCATCGAACGCGTAATTCGAAGGTCGTAGGTTCGAATTCCAATTGAGTCGTTACTGGGTGCCCTTGCACACCCAACCAGAGAGCATACCCAGACGTAATAATAATATTTACGTCTAAAATTATAGTTTCCACTTAACCCACTTCTTTACCAGAAAGTATAAGTGAGGTGAAGAATTAGATCTTTACAACCTTACAAAATACGAAAAAAAAATGCTAAAGGCAAAGACCAGCTCAATAGCCTCTTCCAGAAGTGAGAAGGCTCAGAAACTTCACAGGAACTTTGGCACAACGAAATTTGGTAAAACTAAGCAATTTCACCATCAGCAAAGTGAAGTGTAGTGACTGGCTAAAGGAACAAAACTAAGACTTTACTGGCAGTCAATAATGTCTTAAGCAAATTTCGATCGTGGGAAGAATAAAAAACCTATTTAATCCCACTGAATGATGATGATGATATAGAGGTTTTAAAAGCGCAAGAGCCATATTTCGCAATAGAGCACCATGAACAATTATGGACAGCGATGGTAGCCAGTAAAAAAGTTTCGCCCTTATTTATACGTCCAGAATTTCACATTTGGGACGGATTATCATGCTCTGTGTCTGTGTTGGTTATAGTCTCTCGAAAATTTGTCGGGACGCCTTGGCCGCTGGGTGCGCACACACACACACACACACCACCACACACACCACACACACACACACACACACACACACCACACACACCACACACACACAACAACACACACCACACAACACACACCACACACACACACACACACCACACACACCACACACACACACACCACACACACACAACACACACACACAACACACACACACTCGTTGTTTGGCTAATAGATGGCGCTGACTGTCGCTCCTACTTCTAAATTCACAGATAAACCCAAAAAAGTGGATGGAGGAGTGCCGCTGTAATAGCTCAGTGGTTAGAGCATCGAACGCGTAATTCGAAGGTCGTAGGTTCGATTCCTGCTTACAGTTGGTAATTTTTTCATCCACTTTTCTTTCTTCTTATTTACATTCCATTAATGTTAATAACTTCCCCTGTACATTCCTTGGCATTACTGTCTGTTATATCTCATTATTATTGTGTTAAAAACACGGAAAAACGAGCCCTTAGGTATACACTTCTTTCCCTTATTTCATTGAACGAGGGTCTCGTACTGGCAGACTTGGTGTGTTTAGGTTGTATAAGAGGGACAATTAATCAGCTGCCCGCTCATAATAAGTTCACGTGCTACGTGACGCCAAACATGCGCATAAGAGTGTTTTCACACTCGTTGTTTGGCTTATAGATGGCGCTGACTGTCGCTCCTACTTCTAAATTCACAGATAAACCCAAAAAAGTGGATGGAGGGAGTGCCGCTGTAATAGCTCAGTGGTTAGAGCATCGAACGCGTAATTCGAAGGTCGTAGGTTCGATTCCTGCTTACAGTTGGTAATTTTTTCATCCACTTTTCTTTCTTCTTATTTACATTCCATTAATGTTAATAACTTCCCCTGTACATTCCTTGGCATTACTGTCTGTTATATCTCATTATTATTGTGTTAAAAACACGGAAAAACGAGCCCTTAGGTATACACTTCTTTCCCTTATTTCATTGAACGAGGGTCTCGTACTGGCAGACTTGGTGTGTTTAGGTTGTATAAGAGGGACAATTAATCAGCTGCCCGCTCATAATAAGTTCACGTGCTACGTGACGCCAAACATGCGCATAAGAGTGTTTTCACACTCGTTGTTTGGCTTATAGATGGCGCTGACTGTCGCTCCTACTTCTAAATTCACAGATAAACCCAAAAAAGTGGATGGAGGGAGTGCCGCTGTAATAGCTCAGTGGTTAGAGCATCGAACGCGTAATTCGAAGGTCGTAGGTTCGATTCCTGCTTACAGTTGGTAATTTTTTCATCCACTTTTCTTTCTTCTTATTTACATTCCATTAATGTTAATAACTTCCCCTGTACATTCCTTGGCATTACTGTCTGTTATATCTCATTATTATTGTGTTAAAAACACGGAAAAACGAGCCCTTAGGTATACACTTCTTTCCCTTATTTCATTGAACGAGGGTCTCGTACTGGCAGACTTGGTGTGTTTAGGTTGTATAAGAGGGACAATTAATCAGCTGCCCGCTCATAATAAGTTCACGTGCTACGTGACGCCAAACATGCGCATAAGAGTGTTTTCACACTCGTTGTTTGGCTTATAGATGGCGCTGACTGTCGCTCCTACTTCTAAATTCACAGATAAACCCAAAAAAGTGGATGGAGGGAGTGCCGCTGTAATAGCTCAGTGGTTAGAGCATCGAACGCGTAATTCGAAGGTCGTAGGTTCGATTCCTGCTTACAGTTGGTAATTTTTTCATCCACTTTTCTTTCTTCTTATTTACATTCCATTAATGTTAATAACTTCCCCTGTACATTCCTTGGCATTACTGTCTGTTATATCTCATTATTATTGTGTTAAAAACACGGAAAAACGAGCCCTTAGGTATACACTTCTTTCCCTTATTTCATTGAACGAGGGTCTCGTACTGGCAGACTTGGTGTGTTTAGGTTGTATAAGAGGGACAATTAATCAGCTGCCCGCTCATAATAAGTTCACGTGCTACGTGACGCCAAACATGCGCATAAGAGTGTTTTCACACTCGTTGTTTGGCTTATAGATGGCGCTGACTGTCGCTCCTACTTCTAAATTCACAGATAAACCCAAAAAAGTGGATGGAGGGAGTGCCGCTGTAATAGCTCAGTGGTTAGAGCATCGAACGCGTAATTCGAAGGTCGTAGGTTCGATTCCTGCTTACAGTTGGTAATTTTTTCATCCACTTTTCTTTCTTCTTATTTACATTCCATTAATGTTAATAACTTCCCCTGTACATTCCTTGGCATTACTGTCTGTTATATCTCATTATTATTGTGTTAAAAACACGGAAAAACGAGCCCTTAGGTATACACTTCTTTCCCTTATTTCATTGAACGAGGGTCTCGTACTGGCAGACTTGGTGTGTTTAGGTTGTATAAGAGGGACAATTAATCAGCTGCCCGCTCATAATAAGTTCACGTGCTACGTGACGCCAAACATGCGCATAAGAGTGTTTTCACACTCGTTGTTTGGCTTATAGATGGCGCTGACTGTCGCTCCTACTTCTAAATTCACAGATAAACCCAAAAAAGTGGATGGAGGGAGTGCCGCTGTAATAGCTCAGTGGTTAGAGCATCGAACGCGTAATTCGAAGGTCGTAGGTTCGATTCCTGCTTACAGTTGGTAATTTTTTCATCCACTTTTCTTTCTTCTTATTTACATTCCATTAATGTTAATAACTTCCCCTGTACATTCCTTGGCATTACTGTCTGTTATATCTCATTATTATTGTGTTAAAAACACGGAAAAACGAGCCCTTAGGTATACACTTCTTTCCCTTATTTCATTGAACGAGGGTCTCGTACTGGCAGACTTGGTGTGTTTAGGTTGTATAAGAGGGACAATTAATCAGCTGCCCGCTCATAATAAGTTCACGTGCTACGTGACGCCAAACATGCGCATAAGAGTGTTTTCACACTCGTTGTTTGGCTTATAGATGGCGCTGACTGTCGCTCCTACTTCTAAATTCACAGATAAACCCAAAAAAGTGGATGGAGGGAGTGCCGCTGTAATAGCTCAGTGGTTAGAGCATCGAACGCGTAATTCGAAGGTCGTAGGTTCGATTCCTGCTTACAGTTGGTAATTTTTTCATCCACTTTTCTTTCTTCTTATTTACATTCCATTAATGTTAATAACTTCCCCTGTACATTCCTTGGCATTACTGTCTGTTATATCTCATTATTATTGTGTTAAAAACACGGAAAAACGAGCCCTTAGGTATACACTTCTTTCCCTTATTTCATTGAACGAGGGTCTCGTACTGGCAGACTTGGTGTGTTTAGGTTGTATAAGAGGGACAATTAATCAGCTGCCCGCTCATAATAAGTTCACGTGCTACGTGACGCCAAACATGCGCATAAGAGTGTTTTCACACTCGTTGTTTGGCTTATAGATGGCGCTGACTGTCGCTCCTACTTCTAAATTCACAGATAAACCCAAAAAAGTGGATGGAGGGAGTGCCGCTGTAATAGCTCAGTGGTTAGAGCATCGAACGCGTAATTCGAAGGTCGTAGGTTCGATTCCTGCTTACAGTTGGTAATTTTTTCATCCACTTTTCTTTCTTCTTATTTACATTCCATTAATGTTAATAACTTCCCCTGTACATTCCTTGGCATTACTGTCTGTTATATCTCATTATTATTGTGTTAAAAACACGGAAAAACGAGCCCTTAGGTATACACTTCTTTCCCTTATTTCATTGAACGAGGGTCTCGTACTGGCAGACTTGGTGTGTTTAGGTTGTATAAGAGGGACAATTAATCAGCTGCCCGCTCATAATAAGTTCACGTGCTACGTGACGCCAAACATGCGCATAAGAGTGTTTTCACACTCGTTGTTTGGCTTATAGATGGCGCTGACTGTCGCTCCTACTTCTAAATTCACAGATAAACCCAAAAAAGTGGATGGAGGGAGTGCCGCTGTAATAGCTCAGTGGTTAGAGCATCGAACGCGTAATTCGAAGGTCGTAGGTTCGATTCCTGCTTACAGTTGGTAATTTTTTCATCCACTTTTCTTTCTTCTTATTTACATTCCATTAATGTTAATAACTTCCCCTGTACATTCCTTGGCATTACTGTCTGTTATATCTCATTATTATTGTGTTAAAAACACGGAAAAACGAGCCCTTAGGTATACACTTCTTTCCCTTATTTCATTGAACGAGGGTCTCGTACTGGCAGACTTGGTGTGTTTAGGTTGTATAAGAGGGACAATTAATCAGCTGCCCGCTCATAATAAGTTCACGTGCTACGTGACGCCAAACATGCGCATAAGAGTGTTTTCACACTCGTTGTTTGGCTTATAGATGGCGCTGACTGTCGCTCCTACTTCTAAATTCACAGATAAACCCAAAAAAGTGGATGGAGGGAGTGCCGCTGTAATAGCTCAGTGGTTAGAGCATCGAACGCGTAATTCGAAGGTCGTAGGTTCGATTCCTGCTTACAGTTGGTAATTTTTTCATCCACTTTTCTTTCTTCTTATTTACATTCCATTAATGTTAATAACTTCCCCTGTACATTCCTTGGCATTACTGTCTGTTATATCTCATTATTATTGTGTTAAAAACACGGAAAAACGAGCCCTTAGGTATACACTTCTTTCCCTTATTTCATTGAACGAGGGTCTCGTACTGGCAGACTTGGTGTGTTTAGGTTGTATAAGAGGGACAATTAATCAGCTGCCCGCTCATAATAAGTTCACGTGCTACGTGACGCCAAACATGCGCATAAGAGTGTTTTCACACTCGTTGTTTGGCTTATAGATGGCGCTGACTGTCGCTCCTACTTCTAAATTCACAGATAAACCCAAAAAAGTGGATGGAGGGAGTGCCGCTGTAATAGCTCAGTGGTTAGAGCATCGAACGCGTAATTCGAAGGTCGTAGGTTCGATTCCTGCTTACAGTTGGTAATTTTTTCATCCACTTTTCTTTCTTCTTATTTACATTCCATTAATGTTAATAACTTCCCCTGTACATTCCTTGGCATTACTGTCTGTTATATCTCATTATTATTGTGTTAAAAACACGGAAAAACGAGCCCTTAGGTATACACTTCTTTCCCTTATTTCATTGAACGAGGGTCTCGTACTGGCAGACTTGGTGTGTTTAGGTTGTATAAGAGGGACAATTAATCAGCTGCCCGCTCATAATAAGTTCACGTGCTACGTGACGCCAAACATGCGCATAAGAGTGTTTTCACACTCGTTGTTTGGCTTATAGATGGCGCTGACTGTCGCTCCTACTTCTAAATTCACAGATAAACCCAAAAAAGTGGATGGAGGGAGTGCCGCTGTAATAGCTCAGTGGTTAGAGCATCGAACGCGTAATTCGAAGGTCGTAGGTTCGATTCCTGCTTACAGTTGGTAATTTTTTCATCCACTTTTCTTTCTTCTTATTTACATTCCATTAATGTTAATAACTTCCCCTGTACATTCCTTGGCATTACTGTCTGTTATATCTCATTATTATTGTGTTAAAAACACGGAAAAACGAGCCCTTAGGTATACACTTCTTTCCCTTATTTCATTGAACGAGGGTCTCGTACTGGCAGACTTGGTGTGTTTAGGTTGTATAAGAGGGACAATTAATCAGCTGCCCGCTCATAATAAGTTCACGTGCTACGTGACGCCAAACATGCGCATAAGAGTGTTTTCACACTCGTTGTTTGGCTTATAGATGGCGCTGACTGTCGCTCCTACTTCTAAATTCACAGATAAACCCAAAAAAGTGGATGGAGGGAGTGCCGCTGTAATAGCTCAGTGGTTAGAGCATCGAACGCGTAATTCGAAGGTCGTAGGTTCGATTCCTGCTTACAGTTGGTAATTTTTTCATCCACTTTTCTTTCTTCTTATTTACATTCCATTAATGTTAATAACTTCCCCTGTACATTCCTTGGCATTACTGTCTGTTATATCTCATTATTATTGTGTTAAAAACACGGAAAAACGAGCCCTTAGGTATACACTTCTTTCCCTTATTTCATTGAACGAGGGTCTCGTACTGGCAGACTTGGTGTGTTTAGGTTGTATAAGAGGGACAATTAATCAGCTGCCCGCTCATAATAAGTTCACGTGCTACGTGACGCCAAACATGCGCATAAGAGTGTTTTCACACTCGTTGTTTGGCTTATAGATGGCGCTGACTGTCGCTCCTACTTCTAAATTCACAGATAAACCCAAAAAAGTGGATGGAGGGAGTGCCGCTGTAATAGCTCAGTGGTTAGAGCATCGAACGCGTAATTCGAAGGTCGTAGGTTCGATTCCTGCTTACAGTTGGTAATTTTTTCATCCACTTTTCTTTCTTCTTATTTACATTCCATTAATGTTAATAACTTCCCCTGTACATTCCTTGGCATTACTGTCTGTTATATCTCATTATTATTGTGTTAAAAACACGGAAAAACGAGCCCTTAGGTATACACTTCTTTCCCTTATTTCATTGAACGAGGGTCTCGTACTGGCAGACTTGGTGTGTTTAGGTTGTATAAGAGGGACAATTAATCAGCTGCCCGCTCATAATAAGTTCACGTGCTACGTGACGCCAAACATGCGCATAAGAGTGTTTTCACACTCGTTGTTTGGCTTATAGATGGCGCTGACTGTCGCTCCTACTTCTAAATTCACAGATAAACCCAAAAAAGTGGATGGAGGGAGTGCCGCTGTAATAGCTCAGTGGTTAGAGCATCGAACGCGTAATTCGAAGGTCGTAGGTTCGATTCCTGCTTACAGTTGGTAATTTTTTCATCCACTTTTCTTTCTTCTTATTTACATTCCATTAATGTTAATAACTTCCCCTGTACATTCCTTGGCATTACTGTCTGTTATATCTCATTATTATTGTGTTAAAAACACGGAAAAACGAGCCCTTAGGTATACACTTCTTTCCCTTATTTCATTGAACGAGGGTCTCGTACTGGCAGACTTGGTGTGTTTAGGTTGTATAAGAGGGACAATTAATCAGCTGCCCGCTCATAATAAGTTCACGTGCTACGTGACGCCAAACATGCGCATAAGAGTGTTTTCACACTCGTTGTTTGGCTTATAGATGGCGCTGACTGTCGCTCCTACTTCTAAATTCACAGATAAACCCAAAAAAGTGGATGGAGGGAGTGCCGCTGTAATAGCTCAGTGGTTAGAGCATCGAACGCGTAATTCGAAGGTCGTAGGTTCGATTCCTGCTTACAGTTGGTAATTTTTTCATCCACTTTTCTTTCTTCTTATTTACATTCCATTAATGTTAATAACTTCCCCTGTACATTCCTTGGCATTACTGTCTGTTATATCTCATATATATATATATATATATATATATATATATATATATATATATATATATATATATATATATATATATAGTTGCCCAGGCCAATACTGCTACCATTCAAGAAAAGAAAAAGTTGACATTCATGCAAATCATCCAGTTGTTCTTTGTTATAACCAGGGTTCTCCCCCTCCCCCCCTATGTTAGTGTACCTGGGCTATGCGAAAAATTCCTTCATCGATATCTCGGTCCATACATCATCCTGAAAGGAACATCTGACGTCAGAGTGGCTCCTGATCGGCGTCCCCACAGCGCCGAGATCAGTCACGTCTCTCGACCAAAACCCCATATTCGGCATCCGAACCCTTTCTAAATGCTGCCCTCTTTCGAGAAAGGGGGGAAATAAGTGTGAGCGCTACAATGTACTCCATATTCATCTGTATGACCAAACCATTGTAATGATCACCATCATCTGTTACGATGGCTGGACTGCGTTTGTGGGTATATATATATATATATATATATATATATATATATATATATATATATATACATATAAATTCTAACACAATATTATTGAAATTTAACAGACAATAATGGAGTGATGCCAAGGACAGTATAGGAGAAGTCATTACACCGAATTGTATAGACGTGAAAAACAAAATGTGGATAAAAAGATAACTTGCCGTGGGCAGTAACCAAACCTGCGACCTTCGAATACGTATATTTATTTATATGTGTTTATATGTCAATTTCAACGGTCATTCATTTGGTAATGACCTGCTTGCCACCTAGCAGGCCTTCAGGATAAATTATTATTCAGAGGGAGGACTTTTTATTGCGTATTTATTTATTTGTATCCATCGTGAAGTTTCACTCACAGACAACGCCGATTTCTTTTACTCACAAAACAACACCACCATGCCCCCGACATCGACAACGAAACAAGAATTTCAGTGAAACAACTTTAACGCTATTGCGAACAGATTACCAAAGTTGTATTTATCTTCGATAGTGCTCAGCGAGGTTCAATATATATCTAAGCCTTGTGCGGTTACTTAGAGGCCATTTTTTAATTCTATTTTATTTTTATTTTATTTTAACAAACTGACTATTCGCACAATGTCTTTTTGTCATATTTGTCACTTTGAGCCACAAAATTTTCTGCGAGCTTGTTTTTTCTCTTTCTCCCCTATGAGCAGCTAAACGTTTCCTAAGCCCATCCGCTTGTACGTATATTCGTTAGTATCGTCTAACATGAAAAAAACAACAAGAGTTTAATAGAAATGATGAGAAGAACTAAAGCTGCTGCAAGTGAACTTGAGGAGCACTATTTCTTGAATTGGTTGGAAAAGAGTGCCGTATTTTATGACAATGTTGAAAAAGAAACACACAGTGAAACACAGATTAATTAAGGCACTTTTAATCTCACATTTCTACATTAGGTAAGGTGGGGCTCGGACGCAATTGCAGCTTCATTAATTGCTGTTTTGGTATTGTTCCTAATGAAAAAATTTTATTGTTTTATCACGACCCTGTGAACCCCCCAAAACTATTACACCACGTGGGTGGTGTAGGGATTGTAAAAAAATTGTAAATAACATTCGTCTTTAATTTATTTCAACTATTTTATAGCTCATTAATGGTACAGTTGTTTTTTGTCATCACTTTAATCTTTAAATTATTCGTTTTTTGCATAATCCCTCAAAGCGGGTGTGATCAATACACATAGTCTGTCATGACAATACCCCAAGACCAACATTAACCACACACAGTGCTTTCTTTTGAGGAGTAATGTGTACCTCACAAAATCTACTCATTTTTAAGGGCGTCGAGAAATAAAGTAGGATAAATATAAGAAAATCAAATGAAGAGAAAGCTACATTCAAAAGTGAAAGTTAGTTTATACTTTGAAGCTTGCAGAAACAAAACTAAGTGCAACAAACCCGAATGGCTGCAATTGTATTGAACAGAATGTTGATTTTGGTCTATATTGGCAATGACACACCTTGTTATTTTATAGACACTGTGAAGATAGAGTACCATCTGTTCATAAGTGGTTCGTGGAAATTTTAGCCGAAGTGCGTGATGTGTACAAGATGAATGACTCTGATTAAATGTGATGGTTTTTTATGTATTAACGCGTATGACACGGGTATAATGTATGATTGTTAGACTATCTTGACCTGTAGTCAAGAAGTGAATAAAGGAAAAAAAATGTTCTGGATTGATTGCGAAGTAAGTCCCAGTCGCCAAATTGTGGACCAGACAGGCATACGTCGATGCTGTGAGACCAAAACCAGCGTTTCAAGCTGTTAGACCCGCACAACATTATAGTAGAGCAGCCTAAAACCTTAAACGATGGCACACATCCACGTGGGGAGACCGGGCATAAACAGGGTTGTTTTAAAAAGAAATTTCTAAATACTATAATAAATAATGCCTAGTTTCAGATGGACAAAAGTAATAATGTAACACAATTGGGAACGTTAAAGATATGTGTGCTCAGATTTGGGTGCACGTTAAAGAACCCCAGGTGGTCGAAATTTCCGGAGCCCTCCACTACGGCGTCTCTCATAATCATATGGTGGTTTTGGGACGTTAAACCCCACATATCAATCAACGTTAAAGATAGATCAGTAAAAAGCATGGATAGTAATGAAGAGTGGGTAGTTCGATGGATGATTGAATGGATGTATGGATGTACTTTATTTGGTCCTTCAGAACGCGCTTTAGCCCGTTTCGGGCCACTCCCACGTCGGAACAGAGAAAAAATAATTGTGATAATAAATACAAAATAATAACATGCAAACTAATCTTGAAAACACTAGCATAAATTGGCTCTACAATCTAAATATCTTTCAACCGCCGAACAAGCAAGTGTTTGCTATACGTACAATAGAGGGCACTCTGGTGATAATGTCAATGAGAGGTGCAATGCACGACGCTTCAGCGAGCAAGAAAACGATGGGTGTTATGCGAATTGGTATGATTTGCGTACTTTCGATTCCCGTTGGCTTCGCGTGGTTTGAAGTGTCTTTGTCACGAGACGATAATGTGCAAATGTTCAGCAGTTGCACTTCACTGCTCTAACCTTTTCAGGATCACACATTTCCAATACACTACCGTCTGTCTTTTTTATTTGAAACAAAACCAAAGACAGCAATAAATGAAGGCACAAGTTTGTTCGAGCCCCACAAGCACAAAGTCCAGGCAAATCTGTGTACTTTCATAAGCACTGACAGTTCGGCCAGTTGGTGTTGGTTCGTTGTTAAAAAACGGCGCAAACAACACGTGCCTGTATATATGTGTGAGTTGACGTGAACAAAACTTGGTGGCCAGTCCAGCGCCCATGTCTGTGGGGTTTTTCTTCATTTGCATCCCGTGTGTTTTTGCACTGTTTATAACTATAAATACGCGTAGTATCCATCATTTTTATTGCCGCTGAACAATCGCAGTGCCAGAGTCCCCTCTAGTTCCTATGAGAATACGATATGCGAACAAGAACAGCCAAGTCAAGTCAAATCAAGATCCTTGACGATGTGGCGCATACCCACGCTGGGGGATTGGCCAAGAACCAGATAGTTTTCGCGAATTTCTTCCTTAATAACAGGTTAAAAGTAATGTATTTACGAAAAATAAAAGAAAGATGCCACATACAAATTTGATGGTTGAATTGTAAATAATCTGTAGAGTAATGTAATAAAGCGTCGTATTTGATTTAATATGAATTTGGAAAAGTTAGAATCTACCGAAGAATGACTTCAACACTTAAACCTCTTTTAACTTTTCACGAACTCCTGCAATGCGTCAACAATCTTCCCGTCGCTGTGGCTTAGAGACAAAGCCCCGAAAGAAAGCACATTTTGAGCATTTAAGTCTATTCCGAGAAGGTGCCAAACGGCACCAAAAGTGTTTTTACGTATGGCAGAGAATCTATTACATTAAATGAGGTAATGTTCAGTTGACTTATTTACTCCACAAACAGGACAATGAAAGGAGGCTGCCAGACCAGCTCTGTGTAAATATAAATTTAGCTGTGGAATTGGACAGCGCTGTCTAGTGATTGCGACTTCTGTTCCTCACGTTTGACCTATTTGACTATTTTAATTGTATAACAAGGGCTGTCTTCTGGTGTGGCTGTTAGTGAAGATTCCTCTAACAACAGTTGCATTCTCAATCTGGTGCCTATCAAAAATTTCGATGCCGTTAGTACCTCAATAACAGGCCCACTTAAAGATGACTTTGACAGCGCATCTGCCATTTCATTCATATAAATGCCCTTATGTCCTGGAACCCAGAGAAATTTGATCAGATTCAGATGCGAGGGAACTAACGCTTTGAAAGCACTCTGAGCATGCGAGTTCTCATCTTCAATAAGGGAGGCACATACTGATAGTAAATACATTAAAACTACTGTGGACCTTACCGAAGCAGTTATTTTACGGAGAGCGAGAATTATTGAAAAAAATTCTGCTTTAAATATGGGCACAAAATCTGGAAGGCGAAGCGAAAAGGACCAGTCTAGGGCAGGAGAAAAAATGTCAATTCCACATTCTTCTTCCCTTTGTGACGCATCAGTTGCTATGACTACTTGTACTGATGTATTTGCCAGGTAATCTCTTTATATAGCTTCTAAAAAACTGAGCGGCAACAATTTTGAATTTTCAGAAATATATCATCAAACTGTAATTAAATAGCATTGCTAAAGTACTGATTAAAGGAACAGCATTAAGTTTAACGTCTAAATCATCTAGAAAGCTCTGTACAACCAGAATTTTGGGTATACGAAATATGGACGAGTATTGTTCAAAGTCAGGACGGTCAATAAAAACTGTTTCTAAGCGCCTTACCGGCGATTCCTACAGCCTAAGAAATGCCTGTGTAGCTGAGCTGACAATTTAAAACTGGTTGCAAGGAAGGGAAGCCTAGCTTCCAGATACAAGTACTTGATTGCAGCAAACTTAGGGAGAATTAAGCATAGTCTCAAGGCTTGTTTCTCTATGACTACCAGAGAATGTATCTTGTAGGCAGGTGCCCCCGCGTATAACACGCACCAAAACTCAAGCACCGGGCGAATATACATACAATATACAGAGATAAGAGTATTTATCCGCATACCTAACCGACTATTACTGATTTTGCTTAGTATTCCCACTGCACAACATCCCTTTGCTGCAATGTACTCAATGTGTGTCTTCCAAGACATTGATTGACCCCCAGATATTTCACATTCGCTACTTGAGGGAAAGGATCCAGATGATAAGAGAGCGAAATATGAAAAGGGTCTTTGAGAGGAAATGTTGAAACAGAACACTTCTTAACATTTAAATACAAATGTAAGCTATCAAGCCATATTCTACGTCAGGTAGGTATGTCTGTAATACTTGAAATAGCTTATGGATGTCCTCTGCTGCTGAAAAAAAATGCGATGTTGTCTGCATATACATACGTGTGGACATCCTGCTGCCGAGGTACAGAGCTCATAAAGATATTGAACAACACCAGGGAAAGGACGGCCCCTTGCGGGATACCTCTTGTTTGCACATATTCAGAAGACGAGAAACCACTTTTGTAACAGTAAAACGTTCTATTGCGTAAAACTTCTGCTATACATGACTGTATGTAGTTTGGGAACTTAAGGTTTTGCAGCTGGTTGATTAACACTATATGCTCAGCGCTGTCATACGCTTTTGCTATAATCGATAGTGACGAGCCCAGCATATTTTCCCTCACGCTTAGCTAATCTCATGCGACTTTCTAGGTCTATGTGGGCCTGTTATATGAAGCATCCGGATTTGAAGCCAATATGGGATGGATTCAGAATTTCTCTCTCATTGATGAAATTTGTTATTCGAAAGTTTTGGATTCTCTCAATTACTTTTACAAAGTTTGAGGTTAACACAATGGGCCTAACGTTATCCAAAACGTATGCTTTACTCTGAAATTTCAGTATTGGTATTACCTTTGTTATTTTCCACTCCAATGGGAGCCATGCCTTTCTTAAAGAATAATTGATTAGATCCAATGGGTACTCTTGGCAATCTTTATGCATCGTTTTCAACATGAACGGCGTAACTCCGTCAGGTCCCAGATCCGCTAGTGGCAAGTTAGCTAACACTTGCGACAATTCATACCTGGAAACTTCTGTGAAGTCATCGTCCTTTAGCGCATGTGAAGGAGGGGAGGATAGTTGGCTGGAAAAACGTTGCTCTAATCCCTTACTAATCACTTCTAATGAAGCTTTTATTTCTTCGGCCGCCAAATTGATAGACCTGGCATTTATTGATTGCGGAATCATTTTCTTTTTACGCAGGAATATAAATAACGCTTTTTTATTCTTGCATTTAGAAAGATAATCGAATTTCCGCCTTTCGTAATCTTCTGTTGTCTTGGCAACTGTACGTTTAAAAACACCTGCAACGAACTGGTAGCCTTTTCAATTTTGAGGGCACTGATTGTACAAAAGCTTTTTCCATGCAGCCTTGCTGCGTCTATAATCTCTCGAGCAATCGTTATTTCACCAAGGAGAATTCAAGTTATGAATAGTTGACGCCACCACGAATTCACATTTCTCACGGGAATTCTTTAATAAAAAATATAAGCTCCGAGCCTTTGGCATCCTGCTATTATCTGACAGAAAAGACAGCGAAGAAAAGGAGGAATCCTTGAATTTTGAGTATTTTATATGCGTACGGGTAATAGAGATTGATGAGGCTATCTGAATTTTTATTTGAAAAGTTATCGGTAGGTGGTCGCTGTTTGTTGCGCAACCGACGAATGACCAAGATGATGCATTAAGGCTGGAACTTGTAAAAGCTAAATTTAGCGCTGAAGAAGTATGACTGCATACGTATGTTGAGCTTCCCGAATTCTGACATGAAAAATGATTATCTTGGGCCCAATGCCACAACCGGCTGCCACACGTATCAGTTTTTACTCCCCATGTAACATGGTGGGAGTTGAAGTCACCTGCTAATAAAATATCTCCTCCACACGTGGTTACTAAGTATCTAATGGCCGAGTGTCATGTACACCTGAAGGAAAGTAAGTATTTACTACTGACTAAATCTGCCCGGTCGGGAGAGTTAAGCCTACAACTAATATTTCGTACGCAGGGGAGAGGAGCTTTAACATCAGTTTGGCTTTGGAGCAAAGTTTGTTCGAAATCATTGTCAGTATTTCAACACCTCTCGTAGGGCGTCTAGTCTGAACAAACGGTAATTCTTAAAATGAACATTAGTATCAGGAGTAATCCAAGATTTTCGCAGTAAGATGAAATGGGGACTCAGTTTATCACACAGGAAATGTCAATCAGTAATAGCAGCGAACAGAGAACGACAAGTCCACTGCAGAACTCTCAGGGACGCTATTTTTGTGCAAGAATTGTTGCGGAGATAGCTTTCTCCAAAATACTTTTTTTAGGTATTTTACTACACGGAGTCTTCTTGAGACTTGACGAAAGGCAACTTGAAACGCCATTGCTCAACGGGGACCGGCTGCGTTTCTGTGCCCGAGCATCAAGCTCGACATCAGTAGACACATTTAGGTCTAACACTTGTTCCTGTTCAACGTATGTCATGCACATTGAGGAGCCCTGGATGTTAACCATGTTATTCATCTCATCACTACACACGGCAGTAGCATGAGTGGCAGTCGGTATTTTATTGGGCTCAGAAATACCCGAAGCAGTGGGAATCAACAGCTTAGTAATTTGATTTCGGAAAACTTGTGCTATTCATTCGGAGATGCTAGCTAGCAATCGGTCCATAACTGTAGCCATAGCTCATTTTACCGCTACCTTAACTGCCTACACAATATTAGTATCCTGACATAAATGACGTGCTGTAACGCCTGCATAGCCATGGCCTCTCTCCTTAACAGCTGCAATGGCTTCCTTTCTAGAGCATCTCCTTTTGTCTAGGATTTCTAGTATTTGTACTTGTTCATGGCGCATTGGGCACTCTGCAAAATCAGCTGCATGATGCCCACTGCACAAGGAACACAAGACATCTTGGGCCTTGCAATCTTGATCTGAGTGGCGTTCACCACATCTATGACATCGACCCTCCGATTTGCAGCCATGAGAGCTATGTCCGAACCTCCAGTAGTTCTGACATTGCAATGGGCGGGACGCTACTGATCTACTCTGAATACTAATGACCGTGCTTCAATTTTTTTAGGGGCACGACGTACCTGCAAAAGTCGCAATCACAGACATTGTGGGATGTCGTTTGTTGTCAACGAGTCTATTGCACCGGTAAGCTGCAACCGCACCTGCCGCCGACAGCTTCTCGAGCGCCTCCGCAGGGCTTAGTTGGGCGTCAACCCCACGCACAATGCCTTTAGTGCATGCGAGATGTTGTAGCATATACGCACTTATCGGGATCGAAGCAAAAGAAGAACACTTAAAAAGATCCTTTACACAAATCTGATCTCGTGTTCGACATACAATGCCAGCGCGACCAAACTGCCTCACGTCGGTTATGCTCTGGTAGTTTGAGGTCACGGCATGGAGATGTTCTTCTGTCGCCTTCGGGTTATTCAGCTTAATGAAATTTCCACTCAAAGCACCAGAGCGACGGGAATATTGCTCACGCCACTGTGGTGAAACGAGTCAAAAGGTACGTCATCATTGCGTAGCGAGGCTGTCCACAGGGAACGATCATGACCCGGAGAATTCCTAGACATCAGCGCAGCCTGAAGACAAGATAAAAAAAAATGATCCTGCATGAAATAATGAAAAACACACCAAATACTTGGTGAAAAATAAAAAAACTATCTGGTACTTAGCCCCTCAACCAGCACCTAGAACCACATAACCAGATCGAACGCCACTTGCAGACCACTGCAATCTTCGAGAACTGCCGAAGCGGCAGAGCATCTGAGCACAAAGGGTCTTCTTCTAGCCATATCGTGCTTGCAGCATTGTCTTCATCTTCTCCTCGACGGATTCCTTCGGGCCGCACTAGCGCGCTGCAATAGCAACGTACTTAGGGTGCCTTGACGCGCGCGCCCCCGTGGAGAAGCGAGCAGTGAGACACTCTGAACGTACTGCACGTTATTTCAAGGAAAACTCATGAACTCAATTTTAATAAACTTTGTAGTTCATGTATCACTGCGCACGATGTCCGCACTGATGCTTTTCCAGAGAAGCCGAAACGTGGGGCGCTGGTGTTGATCAATGGGTAAATCCCGAAAGTTCAATATCATCTTTCTCAATTATTAGTTGAATGTGCCCTGAAGTGTGAGTTGATGCTGGCTGCCGAAATGTTGTCTTATTCATCGTTAAGGATCAGTGACTAGTAGGCGGGCATGCCTAACTTCTCTGGCTAGGAGTTTTCACGTACACAAGACAGATGAATTTTGACTTCGCCTATAGTCCCATATATACAGCTTCGGTGTAAGACACTGGGTCTATAAAACCAAGTGGTTGAAGAGAGTAAGTTTACACTTGACTTGTAAGAGGCATTTTTATGGTTTCGATGGAGCGGCAAATATTCAAGATATTGTCGAGATATAGTGGCCGCTTCAAAACTAATACTTGCAGATGCCGCGAAATATCGTAGGTGTCATAATGTGGTAATACGAACAATACCAAATATTGTTAACAGGTCTCTACATCAAGCCGCAGCCCTATTCTTGCATTTCACTTAAACATATAGGATGGCAAAAGCCCTACACAGTCAAAGACGATCATTCTTCCAAGGACCATTTGTTCTAAAGGAGAATTTTGGTAGAACATATGTCAAAAAAGCAACATCAACAGGAAAAAAGCACAAGTTACACCTATTGCTCTCAGAAATTTGTCGGAAATCTGGAAAAATCAGGGAAATCAGATAATCGCTCGCGGGCTGCCAAATTGCTCTTATAGGGGCAGGCCTCTTAAGAAAGTTAAAGAAAAATGTTTAGACCGTAATAAAAAAGTAAACTCATTAACTCATAAATTAGTTCAGTTAGGCAAATATTTCATGTGGGAGAATTGCTGTTTTTCGTGCAACAAATCTCATTAAATTGGCACCTCCACACAGAAACAGTGTTCTCAGCGTTATTGTCATTCTGAGAATAATATGCGGAACGATTCATTCTTTCGCTGAGAGATCTATCCTTCACTAGTTATTTTTGTTCACCGGCAATGACAAAGCGTGGCCGATGTTGGAAATGCTGAAGGGGTGTCACCTATTCGAAATAAAAAGTAAACCTAATAGTGCCGTAGCGTTAAATCGCACGTGCTTCAGAATTACGGGTGTCGTTATAGACACCGTCGATGGTGAGCGATATTTCGACGTTGTGCATGAGGAAATATTCTAAATAGACTAAAATTGAGACGTTATAACAAAGCTTGCTCCAGCGGGTATCAAACTCGGGGCGTCTGCACGGCAGTCAAGTGTGTTAATATGCGTCACAGAGCAAGAGCAGTGACGTCATCATGTGGAGTATTGCTGAGAGAAGAGTATAATTGCACCTGGTGCCACACATGTTTATTGTGCAACGCTTCAGTGATTCAAATGCCACAAATTTTGAAATGCTTAGGCATGATTATTGATTAATAAAAAACGACAACAGCATAGTGCTTAGCTGCGCTTACCTTTACGGATGCATTGTGGCTACCTGACTTGTTTGCAAGGTGGTCACCATCGCTATTTCATTCGTAGGTAGGCATGCCCTATAGGTAAGATTCAAACGGCGAGCGTTCTCACGGCACGATTGAGGTACTGACACTGTAAAAGTCCTGTGCTCCAGCAAGTGTGTCGATTCTGGTTATGATGCAGCCGTACTGAAAATGTTTCGAAAGTGAAACAGGAAGGTAAACATGAACCGAACACGCCAACATTGTCCTTCGCAGCTGCAATTTATGGTAAAAACCCACTAAATACTGCTTCTTCCTAAATATTTTGACCCAAAATCAGACACATGTTGTGGCATTTTTAATGCTGGAAAAGTACCATAATAAATAACCGTCTGTACAGAATTAGGAAACAAAGGTGTGCAAAATGTTCAGAAATAACGAAAAAATATATATTTGTATTATTTTCATAAATATTGTTTTGTGCGGTGGCACACATCTTACGCAGAGTACAGGCGTGAATTATGACTCAAGAAAAAAAATAGGGTAAATAATTTTTTGAGTCAGTGTAGTCACTTAGTTCGGTTAAGACCGAAAACTACAGCGCATGCCCCGAAGAGCCTGTGTCAGCTTTTAAAGTTCAGAAACACGGACACTGGCAATTATTAATTAGTGACATATCAAGATTTGTGTAATGACATATCAAAAATTTTCCTGTAACACCAAAAATGAGGTCCATGGCAGTGCAGCTGTAATTCGAATTTGAGCCTCCAAAATGAGTAAGCATCAATGTATTAACAATCGAAAGCCTTGGTTTTGTGCTTGTGAGGGTTTCACCTGCAATTCGAACACGTATGGCACTCGTACGTTAACAAATACCGAACCAACTCCACTACAGACAGGGTCCGTTAGGTAGGCTTGAAAAGGAGCCCGATTTCAAACTAAAGCAGCCAAAGTGGCCATGCCATTCAAATCTTTCACTTATTCGTAGACAAATAGAAGAGAAGAGGTATTATGAATAGAGTTTTCGCTATTACGGACTAATATGATCAATGTTCAAGAACATCAGAAACATGATTCTTACCTCTTGCCTGGTCTTCAAACCAAGGTGAGTTGCAAAATTGAATAATTTTTTACCTATTTATGCATGTATTTATTTACGTACCGCAAGGCAAAGAAAAATGAATAAAACAATAAAAAATTACCACAACATAACGAGTAAAAACGTAAGAAAGAGTAAACAGACTTCCCACAGACTAGTACTTGTCCTTGTAGTTACTGCTTCAAGATAACTCATTATCAACACTTCAACGATAACAAAAGTGATTTCAACAGTTTACTGCAGTCCCTAGAAAAGCTTAGGCAGATGGCAAAAATTTTTATGCACTGTTATAGATAGAGGTAAATGCTGAATTTGATGTCTTTTATGCTATGTAGCGTGATTTTCATTGGAGATAACAATATATTTTTTTGTTTTCGTTACAGATGAACGAACATGCGACAAATATTCAAGGGGCCGGTTCAAATGCAAAGCGGTGAGAGTGGTAAATAGGGACCTCCTAGTCTTTTAAAAGTCATCAATAAACTTTTACTTACCCACATTTCGTTTCATAACCATAATTCGCACAAGCTGGCGCAGGGCCTATATTAGATTGGTAAGTGTTGCCTCAGCGTGCTCGCACAATTTCGTGCGGTATAGACTTCTTGCCAGGGACAGCCTAACTTTGCAACATTCTGACCAACAAGTCATTGAGAACATCCGACATTTAAATAGTATTTTTCTTGAAGCCACTGATTGCAATTTATTATTAGATTCGTTAGACCCGAATTTTTGTTGTAGTTGGCACGATAATATGCGCTGGGTATCAGCGTTAGAAACTGGCTGCAGAAAAGATAACGGTCAGCGTGATCTGCGTGCCATCCACGCATTTCGAAACTTCACCTCTTGTCTTCGAAGGTGCGCATGCAGATGCCTCGATGCAGACGAGCCTTCCGGTGGGGCCGAGATGATAAGAGGGCTCATTAGCTTCCGCCGCAGAAATGATTTATATCGTTGGTGGTCTGTAGGCTTGCTCGTTCTTCCCCCCCCCCCCCCCAACAATGAGAAAATTGGCTACCAAATGTGCAAAACTTAATTTCAATACAGCCAAAAGTTGGTGACAAACCAACCTGGAATTTTCGTGGCCAGACAAGGTCCTCGAATTGTCAATTAGACACACAGTTGCAACTAACAACCACCCTGACCGAGATAGCCGTCGAGAGTGGTTACGTTATTCTGGTCATATTCACACTCTAAGCCGCAAATGGCGAAAAAGAGTCTGCGGTTTGTGCTTCCAAACGATGAATGATTCGTCCTTTCGGGAGCAACCATAAGAGGACGAACTGTTAGTCCTCAGTAGTTTCGAGGGAGGAAATGTCAAGGAGTAAAAGTTACCTCTGTGTGGGAAGGGTAACTGCACAGGGATGATGTGTTACAGCGCAAGAGACAAACAGTTGCTCCTTCTCAAAAAAGAAAAAAATGAAAGATCAATAAATCAAGATTTCTGTTTGAATCGTCAAACACTTGGAGGATGAAGAATACGTGCTTCAAGTGCAGGTATTTGCTTGATGAGTCTATGTAAAAATAAATTTTCTCATGTATGTTCTCATTGCGGTGTCAAGCTTGTTCGCTTGTCAGAGCACAGAGCGTTGTTCGTTATGTCGTTCAGCGAAAATGCCTGTTTAGTGACAAAGAAAAGGCAAAAACGTTTAAAGAAACAACCAATTTTATTCAGCGACTCATGTGAATTCTGCACCAACATGCGCACACATAAAATCATCAACTTTCATGAGTACGAAAAATAGAAACACTTCCCTGAACTCTGCGAAAGACAATAAAAGATGGAGTGTTTTAATGGAATATATGCTGTCCAGCCGACTTCAGGAAGTGCACCCGCACCGCTGACAGCTGCTGAGTGTGTGTTCGTAGCTGCAAGATGTGGCCTTTGTCGCAAGGCACAACGCTGTCAGTTATTGATTTTTTGATAATGTAATTGAAGAAGCCATCCTAATTTCTAGCAGAACTGTTCGTGCACTTGAAGTTACGTTCCATGCTGTCAGTTGAAGTTGCCACATGCATAAAAGTTTGAGCAAAACTGCTCTTTCACAGAGCCCGTCATAATGCAATCAAGCAGTTCAGAATATGCTATCAAGTTTGAGAAGCCTGTTTTCCAGTTTACCGCTTCAAGCTTTCGCTGTGATACACTTGTGGGCCAAATTATATTATCAATGAAGCATGCGCTTCGTTTTAGAGATACAGAATTGAAACATGCTTAGCATTACTACAAACGAGCGAACTCGCCAACGTGGCCACCGACTGCTGTTGTAGTGGTGCAAGGCATCTAGACATGCAATGTTCACAACTAGCCTTCCTAAATTACTTGTTTACGATGCGAAAGATGGCGGTGTGTGGAGTTTAAGAGAATTTTTTTCGAAAGCAGTGAACTTTTCTGATGAACATTGCTTATTGTGCTGCACTGAAAACAAAATTATTTTGAGCAGCTGTACTTGCTACAGCTAATATTGAGCCCTCATTAAGGCTACCACGTTTCGATAGCCCAGTCATCATGCTTGTAGTTATATAATCGGCAGGGCAGCACTCGCTCCGCTGTCTAGAGTGAACTTATCAACCATGCGGGTTTTGTTCGCAAAGAGCATGAGTATTCAACGAGCGGTGATCATTACATGTCACTAGAACACAGGTAAAATCTTGCGGAGTGATCGCAATCTTGTTTACACTCATCCCTCCCCTGATAACCTAGGGTGGCGCCAAGCATTTCAACAGCGTAGCACTTCATTTCAGTAGCGGAGCACGTGTACCACAGCGGAAAGATGATTCAGTGCACCACAAAAATGCAGCTATCTCAACCACGTAACGATAACAGATCCGCAACACACCGCTAAAGCAGCGAGAACACTACGCCGCACATTTATAATACCTGAGCGTGATCACAAAAGAGGGCTTACACATTCGCCTATTTTGGGCTATATAAACAATATTACTTAGCTCCGATAGTTGCCGTAGTTGTCACGACCATTTACACTACCTCAACCTGTTAACAGCTGATTATTTAGAGAACTGTTTGCTTACGCGCGTGCAGACCAATCCTTGGAGGCCGCCACGGCGACGGAAAGTGATATGAGAGTACACGTTGCTCTGTATGATCTAACAGTTCCTTCCTCAGTTTGCACACATCACCGTGATCTTGCAATTGATCCCTCCGCGGACTAGCTGTCACTTACAGGAACGAAGTGCAGCACTTATTTTCATTTTACTCTCATCTCACTCCTTTACGGCTTAGAGTGTAGTTGCAGTCATCGGATTTTCTTTTTAACTTTCACCTATCAAATTCGCTAAACTTCATTCTTCCGGAATAATTACCAGAGGCTTACAGTTCGAAATCACAAAGCGGAAATGGAATTCGCGCACGAAGAAAAGCCATTCTCTGATCAGAACTGACCTCCTATCTCCCCTAATTGTTGTTAACGAATTTAGTTTATTTTCGTCGTAATAGCCGCGCCTTGCCATGTTAAGATGTCTTCCATCACTACTGGACTGCAGGCCTATGTGAACGCCTTTAAAGGGCCACTCAACAGGTTTGAAAATTTAGGCTGACAAGCGCAACACGTATATGAGGCGTTCACGGTCACGCCTGCCGAAATTTGCAAAGCTACACGCCACAGAAATGGTCAAACTTTGAGATGAACGCTGCTTCCCCTGACCCGTACGTTTCCTACCCCCTATTTTCGCCATCTTTTGCACCCTGTGATTACCACTCCACTTTGTGCATTTTATACCAACAAAGAGTTAACCTAGACCATATTATGTGAGGGTGCACACAGAACCCACTACTTATCACGATAATGATAAGGACCAGCGGGAGGCTGCTATCTGCCGCTCGGCGCCCGAGGTCCAGGATCAGATCCTGAATTGGGCCAAGAGGGTAGCAGGAGACGTACGCTGGGTAGGCTCTTCTGACACTCCACCACCCCACCTTTCCCTCTTGGGATAAATAAAGTTTTTCTCCTCCTCCTCCTTTTGCGGGCACGTGTCTAGAGAAGGAGAGCATGACGCGCACGTAGAAATGGCCCTAAGTACATGGCAGTGTAGTGCCGTTGGTCCTCTACGTAGACGACTGTGCTCTGACGTTGCCAACAGTGGCCCGTGACAATGCGATAAGTATGTAACACGGACTTGCGCAGTTTATGTAAGTTGTTGCTTGAAGAGAATAGTAAAGCTTGAGATAAATAATGAGATGCAATAAGGGAATGTGTACATATTTTTCCATTTGTTTTCCGTGAACTGCAACGAGATGTGGGGCTAATTTGCTGGCGTTGCGCATGCGTTCGTGTCCCCCGCTCTCAGCACTTGAAGCAAACGACAGCCGTGGAAGCGAAAGTAACGCTCCTGCGCGTTCGTGCACTTCTTTTGCTCATCTGTGGCGCAATTATGTAAAAGTTCCAAATCCGGACAAAGGTGGTCTCTTCCATTGAGTCGCACGCGATTGGCCCATACAGCTGTGACGAATGCTGTGACGTTATGAGTGACGTGGACTGGGGTGTCACGTGACTTTTTTTCGGTTTTCGGAGAAAGGCGATGGAACGGTCGGAGAGACTGTCCGAAAGCAACCGGATGGATTGAAATGGCTGCAAGGTGGCCTAGATTGGATTGAAATGGAAAAAATGCGCGACTTTTCGGCACCGGGGCACTTAGACAACATGGCGTTTCCCACTGACACGGTACTTCGCCTTGCCTGTGCGGTAGCTTTAACCGAGCAGAGGCGACGACGCGAGGTAAAAGATGCATTTGGAAGAGTTCAGCGAAGAAGAGTTCCGGCAATGTTTTCGTCTGTCCCAAACGAAAGTGCGTAGCTTGTGCGACGAACTTGACCATATCATCGGATGCCAGCGAGCCAGTGGCCTTTCCACAGAGAGAAAGGTGTTGTGCGCGCTGCGATTTTTCGCCACCGGTAGCTTCCAGCTGAGCATTGGTCGCGAGGAACACATCGGCATGTCTCAGCCGGCGGTGAGCAACACCATCCACGAGGTGACGGAGGCGATCATTACCGTGGCTGCTAGAAAAAGGGTGGCGGACTTCCTACTGACAACAGCTGCTAAGGATGAGGCAAAGGTGGAGTTTGTGCTACGCGGTTGCATCCCAGGGGTGCTGGCGTGTGCCGATGGCACGTTGGTCACCATTCGCAAGCCAGAGAGATTCAGACTGGCCGACACGGCGAGCTTCATGTCCAGAAGGGGCTATTATGTCCTGAACGTCATGATCGTAAGTACTGTTAGGATCGTTTATTACTCGCCCTTCGGAGCAATTGTTCAGTTGTGACGCCAAAGCTGGAAAAAGTAATAATGCAACGAATGAAAAAGAACCTGCAGGGAATCGGGTGCGAGCTAGATAATGGCTCGCAAGGCCTCGGTAATAATAAGTGGCAAGTGTTTGGTGCGTGAGCCAGTTGCCGTTTTTGCACTGGCATGCATACGCAATTGAATGTGCATTTTAGAGTAATCGGTAATATGGGCAGCAGACGTAGCAGAAGTATATACACGACAGGGAAGTATTTCCAACACGAAAGTGCTTACAATCACAATTGGACGAGCTGGCTTTGGTATTAACGAGTGTTCTTTCCCAAGAGCAACCCGTAGCTTTTCACTTATCGATCATTCAGTGGAAGTCGTAGTCATGTGTACAGCAGAGGTGGGGTCGTTGCCCCCACACTCCCCCCTCCTCAGTGTGATACACCCTGTGTTTCCTTCTAAGTGAAGCTCCTTGTACCAATGACTGTACTAGTACGCATTGTTTCCTGCATATGCGTAAAAAAAGGGATTTATTGTGAGTATAAATGCAGTACTATTTTATATCGCTCCTCATCGCAGATGTGCAAAGCGTGGCTGCGCATAATTGTCATAGACCCATGATTCCCAGATTCGTGCCACGACTCCTGGGTGTGGGAACACAACCCACTGCGTGCACGCCTAGCTGCACATCTACAGCCTTGCGAATATCTGCTTGGTAAGTATTAATGTGTACTATCTGGCACTCAGCTTTTATGCAGAGCACTCAGCTTTTATGCTTACATTGCAGGAGACGCAGGGCTATCCCTCAAGCCATGGCTCCTAATTCCAGTCCTTGGCAGTCAACCGTGGCAACACTTCCGAAGGCTGATACAACAAGGAGCACGCATCCATGCACAATGTTGTGTAAAGGTGTATCGCCCGTGTTGAAAAGCAAGTTCCGCTGCTTGCAGCACTTCGAACGATCCTCTACAACCCGATCGGGCAGCGCAAATCATCTATCTTGCTTTGCTCTCCACAACATTGCGTTGCATGCAGGCGACTGGACCTTGGATGAGTATGTCGTGGACATGCCACCAGCTGAGGATGACGATGGAGGGCCAAGGGGGAGTCATATGCTCACACCACGCAACGTGCTGCTCAGAGATGGCAGCAGCGCTGTCTTAACCTTTTTGAAGTACACAGGAACGGTGAGTTTTCATGTTTTCATATCCCACACATAATTTATTTACACTGATTCTAGTGCATCTAGACATGAAGGGCTGTGTTTGCCACATTTGAATACACAAAGTACTTACTTGTGCTTCAATATGAAGCAAGGTGGCATGTCAAAATGCTGCATTTTCTTAAATGGCACATGAAATATGCAACAGAACACCCTTTCCATATTAGCGATCACAGTCACAACAGACTAGATTGGAGCAAGCATATATGAAGCGGCACTCTTGTGCTGATGTTGCTATCACAAATTGTGCGAACAATGCCAGCAACGTCTCAAAATTCTTTTCACCAGAACGCATAAAAATCGAGATTCCATTAGTAACATGTTGTATGAACACATGATACATAAGTCCATATCTTGTCATAGTGACTGACTACAAGCATTCAATTGTGCACGCCAGGCTTGACGAGCAATTGTGCTTGTCAAGTTGTGCTGTTTTTTTGCTCATTGTCCTAAACATTGTGTGAATGTTAAAATAACATTTATTTGAATTCACGACTGCAGTCATGCTGCAATGCTAAAAAATATGCAAATCAAGATGGCAAACAACAGGCGAGTTGTTTTGATAACATACAGCATGAATAATTCGCTCAGTTATCTCCGGCTCCCAAACCATACCACGTTCGAAATTTATTCCCACAAAGAGTCGTTTACAATGAAAACTAGATGAAATCAATCGCTGGCATGTTGCTGTGATGACCATTTTCCTTAGTGCGAAAGGGGCGAATGTAATGTTATAGCCTGCATGTCAGCAAATGGCCTTCACCACTGGACAATTGCCGACAAGGTCCACTGGGCTGTCTTCAACGACTTTCTTGCAGAAGTGTCGAGTAAAGTTTCACAGCAGGAACCAGGAATACAGGCAGTGTTCCTGTTTGACAACGCACCAGCGCACCGCCGCGCCGAACAGGCTGTACTCGCGGCAAGCGACCACACAGTCAAGTGGCTACCGCCATACAGCCCTTTCTTCAATCCGATTGAGGAGCTCTTCTCAAAGTTCAAGGCACGTGTAAAGGGATTCCTAAGCGAGCGGAGGGATGATCTCCTCACGAC